>OY282496.1:48253449-49518449 GCA_958295605.1 Ajuga chamaepitys
TTGTATTGAATTTTTAATAAAGTGGGATATATTGAGAAGTAAGTTGCTGTAAGAAATTTTATGGGTTGCAAATAGTCGCCGCCTAAAAATATTCTAACGATATTAGATGTGAAAAATGAAAGTTTGATCAAGTAAAATTATAGAAATGCAAGTAAGTTTATTGACATAATTTATAGTGCTAAAGATTTTTGCATGTTGTTATTGATACATTCATTATGACCAGATTTCAGTTTAATAAATAAATTTATCGTGTGTGTGGATCCATATATTTTCAGTTCATTGTGATAGTAGAAATAAGTTAAGTGACAAATTTGTAATGTTTACAATTAATTATGTATGAAATATACGATAATTGTGGCATAAAATATCGCCAAAAGCACTGAAATAACTCATTTATTTAGATTATCATCAAGTCTTTAGGATCTTAAAAAAAAAAAAAGTAAATAGAAAACCTACCGGATTTAATATATTCACAAATCATAATTATGTCATTCGAAATTAGATATAAATGAGTAATAATCTTGAGTTGGTTTCATACACTTTTATATTGGGTATGACACCTAGTAGGTGCCGCATTATTCATAAAGTTAAATTCATAAATTTGGCGGTCATTGATTTGAATAATTTTTCCTTCAGGACTTGTTTGAATAATTTTATTGTTATATTATTTTTAGAAGGATTTTATTGTTCACTTATAATAAGCAAATGTATTTCTACTTCAGTAATCAAATATAATAATTATGTATTTTATGTATCATTGAACGTTATTTCTTTTCTTTTTTACAGTTTTCTGATGGTTTTGATACTACAATTGTTACTTATACAAAAAATTATGGAAAGTCAGAATTATGAAATATTATTTTCTAAATATAGGAGAAGTTATATGAACAATGAGAATTACTTTCATTATCAAAATATAAAAAAATCATAAATAGGTTTTTAGCAATTGTATTTTTGTCATAATAACATTCGAGGTGAATCAACCCACACATCATAGGAAAATATAAATGAAGCTAGACGAAGAAGTTTATTATATTTTTTTATTTTTAATAATTTTAGTAATTGTTTATTATATTGGTAATTTTTAAATTTATTAAAGATTTTTACAAAAAAATAATAAATAAGTACAAAAGGTTGACGTGTAACTTAAAATCGTATAAAATCAAAGACATATTATGTAAATTATGGAAAAATCCAAATTTAAAATTTTCAATATTTAAATAAAAATACAAATTCCTAATATTAAAAAATATTTTTTGTTCCTAAAATTCTAAGAGAGTGTCACTTATCTAAGCGGTTTCTCTTTTATAGTATAAGAGATAAGGGATTTGAAATATCAAAATGTGAAAGCCTTGATTTTTAATAAAACTACCCAGAACCGTAATTGTAATTATTTAAGGAACTAATCTAGGGGAAATATTAAAAAATATTGAAATTTTTAATATTGAGATATTTTTCAAATCACAACTATGCAGAATTGAGAAATATAGGTCATTAGTTGCAATAATTATATCATTCTTGTAAAGGGAAAATAGAAAAGTGAATTCTAAAATATTATAATATTATAATACTATTTCATATTACCAAAACTATAAGAGAATGTCATTTGACAAAAATGACACTTCATAAAGTGGTTTCTCTTTTAGTATATAAGGAATTTACATCAATTGTGTTTTTAGTCGTCTCCATCTTTTAGGTAAAATATATCAAATTAATTACATATATATATATATATATATTATATCCAGTTGACATATATATTACGTATTTTAAAATAAGTTACATCCAGAAGAATGCATTTATTTATTGATTATTTAGATTAGATTTGCGGATGTGAATGAGTTGAGTTTATTTTGGTTTATGCTGCCAAAAAAAATAAAAATAAAAGAAACATAAATTTTTTCTTTTTCTAAATACTTATTCACTAATATTTTCTTAAAAAAGTTATTCAATTTTTTATTTATTTTTTTAAAGCAATAATTTTATTCTGTAAAAAAATTCATATATTTATCTTTACTAATATAATGTTTGCAATAATTTCAAATTATAAAAACCTGCAAATAGAAATAGATTAAACCGATTTTTTTTATGAAATTTAAAGTTGTGTGAGAGAATCTAATCCATGGTAGTTTAAGTGTTGTAGAAAGTATTGCACAATGTTGCTAGATGAGGGGTAGCGACGAGTTTCTATATGTGGAGGGCAGTTGCATAGTCGAAGCAAATAGTGAGGGTGATATTACATAAACAATTTTCACTTATGTTTTTGTTTTTAGTATTATATGGTGCATTTCTACTTGATTTGATAAATCTTACTTATTTTATAGTTTATGAAAAGTATATTGATTTATCTATAAGTCAATGTTCTATAGCCATTGGAGTCATTCATATACTTTCAACAGAAAACTCTAATGATCTTAGACATACAAATTTCCAAATGACTCTCCCTTATTTGGCTCATTCTACTAAGATTTCGGCATTCCGAATGGCTATGTTGGCTCCGACATTAGCAAGTGCGCGAGCGGCGTCAGCATCATTGGGGCGGATAGCAAGACAACTTTCGCATATGTACTATACCTTAATTTGGTGAATGTGAGTTTGATTAAAATTCAGCAGCTTTCACCATTACAAAATTATCTCTAACCCTCAAATGCAAACTTCTAATCGTTAAAAAGTCAGTCTTTTTGTCATTTTAATCTGAAAGTTTGAGTTGCTAGGATTAGAAAAAAGTGCTTTTAACTTTTTTATTTTTGGTTGACATTTGCTTCTTTCTTCTGAATACTAATTATGGGTGATTATAGTTGTTATTTTCATTGACAGATTCCAGTCTGCCAATCCTTTTCAAAATGCTATTACATTTTAGTTGAAGTGCAATTTTTATTTGATAAAATTACATAGCAGTACACCAAAGATATGCTAATACACACGAAATGCTTAAATTTTATGTGATTAAGCATATTTTGAGATCATACACTATTTGTGATTATTATTTTATTACTATATTTAATTATAGATTTGTAGCCGTGAAACTTATTTTTATATATGTTTCATCTACATCTGTAGTGATTTTGAATAGTACAATGCGTCTTCTACATCTTAGACGCAGACACTTCACCTTTTTGGTTAACCCATTCTTCTTGACTTTTGTTTTTTTTTTAGACGTTACATACTTTCTATTGGTCGTGGTTCTTTTTTTTTTTTTAATTTTTGCGTTGTTCTTACTTTCACATAATGATGTATTTGTAACACATTTTTCTTCTTCTTTTATTTAATTAACAAAAAGAAGCTGCAACAAGTTTAAGTAGTATGCTGATTTGGGGTATAATGAGTTGTAAGTGGAGGTCAAGTAGACTTCGGGAGTATTTGTGATTGCTTCTAATTAAAAATAATTGATTAAATTTAAAGATTATGGAAACATTATTTTAAAGCAAAAGTAAGACATTGTTTGTAGTAATAAGTGATTTATATACAAAGTTGAAGTTATATTGTTTGAAAAAAAATAATTTTAAATAGAAATTACATGTAGAAATACTCAGAACTATGTGAAATAATACTTCAATTCAAAAGAAATAGGAAAATATCAATTAGTGACAACATGACATAGTAGAATATTGCCAAACCTATATCTCAAAGAGTCACTTCTAATAGGTTTTTGTCATTAAAATGTGATAATTTTTGCTCTATAATTGCTCGATTTTCAATTTTGTTATTCTAAAAATTTGCTGTGTGAAGATGGTATTTTTTTTATTTTTTTTTATTTTTTATTATAATTTCAAAGTGGATTTTTTTTTCTTTTTTTTTAGTTTAGATGCAGTGAATTTGGCGGTTGGTGATGGCGGATTAGCGGTTGTTGAAGAGAGTATTTTATGGAGAATTTGTTATTCTTTGTAAAATTGAGAATCGCTCCTCAAACTGTCTAGAACTCCATGATTTGCCTTTAAACAAACAAACATCATGTTTTAGGGCATTTACATTGCACGTGGTCGATATTTTTTATATTATAATTTAATGTAAAAAATATGTTAGAACGAAGAGTACAAATTACATTTATGTGGTTATCGATTCTATTAAATGCTAAAATGTAATCATTTATATATACACATACATATGTATGGACGCTTTTTGTATCATTCAATATATATTTATCAATTTGAAATTTATGAACAATCAAATTTGTCCCCTCGTTTACAAACTTTAAATTACTAAATGAGAACTAAATAATAATATATATAATGTACATATAGATCTTTTAAATTGTTAAAACTAATGTATCCTAATCAACTAAGTAGAAATGATAATACTTGCAAATTTACAACATGCAAGAATTAAGAAATTAACCTAAAAATATAAATTACCAAAACGTTCAAATCAAAGTGGTAAACCATTGATGAAAATAAAATTGAAAAAATGGTATTAAAATACAATAGAAATTATATTATTACAAGCTTTCAGTTCTTTTCTTGTTTATCATTCCGCTTATACATCTAAACTCCGTTTATAACAATATATAATTTCATCTTGTATTAAATTTTTTTTTAATGATTCGGTCCGTGCATCGCAAGAGTGGACATTTAGTTGATTTAAAACGGAGGAAGTAAAATTTAGCGGAAATTGGATAACGTCGACTTTTAAAAACTTCCACTAATTTTAAAACTTCTCCAACCGTCTCCCGCGAATTAAATATAAAATATAATATATAAATTATAATAACTAATGAAATTCTAGTAAGGTTGAATTTTAAGATAAAGACCTAACAGTGTCTTCTAAGGCGTGATAACACCTTAGAACAAACTGGTTCTTATATTATTACATTATTTAATATTATTAATTACAGAAAGTAAATTATTTAATTTATTTTATTTGATGATTTAATTTAACTTTTTCTTTTACATAAAAATATATTTCAGATCGTGTGAGGAAGTGATGATGATAATAATAATAATAATAATAATAATAATAATAATAAGTGATGATGTATTTTATAGGGCAAATTGCATGCTTAAGTCCATCAACTGTTCGTGAATATTTATAAAGAATCTTTAATTATTATAATAGTGGTAGATATCCCTTAGTTGTTGAATATGAATTTGAATAGGTCCTTTCGTTTTATTTTGTTAGTGTGTACACGCACACGCCAATATCTATGAATGAGTTTGGGGTATTTATGCCACGTAATTGAAAAGGACATTCCGGTTGTTGAGTTAGAAATCATGACGCCGTTTTAGTTTGTTGTGTTATTATTGCTTCGGTGATACTGGGATTGTGGTCAGATATGAGAAATTATGCTTCTTTTTTGCTTAGATATAAATTAAGGCTAGGTTCTTAGATGAATTGAAGATCAAAAAGGAAAACTAAAATTATATTTCTCCGTTTGGTTTTCTTAATAATTAGAGCCAAAAAGATAAAAGAAAAAAGATAAATGACATGTAATATTAGGTTGAAATTTTATAAAATAAATATTGCTGACAAATGAAATTTAAACGAAAAAATTGGTGGGCTGCCCTCTATCAAATTTCAACGTGTAGGGACCTATACAAATTCATATTCTATAGCTGAGGAACATGTATCACTATTAAAATAATTGAGAGACCTATATAAATTTATATTCTTTTATGAATCTCCCCCTCTGAGTAGGGGTTGAAACTATTGCATTCATAGCAGGCGTAACCTTCATATCTACAATTTCAAGAACCGAAGCAACTTCCATAGACGGAACTTATTGAAATAGCTCAGTATAATATTGTACCAGATGCCTCTCCACATCTTGTTCCTCCTCGTCCACCTTTCTCACTCCTCCCATATTCTTTCAGTATTGTTTCATTGCCTCCTGTTAGTTTCCTTTTGCTCCTTAATCCATAACACCCTAGATCGTTGTGCCCAACAAATCTCCTCCAATCATAGAAATTCATCCAATTCCTTCTCAATTCGCTTCACTTCCTCCACAACCATAATAGTATTTGGCCATGTTTGTAATACCCCAAGATTTTTATATAATTCTTTCACTTTCTTTCGGATGTCTCCAAACTTCATGCTGCCTCACGAACTTAAAGCACTTCCACACCTTGCAGTTTTTTCAGCAAACGTAACATTCGGAGGACCTCCCGCCCATGCATCTTCCATAATATTGTCAACCTCCTGATGGGTTAACTAAAGTTTTTCAAACCGAAAGAGATGTGTGTGCTTACATTTCCTACGTCCCACCCTCAGATTCCTTAATAGACGTCTATCAAAACGACTCAAAATTAGATTATGTTTCGATTTTGTAGCAATCCAAATGTATTTATTATTAAAATATAAAGGTAAATATGTATAATAATAAAAATCGAAATAAAAAATAAATAAGATATATTATAAAGGACTTGTATGAAATGTTGTACTTTAATAGGTAAAAATTTGATATAAAATATATATAGCATAAAACTGGTCTATGAAATAATTGTATATTTGTAACATTTGAATAATATAGTAATACAATACATATTCGTATAAAGCGAAATAATAAAAAAAATCACATATATTAGATTTAGGATTTAGCAATATTAGCATGGAATGTCGCAATAGTATTAGTTCATTAAGCAACGGGTGCTAAGGTATATTATTGTGACGTATTTAAATATAAAAACTAATCAACTTTTGATTTTAAAAAAAGAACCTAATTCAATCAAAAATTATTTTAACTATTATATCTAAGCTTTCTATTGTAAATTGTAACTCTAACAAATTGACTCATTTTTTATATCAAATTTCTTTAAAAACACAATGATTCAGTCAATCCAAAATTATTATAAAAAGACAAAACTAAGTAAAAGAAATTATTTTTTCTTTGAATAAAAAGTAAAAGAAATTAATTTTCTAAAAAAGGAGTAGATCATTTAAGAAAAAAGAAATTATCATTTTTAATAATATATGACATTTTTTATTTTATATACAAAAAAATTAAAATTAAAATATATCATAATAATCATAAAAAAGTAAACTACACTTAAAATTAATATTTAATATATGCATAATGGATTTCAAATCGAAGATCATGAAAAGAAGATTAATTCAGCATAATTTTCATAAAAGACGGAGTTGAGATGAAAATGTTATACGAATTTTAAATATTGAAGAGAAAAGAAAATAAAAAGCAAAAAAGAAAAAAAATTGATTAGTCAACTCTCCTCAATTGTAGGAGGGAGTTACATCACAACAATTTATTTTTCTCTTTCTTCTTCTTTTTTTTTCCCGCTACCAAGTGAAAAAAAATATCCATACATTTTAATTTTAAAATAAATCAAAATCACCAGAAAAAAAAGATATATCACCCTGAGAAAAATTCAACGATCTTCCTTTTAAGAATAAGGAAGATTTAGTGTCATTCAAGCAAAAATCACGGATTACTGAGGGGCTTAAACATACATTTTGCCTATTATGTACCATAAAGTGACGTACCATTGTATATGGAGCAAAAATAGTGGTAGTTTTCCTTAAAGAAGAAGCGTTGAAATCCCTATTAAGTAGTCTTTAACCGTCTTTATTGTACTTTAGAACTACAACAATTTGAAAATAAACCTGTGTGCTGCTGCTGCCGTTATCATTAAAATAAATCATGATGAAACCGTGAGCGCCCCCGGATTTGGCAGAATGATTTTATTATTATTTTTTTAGAGTGGAAAATTATTCATAATCATCGGCTAAAAACCTCCCTCAAAACAAGGTGTTCAAGTGAATCCAGTATATTACCGACCACTTTTTGTTGACCAACAAAATTAAATGCAAATTGAGCAAGATGGTGTGCCACACCATTTGCAGACCGTCTAACTAAACTAAAATTAACACAACGAAAACGGTGTAAAAACTGCCAAATTTCAGAAAACAGACCCCCATAAGTGGAATCTTCTTTTCTCCCCTTCAGTTTATGAAATACTCCTGCATTGTCTACCTCAACTATCAAGTCTTGCACTCCCAATTCGTCCGCTAGACGAGCTCCTTCCAATACAGCAGTTGCCTCAGCGATCTCCACATCCAAAGTATCTTTCAGTAGCATCCTACAGTAGCTATCATACCCCCATCTTCGTCCCGCAATACGCAACCTAGACCCGTCCCCTTCTCCTGAATACACGAAGCATCTGTGTTTAATTTGACAACTCTCGTTGGAGGCAGTTTCCAAATTTCTGCTGCTACATTAATGTTATGTGCCATAGGTGATCTTTTGGCATTTCGAAAATCCAACAAAGTACGAGCTGCAATGTTGTAACAACGATAGTAATCCATGTCTTCGTTGTCAAAACATTTGACGTTCCTGGCCCGCCAAACCATCCATAATAACATACAGAAATTAGGATGACTCTTTATCCGGAAGGGACAAAATCCGTTCCAACCAGTCAGCAATTGAAGGCCCACTCTATAGAAATTCACCATCAAGCTCTAGAGATGGTCCTTTCCAAAATAGGATATTCTAATCACAATCCCGTAGCGCATGTTCTCCCGTTTCCACCCCCGAATTCACCGCCACTCCTCGCCGAATTAGCCCCTTCGGAACTGGTAATATTCCCATGGCAGCTTTCCAGACAAACACACATATCTTCTGTGGGATATCCAAGTGCCAAACCTATCGCCACAGCTTCGCCATTCTGTCTCCCGAAGACGTCCCTGACTGATCTTGCACTCTACTCTCCCTGACAAGGTGGTATCCCAACTTGACTTCACATTGGCCATTTTTGGAGAATTTCCAAATCAGTCTATCCTCTCCAGATTTGCATTAATTAGAATAATGCGTATTTGTAAAGCCTCATCATCTTCAAAAATATTATTAATTAGATCCCTATTCCAAGCTCTTAGGTTCGCTACAGTAAATCCCTCACGTAAACCACTCCATTATCCCCATGCTGCCGACTTCTAACTCAGAAGTTGGGGTTATTAGGTAACCATGGATTTTCCCGTACCTTCACTCCTGAATTTGTTCCAACACGCCATATTAAACCTTCCTTTATTATTTCCCTACCCGCTAGGATGCTTCTCCAAGTATAACTGAGATTATAGCTTAACCTAGCGTCAAGAAAACAAAATTTGGGTAATGCCGTGCCTTCATCAATTTAGATAGAAGGGAACTCTGGTCTTGAAACAACCTCCACCCTTGCTTTGCCAACATCGCCTTGTTGAAAGATGCTAAATCTCTCAAACCCAATCTCCCTTCTTCCTTTTTTCTACATAACCTTTCCCAAGATTTCCAATGGATCCGATGCTCTTGGTGCTTTTGACCCCAACAGAAATTTGAACAAATAGGTTGAATTCGTCTATGTGCTGATTGTGGCAACAAGAAACAACTCATGACATAAGATGGAATTTCCTGTGGTACATATTTAATCAGCACAACCTTCCAGTATTTGACAACATCCTACTTTTCCAATTATAAGTTTCTTCTCCACCCTCACCACCACTCCACTAAGTAATGCTTCCTTTGATTGCCCTACCGAGGCCAGGAGCCCAAGGTAAATAGCATGCTTCTCGACTAGCCTAACCCCCAACACCATCGCCAAATGGCTCCTCCTTCATATTCCCAAACTAGAACAAACTTCTGACTTCCCCAATGATATAAGCAACCCCGAGGCTTCCTCATAACACCTGATAATGTCCCGCACCACTTCAATTTCATTTCTCGTAGCTCGCTCGGAAATAATATTGTCATATGCAAAAAATAAATGTGAAATTGAAGGTGCACCCCTACAAATACAAGCACCATGGAGGAGTCCGTCCCTTTCTGATTTCTGCAATAGAACTAAAAAAGCCTTTGCACAAAACAAAAACAAGTAAGGCGATAACGGGTCATCTTGGCGGAGACCTTGAGTTGGGGAGAACACCTCCCCAAGCTGACCATTAACCAGTACCAAGAAAGACACAGTAGAGACACACCTCATAATAAGGTCAACAAACTTCCAAGTTAACCCCAATATAAGCATCACACTCTCTAAAAAATTACACTCGACTTTATCATATACTTTGCTCATCCAATTTGAATGCGAAGGTACTTCTTCTCTTAGCACTATTATTACTCATATAATGAAAAATTTCAAAGCAGCTAAATCATTACCAGTGATGAGCCGACCAGGACCAAACGTTGACTGATTAATGGAAATGATATCAGGGAGGATTATTTTCAACCTATTAGCAATTGCTTTTGTGACTATCTTGAAAATGACATTACACAAACTAATGGGGCGAAAATCAGCTACCAATTCTAGGTATTTTTTCTTAGGAATAAGAACGATAAAAGTATGATTTAAGGCACGTGGGTTAGCATGCCCATTAAGAATATTAAGGACAACAGAAGTAACATCAGATTGAATAGTAGGCCAAATTTTTTGATAGAAAATTGGGGGCATACCGTATGGCCCCGAGGCCTTTGTAGGGTGCATCTGTGAAATCACCGCAATCACATCCTCCTTTCTAAAAGCATTAGCCATTGTTTCTTGCATATCTGCCATTACTTTTGGTTCCACAGTAGCTAGAGCCCTGTTCATATTGAGAATGTCTCCAGCTTTGAACAACCCCTCAAAATATCCCTGAAACACTCTCTATATCTTCCTCCTCCTCCACCCATACATTCTAATCATCCCGAATTCATTCAATCTCATTCCTAGCCCTTCTACCCATGGCCGTTTTGTGAAAAAATGATGTGTTTTGATCCCCATCTCTCATCCAGTTAAAACCCTCGATCTTTGATGCCACATCCCCATCTCTCATCCACCTGACTGATTCGGTCCATGTTGTCAACCGAGATTGATAGACTCCGAAGACGAAGTAACTTTGCCTTACACTCTTGCATCTTTGTCTTAATATTTCCAAAATGCGAAGACTCCCACGTTGATAGGTTTGATCCACAATGTTCTATCTTTTCGAGAAGTCCCATAGGATGTAACGCATTGAGACCTGTCTCCCAACTGTTTTGAACAGTCAATTGGCATGTTTTGTCCTGGAGCCACATCGTTTCGAATATGTAGAGTCATGCTCATCTCTTTTTATTCTTCTTATTTGCTTTCATACCGTCCCATTGGAGAAGAATAGGATAATGATCTGATTTTCGACGGAATAAGTGGTCTACCTTATGCTTTGGAAAAAGCTCCTTCCATGATTCAGTTGCAACGCATCTATCAAATCGTTCCTGAATATTGTTCATTCCCTGTTGTCCATTAGTCCAGGTGAAATTGAAATCACCATATCCTAAATCAATCATTCCCGCATGCTCCAGTGCATTATGAAAAGTTTCCATCCTACCACTTTTCCTTTTTCTCCCCCCGATCTTCTCGTGTGCATACAATATTTCATTCTAATCCCCCAAACACACCCACGATAGATCCGAACCTCCCACTAGATCGGATAGCATTTCCCATGCGTGATGCTTATTTTGGTCTTCGGCCCATCCATACACCCCACTCAGTCTCCAAAATAAACTGTTAACATGAGGGACACAATCCATACAACACAACGACGACTCTAACACCACCACTTCCAATCCTTCCTTACGAAGCAGAGCTAGGCCTCCACTCTGACCACCACCCCCATATCAAAATCCACCGACTCGACCAAAATTAAACCTATTTTATCCGATACCTCTAACATTTCTGATCCTTCTAACCTAGTTTCCATAAAAAAAATTAAATTGGGATCTTTAGGTTCATTATATCCTTCAGCGCATTCACTGTCGATGGGTTCCCAAGCCCCTGATAGTTCCAACCTAGGCAACTCATTGCGTCCGGTGGGACTGTCTCTCTGCAGTCTCCGCCGATATCTCATTCAAATCCGGGACTACTTCAACTCTGATCCGCCCCTTCTTCAAAGGTATATCTACATCCATGCTCACTGATTCCTTTATCACCTCTTCAGTAGGTTTTCTTTTATTTTGGCTTCTAGTATATGGGTTTATGGCATTGGATGTTTTTTTTAATCGGGTCTAGGACGACCTTTTGTTGGGTTTTTGGGTTTGGGGTGGTTCGACTCTTTGGTTGGTAACGTTTAGTGGCAGGTTTGTGGTTTTACTTGGCACTTTTGGTATTATATAGGGTGAGATGGGGTTTGAAGAGTGAGATAGGTTAGACGAGGGGTGGTTAATAGTGTTGTAAGTCGGCTGAGGGTATAAGGTTATTTTGATTTTGGATAGTTGGTGGTTGCATTTTCTTGCGTTTTGTAGGGCTATGGCCTTTGGTGATATCGAAGATTGGTGCAAAGTTTTGGATAGAGGGGAGGCAACACAATTCTTTTTTGGAGTAGCAGTAGTCTGTTTCTTGAAAGAAACTGGAGATTTTGGTTTTAGAGAGGTTTTATGAGAAGTCCTCAGTTCAATAGCATTAGGAACACAACTCTTTGCATGACCATGCACCCCATCATGCTCTTCATTATTCTTCCATGATGGACCCCTCAACTCCATATAAATAAAGAGTCTCGCTGTCACCTCTTCCACCAAATTTGACCCTACTCCATTACTACTTCCATCAGCATAAACTCCCTCCTCTACTCGCCCTTTCTCCATGGAAACGATCTCCTCTTAGTTCTGGTCACTTGTTCAGCCCCGTCCATACTATTCGTAAACAAAACCCTAGCCACTCCACTTTCTTCCCTATTAATGGGACCATGAGCTTATGCTCGTCTCAGTGGTGATGCTTTCATATATGGCCCAAACTTTCGTTCCGTGATGTCCACACTCTCGTTTCTGTCATATTCCGTACAGTTTTTGAGCACATGTCCTAGGTGGCCACAACAGAAACAATAAGTCGGTAGTGACACATATTTGACCGGAAGCCACATGATCTCCCCTCTTAGTTTCACTGTAATCCCCCGAACAAGTGGTTTTGCGAAGTCCAACCTCACCTTGATGCACAAATGGTTACTTTTCAGTGGATTAGACCAGGTGTCCATACGATCTAACACTCCCAGTTGCTTAACCAGAACCTGAGCTATCATTTCATTCATGCATGCCGGCGGTATGTCATATATACGAATCCAAATTGTCGCCTCATCAATAATCACAATGGATGGTTGTTCTAACCCGGTCAATGGTTTTATCGCAAAAAGTGCTCCTTCAAAGTGCCATGGCTGATTATAGATAACCCGATCATAATCCTGCTTATGATTGAATTGGAACAGGATGAGTTTAGGGGCCCATTCAGCCGCTTCCACCCAAACTTCGTTCTCCATGCTTTTACCATTACGTCACCAACATACTTAGGGAGTTCCGCCTAAACAATACACCTCTGATCCCCGTTCCGGCTGTGATTCCGATATAAGATCATCCAACTCAATCGGTTCACCCTCCACACTCTTTCCATTCTCCATACGATCCAATCTCAATATGTAGGTCTCTAGTGGTAGAACCCTGCAACAAACTTAGAACATACCTTGTACAAGATCAAGCAGTAACACCAAACAAAAGGACTAAACAGAAGATCACTTTGTGACGCGATAACACACTTACCCCAAAATAAAAACCACACGACCAAAAAGCTGTAAACCCTAGATATGGAATAGGCAGGAAAAAAATAGAATTGATAGTCACAAAAACCATAAGAAAAACAAAACAAAGCGAAACCCTAAAGATTAACGAAACAGGAAGAAGAAAATAAAAACGAAACAACGAAAAATAACTCGAATTCAATGAAAGATGCGTTTGTCCATGGCTGATCCATCCTGATTCTGCGTTCCCCACTTCCCATCTGGAAGAACTCTCGTTGCCTAAAACCCTTACTCCCTAACCCTGGGGGACTCTCTTCTTCAAATGAAGAACTTTAATTTTATTTATTGTTATCCAATGAATAACTAATTATTTGTAGAGTGAATAGCCTTATCCACTTATTCTCACCATTTTCGAGATATTTTATACCATCGCAACGGACGATTCACGCGCATTATCTCTACTCGATAAAAATATAGGGGTGTGTTTTGGGGTTGTCCTCAATTCATTAAGGAGATCCAATTTTAATAAAATATACTTATATACCCTCTCAGCTAATAGTAATTATATACTCTTTAATTTTAAGCAAACACATCCTATATTATGCTACTCATAAATTGTTTAATAAACCTAAAAATATTAAATTTTAGATATTTATATCATATCGAAGTTCAATAATTTTTATACGAGTAATAAACGAAATCAATCATAAAATCCCTAACGAAAACTCCATGAGATTCAACAAAAAAAATATTGGCCCCATAACATATCTATATAATATGGAGTGGATCGGATCCTGCATATAATATTAAAAAAAGGCATAATGCATCTGCAATTCTTTTAACTGTAGACAAATATTTGTATAGGTCCCTCAATTATCGAAATGTTTGTCCAAGTCCCTGAACTATAGAAAATCAATTCGTTCAAGTCCATATGCGATCGAAGGTAAGAGAAAGTGGTCGAATCTATCTATTTTGTCATCCAAATACTTGCAAATTGACTATTCTTTTGAATAAAGGTACATTAGAATATGCTAATAGGTTTGACACTTTTGTTTCCTCTAGTCGCATAGAAACTTGAAGACAATGATTTTGAATAGTTCAGGGACCTAAACATACATTTTGCTAATTGAGAGACCTATATAAACATTTGTCAATAGGTAAAAGACCTAAATATTTCAATAATTGAGATACCTATACAAACATTTGCCTATATTTAAAGGACCTATACATGCATTTTAGCAAAAAAACCGTCTACCATAGAGATAGATTACTCATTATTGTTTGACTCAGAGCGGAGGTTCTAAAGGAAACACTATGTAAATAGAGGTGTTCATAGAACTTATGTTCCCAAGACGTAGGCTATGCTCGGGGTACTTGTAGCAGTTAGAAGGTATCTCAAGGCAGTCTTCACAATTTTGCGGAGGAATTATACTACAGTCTAGGGAGGATATTTAAAATTCTTTCCAAAGATGTGTGTCTGAGTGACAAAACAAAAATGCTATTTATTTGTTTTTAAATAAGAGTTTTATTTTTCTAGATCAATCTAATAAATATGTAGTCCCCTAGAAGTGACATTTTTTTTGTTTGTTTAGAAGTGGCCATTTCTCACTAGTATAATTTGATTTGTTGGATTTTACATAATCCAATATATAACTTCAATAACATATAATCGAACATATGACTTACATGTTGAAGCGTGCTTTTCACTTAAACCTGGTTCTGATCAGCGTGTTGTGATACTCCCGATCGAGACAAAGTCACTATGAACTTCGTCTTCTTGTCCACAACCCAAGTTACTCTAGAGAGAATGAATGTGTGTTGTGACTCTTAGTTGTCTAGAATGAAGACTGAATTAATATTCATTCTTTATTCCCGGAGAAAATGGTTGACTCTTCTTTCCTTAATTGAGTATATTACTCAATTAGAGGAGTAAGGAAATCTCATTCCCTTTTGGGAGTCAATAATGCCTATTCTCTAATTGGGCCCATTCGGATATACTTGATGGAATCTCTTATGTATTATCCGGATAGATTCAAATGGGCCCAACCCATGGACGACCCACTAATTAAATAAAATATTATTTAATTAAGCCCAACCAACATCTTCCACTCGCACATGCGGGTGGGACCAATGCTCTATCTCCTCAACATATATCATCCCTTCATACAAGCATCTGGGTCATGTTATCCAACGAGCATATGAGCTTGTCTTGCTATGAAACTGGTTAAGGTTATATAGCTACTCAACCGACTTCCGAAAAGTACTTGTCACTTGTCTTGTACCCCAGATAACTTTTTATTTACACAAATCATTATATCTCTTATCCCTCATGAGAGAATATAAGACTTTTACATTCTCTTTGTATCCAAATCATGTCCTTGACACGATTGACCGGTCTAAGGATACGAGACAATGTGTAAACAAAAGATAATTTTCCCTTTCACTAGCCCCTTAGCTGCTTTACTAGACATATACCGCATGACAACATGTACTCATGGTAATTGGAATAATGCTAAGGTAGCAACACTGAGGAACAGACTCAAGGTCTAGTATGAAGAGTTAAGGTATACATGAGACATCTAAGTTTCTAGATCTCATACTTAATGAGAAGGCAGGGACTCATTTCTCATTACCTTTATCTATCACAAAAGCACACATGGCATGAATCACGTGTTACGATATTCTTCTCTCCTTATGAGAGCATCTGTCTTAACATGATATTGTACAAATCACACTCCAAGTGTTCCTTGACACTTGACTATAGTTTTGAAGCACTTAAGTTCTCAAAAACTTTTGATTTTGGCTTCTAACAAGTTTCAAATAGATCCTATTCTGGTCTATTTTGATTACCTAGTAATCTCATCTCTACACATGCCCAGATGTTGGAGGCGATTGCTTGTGTGAGTAAGCTAATTGTAACTTGTTGACATATCTTCGATGGAACACCAAATAAGTTCCAAGTACATAAACAATACTGCACCAATGATCAAACATGATTAATAAACGAGGTTCAATTACATCTTCATCAAATACAACGTAGCCCTAACATCTTAATATGCCTTGCAAAGACATCAGTAGCGATGGGTTTTGTAAAGGGAACAACTAACATTTGATGCATAGAGATGTATTCTAGCGTGATTTCCTTCTTTTCTAAGATATCCCTCACAAGGATATACTTTGTGTCAATATGTTTGGCCTTTCCATGAAACTTGGGATTCTTAGAATAAGCGATAGTAGTCTGGTTATCGAAATATATCGCCACAACCCTTGGAGTGTGTAATACCCTCAAATATTTCAAGAACCTTCTCAGCCAAATAGCCTCTTGTACTGCAGATGTGCATGCCAGAAACCCAACTTCCATTGTGGACAATGCTAAAAAGGTTTGCTTCTTGCTGCACCAAGAGATGGCTCCATTGTTTATCAAGAACGCATAACCTGAAGCGGATTTTGTTCTTATATATCACCACCCCAATCAGCATCAGTGTATCCCTTAAGACACAAGTTATCCCATTGATAACAAAGGTGATAATCTGAAGTACCCTTCAGGTATCTTAGAATCCTTTTCACGGCCATCCAGTACTTCCTTACCGGATTGGACTGAAACCTCCCAACTATACGCACTACATATGGACGTGTACATGTCATGGGGTACATCAGGCTCCCTATTACATTGACATATGGTGTGCTTGACATCTTATCTTTTTATTTGTTGAGTCTTAGAACACATGTCATGGCTAAGTCATTCTCCTTTGAATACCGGAGTATCCACAGGTTTGCAGTTTTTCATATTGAATCGTTTCAAGAGTTTGTTGATGTAACCTTCTTGAGAAAGTCCGAGCATCATCTTTGAACGATCCCTGTGGATTTTCACACCCAATATGTATTCTGCCTCACCCATGTCTTTTATCTCAAAGTTTGAAGATAACCACCTCTTAATGGTATCTAAATACTCCATGTCATTCCAACCAATAATATGTCATCTACATACATAGATAGAATTACAAAATTCTCATTGGACTGTTTCTTGTAGACACAATGGTCCTCATCTATCATAATGAAGTCATTTGAGATAACCGTGTTATGAAATCTCAAATATCACTGTCTCGAAGACTGCTTTAGTTTGTAAATTAACTTGTTCAAATTATAGACCTTTTTCTCTTGGCTCGGAAGAATAAAACCTACTGGCTGTTGCATGTAAATTTCTTTTTCCAGTCCCCCATTAAGGAAATAAGTTTTAACGTCCATCTGATGTAATTCCAAATCCATATTTGCTACTATTGCTAGAAGTAGGCGAATCTAGGCAAATCTCACTACGGGAGAAAAGGTTTCTCATAATCAAGACCTTCTTGTTGAGCGTAACCTTTTTCCACTAAGCGAGCCTTATACCTCTCTATAGACCTATAATTTCTCTTAATTTTGAGAACCCATTTGTTCCCAATAGCCTTGCCTCCTACTGGCAGATCTACAAGTTCCCTGACCTTGTTTGACCTCATTAACTTAAGCTTTTCTTCCATTGCAATTTTGCATTGGTCCTTAAATGGACAAGATAAAGCCTTTTATATAGACTTAAGTTCTCCTTCATCCATCAAAGAAGTTGTTAAGTTTTGAACCACTTACAACACACACAAGTGAATTCAATCCAGATTAGAATGAAAAATAAACTGGAAATCAGCCAACTAAGAACCGAACGCAAAACCAGAAACCAAATGAAGAACACAAAGCTTCTACGTGGTTCGATCAATGTGATCTACATCCACGGAGGCTCTATACACCTCAATTCACTCCACTGAACAATCAATTACAAAAAATATCCCAGAAAACCAGAAGCCCCAATTCACAATCAGAATTGAGCTTAAGAACCCTAGCTTTCTAATTCTAATGATTGTGTAGTGTTTACAGAGGGAAAACTACGCGTATCAACCCGTCTCTACAAGTGGAACAAATGTTATAAAGAACTAAGCTCGAATCAAGAAGCTCCAGAAGCTGGAAACAATTCTGTTTCACTTGCTCTAAAACTGGTTCACGCGCCTTTGACAACGGTTTCACATGCAACGGTTCAAAACCGTTGCATAATTCTGTTATAACCGTCATGACTCCGGTTCTTCAACAACCTCCAAAACTGAACTGCTTTAAACCCGACCCTCTGGCTCGGTTCTTCCCAACCTAAACCCGGTTCCTGATTCTTCTCAATCTCTACTACAAGACATGTCCACTTGATGAAATTGAATTGACATCTACAAATCTCCACCTCAATGAATTCAAGTGCACTTCATTACCTCAACCTGCCTTGTCACCTCCAGGTTTTAATTGCATTGTTCAAGCCTTATCAGGCTTGAGCAATGAACCATCTTGCTCCTAGGAACTGCCTTAGTCAAGAAATCCGCTGCATTATCCATAGTATGCACTTTCTTCACTTCAACAGATCCAGCTTCAATTATATCCCTTGAAAAATGAAGTCTAACATCAATATGCTTAGACCTCTCATGAAAAGCTTGATGTTTCACCAAGTGAAGAGCACTTTGGTTATCACACTGAATAGTAACACACTCTTGTCTTATCCCTAAGTCCTTGAGGATTCCCTTGAGCCACAAAGCATCCTTGATTGCCTCAGTTAAGGCAATGTATTCTGCCTCAGTTGTTGATAAAGCAACCGCAGACTGTTGCACACTCTTCCAGCTTACAGCTGTCCCATACAAAGTAAAGACATACCCTGTAATAGAATTCCTAGTATCCAAGTTCCCAGCAAAGTCTGCATCAACATATCCAACCAAAGGTATAGTACTAGCTTCTTGTTTCTGGAACTTTAACCCCACACTGACATATACCTGCTTACCAGAGACACACTATAGGCCAAGTCTGGCCTGCTGCATATCATTCCATACATCAAACTGCCAACACCACTGGCATATGGAACATTCTTCATGTGAATCTCCTCAGCTTCTGTTTTAGGACACTGATCTTTGGACAACTTAGTTTGTAGATTAACTGGGATATTTACTGGTCTTAACTCATGCATGTGAAATCTCTCCACAACCTTCTGCAAATACTGTTTCTGTGAGAGCCATAATGTTCCAGTCTTTCTTCTTCTAATGATGTCCATCCCCAGAATCTTCCTGGCTTCCCCAAGATCCTTCATGTCAAATTCTGAACTTAACTGATAACACGTTATTTATGCATGTATTTAGGTCGATTTTTAGGATCATATTTTATGGCATATACGTGTATATTTGACCAGCACTTATTGATATTTATAATATTTGGGCCATTTGACGTGTTTCGACTTGTTTTGAAGATAATTAGGTATTTTTATGCCATTTGGATGAAGTACGAAGGAGAAACAAGTCAAATAGAGTGAAAACCGGCCCAAAGGAGTGAAAACCGTCCAAGAACCGGTTCAAACCGGTCCGAACCGCCCTGAACCGGTCCAGGAGCAAAACCGGGCAAGAACCGACACGGCCGCGTCACAAAGCAACACGGCCGTGTCAAAAGTGTCTTGCAACGCATTGTGGGTTCTGGAATGGAACACGGCCGTGTCACAGCTGCAACACGGCCGTGTCAAATTGTTGCTGGAAAAGTGGATTTTTGCAAAGCAACACGGCCGTGTCACTTAAGCAACACGGCCGTGTCAGAAGTGTTTTCCTGCGATAATTACCTAATTTTAATAGGATTTTGACTCTATCTTCCCGAAGATTCGTCCCCAACTCTATAAAAAAGACCCCAAGCTCTAGGAAAAAGGGATCAATCATCAAGAACATAAATTACATCATCTTGGAGGACAAAGACGACGAAGATCATCGAGACGGAGTCATCCGGGTTTATTTATTCTTTTCTAGTTTAATTCTTTACAATGTTTTTATTAAGATTTTGTATTGGATTATTGCTAGGCATGAGTAGCTAAGCTATTCGTGTCCTAGGGTTAGAAAGTAGGGATTATTATAACAATGTTTTGATTTATGATTTAATCTATTTAATTCCATTCTTTATGTGTTTTATCTCTATGTTTATGCTTAAACTGAATTTAGCTTGATCACCTAGATTTAGTAATTTAGTTTAACAATTCCGCTTCGAGAGGAGGGAATTGTTATCAGACTTAGAACATAGAGCGCAGTTGTCTATGACTGTGTAGGCCGTGGCTTAGGATCGTTTGGGAGTTATTAGGTTTAATTGACTCGAGAGGGTAATTAGCTTAATTAATCAACGGTTTAATCGCTTCGAGAGAAGGATTAGATTATTGTCGTGCCACCTAATAAACATTAGAATTGGTAAATTAATAGGTTAATCATATTCCACATTGAAATAATATCCTGAAATCGAAGCCCTAGGATACCTTTTCTCTTTGATTGTTAGTTTTCGTGTTTCCTAAGTTTGGAGTTATATTTGATTGAGTAGTTTAATTAGTAAAATCAACCTTTAAAACTTAGTATCTAGTTAGGACATTCCTAGAGTATTAGGGTATCAAACTACCTAAAACTATTCCTTGTGGGATCGACCTTGATAATCGTTACTACACCTACATCCGTACACTTGCGGAACACTAGGTTAGAAACCGACGTGTCATTAACCTTCCCTTTAGCTGTTGTATCTTATCAATACTGTTACTGGCAATGAGCATATCATCCACATATAACAGCAAAAACACTTGTTCAATTCTTGAACCTTTGTTAAAGTATACACAACTGTCATATAAGCTTCTTATGAATCCTGCATTAATCATGAACTCATTGAACTTCTTATTCCACTGCCTGGGACTCTGTTTCAACCCATAGAGTGACTTCCTGAGAAAACAGACCTTATCTTCATTTCCTGGAATCACAAAGCCCCCAGGTTGCTTCATGTATATCTTTTCAACTAGATCATCATGCAGGAATGCTGTCTTGACATCTAACTGCTGTAGTTCCATGTCTTCTTGAGTAACCTTTGATAGAAGTAACCTGATAGAGCAATGCTTCACTACTGGAGAAAATACCTCATTATAATCAATACCTTCTCTCTGTGTGAAGCCCCTGGCCACCAGCCTTGCCTTGTATCTGATTTTATCAGCTGTTCCAGCCTCCACCTTTTTCTTGTAGATCCATTTTGAACTAACTAGCTTCTGCCCGTTTGGTTTGTCTACAAGCTTCCAGGTTTGGTTTCTCTCCAGAGATTCCATTTCCTCGATCATGGCCCCTATCCAGTATTCACTCTCACTGCAACTTATTGCTTCCTTGAAACTACTAGGCTCTTGAAACTCCAAGTCTTCTGCTACACTCAATGCATATACACTTCCAGCTTGTCCATAGAAATCAGGCCTTTGGATTTGTCTTCTTGGCTTGTCTCTTCCTATGCTATAAGTTCTGAGATTTGCAATCTCAGTTTGACCTTCTTCATCTTCTGATGAACTGTCATCTTCTTGTTGAGCTTGAATATCTTTCTCTGGTGGTATCTGCTCCTCATTAAGCTCCACCTGAATAGAAATTCTTTCAGGTTCCACAGCACCATCAGCTTCCTCTTGACTTCCAGAAGAGTTGTATCCCATCACATCCTCATTGAACCTTACATCTCTACTTATCAAGAGCTTATGGTTTCCCTGTTCCAAGCACCATAACCTGTAGCCTTTTATGCCCTCAAGATATCCTAGGAATACACATCTCTGTGCTCTTGCATCAAGTTTGTCTTGCCTAATGTGAGCATAGGACAGACAACCAAACACTCTTAAGTCATAGTAGTTTGGTACCTTTCCACTCCAAACTTCTTCTGGAGTTTTAAATCCTAGAGTTGATGATGGTGACCTGTTTATCAAATAGCATGCATTGTTTATTTTTTCTCCCCAGAAGGATTTAGGTAATGCAGCATCAATCACCATACATCTAACTCTTTCCAGCACAGTTCTGTTAAATCTTTCAGCAACCCCATTTTGTTGAGGGTTTAGTGGGACAGTTCTGTGCCTTGTGATGCCCTTTTCTTCACAAAACCCTGTGAATTCAGTGGATAGATATTCTAAACCATTATCTGTCCTAAGATGTTTCAGTTTCTTCCCTCTTAGGTTCTCCACCTGACTCAACCATGTTTTAAACTTGAGGAATGCATCACTCTTGTTCCTTAAAACAAATACCCATGTTTTCCTACTGTAATCATCAATGATGGACATGAAATACCTTCCTCCTCCATGTGTCTCAGTTCTTGAAGGCCCCCAAATATCAAAGTGTATATAATCAAGTGGTTCTTGAGTAGAATGTATCCCTTTAGCATAAGGCAACTTCTTGGCCTTTCCCGGAGCACACTTGTCACATAAATCAAGTGTTCTATTTCCCATTTCACCAATGATGCCCTTCTTTGATAACTCCTTCAATCCTTTCTCTCCAATATGACCCAGTCTTCTATGCCACTTCATAACATCTTCTCTGCTTATCACAGATTCAGCACATCCTATCACAGGTGATCCAATCAAAATAAACAGGCCATTGTGTTGCCTTCCTTTGATTACCAGCTTGTTGTGTTTAGTGATGTGAAGATAACCATCTAGGGAATTGAACTGACAGCCATTTGCCACAAGAGAACCAAGGGATAGGAGATTTCTCTTCAGTCCAGGAACATACCTTACTTGAGAAATAGTTCTGGTGACTCCATCATACATTTTTATTTGAACTGATCCTATGCCTTAACTCTGCAGGAGTGGTCATTTCCCAGTAATACACATCCACCATCTTCTTTCTGTAAATCCTTGAACCAGGATTCATTGGGACACATATGGAATGAACACCCAGTATCAAGAACCCATTCCTTTTCCATTCTTGTGTCTGTGATGTTTAAGACTTCTGGAGTGTCTTCTTGATGCTCAGTCATAGCTACTTCTTCCCTCTGATTTTCCTGCTTCTTCTTCTTTTGTGGACAGTCCTTCTTTAAATGTCTAGCTTGCTTGCATTTGAAACACTTTCTGGTTTCAACCCAGTCTCCTTGTTTCTTTGCATTCTGAGTTCCAGATTGAATCCCTGGAACTTCTTCTTTTGAAAATTCATTTTGAACTTAATGTTCAAACCTTCTCCAGCCTGTGCAGAGCCCTTTTCTCCCTGATTTTGAAAATACTTTGTCTTCAATGCTGACAGGATGGATTCATAGCTGATTTTTCCATGCCTTCCAAACATCAGTGCATCTTTAAAACTTTCCATGGACTTTGGAAGAACATTCAACACCATCAGAGCCTTATCACCATCCTCCAAGTTCACCCCCAGATCCTCTAATTCTTCAATCATCTTGACAAACTCATCAAGTTGATCAGAAATGACCTTATCATCAGTGATTTTGAAAGACATCAATTTCTGCTTCAGAAATAATTTGTTTGATATAGACTTTGATTGGTAGAGTTCCTCCAGTTTTCCCCATGCCTCCACTGCATTCTTGCACCTTGATACCTCCCTCAAAGGTTTATCACCCAGACATAGGAATATCAAGCTCAAAGCCTTCTTATCCAATTCTGGGAACTTGGATTTCTCAGCATCAGGCCATTGATCAACAGGAAGAAGTGCAGAGTCTAGGCCATTTTGAATCAGTACTGCATTCATTTTGATCTTCCAGAGTGAGAAGTCATTCTTACCTGAAAACTTCTCCACGTCCATCTTTACTCCAGCCATTCTTGCTTCTTCTTTGAGTGTGTGTGTAGTGTTTCCCACAAACGGCGCCACTTGTTAAGTTTTGAACCACTTACAACACACACAAGTTAATTCAATCCAGAAAAGAATGAAAAATAAACTGGAAATCAGCCAACTAAGAACCGAACGCAAAACCAGAAACCAAATGAAGAATACAAAGCTTTTACGTGGTTCGATCAATGTGATCTACATCCACGGAGGCTCTATACACCTCAATTCACTCCACTAAACAATCAATTACAAGAAATATCCCAGAAAACCAGAAGCCCCAATTCACAATCAGAATTGAGCTAAAGAACCCTAGCTTTCTAATTCTAATGATTGTGTAGTGTTTACAGAGGGAAAACTACGTGTATCAACCCGTCTCTACAAGTGGAACAAATGTATATAAAGAACTAAGCTCGAATCAAGAAGCTCCAGAAGCTGGAAACAATTCTGTTTCACTTGCTCTAAAACTGGTTCACGCGCCTTTGACAACGGTTTCACATGCAACGGTTCAAAACCGTTGCATAATTCTGTGATAACCGTCATAACTCCGGTTCTTCAACAACCTCCAGAGCTGAACTGCTTTAAACCCGACTCTCTGGCCCAGTTCTTCCCAACCTAAACCCGGTTCATGATTCTTCTCAATCTCTACTACAAGACATGTCCACTTGATGAAATTGAATTGACATCTATAGAAGTCAGAAATGCAAAAGATAGAGTTCCTAACTCTTCCTTGTCCCTTGAAGTCACGACTAACGCATGTCCTTCTACGCCAAAGTGACGTTTGGGGATACATTTCCTAGTCGGTTCTGGAAGTTGTGAGTCATTAGGAATGGGAATGGGATCACTCCCATTCAAATCCATATCCCTGGTTACATCGATCCCACTTGGATCGAAGGGGTGGTGATCCTCTCGACTCTGATCATTATGATCTTTTGAGAAAACTTCAACTTCGAAACAGGTTCTGTATTCCTAATACTACATTTGCTAGGAAATTCATAGTATAAGAATGTGGCATTTCTTGACTCAATTTTAGTCATGTGAGCATCTTGATGCTCTCCTATGAAAACATAACCTTTGGACTGCTCACTGTATCTAATGAAGATACATTTCTTGTCTCTAGGTCCGAGTTTACCATACTGACTTTGATTGTCATGTACATAAGCTGCTGATCTCTATGTCCTGAGGTTACTTAGATATGGTAATTTACCATTCCAGAGTTCATAAGGAGTTGATCCGATCGATTTTGAGGGTACAGGATTTGGCATATAAGTAGTAGTTCAAAACACATCCCCTCAAAAGGAGATTGGTAAACTTGCTTGTGCTAGGATGGATCTTACTGTTTCCAACAACATTATATTCCTTCTCTCAGCTACACCATTTTGTTGTGGTGTATAAGACATATTTAGTCGTCGGATAATGCATTTTTCACTGCATAGTTCCTTAAACTTTCGCTGTCCACTCCTTTTGATTTTCTACTTGGTTCACGTAGTGTCTGAAGCAATCCAATGCATCAGACTTGTGAGAAATCAAATAGAGATGACCAAAGCGTGAGTAATCATCAATAAAAGTAATGAAATAGTAAGCTCCATGCCTTGCTCTTACACTCATTGGACCACATATGTCAGAATGTACTAATTGCAATGGAAATTGAGTTCTAATAGCTTTACCAAATGATTTCCTAGTCATTTTACCAGCAAGACAATGTTCACAGGTGGACAAAGAGACTTTAGAAAGTGGACTTGATAGCCCTTCTTTCACTAGCCTATTCATCCTGTCTTGCCCTATGTGACCTAATCTAGCATGCCCAACATTATCATTGACAATTGCATTGCTCGGAAAACAAACATTATAAAAAAAACCATTGTCATAATAATCAAACGTGCTCGATCACAATCCATAACAATAAAACCACTCATGAGATGTCTAGTAGCACAAACATTTCCATCACAATTGATAAAAACCTTGTTCTTTTCAAACATCAAAGTATAATTGTAGATAAAAAGAACATAAATAGAGACTAGACTTCGTCGAATCTCTAGAGCGCAGAGGACATCATGTAGGATAAAAGTCCGCCCATTAGCCAACTCAAGTTTGCAAGTCCCTATTCCCTTGACTTCAACTTGAGAGTTATTTCCCATATATATCCATCTTGTTCTTACTCCGTCGGAACTCGATGGTAATCTACGAACGTTCTACTATCTCTAGTCTTATGGTTCGTTGCTCCTGAGTCTACAATCCACAAAGTATAAGATTCAGTGAGTAAAATCGTACCAGAGACATTTAAAATGCTTACAAAAGAGTAAAAAGATTGACCTTGTCACGCTTGGGCTCAGGGCACTCGCGTGAAAAATGACCAATAATGTCACAGTTAAGGCACTTCATTTTGCTTTTACCTTTCTTAATTCTGTTTGCATTTCTCTTCTTGTTCTTCTTAGCATCAGCTTTAGAATCTTCACTAGCATTCGCCTCTTTCCCTTCAGTCTTCTACTCTTTGGTGCCTTTCTTCCAGTTCCTCTTTCGTTTAAAGCCCAAGGCCTTTTGGGAACTGGACTCAGCAACTAGAGCATTTGAACTAGATCATCTCCTAGCCGCTCATCCTCAAGTTTAACATGACGAGCAGCATCCTCAAATGTCTTGATGCTCTCGTTATGGGTCAGGTTAACCTTCAAATGCTCCCACTTATCGGGAAGAGACCGAATTAGAGCCTGGATCTGTTGCTCACCGGAAAGGACATAACCGGCAGCTTTCAACTCTCTGATCATGTTGGACATCACACGTATGTGTTGTCTGATGGAATGATCAGATGGTTTTTTATAAGTGTCAAACTTGATCGTAAGTTGCCTCAGATGAGTGATTGAGGTCCCACCGTACTTATCCTTAAGATATGCCAAGATATCTCTAGCAGTTGGATGTTGCTCACACTCATGGATCATGTCATCAACGACCGAGCTAACCAGGATGCCACGAGCTGTATTTTTCTTTATCCACGCTAAATAGGCTTCCTGGTCTCTCCTTCCCTGAGGACTAGTACCAGCTCCGGGGTATTCCATGATGTGGTTTATCGCAGCCAACACGTCTTGTTCGTCCAGAACATACCAAGTTTTATGACGCCAAGTGTCATAATTATCACCATTAAGCTTATCACTCTTATTTAGATCTGCTATAATTGACCTAATTGCCATGGTCTAGAATACATATATGAACAATAGTCAATTTACAAAATATGTACTAAGTTTTTTACGTTTATCCAACTAACATTCATCATGATCCAATGCAGAACCAGTTTCGAAAAATAGCTTAGAGCTATCAATCATCAGCCAAACTTAATATCTCGCTCATTATGAATTCAGTTCTTGAACGTGAAAATCTTTCTGAGTTTAGACATGATTAAGGGGAATTCAAAACTCGGATAACATCATGCAACAAACAACACATCACCATAAAATAGTTAAACCATCATAAGAAAAACATTCACCAAAACGATGTTAAACAATTACAGTAGAAGTATTTGCATGAAAAGAAATATCCAACAGAGATTATAAACATAGGCTCAATATCTAAGAACAATGTCGCTTCATAATCTCATTCCACATTGACTTAATCTCATCTAGTGGAAGCCTACAGATCTTCTCATACTTCTTTATTTCAACAAAAAATCTCTCTGGGATGCTACATTATATATGATACGGGCTAGGGGATCAGAAACTCGACTCTTCAGACTATGACCGTTCCCTGACAGCCTCCCACTGAGTCTGAGGTTATCAGATCTCATGATAGGCCCCATTCCTAGCTGACCTGACTTTTCTATGTTAGTCTTCCAATCCTCAACCATTTCTTTGACACATAAGGACTATCAATCAACACATGGTCAACTACATCAACAGTATGATTGATCTCCTTAAGCCTATAAATGACTCTAGCCCAACCCTTCTTATAGTCATCGAAAAAATGAAAGACTAATATTCTTCTGAAACTAATTCCGAATTATAAATTTTAATCTGTTTCCAGGCTAACAAGAGATGTAGGTGTGCCCACATCTTGAGCATCTCCAAGTAGTACTCAGGGAGTGTATGCTCAAAATTCATTTCATAGTCAATGAACTCTGCTAACTTGCCAATGGGATCCCTTAGTTCCTCTCTAGTGAAAGTTCTTCTTGTTCTAGCCCTATAGAAAATGGGATTACATAGTTAAAAAAAGCTTTTAAGATAAAACAAGTGAACACTTAACCAACAACACGCAAAAAAGAAACTCGACTTCAATGTGTGTACTTAAGCATTCACAAGTGTATTCAAAACTCATTCAAAAACTCATTCCTTAACCTCCCACTGTAAGGTCACCATGAACAATAAAGAACTACTAAGTTTTAGCAAAATTTATTTTTGAAAAACTTTCGTGGCCCATATGCCTCAAAGGTGAAACAAACGTGGTCAAAATCTCTTGGCAACACTTCCTATACACACCTATGTCCTTCCCAAGCACTTAAACATGACTCTACACCTACCGAGGACCCATCACGTGCTTCTGCAGACCATAGAACACACCAGACGCGCCTCCACGCACCGCCAGAAGTCAGTACGCGCTGGCGGCAGTCCGGTGACTGGCCGATAGTGGTCCGACGACGGCCCAGCCGCCAGTCAACGATAACGGTAACGTGGCTCAGGCCACGTCGTTGCTAAATTGGCACACGTGGCGCATCCCATTGGGCCACGTATGCTGACTCAGCAGTTGACTGGTCATCACCATATCTGTCAATGCCCACTCTCACTGGTCAGCGTGTGATACATGTACCGTCATCGAAGCCAATTCCTGTGACTGGGTTCCGGCTATCCCCATAAATCAATCCTCTCGAATTCAACGGTATGTTCAATTTTACGTTTTACTCGATGAAAACATAAAAATAAAAAATACACACATAATAAGATAGTGTGGCATATAATTCTGAATCCAGGAAATAATACAAAAAATCTAAAAAATACATAATCATTATCAGATTGCGAAAATATTCGTAAAATACTCATATGAATTCAGAAAAATGCAAGGCTAGCGGCTATGGAACTGGTACACGTTTTTATGCATGCATATTAGGTCAATTTGAGTGTCCATTTAATGACATTTGCATGCATAGTCAACCGTGATTGGCTTATATTCGTGTTATTGAGCTATTTGACATTTGTGGACTTGTTTTAGAGTTATTCAAGTGATTTAAGGCCAAATAGTTGCATTCGGCTAAGGATGGATCCGCGACCTACCTCCGCAACCACGATTAAGCTATTCAAAGATGGACGCGGCCACAACTTGCATGCGCGGCTGCGACACTTAAGGCTGATTAAATCCTTGGGCGTGAAGAATTCCTAATTTGAAGCCCAATTCAACCCCAACTTGATCCCGACTATAAATAGGAGTCCCTAGGTCCGAAAATAGGGACTTGAATTTGGATATTGGGAGGATTCTAAAGAAGACGAGCAAACAAAGATCGATAATTTTTTGTTTATCTTTTTAGTTTATTTTATGTTTATGTTCTGGAATACAATTATGTCGTTTGTCGTCGCCATAAGCGGCTAGTCGTTTATTTCGATCTTTAATCGATGTTGAACCCAAGTTTGAATCTTTTGTAATTCTTACAGTAGTTGTTCGAAGGTTTGTGTTTTGGAACGTTTTATGTTATTTGGGCTTATCTAAATTCTTATGTGTATTGTTGCTTAGATTGATCACCTAGGTAGTTAATCACATAATTACTGCTAGGTCATTGTTGTAATACGTAATCGTTACAAAATTATGCCCATTAGTAGCAAATAGTGAATTAATCACTAGGATAGCATAAGTTGCGGTCCCTTGTGAGTCCAACACCGTGTATATCCCATTACCTTACTACTCTATGCATTCGGTTAGGTCTAGAGAGCTTATTCTAAGATCACTCAATCAAATAGACTAATCAAAGAGCTTATTTTGGTTAGTTAAACATAAGAGGTAACGAGGTTAGCAGAGCTTATTGTTAATCTTGGGATCAGGGTGTGCACAAAACAATACAAAATACAATGCAGAAAACACCCAATACATGCACTCGGGATCAGAACCCATGGCTCTGATACAAATGTTGGATTTTACCTATTCAAATAAATAAATCCAATAACATTTGATCGAATATATGACTTATACGTTGAAGCATGCTTTTCACTTAAATCCAGTTTTGACCCACGTGCCGTGATACTCCCGATCGAGATAAAGTCACTATAACTTTGTCTTTTTGTCCACAACCCAAGTTGCTCTAGAGAGAATGAATGTGTGTTGTGAGTCTTAGTTGTCTGAAATGAAGAATGAATTGATATTCATTCTTTATTCCCGGAGAGAATGGTTGACTCTTCTTTCCTTGATTGAGTATATTACTCAATTAGAGGAGTAAGGGAATCTCATTCCCTTTTAGGAGTCAATCCTGGCTATTCTCTAATTGGGCCCATCGGAACATTCTTGATGGGCTTTCCTATTTATTATCCGGATGAATTCAAGTGGGCCCACCCCATTGGCGACCCATTAATTAAATACACTATTATTTAATTAAGCCCAACTCAACATATTTATTTGTTGATATGATTTTTTCACTCAAATATAATTCTCTGCATTTCGATTTCTTTAATCGAACTCTAAATATCTTATTTTCTTAGGAGAGGATGAGGGAGTCAAATGTGAATATGTTCCTCATTTTTTTCCCAAGAGAAGACAGAAGACTAGTTCTCAACTTCCTAGAGAAAATTGCATTATTGGTCCCACAGGACACGGGCCTATCTCATTTTGGTCCCAAGCACTGCAAAAATGATTGCAAAAGATTTTTCACTTGTTTTTTTTGTCCCAAAAGCCTTTTTCTCACACGATTAGTCCCACTGTGTGGCAACTTCAATCCCAAGCCATTTGAAGCTAACGATTCAAGTCACGTGCTACTTACATGGCTGTTAGATGATTTCATAAACTAAAAAAAATTAACAAGCTCGTGTTAAACACAATTCGAGCAAACACCCCCAACTTTCCTTAACCAAGAACCCTAACAAAAACTTCAACCTAAATTGACAAAATTATCAACTACATTGTACCGAGAATTCAACCTGGACCTACCGTATTACTTGTTTGTTCGACTCTCTTCTTCCAGGCCGTTTATTCAATTTTTTTATGCTTGATGGCCTACCACTACGCGAATGTGTGTGCTTTAATGCTTGTTGGATTTTTTATAGTTGTCTGTTGGTTGTATTGATGAGCAGGAAGTATTGGGGGACTTATATGTTGGAGTTGGGGGCTGTTGACAGGTAGGGCTTTAACTTTTCTTATTTTTTTATTCTCATGCCTTTGTCTTAATCGTCTGTGGCCCAAACCCGTCCCTCCTCCCCCACCCCCGGCTGTATATATATTTTTTATGTTTGTTAATAGTGGGTTGAAAACTTTTCTTTGTGGGCTTCTTCTCAGTCCCTGTTTTGTGTGCTTATGGTTCTTCATATGGAAGCTATATTTTTCCTGTTTTTTAACTATTAGGTGGTATAGATTACTGGTACACCTTGAAGCTGCATCATGGTGGTTTGGTTTTTAAAGATGTGAGTTGCCTTAAGTGGATAAAAGACACCATTTCAACCTTTGACTATGTTGACACTAGGAAATTAGATCTGAGGTATTTGGAGGGGCTACCTGAACAATTAGGATACATGAGAGATAAGAAATTCTATGAATTAGTTGAAGGCAGTGGGCTGAAGAAAGTAAGAAGGTTGATTGTGAGTATCGTACATGGATGCTTATCCATGGTTAAAAAAAAAACAGAGAGTTCACATTATTCTTGGAAGGCAGCAAATCATGCGTACCGAAAAAAGATGATGAGCAGCCTGAGGGAGAGAGTGTGTAGTTGGATGACAGGGAAACTGGGCAAGGGAAGGGGGTAGAGGCAGTGGAAAATGATGCAGCTGACCAAACTGAATATGTTGAGGCTGATATGGTTGAAGTTGGGAATGTGGCTGAGAGGGTTAAAGTTGGGAATAAGGGAATGAACTAATTTAAACTAATGTGGCTGAGAGGGTTGAAGTTGGGAATGAGGGTAATGAGCTAATTGAAATTTCTGAGACTGAGAGGGTTGAAGTTGAAGATGAAAATACAAATGAGTCGGATAAGGACTTTGTGGGGGCAGGTTGATACCTGTGATGAGCTTTTAGATATAATTTTAATTGAAAATATAGATCTAGATGTAGAGTGGGTATCGCCAAGGATATCACGACATGTTAATGATGAAAAAATCACATATTCTGATGATGATGATGGAAGGGACATTCATAGAAATGAGAGTGACTTTGAGAGTGTTCAAAGTGACGGGGAAGCAGCAAATGACATAGACAACATTGTGTTTTGGGCTTCTGGTGCGTTGAATCCATATTTCAGGCTGGAACAGTTGTTTAGCACAAAGAAATTGTTCAAACAGAATGTTAATTCATACTCAGTGAAGCATGGACATCGTACAAAGTTTACTAAAATGAAGAGAGGAGTTATGAAAAATACAAGCAAGAAGGGTGTGGTTAGCACATCAATGCCTTGAAGGTTAAGGATGAAGAGAGTTTTCAAATCAGGGAGTTGGACCTTCATCACACTTGTGTCAATCAATACTTCGTGGACAATGAAAACTCTAAGTAGTTGGCTTAGAGGTATGAGAAGACATTATGAATGATCCAAAGAGAAGTGATCTAGGCTGGAGAGCATAGCAATAGAATAGTTGGGGGTTTATATTTCTCCTTTTCAAGCCTATATAACTAAGCAGAAGGCTTTGAAAATGATAGAAGGAGACAACACTGATCAATACTTAAAATTATGGGACTATGATGAGACTCTTAGAGAGAAAACCCAGGTTTAATAGTGATATTGCAAGTTGACACCACTCCCCGAGGAATAAATTCAAGAGGCTGTATGTATGTTTGCATGCTTTGAAGTGGGGTTTTAAATTAAATAAAATAAGCCCTTTTAACTCAGTGGTAGAGTAACGCTATGGTAAGGCGTAAGTCATCGGTTCAAATCCGATAAGGGGCTTTTCTTTTTTCATCAATTTTTTTCAGCCGTAGTATTCAGAAAATAGAGATTTTTCATTTGGAATACATTGGAATACAAAAGGAACTAACCAGATAATACGTTATCATTATACTGAGTTAGAGTTGAGTTAGACAACCCACCGGGAATTCTACTGACAATAGTGAGCATGGATTCAAATAATGATCCATACCCTGTGCATATGCGGTTGTTGGGACTAAAAACAAGGAAAGCTGGGAATGGTTCTTGACACTATTGGAAGAGGATCTGATGTTAGAGAGGGAGGATGTCTCCACAATTATGTCATATAAACAAAATTGTAAGAATTTAACATATTCAAATACATAAATCCAATACCTTATAATCGAATACATGACTTAAATATTGAAGCATGCTTTTCACTTAACCCGGTTTTGATCCACGTGCCGTGATACTCCTGATCAAGACAAAGTCACTATGAACTTTGTCTTCTTGTCCACAACCCAAGTTGCTGTTGAGAGAGAATGTGTGTAGAGAGAGTCTTAGTGGTCTAAAATGAAGAATGAATTATTATTCATTCTTTATTTCCCTGAGAAAGTAATTGACTCTCCTTTTCTTGATTGAGTATATCACTCAATCGAGGGAGTGAGGGAATCCTATTCCTTTTTGGGAGTCAATCCTGCCTATTCTCCAATTGGGTCCATCCGGATATTCTTGATGGGCTCTCTCATGTATTACTCGGATGGATTCAAGTGGACCCACCCCTATAGGCAACCCATTAATTAAATAAACTATTATTTAATTAAGCCCAACAAATAGAAATGGACTAATTGGTGTCTTTGATAAGGTCTTCACCGCAGTTGAGAATATATTTTGTGTGAGACACCTCCATGGTAACATGTAAAGGGTAGGCTACAAAGGAAATGCAGTCAAAGCTTCTTTCGAAAGTTGCCAAAGCATCTACAATCCTTGATTTTAATAGAACAATGAGCTAAATTAGTGAGTTGGACCTAGATGCTTAGATTGGCTATAGGATAAGCACCCTTCTCAGTATAGTAGGTCATATTTCAACACTTTTGGTAAGGATGACACTTGTGTAAATAACATGTGTGAACATTGGAACATTTGTTTGTTGGATGCATGGGAGAAATCCATTTTGACCATGTCAGAATGGTTTAGGGAATGTTGCATATCTAGGTTGCAAAATAACAGGGACAAATTTGAGAGGAAATGACAGGGCATAAAGGTGTGTCCTAGGATTAGGAGAAATAGTAGCAAAGATGATAGAGGACTCTTCAGACTGCATTCCAATCAAGTCTAATGAGTGGAACTATGAGATTTCTAGCTCAGATGGCATGGGGTTGGTTTGTTTGATAAAATCATGTGCCTATAGGAAGTGGGATGTCTCTAGCATTCCTTGCAACCATGCAGGCAGTGCCACTCATGCATAAAATAAGGACCCTGAGGTCTTTGTTCATCAATGTTACTCACTTGAGACTTATGAGGTAGCATATGCCAATCTGATATTTTCCATGAACGGTGAGGAATTATGGAACAAGACATGGTATATACCACTTATGCCCCCTATATTGATTGAAAGAAGAAAGGGAGACCTCAAAATCTAGAAGATTTGATGCAAGCATTTCCGTTCTAAAAGGAAAGAAAAAGGCAAAGGAGACCGTTCAGGAATTGAAATATAAAGTTCAAGGTTAGATGTGAATATTATGGAGAGCAAGGCCACAATCAGTTGGGATGTTCATTAAAGAAGCTTGAGGGAACAAAATATGAAGAAGGGGCAAGACAAGCTGGTGGGGATTGCACTAACCAACAGGAAGTAAGGAACTATGATTTAACTTCTTGTAATTTCTTTCATTTTGTTCATTTGTGCTCCATAAGGCATTGCGTTCACTTAAATATTTGCACGGTGATACTACAAACCAACATGAGGTCATAACTCATCCTGAAGATTACCCAAATCTCACTCAAGAGGACAGGGTGATTGATCAGGAGGAATAAGAACAAGATGCAGAAGCTCGTTGTACTGAAAAGCCATCTACTAGGCAATGTAGAGAAGATTGGTGAATATGAGTTTTCTGTAGAAAAAAATAGGTTTCTATTGTTTTAGAATGTGCGTCTTTTTATTTGATATACAATGACAGGCCAAAAAAAATGGCAAGAATTGCAAGAAATTGGTAGATTTGCATCTGTGGAAGCATGCAACTCCTCAATGTCTGCTTCATACTCTATACATACTTGCATCAACAATCCACCATCGGTCTAGATTGGATAAATATAAGGGCACCACCCCCATAAGCTTCAATACCTGATCCTTTATTGGGATGCCCACACCATTTGTGGATCAAATAAAAGAAACAGAGCCAAAGAAGGTCTTCAATGAGAGGTAATTCTAGCCTAACAAATTAGGTGAAAATGAGAAAAGGGGTAAGGCAAAGCAGGAAAAAGTAGTATGGTTTTTATGTGTGTTTTTTTTTATTACAATCTAAATGGTGCATTCTGCGAAAACTTAGCTTTGATTATATTATGGGTGGCTTTTGCTTGTTTTTTGTGATTATGGATTTATAGATCAGAAGGATGATGTGGTTGTATTTTGGCTACTTTTGCAATTAAGAAAACTGTTGTGATATTATAAACAATATTCCATTTAGCTTTGATGAACTTGTTAATTGTTGCTTAAGTTAAGATTGACTTGTTTTACTTATGGTTGGTTTCCTATATCGTTCTATTTTTTGTTGAGGAACTGTTAAGTTTAGTTGATTTCATGTTTATGCAATGTTGTTTTGCACTTTACTTCTTTGCACACTGTTTTATTTCATATCCTGCACATTTGCTGCCTTGAATAATGTTCAGATCAACCTCACTTGACATATTACATGAAAAAAAGAAGCTTTCACTTGCCCATTTCATATATCAAAACAATGGCTAGAGATACATAAAAGGGAAACTAGTTCTAACCAAACCCAACCGAACCTATTGTGCTGAAGTTTGTTGCTAAACCAACCATTTAACCATCCTAGTAGGATAGCAGAATCAAACAACATAGTTTCTACATCTTCCTTAAGCCACTTATCTCTCTCCCCATCCTTTTGTATTTCTTCAATCAAGACCCCACAACTTTGCATAGCCCTTCATCAGCCTACCTCCTCACCTTCAGTTTGCATCGATACTCCCCTTACAACTTCAACCTCATCAGCCCATACAAAATATTCGCACCCACCGACAAGCCAGCCGGGACATGAGTAGAAAAGACACCTTTGGTACTTGACTTCGATACGTACGTCCGGGTACCTTTTCCATAACGAAAAATTATGCCCGATTGTGGGGGTGGGACGACCTACTCCGATTGGATGATGAAGGAGACATTTTGCTATGTATTTTCTTTATTTCTTGTTGTGACTTCATCGAAAATGTTAGAACGGTATATACAGTTGTTGTGTGTGCATAGTATTCCGGGTTTTGGCTCTAAATTGCTAGTTTTTCCTTCCAAGAACATATTTTTCCCTCCAAACAGGTTATGGAGCACATGAGACCAAAATTGTTAATTCGCATGGGACCAAAAGTGCTAAGAATTTGACAGAAAACATGACGATATGACAAAAAAAAAAAAAAAAGTGAAAATCCTTTCTGGATCATTTTTGCAGTGTCTGGGACCAAAATGAAATAGACCTGTTCTGTGGAACCAGAAATATAATTTTCTCCAACTTCTTATGACTATATATTATCTATTTATTCTCTTGTTTTCTTTTCATCTTATTTTCTTAGGTTTGCTTTGTGAGACTTCATTGTCTTGGTATTTGCATTCATGCCTTGTTTGACTTTCATACCTTATACACTTTCCCTAATCTAAAGTAGTTGTCTAAGCAATTTTGGTCTCCATGAAAAATATAATTGTTGTGCATTGTTTAATGGTTTGGAGCACTTCAATCAAGTTTTCCTTAATATTCATACATTTAAAGTTGTTGACAATACGGTGTTTTTTCGTCATCTCTTTCACTTAAAATTGGGTTGAGATTGATATTCTTAGTTTACATTTTCGAAATTATTTGTGCTTGCAGATTATTCTGTCTTTTTAAGTTTTAGTAAATTTTCCAACCTTCACATAAAATGAAAAAAAAAATGAAGTTTAAGTTTGACTAGTAATACAAAAGATTTACTTATAAAGTTAGACTTTGTTTTCGGACAAAAAATATTATTGATATTTTAAAAAATTATGGAGTAATATTTTTAAATGTATTAATATTTTTAAAGTAATAATTGTTACTTAATTCATAGTTACTTATATTACTAACATTGTGATACTCGAAAATATATTACTTCTTTTGCCTTATAGAATGAGTTATATTTCAAACTCATTTACTGTTCAAAAAATGAAAGTCGGTTTCACAAGTTAATATATTTTATTTTATTAATCAAAAATAATAATTACGGTAATAATATTACGAATATGTTTCATATAATTGATGTCACATAAAAAAACTGTATCTATGAGAATTAGTTTATAGAAGTTATAGTACCTTTATAGAAAATGTCCTAAAAAAATTGTACCTCATGTTTTCTGTTTATTTGATTTTTTATTAATTTTTCTGGGGGAGGACAAAGGGAATAAAATTTACTCATTGTACGAAACACACTCTGTGAGCTCACACAAGATTAATTTTGTGTTTGATATTACAAATGGATTTATATTTTATTCACGCTTGATAGAAATATTAGGTATTCCTACAATTTATTATTCATTTGATACATATCGATTGTTATTTTTATTTTTTAAATAAAAGATATTATATTAATAGAATCATAAAATACAATTACAAATCTTTAAGTTGAAACCATTTATTTATGTATTTGCATATAAATGGATGATTCAAACTAGGCACAATGAATATTTAGGTCCCTCAATTATCTATGAATATTTGTAAAGGTCCTAGAGGTCCTCCAATTATTCAATATGAAGTTGCATACGTCCCTCCGCTATTATAACAGTGGTAGAGGTCCCTCAGTTATTAAATTTGGATTTATATAGGTTCCTATGCGTTGTAATGATTGTATGCTGATCATCTTTGCAATTAAAATTTGTATATGTCAGAAATATTTAGTTTCTAAAATTTTACCTAATATTACGTGTCATTTCTCTTTTTTTTTTTCTTATATCTTTTCGGCTATTAAGAAACTCAAAAGGAGAAGCATAATTTTAGTTTTCCACTTCAGTGCATTTAAGAAACCTAAGCAAAGGAAGCATAAGTTCTGATATCTTACCAGAAGCCCAGCATCACCGAAGCAACAAACTAAAACGTCATCATGTATTTGAATCAGCAACTGAAGTGTCCTTCTTAATTATGTGGCATTAATACCCCCAAATCCATTTACAAATATCGGCGCGTGTGTGTATAACACTAACAAAATAAGATAGGATTATGAACCTATACAATTTCATATTCAATAATTGAGAGATCTCTACTACTATTATAATAATGGAGTGATATTTACAAATATTTATGAAGAATTGAGGGACCTAAAACCAAATTTTGCCTCGAAACTATCTAGAATTTGTAAAACGCTTTACATGTTATGTTAGGAAATAACACACGCAATAATCATGAAAGCAAAGAAAAGAACACACGAAATTATTTACCCAGTTCGTTAGGATGTGTAACTACGTCTGGGGACGATACCAAGCTAGAAAAATTTACTATATCTTTTTCGGATACAATATACAATGGGAGAACCACTATTTATAATATCATAAATAAGCCCTAATCCTAATCATACTAGGATTACACAACTGGGCCTAAAACTTGGCCTAATCTTCAGTCTCCATACTCCAACAATCTCCCACTTGGAGTCTGAACTCCCAAATAACCATATCTTCTTGTTCTCCTCCCCGTATCCGCTTAGCATCGTCTAGCCTCATCTTCAAGTTCCAAGGCCAATTGAAGCTATGCATAATTTCAATTTCTCTAAGGTCACCACCTTAGTAAACATGTCGGCTAGATTCTCACTTCCAAGTATTTTCATGAATTGCAAGGTCTTCTTCTCCAATACATAATGAATGTAGTGAAACTTCAACTCAACACGCTTCATCCTTGAATGAAATGCCAATTTATTTTCTAAGAGAATAGCATTCTGACTGTCACTGTAGAGAATACTATTCTTATTCTCCTTCCCAAGTTCACCCAAGAAATTTTGCAACCACACCATCTCCTTACTCGCTTCTGTCATAGCTACATACTCAGCTTCCGTGGTGGACAGAGCAATAACCTTCTGCAACTTAGAAGTCCAAGAAATTGCAGTGCCACCATAAGTAAATACGTACCCAGTAGTACTTCTTCTCCCATCAAGATCATTTGACACTAATTCTGCACCAACATAACCAACCAGCTCGGCACTCTTGCCGTCGAAACATAAAGCCTTGTCCATGGAACCTCAAGTATCGTAGAATTCATTTCACGGTTCCTAATTTTTCTTTCCTGGATCACCTATGAACTGGCTCACTACTCCTATTATATACGCAATATCTGTTCGTGTACACACCATGGCATACATGATGTTGCCAATTGCTAAAGCATAGGGAACCTTCTTCATTTGGGCACATTCCTCTTTGGTACATTGTAACTCCTTCTTCAAAAGCTTGAAGGGACAACCCAACGGGACATTCACAGGCTTCGACTCCTCAATGTTAAATGTTTCCAGGACCTTCTGACTGTAATTCACGTGAGAAAGATACAATTTTCCTGCTGCTTCTTCCTTGCAATTCTCATTAGAGTTGGTAGCCCTTTTAGCACGAAATATAGAGTGGGCTAGGCCGGAATATTAGAAGCCTGAAAAATATTCGGGCCCAAACAAACTTTTTGTTTGGTAGGCCGGGGACGAGCTGGCCCACGGGCCCGTGGGCTGGCCTGATGGTATTGATTTTTTTTTTTTTTTTTTTTATCTATTTAATTATCAGGATGAGTTGAAAATGTAAACATTGTTGTTTGCATACATGAAATAGTGGGACTCATTATTGACATTGGAGCGATGGTTAAATAAGTTCAGTACTCGTGATAGAGTTGAAGTAGAAATGATGATTGTGTACTGTAATTTGCATTAATGTTAATATGTTATGTTTTAGATATCTAAAGGTGGAAGTACCACGAAATATAATTAGGATGAAATTATGTTGTATACTGTAACATGACGCAGGGCTTGAACTATTTTAACTATACAACAAGAGACTTTTTCTTTCATAAAATAAGCTATGGTTAGAGTCACGAAAAAAATGAAAAAACTTATTCGTGGGCTTTTTTGGCCCGATTGCCGGAGGTGCATCGGACTGAGCCTGGCATATCTAGGCCTGAAATAAAGTTGGCCCGGCCTAAAAATATCCCTAGGCCCAATTGGGCCCGGCCCGGGCTGACTGTCCTAATTGCCAGCTCTAATTCTAATTCTCATACCCAAAATCTTCTTTGCCTCTCCAAGATCCTTCATGGAGAATCATTCAAACAATTGCTTCTTCAGCTTATCCATCTCATTTTGATCAGCTCCTGCAATCAAAATATCATCAACGTATAACAACAGGATGAGATAGTTTTTGTCAAACTTCTTGTAGTAACAACATTGGTCAGCATAGCATCTACTGTATCTTATTTTGAGCATGAAACTGTCAACCTTCTTGTACCACTGCTGCGGAGCTTGCTTCAACCCATACAAGCTCTTCCTCAACTTGCACACAAGTCCTTCCTTTCCTTTGGCCACGAATCCCTTTGGTTGTGTTATCTATAAGTCCTCCACCAAGTCACCATGAAGGAATATTGTTTTTACATCCATCTGATGTAACAACAAGTTTTCTACAACAACCATACTAAACACCATACGAATAGTAGTCAGCTTTACAACAGGAGTAAACACATCTGTATAATCAATGCCATATCGTTACTCAAACCCTTTCACAACCAGCCTAGCCTTGTAGTGCTTGCTACCATTAACTTCAATCTTGATTTGATAGACCCACTTGCAATGCAATGCCTTATTTCCCTTCGGGAGTTTAACGAGTTCCTAAGTGCCATTCAGGAGGAGAGATGTCAATTCATCATCCATGGCAGCTTTCCACCTCCGTTTATCACCAACCTGTCCTGCCTCTGCAAGTAATAAGTAATAGTTGGAGGGCGAGTACCTATTGGGTGGATGTTTATCTCTAGCTTGTCTTTGTAGCAGAACATCATGAGGTGGTGGGGAGTTCTTGGCCATTCCTCAAGAACCTCTTCATCATTCTGAGTCTCCTTACTCCCACTCGAGTTTGAGATGTCTAACTCGATAGCATGGGATTCTGAATTGCTAGAGCTCATTGCCTCCAATATGTCCTTGTACATCACCTGTTCACTGATAACTACGTCTCGAATGTGAATTACCTTTAGGTTCCGCTCATCCCAGAGTTTATAACCAAACTCATTGATACACGTTAATTATGCATGTATTTAGGTCGATTTAGGATCATATTTTATACCATTTATGTGCACATTTGGCTGGCGTTCATTTATATTTATCATATTGGATCATTTGATGTGTTTTAACTTGTTTTGAAGTTAATTAGGTGATTTTATTCCATTTGGATGAAGTTCGAAGAAAAAACAAGTCATATAGGGTCAAAACGGACGAAAATGGAGTTAAAGGAGCAAAATGATCGACCACTGCCGCATCTATGGTCTCGTTTGCATCAAATTTGGCCTAGAACATGGAAAAGATGCTGCCTAACCAACACGGTCACGTCAAATATGGAAAGCGGTCACGTCAAAAAGTGTCCCGAAAGTGAAGTTTTTTGTCAGCTTGACACACCTCTAGTATTTTGGCCATATCTTGAGATCTACAACACTGATTGAGGTGCAATTGGTGGAGTTGGAAAATTGATTCAAAGAGCTACAATTTTTCCTGAAAGAGGCCAAACCCAAAAATGACCGGAAGACCCTAAAAAATAGCTTGGAAGTCAGACCTGAAAACTCGCTTGTGCAAACGGCGCGCAGGCGCGTCAAAAGGGCCAAAATCACTCGTTTTGAGGTATTTTGGGTACAGCTTGACGTGGTCGCGCCATAGCTTGTGTGCGGCCGGGTCAGAAGTCCAGTTTTACGAAGATTTCCTAATTTTAATAAGATTTTGATCCTATCTTCCCAAAGATTCGTCCCTAACTCTATAAAAAGGACCCCAAGCTCGAGTTTTGGAATAGAACACTCATAGAAGAGGAGGAGAATCACATTACATACTTTCTCATACTTTTAAATTGGAGTAGAAGTCGTGAGAGCGAGAAGACGAAGATCGACGAGCCGACTATCAGGTTTAATTATTCCTTGTCTATTTCAAGTTCTTAACAATGTTTTCCTTGAATTCTTGTTTTGATTTGTTAGTAGACATGAGTAGCTAAATTACTCGTGTCCTAGGATTAGAAAGTAATGTTTTACAACAATGTTGATTTAATTGTTTAGTTTATAGACTCCAATTTTTATTATCTATCTATGTGTTTGGTTTAATTCTTATAATTGAAGTTAATCTGGCCAATTAAGTTTAATTTACTTGTTTAACGATTTCGCTTCGAGGGAAGGGAATTGTTAATAGACGACAACACATAGAGTGATTGTCTATGATCGTGTAGGCAAAAGGTTAAGGGGCTGTTAGGAGTTGTTAGGATAAATTGATTCGAGAGAGTAATTATCTTAATCAATCTACGACTTAGTCGCTTCGAGAGAAGGGTTAGGTTAATTGAGTGCCGCCTAATAGATAATTAACTGGTTTAAAAGTTTATAAATTAATAATTAATCATCTTTATCGTAATTCCTTAAATCGAACTCCTAGGATACATTCTCGTTGATTGGAAATTCCCATTTGTTAATTAATTTGGTTTATTAGTATATGCAATTTAGTTTAATCAAATCATTCTCAATTTGAGTATCTAGTTAGGATAATCCTAGATAATTAGGGTATCGAACTTCATTAATCCATTACCTGTGGATTGACCTTGACTTATCCTATACACATCTACACCCATACAATTGCGGTATTTTAGGAATAGAAATTAGGCCTATCACTAACCACTTCCATAACCAATGAACGTACACTTAACACGTAGAAAAGATAAGTTTACCTCTTTTCCCATTCATACTTCCTCAGGTATTCGACTCTCCAATGGAATTGATGGACCTCTATGGATCAGGAATGCAGCTGTGTTCACTGCATCCGCCCAAAATGTCTTTGGCAAACCACTTTTCAGTCTCATGCACCTAGCTCGCTCTTCAGCGTCCTGTTCATTCTTTCTGCTACTCTATTTCCTCGCACGTATTTTCCATGAAAATCACATTCTCAGCACAATAGTCTTTGAATTCTCTGAGTTTATACTCACCTCCATTGTCGGACCTCAAAAATTTCATACCTTGTTTTAGTTTCTACTCTGTCCTTTCACTTCCTGAAAGCATCAAATGCATCAGATTTATTTTTCAGAATATAAATCCATACATTTCGAGTGGAATCGTCAATGAATGTCATGTAGTAAGATGATCCTCCAAGGGATGTCACATGTGTTGGTCCCCATAGATCACTATGAACCAATTCCAACTTTTGTGCCTTCAAGGTTTTATCGCTCCTCGAGAAACTAACCCACTTTTGTTTCCCGAATACACAATCCTCACATAGGCCAACTTCAACAGTTTTTCAGGCCAGACAGTCTACCCTTCGAACACATCACCTTCATTCCTTTTTTGCTCATGTGGCCAAGCCGACAATGCCACAAATCTCATTGTTTGCTAGACCTGCAAGATCAATACAATCCTTGGAATTAGTTGTCATATATAACGTACCCTCCTTTTTACTCTGAGCTACTATCATAGCTCCTCTGAAAATCTTCTAATTGTTGCAGTTGAATGTTACTATGTAACCCTCCTTATCAAGCTGCCCAATCGAAAACAAGTTTCTCTTCAGTCTAGAAATGTGTCTGACTTCATTTAGCATCTGCGTGGATCTGTTGAAGGTTGCAATTCCAAGGTTTCCCTTTCCCACGATTTTTAGGGGCTCGTCATCTGCAAGATTAAATTGTCCAAATCGCCAAAAACATAATTAGCCATTATACCAACATTACTTCATGAATGGAACGATGCTCCAGAATCTAGCACCCACGACTCCATTGAACTGCTCACACTCAAGACCAATGCATCATCATCGTTGTCTGGTGTGGTTGTGTTTACTGTCTTCTTGTCTCTCTGATCCTTTTTATTTTTCTTCGGTGCTTCACACTAATTTTTGAAGTGACCGTACTCGTCACAGTTCCAACACTTAACGGAGCTCCTATCCTTCTCGAATTGGCTCTTTTCTCTGGATTTTAACCTTCCCCGATTCTGCCTTCCTTTGAACCTGCCCCTGTTCTCTGTATTCAATGTTGACCCCGAAGTAGATCCAGATTCTCTCCTACGAATTTCTTCACCAATCATCAGATCCCTTACTTTGTCAAATCGCAGCTTAGCCTCTGTGGCGCTAACTGTTGTCACTGTACCGATCCAACTGTCTGGCAGAGATGATAGCATAATTAGGGCACGAATCTCGTCATCAAATTGAATATCAACCGAGTTCAACTACGAGGTAATCATGTAGAATTCGTTCAGATGTTGCTGCACTGGTGTACCCTCTGATATCTTTAGGTTAAATAAATGCCTAATCAGATGTACCTTGTTCGCGGTGGATGATTTCTGATACATCTCCTCCAGAGTACTCAACTTCTCCCTCGTCGACTTTGCTCCAGTCGTGTGATAAGCCATGTCCTTGGACAATGACAAAACGAATCGCGCTCATCGCCTTTCTGTCCAGCAACTCCCACTCTTCTTAACTAATCTTCTCGGGTTTTTCTTTGAGAGGCTGATGCAGATCTTTATCGTAGAGGTAATCCTCGATCTGCATCTTCCAGTTGCTGAAATTAGAATCATCAAATTTCTCGATCGAAATCTTTACATCACCCATCGTGACTGCTCCCACCAAACCCGGAACTCTTGATACTAGTTGTTAGGAAATAACACACGTAATAATCACGAAAGCAAAGAAAAAAACACATGAAATTGTTAACCCAGTTCGAAACGATGTGTAACTACGTCTAGTGGCGATACCAAGCCAAGGATTTTCACTATATATTTTTCGGATACAATATACACTAGGAGAACCGATATTTATAGTAGCATAAATAAGCTCTAATCCTAATCACAATAGGATTACACAACTGAGCCTAAAACTGGGACTAATCATTCAGGCTCCATACTCCAACATATTATATATATATATATATATATATATATATATATCTCATGCACATCTACCATATAGGAGTATGTGTGTGTTCCGTAAAGTGCTTGATCGACTTCTATCCAGAACATTCACAAAGTGATCGTCTCGGTCTTCATTTATTTAGTTATCTTTAATTCGTATACATATTGCTATTTTATACTTCATGATAAAAGTTCTATATGAAAAAATACCACCTCCGCTTTTTCTAGATGTCTTTTTAGCTTTTGTACTTTGTTTATAAATAGTTGTTCTTTTAACTTTTTTTCTACATTTTTTCCAATAGTGCCCCTATGATTATTCCTAAAAAAAACTCTAATTATCTAACCTATCATATCTATATAATCTAATTAAGGGCTTATTTGTCTATTTTTCATATTCCTTAATTTCCTTATCCAAACCTAAAAGAAAATCTAAAAAAACACGAAGGTAGTACGATTTTTTGTTTTAATTAATTTAATGAATCCACAATTCTTTAAAACATATCAATTTACCCTTTCGCAATTTATTTTATTCTTTGATTCGATTATATAAAATTAATTTGTTGAATAAAAAAATTAAAATTTTAATTCTCCATTTAACATATTGGATCATATGTTTTAACTATGGTGTCTCAACCATGCACATAAAATATGTATGTTGTTTTAATCGGACCTTAAAAATTCATACTTTTTATCTGCTTCTTAAAACAACATAATTTTATTTCTGAAATGTGACATGGAGGATTTGAAGCGATTATTTGAAGCGATGAGAATTAAACAATTACACGCATTATGCAATTGGACACACTTAATACGCTAAACAAAGTTGCAAAATAAAAGGATAAAATTATATGAGTATAAACAAATTTCTCCCCTATGATATCTATCTAGGGCTGCAAACGAGTAATATTTTCATTGAACAACTCGTAGCGAGCTTACTTCTCTGAATAAACGAACAAATATTTAGGCTCATTTTATAAACGAACATAACTTGAATATTATTGTCTCATTCATTAAAATTTTGCGGACACGTTTATTTGAAACTTAATTAATAATAACATTAATAATAAGAAAAATAACAATATTTATACTCCAGTCTCCATATAATATAATACACTTATATTACCTCTTGTTATATTGAGCATTTGATTAAATTAGTTTATTTGTATGAAGATTTAGAAAAATGCGTGTCTATTTAATATTTATAAATAAAATAATTAGTTGTTCAAGAACATCACAAATATAGTCAATATATTTACGAATACATATGTAAACATGTTCAAATCTATCTTGATTTGACTCGTATTCAATTAAAAATAAATCACAAAAAAACATATATGAAGAAAACAAAGTTAGGTCGAGCTGAATGTTTGCATGTGTGTGTGTATCTGTGGTTGCATGTTACTCTGAACGCAGTGCGAGTGGGCATGACGCAAGTTTCTATTTTTATGAGTGATGGTGGGGGTGGGCGGCCCTAGCCCCTAGACTACACAAACAAGGAAACTGGATAACTCCGAATCTCCATAGTACCTTGCAAATCTTGCAGGTTTCCATCAATAATTATTACCTTCTCTAAAATAAATAAAGATACCGATAGACACGATTATTTATGAACATCCTTTTCAAAACGTAAATGAAATTAATATAGTACGCATTAACCCTTATCCTTTCCCCCCACATCTGTTATCCATGTCCATGTGTCAATATCTAGCAGACCCATCAGTTTGCATTTATACCAAAAAAGCCGATCAAATTCCCACCATTTAAATTCTATAAATAGGTACCCATTGAATTGGTGTAAAAAATTTAAGGTTATCTACTTAAGTGCATGGTGTAGAGTAATTATCGGAAATAAATATAGGGTTTTTGTTGATGAGTTTGAAGGCAGAAAGGATGATGGGTGATGATGATGATGTTTCGAATGGAGGAGGAGAAGAAGACATGAGTTGTAGTTGTAGTACTAGTAGCCCCTTGCAAGACATGTCCTCTTTACTCCTACAACTTCCTCTCAAGTAAGTCTTTGGTTAACTTGCGTTTTTATTTTTAAAATATTAATTGTTGGTTTGTGTGGATAGGAGAGGATTGTCTAAGCATTACAATGGGAAGTCACAATCATTCACAAGTTTATCAAATGTGGAAAGCCTTGAAGATCTTCCCAAACAAGCTGAGAATCCATTTAAGAAGAAGCTCAAGACCTGCCAAACCTATCCTAGGAAACATGCTGCTTCTTCTCATTTTAATGCTAGCTTTCTTCAGAATCATATTAATAACAATAACAATAGTAGACCTCCTATCCCTCCACCCTATAATAGCTTAATATACTAATACACCATAAATGATATCCCTTTCTTTTCTTCAAGGCTTTATTTACGACTTCTATTTTTCCTTGATAATCAAATATGTACATATATGTCTCTTTATTTTTTTCTGTTTAATTCTTGTATTTCTTTGTTGATAAATGTTGTTTAATTCACTTTAGTTGTTGACTTGGCTTTAGTACTTTTTTAAGTCATATACGATGTGAATAATTTAACCAAACTTCAATTACAAAATCAGGATCAAATATGTGATTCAAACTAATGAAAATGTTTTCCATTATAACGAGTTAACAAATTTACTATATGGGAGTATTTTACTTTGACTAATTTTAATATAAGTTTATTAAATATAATATAATTTTATTATTTTACTTGAATAATATTTTTTTGTGAGTACATTGAAAAATTAGGGATAGAGAGTGGGTCTAGAATCCTTGACATTTTGGTTACAATGTCAAGAGTGACATCATTGAACTACAAGGTTCTTGAAACTTGAATAATTATTGAGTTACCTATTAATGTACTCTTAAGGGGTTTATTATATATAATTCCCTTGTGGTTTAGAGATATTGCAAGAACTTTTTTTTGTGCTTTAAAGAATACGTGAAATGCCATAGTCGTTAAATAAACGGTGCATGAAAACTCCTCATACGTCTTTAGTGCAAAAAGTTGTTTTTTTAAGAAAAAATATAAGTGCCCTTTAATATCCTACCATTTTTATGGCGTGAAGTTACCTAGCACAGACATCGTGACATACAACCTGAATTTAACAATAATTGTTTAATGGACTCAGTCAATTACGATCATATCAGACCAATTATTCATACATTATAAATTCTTAAAGCATAAATCAAGTTTCATATCTTTTTGACTGGAAAGTCGTCCGGTCGTATCCACCAGATTTTACAGACAGTCACATAGTCTAACCATTCGATCGCAATCGAGGGTTCTAGACAGACTCCTTCAACAGTGGTAAGCATTGTGTATGCATGCATTTTAGGTCGATTTTGAAGGGTATTTTATGACATTTGCATGTGTATTTGGCCAAAATGTATGATATTCATCATATTGTGCAGTGTAACGTGTTTATGCATGTTTTGGGGTTAAATAGGTGAATTAATGCTAAAAATGGCACCTGGACGAAGTTTTGAGAAGAAATGAATCAAGTGGGAGCAAAAATGAAAGAAAAAGAGTTAGACGGATGGGACAAGAAAAACCAGATTTGAACCAGTTAGGACCGGAAACAACCATGTTTGTGGACGCGGCCGCGAAATAACTGCTCGAGAAAGCTCTAAATTCATTGTGGCGTGAACACCGGCGCGTTGCCTGACGCGGTCGAGTCATTGAACCGACTGTGTTCGTTGTTCGATCAAGTTAATGTTTGCCCGTTTTATCCCAAATTCAGCCCAATTCGACCCCAATTGATCCCAATCAATAAATATAAGCTTCCAAGATTGAAAATGATAAGTAGAAAAATGTACACAATTTAGATTGATAGGAATGTGATTTTATTGCATTTAATTTGTTGTGAACTGTTCTACTTATCTGCACGTTAAATCTAAATACTCCAAGTTGTGCTTTTATAATAATTATAGTGGACTTGGAACAATTTTTGGATCAATTGGATTGGATAGACAAGTAAATGAAGAACTGGACCGAAATTAGGCCAGTTGGAGAAGGTCTTGTGAAGAAATGGGCCAAATTAATTGGCCCATGAGGTCAATATAACAAGCGGCAAACGTAGAAGTCATGGCTGATTTAGGCTTTGATGAAGTAAAGATTAACAGGTCTGTTATTGATAAAGGGCCAAAGCGGTAATTAGGAAAAGGCCCATTATGGGCGTTAGTTTTGTTTAAGGAAAAAAGCTCTTGTGGGCTTATAAAAGGAGATTCAACGTAAGTTTTGTTTAAGGAAATAAGCCCTTGTTGGCTTATAAAAAGAGATTCAGCGTAAGATAGAGGGAGCATCCAAGAATTCAATTGGCGTGGGACAACAGCAATAGACGAGGCACGCGCTTTCGAGACAGACTTGTCTAATTCCATTTGATTTTATTTTTTCGTTCGTTTTCAATTATGTCGTTAGTTTGTTATTATTAGATTTTAGATATTGACTATGTGTAGCTAAATTATTTATACCAGTTCGAAGGGATGTCGAACCACGCTCGTATTTTATGATTGATTAATCCGTAGTTATGTTTTGATTTCTATCCGACAACTTATTTGTATTATTTGATCGTATGATTTATGATATTTTGATTGCTTAATTTGATAGGGCACGTCGAATTAAGTTATTGATTTATCTAATGCTAGAGTATAAAATTATAATCCGTAATTGTTACAGTTTTATAATCACAAGTAGCAATAGCGATTCATTTGTTCGGGGTAATACAACTCTAGGTCATCTGAATCAAGCTTGTATATTTGGAGTCTAGTCTAATCTATTATCATAAAACTTAATGCATTTAATGAATTAAACTTAGAGAGTTTATTCTAGGTTGTTCAATAAAACAGGGTTAGCTAAAGAGCTTACTTTAATTAACTAAGATTAAGGGATAATTCGGACCGACAGAGCTTGTTGTCGGTCTAGGGTTAGAGAGTTGTGGGATACATAATCGGGTATGATTAGTTAATTAATTCGCACTACGAGTAGGGTGGTACTGAACTGAGAACTGATATTCTTTTGATATTGATTTGAGTCGAGTTATTTGCTTATTTGATTATTTGATTTCTTTAGTTACTAATTGCTTATTTGATTAGTTAAGTTAGTAGATTAAATCTAATCAAACACCCCCCTAATTTACTTTTGTTTGCTTATTTATTAATATTAGAAGTATAATTACATCTGCTCTTTGTGGGATTTGCCACTGCTACTAGTTAGTAGAGGTAGATAAGGTAGTTTAATTTGACGTTCCTCGACACGCAGTCAAAATTTGGAGTCGTTGTCGGGGCGCGATGTTGAATTAATTTAGTTTTTGTTGTTAATTAGTATTAGTTTATTTTCATTATTGTTCGTAATATTTTTGCCTTATTATTTGGATTTTTTCATCGCATATTAGCAAGAGGAAGCCACATTGGGTCATATAATGTGTTTGTCAAACTACAACTTTCTGCAGAACCGTTACTATTTCGTTGGATTTCATGGCGGAGCAAAATTCCAATATGTCGTTGGAAGATATGATGAAAATATTGGTTTCTAACACTCTGCAATTTCAGGAAGATACAAAGTCGAGGAAAAAGAATCTTGAGATTCAAACAAGTCAATTGGTTACCGTGGAAAGCTGGTTAGAAAGTCAAGATAGAGAGAAATTGGCATCCCAACCTAAAGAAAATCTGCTGAATGAAAATGATGTGATTTTGAGGAGCGAAGAACAACCTAGAGAGGATGAAAAGCCCAAGCAAGTGTTGCAGAATGTAGAGGGCAAAGAAAGTCAGGCTGAACAGATGCACATTGGATGCAAGAGGCACATTGGGTCATTCAATGTGCCATTAAACAATGGGTTGAAGATGCACGCTAGTGCTCTGACAAACACTGAGCTGGAGAAATACAGTGGATGCGAGATTCACACTGGATTATCCAATATGTTCCAGACATTGGGTTCAAGTGACCCAATGTGCTACAGTCAGTCTACGAAAAAGAACTAAAATGCGGGTATAAATTGAATGTGGCTCCAATTGCATATCTGAGAAGGAAACGAGTCAAAATGAAAACACATACGGTAGTAGAGGAGCCACAATCATCAAGATCAGTCTGTAAACCTCCTTGATATATTTTCTAAAAGGGAAGTCTTGAGTCGGGCCAATGACGTTAAAAAAAGGCGCTATATGGAAGGCAACCCATACTTCCATTTTTTATTCTTTCAGTACTTCATTTCCATGATGGTATAATTACTTTTGCATAGTTTACTTCAGATGTAAATTTCAGGCAAAAGTTATCGTTGGGATACAGATGGTTAGAGAAGACCTGAGGTGGCTCACCTTGATTAGTTAAGGAAAAAATTCAGCACTCATCTCATTAACCCAGTGACCGTCTACTACTACTTTACTACAATCCTCTTTTTACTTATTTCTATGTCTTTTGCAAGATGATTAGGAATAAGTGGGGGGGGGGGGGGGGAAGGGGGGAGGGGAAGGGAGTCTTAATTGCACGTAAAGTAATATGCATGTGATTTGTAACATTACATTTGTGTCATATTCTCATATAGATTGCATTTTAGGTTTGTGAATATTTATTGACCTGCATTGTCGGGTGCAGTCAAATTAGATTTATTTTTGTTTAATACCTAACTCTCCTAACAGTAGCTAGAGCAAGTCAGGGTCGATCTCACAGAGAACATGAATTAATCGAATAATCGTATTAACCAATTTTATATAAGTACTTATAATAATATAACTATAATGAGGGGGAAGTTGTTTTGATGCAAATTGACTAAACACTTAATAATTAAACTAACAAATTAAGATGAATTTAAAAATGAATAAAAGGTATTCCCGCCTTTAACCTAGTATCCCCTAGCCTGAATATCCATGTAACTAATGCAACTACTTGACTAATTAGTTCTGAGACCCCTACTCCAAGAATTAACAGGTACGCTTAGCTAACCCTTGTTACCCCTTAAGTATAATTAATTATAAGAATGCTTAGTAATTAATCCTATCCAATTAAGTAGTCCTAGGATACGCTCACTAGAACAATATTAATCAAACGCATAGGGAACTAAGGTAACGGAGTAGGTACGATGTTGTACTCACAAGCTCGGTACAAGTGACCGCGACTTTATGTTATCCTAGCGAGTAACCACTTTTTGCTACTTTTGGGCACAAACGCATAACAATTACGGATTATGAATTTATGACCTAGCGACAACTATATGCCTATTATTAGGGTGATCAGTCCACATACCAAACATATAAAAGATAGAGTAATCCAATAACACAAGTAATCTCAGAACATAATTAAGTCAAACAATTACCGAATTAATTACATAAATAACAGTCTAGGGTTCAACATAGTTAAAGACGGGAAAGTAAAAGGTTAGCCGATCACAGCGATCGCTAAGAACAAATTAATACAAGAAAACATAAAAACTATAAAACCCGAATCGCCGAATCTTGAGTCTTCGTGTTCTTCAGAATTCCCGAGTCCGAGGTCTTGAATCCTTGTAAAAGTGTTCTCCCTTGATGTCTAGAGCCTTGATATATTTAAAGGAGTACATCTCTAGGATAAAGAGGGAGAAAACCTAATTGGAATAGGAAAATAAGTCTAAAACTCGTTTTTGAGTTTGTGGGCCAAGTAATGGGCCGACACTGCATTCATTTTCCAACTTGAAAGCTGTTTTTGAGGATCTTATAGTTATTTTTGGGTTTATCCTTTCATGCAAAGTTGTATCTCTTCGAATCAGCTTTCCAACGCCACCAATTTCACCTCAATCGGAGTTGTAGATCTCAATATATGGCCAAAATACTAGAGGTGTGTCAAACTGTCTCGGCCGAGAATGACTGTCTCGGCCGAGACTCTTCTACAGCCAGAAATCCGAATTCTCTGACCTTGTAGCTCGGCCGAGACTTACTAGCTCGCCGAGCTCAGTTTCCTGCAGCTTTTGGGGCCATTTTTCTTGGTTTTTGACTTGTGGGACTTGTTCTCAACATCCATTCTTAGTCGAGTTCGATTTTTTTGGTCTAAATTCACCCAATTTATCCTGTAGGCCCATGACCAAGCCCATCCAGAATTTTGGTAGGGCTGGACTAGCCTATCGGGCACTACAGACCGATGTTCTCTAACCAAAAATCAATAGACCACTGACATTTATTTTAAAAAATTATAGTATATTTGAGGAGATTGTTGGTCCCAAGTGGTAGAGGGTTTTAGAGGGGGGATGAATAAACCTCTAACTTGATTTTCTCTTTTTCAAATACTTTGAGCACAAGATAGCTGCTTACTACAAGAAACTTATTCTTGCAACAAAGCTAATACAGTAAGCTGACTTAGGTAGTAGGCACAAAGCAGACTGAGATTAAGTAACTTACAATAAGCAATACTCAAGGGAGTTTTATGTATAACAAAATATGCTTAAATATTTTCTTACAAATTTATACAGTAGATAAGTAGTATGCCAACAACAATAATAAAAGCAGTATAAAAATAGACACAATATTTATAGTGGTTCGAAGGTGGGAGTAATCCTTCTACGTCCACTCTTCCCTCACATAGTGAGAAAATTCACTAAGAAGTTTACACACAGTACAACTTAGCTACTCTGAAGTCTAAGTCCAACTTAGCTCCTTACAATAGCTTTGCCTATTCTCAGAAGGCTACTCCTCTATTATACACACGTTCCTCGGAACACGAGTCAGTTTTGAATCCTTGATTCAAAAGAAGATTCCCCGATTCAAAATCTTTCGTGAGATTAGTTTAATCAAAGTTTTTTTTCAACTTCTGGTAGCTGCCACTAAACTTGAATACAATTTAGATGTGGGCAAGCTTTCTAGTTTGAAAATAATTAGGACCGAAGTAAAGCTTGAGGGCTAGCTTGACTTGAGAGTTGTTACAGCTTTGGATCTTCACTTGTGTACTTGCTGCTTGCTATCTTGCTCTTTTATACTTTGCATAAATACTAGAATGATTATCATAATGTATGCTTTGAAGCTTTGAATAAGAATGTTGAGTGCTTGATACGAAGTTATTTTGAATGCTTAAGTTTTGGAAGTGTCTACTTCGTCCTCCATCTTCTTCTATTTATAGCAGTTCGGATTCATTCTCGGTGAAAATAGAGAAATAATCTCGTTGACATTTTAGGATTAAAACAAAGCTGATGGCTATGAAATTTAACAAATCGAGGCCTGTGATTAACACAGTTTTCTTAAAACTAATTTGTCCTCTCTTTACTGGTGCTAAGAGAACAATCGGACGTTGGTTTCCCAAGATACAACGGGTTTAACAGATACTGTAGCACACAGTTTTGGCTCTACAGTGAACTGAAATAGATGCCTGAACTGTATCACCCAACAATAGAGAGCCAAGGAAGTTTACTGGAAACTGTAAAAGAGGAATAACAACTGCCTCGATTTGAGACGACTTGAGTAGCGCTGTGCAAATTTCTAGTGGGGTTCTACATCGAGGCAACATCGCATGCATGAGTCTACTTGGGCTTTGCCATCACAAAGAATATGGGGCATTGGGTTTTTCATAACTTTGTGGAGTTTAATGGGACTCTTATTACTAAACAGGTCTAATGAATTACAAAAAATCTCGATTCTCTTGTTGCACGTCTCATTAAGGGCCATTATTTTAAACACAGTGATATCATGGAAGTGGATATAGGAACAAATTCCTTTTATTTTGGCGGTCAATGTGCTCCAGTCGGGACTTACTTGCGAAAGGATTGTTGTGGCGGGTAGGTAATAGAAATAAATTTATGCCTGATGAAGAAGCTTAGATACCGTGTTTGAGTTCGGGAAGATTGACTTATCATTCTGCAGTATCTGCATGTAAGTGGCTGATTTTATTTCACAGGGTAGGTGTTGGAACGAGGACTATTTATGCTTAGCTTTTATGCCTTTTGAGGTTGATACAATTTTGGATATTCCCTTAAGGTCATATTGCTCGGATGACCGCCGTTATTGGAAATTCGAGGTTAATGGGGTCTATAAGGTTAACTACTGAGTGGGGGGTTTCAATCGGCTACCTTCATCAGTCTTGTTGAATGACAGATGGTGGAAGTTCATGTAGACCTTATCTATCCCTCCGAAGGTAAAAAATTTCTTGTGGCAGGCCTCATGTGATTTTATTGCTATGCCAGACATTATACATAGACATCGTGTCCCGGCCAGTCCTGTTTGTAATATGTGCACGTGCATTTTAGGGGCCACTATGCATTGCTTATTCTTTTGCAAAATTGTCAAGCACTTTTAGAAAGATAGTTGCTTCTAGAGTATATTGAATACTTAACGTAATCCTTCCTTTAGGAAATGTTGAAAGATTGTTAGAGAGCTATTTAGATGGAGTTATTTGGCCTATTTGTTGTGACAGTGTCGACCGTTTGGGTTCCCCTGTATTGGCGGTGGCATAGGGAAGGGACTTTGGAAATAGTCGTCCTGGAATTGAATAGAGAGTTTTGTGTGTGAGCTTCAGGCACTGGAAAGTGGTATGTGAGTTTGTTTTGATGATAAGTTCACTAATATTCTATTTTTTTTTCGGACTCTTTGCTCGTTGTGCACATTGTCATGGGGCAAGGGTGCCTATTGGATTATAATGGAGGAGATGTAGTCATACAGAGTCTACTACAAAAATGACGACTTTTAAAGTCTTGAGCAAACATTTATAAACATAACTATTAACTTTACCACTTTTTAATTCGAACTAGTATCTTCAAATTCTTTATGAAAATGCCTTGTAACCGGTCACAACTCACAACTGATGGGTGGTCATCTCCTTATCTTATGTTGCGTTAATTTTTTTATTTTGAACTGCTATATTGGCATAAAAAAATGATGTGTTATTAATATTTTATGCTTTTCTTTTTACTTTTGTATTATTAGTATTTTATTTTATTTTCAATTTTAAATTAAGATTATAACATATGAAATGTTAATAAATAAATTTAAAAAATTATAAAAGTAATGATTAGGTTAATAATAATTATGCGATAGGTGGAGGAGATTTTTCCCCAAGTAAAACTTATTATCCAGTAAACCCAAATCCAATTGAAATTTGAAATTCACTAACACGACTTTCACACGCAACGCAATTTGGTCTACGTTAAAATGTCTCTATCTTCTGCTTATATGTTTCCTTCTTCGTTAAGAGAAGAAACTTAGAGGGGGAAAATCTACTTCAATGGTGGGAGTGCTATCCAACAAGATCGACGCCGATGAACTCAACCCGGGCGATCATATCTATTCCTGGAGGCATTCCTATCTCTACGCCCACCACGGTCCATTTCCTTTTCACTCTCTCTCTCTCTCCTCATATCACTGCCTGTGCGTGTAAATTTTCCAAATTGAATTTTTTTTTTTTTTTTTTTTTTTGTATGGTAGATTTTTTTTATTCGACTATTTTTGGTTGATTTTATCCTTTTCTGAAACGCCTTTGGCTTTATCGCGGTGCTTGATTACTTGATAACACTATCATTTGGTCGTTTTTGCTGATGGACGTGTACGAATTTTAATTCCTTAATGTGGACAGGGGGAATGAGCATAACTATAGGATTCTGAGAGCGAATGTGTTTGCCGCTGTATTTAATCAATTTAAGAAGATTAGGAAATAATTTTTTTTTTTAACATTGATTTTGGTAGCGCACCGGTGGGGTTTAAAATGGTTTGTTCTTAAGTCGACCTCGTAATTGATAGGCGTAATCCTTCCCGAACTGTTCATCTCATGTGTTTCATGGAATCCTTATACACGCGTCACTTGTTGACCACCATTTCTCTGCATTTTCGGAGCTCTTTAGATGATCAGTTTCTAAGATCTGATTGTGGGTGTATCTAAGAGTATGCGTTGATCTTCTGTTTGGTCTCAATTCCATGGCAAAGGATGGGTGGTTTTAAACTTAACATGTTTTATGTGCTATATCCTTAATTCGAGGCTTAATTTCGTTAGTGAAGATCCATAATTTGTGCCTAATTGTTGCATGTAGAGTTATTGGGATTGGTCAGGCTTGAACTGCTTGTTAACGTCAACCTTTAAGCAATTCCTGACAATTAACACTGTTAACTGACACTCTTGGTCTGTTTCTTGCAAGGCATCACTTGTGCTTTGGTCTTCTATTGAGAATTCAGGGAATCGAGAACATAAAAGTTTGATGGTATTTTACTGAATAGGTTAAAGGTTCTGGTGCATAGGGGAGGCACGAGCACCCCATAGATGCTCTACAAAAAGAAAATATGTTTCGTAGAAACAAAGGTTCAAAGAGTTGCCTGTGCTCCCTCTTTTTTGCTAGAAAGTGGTATTCTGCTGTAAAATCCATCTTTTTGTCTATATGCTTTTCCCATTTTTCTGGGATAATTGTGCTTATCACTTTGACGTTTATATTATAGCATCATCCTTAACCTGGTTCTAGAGTACTCCATCTTTGTAAACAAGTCTACTTTGTTGTAAGTGTTCAATGACCTCATAAAAGAGACTAGCGATGGTTGTGGTTCTTCTTCTCCATATTTAACATTTTCTGGTTCCTTATGGTTGACTTCAATGAGTCTATGTACTTGATAATTGAATTATATCCTGGTTAGAATTCACAATGTTGGACTGTTTACACATCACTAACTGGTTATATATTGTTGTGTCTCTTTTTACCACTTGTTGCTGCAAGCCTGCAATGATAGTTCAAAGAAAATGCATGTAGTATTAGGCTGTGCAATCTTGATAGATATCTTCTCGTGTACCTTTGTGTTGCAATTAAATCCACTTTTCATATTAAAAAAGAACAGTCTTTGAAACTCGTCTACCACATTCATGTTCCCTAACTTGATTTCAACCATCAAACATCAGGAATATACGTTGGGGATGGGAATGTAATCCATTTCACCCGTGGGGCGGGGCAGGAGATCGGTACAGGAACAATTTTGGACCGATTCATTTTCAGCTCATCTCCATCAAATCCCTCAGACAACCCGTGCCCAAGATGTGGTGACCAGTCAAAGACCGATGGTGTCATCTCCTCTTGCCTCGAATGCTTCCTTTCTGGCGGAGAGCTTTATCTGTTCCAGTACAACGTCTCACCAACCGTCTTTCTTGCTAAAGCCCGTGGCGGCACGTGCACCCTAGCCCGCTCCGACCCCCCTGAAGATGTCATCTACCGTGCTAATTATTTACTTGAAAATGGGTTTGGTGGCTACAACATTTTCAAGAACAATTGTGAAGATTTCGCTGTTTACTGCAAAACGGGGTTGCTCATCTTCACCACCGTGAGTGTCGGTCGAAGTGGTCAAGCAGCGTCTTTTCTGGCTGCTACTAGTGCCATCGTGTCATCGCCGCTTCGTTTTATGACAACGGGGTTTGGCGGTCTGACAGCAGTGGGCTGTGGTATTTATTGTATTTGTCGAATTGTCACGGATATTGGAGTGCGGCGTGATGTGATGAAAATTCCTGTTGAGAGGCTTGTTAGCCGCGTCTGCATCGAAGGGACTGAAGTAGATGTTCAAATTCCTAAGGAAAAAGAGAGTGAAGGAAATGTCCAGACCCCTAAGGTAAATTAGTCCTATGATTATGCTTGAAACTTGTATGTGTGGAAAGTACGTATTGATTGTGCAGTTGGATAAGCTTTATGAATATTGTGGTTTTTGCCGGGAATCAGCTTTGACTTGTTTTTAGGGATGTTTGCTTTGGCTTGATTCTGTCTTATTTTTCATAGTGTTTCTGTTTGAAATGCACATAAAATTAAGTGATAACATGCAGCAGTGTTTTGAGATATATTACCGACTGCATAATATTGGATGTAGTTCTGTATTTTATGTACCATACCATATTTATTTTTTCAATTAATCCTACATTTTAAGTTCACTGCGCAGTGCACACATCTCTACCGACTTACATACATTATGTATTCTACGTAAATACTGGCGATACATTTTACTCAGGGATGCAAATCCAATTGCACTCGAGCTAGATATAGCAGTTTTTACTTGTTAGACCGTTTCTAGCAGAGATGTAAATTTGGGAAATCCAGCCTTATAGATAGTGTCTGAAGCCATACACTTCATTTGATTTGTGAAACGTAGTATATCTTTAAAAAAATTGATGTAGCATATATGAAGATGGCAATTTAGATAGCCCGATTAAGTCCTTCCGGCCAAAGATAGTGAGTCCAATCCAACCTATGAAATAAACTTGATTTTGCTATTCCGTGACCTGTCAGGATCTGCTAGTACTTTGGGCCAGGATTCTAATGGTCCAATTTGTCCAAAAAGGTGGGCTGGTTGGGCTGACTTATCAAACCAGATGGATTTTACCACTTCTAAGCATAGTAACAAAATTCAGATACGAGGATTATTCGACACTGTGATGCGTTAAATTTTAACCCTAGCATACTGCAAGTGTACCGTGCTAGTGTAGCTAGTGGCAAAAAGGTCGATCCCATAGAGATTGGGTTTTTATGTTAACGAAATACCCCGATTTTAACAGCTCTACTCTATCTAGATTCTAAAAAAGGAAGTGATTATTATGATTAACTAAACCCTAAGTGCAAAAAATGATTAATTAAATGCTAGATTAACAAGAAAACAAATACTCCCTCCGTCCCGAATGAACTTGCATACTTTCCTAATTGGGGTGTCCCACCCCTTTTGCACACTTTCCATTTCAGGAAATAAAACTTTACATCTCTACCTCACATTAATCACATAATTACCAATCTGCCATCACATAAAGGTAAAAACAGATTTGACTAAGTCAACATTTATAAAAAAATAACTTTTCTTAATATGTGTGCCGGAGGGCCAGTGCAAGTTCATTCGGGACGGAGGGAGTAGCAAGTAAATATTCAGATGAGATTAAGACATATCATAGGGTTTCGATTTCGATTACGATCTTCTATGTTTGATTAACGTAAATTCTAGACTTTTAGATCGATTCTATCGTTTATTAGGTGGCATAAAAACTTATCAGTCCTCATCTCGGACGATGATAACCTGCAGATCGATTAAGGACAACTATCGCCTAATGACCCTAAAGTAGTGCATACGTAAACACATCACTCCTCTCGGACGATTATTGGTATCTACGGTATATGTCGTAAGTCTCTTAACAAAACTCTCTACTCGGACACCGAATTGTTAAACATGTAGACAAATATCAAGTGGTCGATTTGATACAATCATGTGAATAACACAAACATATTGATGCACGATTAAACTAGAGTCTAGACATAAACGATTAAATCAAAACATAGTCGAAATGGTAATCTATTTTCTAACCGTAGAACACAAAGAGTTAAGCTACTCATGACTAGAGATAAAAACCAACAAGATTCGTAGGCAAACATTATTGAAAGATTAAAACTAAAACAAGGAATAACAAAACTTGGAATCTCGATCTATGTCTCTTGCGTTCTTACTCATCAATCCAAGCTTCCGATGTTGTCCAATGGTGAAAGTGTTTTCTCGGACTTAGGACCTTATATTTATAGTTTTGGATGGATTAGGGTTGAACGGACCGAAAATAGGTCGAAATGCGTCTAAAATGCATGAACCGCCTTACCTGATCGATCGAGTCACTAAAGGAGCTTGACCGAGTAGATGCTCAAAGTCCTTCTCCTTGTTCAACTCGACTTCTTAGCTTGACCGAGTCACTCCTTGACTCGATCGAGTCAATCTTTACGTCCAAATTTCTTCTAAAAGTCGAAACTTTGACTCGATCAAGTCACTAATGCAACTCGACCAAGTCGTTCATCAAGGCAATTTTCATGCAAAATCATGAAACACTGACTCGACTGAGTCCTATAAGGAACTCGACCGAGTTGGTTCTCTCGAGTCAAACCCTTGTTTCTCTTCAAAGTATAGACTCGACCAAGTCCAAATATGGACTTGACTGAGTTGGTGAGTCAATTTTCTTCTTTTCTCATTGCTTCTACTATCTTTGCTCGTTTCTTCTCCAAACTTCGTCCAAACGGACTTTTTGGCATAAATCACCTAAATAACCTTAAAACAAGTACAAATACGTCATCCGACACAATATAACGAATATAAGCACAAATCAACCGACTATGCATGCAAATGCTATCAAACCCTCTTCTAAATCGACCTAAATGAATGCATACACGACGCGTATCACACTGCAAATTATTTGTAAAAATCGCGTCTAATCGATTTAATTTGGCGAATTATTCGAGAATCAATCGGTTTAATATGTTTAATAAAAAATTTCATAATCTTAATTATCTTTCTTATTTTTATTATTTTATGCTTAACTGTTATTTTTATTATTTCTTTTAGGTTAATTAATCGCTATAAATGTTATTTGATTGATCTGATTTATGATATCTATATTGAGTTCATTAAACTGATCAAACTAAAATATAAATAGCATAAAAATTCTTCATAACTATTTTAACTTATTATTATTTTTTAAATCGAGAATCTCATAAATCAATCTCAAATATAAGGCTCTCAACCCAATTAGGATCCATCCACACAATTAGATCGGCTGAAGAAAAGAAAAAAAAAATGCAAGCCTATTAACAGCTGCATTAAGTATCGGTCAAAAGTATATGCTGAATATTATCTATAAGAAGCTCAACAACAGTAAGACCTGATACTTGCCTCTTGACTGCATGCACAACAAGCAACGAATTGAAAAAAGCACGAACATCTATTTTCGACTCTGAAATAAACAATAAAACGGGGTTTGCCTTTGAATCAAGATCATGAATCTTCATCAAACTTCGTCTCGGACGCTTGTCAATCATAACAACATTCAGAGCCAAAAGATCCATATAAAATCGAAAACAAATCCCGGAGGCTGCACGTGCGGAGAAATCTCACAAGAGAAAAGAATAAATTGAAATAAATAAATAAATAATCAATAATATATTAGAAGTATTCCCCCATCCTCCAATCATATGAAGATGGGGAAAAAAAGGAGATCTAAACTTTTAGGAGATGAAGAGGATGGAGGAAGAAAGAGGCTACGGTTCTTCTTAAGAAGGCGCTATTAGAACTCTTGGGCTCGTATTATGATTTATTGTTAGAATGCCTAAAACTAATTTTTTATCAAATCATCATTTTATATTGCTTATTAGTTGTTTATTCACTAATTGTGTTCTCTTTATTTTAGAAAAAAAAAAAGTCCAATTGTGTAATTTTTTTTATCTACATGTATTGATATTAGTTATTCTAAATATATATTGAAACTTGTTCTATTTACCAAACATATAATTATAAGTTGGTATCCTTATAGAGAATAAAATACGGGCAAACAAGAGCCTAGCATTGCCGCACACGCAACCTTCAACTTGCATTACATCAACGTTTTGGAAGTTGTGTTTTCAAGGCAAAAGGGTTTTAATATAAGCAAGGAAGAAGATTTTGGTTTTTACGAAAATGTCGATATTTTTATTTTACGAAAAATTTCAGCGAAATATTGATATTGGTGAAAATTTCAGTGCAGTTTATAAATAGAGCTGAAAAATATATAAAAAATCTGAAATTTAAGATGATATTTACATATTGTTATAACTAACTTAAACACACATGTTTAGGGAAAAATTTGTACAAATGAAAATGTGTACAACTAATTTATAAATATTAAACAATATAAACGTTGTGTTACAATATGATAAATATTCTGAACCTTTTTCATACAATATTATTACTTGCTAGTACTAAAATGATAACTTATGAGGCACGGGGCTGATGCTCCTTCTTTGAGTTCACAATATTGATACATGTTGTTGCACAAATATAAAGGAATGAAATTACCAGATTCTTTGGGCTGAATCGCCCATTAGGCCGCTCTTTTTAAGACTTTTTGCGGCTCTGCCCAAAGTGTGCAAGCAGTGTCCAGCCCCGTCGTTCCTAGGATAAAACAATCCAGAAATCATTTCTATCTCGGAACCTTTCTGAACTAGAAAAGGACCGGTATACTACCTCTCTCTATTGGTTGGAATACTAGTAGAAGAAAACTTCCTCGATTCCTTTATTTCTAGGAATACTGATCGAAAAAGGGTTTGGATTGGAACACAATGTGTATCATTCCATAAAATTGGTACACATGTTTATGTGTGCATTTTAGGTCGATTTAAGTGTCCGCTTAATGACATTTGCATGCATAATTGATCGCGATTGACTTATATTCGTATTATTGGGCGATTTGATGTTTTTGGACTTGTTTTAGAGATATTCAGGTGATTTAAGGCAAAATAATTGCATTCGGCCAAGGATGGGTGAAGAAACGAGTCCCGAAAAGTCCAAAACGGAAGAAAATCGAGCCAAGTACGAAAAGGCTAGCCGCGACCGCGATCTAGATGCGCCGCCGCGTCAAAAGTGGCCTAGAAAGGGCTGAAAAGCCTTGGAAACTCTCAGCGGCCGCAGCCAAAAGCCTCCAGAATTTTCTGTCAGCTTGATACATCTCTAGTATTTTGGTCATATCTTGAGATCTACAACTTCGATTGAAGTGTAGTTTGTAGCGTTGGAAAGCTGATTCAAAGAGCTACAACTTTGCATGAAAGAGGCAAACCCAAAAATGATCAGAAGACCCTCAAAAATAGTTTTGAAGTTGGAAAAGCAATGCAGTGTCGGCCCATTACTTGGCTCACAAGCTCAAAAACGAGTTTTGGACTTATTTTCCTATTCCAATTAGTTTTTCTTCCTCTTTATCCTAGACATGTACTCCTATAAATATCTCAAGGCTCTAGACATCAAGAGAGAGTTGGAATTGGGATTTTGGAGCACTTCGGAGGGGACGAGCAATCAAGATTCGGCATTCTCGGTTTCATCTTTCTAATTTATTTTAGTTTTATGCTTTTCATTAGAATTATGTCTATTGTCACCGCCATGAGCGGCTAGTAGGTTATTTCATTCCTTAGTCGAGTCGAACCCTAGTTTATTATCTTGCGGTATTTACAGTAATTGTTAAACGATTGTTTCCTTAAAACGTTGTTATACTATTTATTTATCCTTCAATGCTTATGTGTTTATGTACTAGATTGATCACCTAGAATTATAATTGCATAAGTAACGCTAGGCTATAATCATAATCCGTAATTATTACGAACCTATAGCCACTTAGTAGCGAATAGTGAGTGATATCATGAGGGTAGTATATAGCTCGGTCTGAATGGGTCCAAGCTTGCGAGGCCCACACCGTGTCTATCCAGTTATCCTAGTACTCTAGGCATCCGGTTTATGAGATCCAGAGAGCTTGTTCTGAGATCACTCAACTAGATAGACTAACCAAAGAGCTTGTTTTGGTTAGTTAAACATAAGGGATAACGAGGTTAGCCGAGCTTGTTGCTAATCTCGGGGTAAGAGTTTTATGGTTAAAATTGGTTAGCAATTGCATATATTACAGGGTAGTATAAACTAGGGGGAGATAAGATTAAGGGCTGGGATTCGTACTTTCATAAACAGAATATTTTCATAAGTAATTATTTAATTTCTGTTTTAGTTCATTAGTTAATTGAAAATCAAATACAAACCCCATCTTTATTTATACATATATATTCATAAATTGATAGTATTAGGATTTATATCAACACTATAAGTCTTCCTGCTCCCTGTGGGATCGACACTACTTATCACTTCTACAAGCTAGAAGGGTAGCTAGGTTTACTAATTTACTGCACCTCGACAGTGCGGTCAAAAATTCTTTCTTTCCTTCTTCTATTTTCGTCTCTTAAAAAGAGAAAAAAGAGAAAGATAGCGAGAGCGCGTACAAATAGTAGAGATAAGTAGGAGAGACCGATAGGAAAGACCGGGTCTTTTAGTTAAAATGTGATTGAGTCTTTATTATCCAGAAATTAATTTTTAAATAAAAAATAGACCCAAACTTATTTTTGTAAAAATTCACTCCAACAATCCCTAACGTGAATATTTTCAGAACATTTTAATCAAGTAATATTATAAAGTTGTGCATAAATAAAGATGTTGATCAATGTGAACCTTTACCTTGAATGGACGGTTTAGTTTAGTTTAGCAACTCGTAGTTTTAACTTTATCTCTAACAACATGCCACACACAACTCTACCAAGGAGTAGTTCAAAAGTCCGTGCTTTTACAGTCATGCACATGTATCTCGATATAATGATGCTCTAGAGATTTTTCCCATAGTCTCACAGGAAGCAGTCTCACTCCATATTCACATAGGTGGGTCTATCAAGAGTACTCATATAGCTAGGCACCCCAATCCAATTGGATATATAGAACCTATTAAGAGTTAAAAAATACAAACTCCACCTTATATCGCTTCAGGATATCATCCCTTAACACATTACTCGAAAGGATTCTAAATTATAAAGATAACATGATTCACTCATATTACTTATGACTTGTTCTTACCCATTGAAGTTATTTCTTGGGATCTCCAGTCTATAGGTTGGGTTACTATCGTATGTAACTCATCAATCAATTTAAGGGCAAAAGTCTCATTCCTTTCGAGGTTCTCCATACTTTTTCTTGTGCTAATCCTTTAGTCAGAGGATCGGCTAAATCTTCATCAGTATGTATATGATCCACTCTAAAAACCCCCGTAGATATGTATTCTCCATCAGTATTATGCTTATAATGTATTTGTCACCTTTTTTTGTTATAATAACGGTTCTGTACTGGTGCGGCGTGTCGTTGGACCATACCAAATTAGATGTTTATAATTCTGATTTCCCAACTCTACAAGTAGAGCGGTAAGTCGGGTCGAACCCACAGAGAACGATAGACTAGTGTTATCTTAATAAATCAAGCGGTTGTGAAATCTAAATAAAAGTAGAAATAAAAAATGAAAGCAATAAAGGTGAGAGGAGGGGGAGGGGTGGGGGGTGGTGTTTGATTGTGATTATCATCAACTAATAACTACAATACTACTAAACTAACCAAACTAAATAACTCAAGACAATTAAACACTAAAGATTCAATTAACACAAGAACACAAGACAATTAGAATGAGTTTTTGGTTTTTTAATAAATTTAAGGAGTCTACCCTTGATCTAGTATCCCTTTGGCTTCAATGTATTACCCAACTATTGTTGATGCCCAATCCAATACAATTCAAATCCCTATCCCATGAATTACTAAGTCTGCTATAGCAATCGTGTTATGTCTTACGTCTAGCTAATCAAAAGTCTGCTATTCGACTAACCCTATCCGATTAAACCAATCAAATCAATGAAGCACCAAGATAACGGAATAGATTCGACTTGAGCCTCGAAAGCTCGGATTTAGAGGTCGAATTCTGCAATATCACCTACGACATCACTCGTTGTTCGCTACTAGGGGAATCAGAGAACCTACAATTACGGATAGTGATCTCTAATTCTAGCAACACATCTACACACTTCCTAAAGGGTGATCAATCCAATAAAAAGAATGTAAACATGAATCAATACCAGCAAATTGTGACTCGAAGGCTGATCTCGGCCAAGATGTAATTGTGTCTCGGCCGAGACGTGAAAAGGAGAATTCAGGGTTTTGGCTCATCTAGGCCGAAATTTGGGTTTCATCTCGGCCGAGATCTTGATCTCTTAAAAACTTGGGTTTGCCCTGGAACGTCATATCAGCCGAGATGCGTTGCCCATCTCGGCCAAGATCTTGATCTCTTGAAAACTTTGCTTTGCCCTAGAACGTCATCTCGGCCGAGATGCATTGCCCGTCTCAGCCGAGATCTTCCTTTAGCCTTGTCCTTTGTTGCTTCAATCGATCCATCGACTCTGTGATCTTTTGATGCTCTTTTTCGATCCATTTGTACCTATTTTAACACAAAAACGAACCAACCGCATTATTTTACCCAGTGAGAATTAAATGCACAAAATACACGTGAAATTGCACTCAAACACCACTAAATTGACACTTAAAGCGTCCTAAAGTGTGTGCACGAACACGTGTACCAAATCTCCCCAAACTTAGAACTTTGTTCGTCCCGAACTGATGAAGAAAAAGAAGAAAGGACACGTGTTTAGGGCAGATTTAAGTGGCAATCGGTTTCAGATTATTTTCTTAAAAGCAAGGCAAACATGATAGTAATGAGCATATGTGATAGAAAATCCACTACTTTCGAGACTTGACATTCTCGACTTGAGATCCTCACCGGGTGAGTGTATCTCTCAACTCTCAAGTGTATCAAGTAGGACGTGTATACGCTCGTATTGAAATGCATGAACCGCGTTCCATACGCTTGTCAATAATCTAAACTAAAAAACGTACTTGACAAGTGTAGCAAAGAATCAAATATGTCTTTATATAGGTTGTAATGTTAGCTTGGGGTAAGGTGGGATAATTCTGGGTAAAAGTGACTATAAAACGGACTAAACGAGTGGGCCCTACCCATCTATCCCTCAAATAATAGTCACTCTTCATCACTCTCTCAATTCCCAATCAAGTCGATCCTAAGATTCGACTACCTCAACTCAAACCAACCTACTAATCTCTTGTTTATCAACTCTCAATTGAAGTGTATTTCTTATGACCTTTTCAACTTTTAAGAGTGATGATCACAAGATGTGTGATTTTTACTAACCTCTCCAATTCTAACACTAAGAAAGTATATACAATCAACTATTTCTTTTGTTTTTCTGATTTTTCGACTTTTTTCTCTATTTTCGTTTTTTTAAGTATAATAAATATTTACAACCAATGGAGAGGTTAATAATCTTGATTTTCGCCTATTTTATGTGTTTCCTTTCACCCTTCAACATTTTCCCCTAGTCAACCCACATTTGATCCAACTTTCCAACCCGACTACCTTCCACCCACCTCCCTCATACTCATATAGTCCATTTAGGTTCAAAGGCTAAATGAAAAGGGGATTGGCTTGTAAAGTTGGTTATCAAACAAAAAAGCTAAAACTCAAGGGACTTACTAGGGGCAATTTTCATATTTTTGGTAAAAAGGGAATATTTTCAAGCTTTTGAAATAGGTTTACATCAAGAATTGCCTAATATCACTTTCAATACCACAACATGTACCGACTTATTCAAAAGTAGAGAATCAGGGCAAGTTCTAGAGGACAATGCATGCATTCAATGAATTTCATACCGAAAGAAGATTTTGAATTACTCCTAAAGTGGGAGTATCATTTTAAGGCTCAAAAACTCACTTGGTAAAAATTTTGATCCCAAGTTTTGAATGCAAGTTGATTTTTCAAAAGCCTATCATGCTCTATCAAGTGCCATTTTAATTTTTTTTTTTTGTACAAAAATTTTCATCATAAACCATTTGCCACAAGTTTCTTTCCTAAACGATCCAATCACTTTTTCTCGAGCTATCAACTTGTACGCCTACCACCCCCGCCCCAAACTTGTTTGGAAATCAAGTTTGTGGAAAAGAGGAGTACGAGTTGGTGCTCGCCGAATTTAACCAATTATTAACCATTTAGCCAAAACCACTAACTAACTAAATGCAAAAATCCTACTCCTAGAATGTGCAAGGTATCAAAATTAAACTATCAACAAAGCAAACAACCAAAATGATCAATAAGAAAGTAACTGGCTCACAAGCCAAACAATATCATCAAAAGTCAAGGCAAGGTCATACATCAACAATCAAACCAAAAGTCAAAGCATAATCGGCACACAGGTCGTCAAATCAATCCAACAAGCATAAGCAAAATATAAAATGGTGCATAGGCCAAAACCAACAATTCCAACAGTGCAAAGTAACAAAAATGAGGGCACACTGGCCAATAGAAATATCATAAGCATTCAAAGAAAATAAGGAAAGATAAGAGAGGGTTCGGGAATTTTGAGCGGCCGAGAATGTCTTACCCCCTTGTTCTCTCCCGTTCAACTAAGTTTATGAATGAGGAGCAAGGCTTTCTCGGTACTCCACTCACATACACCGGGAAGGCCAGGAGCTCGAGCCGGTGAAACACCCTTTGATGGTGTTGAGAAGTTCGAGGAGCTTGTTCTGGTTCTCTTTAATGTCTCTCAGTTCAGCTCCAAAGGTCGTCCTCATCTCCACCAATTCGGCTCTGACTCCTTTAATTCCGTCTCCCATTGCAGCCACCAGTCCTTCTTGCCTTTCTTGGAACTCTGATTGAGACAGCACAGCTGATGTTGGTCTCATCTTTGACGGTCTATCTGGTTGGCTGCTACCTTCTCCCTCGCCTCCCACGTTCCGACCCCTTGCCACCGAACGTGACTTCTTCACTCTCTTGAACTTTGTCAACTCTTCACTTGTTGATTTCTTGGACGCATTGATGTGCGCCTCTGAGCTCAGCTCCAAGTTTAATGTGCTCTTCAAATCAGTAATGTAAGTCAGATCGGGGTTAGGTAGGCGGAGGTAGGGTCCCTCGTTTTGAAGAACATAAGGGACAGACGGTCCCGAGGTTTCCTCGTAATACCCTAGCATTGCTATTCGCATATTCTCCAACTCCTCCCAGTCCAAGTAGTGATCATCACTGATAGGTGTGTATTCTGGGAGGGGCAGGTTGAAGTGCTCAAGAATGGGGGTAATCAAGGCCCCGCAGTAGACCGGGTCTGGGACCTTCGTTTTCTTCTTCCTATCTGTCCTCAACTCCTTCACTATCTTCTCAAAACTCATTATCAAATCTTCTTGGAAATTCCTCAGTTTTCTATTCACAATTGCCCATAAAATCTCCATCTCGTACAGGTGGGGTAGCTGATCTCTTTCCTGCAACAAATCGTCGAGCTAAGCAGCTTCTGCATGTATTTGACGACTGGGCTTCGTCTCGAAGTCAACCTAGAGCCCCTCTGGTCATAAACCTGTGGTGCAACTATTCCAGGAGCGGCAATGATTTGCCCCCAGAATTGTTGCACATTGAACTCTCGTAGAGCACCAGTATCGCTGACGATTGGCCTTTTGAAGCCATATATATCCCTCAAGTTGTGAATTTGACATCGGTGTGCATATTATACAACATATCATTCACATAAGTAAAACAAATATCACTTCTCACATATTGAAGTAATTATAAAGTTATCAATTTGGATTTCAAATGTTTTATGCTTTCTGCTGAAAAACATTTGGAGTTTATACAAACACACATAGATTGGAAATGACAATGATAAAATTAATAAAACAGGATCAATAATACAACATTTTTTTACACCAAAAGAAGAAAACGAATAGAAGATATATTATTAAGAACCTTATATTAGAAGATATATTATTAAGAAATGTATACTAGACAATTACATATAATTTTGCAAAGGAAAATAATGTATAGGATCGATAATACCAAAATTTGGGTAAATCTTGAACCACGTAATGGAAAATCTGTAGGAAATGTGATGTACATAACAGTTAAATTAAAACCATAATGCCAATTGTTGCATTTTTGAACAAAATCAGGTAAAATGTAGGTTAATTTTATAATTATGATTTCTTAATTGTAATAGTATAATTAAAATCAAATTATGTATAGAATAAATACCTGTTTCAGATATGCAGTTCTGTATCTAGGAGCAAACATGCAATCTGTTTCCTTGATTTATACATCCGAACTGTAAAAATCGGATAATTTATCTTTGCTAAACCAAAATAAAGAATAACAAAAACAATTATAAAATTAGAGGTGATCTTAAATATATAAAGACAACACATATTCAAGTGAAAAAATGGAGAAACATATGTTCTTCAGAAAAATCAACAATCAATCGAAGATTTTCACTATGCTGATGGCTGATATTCGCACATACAGTATTCCCCACTGTTCTTTACAAGCAGAGCTTGGAAACAACCGATCGATCATTACTGGAAAATTTGTGAAAATTTAGGAAATAAGATTGAAGAAATTAGTTGAATATCGGTAAATTTTAAAAAATAATAAAAGAAAACTGAGATAAAAAAATATATTACCTGTTAAATTCGTCTGATGATCTTTCTTGGGCTAAAACACCAAGCTTATTCGTAGACAAAGATGATACGAACGAGCTCATCTGTAGCAAAAATTGATTGAAAAATTTCCTAGGGTTTCTGAATAGATGATGGAACAACTTTAGAAAAGCTGGATTTAGATGTAAAAGAGTAGGTTTAACAAAATTTAAGCAAGTAATTAATTGTGATTGAGCTCTTTGATTTTTTTGAAATTTTTTTGGTAGATGAAGATGAGTGGTGAGCCAAGAGGCACACCAATGGTCTCGAATCTTCTTGAATAATGAAGGAGATGAGAGTGGTTTGTTTTAACTTTTGACTATTGAAAACACATATTTTTTCATTTTTTTTTAATTCGACATTGGATTTGGGCCAAGGATAAGGGCTATATTATTAGATTACTGGAGTGGGCTCACTAGAGTGGGCTGATTTAATTCAGCTTAATTTTAAGGTATAGTTAGTGTGGATTCATTTAGCCCACATTCATTGGGCTGCTAATCATAAATTATTGTATGGGCCAAAATTTCTATTAGTAATTTTATTTGGTTATTGCTAATTCTTGGTTTTTTTTTTTTTTTTTTTAAATTATTAATGTTTGGATAACCAACTCTCTTGCAACATTGTTATAAAATAAAATTTTAAGAAAATTAATATTAATGGTAGAATATATCTTTTTAATCCAAAATGTCCTTTGATTAATTAGTTCAATTCATAGAAATAATTTCAATAGTTTATATGTATTTATTATTAGGTTAATAATTTTATTTATTTTTTTGACGCAATGAATGATTATTCATGTAATTGGTGGCTCACTGACATTGTTATTTTAATTGAATCAAATTTTTGGGAGCCCAGGAAAAACGAAGATTTAAAAAATTATTCTTGATCCATCGTTTCATGTTAATTGTTAAAATTATAATTCCCCGTGGAAATATTTATTTTTTTTCCCAAACAAGTGGATTAATATATAAATCTGTTGTGTTTGTTTAATGTTGTTATTCCTTGAGTCAGCGTATTACATATTACATGAGTAAATATTACACTTTTTTTTATCATTTCTTTTTTATCATCGAATTATATAATTATAGTTGTATGTAATTAATCATGATCGATAATATTTCGGATTGTAATTAGAAGTAGTAGAAGTAGTATTAGTGCTTAAAGATCTTCCCGTGCACCGCACGAAGAACTACAAGCAATAGTAGAAGAAAAGTTCATATATGATATATCCTGCTAGGAATACTGATCGAAAAATGATTTGGATTGGAACACAATGTGTATCGTTCTGTAAAGGTCTTTCTCTTCCGTCTTCTAATTGTCTCTTAAAAAGAGAAAAAAGAAAGATAGTGAGAACGTGTACAAAAAAGAGATAAAGGAGAGAGACTGAGGGAAGACCGAGTCTTTTATTTAAGGGTTGATTGGGTATTTGTTATCCAAAATATAATTTTTAAGTAAAAGATAGGCCCAAACTTATTTTAGTAAAAAATCACTCCAAAAATACCAGTTTATTACATTAGAATGTCTAATACTGTCTTTAGCTCAAAAGCGGATCATTGCACGTCATGTCAATAATTTAAAATAGATGAAAATATCCATCACTGAAATTTTCGAGAATATCCAAAAAATTCACCGATAAATTACAACAAATTGTACGTAGAGACAACTGAAATTAAAATTTCAAGAAATATCCGAAAATTTCAAAAGAAAATCTCCGAAATGCTGAGAAATCTATTACATACCAATTTCGTTTCGATAACGCAAAAATAAATAAATAAATAAACAAAAGAATAAACAAAAATTTCGGGAAAATGTTGGAAAAATTTCCAAATATTTTCATTCCTTAGTATAAGAGACTTGGCCATAGTAGCTTTGTAAATAATCATGGAATTTTATGGGATCGGCGCAATATCTGATTATGACCTTATCTCATACTCTCTTCGTCCCGCTTTAATTGACCTATCTTTTGTTTTTATTTGTTTCAATCTAATTGATCAGCCCAAAAATGACAAATTTCTTACACAATCTACACTTTCGAAATCTCCACCTTTGAAAAAGTCAAAGATTCCACAAAATCTGTTTTTTCTTAATCTCTGTGCCCGATCAACTAGGCCAATTAAGCCTGGACGGAGGGAGTATTACTTTGTACATATTGATTGATTATTGCTTCTTATTTAGGCTCTTCATTGATGAAATCTTGAATGAACTACTCCCTCCGTTTCATAAAGAATGTCATTTTAGACACTTTAAAAAATTTCACAATAAATGTCACTTTACAAAAGAAACTACAATTCTTCCAATATTATCTTAAACAACCTGCATAATTTAGTTGATTATTTCCTTATTTCACAAAACATACCAATTAAATATCAATACTTAATTTCTTCCAAAATAACTACAATGATATTCTTTATGAAACAGAGGGAGTAGTATATATTGAATTTTACAATTAGATCAAAGATGTTAGAGAAGAAGAAAATTTAATTTTTCTTTTTTCTTCTAAATTTCATGTATTTATTATCATTAAGAGTATCTTATACATTTTATAAAAATATTTAAATTTATTAAATTAATAAATCGCGTTAAGAGATTTTGCGCAACAAATAATTGGCGCATTTAAAATATGTAATCTCTCGTGCTTAAGTCACGTAAAGGGTTCCGTGATTGAGCCATTCCTATGGACTCGATAAGGACAAGTCAGCAAAGGGGTAGATCTTTTATTTTATTTTTAATATTGTATTTTCTAATAAAAAACGAAGAAGATTATGATGATGATGATGATGATGATGATGCGACGCATTGGATCCTTGTGGTATTTATCTACTATTGAAATTGTAGTCAAGTATAAACAAGTTCAATTCCCATACTGATCTGTTCGCCAGAAAGTCCAAAAGTTAAAGCAAACAAGGGGGTATTTGCAAAGTCAACAACACCTCCAAAATCAATTTTTAAAATCACTTCTCACAATTAGTTATGTTTGCAAACTCATCTTACATTCCTAAAATTACTTATGTGAAGCACTTTTAAGCTACTTTTGAGAATCAAGGAGAGAGTAGCTTTTGTAAATCAATTCTTAATATTATTTTTTTTCCCAAGAACTACCAAATTTTTATTTTACTACAACAATTAATTTTAATCACTTTTTCACAATCTGTTTTGTTTGCAAACACCCTCTAAGTACCAGTATTCCATAATACTAACTCCATCCCATTAAATTTATGTATTTGTCTTATCGGTCCGTTTCGGTTAATATTACAACTTTATAAATGACAATTAATTTTTGCAATCTTCATCTTTAAAATTTCAACTCTCAATAATAAAATCTATTTTTCTTAATATTCGTGCCCGGTCAAAATTACAAATTTAATCGGGACGAAGGGAGTATTTTTCTTTAAAAAATTACTCTATCCGTCCCGGCCTAATTGGTCTACCTCCCCTTTGTCTCAATCTAATTGACCAGACGAATTTCTTTTAGGTTGAACCAGTAGGACCCACAAAGTGTACAATAACACTATGATGCACCCAAGTTTTTGTCTTAAGTAGGTAGCATAATAGGAGCCTTTTATTCCCGTATCTGTGTCGCGTAAAGCAGTCATTATTTGTAGTAGAGAGCTTGGAGAATAATTTAATAATTTTACATAACAAAACATTAATGAGAGCTAAAGATTTCAAGTTAATAACCTAAGATATCTAAAGCAACAACGAATGCATGAATAAGGCATAATTAGATTAAATCCATACACACAAAGCAAAGTTCGAAAATCGCAAAATTTTAAAACGCACAGAGCGTGGTCTCCCGGGAGTTGGATATCTGGACAGACCTAGCTAATTAATTTTAGTACAAATTTACAGAAGATGATAGGATATAAAATTTAAACAATAAATAAGAACCGTTGTTTTGTCTAAGATTTTGGATCTGCGACCAGTGTCAGAGTTGACCATTACAGCTTGGATGATCCAATAGCCTTGGCCTCATCTCTAAGAACAAATTTCTGTAATTTTCCGGTTGAGGTTTTCGGCAGCTCTTCCTTAAATACCACCGTCCGCGGCACCATATAACGCGGCAGTCTCTCCCGGCAATATGCTATCACGTCTTTCTCCGTTGGCTTTTCCTTCACACCCTCCTTTAAGCTCACGAAGGCACACGGCGTTTCTCCCCAGAATTCGTCCGGCCGCGCCACCACTGCCGCCTCGTTCACCGCCGGATGCGTGTACAGAACTGACTCTACTTCCACACTGCTCAAATTCTCCCCCCCGCTGATGATGACGTCCTTCGATCGGTCCTTGATTTCCATATACCCGTCGGGGTGCATCACTCCCACGTCGCCGGTGTAAAACCAGCCGTTTTTCATGGATTTCGCAGTACCTTCTGGATCTTTCAGATACCCTAACATCACACAGCCGCCTCTCAGTACAACTTCGCCCAATGTTTTTCCATCTCGCTTCACACTTTTCAGCGATTCCGGCTCAATCACATCAATTTCCGCCATTCCCGGCGTCCTCACTCCTTGTCTAGCTTTAAGTCGGGCCCTCTCTGCGGCCGGAAATTTGTTCCACTTCTGCTTCCACGTGCAGCAAACTACCAGCCCACCAGTCTCCGTCAACCCGTACCCATGACTCACTACAAACCCGAGTGACTCGGTTCGGAACAGCACCGCTGCAGGCGGCGGAGCGCCGGCGGTCAGGATGTATACGGGCTTTTCTAGGGGCTTCCCATCGGGAACATTACATAGCAAGTTAAGCACTACAGGAGCACCACACATGTGGGTCACGTTGTATTTTCGTATGGCTGCGTAGATGGCCGTGGCGTCGAATTTGCGGAGGCAAATATTGATTCCTCCTGCAGCAGCCATGCCCCAGGTGTAGCTCCATCCATTGGCGTGGAACATCGGCAAAGTCCACAAGTAGACGGGCTCTTTTGGCACGGACCACTCGATTAGTGAATCCATAGTGACGAGAAAAGTTCCTCGGTGACTGTGGACGACCCCCTTGGGCGATGAAGTTGTACCTGAAGTGTAATTCAAAGTTAAAGGCTCAAACTCACTCTCTGGCCTAATCCAATTGAAATCCGAAACACCATTCGACATCATCGCCTCATAGCTCGAATAAAATTCCGATTTTGACATCGGGATTCTTGATTCATCGCCGTCTGCTATGAAAACAAGCAAAGGGCGGTCGGAGGTTGGTGGGAACAGAGAAAGAGCTTCAAGAACTAGAGATTCGGACTGAAAATCGACGAAAACGAGCTTGGATTGAGCATGGCGGAGGATGACGGAGATAGTGCGTGCGTCAAGGCGGAGATTGACGGAGTGGAGGACGGCGCCAGCCATGGGGATGGCGAAGTGGAGCTCATACATGGCGGGGATATTTGGGGCGACCACTGAGACAACGTCTCGTGGGCCGATGCCGAGAGAAGAAAGAGAAGATGCTACCTTCAAGCACCTTCGATAGGTTTCTGACCATGTGTAGGTGGTGGAGTTGTAGATGATTGAGGGGCAGTCGCCGTAAACGAGGGCGGCTCTCTCCAGGAAGCCGATGGGCGTCAAGGGGCTGGAATTGGGAGGGCTTGGCTTCAATTCATCCATCGGAATTTGGTGGAAATTATCAACTCCAAAGTATGTCACTCAAAGTCAAGGATAAGTTTGTAAGTGATATAGTCCACCTCAAGCGCTTCTTCTTATAACAATTTCATTACTATCTAAAGGTATGTTTATTTATGATTTAGCTTAATAGATTTATGGGATCAAATCCCAGTAAAATATACGTATTAACTTCTGCAGTCAAGTTTGGCCAGCAGCCTTGAACAAACATACCCTAAATATTCTTTTTATTCTTATATTTTACTGCAAGGCTACCCCTGTCTACGAGGTTAGTTACTTCTGACGCAGAGAACCTTGCGTCATGGATAGCACTCGGACTCCTTAAACAAACCATATTAATTAGCTTTGATTCAATGAATTGATAAATAAAATAGTGAATAATGTATCATATCCTAAACTATCTCGATATAAATGAACCTGTTACAAACATATAGCCTATTGCCTTGGTGAATTTTGCTGAGAGAAAATGTCAAATGACGTTAAAACTTGAAAACCTTGGAGAGGTCTAATTTCCTTATTTCAATCCGTACCCCATGCGTAATTTTCTCTTCCAACAGTTAGAAAAAAAAGAGTATGGTGTACAATAAAAATCCTATTATGCACGTCTCCATCGATGCGTGCAAATGTGGCACGCATTTATACATATCCATATGAGCGTATAGGATAACAACTCTGGTGCATTGGGGGTTCATTATTTGAATTTATCTGAATTATCCGAAAATTCATCCGGATCATTTGATTATATGGATTACTAATTCGAATATTTAGGATTCGGATCGGATATATATATTTACCTGAATTCTTAAATAGATAAATAGATCGAATTCAGGCCTTACATTTTTATTCGGATTTCATCAACAACCCGAATAAGAATATACATTTATATATTATTCTTATTTTCATTATGATTAGTTATATTAAAAAGTTACATTCAATTTCATTTAAGGCCCAAGCAAACAAGTTTATCGATATGTCCAGCAAAGGCCCCAAATAAATTGGATACTATTTTGGCACTTGACAAATTATATCTGATTATGTGATAGTGATTCCTAAAGGATAATTCTATTCACAACCACCGTATTTCTCTTTGCAACCATTATAATATATATTTTTTATTTTACCTGATAATGCGCAATCCGATATCCAAGAAACTTAACGAAAACCTACGTAAGCAATATGAAAAAACATAAGATTTACGTGGTTCGATCCGGAGATCTACGTCCACGGGCAGAAAATAACACTTGCCGAGGTGTTTCTTTTACTCGAACTTTGAGTTTACACGTAATAATCCAGAATACAGAATGCGAACCCTAATTCAGAGTTCTTTTCTTCAATTTATAATAAACCCTCGTGAACTCTAACTGAACCCTAACTAATTCCCTATTATTACGCCTGTTTTTCCGTTGCGTGATAGTTGGGAACGAATCGTGGGCCTTGAATTGCGGAGCAAACCACAAGTTGGGCCGACGCATGCTTCTGGGCCGACACGTACTCTTGGACTGGTCGATGGGCCAATGTATGAACCCGACCCGAAGTGACCGGGCCATCCCTATCAGATGCCCCCCCCCCCCAGCCGAAGCGAGGAAGGAGCTTCGGTTGTCACCGGGGTGGAACCATAAGCAAGAGGGGCCGTGGCCGCGGGCGCGCCGAAGTGTTTGTGGAGGACTAAGTCTATCCGCTTCCCAGGGACTCCGCGGCGCAGTCTGCAGAAGCGAAACCGAACTAGGCCGAAGTGCACGGGACAGATAGCGAGATACCGAGTCTCCCAAAAGCAAGAAACGTGTCGGAAGTACATAATGACCTGGCCGAGGTGAAGGGTACACCGGAGTGTAGTAGTCTAGCCACAATGAAGGGAGCGCCGGAGTGTGGTAGTATGGCCGAGGTAAAGGGAGCACCGGAGTGCAGTTTAAATCTTCCTGACGAAGGGTGAAGTTGATGTGATTGGCGGCGCCATCATGAGAGAGAGGGATGTGAAGTGACACGCTCTGCAATTTCCAATAAACCTGTTCCCCACGCGCCTTGGGAACTGTAAAGCGCGTGAAGAGCACGTCTAAATCTCCATCACTGAATTTGAATAGGCTGTATCAGAGCCGTTGGTTTTTTGCGTATATATTTGGAATAATTGCACAGTAACTCTTCATCTTCTTCATTGCGATTTACCAGTTTAGAAAGCGGGAAAAATAGGGGAATTCTGTGCTTGTGATTCATCTCAAATCAAAACTTCTCAAACTCTACCCAAGTAAGTATGCCTTCTTCTTCATCTTCTGCCTCTATTCAAGAAGTAGGGACTACGAGTGCCCCGTTAGATGTCCCCCCCCTTCGATATCTCATTCCGGAAAGGAATGAGATTAGGACCGTAGACAGGGCCGACGGCCTGGAAAGCAACGTTATGATGGTCGCTTTTTATGAATGCGCGGAGGAGGATTTTGAGGTGGCCTCTGTAGCGTTACGGATGACGCGAGTGCAGATTGAGAGAGAAATCCCTTCATTTTACTTTCCATTTAACTTAGAGTATATAATACCGAACCCCGATGATAGGGCCTGCTGCCCGCCGCAGGGTTTTATTAGTGTGTATATAGATCCCCTTAGAATAGGCTTGAGACTGCCCCTGTGGGACATTGTGATCCAGTTGCTGAAATACTACGGTATTGCCTTGAGCCAACTAGCGCCGAACGCGGTGAGGCAAGTAGTGGGATTCACCGTAGTATGCAAGAATGCCGGGATAGAACCGACCGTAGAGCTTTTTAGGTTTTTCTACCAATTAAAAGCCTTCGGGAAATCCAAGGGGTGGTACTCCTTCAGTCTCCGAACCCGAGGTGGGTTCAAGGTTCAAAACCCAAGTAAGTTAGAGGAATGGAAGGAGAGGTTTATATTTGTAAAAAACAAAGTAGCTCTCCCGAAGTGGAGGAGGGATGAGGTACTTGATACCGCTCCGGTGGAGAACCCGGAGGCCGAAGTCATACATGTATTCCGGTCAGTGGGGATTTTCAAAACCCTCTGTACCGAGGAAGAACTGGAGGGGGCAGGACTGAGCCCGTATTATTCGGGCGATGCGGCTGCCGAAGAGGGTAGGAGTTCTTCTATCTTGCTTTTTACAACTGTTGTCTTGCATAGGACTAATTATAACCTCTTTATGCAGTGGGACGCTTCGGAAAAGAACCAGCCGGAAGCCCCGCGGCGGCTGCAGCGGCCAAGAAGAAGGGTAAATCTACTGAGGTGTCTCCTCGGAGGAAGACAGTGCCCAGTCCACGACCGTCTGCGGGGTCGGAAGAAAGAGTTATGCCGGCGGGGTCAATTCCCGGAACGAAGAGGAGGCCGGAGCCTACCGGGACTCCGCTGGCACCATCCAAAAGACCCCGAGTAGGGGAGAGCACGGAGGTAAATTTGAAACGCTGCTCATAATTTTTACGCACACGAAGTGTGTATTATTAATGCTGAGTTCGGTGTCATGTCTTGTGTAATTATCCAGGTGGAACAAGTGGCCCCTGGTCTGCTGGGGTTGGAAGGCACGGACGCCGAAGAACTTCTGCGCTTGGCGCGAGGTATCCTGGACCTCGGTCGTAAGAGCGAGAAGGAAGGCAAGGAGGAGCTGGCCGAAGTGGCTAGGGAGCTTCGGGCGCGCAACGACCGATTAACCCAAGCCTGACCGAGGCACGCAAGAGGGCTGCCTTGGTCGAAAATGAGGTTGCGCGTCTGCGGAGTGGAGGCAGAGACCAATGTCCTCCGAGGTGAAGTACTGCGGCTGCGGGCAGAGATGGAGGCTCGGGAAGCTGCCGTAGTCAAAGGGCAAGGAGCGATGCTGAAGGCATTCGCCGACAAACTGTTCCAAACCAGCACGTTCCTTGACTTCCAGACGGATTTTGTGGCAATAGGGGACCAGGCCACGCGATCTGCGCTGCTGGAGCAGGTTAAGGAGGTCTATCCGAATGTGGATGTATATCGTCCAGAATTCGGGTACGACTTTGAGGCAGTAGCCGGGGTGGAAAAGGCCTACTACGCAGCTCTAGCGAATCTACCGGAGTGGCCCCTACTGAAGGCTCTAGGGGAGAAGAAACAACTTCTGACTGCCGCGGAGATCGCCAACTGTGAGGTGGACCAGGACCAAGAGTTCATGGCGTTCCGCCGGGGTGAGCTGGTCTCCGAGCCCCGAAACAAAGAACCCCCCCTCGGATGGAGGTCGATGCCATAGCTGCGGACGAAGCTGTTGCAGCGAATGAGGAGGAAGAAGCCGAAGTGTCAGAGGGCCGGCGAGAGGTGTTGCCCGAGGATATTGAGGGGACCGAGCGGGAGGTCAGTCGTTCCCCTCAAATTTAAAGTTGTAGATAATAGGGGCATATGCAAACATTGTACTGAACCATGGATATTGTACTTCTGTTTTGTTGAATATAATTTTTATTTTCGAACTGAACTCCAACTCTTTACATACTTGAGATTGATCGATCTGGTTGACTCTTCTTTCTGTTTAGAATACCGCGGAATTGCACGAAACAATAAAGAAACTCATGCGATCACTTGAGTGGTTCCGCGAAGAAAAGAACAACCTGCAAATGCACGTAGTGCCAAAGCTAGAAAAGCAGGTGGCCTCGGCAGAGAGGAAAGCGGTTGAAGCCGAAGAAAGAGCCAAAGATTTCGAACTGAAGTACCGGGCTAAAGCTGCTGAAATGAGTCGTGTCCTCGTTCATCAAAGGGAATACGACCGGATACTGTCTGAGTTCAGCCTTCTTACCTTTGAGGAAGTGGAGGAGCGGGTCGTAGAGATTCAGGGCGAAATCTCGGCGCTTGTGGCAAATAACCCAGCGGAGTCCTTAGAGCTTGTAAGAAAGCGAGAGGTTTTGGAGTTGCTTCTCAGCATGTACGAAGGACTGAAGGGCCGAGGCAGAAGGAGGCCTTCTGCCGAGGAATTCATTGCGAGTTCAAGCCGGAGTCAAGGTACTCCAAAAGCTCCCCGGAAGGATAAAAAGAAACCTGCTGGAAAGAGCAAAGGCATTGTTATCCGAGAGCCAGCTCCGGTGACCACGATTGAAGAAGAGGCCGCTGATGTAGCCGAAGAGGCAGTCGAAGAACTGGCTAGAGAGATCGAGGTGTTGGTCCCCGAGGAATGGGACCTTGTGCAATGGGCCGAAACCCCGAGGTCCGCTCCACAACCGAGTAGCCGTGCTCGGACAAGAGACGAAGTTCCCAGGCAAACGCCAAGAACAAGTCCTCGGCGTCGGGACGCACGCGGGGGAGAAAGAGCCGGAGCCCGAGGCCGAAGAACGACAAGATCCCGGAGGACGCAGCGGAGGTCTAGGAGTAGGCCTCAACGCCAGAGCGCTGAATATTGGCTCGGGGGCCGTAGATAATGGCTTATCTTTTTTTTTTTTTTTTGAAGTTTAATGTAAAAAACTTTTTGGTGTTGTGTCATTTGGAAGATAATAAAATCGTTTTGATGTGCACAAATGTGTTAAGGAAAACAACAAGTTATTAACTGTTTTAGTTAGGTGTTCGGGAACACAGTATGGATAAATCCAATGCAAATCTCCCCGGACGGATCGGGCGGGAGTAAAATCTCCCCGGACGGGTCAGGCGGGAGTAACCACTTCTCCGGTTAAACAGGCGAGAAAGTGATATGAGTCCGGGGACGGAATGTGAATCTCCTCGGACGGATCGAGAGAGAGAGTTAATTGTCCGGAGACGAATAATAATTTTATGAATGCATTAGGGCGTCCCCGTAACGTAAAAGAGAACACAGCAAGATGCATAAACAAAGAATTTTTATTCAATGATAAGTGCCGGAGCAAATTAAAGAATACAAAGAGAGATAACAATCATAAAAGAAACGTACAATGAGCATAAAGATAAGATGGTACTTGTGATTTGGCATTCACAGATAGAAGCGCCTCAAGTTGGTAACGTGCCAGCTTCGGGGAATCGAGGTCCCATTGAGATGCTCTAACTGATAGGATCCGGAATCGTGCGCGGCAACGACGCGGTAGGGACCCTCCCAAGAAGCATGTAATTTCCCCTCGGGGGCCAGCTTCACAACCGGGCCTTGGTTGCCCTGATGATGAGACGCACCTCTTGTCGGCGACTGCCTCGGCGGCAAAACTTGATCCACGGGTGGATCTTGATTGGATTGATCACCGTGGCGAGATTGATTTAGTCGAGTCATCACCATGATATTTGAATGCACTGTTAACGTCAGAAATTGCTTTACGGTTCCCACAGACGGCGCCAATTGATAATGCGCAATCCGATATCCAAGAAACTTAACGAAAACCTACGTAAGCAATATGAAAAAACACAAGATTTACGTGGTTCGATCCGGAGATCTACGTCCACGGGCAGAAAATAACACTTGCCGAGGTGTTTCTTTTACTCGAACTTTGAGTTTACACGTAATAATCCAGAATACAGAATGCGAACCCTAATTCAGAGTTCTTTTCTTCAATTTATACTAAACCCTCGTGAACTCTAATTGAACCCTAACTAATTCCCTATTATTACGCCTGTTTTTCCGTTGCGTGATAGTTGGGAACGAATCGTGGGCCTTGAATTGCGGAGCAAACCACAAGTTGGGCCGACGCATGCTTCTGGGCCGACACGTACTCCTGGACTGGTCGATGGGCCAATGTATGAACCCGACCCGAAGTGACCGGGCCATCCCTATCATTACCCATAAAATCAAACTTTATTTTTAACTTGTCTTCTTCCATTTTTTCCCTTTCCACAACCATCGATTCATGTGAATAAAAGTTCCTCCTCTACATAAAACCACAACTTCTCCAGAATTAACTACAATTCTATGTTCCTAAAACTCACATCATCGATACAACCGTAATATTCTGAATTTTCAATTCCAATTCTTTTTATTTTCCCTCACAACCAACGATTTTCATCTGAAAAAAGAACTTTGATTTTTTGTGATAAAAAAAGAAAATTTCCATCCATTGCTTCTTGCTCGATTCTTCTTCTCCCCCACCATCAAAGAGAGAGTATGGTGGAGGAGTATAGAGGATAGATCGATTCTTCTTCTCCGCCGCCATCAAAGAGAGAGAATGGTGGAGGAGTATAGAGGATAGAAAAATATGGTACATATAGATAAAATACAATTTAATACGAATTAAAGTAGTGGAGCTGCAGATGAGGAAAAATGCATAAGTGTCGATGGCTATGAAGAGAGGGGGATAAGGTGGCTTTGAAGAGAATGAGAAAAATAAAGACGGTGGCTGTGTGAAGAAAGGGATCCGGTGCTTGTGAAGGGAATGGGGAAAACAAAGAGGGTGTAAATTCTAAGACAAAATAGGTAATTAATATGTGTTATGGCTGTAAAGAGAAATTATTAGGCTGTGAATAGAATCACCCATTTCTAAATTGTATTATGAGACACCATACTCGTAAATGATAGAATTGTTTTTATTTGGTTTTGGTATTCTTACGAGTTGAAGTAGTTCACTTAGTGTATTTGGATATGTAAATGTGTTTGTTACTGTAGGCTTGGAAATTTCGAATAATTTGGTATTCGGTCCTATTAACCCAAATATTCAAATACCCGAAATCTGGATTACGTATGACTTTTTAAAACCTTCAAACCTGACTAATCTAAATCTGTAACCCGAAATCCGACTATCCATCCAAATGAACACCCCTACAAGTATATCTCCGTGCACATATGTGGCAGGATGTTTCCATTGGCATGTGATACATTTATGATCTAAAATTCCATCACCTCTACAAATTCCAACTACAACTATTTTAATCATTGTATAAACAATTATTATTTATATCAATTTTTATAATGCATTAATATAAACGCATTAATTTGAATGACTTCTTAATCATTATTTATCACTTCTCATAATAAAACAAGGATTATATTAAACGACCGGAATTTGACTGGTCAAAGTGTTTTTTTAAATAATAATTTAAATGGTCAATTACCCTTAGTGATGATATGAGTTGATGATTCAACCCATACACAATTCCTACAAAATTACTGAAAGGATTTTCTGTAGAGAAACCTTCGATGTCAAAGTCAGCATTTGACCGATCAGCAGAACGAGATAGAAATAGAGAAAAATATTAAAAGTGAATAATGCTTTGTGAATAGTGAATTTGTGTGTATCTTGAGGGGGTGGAAATTTGTAACAAAAATGTCATTTCGGAGGCTTCCGTAACAATAACTCTGTACCACTCAGCTCTGTATTTTCGCTTCGATTCCCTATTTTATTAGACTTGAAAGATCTGTAATATTGTCCACATCAGATATTCCCCCACAAATTACTTAGAGTGGACAATAATAATCAGAAAACTCACAAATTTATGCAATTAGCACGAACTAAACCAACCATCCTGAAAACTCAGAGCTGAAGCTAGTGCAAGAAATTAATAACACAAATTGAATATGGGGTGTTGCGGACAAGACATAATTCAACTTTAAATCCTCAAATTCCAAAATCATCAAATTACATCCCACATAGAATCAACATCGGCCCCATACTCAAGTCATGTCTAATTTTGACAAGCATCAATTATATCGTGAACTAAATATGTGCATGATATTGAAGTCAAAAGCTACATTCAATTATGACAAGGCATAAAACAATTTAAAATGTGCATGATCAAGTATGAGAGTCAGACGACAACATAGCTGATCAACATGAGGGGTGTACTTAGCAATGAAACACAAAAAGTACCTTCTTGACCTATAATAGAGCTAATCATCTTTTGTTTTGAGCTGCTATTGAAACTCGCTTTATCCTGTAAGTGAACGAGATTAGGAAACATTAATCAAGTGACGAATCGCTAAGAGGCCTCAAACAACCAAATGTTTGTACTTGATGGCCCTGGAATTCAAGTGTGAAAATCATGCTGATACTTATGACGATCTATTAGAGAAATTCATGTTATTTACTGTTAAGTTACTCCACGGTCTGAACCTCCACCAGATGTGATTTTTATCTCTCCAAAACAAACTATGGTATTCTAACACAATCAGAACTAAGACTAAGAGTAACTTAATGCATATCTAGTGAGGGGGTTAAACTCAAGTGATAGATGAAATCGTATCAGAGTAATTTGTCCACAATTCCACAAAGAATAAATTTTAACATGTTGGAAATAATGCAAAATAGAACTCTATTCAAGAACTTAGCGAACTCCTCCCTAAACTCAAGTCATAAAATGACAATACTATAAATAAACACATATTTACCGCTGAGCTAATCAATAAATATCCAGATATCTTGGAATTCTTGAGAAATTATATCTTATAAACTATTCAAACATCCTCTTGTTAAATAGTTGTTGTATGCGGTTATTTTATGATCATTAATCTAAACATTTTTGTTTTAGACATACATTTCAAGACATTTATGGAACCAAATATTGTTTCTTATGAGGCAGTAGTTAATAAAACACTCAAACCCTTAGAATTGATAATTAGTGAAATTACGTCAAATCGAAATAACTCTGAAATTTTTCTTTCTTTCTTATTTATTTATTTATTTATTTATTTATTTTAACTCAGAAACTATTTTTTCAGCTCTGAAACCTAAAATTCAAATCTGAAAATTCTCTTTTTTTTCCCAGCTCTGAAACGATGTTTTTAGTCCAAAAACCTAAAATGAGAATCTGATTTTCTTTCTCAGTTCTGAAAATTGAAATTTTGTTCAAATTTGAAATTTTTTATTTAGTCCTAACAACTGCAATTATGTTCATCTCTAATAATATTTTTCAATTCTAATACTATTTATTTTTTTCTTATTCGTTCAGCTCTGCGAAACTGAAATTTTGGCTGGATCTGAACTTTTTCATTCAATTCTGAAAATTGGATTTTTTTCAACTTTGAAAATATTTTTTCCATTCTAAAACTATTTTTTCAGTTCTGAAACCTGAAATTTATTCAAATCTAAAATTATTTTTTCAGTTCTGAAAATTTAAATCTGATTTTTTTTGTTTAATTCTGAACAATGAAACCCCTCTGATACAATTATGAAAGTAGAATATATATTTACTTTTATATTTTGAAAAAAATTATTGGCCACATGCTCGATACCAACAACAACATGCATACTAACCTCTACCAAAACTTCGTTTTGGGAACTAGTCATACAATTAGTTAAATCCAACCCAACTTGACACTCCCCACCCTTTTGACGTCTTCTGTATTGGGCTTCATTCAAGTAACAAGGAAGACTAAACTCATGACAAGGAACTACGAAGCTAACCTGATCCCATGTCACAATATGCCCTCCCACTTAGTATTATTATTATGGGCAAAACACAATGAACAGTATTTGATCAATACTCACATAAAGTTGTAAGGACAAGCTCCCCATTATTACAAAGATGAGCAATCTAATGTGGGAAAAAGGTGCAGCCCTGCCTTTGATAGAGAACGACATGGGTTGGCAGAGCGGACCGCCGAATAAGCATGGGATACTGGAACGCGATAAGAACGCATGAGTCAGAATGATGCCTTAAGGGCCGTGTGAACCACATGATAAGGCGGAGTGCGGCAAGATGGAACTCTTACCAATAGAAGTGTAAAAAAGGAGGATTCCAGACAAAACAGATACAACTCAGTCTGCTCCGTAGACAATATGTACATCGCGGATTGGATACAACTTGTGTGATAAAGTGGAGAACTAAGGTGGGGTCCCAAGACGAGAGCTAAGGATTTGGGTTCCGCTAAAGGCCCATTAAGCATTGATGGGCTCTTAGGAAGAAAGCCCAACGAAATAGGATTTTGGGGGAAGGGGGAATTCTCCCTTATACCCTTAGGGTTATGGTACTATAAATACCCCTCTCTCTCTCTCTCTCTCTCTCTCTCTCTCTGTTTTATTTACAAATTATTAAATGTTGTATTGCAATTTTCTACGATCACTGACTTAGGCATCGAAGGTTTCTTCACCGGAACACCATCCGGTGAACTTTTTTGTAGGTAACACGGAAATGATGTAGTTAAAACGTGGTGGTGATACAAGAATGTCTTCCTTTTCCAGTTTATGATTTACTCGATCTCTTATCTTTATTATTAGTTGAACTTATAGCTATATATTCTTGATTAAATAGTCAATAATGCGAATCAATCTCACACACATCAATGGCGCCGTTTGTGGAAAAATTTATGAGTATAAGACGTGAGTTATTACTATGTACGATCAAACTGATTAATGTGTTTGCGGGAGGGGCTAGAATGTTTTTTGGAGTGATTACTGCTAGTTTTGGGGGGGTTTTTTTGTCGGAGATCTTTGGGGATTGAAGGCGTGTGTGTGACTATTGAAAACTAGAAGCGATTTGATTAGTTGTGATTTTGTTGTTCCCTCTGTTTCCTTTTCTTTTCCTCTCGGAATAACATCACCCCTCTACTTATTTTTTTGCAGCTTCTGTCACTCTACTTATTTGCAGACGTGGATTTTTTGCAGCTTTTGTCACTCTACTTATTTTCTTAAAATGACAGATAAAGGTAACCCAAATATGGCAAAAAATCTCAAGGAGGAGCTGAATTAGGCCGCGGAAGCTTTCCACAGAGATGTGGAATAAACTCCGGTTAGTGGCATAGCCCAAACCACTCAAGGCCCCGAAATGGTTACCGTCGGAGCTGAACAGCTCCATACTTTTATAAACACTATGGTGCGTAGTGCGATAGCTAGTGAGACGGCAACAGCAGCGGGGGTTCCCCCGCCTCCGCCATTCGCCCCTCTTCCAATAATGCCACGTCTGCCGCCTTATCCTGAGAGGGAGATATCCTGCGCGTAAGGTGTTGTGTTATTAAAACTCATTAAATTATGTTCTAGTATTTTGATGAACTCTACATTAAAATTTAATAATTAATAATATATTTTTAATTAAAAAAATTGAAAACTTGTCGACTAATTCATGAAATTCTAAATTCATTTTCATTTACTAGGAATTTAATTAGTTATATCATTTTATAATAATTTTTAATATCTAATCGTAATTAATTTCTATAATTTACTTGAAATTGAATTATTATTCTTCTTTTAAAAAAGAAAAAAAAAGAAAAAAAGGAAAAAAAAATCTTGTTAATTTTTTTACTTTTCCACTAATTAGTAGAGGTGGCAATTCTAGCGGCACAGTCCATCGAGCCAACACCACATACCGACCTGGTTTGGACTGGCCCAAAATTCTATTGCGCACAAAATTATTACGTGTAACCCAACTCATTCCCTAAATATAATAAGATGTTTTAGGCTTGCCCGTGGCCCCTTGGGCTTTTAACTCATTGGGTAAATACCAAAACTTATCTTCACAATAAATACTAGTACCAATAAAATAAGTCATGTACGTGCATATTGATAGATTTTGGAGAATTGTATTTTTATCAAACTGACCCAAAAAAAAAAAAAAACAAACAAAAATTGTATATTTTTCAAAAAATATTTTTTATTGTATGAACGGAGTAACAATTTTTATGTTAACATCTTACCACCTTATATAAATATTTGTCTTAAGGCGGCGGCTAATGCCACCACAAAATATTTTAAGTACACCACATTTACTAAAAACACGACATATTAATAATTTAAATTCTCCTAATTTCTTCAAACACCACATTAAATTCCCACTTTATCCTTACACTATTACAACTATAATAATAAAGCAAAAAAGAACAAAATTCATAAAAAAAATAACAAAAAACAAAAGATAGTAATAATAATGAATAAAGTAAGAAAAACAAAATTAAAACTCCATTCACCTGATCGAGTTGATGATCGGAATCTCAAATCGAGCAATTCACCCTGTTGTTCAGAATTTTTTTTTTTTTTTGCAAACTCTAATATAACTTCTCCATAACAAATTTTGAACAACAGGGATTCATCCAAACTTCTATTGTCGTAGAAGTAATCAGATGGAGAGAATGACATTATTTTGTCACGCATCAGAATGAGATGAGAAATGAGAGACGACACATAGTCGAACCGTAATCTAGCAACCCATCTATCTCATAGCCGCCCTATGCCTCGTAGAGATGGAGTAGAAAATCCTCAACTTCAAGTGAATCTAATTTAAAAGACGGATTAACAATTCCATTTTATACAGAGCCTAAATGAAGATTTCTTACACTTTGATGATGAAGAAACATCAGATCTTGCAATGTAGTATAAACAAAAACAAATGTGCATAGGGAGCAGTGTTTGGATCATCACTCGTAATCATACAAAACCATATCAAGTGTGTGTGTTTCTTCTCCAGGAAAGAGTGGGAGTGAGAAAAGACTGTTATGATAACTTTTTAAAAAAAATTATGAAAAATAATGTAGAGTATTTAGAATATTTTGTGGTATTTTTAGTTCTTCTATTAATTAATAAAAATGACAATTTAGTTATTTGGTTTAAAGTTATTTTTGTCTCATGGAAAATTATGGTGTATTTAGAACCACCTTGTTTTAATTTCCTGTATTCTTGGTATAAGTTTTTTGGATATAATAATTAAATAACAAGGTAACAATTAGAGAAAAATAGGTAGTATTAAAAATATTAATTGACGATTCCAAAACTCCAACCGCCCATTCCTCTCCCCGTTCCATGATATCTGCACCATTTCAGTAATCACCATTTCAGAGCACCATATTCTCCAAATTGCATATTCTCAAGCTATATCACGTTTTCTCTAATTTTCAGTTTTCGCCAGCGGATTCATCACCTCTTTGAATCCCGCAAGCTAAGATCAGAGAAGTTTTCCAATATATATACATTCTTTTCGTAAATAATTCGAAGATGAGGGCTAAGGTGGTGGCTTTCCTGATCAGAGGGAGAAACTGGCGTTTTGTCATCCCTAAAGTTTTTGTATTTACTTGATGAACTAAAGCCCGAGGGGCTACGGGCCAACCGATTCGGCCTAATATATGGTGCTAGCTTAGTTGATCGGGTCGAGCCGCATGAATTGTCATCCCTACTAATAAACCGGGAAAGCAAAAAAAAATAAAAATAAATAAATAACAAGAAATTTTTTATTTTTTATTTTTTTATTTTTCTTTTATTTTCTTTTTGAAGATGAAAAATAAATGAATTTTAAGTAAACTATTAAAATTAATTACGATCAGACATTAAGATTATCGGGCCGACCCTATAATTCCAATGAAGAGTTTATTAAATAAAATGCAATATATAAAATAAAATTATAATTATTATTTTATTTCAAATACATTATTAATTATTAAAATTACAATAAAGAATTTATAAAAATATATAGAACATAATTTTAATGAATTTTAAATAACACAACATATTTTTACAACATAATAAATTTTTTACAACATTTTCCCAAAAATATTGACAATAGTGTTGTCTATTGGAACAATGTATTGCCAATATACAACAGATTTGGGCAACCGTTGTTAAACGTGTTGTCTACTGTGGAAAAAATGCGTTAATAGACGACAGATGTTGAAAACCGTTGTAAAACTATTGTCTGTTAGGGCTGTTGATACGCAAAATTTGTATCCAATTAAAATGCGCCACGTAATAAAATATGGGGTGAAAATCAATTTTATATTGATTATTTTAATATTATGAATTAATTAAATAAATTCCTAAGTTAAAAGATCAATTTAATTGGTGATTTGCTATATATTTTAGTGGCCAATTGGAAACCACCACGTGTCAAGATGATGCAGAAATTTAAATTAAATTTAAATTAATTTAGTAATTATCCAAGAAGATGATGATAAACATCAAATCATGGTGGACCAATCAAAATGCTCCATGTGTCAAATTGTTGCAGTAATTATTAAATTAAATATAATTAATTTAATAATTATCTTATGGATAATGATATTGTGGAGGACCAATCATATCACTCCATTCGGACCCGAGCCCGTTAGGGTTTTCAAATCCTACAACTATAAATAGAGCCTCATTCTCCACTAAAATCATCAACAACATAAATCAACAACACAAGTCAAGAAGCAAGTGAAGAATTCCAGAGCAAAGTTCTTCGGCATTCTACAAGCAACTCCAAGCGTTCTTTGATGTTCTCTAAGAAACGGCTTTTGATTCGAGATCAAGGTGCTGAGCCCCTCCAATCAACGTTTCCGAGATAAATATTCAAAGGTGTTCGTCGACGTTCATCAAAATCTTCGAAGCTGTTCTTCGAACATTCATCCAAGAAGACCGTTTGATCCAAAATTAAGCTTCCGAGCCTTTGGGTCAAACGTTATTCAAGTCAAAACTTAAGATCCGGAGAAGATCGAAGTCAACTCTTCGATGGCAAAGGCAGCCCCAAGCAACATATCGCTCATTTCGTCGAGACATGCAACGACGCTAGGACATATGGTGATCATTTGGCGAAGCAATTTGTTTGCTCATTGAAGGGGAATGCATTCGACTGGTACATAGACTTAGAAGCCAATTCCATTGATAGTTGGGAGCAAATGGAGCAAGAATTCCTCAACCGCTTTTACAGCACTAGGAGAACCGTAAGCATGATTGAATTGACCAACACGCGTCAATGGAAAGAGAAGCCCGTTTGATCCAAAATTAAGCTGTCAAGCCTTTGGGTCAACGTTATTCAAGTTAAAGCTCAAAAACCGGAGAAGATCGAAGTCAACTCCACATTTGAAGGCATCAAACAAATTGAAGAGAAGAATCAGAGGGATTTTAGGGATCGTACCGCAATATTGTAATATTGTTTGATTTAAGATTTTTAATTTGTACGAATTATTTTGTGTTTTGATATTTTGAAGATTCGTACGACGATCTAACACGGTGTTCATGGAGACTGTTCAAGATGGAGAAATTCTGAGGCCGATTGAATAAGATCTTTGCGGAGGCAGTTAGAGATGCCCACGACAGTGTAGCACCTTCGTGGCAAAGATTCAGACGCGGCCGATCAATAAATTCCTTCACAGAGGCAATTTTGGGATGCTGATGATTGATGCCGAGACGATTTAGGATGCCATAGCCCAAGAAGCTGCACTATCGAAAGGAGAATCGGAAGTTCGCGACAAAGAAGGTCCTTCGTAAGATGCCGACAACCAAGAATTTCCTTCGTAGAGATGATCCGGAACGCTGCTGATGTTCTTGATCGATAAGAAGTGACGAAGAGAACTTAATGGGGAGACTATTTATAATACTCATTTTACTTGAGGAGCAAGAAAGAAACATATCTGGAGATATATCTGATCACAAAAGAAAGCATATCACTAATAGATATGATTCCAATAGATATGATATAGTCGATTCCTAGTGTGGCAGGGATAATATCTGGAGCATTGAAATCTTGAGATTCAGATAGGTGATACAGACTCAGAAACTGATAAGGACGGAACATGGCTGTTGCATAAGAATTCTGAGCTGGCGGAATCTGATATCCCAATGTCTGCGAACAGGGAAATTGTAATCTAATAAGTCTTATGCATGTGGTTTATATAAGCAAGATTCAGGCAGGTTGGAAGACATGTGGCTGTATTTTGGTCGATATTAACGCATGTTTTTTTATCATATGATCATGCATGCCTTTGCCACGTCATCTAATGAGAAGAGTAGGTAAATGTGCTAGAGTTCTATGATTCTATCCTCATGGCTTGGCCACATAAGTTTTGGGTAGTGGAATTCAAAATATGTCATGTGGGTGGCGGGTCCCGCAAGTGAATAATCATGAATTTAATTTGCAAAAATTCTGAATATGGAAGCAGGCCCATTACCTGAAGAAAATGGTATGGCCATTCAAATAACATCATTTGTTTTATTTTTGTTGGACCCTTTAAATCTATAAGGTATAGGCCCAGCCTCAATTTGTTCGTGGGTCAAAATTTATACCCAAATACTCTATGATACGAGTATAAATTATCATCAAAGTCCAAATTCAAAATGAAGGCTCCTAGGTACGAGTATAAAATACCTAACAAATTCAAAAAATCCAAAATCAAGAACTCCATGACACGAGTATAAAATGTCAACATGTTCCAAGTAAATTTCAAAAAATCAATCCGAGACTCATTCACTCCAAGACGCCTCGTCCATGAACAAGTCTCGAGGGGGCATTTGTTGATACATAAAATTTGTATCCAATTAAAATGCGCCACATAATAAAATATGCGTTGAAAATCAATTTTATATTTATTTTTTCAGTATTAGGAATTAATTAAATGAAATTCCTAAAATTAAATGATCAATTTAATTGGTGATTTACTATGTATTTTATTGGCCAACTAGAAGCCGCCACATGTCAAAGATGATGCAGACGTTACTAAATTAAATTAAATTAATTTAGTAATTATCCAAGAAGATGGCGATAAACATCAAATCATGGCAGACCAATCAAAATGCTCCATGTGTCAAGATGATGCAGAAATTATTAAATTAAATTAAATTAATTTAATAATTATCGTATGGATAATGATATTGTGGAGGACTAATCATATCACTCCATTCGGACCCAAGCCCGTTAGGGTTTTCCAATCCTACAACTATAAATAGGGCCTCATTTTCCACCAAAATCATCAACAAAACAAATCAAGAACACAAGTGAAGAAGCAAGTGAAGAATTCCAGAGCAAAGTTCTTCGGCGTTCTTCAAGCAACTCCAAGCGTTCTTCAGCGTTCTCCAAGAAACGGCTTTTGATTCGAGATCAAGGTGCTGAGCCCCTCCAATCAACGTTTCCGAGATAAATATCTGAAGAAGTTCGTCGACGTTCATCAAAATCTTCGAAGTTGTTCTTCGAACATCCATCCAAGAAGACCGTTTGATCCAAAATTAAGTTGTCAAGCCTTTGGGTCAACGTTATTCAAGTCAAAGCTAAAAAATCGGAGAAGATTGAAGTCAACTCCACATTTGAAGGCATCAAACAAATTGAAGAGAAGAATCAGAGGGATTTTAGGGATCGTACCGCAATATTGTAATATTGTTTGATTTAAGATTTTTAATTTGTACGAATTATTTTGTGTTTTTACACAAAATTTGTTGTTACAAATTTTTGGCACGCCCAGTGGGACATCTCTACCTGTCATCTCTTCTCCTCAACCAACAACTGAAGATAGTGTTATGGCGCCTCATAAGATCACGCTGACAAAGATCGTTGCAACAAACTCTCCAACTGCAAATGACAACGTCGTCACAAGGATTATGTCAAGTAACTCGCAATCGTTGGCATCTTCAGAGGAAAATACTTCGTCCGAGGCCACAAAGAAGGATTCGCGAGACATTGCTGATAGCAATAGGGATGACAAGGACAACTCTGCATGTTCTACACCTCGTTCTTCATCAAGCTCAGAAGCAGCTCCGATCATGACAACAAATGCTTCAACTCTTGAAGAACAACTCGTGAGCTTGACTAAAGCTATTGAAGGGCTTACGAGACATGCACAAGAGCAAGACTCCTTGATCGCAAAACTGATAAGCAAGGTTGATAGCGGTACTACAAGTCGTGCTCCTGAAAAAGCACCTGTTGAGGATCAAGATGAGGCTCAAGAATCTGCGGGACATCAATATCAACCAAACGAGAAGGAGAGAACCATGGATAAACTGCAAGTCTCCTCCGATGGTATGGTCCATGTTGATCAACTAAAAGAGATCATCTTAGGAACCCTAAAGGACAAATTTGACGGGACATCTAAGTCATCTTCAACTTACACCAAACCATACTCTCTGAGGATTGACAACTTGAAGATGCCTTCCGGTTATCAACCCCCGAAGTTCCAACTCTTCGATGGTAACCCCATGCAACATATCGCTCATTTCGTTGAGACATGCAACGACGCTGGGACATATGGTGATCATTTGGCGAAGCAATTTGTCCGCTCTTTGAAGGGGAATGCATTCGACTGGTACATAGACTTAGAAGCCAATTCCATTGATAGTTGGGAGCAAATGGAGCAAGAATTCCTCAACCGCTTTTACAGCACTAGGAGAACCGTAAGCATGATTGAATTGACAAACACGCGTTAATGGAAATAGGAGGCCGTAGTTGACTACATCAACCGATGGAGGAATCTAAGCCTCAATTGCAAAGATCGTTTGTCGGAAGGTTCTGCGATTGAAATGTGCACCCAAGGAATGCAATGGGGTCTTCGGTACATTCTCTAAGGAATTCGGCCAAGGACATTTGAAGAATTAGCGACTAGAGCGCATGATATGGAGCTAAGTATGGCTTCAAGTGGAGTTGAAGGACCACCGACCCTTGACTTCCCAAAATCTAAAGAAAGACAAGAAATCAAGAAAGGGGGCAAGTCATTCGTCAAACCATCAACCAAAGAATCTATGGCGGTAAATGTTAAATCCATCAAGTTCCGAACAAAGAATGATGATAAAGAAGGTGAAAAGTAGAACATTCCTCGAGAGACGGGACAAAGAAAGTTAACCTTGAAGGAAATGCAGATCAAACAATACCCTTTTCTAGATTCGGATGTTCCCGGGATTTTTGATGACCTACTCAAAGAAGGTTTGATCGAGTTGCCAGAAATGAAGCGACCGGAAGAGGCTGGAAGAATCGACGACCCAAAGTATTGCAAATACCATCGGCTGTTGGGCCACCCAATTCAAGATTGCTTTGTATTTAAAGACAAAGTGTTGCGGTTGTCTCGGGAAGGAAAAATCCTTTTAGAGGAAGATGCTACAATAAATCTCATCACTGTTACATGCTCCACAACAAATCATCAAAATGAAGAAGCCTGCCTATCCGAGACGGAGGATCGCTCTACTGATAGGGATCATACTTCCGCAATCACTTTCGCCGACGAGGATTTGCAACTCGGCTCTGATCCACATAATAGGCCGTTATTCAGGACTGCATACGCTCGTGAGAAAAAGGTGAACAAAATACTCATAGACGGAGGCTCTGCCGTGAACATCATGCCCCTACGAACAATGAAAGAGTTAGGGATTTCCACAGATGAGCTCGTGAGTAGTCGACTGATGATCCAAGGATTTAACCAAGAGGGACAACGAGCTCTTGGAGTTATAAGGCTAAACTTGTTGATAGACGAGATGACTTCGACGGCCTTGCTTTATGTGATCGATGCTAGAACATCATATAATATGCTCCTCGGCCGCCCATGGTTGCATGAGAATGGGGTAGTTCCGTCTACTTGGCACCAGTGTTTGAAATATTGTGAAAATGGTGTCGTAAGAAAAGTAGTTGCTGAGGATAAGCCTTTCTCTGAGGCTGAATCACATTTTGCCCCCGATGCCAAATACTACTTCAAAGACGCAAAAACAACAAAAGCCAAAGAAGTTCTCTCAAGCAAGAAATCTGAAAAGGGCCAAGCTGCTAAAGACGAACCATGTAAACCTTCAGCTTGTTGCGAGGAAAAGGTCTCAAAGAGAAACATGCTCCTTTCCCAAGAAGAACCCCTGAAAGAGTTGACCTTGCCACTACACAAGCTTGATGCAACAATCCCGTTAAGTCTACCACTTGAAGAATTCATCCATCTGACATTGGGAGCTAGAACTGAGCATGGAACACTTCCATTACCTGATGAGGACAAACATTATGGCCCTAAAGCCTTTAAACTTCTTGTCCAAGCCGGGTATAACCCAAAAGAAAGTAGCTCCAGTAAATCCGATGTTGTCACGAATACAGTAAAGAAGGCTGGCAATGGTGGGAAAAGTTCCAAGATAGGTCTTGGTTATATGCCAGCAAATCCTGTTCGCATCAGCATTAAAAGAGCAACCACTAATTATGTCATTGAGGGAGAAGTCTCGTCAACAGAAGACACTTTTGATAGAAATTGGAGGAAGGTACATCGGGTCTCCGTCTTTGAAAGACTTGGCCCAGTGAAAAGACGTGGGAGAAACATTCGCCAAAGGATAAACGCTGCCAAGTTACAAGGGGGCAATGAGCAAATATCCAATCAAAGGATTAGAAGCTTAATCCCGTCCCGTATGAAGAGGCACACCACTTTAATTGTGTCATGTGATAAAGAGCTGAAGGCTAGAATGCAAACAATCATCTTCACAAAAACACAAGATGAAGACGATAGAGAAAGTGTGGCTTCTTCATACTTTGTCAATAGTGGCGCCCAGCATGTCCCTCAATGTGCCCCTCAGAGCATTACAAGAAACCTAAGAAGGAAAATCATTCAACTAGTCAGAGGTGGCTACATCAACGAAGGGAATGATACTATGCACACAATCCAAATAAGGCAAAGGAACGGGCAAATGAGAGCATGCATGGACTTTAAGAAAGATGAAGAGGTAAATGAGGACATTGCTTCAACAAATCATATTACCTTGAGTGAAGAGGTCCATGAAGCAGAGGAAGATGCCGAAATTGCGCCCCTAGAACTCGAAGAAGGAGTGAAATCAACAGTGGACGAGCTGAAAGCAGTTGCCTTAGGTGATGTCAATGATCCACGACCAATTTACATCAGCGCCCTATTGACGGCCAATGAAGAAGAGGCATACATTGAATTGCTGCGAGAATTTAGAGATGTATTCGCATGGTCATACAAAGAGATGCCTGGATTAGACCCGAAGGTAGCTGTCCACCATTTGGCCATAAAGAAAGGCACTCGACCCGTTAAACAACCTCAACGTCGCTTTAGACCTGAATAGATCCTCACCATTGAAGAAGCAGCAGCAAAATGAGACCTCCGAGGGGACGTGGCGGCGGAGGCTTTAGGGGTGGAAGAGACGGCGGCGGTCGTGGTTTTCGAGGTGAAAAATGAGGCCCTATTTATAGTTGTAGGATTGGAAAACCCTAAAGGGCTTGGGTCCGAATGGAGTGATATGATTGGTCCTCCACAATATCCTTATCCATACGATAATTATTAAATTAATTTAATTTAATTTAATAATTTCTGCATCATCTTGACACATGGAGCATTTTGATTGGTCTGCCATGATTTGATGTTTATCGCCATCTTCTTGAATAATTACTAAATTAATTTAATTAATTTAGTAACTTCTGCATCATCTTTGACATGTAGCGGCTTCTAATTGGCTAATAAAATACATAGTAAATCACCAATTAAATTGATCATTTAATTAATTCCTAATATTGAAATAATCAATATAAAATTGATTTTCAGCGCATATTTTATTATGTGGCGCATTTTAATTTAATTCGTACAAATTAAAAATCTTAAATCAAACAATATTACAATATTGCGGTACGATCCTAAAATTCCTCTGATTCTTCCCTTCAATTTGTTTTATGCCTTCAAATGTGGAGTTGACTTCAATCTTCTCCGATTTTTGAGCTTTGACTTGAATAACGTTAACCCAAAGGCTTGACAGCTTAATTTTGGATCAAACGGTCTTCTTGGATGGATGTTCGAAGAACAACTTCAAAGATTTTGATGAACGTCGACGAACACCTTCAAATATTTATCTCGGAAACGTTGATTGGAGGGGCTCAGCATCTTGATCTCGAATCAAAAACCGTTTCTTGGAGAACGCCGAAGAACGCTTGGAGTTGCTTGAAGAACGCCGAAGAACTTTGCTCTGGAATTCTTCACTTGCTTCTTCACTTGTGTTCTTGATTTGTGTTGTTGATGATTTTGGTGGAGAATGAGGCCCTATTTATAGTTGTAGGATTGGAAAACCCTAACGGGCTCGGGTCTGAATGGAGTGATATGATTGGTCCGTCATAATATCATTATCCATAAGATAATTATTAAATTAATTTAATTTAATTTAATAATTTCTGCATCATCTTGACACATGGAGCATTTTGATTGGTCTGCCATGATTTGATGTTTATCGTCATCTTCTTGGATAATTACTAAATTAATTTAATTTAATTTAGTAATTTCTGCATCATCTTTGACATGTGGCAGCTTCCAATTGGCCAATAAAATATATAGCAAATCACCAATTAAATTGATCATTTAATTTTAGGAATTTTATTTAATTAATTCCTAACATTAAAATAATCAATATAAAATTGATTTTCAACTTATATTTTATTACGTGATGCATTTTAATTGGATACAAATTTTGCGTATCAATAAATGCCCCCTCGAGACTTGTTCACGGACAATGTGTCTTGGAGTGGATGAGTCTCGAATTTGACTTTTAGAATTTGTTTGGAACATATTGACATTTTATACTCTTATCAAGGAGATCTTGAATTTAATTGAAAATAATACAAAATGTATAAAAATACCGGTATTCAATGAATCCATTTTCCCTCAAGGCAAGTTCGATAAAATAAAGCCCATGCCTCCTATTATTAATCAACTTTTAGGCCCTAGACTTGGGCCACGACTTCAACAAGTCCAAATTGGACATAATTCTCTTATCTTGTCACTAAGTCACATGGCCATGCGCCATTTGTAATCATCACTAACTTTTGATGGGCCCCGCATAATTCCATGCTTTAAAATAATATCAATTGTTATCTCTATCTCCTGCATGTGATACACACACATATACATACAAACCAGAGCCTTATCAAATATTCAATATATTTGAAGATACGGAGATACGAGACTATCAACTCCTTATCCCCACCAGGGGCGGCGCTGGCCCCTGTGCAGCATGAGCGATCGCACAGGGCCCCCGAAAAATTGGGGCCCCAAATTAATTTAGTCCATACAGTATATATGTATATATATTTTGTTCGTTTATTTTCAAAATATTATTGTAGCGCAGTTGGTTGTGTACGTTTTTTTTTTTTCTTTAATTGATACTGGGTTCGAAACTTATTGGACGCCTCTACTTTCATTTAATAATTTACTAAAAACGTTTTTCTCTTTCTTTCTTAAAACGTTTTTCTTTATTAAATTAACGTTTTCTTTTTTTTACTTCCTTAGTCAATTGAAGGGCCCCACATAGCAAAGCAACAACGTTCTTATTATGATCATATTTCAATAGAATACCAAAAGTCATTCTCTAACCCTTCTCTCCCTTTTCTGCGTCCTTTGGCATATAGTTGATGGGTGGGTCATTCCTCATTCATCAAGAGACAAGAGCTTGAAAGAAACCCCACGTTTATGAATTATGATAATTTATTTTATATAAATTTTTTCTTTTGTTTTTTGTCTAGTTTAAGATTAAGTCAACAATTTTAATTGATGGATGTTAATTGTTAAATATTTTATGCAGGTTGTAAATGTTGCCATGTTGGTTACAAAGGACTTGCTCTTAGAACAGTGAAAGAGGTTGAGCAAGCACGACACAAACAGCCATATTTGGAGCAATCTTGGACTACTGGTGCTATCTTTTCTCTCCCTCTTATTGTGTTAATATGGTTCGGAAATATCCATCTGGACATGAAAAAAGAAATAAGAAAAAGAGAGTAGAAGAATTGATTCAGTCCCAAAAAGGTGCTATAGATAAGTTTTTTTTTAAAGGAACCTCGAGTAGATGAAAAGGCCATAGATTCTGAGGAAGGGTTAGAGAGAATTAATGTTGATAGTGAGAATGTTGAGCAATTACATACTGTGATTGATGCTGATGGTGCTGAAAAAGATGAGAATGTAGAAGAAGTTGATGATCATATTAACTGCAATCATGATGTTGAGTCTAGTAATCTAAGATTAATTGATATATATGATCCAAGAAGATGGGATTCTCTAGATTCAAATTCGATTGATCTTTTGGCAGTAAATGGCCTAAAAGAGATGATACCATAGTAAAAGGTCCTAAAGATAAATTGTCTCGAAGATTTTCTTCAACTTTCTATATTAGATACTTGCCTAATGGTGAAACTTGTGATAGAGTTTGGCTTGTCTACTCAAAGGAGCTTGACAAGGTTTTTTGTTTTTGTTGTAAGATATTCAAAAAGGGTCATGGAAAAGGTGGAAAAAGTCAGTTGGTAAATGAAGGCTTTAACGATTGGTCGCATCTTAGTGCAAGACTTAAGGAACACGAAACAAGTAGTGATCATGTGTTAAATATGACGACTTGGTGTGAACTTAGAAACAAATTGCAACAGAATGAAACAATTGATAAAGTTGCTCAAGAGCAACACAAGAAAGAAAAAGAGTACTGGAAAAATGTTATGATTAGGATTGTTTCTATTGTCAAGTATCTCGCTAAATATAACCAAGCATTTCGTGGAAGAAAAGAAAAGTTAAAGCAGAGTGGCAATGGAAATTTTCTAGGTTTGATTGAAATGTTGGCTGAATTTGATCCTGTGATCATAGAGCATGTTCAACGTATTTCCAGTGGTACCATTCATCACCATTATTTGAGTCATGACATTCAAAATGAGTTGATACTCTTGTTTTCTTCTAAAATAAGATCTGCTATTATTAAGAAAGTAAAAGATGCAAAGTATTTCTCTTTGATGTTAGATTGTACACCTGATGCTAGTCATCAAGAACAAATGACCCTGATTTTGAGGTGTGTTGATGGCTCTTCGAATTCTTTTGAAATAAAAGAATATTTTCTTGAATTCTTACAAGTTGATGATACGACTGGTGAAGGACTTTTTCAAGCTTTGCATAATCTGCTGAATTCTCTTGATCTTGATTTAGATAATGTTAGAGGTCAAGGATATGACAATGGGTCTAACATGAAAGGTAAGCATCAAGGTGTGCAAAAACGACTCTTAGACTTGAATCCTAGAGCTTTCTATACTCCATGTGGTTGTCATAGTCTTAACTTGGTCTTGTGTGACATTGGAAATACTTCTCAGAAAGCAAGAATTTTTTTTGGAATAGTCCAGCGTATCTATACAATATTTGCTAATTCTACGAAAAGATGGCATATCTTGAAAGAAAATGTGAAAAACTTTACTCTTAAATCATTGTCAACCACACGGTGGGAGAGTCGTGTTGAAAGTATCAAGGCAATAAGATTTCAGGTTGTTGAAATAAGAGAGGCCTTACTTCAACTAGCTGATGTTGATAGTGATCCTAAGATACAAAGTGAAGCTGATTCCTTAGCAAAGAACGAGCTTGGTAGTTATGAATTTTTGCTTGCTACAGTTATTTGGTATGAAATTCTATATGCTGTGAACTTGGTTAGCAAACATCTACAGTCGAGGGATATGCTCATTGATATTGCTATGAGTGAGATAAAGGGATTGATTTCTTTTTTTAAGAGTTATAGAGAAACTGGATTTTCAAGTGCCACCGAAACTGCAAAACAGTTGGCAAATGAAGTAGGAATCGATCCCATGTTTCCTCAAAGGCGCATAATACGTAGGAAAAGGCAGTTTGATGAAACAAATAGTGAGGAAACATCATTATCTCCTGAGGAAGAATTTAGAATCCAATATTTCACGTACATTGTTGATCAAACTATTGCATCACTTGATAGAAGGTTTGAACGATATGAATTGTACGAGAATATCTTTGGATTTTTATTCAATTCTGAAAAGTTGCAATCTTTGGATGATGTTACACTTAAATCTTCTTGTAGCAAACTTGAAGAAGCTCTTAGAAAAGGTGATGTATTAGATATTGATGGAAATGATCTGTTTATTGAGTTAAAATTACTCAGAGAGTTTTTGCCAAGTGGAAAAATGGGAGCAATGGATTTATTATCATTTTTGAAACGATTTAATTGCTTCCCGAATGCGATGATTGCATACAGAATCTTGTTGACTATTCCCGTTACTGTTGCTTCTGCAGAAAGGAGCTTTTTGAAGTTGAAGTTGCTCAAGTCATATTTACGAACAACTATGTCGCAAGAAAGATTAAATGGACTTGCTTTGATGTCGATTGAATGTGATCTCTTGGAAGAGATTGATAATGAAAGTGTAATTAGTGTTCTAAACATGCTAATAGAGCTACTCTTTTCAAGTGAATGTTATATCTTCTGTATTTTGTTTTATATGCTACCATGTAGTGTGACATTAATTTATAATTTAGAAAACATACATTTCTTTTTTAGTTAGAAAAAAAGGCCCGATTTTATGAATTCGCACAGGGCCCCCGATTTGGTTGCCCCGCCCCTGATCCCCACAGCCATGATATGCTAACTTTGAATTTCCTCTCCAACCTAGAATTATCAAAACCGTAGATTCTACAAGATATCAGCAAACCAAATCTCCATCGGATACGTTTTTTTCTTGCTCCTCACGCATAAATTGTTATAAATAGTCTCCTTCACCTAGCTCTTCTTCATTATTTCTGATCGACCCAGAACAAATTGACAACAACCCCCTTCTCCTGCAGAAATAGCGTGGGATTGTCCGGAACTGCTGCTCGAAATCGTCCTCCAGTGCCTTGATTCTTTGTCGTGAAGGTTGGTTCTCGATAGACGACGGAGTCCCGAATCATCAGTAGAAAGGTGCTACAAGATCACTGGAAATGCGACAACATTCACCCGGTCCATCGTCACGCTTGGCGGTATTCCGAACTTGGTTATTGACATCGTGCGGAGCAACTCTGTTCAGGTACCGGCAACATGTATCTTACTTTGTTTCTTATCTGCCTTGATGTCAATAATTGTTGCATCTTACTTCGTTTTCTTATTTGCCTTGATGTCAATAATGGATGCTTAATCTTCCGTAGTTTGCCTCTGTCTAATTTACGTTGTGGGAAATAATCTCTTGTTTATTAGTTAAGGCATTACAATTTTCCGGCCCCTTTTTCTTCTGCCAAGCATGCTATGGATCTTATGAGTAGAGTCAAGTAGTCAAGTAGCAACCTATTATAAATAGGATTTATAACTTTCAAACTTGCTTCGAACATTCTGAATTTTTTTTTTTTTTAGTCCATATTATCCACCATAATACATAGATTGCATCAACTACTTCTCAGCCCGGATCATCGCCACATGTATTGCTTCAGGTACTTTCTTTAGTTTGATCATTCTCGCACAATAGGTACGGACTACTTAGTCTCGCGTGTTTTTTTTTTTTTTTTTTCCCTTCATATTTGCCCAAAACATGATTCTTTTCTGTCTTTTTTCTTGATTGTGATCATAATGGTTTATTTCAAAGATGTCGAATCGTCTTCCGGGGCGCAACACTTGGTGATTCTTGACGACAAAGATCAACCTGAAGAGAAACCATCTTAACGGTCCAAGAGTCCCTTATTGGTGACTATGCAAAGATATGGCCAAATCTAACAACTCCATTTTCACATGCCTCAATGGTCCCAAGAAGTCACATTAAGCAAAACATCAACAACATGGGCTTTGAACGCAACTCACCATCAACATCAACAACCAGCAGATTCAGACCCACTTCCCACTTTCGGGCGATGCATCATTGAAGGCAAAGCCAAATGGGGCAACTCCATCGAGTTCCTTGGAGAATTCCACTACATCCGAGGTTATTGGGAGTGGACTGAAGACATTCTTTCTCGTTGCAACCGCAAGCTGAACTCCACGGGAATATACGATGCTGTCTATGCCTCACTCTTCACATATGAATGCAACATTGAAGTCCTCAAGGCGTTCTGCGAAGCGTGGTGTCCTTCCACCAATACATTGCTGACTTCCTATGGAGAGATGTCGATATCATTGTGGGACATTTACTCTTTGGCGGGCCTCCCGGTGAGTGGATATCTTTACGACGAGGTGATCCCGAATTCAGAAGAGCTTACTGGTGTCATCGACGGATCTACGAAGCTATATTTGCCTTCAAGTTGCAAGTACTTGTTCCAGGCTTATCACTTACTCCGGGGGCATACTGATAGATCTCGCATTTCTCCCGTGTCCATTGAAACTTGGATTAAGTTTTGGTCGAAGAAAGCACATAAACACCATCCACCTCCCCATCATGACAAACGAACACTTATCAAAGGAGCAAAGAGCCGGCCCAAAGAAACTCACAATCCTTCCGGCAATTTAACTAAACTTGAAGAATGGACCACGGCGGAACAAGATGTATTCGAAAGACTTGGGATTCGACGGAGGCGAGAAGAAGTATATCTGGCAGCACACCTAGTTTGTTGGTTGTGTGCGTTTGTCCTCCCTAATGATGAGATTGATTGCATACGTCCCGGCAGCTTCAAGATAGCGAGTATGATGGCCGTGGGCACACATGTGGGTCTTGCTACTCCCGTTCTAGCAAACGTTTATAGAGGGTTGAATAAGATTGCAAGTTTTCCCCGACCGCCTCGAGTTCGGTCAACTTTTCCAGCCCATTTCGTCTATGGTTGGCTAGCTTGTTATTTCAACACTCACTTTCCGCTCAAGCAAGGAATGCGCTTACCCGCTATGGCACTTACTCCGGGGAAGGAGGAGCGAAGTATTTTGAACCAGAAGAAGCGCGTGTCTGCATACACAAAGGAGATTCAGCTGCTTGGACTTACAATATTCTTGATAAGGTTGTAGGTCATAGGTTTGTTGATGACGATCGTGCCCAAGGACGTATTTGGAATTATTTCACTGCTATTCGTTCGATTATCTTACGTGGCGACAAGGTAAAATTTTCATTGTTGAGCCATATAGTCCTCATAGATTCAGCCGGCAATTTGGCTTCTATCAATTGGAACCCGGGTCACTTATCAGGGATATATGCAAAGCTTCTTTGGAAGAGGGAATCAAATTTTGGCGTCTAAGTGTGCTGCATAAGTCCATGTCGGAAGCGTATCTACCGGGTGCTCCTCCAAATACTAAAAAGTTCTATTCTCCTGATTACTCATCATGGTGGAGTTGCGTTCATGGAGATTACTTTGAGAAGAACATTGCAAAATTGGTGAGACCTCAGCATAGTAAGCAACCATTGAAGACCAACAAAAGGAAGGAATCTCCAAGGCCCTCAAAAGAAAAGAGTAGCAGTGAAGAGGAAAGACATTGGAAAAGACGCAGAGCCCTTGAACCATTGAAGCCTGTCGGAAATGATGCGAAGGATGACTCGCAACAAGGGTTAGCACGAGATGTACTTCCCTTTATTTCTTCATCTTCTTTTCCTTGCACTATGTATTGTAACATTTTCTTCTACTTTTTGTGGCTTCTCTCAGTTGGAGAAGGAATTATTTGGTGTTGATGAAGAAGAGTTGGAAGAGAGTGTGGAATCGGTTGCAGTGCCTAATCCACCCGTCGATACTTCTTCTTCACCCCAAGAGGTTCAAAATGAGGTTGTGGCAACTCCAACGCCCAACAATGCTGCCGCGGCCTCTGTGGTTGTTTTCGTTCTGAATTGTCTCCATGAAGATCAAACTAATCGTCGTTGGATTTTCGAATTATTTCTGGGCAGGTACATGTTTCACATTAACTTCCGTTTCTTTGCTTGCTCTTTTTTTTCTTTTTTTTTTCTTTTTTTTTTCTCTCTCACAGGTCTTGTATTACCGGAATATTGCAGTCAAAGTCCGAAACCACGCTCCGATTTCTTCGATTTCATCGTACAGCTTGGGCTAGTCCTACGTTTTTTTTTTTTTTGCCTTGGACACGTGTATTCATCCTAACTCCATCGTCGAAATTAACGGTGTAGCGATGCATGCCCCATCTTCATCACAACGAAGAAGCACTGACTCTGAGAAGCAAACCCGGGTGTTTACTGTTCCTAATCTGCTAGCTTCACTGGAGCAACATCTCAACTCGTTCTTTTCCCTGTTATTCTCGGCGTCTCAAACCTCCATTACCGCTGAGGCACCTTTATGATCGCACTCGAGGCATATGAAGGGGTTCTTCAGATTAATATCATCTTCATTCATCTTTGCGAAGGCGTTTTTCGAAACATTGTCAAGATTCTCACATCACCTATCAGCGTCCCATTTTACTTTATCCTGAAGATAAGGAGAGACGAACTCAACTTCAGAAGATGGACCTAAAGGCCTCGTCTTGCAGAAGTGTACTCAGACGTACTCGACCTGGAGAAATTGGCTCGACGTACTCAACTTGGAAAGGCACATCCGACAATGTCAACTTGGAAAGGTGGACTCATCTTGAAGACTTGAGAGATGGCATCGAATTGGAGTGACGCACCTAGCAGACTCAACCTCGAGAAACACATCCGACAGACTCGATTTGGAGAGGCAGACTCATCTTGAAGACTTGAGAGCCGATGTTAATTTGGAGAAGCACATCCGAAAGGCTCAACTTGAAGACTTGAGAGACGGCGGTGGATTCTTCTTGAAGATTCAAGAGGCAACTTAACTTGGGAGAGGCGAACTCGAATTTGTGAGGCTCGAGAGATGGAGTCTACTTGGAGAGACGAACCACCACACTACACGTGGAAAGACACACTCGACTTATCTTGGAGAGACATGTTCGACAAACTCAACTTCGTTAGAGGTATTCGACAGACTCGATTTGGAGAGAAGGATTCATCTTGAAGATTCAAAGGCAACTTCGATTTGGGAGAAGCAAACTCAGCTTGAGGAAGCACACGTCACATATTTGACTTGAAGAGGTGCATTCAACAGACTCGATTTGGAGAGAAGGATTCATCTTGAAGATTCAAAGGCAACTTCGACTTGGGAGAAACAAACTCAGCTTGAGGAAGCACACGTCACATATTCGACTTGAAGAGGTGCATTCAACAGACTTGACTTCAAGATATGCATTCAACAGACTCGACTTCAAGAGAGACATCCAACTTACTCGACTTGGACAAGTGGATTCATCTTGAAGATTTGAGAGGCAACTTCACCTTGGGAGAGACGACCTCGGCTTGACATTCGGTAGACTCGACTTGAAGCGACACATCCAACATTCCAACTTCAAGAGGTGCATTCAGCAGACTCGACTTCAAAGAGAGACATCCAACTTACTCGACTTGGACAGGTGGATTCATCTTGAAGATTCGGGAGGCACCTTCAACTTGGGAGAGATGAACTCGGCTTGAGGAAACACACCCAACATACACAACTTGTCGTGGAGAGACGGAGTAATCTCGAATATTTAGAGAAACGAACCCAACTTAGTCAAGTGATCCAGAAAACTTCGACAAATATGATCGAGCTGAGCTTGGTGATCTGTCTTGATGGACTCTGGCAGTTGGATGGACTCAGCTGAAAGCCAAAGACACTTGGAGTTCGGTTAACATCAACTTGAATCTTCTTAACTTGGAGCGACTTAGAAGAGGAAAACACAATATATGACTGAACTTAGAATATTCTAAGTTGCCTACGTACCCTGATGAAAGGGATCAAGTCATAACGTAGTTCAATTGCCACTTTTGTGTTTTGTTTTGGGGGGGGGGGGGGTGCCGTGCACAGTTTATACTCATGCGGGCCAGGAGTGACTATTCTTTAACCACTTTAGCCAAAGTGGGGTAAGTTAGTATTTTAACCAAATACTTTACCTTTGGTGGTCGCCGTGCACAGTTTATCCTCATGCAGGCCAGGAGGTGTTCTTTTTTTCTTTTCTTTTTTTGGTTTTTGTTTTGTTTTGTTTTGTTTTGTTTTGTTTTTTTTTTTTTTTTTTTGCATCAGGCTCAAGTGAATTTCAAGAACTCCCCGTTTGAGGGACCTATTCATACACCATGTTTAAGCTCAAGTAGGGTCTTTTCAACATCTTCCTCTTCTACATGTCTATCTTTGTATTTGCTTCCTTGTTTGTCTGTTATGTAGCATGGAGTGTCACCAAGGTCATTATCTTCCAAGATAGTTGTTATGTTTGTTGTTGCATTGCCTTCATCTAACACTATTTTCCCTTGTCGGGCTAACTGCATGACCTTGTCCTTGAATATGAAGCAATCCTGGATTGGATGGCCTACCAAGCGATGGTACTTGCAGTATTTTGGGTCATCAGTTTGTCCAGCTTCTTCAGGCAGCTTCATTTCTGGCAACTCGATGAGATCTTCTTTGATCAAGTCATCAAATATTCCAGAGACATCGGAGTCCAAGAACAGATAAGTTCTTTGCTGCTTCTCCGTCAAAGTTGATTTCCTTTGCTCTCTGTCTTGAGGGACATTCTTTCCCGTGGCATCATTGCTTCTTCGAAATTTGATGGGCATTGCACTAGCAATCATGGAGTCTCTATTTTGATTTTTGGTGAAAGACTTGCCCCCATTGTTGAACTTATGAGACTCGTGAATCGGGAGTCCATCGACTCCAACTTCAGCCATACTTAGCTCCATATCATGCGCTCTTGTTGCTAGTTCTTCAAATGTCCTTGGCCGAATTCCTTGGAGGATGTACCGGAGACCCCATTGCATTCCTTGAGTGCACATTTCAATCGCGGAAGCTTCTGACAAACGATCTTTGCAATTGAGGCTTAGATTCCTCCATCGGTTGATGTAGTCAACTACGGCCTCCTCTTTCCATTGACACGTGTTGGTCAATTTAATCATGCTTACAGTTCTCCTAGTGTTGTAAAAGCGGTTGAGGAATTCTTGCTCCATTTGCTCCCAACTATCAATGGAATTGGCTTCTAAGTCTATGTACCAGTCGAATGCATTCCCCTTCAATGAGCGAACAAATTGCTTTGCCAAATGATCGCCATACGTCCCGGCGTCGTTGCATGTCTCGACGAAATGAGCAATATGTTGTTTCGGGCTGCCTTTACCATCGAAAAGTTCAAACTTCGGAGGTTGGTAACCGGAAGGCATCTTCAAGTTGTCAATCCTCAGAGAGTATAGTTTGGTGTAAGTTGAAGATGACTTAGACGTTTCGTCAAACTTGTCTTTAAGGGTTCCTAAGATGATCTCTTTTAGTTGATCAACATGGACCATACCATCGGAGGAGACTTGCAGTTTATCTATGGTTCTCTCCTTCTCATTTGGTTGATATTGATGTCCCGCAGATTCTTGAGCCTCATCTTGATCCTCAACAGGTGCTTTTACAGGAGCACGACTTGTAGTACCGCTATCAACCTTGCTTATCAGTTTTGCGATCAAGGAGTCTTGCTCTTGTGCATGTCTCGTAAGCCCTTCAATAGCTTTAGTTAAGCTCACGAGTTGTTCTTCAAGAGTTGAAGCATTTGTTGTCATGATCGGAGCTGCTTCTGAGCTTGATGAAGAACGAGGTGTCGAACATGCAGAGTTGTCCTTGTCATCCCTATTGCTATCAGCAATGTCTCGCAAATCCTTCTTTGTAGCCTCGGAAGAAGTATTTCCCTCTGAAGATGCCAACGATCGCGAGTTACTTGACATACTCCTTGTGACGACGTTGACATTTGCAGTTGGAGAGTTTGTTGCAGCGATCTTTGTCAACGTGATCTTATGAGGCGCCATAACATTATCTTCAGTTGTTGGTTGAGGAGAAGAGATGAGAGGTAGAGATGTCCCACCGGGCATGCCAAATTTGTAACAACAAATTTCGTGTATAAAATGTATAAACACGAAAAGAAGTACAAAATAGATTTCTTTTGATCAAATGAGTAAACTTTACAATTTTGTGGATCCTATCTCTAGTTTGCCTCTGATTCTTCTCTTCGATTGATTGATGTCGGAGTTAACCTTGATTTTCCCCAGTTTTGGACTTTGACTTGAGTAACGTTAATTCAAAGGCTTGTGTGCTTGATTTTGAATTAAACAATACTTTTGATTTAATATGCGAAGAACGTCTTCGAAGATCTTGACGAACGACGAAGAACACCTTCGAAATTTTGACTTGCAACGTTGATCGGAGGGGCTTAGAACCTTAAATTTGTAACAACAAATTTCGTGTATAAAATGTATAAACACGAAAAGAAGTACAAAATAGATTTATTTTGATCAAATGAGTAAACTTTACAATTTTGTGGATCCTATCTCTAGTTTGCCTCTGATTCTTCTCTTCGATTGATTGATGTCGGAGTTAACCTTGATTTTCCCCAGTTTTGGACTTTGACTTGAGTAACGTTAATTCAAAGGCTTGTGAGCTTGATTTTGAATTAAACAATACTTTTGATTCAATATGCGAAGAACGTCTTCGAAGATCTTGACGAACGACGAAGAACACCTTCGAAGTTTTTTCTTGCAACGTCGATCGGAGGGGCTTAGAACCTTGATCTCGAGGGGCTTAGAACCTTGATCTCGGATCAAACGTTGAAAATCTTGAGATTGACTTTGTAACGCCTTGAAAAAATCTCAAGATTGGCTTCGTAATGCCGGATTGTAATACCGGATTGGCTTTATAACGCCAAATTTGGCTTTGTACCGCCTTAAGCTCAAGATTGGTTTTGTACCACCTTTCTTGAGCTTATCTTGTTGTTAATTTCTCGAAGAACGTCGAAGAACACCGAAGAACGTTCAAATTCCTTTGTACCGGAATTCTTCAAGAACGTTGAAATTCCTTTGTACCGGAATTCTTCGCTTGATATTCCTTTGTACCGGAATTCTTCACTTGATTCTTGACTTGTGTTCTTGTGATTTTTGGTGGAGAATGAGGCCCTATTTATAGTTGTAGGATGGGAAAACCCTAACGGACTTGAGCCAGAATGGAGCGATATGATTGGTCCTCCATAATATCATTATCCATAAGATAATTATTAAATTAATTGTATTTAATTTAATAATTACTGCAACAACTTGACACATGGAGCATTCTGATTGGTCCACCATGACTTGATGTTTATCCTCATCTTCTTGGATAATTACTAAATTAATTTAGTAATATCTGCATCATCTTGACACGTGGCGGCTTTCTATTGGTCAATAAAATATATAGTAAATCACCAATTAAATTGACTATTTAACTTAGGAATTTTATTTATCCAATTCCTAATATTAAAAATAATCAATAAAAAAAATTGATTTTCAACATATATTTTACTACGTGACACATTTTAATTGGATACGAAATTTACGTCTCAACAAATGCCCCCTCGAGACTTGTTCACGGACGATGTGTCTTGGAGTGGATAAGTCTCGAACTGACTTTCGGAGTTCCTCTGGACATTTCGACATTTTTATACTCGCATCAAAGAGTTCTTGGATTTGGACTTGTAGATAGTTTATACTCGTATCAAGGAGTTCTTCATTTGGACTTGAATATGGATTCGTAGATAGTTTATACACGTATCAAGGAGTTCTTCGTTTGGACTTGAATTTGGATTCGTAGATAGTTTATACTCGTATCAAGGAGTTCTTCATTTGAACTTGGATTTATCGATAGTTTATACTCATATCAAAGAGTTCTTGATTTAAATTTGACTTGTAGACCTTTTAAGCTCGTGCCAAGGAGCCTCGAACTTGAATTTGAAACTTGTTGGTAGTTTATACTCATACCAATGATTTCTTGAATTTGAATTTAACTTGTAGACCTTTTAAGCTCGTGCCAAGGAGCCTCGAACTTGAATTTGAAACTTGTTGGTAGTTTATACTCATACCAATGAGTTCTTGAATTTGATTTTGACTTGTAGACCTTTTAAGCTCGTGCCAAGGAGCCTCGAACTTGAATTTGAAACTTGTTGATTCTTGAATTTGGAAGTTGAATCTTCAACATTGTGGGCTTCCACGGATTTGACATATTTGATTTGGAGGAGTGGATTTATCTGAAGTTGAGTTTGACAACCCAATTTGACGAAATCAGATAACTTGATACCCTTCGTGGACGTAGCCACCTCTGACTAATCGAATGATTTTCCTTCTTAGGTTTTCTATAGTGCTCTGAGGGGCACGTTGAGGGATATGTTGGGCGCCACTATTGACGAAGTATGAAGAAGCCACACTTTCTCTATCGTCTTCATCTTGTGTTTTTGTGAAGATGATTGATTGCATTCTAGCCTTCAGCTCTTTATCACATGACACAATTAAAGTGGTGAACCTCTTCATACGGGACGGGATTAAGCTTCCAATCCTTTGATTGGATTTTTGCTCATTGCCCCCTTGTACCTTGGCAGCATTTATCCTTTGGCGAATGTTTCTCCCACGTCTTTTCACTGGGCCAAGTCTTTCAAAGACGGAGACCCGACGTACTTTTCTCCAATTTCTATCAAAAGTATCTTCTGTTGATGAGACTTCTCCCTCAATGATATAATTAGTGGTTGCTCTTTTGATGGTGATGCGAACAGGATTTGCTGGCGTATAACCGAGACCTATCTTGGAACTTTTGCCACCATGGCCAGCCTTCTTTACTGTATTCGTGACCACATCGGATTTACTGCAGCTACTTTCTTGTGGGTTATACCCGGCTTGGAGAAGGAGTTTGAAGGCTTTAGGACCGTAATGCTTGTTGTCATCAGGTAATGGAAGTGTTCCATGCTCGGTTCTAGCTCCCGATGTCGGATGGACGAATCCTTCAAGCGGTTGACTTAACGGGATTGTTGCATCAAGCTTGTGTAGTGGCAAGGTCAACTCTTTTAGAGGTTCTTCTTGGGAAAGGAGCATGTTTCCCTTTGAGATCTTTCCATCGCAACAAGGTGAAGGTTTACATGGTTCGTCTTTAGCAGCTTGGCCCTTTTCAGATTTCTTGCTTGAGAGAACTTCTTTGGCTTTTGTTATTTTTGCGTCTTTGAAGTAGTATTTGGCATCGGGGGCAAAATGTGATTCAGCCTAACAGAAAGGCTTATCCTCAGCAACTACTTTTCTTACGACACCATTTTCACAATATTTCAAACACTGGTGCCAAGTAGACGGAACTACCCCATTCTCATGCAACCATGGGCGGCCGAGGAGCATATTATATGATGTTCTAGCATCGATCACATAAAGCAAGGCCGTCGAAGTCATCTCGTCCATCAACAAGTTTAGCCTTATAACTCCAAGAGCTCGTTGTCCCTCTTGGTTAAATCCTTGGATCATCAGTCGACTACTCACGAGCTCATCTGTGGAAATCCCTAACTCTTTCATGGTTCGTAGGGGCATGATGTTCACGGCAGAGCCTCCGTCTATGAGTATTTTGTTCACCTTTTTCTCACGAGTGTATGCAGTCATGAATAACGGCCTATTATGTGGATCAGAGCCGAGTTGCAAATCCTCGTCGGCGAAAGTGATTGCTGAAGTATGATCCCTATCAGTAGAGCGATCCTCCGTCTCGGATAGGCAGGCTTCTTCATTTTGATGATTTGTTGTGGAGCATGTAACAGTGATGAGATTTGTTGTAGCATCTTCCTCTAAAAGGATTTTTCCTTCCCGAGACAACCGTAACACTTTGTCCTTAAATACAAAGGAATCTTGAATTGGGTGGCCCAACAGCCGATGGTATTTGCAATACTTTGGGTCGTCGATTCTTCCAGCCTCTTCCGGTCGCTTCATTTCTGGCAACTCGATCAAACCTTCTTTGAGTAGGTCATCAAAAATCCCGGGAACATCCGAATCTAGGAAAGGGTATTGTTTGTTCTGCATTTCCTTCAAGGTTAACTTTCTTTGTCCCGTCTCTCGAGGAATGTTCTGCTTTTCACCTTCTTTATCATCATTCTTTGTTCGGAACTTGATGGATTTAACATTTACCGCCATAGATTCTTTGGTTGATGGTTTGACGAATGACTTGCCCCCTTTCTTGGCTTCTTGTCTTTCTTTGGGTTTTGGGAAGTCAAGGGTCGGTGGTCCTTCAACTCCACTTGAAGCCATACTTAGCTCCATATCATGCACTCTAGTTGCTAATTCTTCAAATGTCCTTGGCCGAATTCCTTGGAGGATGTACCGAAGACCCCATTGCATTCCTTGGGTGCACATTTCAATTGCAATTGAGGCTTAGATTCCTCCATCGGTTGATGTAGTCAACTACGGCCTCCTCTTTCCATTGACGCGTGTTGGTCAATTCAATCATGCTTACGGTTCTCCTAGTGCTGTAAAAGCGGTTGAGGAATTCTTGCTCCATTTGCTCCCAACTATCAATGGAATTGGCTTCTAAGTCTATGTACCAGTCGAATGCATTCCCCTTCAAAGAGCGGACAAATTGCTTCGCCAAATGATCACCATATGTCCCAGCGTCGTTGCATGTCTCGACGAAATGAGCGATATGTTGCTTGGGGCTGCCTTTACCATCGAAGAGTTGGAACTTCGGGGGTTGATAACCGGAAGGCATCTTCAAGTTGTCAATCCTCAGAGAGTATGGTTTGGTGTAAGTTGAAGATGACTTAGATGTCCCGTCAAATTTGTCCTTTATGGTTCCTAAGATGATCTCTTTTAGTTGATCCACATGGACCATACCATCGGAGGAGACTTGCAGTTTATCTATGGTTCTCTCCTTCTCGTTTGGTTGATATTGATGTCCCGCAGATTCTTGAGCCTCATCTTGATCCTCAACATGTGCTTTTTCAGGAGCACGACTTGTAGTACCGCTATCAACCTTGCTTATCAGTTTTGCGATCAAGGAGTCTTGCTCTTGTGCATGTCTCGTAAGCCCTTCAATAGCTTTAGTCAAGCTCACGAGTTGTTCTTCAAGAGTTGAAGCATTTGTTGTCATGATCGGAGCTGCTTCTGAGCTTGATGAAGAACGAGGTGTAGAACATGCAGAGTTATCCTTGTCATCCCTATTGCTATCAGCAATGTCTCGCAAATCCTTCTTTGTAGCCTCGGAAGAAGTATTTCCCTCTGAAGATGCCAACGATCGCGAGTTACTTGACATACTCCTTGTGACGACGTTGACATTTGCAGTTGGAGAGTTTGTTGCAGCGATCTTTGTCAACGTGATCTTATGAGGTGCCATAACACTATCTTCAGTTGTTGGTTGAGGAGAAGAGATGAGAGGTAGAGATGTCCCACTGGGCGTGCCAAAAATTTGTAACAACAAATTTTGTGTAAAAACACAAAATAATTCGTACAAATTAGAAATCTTAAATCGAACAATATTGCGGTACGATCCCTAAAATCCCTCTGATTCTTCTCTTCAATTTGTTGATGCCTTCAAATGCGGAGTTGACTTCGATCTTCTCCGGATCTTAAGCTTTCACTTGAATAAAGTTTGACCCAAAGGCTCGGAAGCCTAATTTTGGATCAAACGGTCTTCTTGGATGAATGTTCGAAGAACAGCTTCGAAGATTTTGATGAACGTCAACGAACACCTTTGAATATTTATCTCGGAAACATTGATTGGAGGGGATCAGCACCTTGATCTTGAATCAAAAGCCGTTTCTTGGAGAACGTCGAAGAACGCTTGGAGTTGCTTGAAGAATGCCGAAGAACTTTGCTCTGGAATTCTTCACTTGCTTCTTGACTTGTGTTCTTAATTTGTGTTGTTGATTTCACTCCTTCTTCGAGTTCTGGGGGCGCAATTTCGGCGTCTTCCTCTGCTTCATGGACCTCTTCATCTTTCTTAAAGTCTACACATGCTCTCATTTGCCCATTCCTTTGCCTTATTTGGATTGTGTGCATAGTACCATTCCCTTCGTTGATGTAGCCACCTCTGACTAGTCGAATGATTTTCCTTCTTAGGTTTTCTATAGTGCTCTAAGGGGCACGTTGAGGGACATGTTGGGCGCCACTATTGACGAAGTATGAAGAAGCCACACTTTCTCTATCGTCTTCATCTTGTGTTTTTGTGAAGATGATTGTTTGCATTCTAGCCTTCAGCTCTTTATCACAGATTGGAGGGGCTCAGCACCTTGATCTCGAATCAAAAGTCGTTTCTTGGAGAACGTCGAAGAACGCTTGGAGTTGCTTGACATCAACTTGAATCTTCTTAACTTGGAGCGACTTAGAAGAGGAAAACACAATATATGACTGAACTTAGAATATTCTAAGTTGCCTACGTACCCTGATGAAAGGGATCAAGTCATAACGTAGTTCTGTTGCCACTTTTGTGTTTTGTTTTGGGGGGGCGGGGGTGCCGTGCACAGTTTATACTCATGCGGGCCAGGAGTGACTATTCTTTAGCCACTTTAGCCAAAGTGGGGTAAGTTAGCATTTTAACCACATACTTTACCTTTGGTGGTCGCCGTGCACAGTTTATCCTCATGTGGGCCAGGAGGTGTTCTTTTTTTCTAAAAAATTTGTAAGAACAAATTTTGTGTAAAAACACAAAATAATTCGTACAAATTGAAATTATCAAATTAAACAAGATTGCGGTACGATCCCTAAAATCCCTCTGATTCTTCTCTTCAATTTGTTTGATGCCTTCAAAAGCGGAGTTGACTTTGATCTTCTCCGATTTTTGAGCTTTGACTTGAATAACGTTGACCCAAAGGCTTGGAAGCTTAATTTTGGATCAAACGGTCTTCTTGGATGGATGTTCGATGAACAACTTTGAAGATTTTTATGAACGTCGACGAACACCTTCAAATATTTATCTCGGAAACGTTGATTGGAGGGGCTCAGCACCTTGATCTCGAATCAAAAGCCGTTTCTTGGAGAACGCCGAAGAACACTTGGAGTTGCTTGAAGAATGCCGAAGAACTTTGCTCTGGAATTCTTCACTTGCTTCTTGACTTGTGTTGTTGATTTGTGTTGTTGATGATTTTGGTGGAAAATGAGGCCCTATTTATAGTTGTAGGATTGGAAAAACCCTAACGGGCTCGGGTCCGAATGGAGTGATATGATTGGTCCTCCATAATATCATTATCCATACGATAATTATTAAATTAATTTAATTTAATTTAATAATATCTGTATGATCTTGACACATGGAGCATTTTGATTGGTCTGCCATGATTTGATGTTTATCGCCATCTTCTTGGATAATTACTAAATTAATTTAATTTAATTTAGTAACTTCTGCATCATCTTTGACATGTGGCGGCTTCTAATTGGCCAATAAAATACATAGTAAATCACCAATTAAATTGATCATTTAATTTTAGGATTTCATTTAATTCAAATTTTATGTATCAACAAATGCCCCCTCGAGACTTGTTCATGAACGAGGCGTCTTGGAGTGGATGAGTCTCAGATTGATTTTTTGAAATTTACTTGGAACATGTTGACATTTTATACTCGTGTCATGGAGTTCTTGATTTTGGATTTTTTGAATTTGTTAGGTATTTTATACTCGTACCTAGGAGCCTTCATTTTGAATTTGGACTTTGATGATAATTTATACTCGTATCATAGAGTATTTGGGTATAAATTTTGACCCACGAACAAATTGAGGCTGGGCCTATACCTTATAGATTTAAAGGGTCCAACAAAAATAAAACAAATGATGTTATTTGAATGGCCATACCATTTTCTTCAGGTAATGGGCCTGCTTCCATATTCAGAATTTTTGCAAATTAAATTCATGATTATTCACTTGCGGGACCCGCCACCCACATGACATATTTTGAATTCCACTACCCAAAACTTATGTGGCCAAGCCATGAGGATAGAATCATAGAACTCTAGCACATTTACCTACTCTTCTCATTAGATGACGTGGCAAAGGCATGCATGATCATATGATAAAAAAACATGCGTTAATATCGACCAAAATACAGCCACATGTCTTCCAACCTGCCTGAATCTTGCTTATATAAACCACATGCATAAGACTTATTAGATTACAATTTCCCTGTTCGCAGACATTGGGATATCAGATTCCGCCAGCTCAGAATTCTTATGCAACAGCCATGTTCCGTCCTTATCAGTTTCTGAGTCTGTATCACCTATCTGAATCTCAAGATTTCAATGCTCCAGATATTATCCCTGCCACACTAGGAATCGACTATATCATATCTATTGGAATCATATCTATTAGTGATATGCTTTCTTTTGTGATCAGATATATCTCCAGATATGTTTCTTTCTTGCTCCTCAAGTAAAATGAGTATTATAAATAGTCTCCCCATTAAGTTCTCTTCGTCACTTCTTATCGATCAAGAACATCAGCAGCGTTCCGGATCATCTCTACGAAGGAAATTCTTGGTTGTCGGCATCTTACGAAGGACCTTCTTTGTCGCGAACTTCCGATTCTCCTTTCGATAGTGCAGCTTCTTGGGCTATGGCATCCTAAATCGTCTCGGCATCAATCATCAGCATCCCAAAATTGCCTCTGTGAAGGAATTTATTGATCGGCCGCGTCTGAATCTTTGCCACGAAGGTGCTACACTGTCGTGGGCATCTCTAACTGCCTCCGCAAAGATCTTATTCAATTGGCCTCAGAATTTCTCCATCTTGAACAGTCTCCGTGAACACTGCGTTAGATCGTCGTACGAATCTTCAAATTCATTCCCGGCGAAGGTATGCCGTTTTGCCCTTATTATCCGAACTGTGCTCCCCTTTTTTTTTTTTTTTTTTTTTTTTAATTAGATGAGACTTGTCTTTTGTGTGCATATTTCTATAGATGCCTCGTCTACATCCTTGGTCCAGGTTTTCTTTATTTTTCTTTTATTAAATCATTATTATTGTTGATCTTTTTTTCTTTTTTTTTTTCCCGGTCATATATATGTTTATAAAGATCTTTGCAATACGTAGCTTCTTCATAAATTGTGACTTCTTTTGCTTTCTTCATCAGTAGTTGCAATGGGTAGCTCAATTTCTAAGAGAGCAACACTTTGGTGATTTTTTTATGATGAAAATCAACTCGAAGAGAAAAGAGTATCTTGATAGATCAAGAATCTCCTGTTGGCGGAATGCGAGGGTCTGGCATGTGCCCTTCCGACAACATGTTGTTGACTTCCAATGGAAAGATTGGTGTTCGCCTATTTTATAACCTAATGCTCCGCAAATGTACGGGTGCAAGTGTATATAACGGCAAGCAAGGTCGATCCCACAAGGACTGACTTAATGACTAGTTTGATACTCTAAAAATCCTAAAACACTCCTAACTAGGCTCTCAATTGGGTTGATTTTAATATTGAACTCATCTTACTAAATTATTACTAAACACTCAAATTCAAGTATAAGAAAACAATTTATCAAATTTGCAAGATTGGAAGATATATTCTAGAGAATTGATTTCAGAATTAACTAAGTTTGGCAATCTAATTATTCTAAACTAGCAATGATTACTATCGTTATTAGACGGCACTCATATATGTTAACTCTCCTTTCGAAGCAATTAACTTGTAGATTCATTACCCCTAGCCACCCTTTCAAGTCGACTAGACCTAATGAACTCCCAATCGATCTTAGACCTATGCCTACGCATTTATCTCACCTCCTTTCAGAGCGCTCAACAACTACGCTATATGTTGTATTTCCATTCACAAATTCCTCCTTTCAAAGCCAACTTATGAATTATGTAGAAGTAGTTAAGTGATCAAATTAACCATTCATGAAAATAAATCACAACATATAGATAACGAATAACAATCATTAACTAGAATAGAAAACTTCGATTAATCAAACATCGTTAAAACCTACTTTCAAAACCCTAGAATAATAAAGAACTACTCACTCATGTTCATATTCATAACACAAATATGTTCATAGACAAACATGATTTGAAATAGAGAAATGAGACAATGAATAAGCACCCTAATCGTCGTCTTAATCTCGATTCTTCGATGTTGCTTTCCTCTTCAAAATATCTTCTAATGAGCTCTCTCTTCTGGTTTTTAGAGTTTGGGACTTCCTTATATAGTATTAGGTCAAATTGGGGCCAAAAATGGGCTTTAAAACGCGCAGACTCTGTTTTGGACCCGGAAAGCTGACTCGACCGAGTTTGGCCAACTCGACCGAGTTGGGTCAACTCGACCGGGTCAGTATCGGCCTCGACCGAGTTGGGGTCTCTGGACCAAATTCACGTTTTCTCTTCATTTCTCCCTCGACCGAGTTGTTAAACAACTCGACCGAGTTGGAGAAAACGTGAAATTGGCAACAAGACTAGAATAGGCAACAATTTATTTTTGCACATTTGGTTTCTGTTTTTATTTTTATTTTTTATCTATTTCAATTTTACGTGGGTATTTTCTTGTTAGTGTTTTCAGGGATTGTGCATGCATACCAGGTCTAAGGGAAAAGAACATCTTATTCCGTGTGATCTAGAAATTGAAGCTACAGCTCGAAGACACGGAGCAAGGAGAAATCGACCGATTGAGATGGAAAATCCACCAAACCAAGAGGAGGTTATGAACCGCATCCTGATGGCACTGACCAATTTGGATGACAGAGTCACAAATATCCAACAACAACAACCTCCACAGAATCCAGTTCTTCCAGGAAGAAATCAGAATAACAACGAGAACAATGATGAGGACACTTCCCCAATAAGTGACTGCCTTCGTCCTCTGCCTAATCAGAATCCTGGAGGAGTACAACCGCCACCGCTCAATGTACCGCATGAGCAAGTGAAGATGAGGCTCTTTCCTTTTTCCTTAAAGGATAGAGCTCTGCAATGGTTTAATTCGTTAGAGGAAATCACTGAGTGGGAGGAATTAAGTGAAAGATTCTTATTGAAGTACTTCCCACCCAGCAAGATGCTAGAATTGCAGAACAAAATCACACAGTTCAGACAGTTGGATCAGGAGCCACTGGGTGAAGCATGGGAAAGATTCAGAGATTTAATCCGAAGCTGTCCTCAGCATGGGTTCACCAGGAAGCAACAAATCTGTAAGTTTTACAATGGCTTGCTTGCACCAACTAGAGATCACGTAGACGCTGCGTCAGGAGGGAGTTTGATGGAGAAGAGTGTGAATGCGGCGTTTGCTATTCTAGATGCTATGTCTAGAACCAGTTATCAATGGCCGAACGAGCGTAATCAGCCGAGGAGAGTTGCTAATGTAGTTGAAGTGGAATCAAATCAGAATTTGGCTTCTCAGATTTCAGCTTTGACGACCCAAATGAATTTGCTAACTAATCTGACGTTAGCACAACATTCTGAGCAATCACAGCCGCAACTAGCCCAAGAAGAGATGGAAGATGTGAACTTTGTGAATCAGCGGAATTTCAATAATTACCAAGGTAATCAGCCAAGGTATAACCAATATTCACAAGAGAACCAATATCCGCAAGGGAATCGGAATTATTCCAACTTGACTTATGGAAACTCGAAGAACACCCTTACTCCTCCACCAGGGTTCAAAGTCACAAATGGAATCATACATGATGGACGAAACCCAACTCCGGAAGAGTTAAGAGAAGCACAAGCAGCACAATTTGAGGAGAAGTTAGCACAGCTGGAGAAGAAAATGGAAGGGAAGCATATTGAGCTGAGTAAAAATATAGCAGGCATGGGTGCAGAATTGAAAAGTGTGGCATCGGACATCCAGCATTTGATTAAAGCAACAGCAGCTCAGCATAAGAAAGGGTAGTTTCCTAGTGATACAGTGGTTAATCCAAGGGAACATTGTCAAGCCATTCAGTTGAGGAGTGGCACTGAATATGAAGGACCGAAGAAGCCGGTGGTGGAAGGCAAAGTTGTTGAGAAAGAGCACTTGGAGGAACAAGCTGAGCCGGAGGAAAAAGGCAAAGAAGCGGAGAACGTGATAGAGCGGGGGATTACATTTGAAGGTGGCTCTAAATATGTTCCTCCCATTCCATACCCTCAAGCACTGAGAAGAAAGAAAGTGGACGACCAGTTTGCTAAGTTCTTAGACATCTTCAAGAAGATTCAAATTAATATCCCATTCGTGGATGCACTTCAACAAATGCCCAATTATGAAAAATTTCTCAAGGAAGTGATAGCAAAGAAACGAAAGCTTGAGGATTATGAGACTGTCAACCTGTCTGAGGAGTGCAGCGCAGTGATTCAAAGGAAGCTGCCATTGAAGCAGAAAGATCCAGGTAGCTTTACAATTGCTTGCAAAATAGGTAATGACACATTTGAAAGAGCACTTTGTGATTTAGGAGCTAGCATTAATCTTATGCCCTTTTCTATTTTTGAAAAACTAGGAATAGGCACATTTAAACCTACCACAATTGCACTTCAAATGGCTGATAGATCTTTGACTTATCCTAGGGGAATAGTAGAAGATGTTCTTGTGCAAGTAGATAAATTCATATTTCCTGCAGATTTTGTGGTCTTAGATATGATGGAGGATAAAGATGTTCCTTTAATTCTAGGTCGCCCGTTTTTAGCAACGGGCAGTGCTTTAATTGATGTCCAAAAAGAAGAACTCACACTTCGAGTAAATAAGGACAAATTGACATTCTCTATTTATAAGGCTATGAAAATGCATGATGATGAAGAGGTTAATCAAGTTGAAACATGTAGTGCTATAGATAGGTTAGATACTACATTGCATGAAGACATTCTGACACTTAGCGATTCTGATGTGTTAAAGCATTGTATCACAAATTCAATTTTTTCTGTGAAAGACATAGATGCAACTAATCTTGATCTTGTAGATGGGGTTAGTGCTTTGAACGCTTTGCAGGAAAAAAGGATGGAAGATGCAGAACATGAAGACATCACTAAGGAAGTCGTGAAAGAAGCACCTGAAGAGAAAGCCAGTGGACCTGAGTTAAAACCATTACCGGAGCATCTGAGGTACGAATTTCTTGATCTAGAGAAAAAGCAACCGGTAATCATCTCTGCTTCTTTGACTGAGTCAGAAACTGAAAAGTTGTTGAGAGTGCTTAGGAAACATAAGTCGGCTATAGGATGGACAATTCATGATTTAAAAGGGATTAGCCCGACTATATGTATGCATAAAATCTTGATGGAGGATAGCTATAAACCCAGTGTTCAAAATTAGCGTAGATTAAATCCTATGATGCAAGAAATAGTACGAAAAGAGGTTCTTAAATGGCTAGATGCAGGGATAGTTTTCCCTATATCGGATAGCAAGTGGGTAAGTCCCACTCAGGTTGTACCTAAGAAAGGGGGAATGACGGTAGTAAGAGGTGATAATGATGAAGTCATAGCTACCAGGGTAGTTACAGGGTGGAGAGTTTGCATTGATTATAGAAAATTAAATGCGGCAACTCGTAAGGATCACTTTCCCTTACCCTTTTTGGATCAAATGCTAGATAGACTCGCAGGGTATGAGTTTTATTGTTTCTTAGATGGGTATTCTGGGTATAACCAAATCATGATAGCACCTGAGGATCAAGAGAAAACAGCCTTTGTATGCCCTTATGGAGTGTTTGCGTTTCGTAGAATGCCCTTTGGTTTATGCAATGCTCCTGCTACATTTCAACGTTGTATGATGGCAATATTTAGTGGACTCATAGAGAATATAATGGAAGTTTTTATGGATGATTTCTCTGTGTTTGGTTCCTCGTTTGATCATTGTCTTAATAATTTGTCATTAGTATTACAACGTTGTGAAGAGACTAATCTTGTGTTGAATTGGGAGAAATGCCACTTCATGGTGAAGGATGGTATCGTGTTAGGACATAGAATCTCTCCTGCAGGTTTAGAAGTTGATCGTGCGAAGGTAGTTGCCATTGAGCTATTACCACCTCCGGCAAATGAGAAAGGTGTGAGGAGCTTTCTTGGACATGCGGGATTTTATAGAAGATTTATTCGTGATTTCTCTAAAATTACTAAGCCTTTATCCCGTCTATTGGAAAAAGATGTTGCGTTTGTTTTTGATGATTCTTGCAGGGAAGCATTTGAAACATTGAAGAAGGCATTAGTATCTGCTCCAATTCTGATCACTCCTGACTGGTCGCAGCCCTTTGAGTTGATGTGCGACGCCAGTGACATAGCCGTAGGGGCTGCATTAGGGCAAAAGCGGGACAAACTATTCAGAATCATCTACTATGCAAGTAAAACACTTGATTCCGCTCAATCAAACTATACAACCACTGAGAAGGAGATGCTGGCCGTGGTATATGCATTTGATAAGTTCCGGTCGTACTTGATTGGAGCTAAAACAATTGTATACACTGATCACGCAGCCATTAGATACTTGTTCGATAAGAAGGATTCCAAACCGAGATTGATACGATGGATTCTTTTACTCCAAGAGTTCGATGTAGAGATTCGAGACCGGAAAGGATGTGAAAACGTGGTTGCGGACCATTTATCTCGGATCACCAATGAAGAGGACAAGAAGGGGCAGAAAGAAGATATCAATGAATGTTTCCCGGATGAGTACATATTGACAATGGAGGAGGTACCATGGTTTGGGGATATTGTGAACTATTTAGCATGTGGAATTTCACCTCCGGATTTGACAACCCATAAGAAGAGGAAGTTTTTTCATGACATCAAGTTTTATATTTGGGATGATCCTGTTCTTTACCGAAGGTGCGCTGATACCATACTTCGTAAATGTGTTCCCCAAGCTGAAGTAGGAGACATAATCACTCAGTGCCACTCATCTCCAAGTGGAGGCCACTTTGCATCAGCGAAAACTGCGGCGAAGGTCTTACAAAGCGGATTTTACTGGCCAACCATTCATAAAGATTGCTTCGAGTTCATCACGAAGTGTGATCGCTGCCAAAGGACGGGGGGTATCTCTAGAAAACACGAGATGCCTCTCACGAATATAATTGAGGTGGAACTATTCGATGTTTGGGGAATCGACTTCATGGGGCCCTTCCCTTCATCAAAGGGGTTCCAATATATTCTACTTGCAGTGGATTATGTTTCGAGATGGGTGGAAGCGATTCCAACCCAAACGAATGACTCACGAGTGGTGATCAAATTCCTTCAGAAGAACGTAATCACACGATATGGAGCACCAAGAGCATTGCTGAGTGATGGGGGTTCGCACTTCTGCAACAAATGGTTGGCTGCACTGCTAGCTAAATATGGAGTAAAACATCGTGTCACAACTCCATACCACCCGCAAGCAAATGGTCAAGAGAGCTCGCCAACCGAGAAATTAAGCAAATCTTGGAGAAATCAGTTAGTGGGAACCGTAAAGATTGGGCTTTGAAGTTAGATGACGCATTGTGGGCGTATAGAACGGCGTACAAAACGCCGTTGGGTATGTCACCATATCAACTGGTCTTTGGAAAGTCATGTCAGTTACCGGTTGAATGGGAGCATCGTGCATACTGGGCTGTGAAGAAACTCAACTTCGACTTTGATTCAGCGGGCCAAGCTCGAGTTCTGAAACTCAATGAATTGGAAGAATTCCGAATACAAGCATTTGAGAACTCAAGCATCTACAAGGAGCGCACAAAAAGGATCCATGATAGAATGATAAAGAATCGACACTTTGAAGTTGGTGAACAAGTTCTCTTGTTCAATTCACGGTTGCGCTTGTTTCCCGGAAAGCTAAAGTCACGATGGACGGGACCGTTCACAATTAAGCAGGTGCGAAAGTCGGGAGTAGTGGAATTGATGGATGCACAAGGAAGCGCATTCCTTGTAAATGGTCAGAGGATCAAGAAATACTACAACCCGAGTCAAATTGCAACCGTAGATGAATTACGGTTGACCGAGCTGAACTAAAAATCCAAAAGGTCGTCGAGCTAAAGACGATAAAAGTAGCGCTTGTCGGGAGGCAACCCGATGTTTTGGTTTGTTTTAAATTTTCGTATTTTGAAATTTATGTTTTGAGTTGTCTTAATTTGTTTGTTAGTGTGCATAGGAAATACGACGTCATCGAAAAAGCAAGGAAAGACTTGAAAAGATGCGAGAAAAAGGAGTAAAAACGGAGAAAAGGCTAAAACAGGGGAGATTCAGCGAGTTCAACTCGCCCGAGGCAAAATTAAACTCGCCCGAGGCGAGTTTGAAGTAAAAAAAAAAATAAAAAAAAAAAAACTCGGCCGAGGCGTTAATAACTCGCCCGAGGCCAATTTGACGAGAAAAAATTGAGAAATTCCAGAAAGTCTGACTCGACCGAGTCCGAATCCAACTCGACCGAGGCAGACTAATAACTCGACCGAGTCACAGGTAACTCGGTCGAGGCGTAGGATAGGGCAAAACGCGGCCGTTTCCAGAAAAGACTAACTCGACCGAGTCACAGGTAACTCGGTCGAGTCTCAGGTACCAGTATCTTATACACGTTTTTCCCCCTTTTCTTTCAAATTTTTACCTCCTCCCTCTTCTCCCTCTCTAAAAGCCGGAAAACCCTCCATTCCCTTCTCCCATTCCCTCTAATCTTCTACAAAAACACACGAAATTCACAAACCCACTTCATCATCTTCAAAGTTTACCCATTTGGTTTTGTGAAAGACACAAATTGGGACTTTCTTCTCCACTTAGGGCTCAATTTCGAAAAGGGTCTTGCATCTAAGAATTTCCGGTAAGAATGCTTAACTTGCACTTGTTTGTTTATCAAGGATGGTTATTGTGTTTATTAGTTGGGATTGTAGTTGCCATTGATAAGTTTTGAGCATGACATTGATGTTTGCACTTGTAGTGCAAACTTGTAGCAAAATTTTGTTGGGGAAAAATTATTCTGAGTGGACTTGAGTGAATTGCATATATAGTCGAGTTGTTATGCTTGTGGGAATTGACTTTAGAGCTAGTTTCTTTTAATTCACATGCAAGAGTCATTGTGGCATTTTATCGAATACGTTGCGTACATTGTGATTCTTGGGTAAAGACTAGGCTTTAATTGGTTTAATTATGTTCTATGTTGATGAAGAATAATAGAGAAGTTTGTATCGATCGTGATATTGATGTTTACATCTCTTGTGTGCTAATTTGATGAAAATTTGCAATTAACATAGTCGGAGAATAAATTAAACATTCATAAAGCCTAGGAGAGTCGGTGTTGCTTGTGTGTCTCATGGTACTAATTGAAAAATGTTGTTTTATAGGGTATATAATGCCACCTAAAGGAAGAAAACGGAAGGTTACAAGTGAAACATCCTCGGCTAATCCACCGGCATTCTCGCCTGATAATCCTCTATTTTACAACATCATACTACAATCACCTGAAGAAGAGAGGCGATGGAAGAAAATCATTGGGAGAAAGATCATCCCCACTAAATTTACTATCTCTGTCGTGGAAAACCACCTTGGCATTCACAAGAATTTATGGATGCTCATAAAGAGGGTCGGTTGGGAGAACTTATTGGGAAGAGGTCGGGTCACATATCAGAATGATACATTAGAGTTTCTCACTACTCTAGTTCTACACCCTACCTCTGCTCAAGACAGGAAGCCGAGCAGTATGCCATTCCGGCTTCGCAACAACACTTACACACTTACTCGGGCTGAATTGAATGACATTTACAAGCTGCCAAACACCGGAGATTGCACCCCGCCAGATGAATATAATGAGCACACATTCTGGAATCATATGGTAGAAGTTCCGGGACTTGTGCCTTGGATGAAGAGCGATCCATCGAGGAATAAGGTGTCTTGGATTCGTAATCCTGTTTTCCAGTATTTACATCGCTTAATTGCCTATACGGTGCTTGCTCGCCCTGAGACGGGCACTGTGACTCAAAAGGAGATGTTTCTTTTATGGTGTGTGGCAACGGGACGAAAGATTGATCTCAGCCAAATTCTGATGGAGCAGTTCGATCGCCAAGCAGTAAAACAAACGGGAGATATCTCGATTGGGGGTCTTATTACTCCTATAGCGCATCATTTTCAAGTGGTTTCTGATGATGACTCAGCTGAGAGAGTTCCCGGCGACTGATGATGTTCGTTGGCTGAAGATGATTTTTTGGAGCAAACCGGAGGATCAATATTTGCTGTTGCAGAATCGAGGAGGGTTCTTTCGTCTTCCTAATGCCCAACTAACTAAGATTGAGGGGCTTGGGGATATAGCTAATTGGAAGATGCACTCCCCAGCTCATCGTGCACAAGAAGTTGACCCTACTCCTGATGAGTCTCGACTTTATCAAGCTGTGCACTGAATTGAGAGTCAAGGTGAAGGAACTAGTGGCTCGGGCCAAGGAGACCAAGAGAACATGGCTCAAGTGCTCCCTACATTGATTACATCTTTGAACAATTTGATGACACAGCAGCATCAGAGGATTGAAGAAGACAAACAGTGGCGAGTACAGCAAGAAGAACGGTGGGCTCAGCAGGATGATCGATGGAATACGGAGACCACTTGGAGATTACAACAAGATGAGAGGTGGATCCAACATGAGCAGAGACAAGCTTATCAACAGCAGCAGTTGGATGCAATGGCTCAGTTCTGGCAGCCATGGGGTTTTAACCCACCACCACCACCTCCACCTCAGTAGCACTGTGAGAAGGCACAAAGACGCATCACTCTTTTTCCCACAAACTTGGTTTCAATCAAGTTTGGGGGAGGGGGTGGATAGTGCTACGTCTTGGCCGCTTTTATTATTTTTTTTCGTTGTTATTTCATTCGGTGTTATTGAGGTCATGATTGTTCTTGGTTGTGTATCGTATTTTACATCTTGCTTGAGTTAGTTGGTAAAGGGTCTGTGTGCCCGAATAGCTGATTCGATTGATCTGTCGTATTAGTTAATGTTAGTTTATGTTTTGCATTTTAATTGTGATTTTAGGTTAATTTTAAATTTCGTTGTTTAGAAGTCGTCAACTTGGTTCTTGATAAGCATAAAAAGGGTATTAGATGATAATTTGTCAATGATGAAATTAGTTTTTTTTTTTTTTTTGGAAGTAAATGAGGATAGAACACATAACAGAGCATGATAGGCAGTTGGAGACAAAATTGGGCTTAGACTTGAACAATAATCACAAATTAACCTGTGAGGTTTTGAGCTTTATATGTATTCTTATTTATAGAGTAATTTTATCATTCTTTCGGTGTGAAGTGATTGATCACATAGTATTTAGTCTCTAGAACTTGCCTTGCGTCTTTATAGGAATGTGTCGAGTACATGCTGTGGCATAGAAAATGATATTAGGCATTCTTTTGCTAAAAGCCCTATTTTTGAGCCTTTAAAAATAATCTTTTGTACCAAAAAAAAAAAAAAAGTGAAAAATCCCTAGTCAGCCATTTTGAGCTTTAAAGCCTTCTTTTTCAAAGCCATACATTACAAGCGTATACCTTTCTTTTAGCTTTGGCCCGAGCAATTGGACTAAGTGAGTAAGAGGGAGGTGTATTGGAAGGTAGAGGGGTAAGAGTATCAAGGTGGAGTGAATGTTTGGGATGATGTGAAAAGAGATTCGGGGAGGCAAACGAAATAGGAATAGAAAAATTCCCTCTAAAAAAAAAAAAAAAAAAAAAAAGGAAAAGAGAAAGTTGAAGGAGGGGTTAGTAATGAGAATATACATATGCCAATGTGTGTTTGAAGGTGAAAGAAGAACGAGTAGTCCCAAAATGTGGTACTTGATCGGGTAGTCCCAAAGTGGTACCTGAGTGAAAGTGGCATAAATAATCTTGATTGATGCATAAATGTTGTGGTAAGGTGAAGAAGCCATATTAATTGATTTTTCTGAGAATTGAAGATTGAGATTGAGTGAACAAAGTTGAGGGGTAGTCGGGTTAGGAATAGCTTGATTAGTCCAATGCATAGTCACTTTTATCTAAATGTATCCCACCTAACCATAAGCCAACATTACAGCCAAAAATAAAGACCTATTGATTCTTTGTCACACATGTCAAGTATGAGATCTAATTTAGACAATAGGCAAGCATATGGTAGACGATGCATGTGATTCAATGTGAGCGCAAATACTTTCCATATCATACACTTGAGAGATGAGCGATACACTTATCCGGTGAGGATTGTTGTTTTAAGTTTAATGTCTCGACAGTAGTTGAAACCTGCCATGTCACTAATGCTCAAATGTTATGTTGTTGGTTTTGAAAGGAAAAACAAAAAGAGAATTTCTGACACCGAAAATGTCATTTAATTGTCCTGAAATTTTATGATCATTGTGATGTATGCTTTTTATTTATTGTTCGGGACGAACAATGGTTAAGTTTGGGGGTTTTGATACATGCTAGTTTTACATGTATTTTAGGTCAATTAAAGGTCGTAATATGGGACATATGCATGTGTATTTGGGCGAAAAGTGATTAAATTCCATCTCTTGAGCTAGATGACGTGTTTCTACTTGTTTTGGTGTTATTCAGGTATAAAAAGGCCAAAAAGTCCGTTTGGGCAAGGTTCGGGTGGAAAACGAGTAAGAAAAGTCGGAAATAGCAAAGAGATGTTGAAGCATGGTCAGAAACTCCAACTCGGTCGAGTTGTTTAACAACTCGGTCGAGGGAGAAATGAAGAGAAAACGTGAAATTGGTCCAGAGACCCCAACTCGGTCGAGGCCGATACTGACCCGGTCGAGTTGACCCAACTCGGTCGAGTTGGCCAAACTCGGTCGAGTCAGCTTTCCGGGTCCAAAACAGAGTCTGCGCGTTTTAAAGCCCATTTTTGGCCCCAATTTGACCTAATACTATATAAGGAAGTCCCAAACTCTAAAAACCAGAAGAGAGAGCTCATTAAAAGATATTTTGAAGAGGAAAGCAACATCGAAGAATCGAGATCAAGACGACGATTAGGGTGCTTATTCATTGTCTCATTTCTCTATTTCAAATCATGTTTGTCTATGAACATATTTGTGTTATGAATATGAACATGAGTGAGTAGTTCTTTATTATTCTAGGGTTTTGAAAGTAGGTTTTAACGATGTTTGATTAATCGAAGTTTTCTATTCTAGTTAATGATTGTTATTCGTTATCTATATGTTGTGATTTATTTTCATGAATGGTTAATTTGATCACTTAACTACTTCTACATAATTCATAAGTTGGCTTTGAAAGGAGGAATTTGTGAATGGAAATACAACATATAGCGTAGTTGTTGAGCGCTCTGAAAGGAGGTGAGATAAATGCGTAGGCATAGGTCTAAGATCGATTGGGAGTTCATTAGGTCTAGTCGACTTGAAAAGGTGGCTAGGGGTAATGAATCTACAAGTTAATTGCTTCGAAAGGAGAGTTAACATATATGAGTGCCGTCTAATAACGATAGTAATCATTGCTAGTTTAGAATAATTAGATTGTCAAACTTAGTTAATTCTGAAATCAATTCTCTAGAATATATCTTCCAATCTTGCAAATTTGATAAATTGTTTTCTTATACTTGAATTTGAGTGTTTAGTAATAATTTAGTAAGATGAGTTCAATATTAAAATCAACCCAATTGAGAGCCTAGTTAGGAGTGTTTTAGGATTTTTAGAGTATCAAACTAGTCATTAAGTCAGTCCTTGTGGGATCGACCTTGCTTACCGTTATATACACTTGCACCCGTACACTTGCGGAGCATTAGGTTATAAAATAGGCGAACACCAATCTTTCCATTGGAAGTCAACAACATGTTGTCGGAAGGGCACATGCCAGACCCTCGCATTCCGCCAACAGGAGATTCTTGATCTATCAAGATACTCTTTTCTCTTCGAGTTGATTTTCATCATAAAAAAATCACCAAAGTGTTGCTCTCTTAGAAATTGAGCTACCCATTGCAACTACTGATGAAGAAAGCAAAAGAAGTCACAATTTATGAAGAAGCTACGTATTGCAAAGATCTTTATAAACATATATATGACCGGGAAAAAAAAAAAGAAAAAAAGATCAACAATAATAATGATTTAATAAAAGAAAAATAAAGAAAACCTGGACCAAGGATGTAGACGAGGCATCTATAGAAATATGCACACAAAAGACAAGTCTCATCTAATTAAAAAAAAAAAAAAAAAAAAAAAGGGGAGCACAGTTCGGATAATAAGGGCAAAACGGCATACCTTCGCCGGGAATGAATTTGAAGATTCGTACGACGATCTAACGCAGTGTTCACGGAGACTGTTCAAGATGGAGAAATTCTGAGGCCAATTGAATAAGATCTTTGCGGAGGCAGTTAGAGATGCCCACGACAGTGTAGCACCTTCGTGGCAAAGATTCAGACGCGGCCGATCAATAAATTCCTTCACAGAGGCAATTTTGGGATGCTGATGATTGATGCCGAGACGATTTAGGATGCCATAGCCCAAGAAGCTGCACTATCGAAAGGAGAATCGGAAGTTCGCGACAAAGAAGGTCCTTCGTAAGATGCCGACAACCAAGAATTTCCTTCGTAGAGATGATCCGGAACGCTGCTGATGTTCTTGATCGATAAGAAGTGACGAAGAGAACTTAATGGGGAGACTATTTATAATACTCATTTTACTTGAGGAGCAAGAAAGAAACATATCTGGAGATATATCTGATCACAAAAGAAAGCATATCACTAATAGATATGATTCCAATAGATATGATATAGTCGATTCCTAGTGTGGCAGGGATAATATCTGGAGCATTGAAATCTTGAGATTCAGATAGGTGATACAGACTCAGAAACTGATAAGGACGGAACATGGCTGTTGCATAAGAATTCTGAGCTGGCGGAATCTGATATCCCAATGTCTGCGAACAGGGAAATTGTAATCTAATAAGTCTTATGCATGTGGTTTATATAAGCAAGATTCAGGCAGGTTGGAAGACATGTGGCTGTATTTTGGTCGATATTAACGCATGTTTTTTTATCATATGATCATGCATGCCTTTGCCACGTCATCTAATGAGAAGAGTAGGTAAATGTGCTAGAGTTCTATGATTCTATCCTCATGGCTTGGCCACATAAGTTTTGGGTAGTGGAATTCAAAATATGTCATGTGGGTGGCGGGTCCCGCAAGTGAATAATCATGAATTTAATTTGCAAAAATTCTGAATATGGAAGCAGGCCCATTACCTGAAGAAAATGGTATGGCCATTCAAATAACATCATTTGTTTTATTTTTGTTGGACCCTTTAAATCTATAAGGTATAGGCCCAGCCTCAATTTGTTCGTGGGTCAAAATTTATACCCAAATACTCTATGATACGAGTATAAATTATCATCAAAGTCCAAATTCAAAATGAAGGCTCCTAGGTACGAGTATAAAATACCTAACAAATTCAAAAAATCCAAAATCAAGAACTCCATGACACGAGTATAAAATGTCAACATGTTCCAAGTAAATTTCAAAAAATCAATCTGAGACTCATCCACTCCAAGACGCCTCGTTCATGAACAAGTCTCGAGGGGGCATTTGTTGATACATAAAATTTGAATTAAATGAAATCCTAAAATTAAATGATCAATTTAATTGGTGATTTACTATGTATTTTATTGGCCAATTAGAAGCCGCCACATGTCAAAGATGATGCAGAAGTTACTAAATTAAATTAAATTAATTTAGTAATTATCCAAGAAGATGGCGATAAACATCAAATCATGGCAGACCAATCAAAATGCTCCATGTGTCAAGATCATACAGATATTATTAAATTAAATTAAATTAATTTAATAATTATCGTATGGATAATGATATTATGGAGGACCAATCATATCACTCCATTCGGACCCGAGCCCGTTAGGGTTTTTCCAATCCTACAACTATAAATAGGGCCTCATTTTCCACCAAAATCATCAACAACACAAATCAACAACACAAGTCAAGAAGCAAGTGAAGAATTCCAGAGCAAAGTTCTTCGGCATTCTTCAAGCAACTCCAAGTGTTCTTCGGCGTTCTCCAAGAAACGGCTTTTGATTCGAGATCAAGGTGCTGAGCCCCTCCAATCAACGTTTCCGAGATAAATATCTGAAGGTGTTCGTCGACGTTCATAAAAATCTTCAAAGTTGTTCATCGAACATCCATCCAAGAAGACCGTTTGATCCAAAATTAAGCTTCCAAGCCTTTGGGTCAACGTTATTCAAGTCAAAGCTCAAAAATCGGAGAAGATCAAAGTCAACTCCGCTTTTGAAGGCATCAAACAAATTGAAGAGAAGAATCAGAGGGATTTTAGGGATCGTACCGCAATATTGTTTAATTTGATAATTTCAATTTGTACGAATTATTTTGTGTTTTTACACAAAATTTGTTCTTACAAATTTTTTAGAAAAAAAGAACACCTCCTGGCCCACATGAGGATAAACTGTGCACGGCGACCACCAAAGGTAAAGTATGTGGTTAAAATGCTAACTTACCCCACTTTGGCTAAAGTGGTTAAAGAATAGTCACTCCTGGCCCGCATGAGTATAAACTGTGCACGGCACCCCCCCAAAACAAAACACAAAAGTGGCAACAGAACTACGTTATGACTTGATCCCTTTCATCAGGGTACGTAGGCAACTTAGAATATTCTAAGTTCAGTCATATATTGTGTTTTCCTCTTCTAAGTCGCTCCAAGTTAAGAAGATTCAAGTTGATGTCAAGCAACTCCAAGCGTTCTTCGACGTTCTCCAAGAAACGACTTTTGATTCGAGATCAAGGTGCTGAGCCCCTCCAATCTGTGATAAAGAGCTGAAGGCTAGAATGCAAACAATCATCTTCACAAAAACACAAGATGAAGACGATAGAGAAAGTGTGGCTTCTTCATACTTCGTCAATAGTGGCGCCCAACATGTCCCTCAACGTGCCCCTTAGAGCACTATAGAAAACCTAAGAAGGAAAATCATTCGACTAGTCAGAGGTGGCTACATCAACGAAGGGAATGGTACTATGCACACAATCCAAATAAGGCAAAGGAATGGGCAAATGAGAGCATGTGTAGACTTTAAGAAAGATGAAGAGGTCCATGAAGCAGAGGAAGACGCCGAAATTGCGCCCCCAGAACTCGAAGAAGGAGTGAAATCAACAACACAAATCAACAACACAAATTAAGAACACAAGTCAAGAAGCAAGTGAAGAATTCCAGAGCAAAGTTCTTCGGCATTCTTCAAGCAACTCCAAGCGTTCTTCGACGTTCTCCAAGAAACGGCTTTTGATTCAAGATCAAGGTGCTGATCCCCTCCAATCAATGTTTCCGAGATAAATATTCAAAGGTGTTCGTTGACGTTCATCAAAATCTTCGAAGCTGTTCTTCGAACATTCATCCAAGAAGACCGTTTGATCCAAAATTAGGCTTCCGAGCCTTTGGGTCAAACTTTATTCAAGTGAAAGCTTAAGATCCGGAGAAGATCGAAGTCAACTCCGCATTTGAAGGCATCAACAAATTGAAGAGAAGAATCAGAGGGATTTTAGGGATCGTACTGCAATATTGTTCGATTTAAGATTTCTAATTTGTACGAATTATTTTGTGTTTTTACACAAAATTTGTTGTTACAAATTTTTGGCACGCCCAGTGGGACATCTCTACCTCTCATCTCTTCTCCTCAACCAACAACTGAAGATAGTGTTATGGCACCTCATAAGATCACGTTGACTAAGATCGCTGCAACAAACTCTCCAACTGCAAATGTCAACGTCGTCACAAGGAGTATGTCAAGTAACTCGCGATCGTTGGCATCTTCAGAGGGAAATACTTCTTCCGAGGCTACAAAGAAGGATTTGCGAGACATTGCTGATAGCAATAGGGATGACAAGGATAACTCTGCATGTTCTACACCTCGTTCTTCATCAAGCTCAGAAGCAGCTCCGATCATGACAACAAATGCTTCAACTCTTGAAGAACAACTCGTGAGCTTGACTAAAGCTATTGAAGGGCTTACGAGACATGCACAAGAGCAAGAATCCTTGATCGCAAAACTGATAAGCAAGGTTGATAGCGGTACTACAAGTCGTGCTCCTGAAAAAGCACATGTTGAGGATCAAGATGAGGCTCAAGAATCTGCGGGACATCAATATCAACCAAACGAGAAGGAGAGAACCATAGATAAACTGCAAGTCTCCTCCGATGGTATGGTCCATGTGGATCAACTAAAAGAGATCATCTTAGGAACCATAAAGGACAAATTTGACGGGACATCTAAGTCATCTTCAACTTACACCAAACCATACTCTCTGAGGATTGACAACTTGAAGATGCCTTCCGGTTATCAACCCCCGAAGTTCCAACTCTTCGATGGTAAAGGCAGCCCCAAGCAACATATCGCTCATTTCGTCGAGACATGCAACGACGCTGGGACATATGGTGATCATTTGGCGAAGCAATTTGTCCGCTCTTTGAAGGGGAATGCATTCGACTGGTACATAGACTTAGAAGCCAATTCCATTGATAGTTGGGAGCAAATGGAGCAAGAATTCCTCAACCGCTTTTACAGCACTAGGAGAACCGTAAGCATGATTGAATTGACCAACACGCGTCAATGGAAAGAGGAGGCCGTAGTTGACTACATCAACCGATGGAGGAATCTAAGCCTCAATTGCAATTGAAATGTGCACCCAAGGAATGCAATGGGGTCTTCGGTACATCCTCCAAGGAATTCGGCCAAGGACATTTGAAGAATTAGCAACTAGAGTGCATGATATGGAGCTAAGTATGGCTTCAAGTGGAGTTGAAGGACCACCGACCCTTGACTTCCCAAAACCCAAAGAAAGACAAGAAGCCAAGAAAGGGGGCAAGTCATTCGTCAAACCATCAACCAAAGAATCTATGGCGGTAAATGTTAAATCCATCAAGTTCCGAACAAAGAATGATGATAAAGAAGGTGAAAAGCAGAACATTCCTCGAGAGACGGGACAAAGAAAGTTAACCTTGAAGGAAATGCAGAACAAACAATACCCTTTCCTAGATTCGGATGTTCCCGGGATTTTTGATGACCTACTCAAAGAAGGTTTGATCGAGTTGCCAGAAATGAAGCGACCGGAAGAGGCTGGAAGAATCGACGACCCAAAGTATTGCAAATACCATCGGCTGTTGGGCCACCCAATTCAAGATTCCTTTGTATTTAAGGACAAAGTGTTACGGTTGTCTCGGGAAGGAAAAATCCTTTTAGAGGAAGATGCTACAACAAATCTCATCACTGTTACATGCTCCACAACAAATCATCAAAATGAAGAAGCCTGCCTATCCGAGACGGAGGATCGCTCTACTGATAGGGATCATACTTCAGCAATCACTTTCGCCGACGAGGATTTGCAACTCGGCTCTGATCCACATAATAGGCCGTTATTCATGACTGCATACACTCGTGAGAAAAAGGTGAACAAAATACTCATAGACGGAGGCTCTGCCGTGAACATCATGCCCCTACGAACCATGAAAGAGTTAGGGATTTCCACAGATGAGCTCGTGAGTAGTCGACTGATGATCCAAGGATTTAACCAAGAGGGACAACGAGCTCTTGGAGTTATAAGGCTAAACTTGTTGATGGACGAGATGACTTCGACGGCCTTGCTTTATGTGATCGATGCTAGAACATCATATAATATGCTCCTCGGCCGCCCATGGTTGCATGAGAATGGGGTAGTTCCGTCTACTTGGCACCAGTGTTTGAAATATTGTGAAAATGGTGTCGTAAGAAAAGTAGTTGCTGAGGATAAGCCTTTCTCTTAGGCTGAATCACATTTTGCCCCCGATGCCAAATACTACTTCAAAGACGCAAAAATAACAAAAGCCAAAGAAGTTCTCTCAAGCAAGAAATCTGAAAAGGGCCAAGCTGCTAAAGACGAACCATGTAAACCTTCACCTTGTTGCGATGGAAAGATCTCAAAGGGAAACATGCTCCTTTCCCAAGAAGAACCTCTAAAAGAGTTGACCTTGCCACTACACAAGCTTGATGCAACAATCCCGTTAAGTCAACCGCTTGAAGGATTCGTCCATCCGACATCGGGAGCTAGAACCGAGCATGGAACACTTCCATTACCTGATGACAACAAGCGTTACGGTCCTAAAGCCTTCAAACTCCTTCTCCAAGCCGGGTATAACCCACAAGAAAGTAGCTGCAGTAAATCCGATGTGGTCACGAATACAGTAAAGAAGGCTGGCCATGGTGGCAAAAGTTCCAAGATAGGTCTCGGTTATACGCCAGCAAATCCTGTTCGCATCACCATCAAAAGAGCAACCACTAATTATATCATTGAGGGAGAAGTCTCATCAACAGAAGATACTTTTGATAGAAATTGGAGAAAAGTACGTCGGGTCTCCGTCTTTGAAAGACTTGGCCCAGTGAAAAGACGTGGGAGAAACATTCGCCAAAGGATAAATGCTGCCAAGGTACAAAGGGGGCAATGAACAAAAATCCAATCAAAGGATTGGAAGCTTAATCCCGTCCCGTATGAAGAGGTTCACCACTTTAATTGTGTCATGTGATAAAGAGCTGAAGGCTAGAATGCAAACAATCATCTTCACAGAAACACAAGATGAAGACGATAGAGAGAGTGTGGCTTCTTCATACTTCGTCAATAGTAGTGCCCAACATGTCCCTCAACGTGCCCCTCAGAGCACTATAGAAAACCTAAGAAGGAAAATCATTCGACTAATCAGAGGTGGCTACGTCAACGAAGGGATATGGTACTATGCACACAATCCAAATAAGGCAAAGGAACGGGCAAATGAGAGCATGCGTAGACTTTAAGAAAGATGAAGAGGTAAATGAGGACGTTGCTTCAACAAATCACATTACCTTGAGTGAAGAGGTCCATGAAGCAGAGGAAGACGCCGAAATTGCGCCCCCAGAACTCGAAGAAGGAGTGAAATCAACAGTGGACGAGCTGAAAGAAGTTGACTTAGGTGATGTCGATGATCCCCGACCAATTTACATCAGCGCCCTATTGACATCCAATGAAGAAGAGGCATACATTAAATTGATGCGCGAATTTAGAGATGTATTCGCATGGTCATACAAAGAGATGCCTGGATTAGACCCGAAGGTAGTTGTCCACTATTTGGCCATAAAGAAAGGCACTTGACCCGTTAACAAACTCAACGTCGCTTTAGACCTGAATTGATCCCTCCGATAGAAGCGGAAGTAAACAAACTGATCAAAGTTGGATTCATTCGAGAAGTCAAATATCCCACATGGATATCCAGCATTGTCCCAGTAAGAAAGAAGAATGGACAAATCCGAGTTTGTGTTGACTTCAGAGATCTAAATGTGGCATGTCCGAAAGATGACTTCCCACTGCCGATCACCGAGCTCATGATTGATGCAACTACGGGGCACGAAGTTTTGTCCTTCATGGATGGATCATCGGGATATAATCAAATTCGTATGTCACCCAAGGACGAAGAGTTTACAGCCTTTCGAACTTCGAAAGGAATATACTGCTACAAGGTGATGCCATTTGGATTGAAGAACGCTGGAGCTACGTACCAAAGGGCCATGCAGAAGATATTTGATGACATGCTCCATAAGAATATTGAATGTTATGTTGATGATGTGGTCGTGAAGTCTGAAAGACGAGAAGATCATCTAAAGGACTTAAGGAAAGTGTTTGAACGCCTTCGAAGATACCAACTTAAGATGAATCCCCTCAAGTGCGCATTTTGAGTCACGTCTGGAAAATTCCTCGGATTTTTCGTCCACCATCGGGGCATAGAAATTGAGCAAGCTAAAATTGACGCAATTCTGAAGATGCGTGAGCCACGAAACATTCACGAGCTCAAAAGTCTACAAGGAAAGTTGGCATACCTTCGAAGGTTCATATCAAACTTGGCTGGACGATGTCAACCGTTCAGTAGGCTCATGAAGAAAGGCGTTCCATTTGAATGGGACAAATCCTGCACCAATGCTTTCAAAATCATCAAGGACTACTTGACGAAGCCACCAGTGCTAGTCGCGCCAGTGTCTGGACGGCCTTTGATTCCATACATCGCTGCACAAGAACGATCTATTGGAGCTTTGTTGGCACAAGAAAATGACAACGGCAAGGAAAATGCTTTGTACTATCTAAGCAGGACAATGACGCCAAACGAACTAAACTACTCAGCAATAGAGAAGATATGTCTAGCTCTGATCTTTGCAATTCAAAAGTTGAAGCACTACTTCCAAGCTCACACCTTCAGATATTTATCTTTTTCATTTTTATTTTATTTTTTATTTTTTTTATTATTATTTTTTTAAATCCTGGTTTGTGTGTTTCGTTAAGAAATTCTTCACTTCTCTTTTTCTCTCATCCAGGACCTCCCACTCTCCTCGAATTTCTTCATGTCTTCAGATAATCCGTTTGTTTAGAAAGCAAATCTCTCTAACGACTCATCTTGCGTTGGCGCTTGCCGGAGATGGACTAAGGTTGGGCTTTCCCCGAAGAGTGTCTTCGCGAATCTGTCTCTTTCTGCTGGCGACAGCGACTCGCCACCGCTTCTTTATCTCTTGATGGAGACGATCCACATCAAACAACCTTTCAATCAGCAGCGACGAGCAAGCTATTTTCTCCTCTTAGTGGCGCAGTGGGAAGCTATTTTCTTCCGTCTTCGTCATAATACCATGGACATCGTCGCCTTTCCTAACCTTCTACGCGAAAGAACCATATTTTTGGTCATTCTGAATTGTCTCCATGAAGATCAAACTAATCGTCGTTGGATTTTCGAATTATTTCTGGGCAGGTACATGTTTCACATTAACTTCTGTTTCTTTGCTTGCTCTTTTTTTTTTTTCTCGCAGGTCTTGTATTACCGGAATATTGCAGTCAAAGTCCGAAACCACGCTCCGATTTCTTTGAATTCATCGTACAGCTTGGGCTGGTCCTACGGTTTTTTTTTTTTTTTGCCTTGGACACGTGTATTCATCCTAACTCCATCGTCGAAACTAACGGTGTAGCGATGCATGCCCCATCTTCATCACAACAAAGAAGCATTGACTCTGAGAAGCAAACCCGGGTGTTTACTGTTCCTAATCTGATAGCTTCACTGGAGCGACATCTCAACTCGTTATTTTTCCTGTTATTCTCGGCGTCTCAAACCACCATTACCGCTGAGGCACTTTTATGATCGCACTCGAGGCATATGAAGGGGTTCTTCAGATTAATATCATCTTCATTCATCTTTGCGAAGGCGTTCTTCGAAACATTGTCAAGATTCTCACATCACCTATCAGCGTCCCATTTTACTTTATCCTGAAGAGACGGAGAGACGAACTCAACTTCAGAAGATAGACCTAAAGGCCTCGTCTTGCAGAAGTGTACTCAGACGTACTCGACCTGGAGAAATTGGCTCGACGTACTCAACTTGGAAAGGCACATCCGAAAATGTCAACTTGGAAAGGCGGACTCATCTTGAAGACTTGAGAGATGGCATCAAATTGGAGTGACGCACCTAGCAGACTCAACCTCGAGAAACACATCCGACAGACTCGATTTAGAGAGGCAGACTCATCTTGAAGACTTGAGAGCCGATGTTAATTTGGAGAAGCACATCCGAAAGGCTCAACTTGAAGACTTGAGAGACGGCGGTGGATTCTTCTTGAAGATTCAAGAGGCAACTTAACTTGGGAGAGGCGAACTCGACTTTGTGAGGCTCGAGAGATGGAGTCTACTTGGAGAGACGAACTCGGCTTGACATCCGATAGACTCGACTTGAAGCGACACATCTGACATTTCGACTTCAAGAGGTGCATTCAGCAGACTCCAAGTAGAATCAAACTTGGCTGGACGATGTCAACCATTTAGTAGGCTCATGTAGAAAGGCGTTCCATTTGAATGGGACGAATCCTGCACCAATGCTTTCAAAAGCATCAAAGACTACTTGACGAAGCCACCAGTGCTAGTCGCGCCAGTGTCTGGACGGCCCTTGATTCTGTACATCGCTGCACAAGAACGATCTGTTGGAGCTTTATTGGCACAAGAAAAGGACAACGGCAAGAAAAATGCTTTGTCCTATCTAAGCAGGACAATGACGCCAAACGAACTAAACTACTCAGCAATAGAGAAGATATGTCTAGCTCTGATCTTTGCAATTCAAAAGCTGAAGCACTACTTCCAAGCTCACACCATCTGCCTTGTCTCAAAAGCAAATCCTTTAAAGTATGTTATGTCAAAACCAGTGCTCTCCGACAGACTTGTAAGATGGTATCTCCAGCTGCAACAATTTGAGATAGTTTATGTTCCCCAAAAGGCAGTGAAGGGACAAGTGTTGGCCGACTTCTTAGCTGATCATCCTATCCCAGCTGAATGGGAATTATCGGACGATTTGCCAGATGAAGATGCTTTAGCTGTTGAAATCTCTCCTCCTTGGAAGATGTACTTTGACGGAGCAGCTCATAGAGAAGGAGCTGGTGCTGGGGTGGTCTTTATGACACTATATGGTGAAGTACTTCCATACTCATTCACTTTAATTCAGAATTGTTCGAACAATGTCGTTGAGTATCAGGCATCATTAAATGAACACTTAACTCGACCTATTATGCATGCATAAACACGTTTATCATTTATATTTTAGGGTTCATGCTCATTTAATTTTCGCACGTTTATGTTTCTGTTAAAAAGAAAAAAAAAAGAAAGAAAAAGGAAAGGAACTTGCGATGATGACACGAGTGTTTTTTGGATTATTGGGGTATGTCATTTGAGTAGAAGAAGCCAGGTTGGTTAAATTGATGATTTCTAATTAAAATTGCTGAAATTGGATAATCCCGAAACTATGTGGAATGATAACATTGTGTCTGATTTTATTCTCGATAAGTTGGTTGTCAAATATGCTTCATATGTTAACTTTTTGTTGTTTTATTTTATGTTTCTAATAAGTTGGGCTTGAATTGGTAAAAGATTGAGTAGTTGTGGATACCATCCTCTAATGTTGGAAAACAATTATGTTCGGGATAATGGTGTTTAGTTGAAAAAAAATGATGAGAGAAAAGATGGTGAGGGGTTGAATCAGTTGTCTACTCGTAGGGGTCCAAGTGTAAAAGAAAAATTGCGAAAAATGCAAATCAATACTAGCACACAGACTAACCTATGAGTGGTGTAGAGCTGCCGACCTCACCAAAAAAGAAAAAAAAATTGGAGAATAAAAGGGGTGGTCCTCGATACAAAGTCTAATCTAATGGCCCAACTAGTTTCTTGCTTTATAGCATATTTATATTTATATTTATATATATAAAAAAAAGAAAAAGAAAAAAGAGAGAAAAAAAACGAAGCATGCTTGATGAAATTGTGGTTCATTTAGGGGAAGCTCGGATTGCAATACCCTTTTCACCAATAAAGTTTAGTGGGGAGTTTGATTTCAGTCCGGAATTTTTGTGCCCTTTACAAGAAAGTTTGTGCTTCTTCCGACAAAGTGACGAAAACCCCAGTGTGTTTGGTTAGGTGTTTGAGCAAGGGATAACCTTACTTGTTTCCCCTAGATTATTTTTGTGCTAAATTGCTTGAGGACAAACAATTGTTTAAGTTTGGGGGGATTTGATAAATAGAAAAATGTGCATTATTTAGATTGATAGGTCTGTGATTTTATTGCATTAATTTGTTATGCACTGTTATTTTTCTACCTATCTGCACAAATACTCCAAGTTGTGTTTTTATGACAGTTGTAGTGGACTTGGAGCAATTTTTGGATCATTTAGATCGGATCGATAAGTAAATGAAGAACTGGGCCGGAATTGGGCCAGTTGGAGGAGATCTTGTGAAGAAATGGGCCAAATTGGCCCATGAAGTCAATACAACAAGCGGCCAACGTGGAAGTCATGGCCGAATTGGGCTTTGATGAGGTAAAGTCAACGGATCTGGAATTGATAAAGGGCTAAAGTGGTAATTAGGAAAAGGCCCATTATGGGCGTTAGTTTTGTTTAAGGAAAGAAGCCCTTGTGCGCTTATAAAAGGAGATCCAACGTAAGTTTTGTTTAAGGAAAGAAGCCTTTGTGGGCTTAAAAAATGAGATTCAGCGTAAGAAAGAGAAGGCATCCAAGAATTCAATTGGCGTGGGACAACAACAATAGAGCGTTTTTTAGACAAACTCATCTAATTCCGTTTGGTTTTATTTTTCGTTCATTTTCAATTATGTCGTTATTTTGTTATTATCAGATTTTAGATAATAGTTTGACTATGTGTAGCTAAACTATTTATATCAGTTCGAAGGGATGTTGAACCCTGCTCGTATTTTATAATTGATTAATCCGTAGTTATATTTTGATTTCTATCCGACAACTTATTTGTATTATTTGATCGTATGATTTATGATATTTTGATTCCTTAACATGATAGGGCCCGTCGAATTAAGTTATTGATTTAATTACCGCTAGAGTATAAAATTGTAATCCGTTTTTGTTACAGTTTTATAATCACAAGCAGCAATAGCGATTAATTCGTTAGGGATAATACAACTCTAGGTCATCTTCTCCAATCACCATTTTTGGGTTCTTTTATCTTAGTATTATGTTTCTTTGCATTTCAATCAATTTTCCGCTTGTAATAGTTAATATGGGTGAGTAGCACCCTAATATCTACCCTTGATCGAATGTGGAACTTCGAGTCGACATTATTTATGTGATTATTATGGTTGATGTTACCTTTTGATTGTGTATTCAAGTGTTTTATACTGTTTGCTATTATTGACTAACATTTATGAGTTGATTTGAGGATATCACCCTTTAAGCTTATAAGTGTATTTCTAGAAATTGGGATCACTACCGCAATTGTAGGGCCTTCGATTCATGTGTAGCGAACAATGATTAATTCATTGGTGATAGTATAAAGTTTGACCCCTAAAACTGACCTAGTGAGTTTTAGGTCTTATCTATCTCATTATCTTGGTGCTTCTGTCGTTTGGTTATTGAGCCGGAGAGAGCTTGTTCGAAGGTTGGATTAAATCAAATTGGATTAGTCGAAGAGCTTGTTTTAGCTACCTAGGATTAAGAGACAACAAGGCTATTAGAGCTTGTTAATAGTCTTGAGATAGGGACTTGAATTGCAATTGATTGGGCATCAACAATAGTCGCATAAACCAATTAGACCGAAGGGAAACGAGATCAAGGATGGAACCTTTTATATATTTGACAAACCGAAAAATTAATTTATTTGTCCTTTGATCACTTGTTACTTGAATCTTAATATTTCTAGTTTATTTGTTGGTTTTGGTAATTGTTAGTAGTCGATTAGTTGGTAATCACAAACCCCCCCCCCCCCAACAACCTTTATTGCTTTTGCTTGTTTGTTATTATTTCTATTTCAAATTCCTAGTTGTTTGATTAATCGAAACAATACTATTCGTCCGTTCCCTGTGGGATTCGAACCGACTTGCCACTCTACTTAGTAGAGTTGAGAGTTCGGATATTAATATGGTATCGTGTAACGACGCGCGTCTACCAAATTTTGGCATCGTTGCCGAGGAGCAGTGTTAAGATTAGTATTGTTTTGGTGTTCAAGCATTATCTTTATTTACATAGATAGTTATTTGCTTGTTTATCTAGTAATCTTGATACTTACTTTGGTTCTTTGTTTGATTGAGTTGTAGTGGATGTTCACATGTTCGCAAGGACAGAGAGGATTATTATTTGAACCCAATATCATTGAACGTGAGTGGGTGTTAAGAAGAAGAGCTCGGGCAAATCCGGGAAGAATTTGAAGATTTGAACATCGAGAGTGAGGAAACCACTGAACCGAAAGAATGGCTAATGAACAAGTTTGGGAGAGGACTATGAAAGAGCTCGCAAACACAAGGGTTGTTCATGAACCCTTGTGTATCACATTTCCGGAGATAGGGAACGACACTACTTTTGAACTCAAGTCGGGACTCATTCATCTCTTGCCATCATTTCACGGATTATCCGGGGAAGACCCCCATAAGCATTTGAAAGATTTCCATGCGGTATGCTCAAGTATGAAACTGAAAAGAGTAACCGAGGAGCAGATTAAATTGAGGGCGTTCCCTTTCTCGCTCAAGACCTTGCAAGTGATTGGCTATATTATTTGCCACCAGGTACCATTACCACCTGGGAGCAAATGGAGATACAATTCCTTGAGAAGTACTTCCCTGCATCCCGGGCCACCAACATCAAAAAGGAGATCAGTGGCATTAGGCAAATCCAAAGAGAAACTTTGTACGAATATTGGGAAAGGTTTAAGAAACTTGTGGCAAGCTGCCCATAACATCAAATCACCGAGCAACTTTTGATCCAATATTTTGTCTGACTGACAGAAACATGATTGACTCAGCCAGTGGTGGAGCTTTGGTCGACAGGACCTCTACGGAAGCCCAAGCATTAATTTCGAAAATGCCAGCTAATACTCAACAATTTGGTTGTCGAGAATCTGTGAGACCGGCTCGTGAGGCTCAAGATGCACATATTGAGGAAATGTTAGATCAACTCACTAACCTAGTAAGGAAGTGGCCTCGGGTAGCACTCCTACCCCCAAACCATACAGGATATCTCATACTCACAGACATACAATCCGGGATAGAGAGATCACCCCAACTTCAAGTACAGGAACTAAAATCCGAATGTGCAGCAACAAGGCGAACAGAGTGGGCAGAATCGACCCCCCTACCCTAAGGGGATGTACCAGCAGAAATAGCCTCGAACCAACACCCTCTGATCCTTCATTGTCTGATATAGTGAAAAGTTTGGCAAACAGTACCCTTCAGCTTACAAAAGAATCGAATTAGAGATTCCAAAATATTGAGACCCAAGTCAGCCAAATCGCATCAGCAGTATCTCGTCTGGAAAGTGCTCAGAGTAGGAAGTTGAGTGCACAGCCAGAGATAAATCCCAAGAACGCCAGTGCGATCACCTTGAGAAGTGGGGTGATGCTTGGAGAGCCTGAAAAGCTCGGGCATCCCTCTAGGGGTGAAAGAAAAGCTGAAAGTGAAGAAGTTAGTGCTGAAGAGGAGGCCTCGGCCGAGACACACGCCTAATTCGGCCGAGATGCCCTGCATCGTTTGGAAAAGAAAACGCCCTGTAAACTCATCTCGGCCAAGGCGGAGAGGATCTCGGCCGAGATCAACTGCACCCTTTTGAAGGGAATTCACCCTGTAAGATCATCTCGGCTGAGGCCAATCCAGTCTCGGCCGAGGTACTTCAAGATCCAAAACTTTACACTTCTACTCCGCCACTCCCCTTCCCTAGTCAAATCAAGAAAGTGGCAGATAGAAGTAAAGACCGGGAGATTCTTGAGGTGTTCAGAAAAGTAGAAATCAACATTCCTTTGATTGAAGCCGTGAAGCAGATCCCACGGTATGCCAAATTCTTGAAAGATCTATGTACCAATAAGAGAAGGCTTCAAGGGAATGAAAAGGTACTCATGGGGAAGAGTGTATCTGCAATCTTTCAAAAGAACCTTCCACAAAAGTGTAAGGACCCAGGGATGTTCGTGATCCCTTGTAAGATAGGTAACTGTAGGGTTGAGTGGGCTATGCTCGACTTGGGGGCATCGATCAATGTGATGCCCCGTTTGATATTGCACAACCTGAATCTGGGACCCTTGAAAGATACAAGGGTTGTTATCCAACTTTCAGATCGAAGTACCTCATTTCTGGATGGGGTTGTTGAGGATGTGCTAGTTGAGGTAGACAATCTTGTATTCACAGCTGACTTCTATGTATTAAACATGCAAGGAGACGCATCAAACTCCACACCAATTTTGTTGGGAAGGCCGAATCTGAACACTTCCCAAACCAAAATTGATGTGCGTGAGGGAACTCTCACTTTGGAGTTCGATGGTTAAGTTGTAAAGTTTAATATATTCGAGTCCATGAAATATCCTGAAGATGTACACATTGTATTTTCTGTCGATATCATTGACCCTATGGTGGAAGAAGTGTTTGAGTGTTATTGCAGAGATCAAGATTCTATGGAACTGGAAAATCTTTTGGAGAAGAAGGAACCTTAGGAAGCTAAGAGAGAATTAGTGGAAACAGTGGCTCAATTGCAGTCCCCCAAACAACTCCGACAGACGTTCGATCAAAAGTTCATTCCACTTCTGGAGAGGCACGAGAAGGCCCTTCCCTCCACCATCAAGGCCCCGAGCCTTGAGCTCAAAGCTCTCCCGACCCATCTTAAATATGCATACCTTCGAGATGGAGACACATTACCGGTAATCATATCATCAAAGTTAACTCCAAGGCAAGAAGATGCATTGATTGAAGTTCTTAAGGAGAATAAAGTTGCAATCGGGTGGACTATTGCCGACATCAGAGGCATAAGTACCTCCCTTTGCATGCACCGAATCCTTCTTGAGGATGATGCGAAGCCTAGTCGGGAGCCACAAAGAAGGCTTAATCCACCTATGATGGAGGTGGTAAAAAAGGAGGTCATCAAGCTATTGGATGTGGGCATTATTTATCCCATTATCGGATAGCAAGTTCGTGAGCCCAACACAAGTTGTTCCTAAGAAGTCAGGCATAATAGTTGTGGAAGGGAAAGACAGAGAGATGGTACCCACCTGCTTGCAAATTGGGTGGAGGGTCTGCATTGATTACCGAAAGCTTAATGTCATGACAGGTAAGGATCACTTTCCCTTGCCGTTCATTGACCAAATGTTGGAAAGATTGGCGGGCCACCCATACTATTGTTTTCTAGATGGATTCTCCAGATACTTCCAAGTACCAATCACACCCGAGGACCAAGAGAAAACAACATTCACGTGTCTTTTTAGTACGTTTGCTTGGAGGAGGATGCCCTTGGGGCTCTGCAATGCGCCAGCTACATTCCAAAGATGCATGGTTAGCATTTTCTCTCAATTCATTGGACATATCATTGAGGTATTCATGGATGATTTTAGCTATATGGTTAGTCATTTGAGAATTTTCTTGAAAACCTTGTGAAACTTTTGAAAAGATGCGTTGATAAAAACCTCGTTTTAAACTGGGAAAAATGCCACTTTGTGGTGGAACAAGGGATTGTTTTAGGGCATGCCATTTCTGAAAAGGGTATAGAAGTAGATAAAGCAAAGGTCGATTAATTACTTCTCTGCCTTACCCCGCAAATGAGGGAGGTTCGTTCGTTCCTTGGTCATGCAGGTTCCTATCGTCGTTTCATAAAAGACTTCTCAAAGATCGCTGCCCCCTTGTGTCGATTGTTGCAAAAAGATGTTGATTTTGAGATAACAGATGAATGTAAGGTTGCATTTGATGTGCTAAAGGAGAGGCTTGTTACACCACCAATCATCCAACCACCGGACTTGAGCCTTCCTTTCGAACTCATGTGCGAATCAAGCGGTCAAGCGGTCAAGCGGTTGGTGCAGTGCTAGGACAAAAGAAGGGGAAGGTTGCACATGTGATCTATTATGCTTCACACTTTGAACCCTGTCTAGGTCAACTACACCACAACCAGAAAGGAGCTTCTAGTTGTGGTCTTCGCACTTGAAAAATTCAGGTCGTACTTAATTGGAACTAAAATTGTTATTTTCACTGACCATACAGCTCTTAGATTTTTTATGTCAAAGAAAGAAGCCAAGTCAAGGCTAATACGGTGGATCTTGTTGCTCCAAGAGTTCGATTTGGAGATTAAAGAAAAGAAAAGTGCAGAAAATATTGTGGCTGATCATTTGAGCCGGGTGAACCAAGAAGAAATTGAATTGCCTCTTCGAGAAAGCTTTCCGGATGAACAATTGTTCCTAGCCGCCGACTCAAGTGCCTCATGGTATGCAATCTAGTGAACTACTTGGTAGCGAAGAAGTTTCCCGATGGAATGAGCAAAGCCCAGAAGGATAGACTAATAAGCAAAGCAAAGTACTATATCTGGGACGATCCTTACTTGTGGAGATATGGGTCCGATCAAATGATATGAAGATGTATCCCGGAGACCGAGGTTCGGTCTGTCCTAACATTCTATCACTCCTACGTGTGTGGAGAACACTTTGGATCGAAGAGAACAGTATATAAGGTTCTGGAAAGCGGATTCTTCTAGCCCACCTTATTCAAAGATGCTTATGCCTTTTGTAAGTCTTGTGAAAGCTGTCAAAAGACGGGGAATGTTTCCCAAAGGAACGAAATGCCTCAAAACCCCATAGTAGTGTGTGGGATATTTTATGTTTGGGGCATGGATTTCATGGGGCCTTTCCCCTCTTCCTATGGAACTTGTACATCTTGCTTGCGGTGGATTGTGTGTCTAAATGGGTGGAAGCCAAGGCTACCCGGACGAATGATTCGAAAGTGGTAAAAGATTTTGTCAAATCAAATGTCTTTGCCCAATTTGGAAATCCAAGGGCCATAATAAGTGATCGCTCCTTGAAAAGTAAGGTGTTCTGCACAAAGTTTCAACACCATATCACCCACAGACGAATGGGATGGTTGAAACATCAAATCGGGAGATCAAGTCGATTTTGGAGAAGATAGTCCAGCCAAACAGAAAGGATTGGAGTCTAAGGCTAGACGGTGCATTGTGGGCATATCGAGTCGCCTACAAGACTCTGATCAGGATGTCACCATATCGGCTTGTCTATGGAAAGTCACGTCACTTGCCCGTTGAGATCAAGCACAAGGCCTACTGGGCGATTCGGCGCTGCAATGTGAATTTGAATGAGGCCGGAACACACCAAAAGCTTCTACTTCAAGAACTTGAGGAAATGAGAAATGAAGCTTTCTAGAATTCCATGATCTACAAGGAGAAAACCAAGGTATTTCATGATTCAGGAATTGCCCGGAAAACCTTCAATGTTGGGGACAAGGTGTTGCTATATCATTCGAGACTGAAACTATTTCCGGGAAAACTTTGATCGAGGAGGCTTGGGCCTTTCGTTGTTAAAGGAGTGTCTTCGCATGGCGTCGTTGAAATAGAAAGCAACAAAACGGACAAGTGCTTCAAGGTGAATGGACATCTTCTCAAGCCTTACTTCGAAAGTTTCCAAGGAGATTATGGAGAGGAGGAACGAGTGGAGAACCCACCGGTGAACTAACCGAACCTCCGTCGAGCCAACAACGTAAAACAAAGGCGCTTGTCGGGAGGCAACCCGACGGTAAATTTATTTTCTGAATTTTAAATTCATAGTCTAAGTAGTAGTTTTAATATTGTCATGGTATTTTTTATCTTTTTGTTTAGATGTGTGTAGATACCAACCAAGATAAATAAAAGATAGTGTACAATGGGGGTGAAGGAGACAGAATTAGAGGAAAATTCGCAGGGGACTTCACCCCGACCGAGGCACACACTGATCTCAGCCAAGGAACATTGAAGGAAAATGGCCAAAGTCCCTGTGAAGACACCTCGGCCGAGGTCCATCCATGTCGTGTCCGAGGCCCATCTGGAGTAAAAATGGCCAAATTCCCTGTGAAGTCACCTCGGCTGAGGTCCATACATGTCTCGGCCGAGGCCAATTTTGTGCAAAAACGGGCCAATTCCCTGTGAAGTCACCTCGACCGAGAACACAACTCATATCGACCGAGGCCTGTTGTTGAATTTCAAAGGGCCAAGAAGAATGACTCAACTCGATCGAGGCCAATCTGAGAACAACACGTCTCGTCCAAGGCGTACACCAGGTATAAAAGGGCCTGCGCGAACAGGTTAGGGCACTTCTCCCCTTCTCCCCCCCCACCATCCCAATCCGCGAATAGCGCACAACACCCACACCTACTCTCAAATTCCGCCATTTTTGCTCGATTAATTTCACTCAAACTCTCACACATACTCACCCACATCACATTACGCACCTTCATCCAATTTATTTTGGATTTGGAGCGATTTTGAGTTTGTGTCGACAAAAGGGCGCGAAAATAAATTTTCAAATCATCTTCGTCTAAAGTCGTCCGGTATGTATTGCTATGATTTTCTATTGCTTATGTACTATTTATTATTGAATTGGATGCATAAAAGGACATCAATTTTGTATTTTTAGTTTGGTTTTATTAAATTTGGTTGATTAATTGCAATGTTGCATAAATTCTTAGCCAAATTGATTTGTTTGTCAAATTAGGAATACGAGGTGATGATGATATGTGATATTTGAGTACTTGTTGACTAGGAGAATAGATTGGGTGATAAACTTGTGAATTTGGATTGTGGACATTCTTCAAACATGTGTATTGGATTGTATAGTCCCACTTTGCTTGTTAATATGGTCATCATTTCAATTTTTGGGCTAGAGTGGTTTATGTGTAATCGTTTGAGACGACTTAATGTGTGTTAGAGCACATCAAACCGATTGGGGCTTATTTTTGTTGATTTGATTATCAATTTAATCTGCAAAAAGGTCATTTAGGCTAGATGCTTGATTCATGTTGAAGAATGATGAGTGTGAATTTGATTTCCTTTGGACAAGTGATAATGGATGCATAAGGTTGAAATTTTGTGTTAAACTCAAATTCAATGTGTGTGCTTTTGATTGTTTATAGAAAAATAATGGCACCACCAAAGAACACTGGCACCTCCAAGATATATGCCACCACAAGTAGACAAGTAACCCACAAGGTCTGAAAAGGCAAGGGCAAAGAAAAAGTGAATGAGCTCAATCTCGAGGCTCCTGGAACTGAAACCCCGAGAATCCCGGTAGCTATAGATCAGACCACTGACAGCCAGCCCTTTGACATCGTGTTGAAGAATGATGAATATAAAGACAGACTCAGACGGCTGATGAGATTGGCACAGACCCGATTTGGTGATTTCAAGATCCTCGAGGCCATGGGGATCAAGGTAAATGTTGATGAAATATTGAAGAAAGTGGGCCCTTCCAAATGCCTCACCCCTCGACCCACATATGAGAGATTCATTTTGGAGTTCTTCAACACCCTCGAAGTCTGGCAGACTCGAGTAAATGCGAGAATCAAGTCTACACCATCACCTTCCAAATGATGAACGAGACGAAGACTCTCAATAGATCAGACTTGATACGCATTGACGGGTTCAAGGATAAACTCTCTACCTTCGCTCTTAACTCGAACGAAAAATTTGATGTGCAGACCTTCTGGGGGCAAATCACAGCTGCCCCCGGAATAATCGAAGCTTAGGTTTTTTACTACAAGAAGTAAAAAACAACTTGGATTAGGAATTCGGTCGTTAAGTATATTCAGAAGCTGCTGAGCTTAACGATTTTTGGGCGAAAGGAGATGAGTGTCGCCCGGATATTCGAGTTAGAGGTCCTGTGTTTGATTCTAAAAGTGCAAGCCAGGAGCTACGAAGAAGTCTTGGTCGAAAGCTTCGAGAAAATCGTGAAAGAACTGAAAGCAGATAAGAAGAGAGAAACGAAGCTTCCCGACTCAATCGACTGTGGAGTCCTCATCACTCCTATCCTTGAGCATTCGGCGTCCCCTTGATAAATTTCACTCCTATCACAGATGATTATTTTCTTGACTGGGAGGACATGGAAAACCTAAGGATAGCGATGTTGGGATATCACGATGGGACTTCTGGGACAGCAGTGCCGTATGTTTTACAGAATACACTCTGACCTACATTAAGAACCTAGATATCATGACAAACTTAGAGTTGAGCTCGGAAGATCACATAAAAGAGTCAAGAAATCCGACCAGCGACGAGTTAACAAGGTTCCAGAGGGGCAAGAAGCCAAGGACTATGGCAAGGGAGAAGAGCGTGAGGGATGCAGAAGGAAGCAGTCAGCCGAACAGGCCATCCAAGAAGAGACTGGCATCTGTCATGCAGTCTCAATCCGAGATTCAAGAGCACCAAGACAACCGGCTAGCTGCAAGGGTGGAAGAGATTCGAGAAATAAGAGCCAATATCAGCGAAATCAAGGGGAATGTCAGTAAAATGGGGGCCGAATTGACGGAGATTAAGGAGAGCCAGAACAAGCTTTTGGACTTGTTCAAAAGCATTCGAGGATGCTTCAGTGGCTCAAGCCCCCGACATGCCCGACCCTCAAAGTCGTTGTGAGTGGAGCACCAAGGGTGTCTCGCCTCTTCTCCATAAACTTAGTTGAAAACTAGGTTTGGGGAGAGTATGGGGGTGGGACATTCTTGGCCGCTCAAGTCCTCATCTCTCTTATCTCCCTTACTATCTCTTTACCTTAGCTGATTGTGATGATCTCATTGGCCTGTGTGCCCCATTTCTGTTTAACTTGCACTTGCTTCGATTGATTTGATTGTGGCATGTGAGCCTAGACCACTCTTTGTTGGATTAGTTTCACGACCCGTGTGCCAATTATGTTTGATGATTGCTTGTGGTGACTATTTTGGATGGATTGTTAGAGTTGTGGATAAATTAGTGGGCCTATGAGCCATTGGCTATCTATTTGTTAGTTTGGTTGCATTATATTGTTGATATTTTGGTTTTGGTATTGCACATTTAGGAGTAGGAATTTTGATAGTTTTTAGTAGTATTGGGATGGATGGTCTTGAATAATTGGTTAAGTTCGTTAATCACCAATCTATACCCCTCCTTTCCACAAACCTTGGTTTTCAACCAAGTTTGGGGAGGGGTTAGTAGGTGTACGGATTTGGCCACTTGAAAAAAAAGTTGATTGGACCAAATTGGAACGAGAAACGTGGCAATGGTTAATGATGAAAATTTTTTTTGTCAAAAATTTTGAAAATGGGCCATGGTAGAGCATGGTAGGCTTTTGAAGCAAAATTAAGCTTGCATTCAAAACTTGTGATCAAAATTTTACCAAAGTGAGCTTTTGAGCCTTAAAAAGATACTCTCATTTTAGCAGTAATTCAAAATCGGTGTGAAATTCATTGAATGCATTTATTCGTCTCCAGAAATTACCCTGATTCTTTATATTGAATAAGTCGGTACATCGTGTGACCTTGAAAGTGATCTTAAGAATTTCTTGATTTGAGCCTATTTCAAAAACTTGAAAATGTTTCCTTTTCACCAAATATTTAAAAAAATTGCCTTTAGTTAGCCCGTTGACCTTTTAGCCTTTTTGTTTGATAGCCAACTCTACAAGCTGATTCTCTTTCCATTAGCCTTTGAACCTAAATGGACTAATTGAGTATGAGGGAGGTGGTTGGAAGGTAGCCGGTTGGGAAATTGGGATCAAATTGGGTAGAATAGAGGAATCATTGAAGGGTGAAGAAAAATTTACACAAAATAGGCAAGAGTCGAGAACATTAGCCTCTCCAATGTTTGTAAATATTTATTACTAAAAAAAAAAATCGAGTCAAAAAATCGAAAAAAAAAAGTTGAAAAATTAGAAAAACAAGAGAAAGAGTTGTTTGTATATATCTTGCTAGTGTTTAAGTTTGGAGAAGCTAGTGAAAAGCACAATGATCCTTGATCAACATTCTCAAAGTTTTAAAAGTCATAAAAAGCACCCTTCAAGTGAGAACTAAAAACAAGGGAGTTCTAGGTTGGGTTGAGGTAAATAAATCGAACCTTAGGATCGATTTGATTGGGAAGTGAGAGAGTGAGGTAGAGTGATAAATGTTTGAGGGGTAGACGAGAGTAGCTGACTCATTTAGTCCGTTTTATAGTCACTTTTGCCCAAAAATTATCCCACCTTACCCCAAGCCAACATTACAACCTTTGTAAAGACCTTTTTTATTCTTTGTCACATATGTCGAGTACACGTTCGAATTTAAATGATTGGCAAGCCTATGGTAGGCGATTCATACATTTCAATGTGAGCGCATACACTACCCACTGGATACACTCGAGAGTTGAGAGATACACTCACCCGGTGAGGATCTCAAGTCGAGAATGTCAAGTCTTGAAAGTAGTCGAATTAGTCTATCACATAGGCTCATTATTACCATGATTGCCTAGCTTTTGAGAAAATCTTCTAAGACCAATTTGCCACTTAAATCTACCCTAATACGTGTCCTTTCTTCTTTTTCTTTATTTGTTCGGGATGAAACAAAGTTTAAGTTTGGGGAGATTTGGTACATGTGATCGTGCATGCACTTTAGGTTGATTTTAGTGCCATTTTATTTATAATTGTGTGCATATTCATGTGTAATCTGGGCATTTATTTCTTATTGAGCAGATTAACGCATTCAGTTTGTTTCTATGTCAAAACAGGTACAATTAGACTAAAAACGAGCATCAGAGATTGCAAGTTGACAGATTGAACGAAGTAAACAGAGGACAAGGCTGAAGAAGCATCTCAGTCGAGACAAACACAGATCTCGACCGAGACATCCATCTAGAGGAATTGGGAAAAAATCAAAGTTCAAGAATCTCGGCCGAGACAAGCTTATAAGTTGATATGAGGATTGATCACCCTTTAGGAAGTTTATAAGTGTATTTCTAGAAATCGGAATCACTATCCGTAATTGTAGGATCTTCGATTCATGTATAGCAAACAATGATTAATTCATTGGTGATAGTACAAAGCTTGGCCTCTAAAACCGAGTTTGTGAGTTTTATGTCTTATCTATCTCGTTGTCTTGGTGCTTCTGTAGTTTGGTTATCGAGCCGAAGAGAGCTTGTTTTAAGGTTGGATTAAATCAAATATGGTTAGTCGAGGAGCTTGCTTTGGCTAGCTAGGATTAAGAGACAACAAGGTTATTAGAGCTTGTTAATAGTCTTGAGATAGAGACTTGAATTGCAATTGATTGGGCATCATCAATAGTCGTGTAAACCAATTAGACCAAAGGGAAACAAGATCAAGGGTGGACCCTTTATATATTTGACAAATCGAAAAATCAATTTATTTGTCCTTTGATCGCTTGTTACTTGAATCTTAATATTAATTGCTTTCTAGTTTATTTGTTGGTTTTGGTAATTGTTAGTAGTCATGTTGGTAATCACAAATCTCCACCCCCCTCCCCCCGCGCTCACAACCTTTATTGCTTTTGCTTGTCTGTTACTATTTCTATTTCAAGTTCCTAGTTGTTTGATTAATCGAAACAATACTATTCCTCCGTTCCCTGTGGGATTCGACCCGACTTGCCACTCTACTTAGTAGAGTTGAGAGTTCGGATATTAATTTGGTAGCGTGTAACGACACGCGTCTACCAGCGCTCACAACTTTCTTGCCTTTTTTCACTCAAAAAAATACTCTCTCAAGCTTCCTTGAACAATAGAACACAAAAAAAAAGTCACCAAAAACTCAGACTACGCAATTTTCCTTCGAAGATGGAATTTTGGCGCCAAACTTTTCACTGGATGACAAGGACAATGGGGTGATTTGATTTTCGAATTTGTAGAAACCACACGATCAAGGTAAGATTAGAAAAGTGTAGGTTTTTTTTTTTTATTTTTTTTCGGATTTTTTTATTTTTTTTTTCATTTTTTATTTTTTTTATTTTTTTTATTTTTTTTATTTTTTTTTTGGCTTCTGGTTCAGGTTTATGTAAGAAAGTTCAAAATTTTGGGAGATAGAAGAAAAGAAAAAAACTTGGTAGAGAACCTTGGCTCTGGTGCCAACTGATACGATCCTCAATTATAATTTAACGTTGCAACAAGAATCCGAAGCGAAAAGCGTGTAGACACAAACGGAACGGATGGATGAATTCTCAACCCTTGATTCAGAAACCCACGAACTTCAGTATAGAAAATCTCAATCTGATGCAAGTATGTGAAATAAGAACCTTGGAATAACGAAGATGCCACAAACGGAATGAAAAGCCGTTTAATAAGTCAATAGAGAATGCCACAGAAAGAATTTCCGATAAGTTCAACAAGTTCGAAAGAACTAGAGAGAGATAAAACTCACAAAATATTATTGATGAATGGTGTGTTAGTTTTAAAAATAAGGAAGCCTATTTATGGGCTGAAAACTGGAGATCTTCTCCTAATAGAATCGGGAAAGATCTCAGAAATCGAAACTAATAAGGTAAACTGGAGATCTTCTCCTAACATGATCATGAAATATCTCAGAAATTTAAATTAATAAGGTAACTAACTAAACTTGGCATGCAAGACAAAACTACTTCTAAAAATAGCTAAAATTGTGATTTCAAAACTTGGTCACCAAGTTTTCGAAAATAATAATAATAATAATAATAATAATAATAATAATAATAATAATAATAATAATAATAATAATAATAATAATAATAATAATAATAATAATAATAATAATAATAATAATAATAATAATAATAATAATAATAATAATAATAATAATAATAATAATAATAATTGAATTAATATTCAGCCTTCTAGAAACTCCAGCAAATTAACAGGCCTTGGATCATCAAGTCCTTCATCTCCGATGGGCTTCCTAATCTTCTCTTGTAATTGGTTCGACTGGAACTTGAACGGGATCTTGTGGATTTGTATCTTGATTTGCATCAGTGCCTTTGATTATTCAGGGCACTTTGAGAAAATCCATTCCATCCACCTTCCATCATGCATCATATTGTTGTATTTTCGAGCAGTCTTTGTACTTGCTGGCAGCTCGTTTTTTCATAGTAACTATCTCTTTTGTTCAAAGATAGATCCTGCATAGGAAGAAGTCATTGATGTCATTGTATTAATCATTCTTTGTTTCTCAAACAGTTTGAAATTTTCCTTGATCTTTTTCATCTCGATGAAGAAAACCCAAAGGCCCCAAGTTTTCTTTGAAGTGATGTCATCCTTAGTAAAGGTTGATACCAGGGGAATCTTGTTTCATGGGATAGACATACTTTTTTTATGTTGTTGCCTTATCGGGCCTCTGTATCTTTATGAAATGGAAAGCTAGGTGAGTCCTGTTCTTGTTTGGTTCTAGGGTTGCTAAAATGAACTTTAGCTCCAGAATATCTCCGATTCAAGGTGGTCATTTTCTACGTCTCTCTCATGGCATCGCCAATCCATCTCGAAAGTTTTGAAATTTCTGGAAACCTAGTGATTCAGTATGAATCGAAGTTAAGGCTCTAAAATCATACCATTCTTTTACATCTTTTCAATTAGCTCCTGGGAATCCACATCCTTTGATATTTACCAGATTGTTCAATGTGGCATCTTGTTGGATTAACATCAGCTTCTGTAACAATCTTCTTCCATGAGATTTGATCAACCTAAAAAGGAGACACTTTAATCTTGTTAGTATCATCGTCGGACGTACTTGCCATCGGCCTACGACTGATATCTCCATTTTTCTACCCAGAGGTGTTGGGTTAGCTTGAGCCAGCAAAAGAAGTATACTTCATATCCTTAGTTTTTTTCTTCAGCTAAATCCGCGTAGGAATCCAACCTAGAACTCAGGCATGCTCACAGTACTTGAATCTGTGGTGATCGAGTTAGGGACCCATTCTCGAAACTCACCATTTTTCTCTAGTGAAGAAGCTTCCTGTCGGATAGGAATGATCAGGCTGTCTCAGAGACGTGAATTAGCATATCCGGTAGCCTTCAACGCATTTTAGACGTTTGACAAGCCCTCTCGTTGAACTCGACCCCTGACCTTGCCACTAATGTCCATCAAATTTTCTAGCTCCTCCAAATTCTTTAGAGTTTCATGTATCTCGTTAGGATGGAGTTTACTTCACTGCACGCCATCTCCCGTCAAGAAGTATGCAAGAACATTTTCATGAGACTCAATAATGGCAACCTCATAACCATAATATTCACAATCAGCTTGTCATTTATGTAATCTAGCTTTCTGAGGTTTAGATTCAATTTTCTTTGTTAAGAAAGCTTTGATACTCGTGTTATCAATTTTAAGAGTGAACTTCTTAGAAAGTAGGAATAAAGACCATTTTTCAAAAAGTCTTTCGAACTGCGAAGAATTCTTTCGCATTTGAAATGTCATCTTGGTGCTTCGTTTTCGGCGAAGAGACCGCTGTAGTATCATCATGGCACCCAGAGGCGGAGCCAGTAGGGGGGCTGGCAGGGGTCGTCGCCCCCCCCCCCCCCCCCCCCCCTCAACTTTGCAACAATACCACTATATATATGCAAATATTTATACTCTTACAGTTTACACTATATTGCAACAATAGAGAGAGCATTTTCGGCTACTTTTTTTGTCCTACTTTAATAATTAAAAGATCAAAATAAATTTTGATCTTGCCCCCCCAACTTTAAATTCCTGGCTCCGCCACTGATGGCACCTTTCCATTTGGTGTGGTTTGATTAACACCACTGCCCACCAGGCATTTGTATAAAAAAACAAGTTTATCCTCGCCATTGGGTATCACTAGCTTTGAAAGATTCTTACAAATTTCTTTAAGCCGCAACACTGATTTTATGTTATCCTTTGTCCATTAGAAATCTAAATCTTTCTTGAGTAATGGGCTAAATATAGTAAACACCTTTCCATATTTTGCTAGATTCTTTACCAACATACCATCAAAATTAACAACTCCAAGAAACTAAGAAGCTGCTTCTTGTCCTTAAGGTCATCTAGAAATCCTTGCACCTTCTCCATAAAATAGTTTTCAAGGATGATTTCGAACTAGTCGATCTCGATCCCAAGGAACTCGATTGGTCTTGTGGAGATTATTGCTTTCTTCTCCGATAGCACTAATCCTTCTTTGTGACAAACTTCTGAAAAGATCTCTAGATTTTTTTTTGCTCCTTCACATTTTTCGAGACAATGAGTATATCATCGACATAAACAAACATGAATTTGAAATAGTCTTTACAAAACCTATCCATCTTTCTCTAATATATCTTGGCTGCATTCGCTAATCCCATAGGCATCATGTTTCGGATACAATGTCCGTGTGGTGTAGATAAAACGTCTATTTCTTGCTAGGATCTTCCATCTTAATTTGATAAAATCCAGATTTACAATCAAATTTAGAAAATATATTTGCATCCTTGATGCAGTTCACTAGGCGTTCTCAGCTCGGAATGTAGTATCCGTCGAATTCCAAGATGTCGTTGATCTGGAATCTTGGTTTTTCCCTTTTTCATTTCACCATGATTTCTACCATAAATTATGGGCTCTTGTACGGAGAAACTCCTACAGATATTAACTTAAGGTCCAGTTGTTCATTAAGTATCATTTTCATATCCTCGCGATCTTCTTGAATGATTGGTTTGTATTGGACAAACTCATTTTCTCTTCTGCTTTCACCTATAATGATGCTTTGAGTTTATTCTTGTCTCATCATGCTAGAATATCCTCATTTAAATTCCTTTGTATATTTTTTTGGACATCTTCCAAAGAGATTTGTTCTTCATTGGTGACATCAGGTTGTGGTCAAACATCCATATAAACCTTGAGGACTTTGATTGTCTCCCTAGATATTCTTTTATCCACCTATCCTCCTAGGATTTCGGCCTAATATTGAAGGAGTGCATGTCCGTATTAACAATGATCCTTCATCTTTGGATGACTCAGTTTTTCTTCATTCTCTTTGGTGAACCGCTTAAATGTCTATAGAAAATTATTTCATTACAGAATATTTGCACTAGTATCATGGAAATAAATTGGTGGAGTCTTGACTTTATACCGTGGGGTATCTTTTGCTTTGTTGATCATTATTTATGTCTGTTAAGTTTCTTTAAGGATAAGAATCCTTTTCAAGAAATCTCTTCCTAGAATAGACAATAAATCTTATCCAATATCTTGAGGAAGAACTTGTGGCTTGGCCGTACATATTCATGTGTCTGAATCAATGTAAGCTGTAAAATTATCTGCTCGATCATATAACATACATGTGGAGATGTATATGGAGGATGGACTACTTGCCATAGAGTTTGTAAAGAGTTTCGAGCACATCATCGAATCTAATACCATCTATGCACCATCGCAAATTCCATTCAATTGCTTATATTTTGTCAAACAACTTTTTAGGAAAAACTTTTGTGTTACACCTTTATCACAATAGAACATTTGTAATATGATATGGTGAAAGCAATCTACTCAGGTCTACAAAAATTACAATTTATTAGAGCACCTAAGATTTACTTATTCGTTATCTAAAATAAATTTTATTCGAGATGGTTTTTTTGTGACGACAAAGGAGTGTTGTAGCTTAACAATATGAATACGTTTCTGAAGTGTAAAAACCTGGACTTGGAACATTTTGTCTCGTCTTTTAATGTTCGTAAGTGTTTTTTTATATATTTTATGAAACAAAACAAAAGTAGTTAATTACTTAATTTTAAAGATGACTCTGTGTCTTAAAATTGTCTACAACAACTAGATACATAAAATTATCGTAACCGAAACTAATAATGGTGTCTTAAAAATTAATTACATTAATTAGATGAAACAAATTAGTGTAATACAGAATAAGTTAGATACACATACATATATACATACATACATATATATATATATATGAGCACTGAATTGAAAAAATAATTAATGAAAATTTGTATCAAATTAGATAGTAGAATAGACTAAATAAAATCAAGCTAGGTTGTAGTTTGATGAGAATCTAACATTAGGAGTGGTTTATTGACGTTACAAAGCCTAATGGTTTGATCGTTGCAGTTAAATATCCTGCAAGCCTGCAATATGGGTTCGAAACATAGTAATGACAAACATTCAACTTTTCTTCTTTAAAAAAAGTGTTACATAAATAGTTATATGTAACAGTTTTTAGTGTTACTATAGAGTGTTACAATATAAAATCTAATGTAACACTTATAAAAAGTATTATGAAAGATCATCCAAAGTATTACTTTAGACTTAAGGTAACACCGACAAATGCAAACAAAGTGTTACCTAAAGTCTATATTAACATTTTTTTACTATGTACATAACACTTTCTAGGTGTTACATAAGCTCATTTATGTTGTAGTGGTCAGATACTATTTCTACTTCCTTCCAACCTTCTTTTTATCCTCTTTGAGCAAAATGGTTGGCCTCCAATGACATACAATATATATGTCATTTTCCACACATCATAGAGGAACCCTTTTGTTATTCCTCTTAACTTCTTGTAATTCTTTTGGATGGCCGCTTGATGACGCCACTTTGCAAGCTTGACTTTGAGAAATGATATGTTTCTAGTCACTGAATCTTGTTCATTCATCCTTCTGGGTAGTTGGTATTCCCTGAGATACATTTCCCTCCAAGGACTCGAGATCTTGGCAAAGAATAATGGAGGAATATCATTTTCTTCAATCTTCGACTTCCATCTATAATATGTGAAGAGCTATGAATTTGTCTATGTGACAAATATCACACAATTCTAGAATATAGAGTGCCTGCTTCTATCGCCTTGTTTATTCTTCTTCAGCTTCTTCGAGTAGCTGAATCCAATAAACTAGATACTTAATATTTAGACCATCTTTTGGACGATTACTTGCAAAGTTAGAATAAATATTTCATCTTCTTAGATTAATTAGTTGTTATTGCCATTACCATTTTGTTGAAGATCATATTAACAAGCACCTTCTTGAAGGCAATTTGGTAGTAAAATTTGAAAATTGTAATCATATTAAAGATCATTTAATGAGAAACATTTTATTTACCAAATAAATCCCGTGTTTTGTAAAAGCCCGTGCCATTCTATCAGCACCCATATTTCAAGAAATTGAAACTGATTTAATCATCCTCACATTTAGCCTCTTCAAATAAAACGTGCAGCAGCCCCTAGTCGAATCATTTACTTTAATATTCTCAAAGCCAGCCTCTTTTTTTCACACATTCCAAATAAGAAGTTCCCTACCAACAACAATGTTTCTCCATGTATAACTTGAATTATATTGAGGAAATCTCTCAATATATGGAAAATTCCGGGCCTTCAACACCTTGGATAGAAGAGAACTTTCAACGTTAATTCATCTCCAATTCTGGTTAGCCAACATTGCAAAATTAAAACAAAGCCCCAACCCCCATATAGAGCACCAATGAATCTTCCTTGCATCATGTTTCTGTCCCAATACAAAATTTGCAATCAGTGAAGAAAATAAAAAAAAATAAAGTCATATTTTATCATGTAACTGATGTTTTAATGATTTCTGTCCTTCCTTTTAAATTTCCCCGTTTTATTTATTTATTTCTAGTCAAAGAAGAACAAAAAGAAAAATAATGAAAATGGCATGAGAATGAGACAGGTTTGGCAAGCCAGGTAATTGTGGACATGGCTCACAATTGGGTTCACCAAAACCCCAAATGATTTCCGAATCCATTCACCCAAAATCATCGTAATATTAAGCTAAGAGTTTCATGTCTCTTTTTATTATTATTTAAATCAACGCAATTGAGTACGTGTATTAGCTACTAACAGACTAATAAGTGATGAGTGTAGTATTTTCTCATATTTCATCAGCTGCCCTAAGTACCAAAGAGGACTTCTTTCGTCCATACGAAAAAAAAAATTAAAAAATCATGTTTTAAAAATATTTTTTTGTCCAAAAAAATTAAAGATAAATATCTTTAGTCAAAGTAAAAAATGAAAACTCTAATTTACAAGTTAGTTACATTTAGTTGAATAAATTAAATTAATAAATAAATAATGCCATATGATCTTAAAACTAAAAAAGTTATACTTTTTTAAAGATACAAAACTTTTATTGTAGAACGTTTGGAGTATTTATCAGTTGAGAATTAATAAAGTTATTTACAAGAATAAAAATTCTAGAATAGCGGTTTTGATTTTTTATATGTTCTTAACGTGTGATAACTGATAATCATGTATCAACTGCTAAAGTATATAAGCTTTTTCAGTTTATGGTCACAGGTTACACTACAGGAAAACTGCCAAATTCCAATGAAAAAATTCCAACGGCATAAAAACTGTTGGAATTTTTAAAAATTCCAACGGTAATTCCAACGACAAATGAGCCGTTGGAATTTTTTCCAAAATTCCAACAAAAAAAGGCCGTTGGATTAGATGTTGGAAAAAAATTCCAACGGCAGAAGCCGTTGGAATAACTGTTGGAAAAAAAATTCCAACGGTAAAAAGTCCGTTGGAATCATTTTTCCGTTGGAATTTAATTGTTGGAACAAAAAAATTCCAACAGCCACTTTTCCAACGGCATGAAAACCGTTGGAATTAAAATTCCAACGGTAATTTACCAAAAACCGTTGGAATATGGTAAATCTCCGTTGGAATTTTAATTCCAATGAAAATTCCAACGGCAGGTTGTTGGAATTTTTTTGTTCCAACAATTAAATTCCAACGGAAAAATGATTCCAAAGGCAATTTCAACGGACTTTTTACCGTTGGAATTTTTTTTCCAACAGAGAAGCCGTTGGAATTTTATTCCAACGGCATTTTGCCGTTGGAATTACCGTTGGAATTTATGAAAATTCCAACGGCTTTTATACCGTTGAAATTTTTCTGTTGGAATTTGGCAGTTTTCTTGTAGTGTTAGTTACAATTAAGAGTGGGAAAATGTCAGGTTATAAGATAGGGCCTCTGATTTAGAGGATGTTTGGCTGAGCTTATAAGCTTCTAAAAACATCTTATAAGCTGTTTAGGAGCTTATAAGCTCTTGCAAAGTGTTTGACGAAATAAGATGTTTAGGAGCTTATAAGATCAAAAAATAAGCTCTAAGAGCTTATAAGATCTAAAAAAAATAAGTTGCTTTACCCCAACTTATTTCCATCTTATTTTTTAAGATCTTAATTATTACACTCAAATTTCACACACTTACACACTCTACACACATTACACACATTTCACACACTACACACATTTCACACACTACACACACAACCCACACTTCACACACTAGACACATTTCACACACTACATATATTTCACACACTACACACACAACACACATTTCACACACTATTTACACTTCACACACTACATACATTTCACATACTAATCAAAATGTGCGTTTAATATTAATTTTTAAATTAGACCCCAAATTTATAGCTAAATCATTATATTCAATAGCAAACTTATTAGCTTTTTTATCCAAACACTTTGTTAACTTATAAGCTCCTTAAAAATGACATCTTATAAGCTCTTGAAACAACTTATGAGATGTTGGAGCTTATAAGATGTTTAAAATAAGCTTCGCCAAACACCCTCTTAGTCTACATTATGTTTGGTTTGGCACAACATATTTAGCAAACAAATTAAATGTGGATTTTACTCCAGACTATTTATGAAATCACGTCAGAGTAGAACTTTAAATAAGATCTTATAAGCCTAACATGTCAACCTATTTAGAGTTTACTTATATAGATAACACACCTACATCTACATATATATAAAAGCTAAATGGAGGGCTTTTCTGTAATTCACTTTTTCCCACCTAAAATATGTCTTTAATGCATTCTTCAATTCTCCTAAAACATGAATTATATTTTTTTTCTTCAAATTAATGCAATATTAAGCATTAACTTCCTTAATAAATGAACATATATTTTATTAAATTAAAAGTAAAATGTAATATATAATTTAATGATTGACTAATTAAATTATTGTATTTGTAAATATAAATTTGTTATAATTATATTATTGTTTGATTAATCATGGGACTACGACTTCACATATATTTATATAGGATAAATTGACCTTGAAATTATTTTTTATTCCATATTCATATTTTATATTTATTAATATTATTTCTTTATAAAAATAATTACACTTTGCAACCTAAACTATGAGATTTCATACGTGTTACAATCTAATTTTCTATTTAGAAATAAAATTAACATGCTTGAACTTAATATAGTTTTTTTAGTTCTCAATATATGTTCTCAATATATACAATACTTTGTCACATGTTTTCATATTTTACAACCTAGGATATATATATATATATATATATATATATATATATATATATATATATATATATATATTAATTATATCTTTAAATAAATCTAATATTCATAATAAAAAAGTAGAATTTATTTTAATAAATTTAAAAGTATACATGATATTATTCAAATATATTGAAGAATTCATATGTTTTATCTTTTATTCCAATAATTGAATAATCTTTGAATTTTATTTTATTAATATCAAATTTTTTTTAAAGCCTAAGAAGTATTTGAGTATATTAAATCACCATGTAAAATATTAAAACTTGAAAGTGAATTATTTTTAAATAAAGTTAAATAGTTATAGTTAAAATTTGAAAGTTTATTTATTTAGATAAATTAAAATATTTAAAAATTTGAAAAAATAAAAGAAAAAACTAATTTTCTTATAATATCATTCAATTTATTTTGTTTAATATATTTTGGTGGGTCATGTGAGATTTATATATTTGTTTTTGTTTTAATATTCATTATCAATTAAGCTATTGCAATGTTCACATATGTCAAGATGAATATAGACACACTAAATATATGTTTGAGTTTCAATATTAAGAGATAGTAATTCTTAAAAATAGATATAGTTTACTTTTTACATTTTACATTTTATTTTAATGTAAATCTATACAATAATATATTTATAAAAAGTAAGTTATATTAAAACCATATATCACATGGGAGAAATTGATATTTACATTATTTATAATTTTGGTTTAATATCATTTAGCAACATGTGCTATGCACGTTTTTTAGTTTCATACCTATTTTTTTCAATCACAAATCTGCACTATACATTTTTTCACTTTTGCAACATATGCCAACAATTTAAGTGCAAAAAACAAAAGAACATAAAAAAATATTTATATAACATATAATTGTTTAAAAATCTCAAAATTATTTTTTTAAAATTCTAAATTTCATTTATAATATAAAAAAAGTAACTCAAAAATGTTCAAAATATTTTCAATTTTTTATTAAAAAAAATTAAAATCAAATCATTTTCAGCAAGAAAAATAAAAAGTAATTAAAAAAATTAAAAATCATAAAGGTATTATAAATTTCTGAAAATTATCTTGAAAATTTATATTTAAAATCTCTAAAATTTCGTTTAAGATATGTGAAAGTATCTCTGAAATGTTGAAATTAATTTTTAGCATATTCAATTTTCATAAAAATTTAAATGATTTATAAAAAATAAAAAAATATTTAAAGTCGGATTATAATTTTGTAAGAAAAGTCTAATTTTATGACATAAGTATTTTATAAAATTAATTTAAAAAAAAAGCCTTTTAATTTTTTTAGAATTATTTGAAATAATATCAAAATTATTTGATTTTTTTCTATTAAAATTGATGTTTTATTAAAAAAATCTCTACATTTTTTTAGTTAAGTTTATGATATTTTAAATGAATATTTAGAATTTAAAAATAAATATTGTATTTTTTTTTGTTAGAATATAATGATTCTATTTTTTTATATTAGATTATACATTACTTAATTTAATTAAATAATTACTTTTAAATAAATTTTCGTGCAACGCACGGGATCGATACTAGTGTATATATAATAGTAGTATATCCAACATATAAAATAAAATATAATACATATTTATAAATTTAAATGATTATAAATATTCCATTTGTGTAGCTAAATTGTATATATATATACATATATTGTAGAGTTTTGAAAGAATTAAAAGGAGTTTTATCGGTCAAGGACTCAAAAGATAGGTCAACTATCAATTCAGATCATGAAAGAAATTTTCTATCAATCCAGGGCCTAAAAGATTTATAACTATCAAAGAAAAACTCATAAATTCAAAATCATTGTAGGGCATGTTTGGAAAATTGCAGAACCCACAAAATAATATTATCTCGAAGTGATAAGTAGGGGAAATATACGTCAAAAATCTTTCACTATTATTTTTAAAAAATTTGTAATTTTTTTAAATTTTCTGTAGTTTCTTATTTTGAAATTGTTATTTTTTAAAAAAAAAAATATATGTAATTTCTTTTTATATTCATACATAAGGAAACAAATTATTTCTGTAATTTCTTTTTTGAGTTCATAATATTTAAACTCATGTAAACATATTTTACTAAAATGTTTTTCCTCATCTCAACTAATTTTACATATATGAAAGCGCACGTATATTAAGAAAAAATCAGTTTTTGCTTTTTAGTTGATTTTTTCAAGGGTGGAGATTGAGAGTGGAGATTTTGAGGGTGAAGATTGTAAGAGAAAAAAAGTGTGCAAAATTGTGTGGGACGGATCAAAAGAGAAAGTGTCCAAAATTAGGCGGGATGGAGAGAATATTTTTCTTTTTCTTATGTAAATACCTTCTTTTTGTTAATTTGTATATTTTAAAAAACAAATTGTAAATTAATTAATTACTAGATATATCATGATAATTTTTTAAAAAATAACATAGTGAAAGTCTTTTGATGTATATTTCCCCTACTTATCACTTCGAGACGTTGTGGGTTTGCAATTTTCCAAAGAGGCACTACAATAATTTTTTACTTATGAATTTTCTATTAATAATTATGAATCTTTTAAATTCTGGATTGATAGAAATTTTCTTTCAGAACCTGAATTAAAAGTTGGCTTATCTTTCGATTCCTTAATCGATAAAAATTCGAATTAAAATAGATCGAGAGCAGAAGTGGTCGTGAAAAGATTAAATTTAAATACAGAAGTATTTATAAACGAGATCCACGCATTTAATGTAGGGATTTATTTAAATATCATCCTAAGAGGGTGGGAATGGGATTAAGAGAAAATCACCAAGAAATGCATAATAAGGGCCAGAATAACCCCACTAAAAATTGAGAAAAACTTGTGTACATATGATGCACTATAAGTTTATTGTACACCAACTCACATTGAGATCCACGCGCGATCCGTTGCTTTGGTCCGACCTGCGCGCAATTTTCAGTTTTTTGTGTTCTTACAGTAGACTTATTATGTTCTTACAGTAGACTTATTATGTTCTTGTAGTATAGTAATTTTGTGTTTAGAGTAGACTTATTGTGTTCTTCAGTAGACTTATTATGTTCTTGTAGTATAATTATATTTTAATTAGAGTGGACTTATTGTGTTCTTGTAGTATAGTAATTTTGTGTTTATAGTCTTATAGTATAGTAATTTTGTGTTTAAAGTAGACTTATTGTGTTCTTCAGTAGACTTATCGTGTTCTTGCACTATAATTATTTTGTGTTTAGAGTAGACTTATTGTGTTCTTACAATAGACTTATTGTGTTCTTACAGTAGAATTTTTTTTAAAAAAAAGGCGCGACCCGCGCTGACCCAGTTCGCGGACGCAAATTTTTTATAAATTATATTTCAACAATGTTTTGGAATCCATGTGTTAAATTATAGTGATGGACAATAAGTTTGTTGTACATCACATGCACACAAGTGTTACTTAAAAATGGATAGCGGCAGATTATGAATGTTCCAGGCAACAACTAAACAGCGGAAAATAATAATTAATTAATAATATGATTTGATTTGATGAATAAAAGCTTAAATGGGTGGATTTTGTCTGGGCGCACCACACTCTAATCCCACTAAAAATGTTGACCTAACTCGTTCATTACCTTAATTAATTACCATCGATTAATCTGGAAATTCCATCACTCAACCTTGATAATAATGCACGCACACCACACACGCTTTATAAAAATAAGATATTATTTAGATTAGCCACATAGCATAGTCTACAAACACCCAGAGTGAATATTTTTTACCAAGTAAGCTGACCAAAACCATTTTTTTAATTTCCACATATTACAATCTTAGAAAAAATTGTAGAATATCATTACATATAAAAATAAAATTTAGAAAATATCCTCTTCGTTTATAACAGAAGTTGGGTATATGTAAAAACTTTCATCCCTCGTTGCAATAATATATATTTGATAGGGATAACCCGGTCACTTCGAGTCGAGTTAATACCTGAGCCCACTGACCGGCCCAGCACGCGTAGGCCCAGCAAGCACGTGAAGACCCAGCACGCGTAGGCCCAGCAGGTCCAGGAACACGCGTTGGCCCAACAGGTGGTTTGTTCCGCGAATCAAGGCTTAGGATTCGTTCCCAACCGCCATGCAACGGTAAATAGGCGTGAGAATAGGGAGTTTGTTAGGGTTCAGTTAGGGTTTAGGAAAGTTAAGTATAAATACGTGAAAAGAACTCTGGATTAGGGTTCGCACTCTGTATTGCGAATTGCTACCTGTAAACTCAAAGTTTTAGTGAAAGAAACACCTCGGCAAGAGGGATTTTCTGCCCGGGGACGTAGATCTCCGGATCGAACCACGTAAATCCTGTGTGTTTTTATATTTCTTGCATTGATTTAGGCCGAATTGATTGGATACCGGATTGCGCTTTATCAATTGGCGCCGTCTGTGGGAACTGTAAAGCAATTTTTGACGTCTACAGCATATTCAAGAATCATGGTGACAACTCGTTTGAATCAATCTCGTCACGGTGATCAATCCACCCAGGATCCACCCGTGGATCAGGTTTTGCCGCCGAGGCAATTGTCGGCAAGGAGTACATCTCCTCATCAGGGCAATCGAGGCCCGGTTGCGAATCCAGACAATCAGTATTTACCTCCACCCCCTCAGGACATGCAAAACCCTAATCCCGCTGCTGCCCAACCACCGGTTAACATTCAAATTACCCCAGAATTGCTCCAGGCTTTCTTACAAGAGCATGCCCATGTTCTTCAAGACTGGGCGGCTAATCGCCAACACCCCGCGGGGCATGCCGGACATGATGCCAATCCCACGGTGCCTCCACAACGTCAGCACTCGCGTGATCAACAAGACCCGGGGCATCGCGGGTGTCAGGATCGGCAACGGGAACGACCTGGTTCCTCCGAGGACCATGGGAGTTCTAACGAATCACGACCGCGCAACGATGAACCTACTGATATGGATCGCCGCCGTCCGCTCAACGCGGCTAAGAGAGTTCGTTATGCCAATCCTCATGCTCTAGATCTTCAAGAGTATGAGCGAGTTCAACGCAATGTTGAACTGGACAGAATTCTGGGCCTTGATGCCAATGGAGATATCATCACACCGTTCTCCCCAGAAATCATGGCCACCACCCTTCCCGAAGGGTTCAAACGGCCGGCCATACCACTTTATGATGGCACCGGAGATCCGGCCAATTTTCTTGGAGCTTTCAGACACAACATACTTAGCCACGATAACATTACATCCCTCCATTACTGCAAGATTTTCCCTGAGTACTTACAGGATGAAGCTCGGGTTTGGTTTGATTCTCTCCCACGCAACAGCGTATCTTCTTTCAGAGAACTCGCCGAGCACTTTTGGGCGCGGTTCGAAGCACGGGCGAAGCCCATGGCCACCCTGGCCGATGTCATGAATATGGAACAGCGGGACGGTGAAACCGTTACCCAATTTCTTGACCGCTTCACAGCGGTAAGCCTCAAGGTGGGAAATTGCCCCGACGACGTAGTCATCAACGCATTCATGAATGGACTCCGTCCCGGAGCGCTTTACACCGAGTTAGTTCGAAACACACCGGTCACAACCCGAGCACTGTTCAAAACGGTGTGCAAATTTGCTAAGGCCGAGGAGCAGACTCGCCAGAGGCGTGAGAAACACGCTAGCAAGCGGCAGTCCGACAAAGCACAAACCGGGCCTAGTACGCGACCTAGTGCATTTTCCCGCCTGACCCCGGGGCGTTCAGAATCCCGAGGCGATATTCCACAATTGACTCCGTTGACGAAGTCACGAGCCGAAATCCTTTCTATTCACAAGAACGATCTGCGACCTTGTCCGCGGATGACTGCTCCGCCTGAGAAGAGGAATCGTGGGAAGTGGTGTGCGTACCACTGAGATCATGGGCACGAGACAGAGGAGTGCCGAGAACTCAGCAAGGAAATCGAGGAGTGCCTGAGGAAAGGTTTTTTGCGCCAATACATTGCGCGGACCGATGACAAGCCTCGGACAGGTCAGAATGGGGGGTCGTCCCATAATCGTGGAAGTTATCATGACCGCGGTACACAACAAAATCGACCGCCGTGGCAGAATAATCGGCCAGGGCCTAATAATTACGCACGGCAAGATTCTGGCAATCGCCAACAACCACGTCTTCCGCCACCACCTCCTCCTCCGGGAGGACCCGGAGACAATGCGCCTCCTCACGTAATAAACGTGATATATGGGGCCCTTCCCACCGGGGCCTCACGACATGCCTTGAAGGCAGAGGCTCGACGTCCTCCTCCTGAGGAGCCACGTCATAAACGCCTCCATCAATCCGAGACTGTCAGCTTCACGGATAGAGACCCGGTTCCGGAGATAACACCTCATACTGATGCTATTATCATCGACATGACTGTAGCCAATATAACAATAAGGCGGGTCTTCGTGGATAATGGGGCCGCGGTGAGTGTTATATTTGCCGACTGTTTCCAAAGGATGGGGATTCCTCGGGAACAACTTCGGCCAGCCCCCGGGCCACTGCAGACTTTCACTCAGGGTGAAGTTCAGCCAGAAGGCGTCATCACTCTCCCGGCATCTTTGGGGACTTATCCGGCAATAAAAACCATTTTCGTGGATTTTTATGTGGTGAATTCCCCATCACCGTACAACATGATCCTGGGCCGGGACTGGCTTACCCCCGCTAAAGCCATATGTTCCACGTATCACCTCGCACTAAAGTTCCCCACTTCGCATGGCGAAGTGGCTATCCGCGGGAGTCAGCGGGTTTCAAAGGAGTGTATGTACGTGGCACTCAAAAAGACTGCTAAAGTTCCTCCCAAACAGACTGTCATTGGGGGATGCCTCCGCCCAAGTACCGCTTGATCCGTCCAAGCCGGAGCAGACTGTAACCGTAGGAGCCGTGGATGTGCCATGGTTGCATCAGGCTATAATTCAGACCTTGCGAGAATATTCCGATGTCTTCGCATGGTCTCCTTTGGATATGCCCGGGGTTTCTCCCGACATAATAACGCATAAGCTGAACATTGATCCCAGCATCAAGCCAATCCAGCAAAAGCAGAGGAAGTTCGCCACGGAGCGAAATGACGCAATTCGAATCGAGGTGCAACAACTCTTGGATGCGGACATCCTGTTCGAAGTATATTACCCCTCCTGGCTATCGAATCCTGTAATGGTGATTAAGTCCAGTGGGGCATGGCGGATGTGCGTCGACTTCTCCGACCTCAACAAACATTGTCCGAAGGACTGCTATCCCCTACCTTTCATAGATCAAAAGGCCGAGGCCATTACTGGGTATGAGGCACTTTGTTTCTTAGATCTGTACAAGGGATACCACCAGATCTTTATGGATCCGCAGGATGCCATCAAGACGGCATTCATCACTGCTTTCGGGTGCTATGCTTTTAAGAAAATGCCCTTCGGGCTCAAGAACGCCGGAGCCACATACCAGCGTCTCATGGACCGGGTTTTCCACGGCCAGATTGGCCGCAACGTTGAGGTTTACGTTGATGACCTTGTTATAAAAAGTATCTCCCATTCTTCATGTGTGCAAGACATTGCCGAAACGTTGCGCACCCTGCGAAGCTACAATTTGCGCCTTAATCCAGCAAAATGCACTTTCGGCGTCGGCTCCGGCAAGTTTCTGGGTTATATGGTTTCACAACACGGTTTGCAGGCTAACCCGGCCAAGCTTCGGGATGTGCTAGAACTGCAGCCACCCAAGACATTCAGGGATGTTCAGCGCCTCACAGGTGGTTTGGCGGCCTTAAATCGATTCTTATCTAAAGCGGCGGAGCGACAGCTCCCATTCTTCAAAGTCTTGAGACAGGCGAAGTCCTTTGAGTGGACTTCGGAGTGCACCGAGGCCTTCGAGGCTTTGAAACATCATATACAGCAGCTGCCTACCTTGTCAGTTCCTCTCCCCGGAGAGCCGCTTTACTTATATTTGGCTTCCTCCGAGGAAGCTATTAGCGCTGCACTTGTGCGCGAAGTCAATGGGGTTCAACATCCCGTGTACTTCGCAAGTCGTGTTCTCCACGGGGCGGAGACGCGGTACTCCGTGTTAGAAAAAACTGCTTTGGCAATTGTTATGGCAGCTCGGCGTCTACGGCCATATTTCCGAGGACGTGAAATACGGGTTCTGACCAATCATCCTATCCGCCAGATTCTTGTCAAACCCGAGGTGTCTGGGCGCCTTGCAAAGTGGGCCGTCGAGTTAGGCGAATATGATATTCAATACCTTCCCCGCCGAGCAATCAAGGGACAAGCACTCGCCGACTTTCTGGCTGAAACCCCGGGAGACAATCATGAGTCTCCGACAAACAGTGATACACATCACCCCGCTACCCTCGTATCCTCACCTCAGAAATGGCAACTATATGTGGATGGAGCATCCACGACTCGAGGAAGTGGTGCCAGGGTGCTTCTCATCGACCCCGAGGAGGTTGATGTTAAATACGTCATCCGATTCAAGTTTAAGGTGACTAATAATGAAGCGGAGTACGAGGCAGTTCTCGCCGGGCTCCGGCTCGCTCAATCCTTAGGTGTTCGTCATCTTGAGCTCTTCACGGACTCCGAGGTCGTGTCCAGACAAAATCCAGGGGACTTATGTCGCCAAGGATGAAAAAATGATCAGGTATCTAGCTCTAACACTCAAGCTTATGTCAACTCTTGATACAGTTGTTGTCCAGAAAATACCACGTGCTCAGAATGCAAGAGCAGACGCGCTCAGCAAATTGGCCTCCGCGGTCCGAACTAATATATCTCCGGATATCATGGTCGAAGACCTATCTCATCCAGCAATTCATCAGGCCACAGTTTCGGTCCTGACCGATAGTGATCCGAATTGGATGACTCCTATCATCCAATATCTCCGAGATGGAATCCTGCCCACTGACAAGCTACAAGCTCGGCAAGTTGTCCTCAAAGCCCCCAAATACTCCTTTCATGATGGAGTCTTATACCGGCGGTCATACCTACAACCGAGTCTCCGGTGTCTCGCTCCTGCCGAAGCTACCCAAGTTCTGCGGGAGGTTCACGAAGGGGCCTGTGCCAGCCATATTGGCTCTCGGACATTGGCCAAGAAAGTTCTCCGCTAGGGGTATTATTGGCCAACTTTGTTCAATGATGCCCACGACTTAGTGACCAAATGCAGCAAGTGTCAACTGCACTCCCGAGTGAAGCATCTGCCACAGACCGAACTCACTGGAATCCAGAGTGCGTGGCCGTTTATTCAATGGGGTATCGACATTGTTGGCCCATTCCCCGTTGCTCCGGGGGGATTGAAGTTCCTGGTCGTTGTCGTAGACTACTTCACTAAGTGGGTCGAAGCCGAACCGCTCACGGCCATTACTGGTCAAAATATCTTAAAGTTTGTATGGCGCAATATCGTATGTCGCTTCGGCATCCCGAGCACTATCATCTCGGACAATGGTAGACAGTTTGCCAACGATCCATTTCGGTCATGGTGTGAAGAGCTCCACTCAAACAAATTTTCACTTCGGTCGCTCACCCTCAAGCCAACGGGCAGGTTGAAGTCACCAATCGGACACTGCTCACGGGAATAAAGAAGCGCCTGGATAATGCAAAAGGTCTCTGGGCTGAAAACCTTCCACAAGTCCTATGGGCTTATCGCACAACACCGCATACGTCTACTGGGGAGACTCCTTACAGCCTCACTTATGGTTCCGAAGCAGTTATCCCTGCTGAAATCAGTGTACCAAGCCCCCGCCTCCTCACATTGGTTCTAGAGGATAATGACGAGGCTCTCCGGGCAAATTTGGATGAGCTTGAAAATCGCCGTGACCAATCATTCATTCAACAGGCCAGGTGTAAACAACGAGCAGCCCAGTATCATAACCTCCGGGTCCGAGGCACTCAGTTCAATGTCGGGGACCTAGTTCTTCGGCTCAACTCGGCCAGCAAAGCTGCCCCCCGAGGGAAAATTACATGCTTCTTGGGAGGGTCCCTACCGAGTCGTTGCCGCGCACGATTCCGGACCCTATCAGCTAGAGCATCTCAATGGAACCCCGATTCCCCGAAGCTGGCACGTAACCAACTTGAGGCTCTTCTATCTGTGAATGCCAAATCTCAAGTACCATCTTATCTTTAATTTCTTTTATAAGTGTTATCTCTCTTTGTACTTTTGAGTTTGCTCCGGCACTTATCATTGAATAAAAATTCTTTGTTTATGCATCTTGCTGTGTTCTCCTTTACGTTACGGGGACGCCCTAACGCAATCATATTATCGTTATTAGTCTCCGGACAATTAAATTTCTCCCTCGGTCCGTCCGAGGAGATTCGCATTTAGTCCCCGGACTCATATCACTTTCTCGCCTATTTAACCGGAGAAGTGTTTACTCCCGCCTGATCCGTCCGGGGAGATGTTACTCTCGCCTGATCCGTTCGGGGAGATTGGATTTATCCATACTGTGTTCCCGAACACCTAATTAAAATAGTTAATAATTTCTCGTATTGTGTTTCCAAACACCCGGTTAAAATGGTTAGTAACTTGTTGCTTTCCTTAAACCCGTCTATACATACCGCAACAGTTTTATTATCTTCTGAATAATACAACATCAAGCAGTTTTTTTACATAAAACTTCAAAAGAAAAAAAAAAAAAAACAACAACAGTCATCTGCGGCCCCCGAGCCAGTATTCGGCGCTTCGGCGTTGAGGCCTGCTCCTTGATCTTCGCTGCGTCCTCCGGGACCTTGTTGTTCTTCGGCCCCGAGCTCCGGCTCTTTCTCCTCCGCGAGCATCCCGGCGCCGGGGACTTTCTCTAGGCGTTTGCCTGGGGACTTCGTCTCGAGTCCGAGCTCGGCTACTTGGCTGTGGAGCGGACCTCGGGGTTTGGGCCCACTGCACAGGGTCCCACTCCTCCAGAGCCATCACTTCGATTTCCCTGGCCAGCTCCTCGACTATTTCTTCGGCGACCACAGCGGGTTCTTCTTCGATCATGGGCACTGGAGCTGGCTCTCGGATAACTATGCCTTTGCTCTTTCCGGAGGGTTTCTTCTTATCCTTCCGAGGAGCTTTTGGCGTACCTTGGCTCCGGCTTGAACTCGCGATGAATTCCTCGGCAGAAGGCCTCCACCTGCCTCGGCCCTTCAGCCCTTCGTACATACTGAGAAGCAACTCCAGAACTTCTCGTTTCCTTACGAGCTCCGATGACTTGATAGAGCTCCTTGACATCAATGCTGCGATGTCACCTTGAATCTCTACAACCCGTTCCTCCACTTCCTCAAAGGTCAGAAGACCGAACTCCGATAGTATCCGGTCATACTCCCTTTGATGAACGAGGACACGGCTCATCTCGGCAGCTGTAGACCGGTATTTCATCTCGAAGTCTTTAGCTCTCTCTTCGGCTTCAACTACTTTCCTCTCTGCCGAGGCCACCTGCTTCTCTAGCTTCGGCACTACGTGCATTTGCAGATGATTCTTTTCTCCGCGGAACCACTCAAGTGATCGCATGAGCTTCTTTATTGTTTCGTGTAGCTCCGCGGTGTTCTAAACAGAAAGAAGAGTCAACCAAATCGATTACTCTCAAGTATGTAAAAAGTTGGAGTTCAGTTCGACAACAGACATAAATTGATCATGCAAGCAAAGGAAAGACAGAGAATCTGAGAAACAAAAAATTATATTTCACAAAACAGAAGTACAAGGTTCCAAACTCAGTACATCGATTCCTAACATTCCTAAAAATATACAACTTTAGATTTGCGGGGATCGACTGACCTCCCGCTCAGTTGCCTCAGTCTCTTCGGGCAACACCTCTCGCCGGCCCTCGGACACTTCAGCTTCTCTTTCCTCATTTGCCGCGACCGCTTCGTCCGCAGCTATGGCTTCGACCTCCATCCGTGGAGGGGGTTCTCTACTTCGGGGTGCGGTGACCAGCTCACCTCGGCGGAACGCCATGAATTCTGGATCCTGGTCCACTTCGCAGTTGGCAACTTCCGCAGCCGTCAGCAGCTGTTTCTTCTCCCCGAGAGCCTTCACCAGGGGCCACTCCGGCAGATTTGCTAGAGCCGCATAGTAGGCCTTCTCCACTCCGGCCACTGCTTCAAAGTCATACCCGAATTCTGGACGATATACGTCCACATTCGGGTAGACCTTCTTCACCTGCTCCAGCAGCGCGGATCGAGTGGCCTGGTCCCCTATAGCCACGAACTCCGTCTAGAAGTCGAGGAACGCGCTGGTTTGGAATAACTTATCAGCGAATGCCTTCAGCATCGCTCCTTGTCCCTCGACCACAGCAGCTTCCCGAGCTTCCATCTCTGCCCGCAGCCGCAGCCCTTCACCCCGGAGGACATTATTCTCTGCCTCCACCTGGCGCAGACGCGCAACCTCGGTTTCAACCAAAGCAGCCCTCTTGCGTGCCTCGGTCATATCATGGGTCAGTCGGTCGTTGCGCGCCCGGAGCTCCCTGGCCACTTCGGCCAGCTCTTCCTTCCCTTCCTTCTCGCTCTTACGGCCGAGGTCCAGGATGCCCCGCGCCAGGCGCAGAAGTTCTTCAGTGTTTGCGCCCTCCAACCCCAGCAGACCCGGGGCCACTTGTTCAACCTGGACAATTACACAAAAAATGAGATTATGAGCAGCCTTCATAACACACACTTCGTGTACGTATAAATTACGAGCAGCGTTTCAAGTTTACCTGCGTGCTCTCCCCTACCCGGGGTCTTTTGGATGGCGCTAGCGGAGTCCCGGTAGGCTCCGGCCACTTCTTCGTTCCGGGAGGTGACCCCGCCGGCATAACCCGTTCTTCCGACCCCACCGACGGTCGCGCACTTGGTGGCATCTTCCCCCGGGGAGACACCTCAGCGGCTTTCCCCTTCTTTTTGGCCGCCGCCGACGCTGCGGGGCTTCCGGCAGGCTCCTTTCCGAAGCGTCCCACTGCATATAAAGGTTATGGTTAGTCCTGCGCAAAGCGACAGTTATAAACAGCAGGATAAAGAACTCCTACCCTCTTCGGCACCCGCATTGCCCGAATAATACGGGCTCAGTCCTGCCTCCTCCAATTCCTCCTCGGAACAGAGGGTTTTGAAAGTCCCCACTGTCCGGAATGTATGTATCACTTCGGCCCCCGGGCTCTCCACAGGAGCGGTATCAAGCACCTCATCACTCCTCCACTTCGGGAGAGCTACTTTATTCCTAATAAATATAAACCTCTCCTTCCACCCCTCTACCTTACTTGGGTTTTGAACCTTGAACCCACCTCGGGCTCGAGGACTGAAGGAGTACCACCCCTTGGACTTCCCGAAGTTTTTTAGTTGGAAGAAGAACCTAAAAAGCTCTCCGGTCGGTTCTAATCCGGCGTTTTTACACACCACGGTGAATCCCACTACCTGCCTCACCGCGTTCGGCGCTAATTGGCAGAGGGCAATACCGTAGTATTTCAGCAATTGGATCACAATGTCCCACAAGGGCAGTCTCAGGCCTATTCTAAGGGGATCTATATATACACTAATAAACCCCTGCGGTGGGCAACAGGCCCTATCCTCGGGGTTCGGTATTATATACTCTAGGTTGAAGGGAAGGTAAAATGACGGGAGTTCTCTCTCAATTTGCTCTCGCGACATCCGTAATGCTACGGAGGCCACCTCCAAACCCTCCTCCGCGCATGGATAGAAAGCAACCATCATAACGTTGCATTCCCGGCCGTCGGCCCTGTCTATAGTCCTAACCTCATTCCTCTCCGGAATGAGATATGATAGGGGGGGGGACGTCTAACGGGGTACTCGAAGTCCCTAATTCTTCAATAGAGGCAGAAGATGAGGCAGAAGGTGAAGAGGAAGACATACTTACTTGGGTTGAATTTGAGTGGGTTGATTTGAGAAGTTTTTGATCTGAGATGAATCACGAGTGCAGATTTCCTCTTTTTCCCGCTTTCTAAACTGGTAAATCGCAATGAAGAAGATGAAAAGTTACTGTGCAATTACTCCAATTATATACGCAAAAACCAACGGCTTTGATGCAGACTATTCAAATTCAGTGATGGAGATTTAAACGTGCTCTTCACGCGCTTTACAGTTCCCAAGGCGCGTGGGGAACAGGTTTCTTGGAAGTCGCAGAGCGTGTCACTTCACATCCCTCTCTCTCATGATGGCGCCGCCAATCACATCAACCTCACCCTTCGTCAGGAAGATTCAAACTACACTCCGGTGTACCCTCCACCTCGGTCAAACTACCACACTCCGGTGCTCCCTTCATTTTGGCCAGACTACTCACTCCGGTGTACCCTCCACCTCGGCCAGGTTGTTATATACTTCCAACGCGTTTCTTGCTTCTGGAAAATTTGGTATCTCGATAAATGTCTTGTGCACTTCGGCCTAGCTCGACTCCGCGTCCGCAGACTGCTCCGCAGAGTCCCCAGGGACGCGGATAGACTTAGTCAACCATAAACACTTCGGCCCGCCAACGACCACGGCCCTTCTTGCTTACGGTTCCACCCCGGTGACAACCGAAGCTCCCTCCTCGCTTCGGCTGGGGGGGGGCATCTGATAGGGATAACCCGGTCACTTCGGGTCGGGTTAATACCTGAGCCCACTGACCGGCCCAACACGCGTAGGCCTAGCAAGCACGTGAAGGCCCAGCACGCGTAGGCCCAGCAGGCCCAGGAACACGCGTTGGCCCAACAGGTGGTTTGTTCCGCGAATCAAGGCTCATGATTCGTTCCCAACCGCCATGCAGCGGTAAATAGGCGTGAGAATAGGGAGTTTGTTAGGGTTCAGTTAGGGTTTAGGAAAGTTAAGTATAAATACGTGAAAAGAACTCTGGATTAGGGTTCGCACTCTGTATTGCGAATTGCTACCTGTAACTCAAAGTTTTAGTGAAAGAAACACCTCGGCAAGAGGGATTTTCTGCCCGTGGACGTAGATCTCCGGATCGAACCACGTAAATCCTGTGTGTTTTTATATTTCTTGCATTGATTTAGGCCGAATTGATTGGATACCGGATTGCGCTTTATCAATATTCATTACAGCTAATTAATAAAATTCTAACTGTGTGATTAATATGACTGAATGTAGCAATGCATGAAATCATAATAGAAAACAAATGATACAAATATACGTATGCCAATACTTGGTACGTTAAGCTCCATTAAAATGGAGAGATTTGATTTGTCAAGGAATTTAAAATGAATAAATTTTAAAATTCTTAAATTTGAAATTCATGGACTTGAAATCCCTTATTTGATTTATGGTGAATTTGTGAAAGGATTTTGAAATTCAAAATTTTCAAATTCATTATTTGGCAAAAAACTGATACAATATTTGTAAAATTCAATTTTTTTTCTTTAAAGTTTAAACTAACAGTTTATATTTTTTATTAAATAAATTAATATTTATCTACATCTAAATTAATTGAATAATTTTTTTTTCAATTATATATATATACACACATATATACATATTATGTATTTTATATCCAAAAAATTATTGGGAGCATTTTGTTGGAGATAAAAAAAAATATTAGGAGCATTTTATTGGAGAATGAGAAGAAGAGATAGCGATAGAGAGAAGAGAATAAGAGGGAGAGAGAAGGGGAGAAGAGAGAGAGAGAGAGAGAGAGAGAGAGAGAGAGAGAGAGAGAGAGAGGGGAGGGGGGGTGTCACGGGATAACACCTAAGCCTCGCGATTGTCTCGGGATTAGGTTGGATAAATTATCCGTGACTCGAGAGGCACGCGCATCCGCGCAGAGCACCGAGATGCGTTGCGGGAGGCAAGCTGCCGAGCGAGTATATGTGCGGGCTGGAGGAAGCCTTAGAGCAGGAAGCCTTAATGAATATATCCCATTGAGTTATGCAAAGGAGAACTTCCTTGATATAGAGTTGGACCCGTAGAAGGGAAAACCAAAATGCAGACCTCCTCGGAAATCCAATATCTAGTGCTGGAAATAGGGATTATTTCTTTAAGGGTATTATAAGGGGGACATGCTCAGTTGAGCGACGGTGGGCAAGCAGCCGGTCCTCCCCGTGCGTTCGGGTACAAAGTGTGCAAACTCCCTAAAGGCGAGAGGGGACCTCTAGGGGCCAGCTAAGGGCATTCGAAGGATGTTCTTAGTTCTCGATCGAGTTGGGAATCGGTTGGGAATCGGTTGGGCGGCGTGGGACGATCACGTTGGGCATCCCAAAGGCCAAGAGGTTACTGTTAGGCAGTTAGGTTCCCATCGGGTGTCGAGGATCGCCTCTAGGCCGAATGAGTGATCGAGGCATACGTTCCGAGGCCTCGCGAACTGACTCGTAAGCATTGCCTATGAGGTCAAGGCATACCGCGAGGGACCATTGGCTTGAGACATGCGGTTGCGTGGCAACACCGCATTGCGGGTAGACTTGTGAGCGAGTGTCGGAAGGTAACGCCGAGTGTCGGGAGAACACTGTCGGGCGCATATGTGTTGATGGCACATTATCTAAGCCAAGGTTTGAGATGTTGCCCGTCTCGGGCGAGGCACGTACGAGGAGCCTTAGGTACAACACCTAGGATACTCTGAGTGAGTGACGAGCACGAGGAGTTGCGCTGTGGGCGTGCAAGCGACCCTCAGTGTCGAGGAGAAGCACGAGTGCTTCGATGCCATCACGAGTGGGCCGAAAGGACTTGCGATGGTCAGCGATGTGTAGCTAGTGTGCTAGCTAGTGGTAGGCAAAAGGCCAAGACACGCAAGGCGTGCAACCCGGCAACCCTCGGCGAAGGTGATCATTGAGGATAGGCGAGTGCTGGCGCAAGGCGCAGCGCAGGGATGCGTTCCAATGCTTATACTAGTGTGCACGGTGTGCGACAACCGAGCAACGAGTCATCATGAGACTCGATGAAGGTAGAAGGCCAGACAAAGGCTAAGGAGCCTTTGGGCCGCACGGGAAATGTTCCGCTGTGTGAGAATACGACGGCCCGAATAAGGGAAGGGCTGCGTCCCGTGACAGGGGGGAAGGGAGAGAGAAGTGGGAGTGAGGAGAGATTTGTAAATGACTACCTTTGTCAAAGGATTTGAAATCCACCCAAATATAGTGTAAATAGAGAATCTCAAATCCTAGATTTCAAAATGGGTTGATTTAAAAATCTGGATTTACAAATCCACTCATTTAGTATTTTATCCAAACACATGGAGTGAATTTAACAATGAATTTATAAATTCATAGCACAAATTCCTTTATCCAAATGAGACCTAAAAGTAATAATAAGGAATGAAATATTAAGTATTTCAATAAAATCCTAATAATTAAAGTAGTTGAGGTAGTAGTCGTGGTCATAATAATAATAACAGTAATACTCAATACGTTTTATAAAGAATGTCATTTTAAACACTTTGAAAAATTTCACAATAAGTGTCACTTCACCAAAAAAACTACAATTCTTCCAATATTATCTTTAAAAACCTACTTAATTTAATTGATTATTTCCTTATTTCACAAAATATATCAATTAACTACCAATCTTTAATTTCTAAAAAGATAGCTAAAATGATATTATCTATGAAACGGAGGAAGTAGTTATTAAGTTAGATATCAGGCTAAAATAAGAATATTCTATTTGGATACCTTTCCTTCTATTCTGTACAATTATAGCCTCTTCCTACTTTTATAGATTGAAGATATTTTTTTTTGAAACAATAGATTGAAGATATTTTGATAAACTGTTTGTTATGTTAGTTGTTTGAATTGTGAAAGGGTTTCTACTTCAGAATTTCATCGTCTTTTCTACTTAACTTCTTCCTTTGACAAAACCCCTTTCATTTAATTGAGGGAAAAATTCATTTTTAATATTGTATATTAGATCTTGTCTAGTATAAATTTTGTATGTTAGAAAATTTTAATTTTAGTCATATATGTTCCAAAAGTTGTTCAATTTAAGGACATTGATCATCACCGACGATCAACTTAGCTGAAATTAGTCACGTGCGATGCAAGCGACTAAAAAATTTGGGAAAGATGAAGAAAGAAAAAAAAAATAAATGAAATACACCTTATACGGGAATTAGAGTTTAACTTTTTAATGTTCTTGGGACTTTGCTACTAAAGTAATTTAATAATGTGTCATGCCATCTGGACAAATATTTAACACATAAGTATCAATACTCAAAAGGCTCAAAGTTATTAGTCTAATTTCAGCCAAATTTGTCGTCGGCGATGGTCTACATGTGTCCTTAAATTGGACAACGTTTGGAACATACATGATTTGTACGCCTGATATTGCGCAGACTCCATCAGAGCAGGGTCTTTGGTTGGGACGAAAGCGTATTGGGCCTTTAGGGGGTTTTCGACAATTGGGCCCATGTTACTAGGATTTCGCGGTTTTTAATGTTTCTTCCCCTTTTTACCCCTAGGTTTTTAATGTTCTCATATCCCCTCTTTTGAAACTGAAAGAGTGAGAGAAGGAGATTTTGATCACCATTATATAATTACAGATTTACAACAACAAGATCCGTAATTGAAGGATCATATCAAGATATAAAAGGTAAGGATATACAACAATAAAGGAGATAATTATGCACTAAATAATATCCTTAACACCCCCCCTCAAGCGTTGCGTGGGGTGAAAGCAAACGCAAAGCTTGGATCGGATGAGCTCAAATGAGGGTCGAGGGAGACTCTTAGTGAAGATATCAGCAAGCTGTAGGTGAGAAGGGATGAACTTGGTGCAGAGTCGTCCGGCCGCAACAAGTTCACGAACAAAGTGGCAATCAATTTCAATATGCTTGGCCCGTTTGTGGGAAACAGGATTTTGACTTAGGAAAATAGCGATGTTGTTGTCACAGAGGAGAACTGGTGTGGTAGAAAGAGGAACACGAAGTTCTTGAACCAAAATTAGAAAGCCAAACGATCTCGGAAGCAGCGTTGGCGAGAGCACGGTATTCGGATTCGCAACTAGAGCGAGAAACAGTCGGCTGCTTTTTCACACTCCAAGATACAAGATTACCTCCGAGAAAGATAGAAAATCCATAAGTGGACCGACGGGTGTCCGCACAACGTGCCCAGTCGGCATCCGAGTAACCAGTGATGGAGATGTCAGCTTGGCGAGTAAAAGACAGGCCAAGATGTATAGTACCCTTGAGATAGCGCAGGATGCGTTTAACCGCATCAAAGTGATCCTCAGTAGGAGAGTGAAGAAATTGACTAACAAGGTTAACCGCATAGGAAAGATCTGGTCGGGTGATGGTCAAGTATTGTAAGGCGCCGACCAAGGATCGGTAAAGAGTTGGATCAGAAAAAGGAGTACCCATACGAACTAGAGAAACACCAGCCGCCAATGGTGTAGACATAGGCTTACAATCCAACATTTTGGCACGAGAGAGAATGTCGTAGGCATACTTAGCTTGCCCAATGAAAACACCATCTGATTGAGATGTAATCTCGAGACCCAAAAAATAGTTGAGAGGACCTAAATCTTTAAGAGCAAACTCTTTGCGGGCTCGAGAGATAAATTGCTGAATCACGTTACCATTACTTCCGGTGAGAATAATATCGTCGACGTAGAGAAGAAGATAAATGATAGTGGAGCCGCGATGAAAGGTGAATAATGATGAGCCACAGCGACTCTGCTGAAACCCCAGGCCGAAAAGAAAGGTACTGAAGCGTTGAAACCAAGCGAGAGGCGCTTGGCGGAGGCCATAGAGGGCCTTTTTAAGACGGCAAACATGAGTGGGATGTCGTGGATCGACAAAGCCTGGTGGTTGAGCCATATAAACTGGTTTGGTTAAGATGCCATTCAGAAAAGCGTTCTTGATGTCAAGTTGACGCAGGGGCCAGCGAAAGTGGACAGACAGAGCAAGAACTACACGAACCGTGGAAGCTTTCACAACAGGACTGAATGTATGGTGAAAATCAAAACCAGGAACTTGGGTGAAACCTTGGGCAACGAGACGCGCCTTGTAGCGTTCAATGGTGCCGTCGGAGCGATACTTTGTTCGAAACACCCATTTTGATCCTACCACGTTGGCATCGGTGGGTGTAGGAACGAGGTCCCATGTATTATTAAGACGCAAGGCGTCCATTTCCTCTTGCATAGCCGAGAGCCAATGAGGATGTTTGGCGGCAGATTTGTATCCCCGTGGTTCAGTTGAAGCGGTTAAGGCGGATAGAAGTGGAGAAGTAGCAATATGGACGGGATAACGAGGCTTAAACACCCCCGTCTTAGCACGTGTTATCATATGATGTGTTGGCTCATTTTGCAGTGGATTGGCGGAAGCTTGAGGCGGCGCAATAGGAGCCAAAGGAGAAGCAACAGGCGTGATAATAGGCAAATGAGCTGTAGGGGCAGTGGCCGAAGGCGTGTCAGGGAGACATGAAGGACAAACTGTTGGTGCTGGTGCTGGTGCAGGGGCTGGTGAGACTTGCGGTGGCATAGGAGTACGGACAGCAGCAGGATCATGAAAGGAAGATATGTCCAGACCATCACGCATAGTAGAAGAGGCCGAATTCGAAAATGGAAAGAAAATCTCATCAAATTGAGCATGCCGAGTGATGTATGTTCGAGATACTGCAGGATCAAAGCACCGAAAACCCTTGTAAAAGGAGCTATAACCCAAAAATATACATGGAGCACTGCGAGGAGCTAATTTGTGTGGCGAGTAATCCCGAAGATAGGGGAAGACACAGCATCCAAACGGCTTAAAGTTGGGATAATGTGGTGTGCTTCCATAGAGGAGCTCGAATGGCGACTTGTTTTGCAAAACGGAGGAGGGCAACCGATTAATGATGTAGCCGGCAGTGGCAAAAGCATCGAACCAAAAGTGAGCTGGGGCATGAGCATGGAATAGCATTGACAGGCCCGTCTCGGTAAGATGACGATGCTTGCGTTCGGCGCGCCCATTTTGCTGAGGAGTGTATGGGCAAGAGATGCGATGGTGGATGCCTTTGGAGTCAAAGAAAGCGCGAACTTTGGAGTTTAAAAATTCAATGCCGCCATCCGTCTGAAATTGTTTGATAGAGGAAGAAAATTGATTGCATACAAACGAATAAAATTTAACCAAAACATCATAAAAATCCGACTTGGCACGTAATGGGAAGAGCCAAGTAAAACGGGAGAAGTCATCAACAAAGGCAGCATAATAGCGAAAACCATCAATTGAATTAACAGGCGCAGGGCCCCATAGGTCGCAATGAATCAAATCCAAGACACGACTAGCACGTTTATTATTTAAATTAAAACTCAGTCTTTTGCTCTTGGCTAACTGACATGAAGAACAAAGATGAGGTGTTGGTAATAGAGAAGTCACAGATAAAAGTCCCTGTTTGTTTAACAAAGAAATAACTTGAAATGGGACATGCCCCAAGCGAAGATGCCAAAGGTCGTAACTGGCTTTCGAACGATGAGAGTTGACAGCAGCAAGAAGAGCGGGAGTACCACGATCCAAAACATAAAGCCCACGATCACAGTGCCCCTGAGCTATTGTTTTCTTTGTGTGGCGATTCTGAATAACAAAGACATGATCAGAAAATACCACATCGACAGGAAAATCATTTGTGAGTTTGCTAATTGACAGCAGGTTCTTAGTGATATGAGGAACCACCAAGACGTCAAGGAGACGAACATCATTAGTAAGCAATTTAGAACCAATATGAGAAATAGACAATAAATTTCCATTACCAACGACCACATTTCCATTACCAGTGTATGCTTGAATTTTATCAAGGCTGGAGGAATTTGCAGTCATATGGGCGGAGGCGCCCGAGTCGAGATACCAATCGGACGAAGGCTCAGTAATATTGCATGAGGAAGAGAAAGCTTCGGCGAGATTGGCCGGAGTGGAGGCGGCACGACCAAGATATAGGGGGCATTTGTCCGCATAGTGTTCTGCCTTGCAGATTTGACAGCGAGGCTTCCGATAATTTCCACGGCCGCCGGAGGAGGAGTTCCGACCACCACGGCCAGATTGAGAGCGAGAATTATTTCCAGAGTGTGCGTTCTGACCAGAAAACCGAGATGTGGAATTGGCAGACTTATGAGAAGCGTTGAAAGCAACAGGTTGCGATATGGAGGAATCCATGGATTGCATCATTAACTCAAACTGGAAAGCCTGATGGAGAAGAACAGAAAAGGAAGGAACAGGATTCATGGACATGCGAGCATCCGCAAAACTGACAAACGAGGCACCAAGGCCGCGTAAAAACCAATGGCTTTTGTCGGAGTCGTCAACGGGACGTCCAATGGCGGACAATTGATCGCAGAGGGTTTTAAATTGTTTACCATAGTCCTTAACTGTGAGAGATCCACGACGAAGAGAGAGGAGTTCAGCGCGCAATTGATGAGCGCGAGAGACGGAGGAGTGAGAGAACGCCGATTCAAGAGCGAGCCACGCTGCACGGGATGTGGTACAGTCGACCACTTCTGCCATAGCCTCTTCAGAGAGGGTGGAGAACAAGACGGCAAGAACTTTCTGATCTGTGGTGATCCATGTGGAATAGTCAGGGTTGGGAGAAGAGGTTCCAGTAGAAGAGGTGATGATAGATGGTGGTGCAGAAGTGGAGCCATCCACATAACCGAGTAAATTGAAACTGGTGAGCATAGGGGTGACTTGCCTTTCCCAAAGCAAGAAATTTGCAGAAGATAGCTTAATGGACACCATATGGATCATGGTGGCAATGGGAATTGAGTCTGGAGAAGGAGACGCCATGAATAAAGAAGGATTTCGGTTGTGAGGCTGATACCATGAAAGAGTGAGAGAAGGAGATTTTGATCACCATTATATAATTACAGATTTACAACAACAAGATCCGTAATTGAAGGATCATATCAAGATATAAAAGGTAAGGATATACAACAATAAAGGAGATAATTATGCACTAAATAATATCCTTAACAGAAACAGAGAACGACTTCTGAATCAACTAAGGAAGAGTAGCTTTACTGTTGCGTTAATTCCCTTTTCTTTTTTATCTACTGACTTAAATATCGGAGGATCCTCCACCGAAATATCCATCGAAAGACTGTTTTGCATGTAATGTGTAACGAAAAGTGGATATGAGAAGTGCTGAGGGACATTCCCGTTTCCTCACAGCAACAAACATCGATTTGTTTGATTCCTCATTTTTCATCTATCTCCTTTTATTAATTTGTTACTCCTATAGTTATTAAATCATATTTCATCAATCTACATCAATATAAATATGTATCATTAATTACGTGAATTAATTTGTACTATATGTGTTTTGTCATTTTGCAACTTAAGTTTTTATTCTTTCCGGAGTGCAATCTATACTCCACAATTTTTTCAATTCACAACTTCCGATGGCAATTTTCGATAAGAAAATAAAAAAAAAATTTCAAAATCATATAATTACTTAAATAATCTAAATAGTTATTTTTAAAGCTCTAAAAAAATCATTTAAATATATAAAAACATTGGAATTATTTTAAAAAAAAATTAATTATATTCAGAAAGTCTTAAATTATTAGATTAATTTTATAATGCAACATAAACTATTAGTCATTTTTTTTTTAGTTTCTACTCAAAACAATTTTTTTTCGATTCCAACCTATATAACGCGTTTTTGTTGCGGTTTGCAATTCCGACGATATTTCAGGTTATATAGGCCATGTGATATGCACATGACCCCATGGGGCAATAATATGGCGGCACGTGGCCACTAATTAAAAAAAACAAAAATACTTATAAATTATTTTTAAAAAAATAGAAAAATAGAAAATAAAAAATACTTCTATTTTGAAAAATTGAAGAAAAGATAAATCGAAAATACTTATAAATGAATTTAAAAAAATTAAAATAATTTATTTAAAAATTAAAGTTTTTTGAAAATTTTAAAACTCAGGAAATTAGCAAAAAAAATCTAAAATTTATTTTACAAATTCTGTAAATAAATGTTAAAAAAAAGAAATAGGTCTATCCTAACGTCGCCGCCACCGCTCTGTTATATATCACTGGAGTGTGGTGATTAGTGTTTTTGACAAGATGAGAGCAAATCGGTCAGTCACGTCATGTAAAGGAAATTGAGAGGAATTGGTGATGTAATTCTCAATTCCCAAATTTCATTTAAGATAACTTTTAGAAATAAATTTCTGAATTATATGGAATTTAAATGAATTTCAAAAATTTCAGAATAATTTTCTAAATTTACATTTATTTTCAGAATTTTAAAAATGAATTTTAGAATTCTTTATTAATTTCCTGAATTTTGAAATTTTTAAAATAATTATTATAAAATTTATATCATTTATATTTTTAATAAATTATTTTCAATTTTTCTTTTTTTTTTTCTATTTATTTCAACATTTTTAAAATAAATTTGAGATTTTTTTTGTTAATTTCCTAAATTTTAAAATTTTCGAAATAATTTTTTTAATTTTTTAAATAAAATTATTTAGAAATTTATATAATTTTTATATTCTAATAAATTATTTTAATTTTTTAAATAATTTATAAGTATTTTTTTTTTTTTTTATATTAGTGGCTACGAGTTAGCATAATATTTTTTATGGGCATGCGCATGTGCATGGCCCATATAGCCTGAAATATGACGGAATAGCAAATTGCAACAAAAACACGTTATACAAGTTGGAATCGAATTTTGTTTTTTGTTTAGGCCAAAAAATGAAAATTGGTTAATAGTCAGGTTGCATTTTCTGAAATTAACCCTAAATTATTTATAAAAATATAAACAATATTTAAATGTTAGAAGATAATTTTTTGAAAGGTACCCCTATGGTCTGTATCTGTCTCTACCTCATTTTCAAGCTAAAAGTCAGGCGTTTGTTGATAGTTTGTTGATCTCTATTTTGGTTTCTGTTTATTGAGAAATTGTTTGCTTTTATTTGAGTAGGATTGAGTGGTTATGGAAAACTCTGATCTTATTTACTTTGATTCTTGCTGACTCTTCTCTAGCTCAACTTTGGTTGATTTTATATATGTTGTTAACTTCAATTGTCTTATTCTTGATTTCCTCAATGTTTCTATTAAGGTTAAAAGATATAATTTTGCAATACTTTTATTTATGTATGCTGGTGGAGGCTGGTTTTTAATTTTTTTTAACAAAATGTATCTACAGGCAGTCACACAGTTGTGCCCAAGGATCAATTAGCATGAACTTCTTTTCTAATGGTATTTAGATCAGTTCTTGATTTTAATTAAGGTCTTGTACTTAATGAATTCTAGTTGGATTTGTTAGAGCACGTTGGGTGGTAAAATGCACTGCGAACATAATTATGTATCTTGCCTACTAGTAAATAAATTATTTAAAAGGATTTCAAAAATAACATAAATTTATTTCATAAAATTAGATTAAAAACCCTCACATTTTACCAAGTGAGGTGATCAAGAGGAGCTTTTTAAGAGCAAGGGAGAAAATTTTCTCATATTATAATCTTATAAAAAATATAAAATATAATTTCATATAATAATAAAATGTTAGAAAATATCCTTTTTTTTTTAATAAAAGACATTGACTACATGCTAAAATTTTCATCCCTAGTTGTAATAGTAGTAATAAATATTCTTAACCTTCAATTAGTTAACCTCTAACAAACAATTTGTTCATCCCTCTTTTTGCGATAATGATTTCTATTCGAAAATTAGTTATCGAGAATATTCTATCTAGATTCGTTCATTTCCTTTTATTCCCTAAAATTAAAGGCAAAAACTTGGGTGCATATGATGCACAATAGTTCTTAATGTACATCCGGGTTCAAAATAGCGCGCGGGTCATGCGTGAACCGCAACATTTTTTTTTTTTTTTTTGTGTTCTTACAGTAGATGTGTTCTTATAGTAGACTTATTATGTTCTTGTAGTATAGTATTTTTGTGTTTAGAGTAGACTTATTGTTCTTACAGTAGCCTTATATATCGTGTTCTTGCAGTATAATTATTTTGTGTTTAGAGTAGACTTATTTTGTTCTTGCAGTAGATTTTTTTTAAAAAAAAGGGCGCGACCCGCGCGTGAACAGAGGAGGAAGAAGCTAGATTTGCAGGATCCATGGCAGATTAAAGAAATGTGCGGAAGACGAGAGCAGGATCGAAAGGGCTTAAGCTGATACCATATTAGAGTATTGACCTAAACACCTAGCAATGGAGAAGAAAGAATACAAAGAACAATGGATTAAGAGAAAGAGTCCATCTCATTGAATTTGGCTAATCTTTTAGAGAATGAATGTCATTAGCTTAAATACACAGCTTTGGCAGCTCAACTGAATAACTAACTCAGCTAATTCTGTTTCGAAATGCGAATGCAGTGCTAAATACATTTGAAATGAAATGAAAGTGAAATGCTACTGAAATGAGAATCTAACTATCATCTAAAATGAGAATCTAACTATCATCTAACAGCCTCTTGCAAACTTAACGTTCTTGCATCAAGAACTTTAAGTTTGTCCCGCAACAAACTAAAACTAGTACTGGAGTTAGCCTTTGTAAACACATCTGCCAGCTGTTCTTTTGAAGAAATGTGTCTAACTTTGATAAGTTTTTGTTGTACTCTTTCTCTCACGAAATAAAGATCCAATTCTATATGCTTGGTTCGAGCGTGTAACACAGGATTAGCAGCAAGGTGGATAGCACTAAGATTATCCACCCAGATGATAGGTTTGTGTAACACAGGATGATGAACTTCTTGTAGCAGACTCTGAACCCAAATGATCTCAGCCACAATACTTGCAAGGCTTCTGTATTCAGCCTCTGTAGAAGATCGAGAGACCGTATGTTATTTCTTTGAAGACCAAGATACAAGATTACCACCAAAGAATAAGCAATACCCTGTAGTTGATCTTCTATCATCATAATCAGATGCCCAATCAGCATCTGAAAATCCTTCCAAATTCAGCTGAGTTGACTTGGTAAGATAAAGACCATGATCCGCAGTGCCACACAAGTATCTTAAAATTCGTTTCATAGCTTTCCACTGAGCTTCCTTTGGAACCTGCATAAACTGACAGACTTTATTCACAGCAAATGAGAGCTTAGGCCTGGTGATAGTAACATATTGCAAGGCTTCTGCAATGCTTCTGTATAAATGAGTGTCCTGAACTGATTCACTCCCATGAGCTGCCAATCGTGTGCCAGTTGTCATAGGTGCCGGTACAGGTTTGGAGAATTGCATTTTTGTCTTGCACAACAAATCCCTAATGTATTTGCCTTGAGACAAATGCATCCCATCAGCAGTTCTCTTCACCTGAAAACCCAAGAAATAATCCAAATCACCCATGCCTTTTAGTGCAAAAAAGGTGTTGAGTTTCTGTACCAAGTGGTTAAACCCCTGCTGACTACTCCCTGTAATTAAGATGTCATCCACATACACAAGTATGTAAATGACAATGCTGCCAGAAACTTGTACAAAAAGAGAGTTGTCTGATTTTCGTGGACAGGAAACCCAAAGAAACAAGTGTGTGTTTAGCTTCTCAAACCAGGCTCTAGAAGCCTGTTTGAGCCCATACAGTGATCTCTGCAATTTGCACACGTACTGAGGGTGTTATGGATCTTCAAAGCCAAAAGGTTGGTGCATATATACTTCTTCAATCAGAGTACCATTTAAAAAAGCATTGTTGACATCTACTTGTCTAATAGGCCAGTTTTTAGGAATAGCAATGGTAAGAATAATCCTGATTGTAGTAGGTTTTATGACAGGACTAAATGCCTCATTGAAATAAAAACCAATCCATTGATGAAAACCGTTAGCGACTAATCTAGCCTTGTATTTATTAATACTACCATCAGGATTTTCTTTCAGCTTAAATACCCACTTACAGCCAATGGGTTGTTTGCCATCTGGAAGTGGTACAAGCTGCCAAGTATTGTTTCTCAGCAATGCAAGATACTCATCGGTCATAGCCTGCTTCCAGTTAGCATCTAGAGAAGCTGCAGATGGGTTAGTAGGTTCACAAGTAACAACAAAAGCTTTTGGTTTTAAATTTCACATTTACTACGTGTAACCATATGATGTTGATTAGTATTAGTAACCTCACTCTCTCTATTTAAAGTAATCACTCTAGATGTACTGCCATGTTTCACTGAGATAGACTCATTCTCTGGACCGGTGGGATGGGAAGATGGGATAGTGACACGTCGGTTTCTAACCTAGTGTTCCGCAAGTGTACGGATGTAGGTGTAGTACTATTGTCAAGGTCGATCCCACAAGGAATAGTTTTAGGTAGTTTGATACCTCAATATTCTAGGAATATCCTAACTAGACACTAATTCAGGGAAGATTAATTTTACTAACTAAAATACTTAATTAACTCTAAATGAAAACTTGAATAAATACGAATGATTAACAATCACGGGAAAACAGCATCCTAGGGTATCGATTTCAGAATATTTATTCCAATGATGATTAAGATTAATTTATTGATTTTAACCGATCTAATGTTTATTAAGCGGCGCAATATTAACCTAACCCTCCTCTCGAAGTAATTAGATCGTTGATTAACTAAGACAATTACCCTCTCGAGTCAATTAATCCTAGCAACTCCAAATAGCTCATAAACCTATGCCTACACAGTCATAGACAACTGCGCTCTATATCGTACGTCTAATAACAAACCCCTTCTCTCGAAGCGGAATTGTTAAACGAATTTACTAAACCTAGATGGCCAGTCCAAATTTAGTTGTTAAAACAGATATAAAGATAAACATATCAAAGAACGGAATTCAATAAGTAAAACCATAAATCAAAACATTGTTATAAATAATTCCTACTTTCTAACCCTAGGACACGAATAGCTTAGCTACTCATGCCTAGGCTCAATTCAATACAATGATTAAGACAAAACATTCTAAAGAATTAAACTAGGAAAAATTGCTAAACCCGAGTATCTCGTCCCGTTGCTCGAATCTCCGTCGTCGTCCAAGTCGTCTCGTGCCTTAAACTCGGATAATATGTGTATCTCCTTTTGAGAGCACTTGAATCCTTTTTATAGAATTAGATAATCCCTCTTGAATTAAGAAATCAAATCTTCACTTAAAACCGGATTTTAACAATCGACAGCCCTTTTGACACGGCCGTGTTGCTTAAAATGACACGGCCGTGTTACTTGCAAATTTCACTTTTCCAGCAACAATTTGACACGGCCGTGTTGCTTTATGACACGGCCGTGTTCTATTCCAGAACCCAGAGAGCGTTTCAGGACACTTTTGACACGGCCGTGTTTCTTTGTGACACGGCCGTGTTCCGTTCCAGAACCAACAGCTTGTTGCAGAACACTTTTGACACGGCCGTGTTGCTTTGTGACGCGGCCGTGTCGGTTCTTGTCTCGTTTTGCTCCTGGACCGGTTCAGCCCGGTTTGGATCGATTCTTGGACGGTTCGGACCGGTTTGGACCGGTTCTTGGACGGTTCGGACCGGTTCTCACTGATTTTCACTACTTTGGGCCGATTTTTACTCTGTTTCAACTTGTTTTCTTGTTCGGTAGTCGTAAATCACAACTTTTTAGCCTAAAAATGCTCAAAATACCTTAAAACAAGTCAAGCACGTCAATTGATCACTTATATCATATTTCATACAATTTCCAACCATTTATGCATATAATTCCTATCAAATAATACCATACATCGACCTAATTACATGCAAAATCAACGTGCATCAAAATCCCCCAAACTTAAACTGTTGTTCGTCCCGAACACATTAATCCATGTACTTAGGGCGATTGGATGATAAATTAGTTTCAGAATGATTTTTTTCAAAAGCCTAGACACCATAGTATAAACGAGCATGTGTGATAGTGCAAAAATCTACTACTTTCGAGACTTAAACTTTCAAAACTTTTGATCCTCACCAGGTAAGTGTTTCTCTCATCTCTCAAGTGTTTATGGCGAGAATTTGAAATTTCACTCAAATTGGACTATACGCTCGGTTTTACCATAAGCTTGCCAATTGTCTACATCAAATTCAGTACATTAATATAAGTGACAAAGAATCAATTAGGACTTATATTTGGTTGTAGTGTTGGGTTAAGGTAAGGTGGGACACATTTGGATACAAGTGACTGTGTATTGGACTAATCAAGTTATATAAATATAATCCCACTACCCCTCAATACAAACACTCAATCTCACTTCCCGTCTCAGCAATTCACCCCTTAAGGTGATTTCTTCACCTTACAAAATACCGTACAACTAAAGTGATTTCCATTTCTGCAGGTACCACATCTTGGGACTACCCGATTTTCCTTTTCACCTTCACATTCAGTTATTTATATCCTAGCTTCTCCTCAAGAATAACAAGAGATTTTTTTTTTTTTCTTTTTTTTTTCTTTTTTTTTCGATTTTTTTTTTTCGATTTTTTTTTTTTTTTTTTTTTAAGAGGCTATTTTTCCTTGGATTTTTCCTATCACTTTTCTCGTATTTCCTGCATTTTCCGAAAACATCCCTACTTCCCATTCCTTATCACACGTTCACCCAATTTTCTTCCAATTCTCCTCCCTCTAACTTGATTAATCCAATTAGGGCCAAAAGAGTTAAATCGAAAGGGTTCGGCTGACAGTGTTAGGTTATGAATAAATAAAGCTTCTCAGGCTCAAGTGGGCTAACTAGGGACACTTTTGCACAAAAATTTCGGGTAAAAAGGTTAGTTCAAAGCTCAATAATTGGGTACGAAACAAAAACTGCCTATATCACTTTCTAAGTCACATTACACTGTCGACCTATTCTTAATGCAGTCTCAAGGCAAGTTCTAGAAACCAAGACATATATCCAATCAAACTCACACCGAAAGAAAATATAGCACTTCATAAATAGAAGTCACTTTTTAGGCTCAATTTCTCACACGGGTCATTTTGATCAAAGTTCTTAGTTTACTCAATTTCGTTTCAAATTGCCTATCATGCTCAACTCTTGTGTCAATTTTCAAATCTATGCATAAAATCGTATCATCATTAACACTTTATCATCCATCTTTTCCCTAAATTTTCAACGATTACTCCTTGAGTTTGCATACTTTTCCGTTTGACTCTAACAAAAACTAACTCTAAACTCAATTATGGACAAATTAAAACAAAGAACTGGAGTGCACACATCAATCAACACCAACTTTAACAAATATTTGGGCACACAGACCCAATACTCAAAATCAACTAAAAATCATAACACAGTTTTGCTAGCAATGGGCACACAGACCCCAAAATAAAGGTAACCAATCATAGCAAAGGGCTCACAGACCCATTAACTCACTTAACTACCAGTTCAACTCAACGCATCACTACATCATTAAAAATTTTCAATTACACACCCAACTGACTAATAAGACCGTAAAGCAGAAAAAAACAGCAAAGAAAAACAGCAAAGCGATAAACATAGCGGCCAAGACGTCCACAGTTCACCCCCTCCCCCAAACTTGGCTAGAAGCCAACGTTTGGAGGGAAAACTGGTACGCCTTGGTGCTAACTTACAACTCACTGAGGCGGAGGCGGGGGGTGGAACCCATATTGGCTCCAAAACTGTTGCATGGCCTCCCACTGACTCTGCTGCTGCTGTCGCCACACCCGGTCTTCGTCACTTCTTTGCAGCAGTGTATTGAGTACTCCCCGTTGAGCGTGTAATTCCGAGTGGAGAGTCTGAAGTGATCCCCGGACCTCCGTGCGGTGCCTCTCCATCGAAGTTTGGAACGTTTGCATCGACTCGGTATGGAGACGAACATCTTCCCGTAAGGAGTTGATGATGCCAACCATATCGTCATTGAGCTCCGATGGGGAAGCAACTGTCGTAGATGCTCGTTTCTTCCGGGGCTGTCTCGGAGTTTGGCTACTTTGCTCAACTGGTAGCCTAGATTGGAACACCTCGGAGTTCGGTGGTTGGGAGTGCTGGAGATGGTCTTCAGTGGATAGCGACAAATTCGCTGTATCCTGGACTCCGGTAACTGCTGTCCCTAACTCATATGGTAGACGAAGGTAGGGCCCCACATTTTGGTAAACATACGGGACAGTTCCATCCTCACCGAGGACCACCACTTGCATCAACTCGAGCAAGTCCCATGTAAATTGGACTTCCCCTCTTACCGGCTCCATCTCAGTTAAGTCTATGTCATCAAATGCAGCGGCAATGGGAGTGATCAATCCTCCAATCATAATGCTGTCCTTTTGTTTCCGGATGACATTTTCCAGGTGCTCCATCAATATCCGGGTGTAGTCCACCTTATACCCATGCAATATGTTCCACAACATATGCAATTCACTCTGTCGCACGGCTCCTACTTCACGCCGAGCAAAAAGCGTGTAGGCCAGCAACTTCTGTATATACCGGATGACTGGACTCCGAATCCAAGAAGCTTTAGCGGCCTTGGAGATATATGGTTGGGCTTCTACAATTGGTGGTGCAGCCGTCAACAGTGCCCAAAACGAATGTGGGTCAAATACCTCCGGTGGGGTCACTCGTGCCAAAGTCGGGAAGCCATATATCGTGTCCAGCTCATCGTAAGTCAATTTTCGAACTTTTCCCATCAATTGGAACGTGATGCCGTCCGGACGGGTGGAGCGAAAAGAGCTGGCTGCGATAATGTGGAACGTGCTCAAGAACTCGAGGGTGATCCGTCTGCATGTCTGTTGCGTCCTCATGAGCTGAAGTAATCCAACTCGGTTGAGCAAAACACGGACATTGTCATGAATGCCCATGGCCCGAGTCAAGTTATCACTGCCAAACCGTGTGGGAATGACAGTGCGATGTCTAATCTCCTCAAACCGAGTCTTGTGTTCCACCTCCGTCAAAGAGAACCCGAAGAGGGTCTGACTGTCATTTGGGTTGACAGCCGGGGTGTCTTCAACCATGACCTGCTTGCCTCTGCTACGACTAGATTGTCCTTTTGGTGGTGCCATTGTCTAGAATCCTGTGCACATACTCAACAACACACAAATCAATAGGGCCATAATCCTTAGTTTAGCCCAAACATAGACGAGAATGGAATATGCTAACATATGTAACAAGATATTCATAGGCTAGTGATACCCGAGCCATGTATGCGTTTTATACCCCCTAACCTATGCCCAACTCCTACCCACTTCACTTGGGAGATCGTGAAATAATGGAACCTCGAATTTTTTTGCAACTTGAGCATGCATCATAATTCCATGAAATCGTACAATATGAAGGAATGTTAAAAGGAGTAGGAATCAAGTGACATAACATCAATGAAAACCATGCACATAACCTGTTTGCTAATATGCCTCAATGAGTCCAACACATGAATTTCAATCTCGGGGTGCTCGTTCCATGTTAACCTCAACAATTTCATCTAATTCTAGCAACAATCACAGCAATTTATGCTCATTACGTAACCCCATTCACTATTCGCACAAGTGCATACCCAAATTACATTATTTAACACATAGGTATTACAATACTCACTTGAATCATGAAATTAATTCATCCCCAATACTAATGATGCATCAAAATTGAATGGGAAACAAACTAGTAAGGGTTAGCATCACTTACTGGAGAAATTTAGTCGGAGACAACCCAATTCGGAATGTGCCCTAGGTCCTTGGAAGTGAGTCGAAATTTCCGACTTTTGTGGAGATAGTGAGTGAGATGGAGTGTGTGATTGTGTTTGAATTGGATTATGGGTGAATTTGAGTGTGTTTGTGTGTGAATTGGTGAAGTGTGAGTGAATGTGTGTGTTCTTCGTGCGTGTAGTGAAAGAGAAGAGAAGGGGGAATTTTTAAACCTGAATTCGCGTTTATGAACTGGCTTGACTGAGTGACACGGCCGTGTTGTAATTTGACACGGCCGTGTTGTATTTGAACCAAATTTGTATTTCTGAGGCGCTTTTGACACGGCCGTGTTCAGTATGTAACACGGCCGTGTTGCATTCCAGTGTGTTTTGCTTGTTTGAGCCCTATTTTGACACGGCCGTGTTAAGCATGTGACACGGCCGTGTTGGAGTTGAACTAAAATTGGTTTTCTGAGGCGTTATTGACACGGCCGTGTTCAGTATGTAACACGGCCTTGTTGCATTCCAGTAGGTTATTCCCTTTTTGCTCCAGTTTTGACACGGCCGTGTTCCGTGTGTAACACGGCCGTGTTGCTCTGTTTTCTTTCCACTCGCCAGTTTTCGTCCTTTCAAACCCCCGTTTCTTGCACTACTTGTCCGTCTTGAGTCCTAATATCGAACATGAAACAAAAAAAAAAAAAAAAACCATAAAATTACCAAAAACTAAAAAAAAATTTAAAACAATGCCAAAAATACTAAATATCGGGTTGCCTCCCGACAAGCGCTTGTTTTACGTCTCAAGCTTGACGACCTTTTGCTCTACTATGCTTCTTTCAACCGCACTTCATGGACGGTGTGAATTTGGTCGGACTTGTAGTATTTCTTTATGCGTTGTCCATTCACGAGAAATGTGCTCCCGTCTTGATTCAACAGCTCCACTACCCCCGATACTCGGACAGTTTTGATTGTGAATGGCCCGGACCATCGAGATTTCAGCTTGCCCGGGAAAAGTCGTAGACGAGAATTGAACAAGAGAACCTGCTCCCCAGCTTTAAATACGCGATTCGTGATCATTCGGTCGTGGAACTTCTTGACACGTTCTTTGTACAAGCTAGAGTTTTCGAAAGCTTGTTGTCTAAACTCTTCCAATTCGTTGAGCTTTAAGAGTCGCTCTTTTCCAGCAGCTTCGAAGTCGAAATTGAGCTTCTTGACTGCCCAATACGCTCTATGCTCCAATTCGACCGGTAGATGACATGCCTTCCCAAACACCAATTGATACGGCGACAGCCCCAATGGAGTCTTATATGCCGTCCTATATGCCCATAGCGCATCATCTAACTTCATCGCCCAATCTTTCCGGTTCCCATTTACCGACTTCTCCAGTATCTGCTTGATTTCTCGGTTCGCTAGTTCCACTTGGCCATTGGCCTGAGGATGATACGGAGTGGTCACCCGATGTTTGACCCCATACTTAGCCAATAATGCAGCCATCCATCTATTACAAAAGTGAGATCCCCCATCACTAATTAAGGCTCTTGGAGTGCCATACCTTGTCAAGATGTTCTTTTGGAGGAATTTGAGCACCACCTTGGCGTCGTTTGTTTGGGTCGGAACAGCTTCCACCCATCTCGAAACATACTCCACAGCTACCAAGATGTATTGGAACCCACTTGAAGACGGAAAAGGTCCCATAAAATCTATTCCCCATACATCGAACAACTCAACTTCAAGGATTGAGGTCAGAGGCATCTCGTGCTTCCGTGTGATTCCTCCGGTCCTTTGACACTTATCACATTGCAGAATGAAGGCATGACAGTCTTTGTGGATTGTTGGCCAATAGAAGCCACTTTGAAGCACCTTCGCTGCTGTTCGTGCTGATGCAAAATGTCCCCCAGTTGGGGATGAGTGACAATGTGTTATGATCTCTTTCACTTCCTCTTGAGGAACACACCGTCTAATGATTGTATCCGCACACCTCCTATAGAGATAGGGATCATCCCATATGTAGAACTTCACATCATGGAAAAATTTCTTCTTCTTATGATGAGGGAAGTCCGGAACGATCCCACTCGCTATAAAATTGGCGATGTCACTATACCATGGCCCATTCTCCACAACCATCACGTGCTCGTCTGGAAAGATATCGCTAATGGCCGTTTGTTGACCCTTTGCATCTGCTTCATTCTCAATGCGAGACAAGTGATCAGCTACCACGTTTTCGCAGCCCTTCCTGTCTTTGATCTCCAAGTCGAATTCTTGTAGAAGTAGTATCCATCTGATTAGTCTTGGCTTGGAGTCCTGTTTGGCAAACAAATACTTAAGAGCAGTATGATCAGTATAAACTATTGTTTTAGCTTGTACAAGATATGCACGAAATTTATCACAAGCATAAACAACAGCTAACAGTTCTTTTTCCGTGGTGGTATAATTTGCTTGAGCGGGGTCGAGAGTTTTGCTGGCATAGTATATGACCCGAAAAATCTTCTCCCGCTTTTGGCCCAATGCAGCTCCCACCGCCATGTTGCTCGCATCACACATAACCTCGAATGGTTGTGACCAGTCAGGTGTAATCAGTATTGGAGCCGTAATCAATGCCTTCTTCAGAGTCTCAAAAGCCTGTATGCATGCATCATCGAAAACAAAAGAAGTCTCTTTTTCTAACAAACGAGATAAAGGTTTAGCAATCGTAGAAAAATCTTTTATGAACCTTCTATAAAACCCCGCATGTCCTAAAAAGCTTCTAACCCCTTTTTCATTCGTAGGAGGTGGTAATCTCTCTATTGCCACTACCTTAGCCCTATCGACTTCTAATCCTTGTGCGGAAATTTTATGTCCTAAGACTATCCCATCTTTTACCATGAAATGACACTTTTCCCAGTTAAGGACTAGATTTGTTTCTTCACACCTGTTAAGCACCTGAGCTAAGTTATCTAGACAGTTATCGAAAGACGAACCAAATACAGAGAAATCATCCATAAAGACTTCCATAATATTTTCTATCAAACCCCCAAAGATTGCCATCATACACCTTTGAAACGTAGCAGGGGCATTACAGAGCCCAAATGGCATTCTACGAAAAGCAAAGACACCATAAGGACATACAAAAGCAGTTTTTTCTTGGTCCTCCGGGGCAATTACAATCTGATTGTACCCAGAATAACCATCAAGAAAACAATAATACTCATATCCTGCTAACCTATCAAGCATTTGATCTAGAAAGGGAAGGGGAAAATGGTCTTTACGAGTGGCTGCATTAAGTTTCCTATAGTCTATACATACACGCCAGCCCGTGATTACTCTAGTGGCTATGACCTCATCAAGATCACCCTTAACTACAGTCATCCCCCCCTTCTTTGGCACAACCTGCGTTGGACTTACCCACTTACTATCAGAAATAGGAAAAACGATCCCAGCGTCTAGCCACTTAAGTACTTCTTTCCTAACTACTTCTTGCATCATTGGGTTAAGCCTACGTTGGTTTTGAACAGAGGGTTTATACTCATCTTCCATCAAAATCTTATGCATGCAAATCGTAGGACTAATTCCTTTCAAGTCAGCTATTGACCATCCTATAGCAGATTTATACTTCCTCAATACACGCAACAGCTTATCAGTTTCAACATCAGTAAGGGAAGAGGAGATTATTACCGGATATTTGTGCTCATTATCTAGAAATTCATACCGCAGATGATCAGGCAATGGTTTTAGCTCCGGACATCCATCGCCCCCTTTTTTCTCTTCTTCAACCGCCTTCTTGTTTATGTTTCCTTGAGTCGAGCTCCCCTTAGGAGCATCCTGCAAGGCATTCAATGCACTAACACTTTCGGCAAGATCAAGGTCAGTAGGGTCATGGCGATTAACATTATAAATAGAATTGGAAATGCATGTTTCAAGGGGATCACTATCACTTGGGGAGGGGGAGGTTAGTTTCCTATAAAATGCAGCTTCAATTGTACGAACAAAACTACATGTTTCTAATTGAGATTCATCCTCCCTATCATGATGTTGTAGAGCTTTATAGATTGAAAAAGTAACTTGCTCTTTATCTACCCTTAATGTTAACTCTCCTTTTTGGACATCTATCAATGCTTTTCCCGTTGCTAGAAACGGGCGACCTAAAATCAAAGGGACATCTTTATCTTCTACCATATCTAAAACCACAAAATCCACAGGTATTATAAATTTCCCAACTTTTAACAACACATCCTCTACAATCCCTTTTGGCCAAGTCATAGACCGATCAGCCATTTGTAAAGAAATTGTAGTGGGTTTCAAAGTACCTGGACTCAATTTTTCAAAAATAGATAATGGCATCAAGTTAATACTAGCCCCCAAATCACACAGTGCCTTATCAAATGTAATAGTACCTATTTGACATGCAATAGTAAAACTACCTGGATCTTTTCGCTTGAGCGGTAGCTTCCTTTGGATCACAGCACTGCATTCTTCAGTCAGGTTGACTGTCTCGTATTCTTCCCACTTCTTCTTCTTTGAGATCACTTCCTTCAGAAATTTAGCGTAGTTCGGCATCTGCTGCAGTGCTTCAACGAAAGGGATGTTAATTTGGATCCTCTTCAGCACATCCAAGAACTTCGCGAACTGCTCATCGATCTTCTTCTTCCTTAAGGCTTGTGGGAATGGGACAGCCGGGACATAAGATGGGATGTCTGCTTTGATTTCTTGGCCTTCGCTTTGCTTTACTGCTTTCTTCTTGCCCGATTGCTCGTGTTTCTCTTCCATTTGTTCTTTCTCCACCACTTTATCTGCATCAACCGGCAGCTGGGGTCCCTCGTACTCAGTACCACTCCTCAACTGAATGGCTTGGCATTGCTCTCTTGGGTTCACCACCGTATCACTCGGAAATTGGCCCTGCTTGTGTTGGGCCCCGACAATCTTGATCAACTGGCTCATATTGGAAGACAACTCCCCAATACTTACTTGAGTCTGTACCATCGTATTCTCTAACCTCTTGATGTCTGCCCCTTGCCCAGTTATATGTTTGTTTAGCTCAATAAATTTTCCTTCTACTTTCTTCTCCAATTGAGCTAACTTCTCATCATACTTGTCAAACTGTGATTGGGCAATCTCTTCTTGTGATGGCTTCTTACCGTCATGTATCATACCGTTTGTAACAGCAAACCCAGGCGGTGGATTGAGTGTGTTCTTCGAATTCCCATATGAGAAGTTTTGTTGATTCCGATTTTGTGGGTACTGATTGTACCTAGGCTGGTTGTTTTGGAAGTTGTTGAAGTTCCTTTGGTTTAGAAAATTAACTTCTTCAACTTCTTCTTGACCCACTGTTTGTTGTGCTAACGTCAGACTAGTTAGCATATTGACTTGACTCGTCAAGGCTGTCAGCTGTGATGTGAGTTTGTCCAGCGGCTCATTGCTGACTGTCTCCACTTCCATAACATTCACCACCCTCCGTGGCTGGTTTCTCTCGTTTGGCCACTGATAACTTGTTTTAGCCATAGCATCCAAAATCGAGAATGCTATCTTCACCGATGTCTCCATCAAGCTACCACCTGCAGCTGCGTCCACTTGGTTTCTGGTTGGAGCGAGTAAGCCATTATAAAACTTACATATTTGCTGCTTTTTCGTAAACCCATGTTGAGGGCAACTCCGGATAAGATCCCGGAATCGCTCCCAAGCTTCTCCAAACGGTTCTTGATCCAGCTGTTTGAATTGATTAATTTGATTCTGTAAATCGAGCATCTTGCTCGGTGGAAAGTACTTCAATAGGAACGAAGTGCTCAACTCTTCCCAGCTGATGATATCTTCCAAGGAATTGAACCATTGGAGGGCTCTATCCTTCAACGAAAAAGGAAACAATCGCAGCTTAACCTGCTCGTGTGGCACATGGTTTATTTTGATTGTGTCCGCCAATCTGCGGAACTTTATCAGGTGAACGTTCGGATCCTCCATTGCACTTCCGCCATACTGGTTTTGCTGCACTATGTTGATCAGTGCAGGCTTCAGCTCGAAACTATTAGCATTCAGAGGCGGGGGTCGTACTCCTCCTGACTGTTGATTAGGATTCGGCCTTAAACAGTCACTAATAGGTGTATCGTCTTCTTCTCCCGCATCTGGCTCTATTGGAATCTGTACGTGCTGTTGTGGCAACTGTTGCTGCTGTACAGGTATCTGCTGCTGTATAGTAGTGACGCGATCGTCCAATCGTGCTAAGGCTGTTAGCACTCTATTTAATGCTTCATCATTCGGTTGCTGCGGTGGGTTCTCCATCTCAGACCTTCTATTGCGGTGTCTACGAGCTGTCGCTTCAATCTCTGGATCGAAAGGAAGAAGAGTCTCTTTTCCTTTTGATCTGGTGTGCATGCGATGCCTGATAACACCAAAAACAGCAAATACCGTGTAATACAAAAATTAACAAAAAATAAAAAACGAAAATTAAAATTAAAATTACGAAAAACAAATAAAATCTAGTCTAGTTTCCTCCTATTTTTCAAGGTAAAAACTAAGCGCTAAATCCTATTCCCCGGCAACGGCGACAAAAACTTGACACGTCGGTTTCTAACCTAGTGTTCCGCAAGTGTACGGATGTAGGTGTAGTACTATTGTCAAGGTCGATCCCACAAGGAATAGTTTTAGGTAGTTTGATACCTCAATATTCTAGGAATATCCTAACTAGACACTAATTCAGGGAAGATTAATTTTACTAACTAAAATACTTAATTAACTCTAAATGAAAACTTGAATAAATACGAATGATTAACAATCACGGGAAAACAGCATCCTAGGGTATCGATTTCAGAATATTTATTCCAATGATGATTAAGATTAATTTATTGATTTTAACCGATCTAATGTTTATTAAGCGGCGCAATATTAACCTAACCCTCCTCTCGAAGTAATTAGATCGTTGATTAACTAAGACAATTACCCTCTCGAGTCAATTAATCCTAGCAACTCCAAATAGCTCATAAACCTAGGCCTACACAGTCATAGACAACTGCGCTCTATATCGTACGTCTAATAACAAACCCCTTCTCTCGAAGCGGATTTGTTAAACGAATTTACTAAACCTAGATGGCCAGTCCAAATTTAGTTGTTAAAACAGATATAAAGATAAACATATCAAAGAACGGAATTCAATAAGTAAAACCATAAATCAAAACATTGTTATAAATAATTCCTACTTTCTAACCCTAGGACACGAATAGCTTAGCTACTCATGCCTAGGCTCAATTCAATACAATGATTAAGACAAAACATTCTAAAGAATTAAACTAGGAAAAATTGCTAAACCCGAGTATCTCGTCCCGTTGCTCGAATCTCCGTCGTCGTCCAAGTCGTCTCGTGCCTTAAACTCGGATAATATGTGTATCTCTTTTTGAGAGCACTTGAATCCTTTTTATAGAATTAGATAATCCCTCTTGAATTAAGAAATCAAATCTTCACTTAAAACCGGATTTTAACAATCGACAGCCCTTTTGACACGGCCGTGTTGCTTAAAATGACACGGCCGTGTTACTTGCAAATTTCACTTTTCCAGCAACAATTTAACACGGCCGTGTTGCTTTGTGACACGGCCGTGTTCTATTCCAGAACCCAGAGAGCGTTTCAGGACACTTTTGACACGGCCGTGTTTCTTTGTGACACGGCCGTGTTCCGTTCCAGAACCAACAGCTTGTTGCAGAACACTTTTGACACGGCCGTGTTGCTTTGTGACGCGGCCGTGTCGGTTCTTGTCTCGTTTTGCTCCTGGACCTGTTCAGCCCGGTTTGGATCGATTCTTGGACGGTTCGGACCGGTTTGGACCGGTTCTTGGACGGTTCGGATCGGTTCTCACTGATTTTCACTACTTTGGGCCGATTTTTACTCTGTTTCAACTTGTTTTCTTGTCCGGTAGTCGTAAATCACAACTTTTTAGCCTAAAAATGCTCAAAATACCTTAAAACAAGTCAAGCACGTCAATTGATCACTTATATCATATTTCATACAATTTCCAACCATTTATGCATATAATTCCTATCAAATAATACCATACATCGACCTAATTACATGCAAAATCAACGTGCATCAGATAGAAGGTGTTCAGAAAGATGAGTATCATCACAATACTCAGGAGAGGATGTTGAACTAGAAGAAATACTGTTAGGAATAGGACTAGAAGACGAAATGGGAAGATAAGTAACAGTAGGCAAAGGAATAGGATAGGCATGATGAGGAGGTGAAGCAGCAGTAGGGGTAATGGTGTTGTTCTGAGAAGCATATGGAAAAGTATTTTCATCAAAGATTACATCCCTACAAACATAAATTCTCCCAGACTTGTCCAAGCACTTGTAACCTTTATGATTCAGGCTGTAACCAATGAATGTATAAGGTTGTGATCTGAAATCCAACTTATGATTATTATAAGGTTTGAGTAATGGGTAGCACAAACAACCAAATGTCTTGAGTTGCTGATATTGAGGAGGAGTGTGGAACAGTAGCTCAAGGGGTGACTTCTGACCAGTAACAGGGGAGGGAAGTCTGTTGATCAGAAATACAGATGTTCAAAATGCCTCATCCCAATATTTTAAGGGGAGAGAAGCTTGGGTCAACAGAGCAAGTCCTGTATCAACAATGTGCCTGTGTTTCCGTTCGGCTAAACCGTTCTGCTGATGAATGTAGGGGAAAGTCTGTGTGTGATGCCCTCTTAAGCCAAGAAATCAGTGAAGGATCTATACTCACCACCCCAATCAGTCTGCAATATCTTTAGAGAGTAACCAAGTTGCTTCTCAGGTTGAGCTTTGAAAGTTTGGAAAGCTTGTAAAGCCTCTGATTTTTGTCTTAACAAGAATATCCAAGTAAATTTGGAATATGTGTCTGTAAAATTGATATAATATCGGTAACCACTGAAGGATAAAGTGTGGGAAGGGCCCCAGAGGTCAGAATGAACTAAAGCAAGAGGAGTGGTATATGTGGATTGTGATTCAGGAAATGGGAAGTGATGAAGTTTGCCTTGACAGCATGACTTACAAACAAAGGTAGTTTTATTAATAGACTTGGTATTACATTGTTTGAGTATAGAATCAACAATAGCACTACTAGGATGGCCCAACCTATTGTGCCAAGTAACATAAGAATCAGAAGAAGAAACAGTATTACAGCTTATTGAATTACGAGATGTGTTGGAACTATGAGAAAAACTGTTGGTAGGATGTAGAGCCGGATAGAAGACATAAAGCCCATGCTCAAGATGGCCTTGGAGAAGAATGGCCTGTGTTGAAATGTCCTTCACAAAGCAAGTGTTAGGATAAAATTCAAACATAACATTGTTATCTTGGGAAAATTTTGAAACACTAAGTAGATTTTTGGTGATTTGTAGAACGTGTAAAATGTGTTTGAGTGTGAGAGTTCTTGATGTGTAAGGAGAAGAAAAGAAGGATTGACCAGTATGATGGATAGAAAGGCCCTCACCATCTCCAACATGCACCTGTTCATGTCCTTGGTATGGAGATTTTTGAGTGAATGATGTGGGATCTGTTGTAAGGTGGTGAGTGACACCTGAGTCGGGATACCATGAGCCTAGGAGTGGTGATTGGGATTCAGAGACAGATAACAAACTATTGTTGTGATTGTTGGATGGGTAAGGATGTATGAGGAAGGGATAAGGAGGAATAGCTGAAGAGTGGGAATGAGATGAATGAGCTAGATTAGCATATGCTAGATGTCCTTGAGGTGGGAAAGAAGTTGGAGCAGTGGGTGGATTATAATCGGGATGATCTTTATACCAACAGTACGGTGCTGCGTGATTGGGTTTTCCACAGAACTGACACCAGACTTTACCATTGTTGAATTTCCAACCACCTCTACCATTTCCCTTCTTACCACTTTTGTAATTGTTGTTGTTGCTGGGAGGTGCTGTGTAACCATTTCCTTTAGAGCGAGTATAGGTAGGATTCTGATTTTGAGGTTTGTAACCGTAATTGTGATTCCCAGGCTTGTTGTTGGAAGAATTAACAGCAACATTGGCCATAGCCGTTTCTAGTGACTTGAAATGCTTTTCAACACGAGATTCTTGAGCTAATAATAATCCCTCTATATCAGCCACAAAATACGGATCTAATCTAGTATTTATTGACAGAATGAAAGTATCATATTCTGGGGGCAACCCATCAAAGATAGCATCTATGTGTGCTTTATCATCTAGTTTGTGACCAACTAGAGCCAACATATCAACACAACTGCGGACTTTTAGTAAAAAATCATTCATAGACAGAGATCCTTTCTTTTGATTCTGTAAGAGCGGACTTGCAAGGAGAAATAGGACTCAATTGTTGACCACTATTGAGCAGATGTGTTGCAATTAATCAGGCGAGGGAGAACATTGTCAATAACTGAAGCAAGGATCCAGGAAAGAATCAATTGATCCTGCTGCTCCCAATCTAAGAACTCGGAACTGATTATGCCGGTAGTTTTATCGGCGGTAGTGGCGAATTTCGCCGGAGAAGACACAGTTTCATCGAGATAATGGTGTAGACGATGCCCACGAACTGTCGAAATAATTTGCTTTCGCCATATGAGAAAATTATCGATTGTGAGCTTGGTGGATAGGGGATGGTTAAAGGTAACGGGATTGAAACGAACAGAGGAGGAAAAAGCTAGATTTGCAGGATCCATGGAAGATTAAAGAAATGTGCGGAAGACGAGAGCAGGATCGAAAGGGCTTAAACTGATACCATATTAGAGTATTGACCTAAACACCTAGCAATGGAGAAGAAAGAATACAAAGAACAATGGATTAAGAGAAAGAGTCCATCTCATTGAATTTGGCTAATCTTTTACAGAATGAATGCCATTAGCTTAAATACACAGCTTTGGCAGCTCAACTGAATAACTAACTCAGCTAATTCTGTTTCGAAATGCAAATGCAGTGCTAAATACATTAGAAATGAAATGAAAGTGAAATGCTACTGAAATGAGAATCTAACTATCATCTAAAATGAGAATCTAACTATCATCTAACAATCTAAAGTATCTATTTGTTAAACTTTTCATGAGTACCAATATTCCTACATTCTAATTTTTCATGAATCTATATTAGTTAAACAATTACTTTTATTTGTAGTGAAACTCCATACATATACAATAACACCTCTATAAATTAATACTCTATAAATTAATAAATTCTCTAAAACAATATTTTTCTCCGGTCCCGACTCGGATCGGTTAAAAAATCGGCCAATTTTGATAAGATAATAAGATAATAATTTAAAAAAAAAATCTCTATATAAATTAGTGGTCCCATTGATATCATAAATTAATAATTTCTTCAAATTATAAAAATAACTATGATAGTTTAGTAAAATAAGAATCTATAGTTGATTGCTTCTTGGTTAAACTCAAATATACTTAGAGCTCATCTCTAATTTTTTTTTTTTTATCTCATCCAATAGTTCTGGTGTTGTATTCTCAAATCTATTTGGAGTTTATCAATTAATATTAAATGCATTCACGTAGTTTTTACCAATGATCGTACATTGAACACATTTAGCTCTTTTATGTTGTTGCATGAACTTATGGTTGCAAGTGAATCACATTCACTAATTTATACATTGAACTTTATTTGTAGTCAAAGTTATAGTATATGTATTTGATTATCATGATGAATATATTTATTGTACTAGAAAAACTCTTTAAATTAATAAATTATTAATTTATAGATAAATTAATACCTCTCTAAAATAATAAATTCTTCCGGTCCCAACAGTATTAATTTATAGAAGTTTTACTGTAGTTCAATCCACAATAAGTACTCGTATTTAAAAACTAACCAATTAACCAAGAAATAATTATTTGTCCATTACATTATAAAATGAAAAAGAAAAAGACCTGTCACAGAGGCTAAAAAAGATGGCATTATGGCATGTATCTTAAATATTGGATATTCTTTTGAAAAAAGAAATAAAATGCTGCAAATTTTAAGTTGACAACAAAGCACTCTGTTTTTTTTGTTTTTTTTTTTTCCAAAACAAAGCACTCGGCTTTTTGTTGAATGTATTATGTGCTTCCTCTATCATATGCATAATGCACATCCAATTCATAGGGCACGTGTTTTACACGCGCCATATAAGTTATTTTCTCAATATTCAATAAAATGACTCTTGGGTGAGAAATCTCTTCCAATTTCTATTTTGGTACAAATTCCCTTTATTATATATTAAGATTTTTGATTCGTTGTTTATTTCCTTCTTAGGAGAATTTTCAAAATAGTTTTTAGATTTAGAAACTATAATTCTCAAGATTTTCTCTTTATGAAGTATTATATATATATATATATGTATATACACACATATATATATCTGTATATATACACATATATATATATGTATATATAGACATATATGTAACTAAATGGCTAATTTCTTCGGTCATTGATAAATTGTGTTAGTCTTTATAATACAACTATATATATATATATATTTTTTTTTTTTAAATCTCATAATCTAAAAACAAAAAGAAATTCCTTCCATTCCCTTAAGATAACTTGAACCTAGGACCAAAGATCTAGGTAGTAAATGGTCTTGTCTCTTGAGTTATCCAACTTCATCAATGCAAATATAAATATTGAAAACAACAAGAGAATGTATAGCCAATTTGCCAAGGGACTATCATTTTCTTTTGGTTATATATGAAATTAATGTGTATTATGATCTAACTAAAACTACTAAGGATTCAAGCAAATGTAATTACTTATATCCTAATTTGCTTAACAAATTCTAAAATTTGATTATGTTTTGACTCAAGATGGATAAAAATGAGATTTATTCTCCTTTAAATAGATGTTCCTTAAGAAATAATATACGTGAATAAAACTAAGATTTACTCAATCCTAGCTTTTTTAGGGTACAATCCTGTAGTTGATAATACACTATTCAGAAAAATGTACTAAACAAATGTTCCATTATGGGGCGGAGATAGTATCATTATGTCTGTATTTAAATAACTAAAGCAGTAAAACCGAATCCAAAATCTATTTTTAGATAATTTTATTGGATGCGACAGCTTCAAAGTTTCTACTTACGAACGATCATATTTTATTTTATAGACAAATTAATTAGTGGGAAGCTTAATTATTTTTCTATTTAGATTTGGCTCTGCATGGCATCTAGAAGGATATATTGTTGGACAATGATTCAATTGACATATTTCCCCCATATTATTTGGTAAATGTAGTTTATTTAAAATTGAACAAAAGCAACCTATGAAAACAAAACAAAAAGATTAGCTAAATATAAGGAAAATAACAACACAAACACAAAAGAAAACAAAAAGCTTATATGCAAAACAGAAGTTGCAGCGGCCAACTACATTACTAATCACAACATCCATTTTTGGCAAGAGCACCCAACAGTAAAACTTTACAGCTTTCTAATCCCAGACGGTTCCCTTTTTATTATATGTAAATATGTAAATATCTAAAGGTAATAAGAGTTTATATGATCTTTTAAAATAAATTTAGCCATTAACAGTTGAGTTAATTACCAAATAAATCACAACCTTTAGTTTAATTTTTAATTAAAAAATAACCTTTAAAACTCGACAATTTCTAGCACAACCTTTCAATCTATTTCAATTACAACATCTCCGCCCAACTCCGACACCCAATTGCTGACGTGGATGTTGGTGCTCCCAAAACGACGTCGTTTCATTTATTGACTGGGATACTCCAGCCACGCTAGTGGATACGTGGAAATTATTAATATTTTTTTTAAAACAAGAAAAAATATAATAACTTATTATAATAAAATTATAAATTAAAAAAAAAACTAATTATAAGTAAATTTGAAAAAAAAAAACAGAAAAATTATACTCCTTCTGTCCCGCTCAGATTTGCACACTTTCCATTTCGGTCCGTCCCATTCAGGTTTGCACACCCTTAAAAAGGAAACTTTCTCAAATAATCTCCACCCTCAAAATCTTCATCTTCAATCTCTACCTTTGAAAAAGTCAACCAAAAAGCAAAAAACAGCTTTTTCTTAATCTTCGTGTCCGTCTCTACGTGCAAATCTAAGGGGGATGGAGTTAGTAGAACTAATTATAATAAAATTAAAAAAAATTAGAAAAAGTAAAAAATATATTAAAATAAATAATAGAAAAAATTTCATAACTAATTATAATAAAATTAAAAAACATTTAAAAAAATAAATATATATATATATATTTTTTTTTAAATGTTTTTCTAATATTTTTTTAATTTTATTGTAATTAGTTTTTATAATTTTTTATTTTATTATAATTAGTTATTATAAGTTTTCTATTTTCTATTTTTTAATAATTTTCACTTGTCCGCTGACGTGGCTGGAGCATCCCAACCAATAAACGAAACGATATCATTTTGGGAGCACCACCATCCACATCAGTAATTGGCATGAGACAGGAGTTGAGCGGAGAAGTTGTAATTGAAACAAATTAAAAGATTGTGCCAAAAATTGTCAAGTTGTAAAAATTATGTAGCAATTGAAAATTGAACTAAAGGTCGTGATTTATTTGGTAACTAAGCCTAAACAGTTTGAGAATAGACATGTGCGAGTCACGTGTTGACTTTTTGGCCAGAAAATCTCACCGGAGGTTGTTAATTGCAAAAAATGTGGACTTCATGTTGCAAACGAAAAAAAAAAAATAGTATTAGGTTCCAAAATGTGAAAATGCGTAAAGTTCAGGTTGATTTTAATAATTAACCCTATTTAAAATTTAACCCTGACTTTGTAGGAGGCTTGCTTAGGATTTGCGCTATGTTGCGAAAATTCCCGACTAGCTCTGAACTCACTTTGATTAATCTCGGTCTAGACGCTTGGATCACATTGATCGCTTACGTTTATTTTTCGATTCCTCTCTGTATATCTAGTCATAAATATACTCCAATTAGCCCTGTCTAGGTCTCAGTCCACCGCCTAACTAGCGCGTAGTGACTTCTAAGACAATCGCTCTGCTAGACTATTATTCTTGTTATATACTCTATTTCTATTTTCTTTTTATATAGCACCTTGTTTAGATAAATTAATTAGATGTGTGCATATACCACACATGATAGATAAAATTAAATTAGGTATATTAATTTGAGAAAGAATTATAAAATATATATATATATATATGTCACAACAAAAGAAGTATTTTATATAATATTTCTTGAGGTCATCATTGTGGTCACTATCACTAACAATAAGTTATTTGTGACGACTTGTTGTCACAAATCTCTCTACAAATTATTTGTGACCATTTTAAGGCTACTTTTAGGGATAATTAATTATTGCAAAAAATATTTGAAACGCATTTGAGACCACCTTTGTAGTAAAAAATATATTATTTGTGTCCGAATTATTGATACGATAATATAGTTGTGACAAATACTCATAAGTTGTGACACACACTTATTATTTGAGACTACTTCTCATAAGTTGTGACAAATACTCATTATTTGAGACTACTTTTTGTTGTCTCAAAAGTTCATTTTTTTGTAGTAATTTAAGTCAGTTAATATAAGTATACTATATTTTGTATTAATATTAACAAAATATCAGCGTTTAGCTTTTATGTATGCAATATGGGTTTTGAATCTAATTTCATCAAATGTGAATTACATTACTTTTATTATGCATAAATTTAATATAAAAAAGACTACTTCTCATTTTTTACTAATATAGTCTTTTCTATTCAATTTAGCATTAATGTAGATCCAACAAATCTCTTTTGTTTTTACCGATTTTTCATTACAATAAAATAATTCAAGTAATCTAAAACATAATAAGATAAACAAAGTAAAATAAATAAATAAATACGTTTATATATTCTGATAAAGCGCAATCCGGTAACCACGAAATTTAACGATAATCTACGCAAACAGAATGTAAAAACACAAGATTTACGTGGTTCGATCCGGAGATCTACGTCCACGGGCAGAAAATCACTCTTGCCGAGGTGTTTCTTTTACTAGAACGTTGAGTTTACAGATAGCAATCAACAATACAGAGTGCGAACCCTAATTCCGAGTTCTTTTTCCCTATTTATACTCAGCTCTTCCTCAACCTTAACTGAACCCTAACAAACTTCCTATATTCACGCCTACCTCCCGCTGCATGGCGGTTGGGAACGAATCTTCAGCCTTGATTCGCAGAACAAACTGCCTGTTGGGCCAGCGCGTGTTCCTGGGCCTGGGCCTACGCGTGCTGGGCCTTCACGTGCTTGCTGGGCCTACGCGTGCTGGGCCGGTCAGTAGGCTCAAATATGGACCCGACCCGAAGTGACCGGGTTATCCCTATCATATTCCAAAAAGTAATAATATATATACACAAACATATATATACACACATATGTATAGAAAAAATTATGTTGCACCTATTTCCCGTGTTGCATTTGGATTGTGGTATTCGAATATGAATTTGAAATCCGTAATCAAATCTACTTAACTTTTCTTGCTAAAATTTCAAATATATAAACTTTAAATCACTTCTAAATGTTTAATTAATTTTAAATTCGAAAGCTTCTCTATGACCTATAGTTATAGAGTTTTAATAGGGTACACACCTACGATAATCACTTACTTATGTGACAATCTTTTATATATGCGATAATTAATAGCTCAGTTGATAGAACAATTTATAAGTTAGATCACATAGACCAGGAATCAATTCTCACCAAACCTCTCTCCAATAAGAATTGTACTGAAAAACAATCTTTTATATATACTCTACACACATATATAAATAATCACATACATTTCATACGTTTCAACCACATATGAAAAAAAAATCACAATTATTTCATACGTTGCAACCACATGCAACATATGAAAACTCTATACACACATATATGCATAACCACATACTCTACACACATACATACATACATACATACATAATCACATACATTTTATACTCTCTATTTGTTTGAACCACATGCAACATATGAAAACTTTACACCACATACATATTTCATTTGTTTCAACTGCATGCAACATATGAAAACTCTACACACATATATACATAATCACATACATTTCACACATTACATCCGCATGCACACATATTTGTACAATCACATACTCTACACACACATTTATACATAATCACATACATTTCATAATCTCTATTCGTTTCAACCACATCCAACATATAAAAACTCTACACACACACATACACACACACACACACACACACATATATATATATATATATATATATATATATATATATATATATAAACATACATTTCATACGTTTCAACTGCATGCGACATATGAAAACCTTACACACATATATACATAATCACATACATTTTATAACGTTTCAATTGCATGCACACACACTACCCACAGATACTAAGTACACACATGAACATACAACACATATTTCATAAGTACACCATCCCTACCCACGCAAAAACACAAACTGCACACTTTTCACACCCATCGCACATGCTACACACACTTCACACACCAACACTATTCATGTAATCACACACAAATACACACATATATATATATATATATTCATATGTGACATATATATAAATATATACACACATATATAGGATATATATATGCAATACCACATGCTATTAAAATAAAAATATGAATTGATGAAAAAAATGAATTTTAAATATTAAAAAGGTACATCTGTTCATTTAAGATTTTCAGATTCATCCATCCGAACATAATCAAATTATTTGAAATACAAAAATAATGAAAATGGTCGTTTATTTAGTGATAATTAAAATAATCATGCATCACATGTGTATTTTTAAGTACATATTCACTGTCAATTGATGTCAATAAATCATTGTATTACGCATCATATCAAGATAAGAAATTAATAAAATAATAAAACATAACAATACTGTAAATGCAGAATCCTGGAACATGCAAAGATACTGAATACCATTAGGAACATGGAGCACATCTACATGCATCATCTGAAATACAGCATCATTTTAAAAGTTAGTTACAAAACATAATTTCCTTTATTTTCTTTTGGTAGGAAAATTGGCACCTGACCACTTCAATTATCATAAAAGATTTGAACTACCCACTCTCTATTTTTCATTTATAGTAGGGTTTGATTTTACGAATATGCAACATACACACTTGTTAGTGTCCATCTAATTTTCTTATCTGAAGTTTAAAATTATGGTTTTTAAAAATTATATTTGGATAAATGGACTCAAGCACACCGTGGACCTTTGTTGGTGGTGGTAATAATAATTAAAGCGATATATATGTGAATAAGAAGTAACACTTATGTACAAAAATATTTATGAATATAAGTCCACGTAACCGGTCAATTCGATTCAACCAGGCGACTAGTTTTTTATCGGTTATTTTTTTTATCTACTAGGCAACAAGTAGCTGAGTTTTTAATGAAAAAATAGTACTTTTTTTAAAAAAAAAAAAAAAAATGTATCTTCGTTTTGAAAATTTAATAACTCATGTTTTTATTTTATGTGTCTCGGTAAAGTTTTATATAAGTTTTTCAATGTCAATTGTTATACTAGCTCTCCATTTATATTCCTTATATTTATTCAGTTACAATTATTCTGAATTACATTAAAAAAAGGCATTTAGAAACAAATATTTGTCACAACCACGCTTCTGCCTATAACCACACTTTCGTCTCCTTTTTCTCATCCCACTATCCTTCAATCTTTTCTTCTTTTCCTAATGTATGCTAGATTACTGATAGATCTAACAGATGTTACTGATTAGGGACTGCGAGCCTTTTGGAACGGTGTTTACTGAGTTTTAGTGTCTGCTAACCCAATCCTTTATCTGTTTTCAGGTTCTGGATAAGATTGATCACATCATGGAACGACTGGGTGTCAATTATATTAATTACTCACAATCGATCTAGTGATTTGGTCTAGATTTTGGCTGATGCGATGAATAAGGCAGGGCAGATGACGGAAGAGAGTCAGTAGTAGTGGATTTTGACGAATATGATGGTGTCGATTCTAATTTGAATCCAGACGATATGCCATGTTTGGTAGGCAAACTAATAACAAACAAAACGTACAATAAATACTCGCTCCTACAGGTAATGACAAACTCATGGAAGGCGAAGAAGAAAATGACGGTCCGAGAATGGGGGGATGTCATGTTTCTTCTCACCTTCACCGACCTAGAACTGAAAAGGAAAATCCTCTAGACCTGACACTTCGAAAGAAATTTATTTGCTATAAAGGAGCTAAGGGGTACCGAACAACCGTCTACTGTATCAATAACGAGAACACCGATGTGGGTGAGAGCATATGATGTACTGGGATTGGCTATACAGAGAGCTTCCTTCGATCCATAGCCCGACAAGTGGGAGAGTTAGAAGATTTTGATCACGAAAAGGATGCCACGGTAGGTAAATACTTGCGATTCAAAGCTCTTGTTGATCTAACAAAACCACTTCTTAGAGACATAATGATGAGAGTTAGAGGTGAACAGATGTGGATGCCTCTGAATTATGAAGCTTTACCGGTATATTGCTATTGTTGCGGATTAATTGGCCATTGGTATAAATCGTGTAATGAGTAAGACAGGAATGACTGCCCAGCTCCAGCTGACACAGATTATGGACCGTTCCTGAAAGCATCACCGCAGAAATGTCTACACCAATTTTTTGAAGATAGAACACCACATAACTCGTCCAGAAGATCACTTTTCCCAGACGTACATTCCAAACCAGTTAGTAAAGAACAGACTTGGGTACCTTCAACTCAAACCATACAGTTCATCAATAAATGAAACACCAACCCACAACACACATCAGACAACCCCTATACACCTAAAAATCTACATATCTCAATTACTGACCTCACCTCCGAAAACGAAGCCAGAAATTCCACCGAGGAGAAATCTTATCATCCGCAAAACAAACCTATACTCAGAAGGAATAACCCGCCCTCTGAATCCAATATAGAAGACCTTACCCGTTCCCTTATTAAATAGATGAAAAAAAATCCCCCGAAATACAAAGCCACGTCTACAGAACCTGATAGCCATGCACAAGAAAGCCACCCATTTCCCTTAAAGAATATACCAGACAAAAAAAAATTCTCTTCCCAATACTAGTCAACACTCAATCCCTACCATTGACCTTAATCAAAATCCATGCAAAGAGAGTCCACACAACTCCACACTTGCACAAGCTCTGTCTATCCAATCCAAACCCAACCAAAATCTTGACACAAATTTTAATACCACTCTCTCACACCAGATTCTTTATAACTGCCCGCACATCACACCACTCTCGGATATCCAAAACTATCTAGACATGCAAAACAAACCTCACAAATAAGAGAGCCCAACCAATGCCACTTTAATGCCAAATCACCCTACCATTAAAATAGAAGAACAACCCCGACAACCAAAGCCTACATGGAAATGAAAAAACCAAAGGAAACCACCCTAAACACCCAAATGAGAAAGCATAAACCTTCCACATAAAAGTATTTTGAACGAGCCAGAAGATATGATAATTGATACTGGAAGTGACTGTATGGTGAATGTGAAGAAGGCCAAGGAAACAAATGTTGAATCAACGGCGGAGATTGTCAACGGGCGATCCCGCCGAATCTAATGAACTGCCTCAGTTGGAATTGCCGGGGGCTTGGGAACCCCCCGGCAGTGCGAGTATTGTCGGACATGATCCGATGTGAAGACCCCACTGTTGTCTTTCTAATGGAGGCAAAGCTGCTTGGTTTTGAGATGGAAGTTGTACGGCAAAAATTGAGTTTTGAATGTGGAGAATATGTGATTGCAACATTAGTGGAGGATTAGAGATGTTTTGGAAGGACTGCCTGGAGGTTAATATAATATCCTCATCAATACACCACATAGACGTGACGATTGGTAATACTCAATCGAACCTGTTATCACTACAAGAAACAAGGCCTTTTGCCACTACAAAATGTAGTTGCAAAAGATGGAGAGTAGTTACAAAAATATTTTTAGTAACTAAATATCTAAAAGTAGTTACTATTGGGTAGTCACTTATAATAAGATGCAAAAAGTTTTTTTGCAACTACTTTGTAGTTACTAATGTATTTGTAACTATTTTTTGCAACTACTTTGTAGTTACTAATATATTTGTAACTACAAGTAGTTGCAAAATAGTTTGTCATATTTTAGCAAATTTGATTAAAATTGTATGAAATACTTTATGTAACTACTAGTAGTTACAAAAGGGGTTATTTTTAGTAACTACTTTGTAGTTGCAAAAAGCTAGTGGCAAATGCCCTTTTTTCTTGTAGTGTATGGAGATTCACGGGGGTTTATGGTTGGCCGGAGGATGCAAACAAAGGTCAAACATGGAACTTAATGAGAGAGCTAGGAGAGGTACCACATACCTCTTGGATATGCATCGGTGACTTTAACGAAATATTATATGGCCATGAGAAGGAAGGAGGAAGAGCTCGAGAGGCACACAAAATGAATGAGTTCAGAAATGTTTTACTGGAGTGTGCATTAGAAGATGTGAGGTTTGATGGGTATACTTTCACATAGATAAATGGGAAAGAAGGAGAATCGAATATACAAGAAAGGCTAGATAGAGCTGTGGCAAATACGAAATAGGTAGAAGTTCCCGAACTATACTGTCAAACACTTGGTTCGGCAGGAATCCGATCATTGTCCTTTGTTACTTTCTTGGTAGCAAAGAAGAGTGAAAATTTTGCCACACATCGGACAAGAGACGAGTAAAGTTATTTCAGTTTGAAACTATGTGGCTCCAAGACCACGGATGCCAAGTCGTTGTACAGAATGAATGGGACAACACCATAAACAATTCGGCTATATCAATATCTGAACAGATTGCAAACATGGGATCAGCCTTACTACGGTGGAAGGGAGCCACTTTTGGAAATGTCAAAAAACAGTTGAGCATCTTAAGGGAACAACTTGAAAACTTGTAAAGTCGTCCCCCCACATCTGATAACATCTCGGCTAGACATGCAATTGAGGATAAAATTTCAACTTTGATGCAACGAGAAGAAGCATTATGGCATGTACGCTCTAGGGTTAATTGGATGCGAGATGGTAATAAAAACACCACTTTCTTCCATAGAGTGGCGAACGGTGGTCGAAAGAGGAATACTATTGACTATACCTTTGATTGAGAAGGGCGTAAGTGGGAGTCTGATGAGGACATTGCAAGAGTATTCTAGCAATACTATGTGGAATTGTTCACAAGAGGGGAATGTGATGGGATTGACAGCGTAATGATACAATTGATCAGAAAGTGGACGACACGATGCTAAGAAATCTGTCCGAACTTTTACCAGAGAAGAGGTGGGGGCAGCTTTGACTCAGATGCATCCTACCAAGGCTTCGGGCCCTGACGGTATGTCAGCCATTTTTAATCAGAAATTCTAGTCTATTGTTAGTGAAAATGTCATTTCATGCATTCTTGATGTACTAAACCATGGAGGGGATCCTAGTCTTTTGAATAATACTCACATTGTTCTAATCCCGAAAAAGAAAAAATCTGAGTATACTAAAGACTTCCGTCTGATTTTTAAACACTACAAGAAACATTACTTTTAGTGAGAGAAAAAACTGTGGCTAAAAGTTAAAAAACCATCACTAAAGACTTTTAGTGACGGAAAATCTCCTGTCACAGCCCCTAGCTATTGCTTCCGTAGCTAATTGTATTTAGTGACGGGATAGGGTCCTGTCACTAAAAAATAAATAGCAAGAGTAACTTTACTGTCACTAGTACAATTATCTACCTCTCATTATATGGTAGATTAACTATAGACTTTCTCACTACACTACTACAAAAAAGCTAAAAGACTACGGTTTTTAACAGTTGTCAAAGGGGGTCTGCAACCGTTGTCATATGCGACGTAGTGGTAGACTCCCCATTTACAATAGTTTCTAGCCGTTGTCATAAGGTCAGGAACCGTTGTGAAATATGGTGTTGTCATAGAACCCCTTCTACGACAACGTTGTCTTCATCACTTTGACAACGGTTAAGAATCGTTCTCGTAAAAGTACTCGATGACACCACCATCTACCACAACGGTTCTTAGCTAAAACGACAACAGTGAATACTGTTGTTTTTATTGTGGTGTTTTACCTGTTATTTTAAATATATATATATATATGTGTGTGTGTGTGTATTTAAATATGCAATTACAACACACACTTATCAGATAAATACTAGAAAAATAATTTAAGATTAATTATAATTCATTTACATGTCTAAAAAAAATTCCAATCACCATTAGGACATCCTTACAACTATAGCTAGAGTTAGTCATCTAAAAGCTATATATCACAATTAACAAAAATAATACTTGAATTGCACAAGAGTCAAAGATCCATCAAATTAGAAAGAAAGATAGGCCATCATTCCAGTTTAGAGATGACCAGCAATACAACACCTAAAGCTTCAATGGTCACCTTTACCAAGCCCCAATTATCACCAGCTTTCTCATCAATCCTGTCCAAAGTTGCAAATAAAAATCCATTACCATCAACTAGTGATTGGACAAAGAGAAACTATGGAGCTAACATTTAGCATAATTAGCTGATAGGGCTCTAATAAAAAAAAAAAATACTATAATAAAAATCAAATCAACTAACTAAGATGCTAAGTAAAAATAGTATTAAATATGCAATCCACCTTTAACTATTATATGGTCCACGTTTTTCCTTCCTAGGATGTGCAAAGAAGAAAAAGTAATAATAGCATATCAAACAGCTTTACATACAAGAGTTTGAAGCTTGTCAACTTCGCTCCAGGAGCAACAAAAGTCATAAAATACAAGAAATAAAGCAGACAACATATTCGCATACAATATCCAGATTTTTAACATGTACGAAACTAGAGACAGAAAAGTATTGTCTTGCAACCAGAAACCATTCAACAATTTAAATTCTATCCTCACATAAAAATCTATCTATCAATTGAAGTCATGAACAAGGAGATTACCAGATCGCAGTTATTGCACTCAAAGTCGAGAATTTCGATGGCCACAACTTCATTGAGAGGGTCGCAGAGCGCATGATGAATAGAAGCACTGACTCTCGTACTAACCTCCTCATACAATGTATACTACTCCGCTCCAATAGGGTACTTTTTTCTCTCCTCCATCTCAATCTACTCCCAATGTACCCTTTCTAGATACGCAAATCTCAGCATAAGCGTGCATATGCAAATAAAATATTCGAAATATCTCCCACTAATCAACGAATGTATCTCCACCCCAGAGATCAAAATAGCAATAAACAAATTATTCACAAAACCAGGAAAAAAAATATCAATTAACAGAAAATCAATCAACTTTATGTGCTTTCGCTGCATGTGATGTCAAGATATCCAATTAGAATGGGGAATTAACCTGAATTCAGTAAACTAGCTAATTCTTACCTCAGTAGGTGAACGAAGAGAAGCTCTTGTTTTTTTGTGAATTCTCTATGGTCATACTCCTTAGCTTCTTCCAACATGGACAAATATTCCTACCAGGATTACCATTAACATAGTCATCGACAATGTTAAAATTATGTCAACTACCTACAGCTCCCTATAAGAGAGGCACATGATGAAATCAATAATAACAAGAATGCGTGTAGAGCATGAAACCAAGTACGCTCTAACATTCAATAACATTAAATTTTAGAAATAAAAATGCGTCATACATCAACAACTTTCTTGACAGCAACTAATATGCATAAAGTTGGTTTGACTTTATGCACGTACTATTATTAAACAAAAAAATAGCATTATTGTGACTGCATATTTGTTTATCTCCACAAAATAGGTAATTAGAAGAGATCAATTACAAAAAGCATCCTTAATACTAAATTAATATGTAATGTGCAATCTCAAAAACATCAAATCCTAGCAGCATTGCAATGTGAGAAATCACATTAGAATATAAGAAATATAATAGCTGACTAAAACTATTGTTGCCTGAATGTGAAAATGTAGACTATGCATGTGAGAAAGGGAAAATGAATCAAGTAGCTTATCTAGTTCAACAAGAAGCTCGTAGCTTCAATTATCAGATCAAGTGAATCTGCATCCTTCAGAATATGAAAAATGGCCTCACCTCACACATTTTTCTGTCCAGTGATATAAACTACATAGACCAATTTAACTCATACATACATACATACATACATACATACATACATACATGTATATTAGAGGCATATATTATGATTCAAAAGAATCAGAAATGTTGGTTATTCGGTTTGAATGGTAATTCAGTTAGTTAACCGTACTAGGAGACTGCGAAAAAATTCCAGCAATTATATCAGTTTTTAATGGTATTATAATTTTTTGGGGTAGATTTGTTACAACTTTTTCCCAAAATGAAAATGAGAGCAAGATTAACAGAAATAGAAGTTTGAGAAACATGAGGAGCTGTTGAACTACAATATAATTAGAACTCAGATAAAAATATTAAATAGTTAGTGGGATACAAGAATATTGAAGTGAAGGCAGTAAGACATCTACCTTTCTTTCATTTTTTTCTGATCATGTTCAGATATTAAGATTGATAATTAACATTATTTTGCATAATTTTTCTACCTCTTTCCTTATCATAACCATAATCTTTATAGATTTAAGTCTTGATTCAGAAAACTGACAACAATAGTCAAAAGAGAAATGATGTAACTTCTACAATATAACAATTACATAAATTGCTTTAGCTTGTTTTCATGAAAAGGATAAAAGACGAGCAAAGATTTACGAATTCCTCTAAAAAATCAGTTTCATGACACTGAGATGGGAATGGAGGCACCTCTATAATCATGAACTCCCAAGTGAATTAAGTTAACAAAAAACACGAATATCATATGCTAAAAAGAATGGCCACTACTATGTGACACAAAGTTAACCTGCATGTTAAATCGATAAGAGAGGAACCGCATCATATTATCTTATACACTTTCTCTAAATCATAAACCAAATAACAAACACATACTTGACAAGAAATAATTTTCGATTTTATCCACAAATCATATCAATATTAAAATCCACAAGAAGTACCTCTTCAGCTGTACATTCCACGCATAATTATTCCAAAAAGAGAACCGGAAAAAAATGACAAGTAAGGGCAACTCTAGAATGATAAACTTAAAAAGAAAAGTACATATATGTATAGACAAGGTTTTGGTCATCTTACAAGGCAAAAGAAAATGATAAAGGCAAAAATAAAGAAATCGGGATAAACACAATACTGTACAAGTACCTTGTGCCAAGGATGAGCTTTGATTTGAGGGAACTTGAACTCGGTATAATTATGATTCATGCACTCAATTTTCTGCCGGGTTGGAGTACAAGTACCTTGTGCCAATTTGTACACCTGTGGCAATCATTTTGTTAGAGTGAAAACACAATAGTAATGCATAATTCCAGATTATGACAAATCCCGTTGGAATAACACTACGAAGCAACTTTAGGTAAATTAAAAACTAGTTACAAAAAGTTAAATTATAGCCAATTCACTCAGCTCTAGACAGAGATGCCCTAACATGAACCTTTAACATCTATAGAAGATACAAGTGCTTAAAAGTTCCCCAGTAAACTCGGAAGATCTCTTCTTCTTATCATAAGTATTTGAAATATGAAGTAACAAAATGAGAATATAGTTGTTTTGCCCCAAGAGACAAAAAAGGAAGAATAGAGAAGAGAGAAGATAATTCAAGATTCATTTAACAACCTCCCAAAACATTCTTAAGGTTATAGTGTGTTTAACAGTTAGGGATTAACAAAATAGAAGTAAAAGCACGATAACTAAAAGATGACTGCACAGCAGGGAAATGAAATAAACTTATTTTTTCTTTTAATTCTCAACGTCTAATATGTGTGTGTATGCAACTGAGAGAGAGAGGGAGGGGGAAAGAGGCAGATAGACAGAACCTTGATGATCTGAACAAGCTGGTCTACTCCACTCTTACCACGAAACAGTGGCTGAAAAACCAAAGGCAATAGTAATGAATATGAGGTTAAAATTCAGGTTCCTATTTGTGCAGAAACTAGGAGATCAAATATATTATGAAACAAATGACCTGAAAAAGGTGCATCTACATGCCAAGCCAAACCTGTCACTTCAAGTTATACTGCTCAGAGAAAAAACAATGAAAACCAGGGAAGAGTATATCGTTAGCAAACAGAGTTGTCATAAACATAAAATGTGCAGACACACATACCCATAAAATTCCAGAACAAAATATACCTTGGAATTATAGCTCTCCTCTTGCCATCTCTGACGTATCAGTGAGATCTTTGTGGAACAAAAAATACAAAAGTTAATAAAGTTCATTGAAACTATAATATGATATAAATTCCATAATCAGCTAAATGTTGGACAACATAATCAAACATATATTGCTACGTAAAACAACATTGTCGGCTCCTCACACATTTATTTTTACTTCTATCCCACTTTATTTTCCATTTTTTCTTTCGAGTCTTGAAGATCACTAGAAAACTAGTTATTTGATAATCTATACGACCCTATGAGTAGAGAAATAGAATAAAATAAACATACAAATAAAGCAATGAGCATGTAATGAACACCAATAACTATTGTTGGATTTTGACTACCTTTTCATGAATCCTTTCTCTATGTGGCATGCTTCCAATAAGATGAGACAGCTTATTGTTAATAATGAGAATTATCATTACCAACATGCCACTTGGTATAAGGCAACTTATGATTCTTGCCTTTGCTTTTTTTTTTCTTCTCTCACTTGATTTGCAGAAGATAGGACTAGAAATACTTGATACAACAAATGAATATATGCACATTTCACCAAAAGTAATCAAAGACAAAATGTAAAAACATAAGGAGAAATTAGCAAATACTCCCATGCCAATATTATAACAGCTTAATCTAATAAATATATTGACTACAAATTTATGGAAATATGAAATGAAATAATCAAGTTCATAATATTCATTGTTCACATCACTAGTTGTAAAGAGTTTTATACGTTTAATCTCCCCTTAGCCAAAAAACAATAAGTTACATATAAAGGTATATTAAAAAGTGATTGCTAGTGATTTGCACTGGGAAAAGTTAGATCACATGAACTAATCCTACAAAACAATCCGATGGAGAGAAAATTAAGATGCAACAGAAGCTGAATCTATATGTAGGAAATGTGCAAATTTTTAATCCAATGAGGTGATTTCTAGTATCATGCATGGTTATCTACATAATTGATCCACGGAGATATGCAAATGCTGAAAGTGAGTCCATGGGATATTAGAGTGAAGGGCATTTGTTTAAACATTACCAAGGTGGCTAGGTATATGTGAAATGTTTCAAGTGGAATTGAAAGTTGAAACTTCTTTTGCATCCCATCACAATAAGTTCCATCAGCCTTGGTTTAGTCTGAACTCTATCATAGTAGCCTCCCCACCTCATTTACATTCTGATGCTCATGAAATATAATTGCTTTTTCTAAATTCATATAACTTGGGTATTCCATCAGGCACATACCCTTTCTTTGAAATTAGCTCATCTATATATATCATCTTCAACCTGTCTTTTACTTGTCTTCACAAAGATCAACTCTAGAAGCAAACAATGTCATTCTAATATTACCAAAAAGCAAACATACAAGCCTCCTAGGATTTTCCAAACCATACCTTGACTACTAAAAAAGAAGGATAAACCCATTTCTCACAAAAACTAAACACACCCAATTTTTTCGTTTTCAAGCATTTATTAGGGTTTCAATACATACTAACAAACCCATTGCTATGAAACCAACAATGATGGTTAGATTACAAATGGGAGACCAGAGAGACCTGAATGGAAGATAAAATTACAACCTAAAATCTAGGGTTAGTTTAGAAAATAAGTAAGGGGCCGGGGAATTCGAAATTCTGGTCACCTGTTAACTCCATAGCCGGCGGCGGTGGAGAGACACCGACTGATTACCGAGGACAAGACAGTCTGCAAATTACAATAAACTAATCTAGGGTTAACTAAGAGAAACAATAAAGAGAGAAAGGGGTTCGAGATTCTCCTTACCAGTTGATCTTGCGGTGACAGCGTCGGTGATACACTAATGAATGGTGTAGGGATGAAGATATCTAGAGAAGGGAAGGGGGATGGATACAAAGACGATTCCACGTCTTCTTCTGTATGGGTCTGTTTTGGTAAAACTTTTTCTTATTATTATTTACATTTATTCTTTTATTTTAGTGAAAATCATCAATCTCTAGTGGGAAAAGTTACCGCCCACTTTTTTCACAAGAAATAGTGACGGTGCCTTTATTTATATTTGGCTTCTCTCACCATAATAAAATTTCTAGTGAGAGTATTTCTTTTCCCGTCACTAAAACTATGAATTTTGCACATTTAGTGAGAGTCTTTCTTTACTCTCACTTACATTTTGTCACTAAAAGTAACTTTTCTTGTAGTGAAAATCATTACCAAAACTATAGCTAATCGACTAAAGTTGTGCTTATCCTCCCTTATTGATCAGAGCCAGTTTGCATTTGTACCTAGCAGATTGATCACGGATAATGCATTGCTAGCCTTTGAAATTTTCCATTACATGAAACATAATGGAGCCAAAAAAAAGAGGGACCTTTGCCTTTAAATTAGATATGTCGAAAGCGTATGATAGAGTGGAATGGGGATTTTTAGAGAGGGTTATGAGTAAGCTGGGTTTGGGTACTCGCATGGTAAATCTGATCATGCGATGCGTCACATCTACGCTATACTTATAAATGGTCAACCGAGCGAAAAATTCATCCCCTCTTGGGGTCTTCGTTAGGGAACCCTTTATCACCTTATTTTTGTTCCTCTTTTGTGCAGAAGCGTTTTCCTCTTCAATTAGAAAGGCAGGACAAGAGGGTAAAGTACACGGGGCTTCTATATGCCGAAGGGCTCCTAGTGTTTCCCACTTGTTCTTTGTAGACGACAGTATAACTTTTAGTAGAGCAAATCAGGGAGAAATTGAGACAATGAAGAAGATCATAGGGGATTATGAGAGGGCATCGGGAAAGCTAATAAGCAAAGAGAAATCAGAGATAGCTTTCAGTAGGGGAATGCCGACTGGAATGGATGGAGAATTAACTGCTCGGATGGGAGTGTCACTAGTGGGATGACATGAAGTCTATCTTGGTTTGCCGGCTGTTATGGGTAAAAAAAAAATCACAATTTTTTCAGTTGGTACTTAATAGGGCGGGGAAGAAACTGAAGGACAAAAACCTCTCGCAAGCCGACCGGATGATTATGATAAAAGCGGTTACACAGGCTATTCCCACGTACGTAATGTCTTATTTCCTAATGCCAAACAAGATTAGTCGTACTCTTAACTCAATGGTGGCAAGATTCTGGTGGGGACAAAAAGAAGAGGAAAAACGCATTCATTGAAAGAAAAGGACGTAGCTTTGCAAACCAAAATGGGTCGGAGGATTAGGGGTTTAGAGATCTCGAAGCTTTTAACTTGGCAATGCTTGCAAAGCAAAGCTGGCGAATTCTACCTGAATGAGAGCTCTATCCTAGCAAGGAGTTTAAAGGCACGATACTTCCCTAAAAGTAATTTTATGGAGTCACAACTGGGGTATAACATCGACTACATTTGGCGAAGTATAATAGCGGGGCGATTGGTGTTACAAGAGGGGCTGATATGGAACATTAGAAATGGAAATGCAGTCCGTGTGTGGGTGGATAAGTGGCTGCCGTCAACTGCCACCAACATCCCGCGAGGAAATTGTCCAAGTACAATGCTGGTGCGAGACTTGCTTGATGAACCAATGGAAAAGTGGAATGAACCTTTAATTCGGGAGTTATTTTTGCAGGAGGAAGCTAATGATATTTTATCTATTCCTATCCGACTTGTACAAGGCCCGGACGTATTGTGTTGGAAGGAAACAAAGGACGGAAACTACATGGGGAAGCAAGGGTATCAATTGGCACGGAAAATATTCTAAAGGAAGGAAGGGAAGGAGCGTCAAGCTCATCGACCGACAATCGGCTCTGGAAATAGCTCTGGAATTTGGACCTACCACCAAAAATCTATATATTTTTATGGAAATGTGTACACAATCTTATTCCAGTGAATTGCAATCTAGTTCGAAAATAGGTTGATGTTGATCCAGTGTGTCCGAGATGTGGAGGCGATTACGAATCTGTCATACATGTGATTTGGGACTGCCCTTGGGCAGAATTTTATTGGATGCGAAGAAGCCTTAGGTATGATCCGTCTCAAGTCAAGGGGAAATGAGATATGGGGGACTGGTCTAGGATCGTAAGCCAGGAGAAGGATAGTAAATACCAATCCCTTATGGCGGTTCATATGTGATTTGTGTGGTATGCAACCAAATGATCTTCAAGGATATGAAGGATCATCAAATAAAAGTGTCCAATCTAGCAGACAAAAATTTCAATGACTACCAAGATGTAAAGCTGCCACTCATCATAACTCGAGGCCCAACGATCGAATGATGGAGACCAATGAAGGCGGGATATATGAAGATAAATTATGATGGATCAATTTATAAGAAAGGAGGAGCTAGTCTCGAGGCGGTAATAAGGGACAAAATGGGACAGGTGAAGAGGGTGACATGCTGCATTGAACGTGGAATTTCGAACATACATATCGCTGAAGCATTAGCCTGCCGCAGAGGTATACTCCTCGCAAAACAGATATAGTTGAAGAAGTTGGAAGTGGAGATGGACTCAATTATAGTGTTCTGGGCTTTAAAGAAAACGAAGAGAGACCTCTCATATATTGGATCCATTATAGCCGATATTTTACATTTATGCTCGTCTTTTATTTCGATTTCCTTTTCATGGGTCAAACGAACTGCTAATACCTTGGCCCATAATTTAGCTCGTAGATGTTTTGATTCTAGTTTGAGGGTTTGCATGTTGGTGATACTCCCCATTTTCTAATGCACATTGTAAACGCGGAAAACCATTTTGGCAACGGTATAATAGTTACAATGTGATTCCCTAAAACAAAAAAGAACAATTTTTTTGGTTGAAACGTAATATTCTTCTAGAAGACGTAATAATTCTTATGTGTGTATTTTTTAAAAAAATTTATAGGTTTTCTTAATCAAATTTTATATCAGTTTTTTTAAGTATAATCCTGATTGCGGAGGGGTTTGATGAAATTTGATCCCTGGTCTATGACGTGCTCTACCAACTATGTTATAATCAATTCCAAATTTTATATAAGTTTTTAAATTCAAGTTTATATATAATATAAGTACACCATTTATAATCCCTAACATTAATTCTCATCATTTACTTTAAAAATATAGAATAATGTACAATTTTAAGAAATATTAATCAGCAGGAGTTGCTAAATATGGGTAACGTGTTGCAGAAATTTTGTAAATCACTTTTAATTTGCACACATCACAAACTATTATACAATAAATAAATCATAAAATCACAACCACAATTTTCATGTAGATACACATTATGTAAAACATTAAATAAAATGCACATAAAGAGATAGAAAAATGTGAACGGCACGTCTCCTAAGATCGTGATGACCTCCCGCCGTGCGGGTGCTTTCGAATCATCACCACCCCCAAGATAAAACACGAAAGACCACACCAACACCTTCTACGATGAGCACGATCACATGATTTTATATATATATATATATATATATATATATATATATATATATATATATATATATATATAAGTGTATGCATTAATATGTGTGTGTGAATGTGTCTCTAGACCCCTAGGCTCCTATATATAATTTTAAAATGTATCCTTGTTATAAATTAGTATTAAACTCAAACATTAACTTATTAATTAGCCATTTGTAGGGGTGTTATAAATTATAATTAGGATTATTATTATTATCAATAATTATGTTTGAATTAGATTTTGAAGTTTTGAAACTTCAAATCACATTATGCATAATTTTTTGCTGAATTATTTTCTTTAAATTAGTTAAGATGAATTTTACATATCTTTTTTCATTGAATTGGATATACCAGGGGCGGAGGGAGCTTGGGCCCATATTGGGCTTCAGCCCAGCCCTCCCCCAACGATGGCCTATTACTTCTATAAATTTTAATACACTTAGCCATCCCAAATTAAAGCAAGCCCAACCTAGTACCCAAATTCATCACCCCTTAATATAACCTAGTGGCCAAGAGAACTGAAGAAATGGACAGGACCACTGAATGTCCAAAACAGATAAATTGGCCGACAAGAAGGCATTAACAACAAGTTGATGTTTCTCAGTAAATTCCTTTCCAGCCAATCAGGTACCATTATTCCTCGAGATATATTATTCTTTTAGATAAATGTGTTTTATAATTTTAGGCACTAATAATTTATTTTGTTATCCTCTTTAATATTCATATTTGATATTTGTGGTAAATTACTATTAAATGCCTTTTAGTATTACTTTCTTTTTACTTTCTTATTTTATTTAGGAGAAATTGTAAAATTGTAATAGAAAATAATGGACCCAACCTATTTGAAATCTAGTTATAAGAAAAAAATGATAGGAAAATTAATTATTTTGTGTGTATACTACATTATAAGGTTTATTTAATTTTTATTCTAAATTTTTGTTGAATTAATTTTTGTTTGCTTTCATGAATAACAAGATGTCTAATTTGAAGAATCAACCTTCGGCGAAGAAAGAAAAATGTCCAAAAGGGCTTATATCATTTTTCTTCCTAAAACAAGATGGGCAAGCTAATGGGAGTAACTCAGAATCAACACCAATTGTAGTGCAAAATCAGTCTATTGAATCCCCTTCAATACTTATAGAGCAAGACTCCTCAAGTTCAAATTTGCAACCATCGACTTTTATTGAACGAGATCCGGGAAAAAGAAAGCAATTATGTGAATATCATGTAAATGTATAGGATGAGATAAGACGGGCTTACCTAAGATATGGACCTTATCAACCAAGGATGGAAGTGTATCCAATCACAAAGTTTGGTGCTCAGAATCGTAGTTTTCAGAAAAAGTGGTTTGACAAGTTTCATTGGTTAGAGTATTCCCCGTCTAAAGATAAAACCTATTGTTTTTACTGCTTTCTTTTCATGAGTGATGTTAGTATGTCTAATACTTCTGCTTTAGTCAAGGAAGGATTTGACAATCAGAAGAGGATTAGTCAAGGAGACAAGCGTGCATTTCTTATTCATGTAGGTTCTGCAACTTCATCACCTTACACTATGTGTGTTAGAAGAGCAGAATATTTGATGAGACCTTCTTGGCATATTGATAAAGTTATGCATGTTCAAACACAAATTGAGAAGGAGCAACACAGCTGATGCTTGAAGACTTCAATTAGAAGTGCTCAATGGCTACCACTTCAAGGATGTGCTTTTAGAGGTCACGATGAATCTCTCTCTTCACCCAATAGTGGGAATTTCATTGAATTAGTAAGGACTTTTGCAAATATGGATAAGGAAGTTGATGAAGTTGTACTTGAGAATGCTCCTAAAAATGCTCAATGCATTTCGCCGGATATTCGAAAGGAGATTCTGAATATTATGGCCATCAAAGTACGACGAATGATTTGTGATGAAGTTGGGGATAAGTGCTTTTGTATTCTTGTTGCTGAAGCAAAAGATATATTCAAATAAGAGCAGATGACAATTATCTTAAGGTTCGTGAACGATGAGGGAATTTGACAAAACGTTTCTTTGCAATTAAATGTGTAAGCAACACTACATCTGCAACTTTTTAAAAAGGAGATACGTGATATTCTTGCCCATGATGATCTACAAGCGAAGAAAATAAGAGGCTAAGGGTATGATGGTGCTAGTAATATGCGTAGTTCGTGGAATGGTATCCAGGCATTACTTCTTAGAGAGTGTCCATATGCCTATTATGTTCATTGTTTTGCACATGTTTTGCAGTTGGCGTTGGTATCTGCAGCTAAGGATGTCAGTGTCGTTTGGGAATTATTGACCGCACTGTCGGGTGCAGTCAAATAAGATGATTTATTTCCTAACTATTCCTAACAGCAGCTAGAGCAAGTCAGGGTCGATCCCACAGAGAACAGGAATTAACTAAATCATTGTACTAACCAGTTCTATATAAGTACTAATAATATAAATATAATAAGGGGGAGTTTTGATTTGATTTAATTAACTAACGCAAAGAACTAAAGATGATTTAACTAGTGAATAAAAAGTATCCCGCCTTTAACCCAGTATCCCCCTAGCCTGAATATTCATGTAACTAATGCAACTACTTAACTAATTAGTTCTGAGACCCCTACTCCAAGAATTAACAGGTACGCTTAGCTAACCCTTGTTACCCCTTAAGTATAATTAATCCTAAGAACTTAGCAATTAATCCTATCCAATTAAGTAGTCCTAGGAGACGCTCGCTAGAACAATATTAATCAGACGCATAGGGAATTAAGGCAACGGAGTAGGTACGGTGTTGTACTCACGAACGCGGTACAAGTGACCGCGACTTTGTGTTATCCTAGCGAGTAACCACTTTTTGCTACTTTTGGGCACAAACGCATAACAATTACGGATTATGAATTCATGACCTAGCGACAGCTATATGCCTATTACTAGGGTGATCAGTCCGCATAACAACATATAAAAGATAGAGTAATCCAATAACACAAGTAATCTCAGAACATAATTAAATTAAGCAATTACTGAATTAATTACATGAATAACAGTCTAGGGTTCAACATAGTCAAAGACGGGAAAATAAATGCTTAGCCGATCATAGCGATCGCTAAGAACAAACTAATAAAAGAAAACATAAAACTATAAAACCCGAATCGCCGAATCTTGAGTCTTCGTGTTCTTCAAAATTCCAAGTCCGCGCTCTTGAATCAATGTCAAAGTTCTCTCTTGATGTCTAGAGCCTTGAGATATTTATAGAAGTACATCTCTAGGATAAAGAAGGATAAAACCTAATTGGAATAGGAAAATAAGTCTAAAAAACGTTTTTGAGCTTGTGGGCCAAGTAATGGGCCGACACTGCATTCCTTTTCCAACTTCAAAGCTATTTTTGAGGGTCTTGTGATTATTTTTGGGTTTTTCTTCTTTCACTCAAAGTTTTAGTTCTTCGAATCAGCTTTCCAACGCCACCAATTTCGCCTAAATCGGAGTTGTAGATCTCAAGATATGGCCAAAATACTAGAGGTGTATCAATCTGTCTCGCCCGAGAATGACTGTCTCGGCCGAGACTCTTCTACAGCCTGAAATCCGAATTCTCTGACCTTCTAGCTCGGCCGAGACTTAATAGCTCGGCCGAGCTCAGTTTCCTGCAGCTTTTGGGGTCATTTTTCTTAGTTTTTGACTTGTGGGACTTGTTCTCAACATTCATTATTAGTCGAGTTCGACTTTTTGGTCTAAATTCACCCAAATAACTTCAAAACAAGTCACAAACATCAAATTGCCCAATAATACAAATACGAGCAATACACGGTCAATTACGCATGCAAATGCCACTAAATAGACACTTAACTCGACCTATTATGCATGCATAAACACATTTACCAATTATGTTCTCACTCAGACAATATTGTTAATATTATCACTTCTTCAACTAAGTGTGTCTCTGAGTTGCATGCTTCCCAAAGATGTGTAATTGATACTTTAGTGGCTTGTGGGGAATCTGAATCTGGTCGTGGTGCCAATCAAATTGGTAATTTGCAACGATCTAGCACTACCCGTTGGAGTTCTCATTATAACTCAATGAAGAGCTTGATAGATATGTATGCTGCGACTTGTTAAGTGTTTGAGCGTCTTATTGAGCATTCTCCAAATGCAAGATCTAGGGTTGAAGTTCGAGGGGCTTACAGGTATATGGCAAACTTTGAATTTGTACATTTGATGCACAAAACTATGAGAATCACTGATATTCTTTGTCAAGTCCTTTGAAGAAAAACCCAAGATATTTTAAGTGCTATTGTGTTTGACCAATAGAATTTCTTGAAGAAGTTAAGGTTTTTTTGCTCAACAGATTTGATAAAGCGCAATCCGGTAACCACAAAATCTCACGATAATCTACACAAACAGAATATAAAAAACACAAGATTTACGTGGTTCGATCCGGAGATCTACGTCCACGGGCAGAAAATCACTCTTGCCGAGGTGTTTTCTTTACTAGAACGTTGGGTTTACAGGTAGTAATTCAGTATACAGAGTGCGAACCCTAATTCCGAGTTCTTTTCACGTATTTATACTTAGCTTTTCTAAACCCTAACTGATCCCTAACAAACTTCCTATATTCACGCCCACTTCCAGCTGCATGGCGGTTGGGAACGAATCTTCAGCCTTGATTCGCGGAACAAACCACTCGCTGGGCCAAGACGCGTTCCTGGGCCTGCTGGGCCTATGCTTGGTGGGCCTTCACGTGCTTGCTGGGCCTGCACGTGCTGGGCCGATCAGTGGGCTTTAGTCTTAACCCGACCCGAGGTGATCGGGTTATCCCTATCAGATGCCCCCCCCCCCCAGCCGAAGCGAGGTAGGAGTTTCGGTTGTCATCGGAGTGGAACCGTAAGCAAGAAGGACCGGGGTCGCTGGCGGGCCGAAGTGTTTACGGATGACTGAACTAGGCCGAAGTGTATAAGACATTTATCGAGATATCGAGTTTCCCAGAAGCAAGAAACGCGTTGGGAGTTTATAACAACCTGGCCGAGGTGGGGGTACACCGGAGTGAGTTGTCTGGCCAAAATGGAGGGAGCACCGGAGTGTGGTAGTATGACCGAGGTGGAGTGTACACCGGGGTGTAATTTGAATCTTCCTGACGAAGGGTGAGGCTGATGTGATTGGCGGCGCCATCATGAGAGAGAGGGATGTGAAGTGACACGCTCTGCAACTTCCAAGAAACCTGTTCCCCACGCGCCTCGGGAACTGCAAAGCGCGTGAAGAGCACGCTTAAATCCCCATCACTGAATTTGAATAGCCTGCATCGAAGCCGTTGGTTTTTGCGTATATAATTGTAGTAATTGCACAGTAACCTTTCATCTTCTTCATTGCGATTCATCAGTTTAGAAAGCGGGAAAAAGAGGAAATCTGCATTCGTGATTCATCTCAGATCAAAAACTTCTCAAATCCACCTTCTCAAATTCCACCCAAGTAAGTATGTCTTCCTCTTCGTCTTCTTCATCTTCTGCCTCATCTTCTGGCTCGATTGAAGAATTAGGGACTTCAAATACCCCGTTAGACATCCCCCCTTATCATATCTCATTCCGGAGAGGAATGAGGTTAGGACCATAGACAGGGTCGACGGCCGGGAATGCAATGTGATGATGGTTGCGTTCTATCCGTGTGCGGAGGAGGGTCGGGAGGTGTCCTCCGTGGCACTACGGATGTCGCGAGAGCAAATTGAGAGGGAGCTCCCGTCATTTTACCTTCCCTTCAACCTTGAGTATATAATCCCTGACCCCGAGGATAGGGCCTGTTGCCCACCGCAGGGGTTTATTAGTGTATATATAGATACCCTTAGAGTAGGCCTGAGACTGCCGCTGTGGGACATTGTCACCCAATTGCTGAAGTATTACGGTATTGCCCTCTGTCAATTAGCGCCGAACGCGGTGAGGCAGGTGGTGGGATTCACCATGGTCTGTAAACGGGCCGGATTAGAACCAACCGTAGAGCTCTTTAGGTTCTTCTTCCAACTAAAAAACTTCGGGAAGTCCAAGGGGTGGTATTCCTTTAGTCCCCGAGCCCGAGGTGGGTTCAAGGTTCAGAACCCGAGTAAGGTAGAGGGTTGGAAGGAGAGGTTTATATTCATTAGGAATAAATTAGCTCTGCCGAAGTGGAGGACGGATGAGGTTCTTGACACCGCTCCTGTGGAGAGCCCGGGGGCCGAAGTGATACACACATTCCGGACAGTGGGGACGTTCAAAACCCTCTGTTCCGAGGAGGAATTGGAGGAGGCAGGGCTGAGTCCGTATTATTCGGGCGATGCGGGGACTGAAGAGGGTAGGAGTTCTTTTTCTTGCTGTTTAAACTGTTGTTTTGCGCAGGACTAACCACCACCTTTGTATGCAGTGGGACGCTTCGGAAAGGAGCCTGCTGGGAGCCCTGCAGCGTCAGCGGCGGCAAAAAAGAAAGGGAAAGCCACTGAGGTGTCTCCCCGGGGGAAGATGCCACCGAGTGCACGACCGTCGGCGGGGTCGGAAGAACGGGTGACGCCGGCGGGGTCTCCTCCCGTATCAAAGAAGAGGCCGGAGCCTACTGGGACTCCGCAAGCGCCATCCAAAAGGCCCCGGGCAGGGGAGAGCTCGCAGGTAAACTTAAAATGTTGATCGTATTCTATGTGCCCGAAGTATTTGTTATGAAGGTTGAGGATGACCTTATTTGTCGTGTAACTGTCCAGGCTGAACAGGTGGCCCCGAGTCTTCTGGGGTTGGAGGGCACGGATGCCGAAGAACTCCTGCGCCTGGCGCGAGGTATCTTGGACCTCGGCCGTAAGAGCGAGAGGGAGGGAAAGGAAAAGCTGGCCGAGGTGGCCAGGGAACTGCGGGCGCGCAACGACCGGCTGGCCCATGATATGACCGAGGCACGCCAGAGGGCTGCCTTGGTCGAAACTGAGGTCGCGCGTCTGCGCGGGGTGGATGCGGAGAACCACGCTCTCCGAGGCGAACTGTTCCAGCTGCGGGCTGAAATGGAGGCCAAGGACGCTGTCGTAGTCGAGGGGCAGGGAGCATTGCTGAAGGCCTTTGCCGACAAGCTCTTCAAGACTACCACGTTCCTCGACTTCCAGACGGAGTTCGTGGCTATCGGGGACCAGGCCACTCGATCCGCGCTGCTGGAGCAGGTGAAGGCTGTCTACCGGAATGTGGACATATATCGTCCAGAATTCGGGTATGACTTTGACTCAGTGGCCGGAGTGGAGAAGGCCTACTATGCGGCGCTAGCCAACCTGCCGGAGTGGCCCCTGGTGAAAGCTCTTGGGGAGAAGAAGCAAATTCTGACGGCCGCGGAAGTGGCAAACTGCGAGGTGGACCAGGACAAAGAATTCCTGGCATTCTGCTGAGGTGAACTGGTCACCGCTCCCCGGAGCATTGAGCCCCCTCCACGGATGGAGGCCGAAGCCCCGACTGCGATCGAGGCCATCGCAGCGACTGAAGAAACCGAGGGATTGCCCGAAGAGACCGAGGCAGTTGAGCGGGAGGTCAGTCGATCCCCGCAAATTTAAAGTTGTACATTTTTAGGAATGTTAGGAATGATGTATTGATTGAAACACTTGTACTTTTGAAATGTGAAATACAATTTCTGTTTCTCAGACTCTTGCACTTCTCTTTTTACTTGCATGATCAATTTATGTCTGTTGTCGAACTGAATTCCAACTTGTACATGCTTGAGAGTAATCGATCTGGTTGACTCTTATTATCTGTTTAGAACACCGCGGAGCTACACGAAACAATAAAGAAGCTAATGCAATCACTTGAGTGGTTCCGCGGAGAAAAGAATCATCTACAAATGCACGTAGTGCCAAAGCTGGAGAAGAAGATAGCCTCGGCAGAGAGGAAAGTGGTTGAGGCCGAGGAGAGAGCCAAGGACTTCGAGATGAAATATCGGACTACCGCTGCCGAGATGAGCCGCGTCCTTGTTCACCAGAGGGAGTACGACCGGATACTTTCGGAGTTCGGTCTTCTGACTTTTGAAGAAGTGGAGGAACGGGTCGTAGAAATCCAAGGTGACATCGCAGCATTGATGTCAAGGAGCTCTCTCGAGTCGTCGGAGCTCGTAAGGAAACGAGAAGTACTCGAGCTGCTGCTGAGCATGTATGAAGGGCTCAAGGGCCGAGGCAGATGGAGGCCCTCTGCCGAGGAGTTTATTGCCAGTACAAGCCAAAGGCAAGGTCCCCCTAAAGCGCCTCGGAAGGACAAGAAGACAAAGGATAAGAAGAAATCCTCCGGACAGAGCAAAGGCATAGTTATCCGAGAGCCAGCTCCGGTGACCATAATTGAAGAAGAACCCCCGGCGGTTGCCGAGGAGGTAGTCGAGGAGCTGGCCCGGGAAATAGAAGTAATGGCTCCGGAGGAGTGGGACCCAGAGCAGTGGGCTCAAACCACGAGGTCCGCGCCACAACAAAGTAGCCGAGCGCGGACCAGAAACGAAGTCCCTAGGCAAGCGCCCAGGGCCAGTCCTCGGCGTAGGGAAGCTCTAGGGGATGACAGAGCCGGAGCCCGAGGCCGAAGAACTTCTGGGTCCCGGAGGACGCAACGGAGATCAAGAAGCAGGCAGCAACGCCGGAGCGCCGAGTATTGGCTCGGGGGCCGGAGATAATAGCTTTTCTCCTTTTTGTTGCTTGTGTTTTTGTTTTGTTTGGTTTTTTTATGTTTGAAGTTTATGTAAAAAACTTTATAATGTTTGTAATATTCAAAAGATAATAAAACTGTTGTGATGTTTACAAACAGGTTTAATGGAAGCAAAAGGTTACGAACTATTTTAATCGGGTGTCCGGGAACACGACAGGAAAGATTATTAATTGTGTTAATTGAGTGTTCGGGAACACAGTATGGATAAATCCAATCTCCCCGGACGGATCAGGCGGGAGTAAACACTTCTCTGGTTAAACAGACGAGAAAGTGATATGAGCCCGGGGACTAAAATGCGAATCTCCTCGGACGGACCGAAAGAAAGAGTTTTAATTGTCCGGAGACTAGTAATGATAATATGAGTGCGTTAGGGCGTCCCCGTAACGTAAAGGATAACACAGCAAGATACGCAAAGAAAGATTTTTTATTCAATGATAAATGCCGGAGCAAACTCAAAAGTACAAAGAGAGATAACAACTATAAAAGAAATTAAAGGTAAGATGGTACTTGAGATGTGGCCTTCACAGATAGAAACGCCTTAAGTTAGTGACGTGCCAGCTTCGGGGAATCGGGGTCCCGTTGAGATGTTCAAGCTGATAGGACCCAGAGTCGTGTGCGGCAACGACTCGGTAGGGACCTTCCCAAGAAGCGTGTAATTTCCCTTCGGGGGCAGCTTTGCTGGCTGAGTTGAGCCGAAGAACTAAGTCCCCGACGTTGAATTGAGTGCCTCGGACCCGGAGGTAATGATATCGGGCTGCTCGTTGTTTACATCTGGCCTGTTGAATGAATGATCGGTCACGGCGATCTTCAAGCTCATCCAAATTAGCCCGGAGAGCCTCGTCATTATTTTCTGGAACCAATGTGAGGAGGCGAGGACTCGGCACACTGATTTCAGCAGGGATAACGGCTTCGGAACCGTAAGTAAGGCTATAAGGAGTTTCCCCGGTAGAAGTATGCGGTGTTGTGCGATAAGCCCATAGGACTTGTGGAAGATTTTCAGCCCAGAGTCCTTTGGCATTATCCAGGCGCTTCTTTATTCCCGTGAGCAGTGTCCGATTGGTTACTTCAACCTGCCCGTTGGCTTGAGGGTGAGCAACCGAAGTAAAAATCTGTTTGATGTGGAGCTCGTCACACCATGACCGGAATGGATCGTTGGCAAACTGTTTATCATTGTCCGAGATGATAGTGCTCGGGATGCCGAAGCGACAAACAATATTACGCCACACAAATTTCAAGATATTCTGACCAGTAATGGCTGTAAGTGGTTCGGCTTCGACCCACTTAGTGAAGTAGTCTATGGCAACCACCAGGAACTTCAATCCTCCCGGAGCAACGGGGAATGGACCGACAATATCGATACCCCACTGAATAAACGGCCACGCACTCTGGATTCCAGTGAGCTCGGTCTGTGGCAGGTGCTTTACACGGGAGTGCAGTTGGCACTTGCTGCATTTGGTCACCAAGTAGTGAGCATCATTGAACAGAGTTGGCCAATAGTATCCCCAGCAAAGAACTTTCTTGGCTAATGTCCGGGAGCCGATATGACTGGCACAGGCCCCTTTGTGAACCTCCCGCAGAACTTGGGTAGCTTCAGCAGGAGCGAGACACCGGAGACTCGGTTGTAGGTATGACCGCCGGTATAAGACTCCATCATGAAAGGAGTATTTGGGAGCTTTGAGGACAACCTGCCGAGCTCGTAGCTTGTCAGTAGGTAGGACTCCATCTCGGAGATATTGGATGATAGGAGTCATCCAATTCGGATCACTATTGGCCAGTACCGAAACTATGGCCTCCTGAATTGCTGGATGAGATAGGTCTTCGACCATGATATCCGGAGATATATTTGTTTGGACCGTGGAGGCCAACTTGCTGAGTGCGTCTGCTCTTGCGTTTTGAGCACGCGGTATTTTCTGGACAATAACTGCATCAAAAGTTGACATGAGCTTGAGTGTTAGAGCCCGATACCTGATCATTGTTTCATCCTTGGCGACATAGGTCCCCTGAATTTGTTTGGACACGATCTCGGAGTCTGTGAAGAGTTCAAGATGACGAACGCCCAAGGATTGAGCGAGCCGGAGCCCGGCGAGAACTGCCTCATACTCCGCTTCATTATTAGTTACCTTGAACTTGAAACGGATGACGTACTTTATTTCAATCTCGTCGGGGTCAATGAGGAGTATCCCGGCACCACTTCCCCGAGTTGTGGAGGCTCCATCTGCATATAACTGCCATTTCGTATATGCGGGTACGTGGGTAGCGGAGTGATGGGTATCCTTGTCTGTCGGAGACTGGGGAATGTCTCCCGGGGTTTCAGCCAGAAAGTCGGCGAGTGCTTGTCCCTTGATTGCTCGTCGGGGAAGATATTGAATATCATATTCGCCTAACTCGATGGCCCACTTTGCGAGGCACCCAGACACCTCGGGTTTGACAAGAATCTGGCGGATAGGATGGTTGGTCAGAACCCGTATTTCACGTCCTTGGAAATATAGTCGTAAACGCCGAGCTGCCATAATAATTGCCAAAGCGGTTTTTTCTAACACGGAGTACCGTGTCTCTGCTCCGTGGAGAACACGACTTGCGAAGTAGACAGGATGTTGGACCCCATTGACTTCGCACACAAGTGCAGCACTGATAGCTTCCTCGGAAGAAGCTAAATATAAATACAGCGGCTCTCCGGGGAGAGGAACTGACAAAGTGGGCAGCTGCTGTATGTGACGCTTCAAAGCCTCGAAGGCTTCAGTGCACTCCGGAGTCCACTCAAAGGACTTCGCTTGTCTCAAAATTTTAAAGAATGAAAGCTGGCGCTCGGCCGCTTTAGATAAGAACCAATTTAAAGCCGCTAAACCACCTATGAGGCGCTGAACATCCCTGAGTGTCTTGGGTGGCTGCAGTTCTAGCACATCCCGAAGTTTGGCCGGGTTGGCCTGCAAACCTTGTTGTGAAACCATATATCCTAGAAACTTGCCGGAGCCGACGCCAAAAGTGCATTTCGCCGGGTTAAGGCGCAAATTGTAGCTGCGTAAGGTGCGCAACGTTTCGGCAATGTCTTGCACACATGAAGAATGGGAGATACTCTTTATAACGAGGTCGTCAACGTAAACCTCGACGTTGCGGCCAATCTGGCCGTGGAAAACCCGATCCATAAGGCGCTGGTATGTGGCTCCGGCGTTCTTGAGCCCGAAGGGCATTTTCTTAAAAGCATAGCACCCAAAAGCAGTGATGAATGCTGTCTTGATGGCATCTTGCGGATCCATAAATATCTGGTGGTATCCCTTGTACAGATCTAAGAAACACAGGGCCTCATACCCAGTGATGGCCTCGGCCTTTTGATCTATGGAAGGTAGGGGATAACAGTCCTTCGGACAATGCTTGTTGAGGTCGGAGAAGTCGATGCACATCCGCCATGCCCCACTGGATTTAACCACCATTACTGGATTCGATAACCAGGAGGGGTAATATACTTCAAAAAGGATGTCTGCATCCAAGAGTTGCTGTACCTCGATTCGAATGGCCTCATTTCGCTCCGGAGCGAATTTCCTCTGCTTCTGCTGGATAGGCTTTATGCTGGGATCAATGTTCAGCTTGTGTGTTATTATATCGGGAGAGACCCCGGGCATATCCAGAGGAGACCATGCGAAGACATCGGAATACTCTCGCAAGGTCTGAATTATAGCCTGGTGTAGCCATGGCACATCCACGGCTCCTACGGTCACTGTCTGTTCCGGCTTGGACGGATCAAGCGGGACTTGTGCAGTGACATCCCCCAACGAGGTACATTCCCGAGGTTCCAGAACCGATGATGCCACTTGAAGCTGCTGTTTGGGTGGAACCTTGGCAGTCTTTTTGAGTGCCACATACATGCACTCTTTTGAAACCCGCTGACTCCCGCGGATAGCCACTTCGCCACGCGAGGTGGGAAACTTTAGCGCGAGGTGATACGTGGAGCAAATGGCTTTGGCAGGGGTGAGCCAGTCCCGGCCCAATATCATGTTGTACGGTGACGGGGAATTCACCACATAAAAATCCACGAAGATGGTTTTTATCTTCGGATAAGTCCCCAAAGATGCCGGGAGAGTGATGACACCTTCCGGCTGGACTTCACCTTGAGTGAAAGTCTGCAGTGGCCCGGGGACCGGCCGAAGTTGGTCCCGAGAAATCCCCATCCTTTGGAAACAGTCGGCAAATATAACACTCACCGCGGCCCCATTATCCACGAAGACCCGCCTTACTGTTATGTTGGCTACAGTCATGTCAATGACAATAGCGTCTGTGTGAGGTGTTATCTCCGGAACCGGGTCCCTATCCGTGAAGCTGACAGTCTCGGACTGATGGAGGCGTTTATGACGTGGCTCCTCGGGAGGAGGACGTCGAGCTTCTGCCTTTAAGGCATGTCGTGAAGCTCCCCGGTGGGTAGGGCTCCATATATCACGTTTATCACGTGAGGAGGTGCATTGTCTCCGGGTCCTCCCGGAGGAGGAGGTGGTGGTGGGAGACGTGGTTGCTGGCGATTGCCAGAATCTTGCCGTGCGTAGTTATTTGGCCCCGGCCGGTTATTTTGCCACGGCGGTCGATTTTGTTGTGTGCCGCGGTCATTATATCCGCGATTATTGGATGGCCCCCCATTCTGACCTGTCCGGGGCTTGTCATCGGTCCGCGCAACGTATTGGCGCAAGAAACCTTTCCTCAGACAATCCTCGATTTCCTTGCTGAGTTCTCGGCACTCCTCTGTCTCGTGCCCATGATCTCGGTGGTATGCACACCACTTTCCACGATTCCTCTTCTCAGGAGGCGCAGTCATCCGCGGACAAGGTCGCAGGTCGTTCTTGTGGATAGAAAGAATTTCAGCTCGTGACTTCGTCAACGGAGTCAATTGTGGAATATCACCCCGGGATTCTGAACGCCCCGGGGTCAGGCGGGAAAATGCACTAGGTCGAGTACTAGGCCCGGTTTGTGCTTTATCGGATTGCCGCTTGCTAGCGTGTTTCTCACGCTTCTGGCGAGTCTGCTCTTCGGCCTTAGCAAATTTGCACACTGTTTTGAACAGTGCTCGGGTTGTGACCGGTGTGTTCCGAACTAACTCGGTATAAAGTGCTCCAGGGCGGAGTCCGTTCATGAATGCGTTGATAACTACGTCATCTGGGCAATTTCCCACCTTGAGACTTACTGCCGTAAAGCGGTCAAGAAATTGGGTGACGGTTTCACCGTCCCGCTGTTCCATGTTCATGACATCGGCCAAGGTGGCCATGGGTTTCGCCCGTGCTTCGAACCGTGCCCAAAAGTGCTCGGCGAGTTCTCTGAAGGAGGATACGCTGTTGCGCGGGAGAGAATCGAACCAAACCCGAGCTTCATCCTGTAAGTACTCAGGGAAAATCTTGCAGTAATGGAGGGATGTAACGTTATCATGGCTAAGCATGTTGTGTCTGAAAGCCCCAAGAAAGTTGGCCGGATCTCCGGTGCCATTATAAAGTGGTATGGCCGGCCGTTTGAACCCTTCGGGAAGGGTGGTTGCCATGATTTCTTGGGAGAACGGTGTGATGATATCTCCATTGGCATCAAGGCCCAGAATCCTGTCCAGTTCAACATTGCGTTGAACTTGCTCATACTCTTGAAGATCTAGAGCATGAGGATTGGCATAGCGAACTCTCTTAGCCGCATTAAGTGGACGGCGGCGATCCACATCAGTAGGTTCATCATTGCGAGGTCGTGATTCGTTAGAACTCCCATGGTCCTCGGAAGAACCAGGTCGTTCCCGTTGCCGATCCTGGCGTCCGCGGTGCCCCGGGTCCTGTTGATCACGCGAGCGAGGTGGAGGTACCACAGGATTAGCATTATGGACAGCAGGCCCCGCGACAGGCCCCGCGGGATGTAGGCGATTAACTGCCCAATCTTGAAGAACGTGTGCATGCTCTTGTAGGAAAGCCTGGAGCAGTTCTGGGGTAATTTGAACGTTAACCGGTGGTTGAGCAGCAGCAAGATTAGGGTTTTGCAGGGCTTGAGGGGGTGGAGGATTTTGATTGCCCTGATGATTAGACTTACTCCTTGCCGGCAATTGCCTCGGCGGCAAAACTTGATCCACGGGTGGATCCTGGTTAGATTGATCACCATGTCGAGATTGATTCAAACGCGTTGTCACCATGATTCTTGAATGCGATGTGAACGTAAAAAATTGTTGGTTAAAGCGTTCCCACAGACGGCGCCAATTGATAAAGCGCAATCCGGTAACCACAAAATCTCACGATAATCTACACAAACAGAATATAAAAAACACAAGATTTACGTGGTTCGGTCCGGAGATCTACGTCCACGGGCAGAAAATCACTCTTGCCGAGGTGTTTTCTTTACTAGAACGTTGGGTTTACAGGTAGTAATTCAGTATACAGAGTGCGAACCCTAATTCCGAGTTCTTTTCACGTATTTATACTTAGCTTTTCTAAACCCTAACTGATCCCTAACAAACTTCCTATATTCACGCCCAACTTCCAGCTGCATGGCGGTTGGGAACGAATCTTCAGCCTTGATTCGCGGAACAAACCACTCGCTGGGCCAAGACGCGTTCCTGGGCCTGCTGGGCCTATGCTTGCTGGGCCTTCACGTGCTTGCTGGGCCTGCACGTGCTGGGCCGATCAGTGGGCTTTAGTCTTAACCCGACCCGAGGTGATCGGGTTATCCCTATCAAGATTGTATTGATGTTTCAAACTTGGATTGTTAGTCGTTCTTAAGCGAAAACTACAGTTGAGCATCATTACCATTTTGATGTTTTCAATGAAGCCATTGATTTTATCTTGATGGAGTTAGACACACATTTCAATAATGCATATGTGGAACTTCTTTCTCTTATGTGGCTTTAGATCCTAAAAATTTATTTGAATCATTCAATGCTGATGATATTTGCAACCGTGCAAGAAAATTCTATCCGGAAGATTTCACAAACCAAGACATTGTTTCTTTGGAGTTGGAGTTCGAGTTGATATATTATACGCATGACGTGATAAATGAGTTTCAGATTTGTACACTTATCGATTTGTGCCGGAAGCTACTAAGAATGGAAGGTCAAAGGCTTATGTTATGCTAACTAGATTGGTTCATCTTGTTTTAACTCTGCCTGTTTGACAAAGTAGGATAGCTCAAGTGGCAGAGCATTTACTAACTAGGCCTTTGGTCCTGGGTTCGAGTCACCGTGGGGGGAGGGAGGGTTTTTTCTTTCTTTCTTAGATTAGGAGATTTTTTTTTTTTTTTTTTTCTTTTAACTCTGCCTGTTTCTATTGCAACAACCCAACATGTATTTTTAGCAATGAAGCATGTAAAGACGACCCTTCGAAGCAAAATGGGAGATGATTTTCTTGCGGATTGTTTAATTCTCTATATTGAACGCTGTTTTATTCCTAAATTATATATTGATTCAATTATAGAGGAGTTCTATAGTTTAAATCCTCGTCGGGCGCAACTTCTTTGAACATTGAAAAATGTATTGATGTGTATAAATTTATAATGCTAGAAGTTATTATATTCCAGCCCACCCCAATGTTAATTTCTGAATCCGCCCCTGGGATATACTAGATTAATTAGATCTATATATATGTCACCTATCATGAATCAGAAGTATAGGGGTGTTTGCGATTGCTTTTACTTTTGAAAAAGTGATTAAAATTAGAGATTTTATAAAATCATTTATGTCTTTTAAAAGATATCATGTTATTTAAAGAAGAGTGGGGCTTGGGTGCACCATGTGCAGAATAGTGCTATGGTGCACCACTCATACAATATTTTTTCGTGCACTTAAGGTATAATTGATTTACTCATACAGTATACCACTATGAGTATGATTGATTTACTCATACAGTATGGTTGATTTACTGTGTGCACCACTCATATAGTATTTTTTCGTGCACTCAAGGTATGATTGATTTACTCATACAATATGGTTGATTTACTCATACAGTATACCACTATCAGTATGGTTGATTTACTCATACAATATGATTGATTTAATGACAAATACAGTATGATTGATTTGCTCATACAGTATTGTGCTTATTGTGCACACAAGCTTTTGCCTTTAAAGAATTGCCATTGAGTAGAGAAAATCATTAAATTCCTGCTTTTAACTTTTACACTGGAAAGACTTTTTTGAAAGCAGAAGTGGGCTTTGCAAACACTACAAAATAACTTTTCTTAAGTTATAAGTTGAAAATCATTTAGAAAAAGCAAATGCAAACACCCCCAATAGAAGTTTGTATTTTTTTTTGTGAGACATACAGAAGTTTGTAGTTAATTTAATAACATCACTTTAGGCCATGTAACTAAAAAGTAAAGAGTTCTAGACCTGTTTCCCACCCATAATTTCATAATATAACTAAAAAAATTAATCAGAAATATAAGGTGTGTTTGCTTATGATTTCTCTTAGGCCCCATTTGGATTGAGGGATTTGATTTGTAAGGGACTTAAAATGAATAGATTTCAAAATCCTTAGATTTGAAATCCATGGACTTGAAATCCCTTGTTTGGATTTATGGTGGATTTGTGAAAGGATTTTTAAATCCAAAATTTTAAAATCCATTATTTGGCAAAAAACTGGTACAATATTTGTAAAATTCAATTTTTTTCTTTTAAGTTTAAACTAACAATTTATATTTTTTATTAAATAAAATAATATTTATCTACATCTAAATTAATCGAACAATTTTTTTTCCAATTATATATATACATACATATATACATATTATGTATTTTATATCCCAAAAAATTATTGGGAGCATTTTATTGGAGATAAAAGAAAATAAAAATAAAAAAATATTATGAGCATTTTATTGGAGAACGAGAGGAAGAGATAGCGATAGAGAGAAGAAGAGAGAGAGGGCGGGGGATGGGAGAGAGAGAGAATGGATTTGTAAATGACTACCTTTGTCAAATGATTTGAAATCCACCCAAATATAGTGTAAAATGGAGAATCTCAAATCTAGGATTTCTAAATGAGTTGATTTAAAAATCTGGATTTACAAATCCACTAATTTAGAATTTTATCCAAACACATGGAGTGGATTTGACAATGGATTTATAAATCCATAGTACAAATCCCTCCATCCAAATGGGGTCTTAGTGGATTGAGGATACAAAATCCCAATAAAATATACTTATTAACTTTTTCAGTTAAATTTAACTCAACATTCTCCAACCTTAAACAAACGCTCATAGAAAATGAAACTAAAAAGGAAACACGAAATTGAAAAATAGTAGAAAGTGGGAGTAGGAAGGAGGGCAGAACCATATCACATAAGACGACAGTTGGGCTGGGCTGTCAGTGACTCAATCTTACCTGTGACTTTGACGTGAAATTCCGGACTTACCCCCAGCAACATAAATATCTCTAGCATTATCATGCAAATACAAACGCCCTAACAAACGCGTATCCCACGCCTCTATTTCTTATTTAAATCCAGCCACCGCACCAATTCTTTCTGCCTACAAATTGCTGAGGGAGAGAGAGACATTGGTAGGGGCTACTAGATCAATCTATGCAACCGAGGAAGAAAGATCCATCGGTTGTTCTCAAACAGATAAATTTCGGATTTGTGTCTCGTGAATGCTGCTTCAGCGCTGATTGTTATTATGATTATTATGAGCTGGTTTGATGATAACTTACGCTCCGCTTCTAATCTCAGCCGCTTCATTGCCGGCCTCTTATTGTTCCTCCTTTATCATTCATCACAACTGATTTCTAATTTCCCTGTTCCTATACACCCGTAGATTTTCGCTTTCCCCCTCTATTTTTCTTTTTTAAAAAAAAATAAAATCGTTGTTGAGACCGGATTTTGTTCTTGGTTGCTTTTCGATTTCCCTTTTTGGTGGTGTCGGATTTTTTGGAGAAAAGAGGAGGAACACATATTTTTCAGCTGTCAATGGAACTCAAATGTGGCGGCGAATCGCTCTCCGGCGAGTCTTATGATGGTTATTGTTCTAACCTACAATATATTTTTTTAATTTGTTCTCCGTGGTTTGCTCTTTGGATTTGAAATTTGATGTTTTGTTAGTGTAATGTTGATTAGCATGTCCAGAATTAATTTAGCACTTCTTTGTGATTTATGATTATGTTCAAATTGTGATTTTCTACACGATCACGAAATCGGAAGATTATGAAATTAAACTAAAGTGTGTTCGGTGATGATCTGATATTGGGATTGAGGGGTTTTACCCGTCCCTGCCCTTGTTTTGTCTTGATGACATATATTGGCCGTAAAACTGTGGCCATATATGTTCTTTTCTTTGTCACTACTGGAATAAAAGAAATTGATGCCTACAGATTGTCTACTATACAGTATAGTCTATAACGGCTTTGCTGTCTTGCTTGCTAATGATAATGCCTTGTACTGGGCATTAAAGGTCTTGGAAAGTTTGCAATTCGGTCAGCAGCCCTCTTTTTTTTTTTTTTTTTTTTCCATCCATTTTGGATGTCAGTCTTAGTTGTTATGTAAGGGCATCGAGAACTTGAGACAGCTTTGTTTGACCTAATTGTGATTGATATGTGAATTTGTAATCATGTTTGATCAATTGTGGTTTGTTGATTAGGTATTTACGCATCCCTTACTGAAAGACCACACAATGCCTCGCCTTCTGTTATCGTTGTTGGTGGGGGTATTTCAGGGATTGCTGCTGCCCGCATGCTTCAAGCTTCGTCATTTGAGGTAATCTCTAATTCATAACAAACTCTATCATGATAAGAGTTTGTTTGTGTATCTTTGGTGGTTGATGTGGGATCTATCTCTGTCCAGGTGGTGTTGTTGGAGTCACAAGATAGAATTGGTGGGCGCATTCAAACTGATTACTCCTTTGGTTGCCCTGTTGACATGGGAGCTTCATGGTAAGTTTAACCTTTTTCTTTTCTCCAGGCGTATTACTCAGCGTGTCTTTTGATTATTGTGTTCGATACTTTACAGTGTTTTATTTACTTTGCCTGAACAAACAGGCCCCACTCACTGAGGCTGCGTTGAGATTTAGGAATTTCAAATTTAAGTATTGGTTCAAATCCGATTTCAAGGTCCATCAACAATGGAGTGGATTTGAAATCAACCAAAATAATTCATAAGCATAGTTAAAAGATGAGAGTGGACTTCAAATTCATTCATCAAACCTCCCATCCAAACAAAACCAATGTATTTTGCAATATTGATTTTAAACCCATCCTTAAATTCTTCAATCAAAACACGACCTTAGGGAACCTTCCTATCGATTTAGGTTCTATATTCCAAACAAGCTCATGCTTATGTTTATACTTTATACTACAACTTTCTTCTATTTACGTCGTCTGATTCTCAAAATAAGGTTTCATTTTATCTAATGGAAGGTTTTCATGTAGCGTTTGTATTACTTAGTAGTAATGATAGGGAATGCTAATTCTATACGTCCAGTTGTAGTTATACAGATGTGAAAAATGCAGACAACTTCTGCCCATTCAACTCTCATGTAGAATTTCTTTAATTGGACCCATAGAGGCAGGTCAGAATGGGTATAAGTACCATGACCTCGAATTGTACAAGCTCATGTAGTTATTTATAAACGGTAGTTCTTCTCTTTGGGTGGCAGAAAGGTAGGGAATCTTTTGGAAGCCTCATAGATGAAAACCATGAAAGTCTAATTTTACACCATTTTGATTGGTATTATGTGCATTAAATTTTCAGAGTTGGTATGTGTTTAAGTTGTTTTGTCTTTAACTTGAATAATACTCAGGTTACATGGTGTCTGTAATGAGAATCCATTGTCTCCTGTTATACGTCATTTGGGGCTCACGTTGTATCGTACCAGCGGTGATGGTTCCCTTCTGTATGACCATGATTTGGAAAGGTATGTAACTGTTCTATTTTTTGCGCTGCTGTTTTAAATGTTGATTTGCTGGAGTAAACCAACTCTTGCAAGAAACTCTCTGCTTTCGATTTTAGCTCTGTTTTGGGTTTTGTACTTTGTCAAATGCGTTAAGTTTGACATATGAGTTTAAACTCTCAAGTTGCTAGTTTCTAAGAATTTTAAACTTCTTTTGTTGTAATTTATATTCTTGCTTGAGTGTTACTTTGCGGAAGTTCTGACTTTTGCTTATAATAGTCGACTTTTTAATTCTGGATCCCTCAAAGTGTATATTGCCATATGCTGCCTGAAGAAAGTAACATATGACAGCAGATCTTTCTGCTACTAAACTTGAGATGGTGTTTGACCATTTTGAGACGGTTTAATATATTTGGTATAGGCCATATGAAAATTTGATGTTCTTTTCATTAAATGATGGTTGCTTTTACTTTTAGAAACTGATTTAAATCAGAGATTGTGTGAAAAGTACGTTTAAGTAAAAGTGGGTTGTGTTTGGATTATAAGTGAGGTTCAGAAAAGGTAGAAGTTGGACTGTTTGATAGAAAATAATTTCATATGATGAGTTGTCTTAATAACAAAAACAAGAAGCTAAAAAAGAGTAGGGGGAAAACCTGCTTCCAGATTTTAGCTTCAAATTGATCATTCAAAGCAAAAGTACTATCACTGGCAACACTTGAAACTGATTATTTAAGCAAAAAATACAGAAGTGCTTCAAAGAAGCAATGGCAAACACTGGATATATCCTTCTGGAATTTTTAATGTTAATGGTTTTCTTTTGACTGTTAACATTTAACAGTCATGTCTTGGTTTATGATTTTTGGTACTTGTCTTTTCAGTTATGCACTCTTCGACATAAATGGTCATAAAGTTCCCCAAAATATGGTTATTGAAGTGGGAGTCACATTCAAGAAAATCCTTGAGGAGGTAGTGTCTTCTTCTGTGAATATCTCTAAATATAGCAGCACTGTCTGTCTCTAAAAAATGCATATTGATAATATTTTCCGTCTTCTAGACTGATAAGGTGCGGAATGGACAAAGCAATGACATATCTATTAAGGAAGCGATATCGATTGTGCTTGATAAGCATCCAGAGCTGAGGTATAGAAACAATTGAAACCTTGTGGTTTCTTTTTGAGTTCATTTTTGCTGTCACAAATGAGAATTCTTATTGTTATTATGTGCACATTATCAGGCAAGAAGGTCTTGCGTACGAAGTGTTGCAGTGGTATATATGCAGAATGGAAGCTTGGTTTGCTGCAGATGCAGACATGATATCACTAAATGCTTGGGATCAGGCAAGTGTTTTTCCCTTCTTATGTCATTTTCTACAAGCTCTTTTTTACTTCGGAGCTACCAATTTGAGCTCCTACGAAGTAATATTGTTATTGAAAATTATGTGCGCACTGTGTTGGATGAAAGTATGCACTTGTTTTCTGTTAATTACACAATTTTTGGAAGAATCTATTGGTGGCTTCCATTGGAAGATGTCAACAGCACACGGTTCACCTCTTTAATTAACACAATAGAAAATTTTATGTTTTGTTTAATCTCTATGCTTATCTTTATTGGAAATCAAAAGTATCATTTTGTTGGTTTGTCTTGAGTGACTGCTACATATGTAACCGCAATATTGCTTACCTCATTGTTTGAGTTCCTCTTATGTCCAGGAGAACGTTCTTACTGGTGGTCACGGACTTATGGTGCAAGGGTATGATCCTGTGATAAAGGCTCTCTCTAGAGATATTGATATTCGCTTAAATCATCGGTATGCTTCGATATGCAATGACGTCATAAATTTCTACTGTATATGTTTGATTAAGTGTGATCTTTATGGCTCTAAAATAGCCTACTTAGATGTGCTGGTGAACTGTTATTTAGAAAGAAAATTGTGTATAGCCTGCTGTATGCTCTTAAAAAATAGTAGAGATGAAAAAATATGATTTTGTGCAACTTCCTTTTAATACCTTTTAACTAGTATTTATTCTTAATTCCTCTTAATCTCTATTACAGGGTTAAAAAGATTGTCAACGAATACAATAAGGTGGTAGTAACAGTTGAAGATGGGAGGATCTTCGTTGCAGACGCTGTGATCGTCACTGTGCCCTTGGGAGTTTTAAAAGCTAACGTAATCGTCTTCGAGCCTAAGCTGCCTGAGTGGAAACATTCGGCAATATCAGATCTTGGTGTGGGGAATGAGAATAAGATTGCGTTAAGATTTGACCATGTGTTTTGGCCGAATGTTGAATATTTGGGAGTTGTTGCAAACACTTCTTATTCGTGTGGCTATTTTCTCAATCTCCACAAGGCTACAGGTCATCCAATTCTTGTCTACATGGCAGCTGGAGGCCTTGCAAACGATCTTGAGAAGCTGTCTGATGAGGCTACTACTGAGTTTGTGATGTCTCAGCTGAAGCGAATGTTTCCTGCTGCTACTAACCCAGTAAGTTTTTATCTATTGGGTTCATATGCTGGTTATTGTTTTTCTTTAAGCTTTAGGGGGTGTTTGGTTATGTTTGGGAAATTATAAGCTCATTAAAAATGTGTTTGGTAACCAAACCCTAAGAGGATAATTGTGCTGGGATGTAGTGGAATGTGTCCCATCAGTTGTGGCACGTCCTCGGATGGTTCATCCACTTAAATAGTGAAAAAGTATTTTTGTTTAAGGGATGTGTTGGGTAGAATGTGTACTGTAAATGTCACATTTGTAGGTTTTAGGATAGTATTGAAATATTGTGACAGGTGATGTATGATTGATTGATTGGGAAATGATAAAAAAATGCTTTGGGAATTATGATTGATTGATAGAAGTTGATTGATAAAAAATTGATTGATAAAGTGGTGATGTGAAACAACTTTATAGAAGAGGATGCGGGTGGATGTATCATCTCATTGCAGTGAAATTGTTTATGGATGGACCATCCCACGTCCGGATGATCCAACCCCAGTCCAATTATGGAGGCCCCTAACTTCTGAAATAAAAGAATTTCCTCCCCCTCTCCCCCCTGAAATTGTACAGAATTGGCATTACTGGCATAAACTCTGTAATTTAATTTTGACAACTTATTATGAAAATAAGATCAAACGTCTTACCAGCTCTAGCAACTGCGTTTTTGTTTAGGTCCAATACCTCGTATCGCGTTGGGGAACGAACCCGAACATCCTCGGATGCTATTCATATGATGCAGTTGGGAATTCGGAAGATATATATGATCGGCTTCGAGCCCCTGTAGGTAATATTTTCTTCGGAGGTGAAGCTGTGAGCGTCGAGCATCAAGGCTCCGTTCATGGTGCTTATTCTGCTGGGCTTATGGCGGCTGAGAACTGTGAGAGGCATGTGATGCAGAGGCTTGGGAGTCTCGAAAGGATTCCCCTCGTTGCCTGTCGTCGGGAGGAATATGTTGAATCAACAATTCCTCTTCAGATCTCTAGGTTGTAGGCTTTGCAACTGTAATATAATGGGAATAACTGAACTTCAGTGCTTCCCGTTGAATTGTGTTTAGACTATGCTCTTTATTTTCTTTTAATATACGGCGATTCTTGTTAGAACCAGAGTGTCCCAAGGTTTGGGAACAACACTTGGTTTGTTCTTCCTTAATAAAATTTTCACCTTATTAATACTCTGTTTCCGGTAGTTATTTGTTTTATTGATTAATTTCTATTGCCGAACGGAACTAAGGTTTACGGATTTGATGGATAAGATGAAGTCTATCAAATCCTATCCTTAATTAATTAAATAACTAACAACCTTCTCATAGAAGATTTTCTCTCTCGGAAACCGTAATTTTGGACGCAAAGAGTATAAAAGGGAGCCGTCCATCTTGTTTAATTGCCGCTTTTGAAGGTAGGAAAAATAGTCTCAAACAAGTGTCACAACACTCTTCTACATTTTAGTTCAAACTTTACTTCGACACACACTTTTGTCTTCTGGGAGTGGAGATATCATATACTTACGTATATCTATCTTCCATGCATGTAAAATGAGATGGCAGCCATTTGAAACATGTTGACGTGGTTAGTGGAAATTAAATCATCATGTACTTAATCCTCTTTAAGGCTGGTCTTCGTTGGAGGCTAAATAACCAAGGTGCAAGCATGAATTAAAATTATCGGTTGCATGCTTAAGCCTAGTGGCACTAGTCACGTGTCTTGTATTTTAGTTGAGCACCTTAGTTGTACATATCACTTGATATAATATTTCATATTAATGCATTAACGTAAATAATCTCGGAGGACTAGTTTGTGTATTGTTTTATATTTCGATGATCATGGGGTGTAATCTATTTATATTACTCAAGAAATAATATTTAAGTATTATCACCGTATAATTACATAATGAAATTTAATAAAAGCAGAATGATAGCTATATATTGCAACCCCTTCTCTTTTATACTTTGATTATTACACTAAAAGGTAGGGTAAGGATAATAAAATTATTTTGATTACAATATACTTACACAAATAATCACGTAGATCATATAAGTAATTAACATAACGCGTATTTAAATTCTTAGTCGTAATTCCTAAAGTTATTCACCTTGTATACTAACTAAATTAAAAATACATTTTAATATCTCTTTTCTTTTGTACCTTTCTTTTTTATACAGGATAAGCGTACGAGTGAGCTCAGTCCCCTTAATAACTTCCCCTGTAAAATTAAGAAAACCACTGTGTTTTCGAAAACTTATTAGTCTCAACATTTGAATAGATAAATAGTTTGACTTTAAAAATTTTAAAAAATAAAATAAACTTTAAAACAAGTCTTTATAGAAATGATTAAAATGCAAACATGCTAGTCAACTGCTTAGTCTGCTTTTTGTTTTGGGGTATTACAAATACAAACTATAAACAAAATAATCAATGGGAATTTACATTATAAACTCAAATAAGTTAAATCCGATTCTAAATTCCATTAACCACAACGATTTGTTTTGTTTGAGTATAACTTGACACAAATGTTAGATAAAAAAGACAAACACAATATTTTGATATAAGGAAGAAGAACCAAACTAACACACATCAATGGAGGATCGTAGATATGATTTCTCCATACTCTCACAAGATAAAATGAGTGTGTAAAGTGAAGTTTGAAGTTGAGAATAAGTGTGTTGAGACACTTGTTTGAGACTCCCGTCTCCCTCGCTTAAGAAACGAAAAGTAAACAAGATGATCGTCTCTCCCTTTTATACTCTTTGCTCCTGGATGATCGTTACATGTGTGTGTGTGCGTGTGTGTGTGTGTGTGTGAGAGAGAGAGAGAGAGAGAATCTTCTAGGAGAAGGTTGTTAGTTATTTTGTTAGTTAGGGATATGATTTGATATAGTGGATAAGTTTTGATATCTTGATCTTATCCATCAAATCCGAAAACCTTAATTCCCTTTTAGCAATATAAGTTAATCAATAAAACAAATAAATAACATAAACGCAAAGTATTAATTAGTTTCCAGTAAGGTGAAAATTTTATTAAGGAAAAACAGACAAATGCTTTTCCCAATGTGTTGCAACACATTGGAACACACTGTTTCTAACAATCTCCATTTTTCACCTTACTGGACAAAGACTACAACAAACAGAAAAACATGAAATATATCACAGTCACAGATAATATGTCACTGCACATAGATGCACTACATATATAATAAACATAACACACACAAAGGTGAGCAAGTGGTTGTGGATCATAAATAGCCCCACTCACCCATCCTGAACGTATTAAGGATAAACTCCCCCTTACTAGCTACATATATATGTCTATTCAACCCACAATACCATATAACAACATAGAAATTGTCTAGAAAACAAAAAGAACAAAATTGAAGATAATTGTTTCAAACTTACAACCAAAAAGCTTTGACCAACCTCCATATCACCAATTATTGTCTTTAGTCATCATTAGTTCCACTTAGCCCCGCATCATCAACATTTCTTCCCTCGCCAGTTTGAGTTGCTGCATCATTATCTCCCCCTTTTTGGCCAAGAATGAGGTATTTTAGATTGATCTTGACTTAGGTCCAGAATGAAACTTCAATCTCCTACCCCGGCGACGAGAATCTGCCATGGTACTCCATTTCATGAGCAGGAAAGTGGGGATGGTAACTGTGTGAGGGAGTGTTGGAACTACTTCTTCAACATATGGAGAAGACACATCTGGCTCAGCTTGTATCTCAACAACATTATGAATATGAGGTGGTTCGAGCAACTTGGGATCTACTTTGTTCAGTTGAGACTCAAGATAGAAAGGTGAACCAGAGGGAATAAACTATATTACCAAACTAAACTATAGACTAATGAAAATGAAGTAATAAACAAGTAATCAAAGATAATCAAGGAAAGATGGATATTCTAGGAGTTGATTTTGATTATAGATAATTAATGATTATTGTCATGATAGATTAAATCTTTAAACCGGTTGCAAGATATTAAGGAGCGATCGCATTAATCGGTTAATCCCCTTCTCGGAGTGAAAAATGTGTTGATTACATATAATTAATTACTGTCTCTGATCAACTAATCACACATAACTCCTAAACAGGCCTAAGATCAATGTTCTCACAATTATCTCAAACCTCTCAATTTTTATTGATTAATCATGCTAATAGATGTGATCTATTGGTAAATCTCCCCTCTCAGATATTAATTTAACAAACACTAAATACTAAATAACGGGCCACATCATTCAACAAGTATACAAAAATGATCAAATAGCTAATCATAGCACGAGATTCAACCAATCGGTTCACACACTAATCACCCATTATCTACTTTCTAATCTTAGAATACTATAAAATTAGTCAATGATCATTACAATAATTTCTAAACAAGACTGTGTAGACATAATTTTACCTTGATCCTCCTTTAGAGCACTTTTCTACTTCAAGTTGGAAAACTTTGCAAATGAGTATAGTGTATAAAATGGAAGAGGAAAGTTGATTTAAGGACACTAGGGGCTAGTGAGGAAAAGTGGGCTAAAAATAGCCTAAATAAGGATGGCCTATGCAGATCTTCCCTTGGGCTTACGCAACCCTTACAAGTTGCACACCCTGACAGTGCAAACCCTCTTCAAGTCTAGTCCAGTGTATTGAGCTTAGTCGGGTTGCTTAAATAGCTTAGGTGGGCGAATTACGCAGTTTTGAAGTAGCACGCATGACCTGTGTAGCTTGCACGGCCTGACCTTGTGTGCGTTGTGATCTTCGCACTCGCGTGTTTTGGCACATGACTGAACTCGTCTAGAAATATATTTTAATTAGTGAAATTAGAACCGACTTCCTCAAACTACAAGCGTACGACTTGAACAGAGGTAGTATAATAAATGTCGAACCACAAGGAGGACTTCCGTGTGAATCAACCAAGTCATATATAAGATGTAAGTTTAGCTAATTTGAATTTGGATATTCATTAATCATAGAGATAGTAATATGATAAAAATAACAATAAGGTAAATGATGGGAAAGAGTTCCCCAAAACTTTAGTTTCACCCTAAGAAATTGGAAATGATGTTTGAGTGACGATTGCTATAAAGGACAGTGGGTTTATTACGGTTAAGTTACTACTTAATTAGCGTCCTAACCAAGTATAACCTTAGGATAATGGTTGAGGTGCCATTATTCTCCTAGAATCGGTAAGTATATGGGTTTCGATGTAGAATAGCTACACATATTAGAAATACTAAGTCAATCTTGGGCATGGGGGTCTCAATTACGTAAAGCTGAAAGGAATTAAGCCGGCTTCTACCATACTAAAGATCGGTGTGGGGGTGTATTAATTTACACATGACAGTAACTCAATTTCGCTCATCCCCATCGAAATTCCCTGGACATTACTCCCCTTCCCGGTGAAGCTTCTCACCCATGGGTCTCCCCTTCATCTCTTAAGTCCTAATTAATCTAATTTTCGGAATTAATCATTCACCCGCTAAGTCTAAAGCGTAATTATTGATTCCTAAACTCATTTTAGGATCTCATTCGAGCAAGCCTCGAGTGGTTACCAAATGCACAACCAAACATATCGTTCTTAAGCTACCGAAAGACGAGCTACTAGCCAAGCCTGTAAACTTAATTTTGAATTTATTTGGAAATCAATACAAATTCATTAGACCCAAACCCTAGGTTACCAAAATCCACATAAAATCCAACAATCAATTCAACAAAGATCAACTCCGAAACTTGGGCTACTCCCTAGCTTTGGGAAACAAAGGAAAATACTCACAAATCATCAAAAATAGCTCAAACATCAACATTATCAAGCAAGAACACAAATAAAATAAAAGTAGAGAAAATAAGGGATAGAAATGCTCAATGATAATAATAATCTTGAGAATCTTGAATAATCTTCAAGGTTGTCACTCCCTTGTAGAGATTTTCCAAGAATCCACCAAGAAGCCTAACTTTCTACTTGAAGCGGAGAAACCCTAGCTCTAAAATCTCAAAACTAATTAACTATTACAAGAGAGAATTTGATAATAGTAAGCAAAAGTTGTAAAAGAAATGAGAGAAGGGGATTTTCATAGAGTTCCAACTCTCTCTAGGTTACAATAAAAATTCAGCAAAAGCCCTTTTAGTAAGGGTATAATAATCTTTAAACAGATTAGAGTGCAAGCGCCCGTATGTTGTTGAGTCAAACCCATCAGTTGTGCGTCCGTCTCGACCTTCTCATAAATTTTGAGGCTGCCTCATCCAGAATTAGTTCTAGACCCCAACTGAAAACTTGTAGACCTTCGTCTTCTCTTCACGTGGCAACTTGAATCATCTCGATCAAACATCGGATGAGGGAGATACAGTCGAAAAACGAACACGCAACGACAGATCGAGGCTCGATCGGGCGACAGACAAAATCGTCACCTAAGGAAGAATGCTACCAACTCTTTCGTGCTGGTAGTCTCTCCAACAGCCTGACGTTTGAATGCCGGGCGTGCAATGCTTTCCCGCCATGCACCATTCTCGTGCGTCGTCTTTTCGAGATCTTTTCGCTCATTTTCTCGACTCGACCTCTTCATGGCTTTTGTCCGCGCCTCGATAATCTTTGAATTAGGCTTGAACCAAACTTAATTTGGGCCTATATGGGCCTCAAGAAGTGGGCCGGAGTGATGATATGAGTGCAATCGGCCCTCTTGAATTCTTGGATTTTCTTATCGTTTAAAACATAACTAAAAAACACCCATAACATGTATTAAATCATATAAAAAAGAATTATACCCTGAAAATGCGATAATAACATGTAATTACACTTAATCATGATAAATGGTCGCAATTCATAGTAGAAATTGAACGCAAAAATATGAGAAAAATGAGTATTTTCAAGTTCATCAACGGCTTGCGCACAACTTGCACGACCCAAATGTACGCTGGTCATTTGTCCTCCTGTTGCTCAATACTTTTTTTCATTTTTCCCTCTTATCCTTGTTTCTTTGTTCCTTGACCTGTTCATCGTCTAATTAGGCTCATAATATCTACAAAATAACTCAAGGCCTAATTTTTTCGATGATTTGAAGAAAATACGAAATAAATGATAAACAGGAGCTTAGAAAGAATTTATGGACAAAATAAAACCCCTTCATCAAATAACCAAGTTTTGAGACTTTAAGATCTGAAAAGTAAGGCATGAAAAGGGTAAAGAGCCATATCCAAACTTCCTCTAAACATGGACAAGTACGATCTCATAGATGAATTTTCCTAGATAAAATGAAACCTCAATGCCTAGCTTGAACAACGATACCATTTGATCATGAGTCACAATTGTTCTATTTTTCATGCACTTTTCACGTTCATATTTTGTAGGGAATTACGTGTAATTACTATGTTCACATGCAATTTCATGTTTTATTGAATTTTCGGATTGATTTTCCTTTTTAATATAACTTGATGCGCTTTTGGGTATTTTTGAGTCGTATTTTGAAGGTTAGGAAACTCGGAAGAATTTAAAAGATCATTCGAGTCCATTTTCACACTCTGACCAACATTCCAAGGCCCAAATGAGCCCTAAATGGGTCGGTGTCAGGCCCAAACTGAAGATCATCAAGTCATAAAGTTTGTGAAGAAATCGGATCGAGAAGATGGATAGAATAGCCCCAAATTAAAGAAGGAAAAAAGACAAGGACAATCACACATGCTTTGTGTTCCAACCTACAAATCGAGGGCTAAACGAACCCAAATCAGACCCAACAAAGAGCCTAAATTGAAGTTTGTCAAGTTACACACAAAAGCTGTGAAGGGGTCGGGTCGAGAAAATGAGAAGAAGGGCTCCGAAACAGCGATGAAAGACGGAGGTGCGAAGCAGGGGCTGAACCGTACAAACAGTCGCAACAACTACCGGACTGGCAGGCCATTGGCAGATTATCCAGTGCTGATCCAGAATTCCAGCGGCCAGACTACCGGCCCGGCTGCCGACTCGGCAGCGGTTCAGGCAGTTCGCGGGCCGGTTCGGCTAGTTTTTGCACAGTTATTCAATTTTTGGACATAACTTCTTCATCCGAGCTCCAATTCATGCGATTCAAGCTGCCATGCATAGCCAAGATAAAGATCTACATCTTTCATGTTCGGATCGCGAGCTAATTCTGAAGATCGAGTCGAGTGCACTTTTCTCCTACTTTTCTCTTACTTTTCTCTCTAGAACTAGTGTTCTTCATTTTATCTTCTAGAATTCTCTTGGGTTCTTGAATAGTTGAAGAATTTTAGGGTTTTTTTGGGTTTTTTGGGCGAAATCTAACTACAATCGAGGATTGAAGATCAATTGGAACAATTATGCAAGACTAAGCTTTCTTATCCTCTCTCATCTCATTTATTGCATTTTCATTTATTACACTCATCCCCATCCCATTTAAGGCTTAGCCTATGTATTTATTGTATTCTTGTTGATGTATTCATGATTTGTGAGTAGTTAGTTGAGGCTTCTAGGGTTGGGAGTAGCCTAACCTTAGAATTTATGATTCTTGTTGATTATTGATTTAATTATGGGGATTAATTGTGTTTGGAATCAATACTACGGAATTGCATGACTTATATTCTAGGCGTAGCTAACCGAGAATATATTTGTTCTCTCCGAAGGCCCATGGGGAACGAAGGGAAAACTCGAATCGTGGGTATTGATCTTGTAGGATGTTTTAGGGCTTCGCTCCCTAGGTAAGATTCTCTTGGGGTAGGATATTGGCGATTAACTAAGTTATTTTCATAATTTACTCGCCTCTAGGTCTTAGTAATTCCATTATTGTCCATAATGATTGGGATTGGAGTAAATTAGGTGATAATTGGTTGATTTTGTAAAAACCCCTTTTGTTACCCGTTTGGATTTCCAAATTGGAACAAGACCTTCCAACACAACCCCTAGTTTAATTGGTAATCGCAAGGCATATTTCTAGGAAGTAGGTGAAACCTTACCTTATAAGCCCTCTTTTAGTCAAGAGTATTTCTTAAATCAATTGCAACTTTATATTTTTCTAGGAATTAATTAATCAAGCTTTACTTTTCCACTTAGCCTAAATTTGCTAATCAATTGACTTTTAATGTGCTAGACGAGATTATCCTCCTTGTGGTTCGACTTATTACTACCTCTGCCTTTCTCGTACACTTGCAAGGACGATAACTCTATTTGAAGACAAACATTTTTGAATGGTTTTTCGGGACAAGTTCATGGCCCCGTTTCCGGGGAGGATTCCTCTTCCTAGATTCTTTGGCGACCTTTCATGGCTATGGCCAGTGCCATAATTGATGTGAAAGACGAGAGTGTTTCCCTTGAACTTGGTGGCCAACGGGTTGAATTCAACCTTAACGGTTACACTAATCAACACTTCCAAAATGAGAAATGTTTTAGGATTGATGTGCTCGAGAGCGTGGTTGAGGAAGAAGTAAGCTCCATCCTTGAGGATGAATCATGAAAAAAAGTTGTAGAGCACATGGGATGGGAAGAAGAATTCGATGGTGAATCATGTGAAACACTAATGGAGAGCGTCATCGAGAATGAGGAAATCGAACTTAGAAAGGAAGAACTTATGGAAGTAAGTGAAGTCACCTTGAGAGAGGAATCGGGACGTCCAAAGGTAGATCTAAACCTCTCCCTTCCCATTTGAGGTATGAATTTCTTGACCCCGAATCCACTTACCCGGTGATTGTGAGTGCTCATTTAAAAGAGAAAGAATGTGATAAATTTTTAAAAGTCTTGAGAAAGTATAGACATACTCTAGGATATTCTATAAAAGACCTAAATAGCATTCATAATTCTTATTGTACACACCACATCTTGCTTGAAGAGGACCACAAACCTAAACGGCAACCCCAACGCTGTTTGAATCCTAACATGCAAGATGTGGTGAAGAAGGAAGTGGTGAAACTTCTTGATGTAGGAATCATTTTTCCAATTTCGGATAGCACTTGGGTGACTCCTACCTAAGTGGTACCAAAGTAGGGAGGTATCACTGTTGTGGTACCTAACGAACATAATTAAATGATTTCTACAATGATGGTTTTAGGGTGGAGGATGTGTATTGATTTTAGGGAACTAATTAAATACATGAAAAAAGACCGTTTCCCCGAACCTTTCATAGATCAAATGTTGGAAAGGCTTGCCAAGCACTCACACTTTTGTTTCTTAGATGGGTATTCGGGTTATTTTCAATTATCCATCCACCTCGATGACCAACACTTAACCACTTTCACATATCCATTCGGCATATTTGCTTGGAGAAGAATGCCTTTCGGGCTTTATAATGCCCCGACTACCTTTCAAAGGTGCATTATGGGCATCTTCTCCGATTTAATTGAGAATATTATGACATATTTATGGATGACTTCTCTGTTTATGGCACTAACTTTGATTCTTGTCTTGAAAATCTAACAAAGGTGTTGCAGAGATGTTTAGAAGTGAATTTGGTGCTCAATTGGGAGAAGTGTCACTTTATGGTGAATGAAGGAATTGTGTTAGGACACTTAATCTCCGAGCGAGGAATTGAGATGGACAAGACAAAGGTGTCGGTGATAAAGAAGCTCCCTCCACCAACTTGTGTCAAGGACGTCCGAAGTTTCCTCGGTCATGCCAGTTTTTACCGGGCTGTTTATTAAGGATTTTTCAAAGGTTGCAAAACCCTTATCTAATTTATTGGCTAAGGATGTTGAGTTTGTTTTTTTTATCAATCTTGCCTTGATACATTCCACAGGTTAAAGGAAGCTCTAGTTTTGGCTCCCATCATTTAACCCCCTGATTAGAGTCTTCCATTTGAGTTAATGTACGATGTAAGTGACTAAGCCATTAGGGTCGCGTTAGGGAAAAAGAAAGACAAAAAGTTGCATGCCATTTAGTATGGTAGCAAGACTATGGATGAAGCTCAAAGGAACTTTACGACCACCGGAAATGAGCTCTTAGCCATTGTTTTTGTAGCCGAAAAGTTCAGAGCATATATAATTGGGTCAAAGGTGCGAGTTCACACCAATCATTCGGCAATTCGTTATTTGATGACCAAGAAGGACACCAAACCCCAGTTGATTCGTTGGGTGCTCTTGCTCCAAGAGTTTGATTTTGAGATCGTTGATAGAAAATGAGCGAAAAATGGGGTAGCTGGTCATCTCTCCTGGATCCGATTAGATGAAGAGAAGAAATCAAGTTATGCTAAGATCAATGAATGTTTTCCGAATGAGAGGCTATGCTTTGTTGGGTATTCGCATGCACATGGTATGAGGATTTTGCTAAGTACCTTGGCGGGGGACATCTTCCCTCGGGAATGGAATATCAACAAAGGTGGAAGTTTCTCTCGGACGTAAAGTATTATTATTGGAGTGACCCCTTCCTATAAAAAAGGGGAGAAGATGAGATTTTTCGAAACTGTGTGCCCGAGGAAGAGCAAGAAGCAATCCTTGAAAGGTGTCATGCATCTCCTTGGGGAGGACATGGTAGTTCGGATAAAACGTGCAAATGAGTTCTAATGGTGGAATTTTTTTTGGCCTACTTTGAAGAGTGATGTCGTTAGATTCGTGGCAAGGTATGACTCATGCCAAAGAGTGGGAATTTTTTTAAGAAGAAATTGAAATGCCTCAATAGCTCATGTTGGCAGTTGAGATCTTTGAAGTTTGGGGCATTGATTTTATGGGCTCATTTCCACCCTCACTTGGGAACCAAGACATTTTGGTCGTCATTGATTATATATCTAAATGGGTGGAAGCCATAGCTACAAGTACTTGTGACACCAAACCCGTCATAAGACTTTTCAAGAACACCATTTTTCCAAGGTATGGAACTGGTGGATCACACTTTGTGGGGAGAGCTTTCGCTAGTGTGTTGAAATCTTACGGAGTTGATCACCGAGTAACCTCCTCTTACCATCCTCAAACCAACGGACAAGCCGAAGTTTCAAATAGAGAGTTGAAGGCAATCTTGAACAAGGTCTTCAAATCAAGAAATGATTGGTCCCTCAAGCTTAGTGATGCACTTTGGGCATATAGGACCGCTTTCAAGACTCCTATTGGAATTACTCATTTCAAGCTTGTCTAGGGGAAATAGTGTCACCTCCCGGTTGAATTGGAGCACAAGGCCTTGTGGGCCGTCAAGGAGTTAAACTATAACCTCAAGGAAGTCGGTGAGAAGAGAAAACTTGATCTTGTGGAGTTAGAAGAACCTAGGCTAAATGCATGTGAAAATTCTAAGAGAGAATGAAAAGGTGGCATGATAGTAATATTCGGGTTAAGCATTTCAAACAAGAACAAAAGGTTCTACTTTTTGACTCTCAATATTTCTCGAGAAATTTAGGTCTCTTGGGAGGGCCTGTTTATTGTGGAGAGAGTACATGGGAACAGAGCGGTAGAAATCAATGATCCTGAGAGAGGAATTGTTATAGTGAACGGCCACCGGTTGACGAATTATGTGCAAGATGAAGACATTGCCCCGGACGAGAGTCACACTCTCAACGAGTCCAACCGGACCACTCCTTGAACCGCCACCGAAAGTCGGGCCATCAGCTTTAAAACAAGCGCTCTTGGGAAGCAACCCAAGGATTTTTAATTGATTGCTTTTTAATTTATCATTAGTATAGTTTAATTTTTGAAGTAAGTACTTAGTTTCATTTATGTCTTGGTAATCTATTTTTCGTGTTATTTCAGGTTGAACAGTCGGCAATGAGACAAAAGACTTTGAGTGGAGAATCTTGAAGAAGTCACATGTTCTTCCAAGATTCTTGATCATTTGGACATTAGCAAGAAGACAAGTTTGTGGGGAAGAAAATCCCTCTTTATTTGACTTCGGAGTGTGACATGCATGCAAAAATAGGCCTATCATTAAAGCAAGATATTAACACTCAAGGAGATAGTGATGGCTCATAATTTACCCCCAAACATTTTGTCACGTTAAGGGACTCACATTCTGCACTTTTTCTTTCTCCCTCACCCTACTTATACCCTCCCACTTCACCATTCGGTCACCCCTCAATACTTCACCATCCCACAAAAAGTTGTAGTCCCTATCCAAGCTTTCATTCCACAAGACATGGCACACCCAAACTATCTCGATTTGAGTCGCCCTTGGGAGATTTATCCCAATCATGTTTTGAAGGTGGGAAAGGTGTTAAGGATGTCTTTCCACAACACCAAGTTCTTGGATCAAGGTGTTGTAGATGAGCTCTTGGTGGAAGATGATTTTCGTCAATGGGCCGAGAATAATTCATGGTTTCAAATGATGACGGAGGAGTTTACCACATATCCGGATCTTGTGATCCAATTCTTATGCACTCTCCACATTCATGATGGGACCGAGAGGTACCTCGAGAATTTTGGATTCACTTTCACCATCAACGAAGTCGACTACCAAGTCAACCTTGAGGAAATGAACAATATCTTCCAACTCTTTCGAGCCGAGCATTGCACTTAGTTTCGGGAGTTCGACTCCCATTGCTTTTGGAAGGAAATAACAGGCTATCATTTCTTCAATGAAGATAGTGCAAGGGCAATCTAATTCAAGAATCCAAACTTGAGTTATCTTCACTATTGCATCAACCACACGATTTATGGTAGGGGATGCAATCCCAATGCGGTTACCAAATGGAGCTTATTTGCTCTTTGGTCATGTGTGGTGGGAAATGAAGTGAACATGGGATATTTCTTCCTCAAAAACTTGGTGCAATATGTCATTCCATATGATACGGCGTGCGTAGTCAAAGGTTTGATCCCACGCATTCTCATTGCGGTTGTGTGGACACCACTCCCTATCGAGAAGCGTAGGGGCCCACAAAGCTCACCAAGGAATGCCTTATAGTCTTTGGGATGATCAAGAAGAGTTGAAGCGGCCTCATTAAACTTAACTTTGAAGCTCGAAGAAAAATGGTGCTCCCAGACTACCTTCACACCTACCTCGACCTCGATGAAAATTGGGAAATACCGGTTAGGGCTGGAGATGTTGAAGTAGGTGAGGAAGACCATTGGAAGGCTGGAGTTGGCCCGTCGAGCCCCAACCAAGTCACTACCATATACTCTCCCTATGTCTTTAATTTCTTATTTGATTTCTTTATATTATTAGGACATTTTATTTGGTGGGAGAGTGCACTTCAATAAACCGATTTTTAGTTTCATGCTTTAGGATTGTTCACTTGAAATAAGGGATATGATGGAGATGAGAATGGTTATGATTCCTTCTTGGACTAGTCAATCATGGCATGTTTGGTAACCTTGCATACCTGTAGAATATTGTGCTTGCTATTGAATGAATTGCTTGTTGATGTATGTGTTTCCAAACTCCTCCGCAACTTGAGCTCGAGAATTTTGCTCAAGTTTGTGGAGAGGGAGGAGTGGTTATTGTTCTATATTCTTGAAGATGACGCTTCTCATTGTTGATTGATTAAATTGTGACCATGATCTATGCCACCCTTCCATCATCATGTTCTATGCTTTATGCTTTATGCTTTGCTTGAATAAGTGCACTTGAAGAGATTTTGGTTGAGGAACCCCATTTTGTGTGAATAATGAGAAAAATTGGAAGTGTCCACTTGCGTTGTGAAAAGAAGAAAAATTGACATCTCTAAGAAGGATTAATCAATATAAACTAGAGAGTTCCTTACTTAATTCAATACAAAAGTGGATTGTAAATTGTTGAGTAGGGAGAATTTCGGCATAATAAATAGGACTAGAAGTGTGAAAATAAAATGGCTTACCCTGACGTCTTGTTGCTTGTGGGCTTCACTTCAATTTCAAAACACACATTACACGACCAAGGATGTTGAGTAAAACCTAGAATGCATTAGCCATAGGTGAAAAAATAAAGGAGATGTAGGAGGAGTAATAAGGTGGATTAGGTCGCCGGGCAAGGTCATTGCATTTATTTATTGTACTAAATCCTAGTAAACATTCATAAACTTTAGTCATTGAGTCGAGCATAAAAAGAAAACTTTTACGTTGTATGAAATGTAAGAAAAAAGAAGCTCAAGGAAATTGATCCAGTATGAAATCATTGTAAATGTTGTAAAAACCCGAAATGAGTATTGTTTGATAAGTACAATATTGCTAGGATGACAATTTTATCTTTCTAGACTAAGCCCGGTGGAAAAATAAGAAATAGGGAGATAAAATTAAAAATCAATTGCTCGAGGGAGAAACGAGCCTAATCACCCACCCTGGGTGAGTGTGTGGCCTCTTCCTAAAAAAGAACCGAGCTAAATCACCTATGGTTAAGAATTTTGAAAAATAACAATTCATCCAAGGACACACACATGAGCACGTTTTGAGTGAGGAGTGAAGAGCCCCTAGTGCTTAACTTAAGGGGAAAGTGAAATAAAAATAGCACTTGTTCTCCTAAGTCTTATGCCCTCATGTTTCTCTACTCTTTTGCAAATAACGTGTTTCAAAACTTGAATTAGGTAAGTGTGGTTAACAAAAACATTAAAAATGTTGCTCACCTAAAAGAGATCTTCATTAGTTATATGGACCTCCAATGACTCTACGAATCCCTTTTCTCTTTGTGCTTAATTATTTAATTTGCTCGTGGACGAGCAAAGCTTAAGTTTGTGGGGATGATTAACGTAAAAATTACCATTTTTCTTACACTTTTCACGTTCATATTTTGTAGGGAATTACGTGTAATTGCTAAGTTCACATGTGATTTTGTATTTTATTAGTATTTTCGGGTTAATTTTTCTTTTTAATATGATTTGATGCGCTTTTTGGTGTTTTTAGTCATATTTTGAAGGTTAGGAAACTTGAGAGAATTTAGAAGATCATTCGAGTCCATTTTGACACTCTGACCCACATCTCGAGGCCCAAACTGAAGATTATCAAGTCATGAGAAAAACTCGTGAAGAAATCGGGTCGAGAAGATGGTATAAAAGCCCCAAACTGAAGAAGGAAAGAAGACAAGGGCAATCGCACATGCTTCGTGTTCCAGCCTACAAACTGAGGCCTAAACAAACTAAATTTGATCCAACAAGAGCTGAAATCGAAATTCGTTGAGCCACGAACAAAAGCCGTGAAAGGGTCAGGTCAAGAAAACGAGAGGAAGGGCTCCAAAACGGCGACGAAAGATGGGGGTATAGAGCAGAGGCTGAACTGGACAAACAGCCGCAGCAACTACCAGACCGTAATTTCTTCGTTTGAGCTCCGATTCATACGATTCAGGTGGCTACGTGTAGCTAAGACGAAGACCTATAACTTTTATGTTCAGCTTGTGAGCTAATTCCAAGCTATTTTTTCCCAAAATTTGTATGAAGATCGAGTCGAGTGCACGAAGAGGGGTTCGATCCACAACTTATAATGCCTTAAGTTTTAAATTTCTTATGACTATTTTATCCTTACTTATGAGGGACTTTTTTAGCAGATTTTATCCTTGTATGTGTGGGGAGTGGGTGTGTATAAATACCCCCTCCCCCTTTATTCCAAACAACTTACATTTCATTTTTATTATTGCCAGTAGAATTCTAATTACTCTTTCTCTAAACACTTTCCTCCTACTTTTCGCTTTAGAACTAGGGTTCTTTATTTTCTCTTCTAGAATTCACTTGGGTTCTTGAATAGTTGAAGAATTTTAGGGCTTTTCAGTTTTTCTGGGCGAAATCTAACTACAATCGAAGATTGAAGATCAATTGGAGCAATTATGCTAGACTAAACTTTCTCATCCTCTCTCATCTCATTTATTACATTTTCATTTATTACACTCATCCCCATCCCATTTAATGTTTAGCTATTGTGTGCTTGTTGATGTATTCATGATTTGTGAGTAGTTAGTTGAGGGTTCAAGGGTTGGGAGTAGCCTAACCTTAGAATTTATGATTCTTGTTGATTATTGATTTAATTATGGGGATTAATTGTGTTTGGAATCAATACTACGAAATTGTATGACTTATATTCTAGGCGTAGCTAACCGAGAATATATTGGTTCTCTCCGAAGACCCATGAGGGACGAAGAGAGAACCCGAATCATGGGTATTGATCTTGTAGGATGTTTTAGGGCTTCGCTCCCTAGGCAAGATCCTCTTAGGGTAGGATTTTGAGAATCAACTTAGTTAGTTTCATAATTTACTCACCTCTAGGTCTTAGTAATTCCATTATTATCCATAATGATTGGGATTGGAGTAAATTAGGTGATACTTGGTTGATTTGGTAAAAACCCCTTTTGTTACCTGTTTAGATTCCCAAATTGGAATAAGACCTTCCAACACAACCCCTAGTTTAATTGGTATCGCAAGGCATAGTTCTAGGAAGTAGGTGAAACCTTACCTTAGAAATTCGAGAGCATTTCTTAAATCGTAATTGCATCTTTATATTTTTCTAGGAATTAATTAATCAAACTCTACTTTTCCACTTAGCCTAAATTTTCTAATCAATTGAATTTTAATGTGCGAGACGAGATTATCCTCCTTGTGGGTCGACTTATTACTACCTATGTCTTTCTCCTACGCTTGCAAGGACGAAAATTCTATTTGAAAACAAACGTTTTTGAATGATTTTTCGAGATAATTTCAGTTGCATGCTATTTTTTTAAGCATAACATACTTGGAAGTAAGAGCAGAAGCAGGGGTTTTCTTATTTTTTGGCCAGACTGTTTTAACTCCTCCAGAAGGATGGGAAATGACATCATTTAGATAGACATTTAACACTTCATCATCAACGTGTGGAAAATCAAGAAAGTCATTGATAACCTTAGGAGAGAAATTATAGAATTTCATCCTAAGGAAGGTCTGGTCATAGCTAGCACTAGAAGTATTGGCCATTGGCTTTCCCTAAATTTCACATGCACTATAATCTATATCCTTTATTCGGCTTGATATGTAAAGTGGGTCCGGATCATACAACAAGGTGCACGGAAGATGTATAAATTCAACCTTATTTAAAAAAATATCAGATCATTTTTAATATTATGTTGTAACATCCAAATTTGTTGCGACATATTGATGATGCACTTAAACAGGGAGTCAAGGCCGCTAGGACACTTGTACAAGAAGGATTCACCAATCGAGTAAATAAATTTAGTCTAGGCCGGAAATTCAAGTATCATCAAGTTTGATAGGTCAGTCTGGATTTCACATTATTCTATAATGTTCAAAATATAGTCTTTCCTAAATTGTATGGATATTCTTTCCAAGAAGAAAAGAGAACATACATTCGGATGATACACATTAAGTGATGTAGCCCGGAATCAATCATAATCTAGATAATGTTAGAAATTTGTACTTCCGTAGGAGTATTAGAGGGTTTAGAGCATGAGAAATCCTCATTTTTGTGTTGTACAAAAGTATATTGATGCTCGAGGAAATGACAATATAAATCTAGAAATGATTCAAAAATAACAGCACAACATCACTTGGAATGTGGAGTTGATTTAGATTCTCCGGTAGGCCAAATGAGACATGGCGTCTTTTGATTTGACATCCAGAAAAATGATGAGAGTTTCCGGAGGTAGATGTAAAATATGTAAGTACTTTATTTACATCTTGATGTAATATCTGTGCAGTTGGTTTTTTTATGTTAGTTTATCTCTTTAACTACATGTTTGAATTGCTTTTGAAATTCTTATTTATTTCAGTATATAACATCGCATATCTCGGCCAAAGTTCGGAAACATCTCTCGACCACATATATTATGCTACCGTCTTCATTTTCTTCTGAATGTTCTATGTGTGTTTGGATTTTAAATTTACACAATCTAATGAATTATCCTCACATGGTCTACAAGTTGAAATCTGAAACTGGTGATTAACGTTATTATACTTTTAATTAGTATTTTCACATAGAATGACCGAGAGGAATAGTAGTGGATTATAAAATCTTTTATGGAGAGATGTGAATCCTAGAAATTAGAATGCTGCAACCCAGCTCTTAACATTTTAGCTCAACCTTGTGATATTATAAACTAGTATAATGTATGTGGTTCCTTTTGAGATTATTAATTTGAGTTGCTTATGTGTATCTGTATTGTCAATTATTTGATGCTTTTGTTGCTTAACATGCAATGTTACTTTATATTTATACATCCTATGGTATTTAATTATGCTAAACTACCTTTTGTGATGACTATAGTTGCTATATATTTTGAACTTTGTTTATGAAAAATTACTATATAAGCTATTTGTATATGCATTCCTAAGTTATTGTTGCCTTACCGGATCAATTGTTGCTTTATTTACCATTTATTGGGAAATATACATTATATTCTTTTTCCAAGTCTTATATGTGTCTTTTTGTACTTTTATAGATTATTTTGAACCTTACTGATTGCTGCATATTTTTTCTTCTGAAATACGTAAGTTATTTTAACAAGAAGAAATTTTGCAACTAATAAGAGACAATCCTCCAGAAAAAATAGCTGATAAAGAAATCTTGGAAAAGGTTCTTGAGAGACAACCAATTCGTTTGTGTGGTTGGGAACAATCCCCTAGTAAGTCTACGAACATATGCAACTCTAATTAATCATGCCGTCGTACATACAATCAACTTCTTAATGATGTGAATCACTACAAGTTGCATGTTGAAGAACTTGAAGGAAGTTATCAAATGTTGCGTGACGTATTCTTGATACTTATGTTTATTTGGTACTAAGTTTTTGAATTACATTATTTTGATGCTACCTACTATTTTTTGTTATCTTTCAACTTGTATATGAATTATTACTAGGTTATGATGCTTGTTATATGAATTTAATAACTTATTTTTAATATTATATTTCTATCTTGACTTAGTGAACATTTAAATGTTTCTTACACTATTGTGTATTTAATTAAATTTAAAAATATTCAGATATTTTAATAAAATGTTATTGTCTATACCCACTTATAATGTTCATTTTGCTACATATATCTTCTTTTTAGCTGCACAAAATAGTGTAATTATGAACTAAAAATTATGTTATTACCCACACATAAATATTATTTTACCCACACATAAGTTTTAGAGGGTGTTTGGCTAAGCTTATTTTAAACATCTTATAAGCTCCAACATCTTATAAGTTGTTTCAAGAGCTTATAAGATGTCATTTTTAAGGAGCTTATAAGTTAACAAAGTATTTGGATAAAAGAGCTTATAAGCTTGCAATTGAATATAGTGCTTTAGCTATAAATTTGGGGTCTAATTTAAAATTAATATTACACACACATTTTGATTAGTGTATGAAATGTGTGTAGTGTGTGAAATGTGTGTAGTGTGTGTAATGTGTGTAGTGTGTGAAGTGTGTGTGTTGTGTGTGTAATGTGTGTAGTGTGTGAAATTGTATAGTGTGTGTAGTGTGTGAAATGTGAGTAGTATGTGTAAATGTGAATTGTGTGTGAAATTTGAGTGTAATAATTAAGATCTTAAAAATAAGATGGAAATAAGTTGGGGTATAGCAACTTATTTTTTTTAGATCTCATAAGCTCTTAGAGCTTATTTTTGTGTCTTATAAGCTCCTAAACATCTTTTTTTGCCAAACACTTTGCAAGAGCTTATAAGCTCTTAAACATCTTATAAGATGTTTTTAGGAGCTTATAAGCTCAGCCAAACATCCTCTAAGTCTTTACCCACACATAATTAGTGCCACGTGTCAACTATTTGGAGCTACACATGCATTGACACCGCATTGACCACATCATCACCTGCATCGACCACGTTATCCTCCATGTCATTTGCTACATCACCATCCACGAGACCATGGAATTTGCCATGTCATCGTCCACGTTATTGGACATGTCATCCACGTCAGCATCCAGGTCATTGGACACGTCATTGGCCATGTCATCTTCACACTCCCGAAAAATGGATTACTTACACATAATGTAGCTTTTAACTCACACATATGTGTAGGTAAAGGTCAAGAATTAACCACACAATAAGTAATGTGTAGCTAAAAATATTTTTCTACATAATTATAGTGAAACATGTTTACACTTATCTTATGTGTGGGGATAATAATTTACTCACAGAAAAGATAATTTTTTCGCACATTTGTATGTATGTGTGGGTAAAACTCTAATTTCCTTTAGTTCCTTTGCATGAAACTTCTTTAGAAAATCTCTCAATATTTGATCAAATTCATAATCTAGAATTTAATCTTTTTTCTGGTGTGGAGTGTGACTGATTCTCAGCTTGGGTAAAGGGTGTTGCACCACTCTCTGCAGCACCTCCGGAAGATTGCCCTTGATCAATGGTTTTTCACTTAGGCATTTTGTCGAGCACATTTGGGACACTCATGTTATCAACCAAACCACTGAAATCGCGATCATCACTGTCATCAGAGGTGGATTTAAGCCTACACTTTGGAGGAGGTTTGGGTTTCTTGGGACCCTTCTTTGTGGCAGCCTTTTGGGTATTCTCCAAGGGTTGGAGAATACCCTCTTTGTCTTTTCAAAACGCGCTTTAGGTTACTTTACTCTTTAACAATTGATTTTATGGCTGTTAAATCTGGAGCATCATCCACATCAACAGGATTTTCAAACTCGTCGGGTGACTGCATGTTTAGATAAGCATCACGAGACACAAAATCTTCGAGTGCCAATGACGAGTCAGAACTCAAAAGCTTTTTTGAAGAATTTTCATCAGGAAGACAAGTTTCTTGTGTGTCTACTGAGGGAGGTGCATGAGCACCTTATGGCAGACCTGCTGGATTTTCCTTGGCACGTATGTCATATGGATTTTCAGAAGGAGATGCTGTTGATTGAGAGCTTGAAATTTGAGGAGCAGAATGTGAAGGGTTAAGGTTAGAAAGAAAAGGAATAATGGGCTCATCAATTTTCTAGTTCAACTTTTAAATGAAAAAGTGTAACATCCTATTATGTTTTAAGAAATTTATTATATATATATATATATATATATATATAAACACATAAAGAAAAGTAATAACTTCCACCGATAAAATAAGCATACTAAACAACACTATTTTCCACCTATAACACTGAAAGAATAAATTCCTACCAATAGGTTTTAAAACAATTAATAAAGAAAAGTACCATAATCCCAAAACCATCAATTTAGCAAAATCCTAGTCTAAAATAGCAACAAAATCAAGAAACTCTAAAAAATTAAAGAAATCCAATTCAAATCATAAAATCAAGAGTATACTTAAAAACCATAAACTTTTATTAGCACCAAACTCCATCCACTTCTGCCGCCGGCTCCTTAACATGAAAATTTAATTTTCAGAAGGGGTGAACTACATCCAGCTCGTGGGGTCCAGTTTGCAAGAATTAAATATAAGCTAATCACCATATGATGTATCACCATAATATCCTATCACCATATGCCCTCATGCCATTCACATAAATGGATCAAACAAATTTGAATCTCATATCATAAAATCACCATATCAACATATTGCACATAACAAGCATCCTATCTAATTAAAGTAAAGATTAAAAGAAAACCCCACATTAACAATTGACTTGATGCCTCTGTGAAATAATATGCAATAGCCCTAAGTCTCGTAGTCTCATATGTCGTTTCCTTCATATAAATATTTCATTTTAATTAATAGGTCAACAGATGCATAGCCTAATTGGGAGTCAAAATTAAATCATCTTGTAAATCCTCATATTCCTAATTCCAATTCGTTCCTATTGGACAAGAAAATAATAATCCTATTTTCCCTAACGTACTTTCATGGACAACGTATACGATATATACAGCAGACATACACTTACCACTATAATGATTATTCAAAACAACCCTCCCCCCCTCTCTATATATACAACGCACACACGTCACCACCATAATAAATAATCAACACACAACAACATATTATATTAAGCATGTCACATAGCCACTTATGATGTATTCGTGATGTCATTATATACACGTGTTGTGTGTGGAATGAAATGTGGTAGAAGATGTTGTATTGTATGAAGTAGGAGATCCAAAATGCACATACACACCTATATTATATAAATATAACGTACGCACACGTCACCACCAAAATAAATAATTAACATACACACACCCACACCTATCCTATATAAATTAAACGCACACACTTATACACATCACTGTCACCCCATATATTACCTATTATATTTATAACACTCACCACGTCAACATTTTTCTGCACCATATCTATATGAATGCATAATAATACCTTAACACACACACCCGTCACACATATATACACTCAACCGTATAATTGCAGAAACCACCCTTTTTAAAGCAATTACCCAAACTATTAACGTTACTCACTTCATTTCCAAACAAAAGCATACTGCATAGATTCAAAATAGAAAAGAAGAAACGACAAAAAAATGCATGCAAGAAATAGTATTATAATAATGCTGTACATGTGTTATAACACTTTTTGCAGAACTTTTACACAATACACATGCTTAGAGATTTCTTAATGAAGAAAATCTCTCAAATTCTAATTTTTTTGTAAAAATATCAGAAAGTTGTCTCTCAGTAGGGATATGTTTGATACTAATGAGTCTTTTTTCAGCAAGATCTCTTATGAAGTGATGTCTAATGTCAATGAGCTTAGTTCTAGAATGTTGCACATGATTTTTGGTAATGTCTATGGCATTTGAATTGGCACAAAAGATAGTTAGAGTGCCACTTTCCACGCCATAATCATCCAGCATCTGTTTCATCCACAAAAGTTGAGTTCAACAACTACCTAATGCAACCTATTTAGATTCAGCTATTAACAAAGACACACAATTTTTCTTTCTACGGTGCTAAGAGACCAAGTTATTCCCTGGGTCAAAGTAGCTTCCTTATGTGCTTTTGCGATTATCCACATCTCTTGCCAATCTAAATCACTACATCCTGCATCTTTAGATACAAAATTCCTAAGTCATTTGAGTCTGTCGCATACTTAATAATATGTTTCAATGCTTGTAAAATGTGTTAAATTATGATCAGCTTGGTATCTAGCATACATACAAACACTAAATCATATATCAGGTCTACTAGTCGTTAGGTAGAGAAGGCTTCTTATCATGCTTCTGTATAAGGTGTGATCAACACTTTCTCCAACACTGCTCCTACTGATTTTTTGACTTGACCCAATGGGGTCCTCATATGTTATTCCTTTTCAAGATCAACCTTCTTCGCAGGAGACTTTGCATATTTTGACTATTATATAAAGATACCATCCTCAAGTTGTTTTATTTGGAGCCTTAAAATTAAATGGTTTTCGGGTTGGATTCGATTTATTCAGGTCATTTTATTGAGCCGACAATATTACGAATCTAACCCTAACCCTATCAGTTTGCGGGCTAGTCGGGTTATCAAGCTATGAGTTAGAATTTTTAAAAACTCATATTGTAATAAAAAAAATTACAAAACACACTTAATTTCGGCCTTCGTGTGCATTTAGTGTTCGTAAGATCATGAAACACTTTATGACTAAGAATATGAACCCTTCTAAAATAAGGAGATCTAGATTTCAAAGACTCTAAAGCAAATCAACATTATTTCGAACAAATTAAAAATTCATAGTTGTTGTAAGAAATATATGTTTATAAACATTTAAAAGTGTAGTACTAGAAAAGCATATCATCAAAATATAGTTATTATTACCAAATAGCATTGAGCACATGAAAATAACAAAACATCAAATCATCAAAATTATTACAACATAACATTAATATATGTATCATCATCTACAACAAATGCATAATAATATAACATTAATTAATGAAAATTATAGTCCAAAATGTTCCAAACAGATCAAAATAATATAGGGGAAATTGGTATAAATGCCAAGTATGTTTTCACTATTTAGAAACTAGGACACTAAGTATACCACTTTTTAAAAATGTCTTCTAACTTACGAAAAAATGGTGAAAATGCCCTGTGACCGGCTATAGGCTGTTAACCAGCCGGTCACCTGTGAGCTGTCTTTTTACTTTTGGGAAAATTTGTATAAATGACCAATATGTTTTCCTTATTTAAAAACTCGGACATTAAGTATACCACTTTTTAAAAATATCTTCTAACTTACCAAGAAATGGTGAAAATGCCACGTGACCGTCAATAGACTGTGACACAACCGGTCATTAATGAGGTAAAGTTTTTTTTTCTGATGTGGCATTAAGTTTTTATTTTTATTTTTTTTTCTGTTGACTCATTTGTTAGGATGGAAAAATAAAATAAAATATTAGTTTGAATTTATAAAAAATTATAATCCCAAATTTTTTTTTAAAATTTAGAAAAATAAATTTTTTGTTTGTGAAATTTATTTAAAAAATTATAAAATTCAAAGATTTAAAAATTTATTTCTGATATTTATTTAATAAATTATAAAATTCATTTTAAATTCAAAAATAAAAAAATCATTTCTAAAATTTATTAATTATTAAATTGATTTAAAATTCAAAAATTAAAAAATTTATTTCTGATATTTTTTTAAAATTCTAAAATTTATTTAAAAATCAGAATAATAAAAAAATTATGAGTTTTTTTTTTTTAATTTCTAAAATTAATTAATATTTTCAAATTTCTTTTTTTACTTTCCTCATGTTATTATTATTTTATTTTAAATTATGAATTAGAATAATTATAAGAAATATTAATAAAATATATTTTAGATTAATATTTTAAGAAAATAAAAAACTAAATTTTTCCATTTTTCTTCCCTAATTACAACATACCAAACCCTAATATTTATGGATGTTATGCAATCTTATAAAGACACCAACATGGAAAACGAAGAAGAAGCCACCAATGCTTCGCCCATCCCACCCATCTACTAACTGATCGGAACCTGACCATTCACCCGATTCTTCGCCTATTCGCCTCCTCTTTGTCGAATCCGCCACCGCCAAAGTCGACGACATATTTTTTTCCACGCTAACAAATGAGTCAACAGAAAAAATAAAAAATTAATGCCACGTCAGAAAAAGAGCTTCACCTCATTAATGACCGGTTGTGTCACAGTCTATAGACGGTCACGTGGCATTTTCACCATTTCTTGGTAAGTTAGAAGGTATTTTTAAAAAGTGGTATACTTAATGTCCGAGTTTTTTAAATAAGAGAAACATACTGGTCATTTATACAAATTTTTCCGAAAATAAAAAGACAGCTCACAGGTGACGGCTGGTTAACAGCCTATAGCCGGTCACAAGACATTTTCACAAATTTTTCGTAAGTTAGAAGACATTTTTAAAAAGTGATATACTTAATGTTCTAGTTTCTAAATAGTGAAAACATACAGGGCATTTATACCAATTTCCCCAATAATATATCATCAACTATTTAAGTGAACAATGTTATTGAGTAACAGTATACATACATACATAATCAATATTACACAAATGTGTCTTTTCTATATATATATATATACACATACATACATATATATATATATATATATATATTAACAATAACTACTACAGATATAGAATTAGTTCGGGTTACCGGGTCAGACCTAGCCCTGTAAGATTTTGGGCTAATCGGACCTCAATTTAATTGGGTCATTTAAATGGGTTCACAATATGATGGATCTAATCCAACACTGTTTAGGACGATTTGAAACTGTCACTGAATTTCGAGCTTTTCTAATATCATTTTCCAAGCCACATAATATGAGTGGTTGAGCCCGAAACTCATTTTGACAGCTTTACCCACTTTTTAATATTAATGGAAGGGGCCATCTAACCGTAAGAAATGAATATGTAATTATTTTATTTTATATATATATATATTTATTTATTTTGATTTTATATTTTATTTTGATTTGAGGAGAAACATAGGGCATGTTTGGTTGGGTTGGCACAACCTCTCATCAGTTGGGCCAACCCAACCTCATATTTCTTTGGACTGGTTTGACCAAGCCGGGGTATTAGAGTTTGGTCGGGGGACATCAATCACAAATCTAAACACTACTTTAATCATTCTCCTAATTATTAATAACTACATCTTACACATATCACATCACATTTTACAATTAATAATTAAATATCACACTACAACCACAACCCCAACCACCCAACCAAACATCTCCAGCTACTTCCTCCAGCCACTAACTTCAGCTATTTCCCCGAGCCCAGCCACCCCAACCCCAACCAAACATTGCCATAGTAATAATGTTGACGTATTTATTATTTAGTTGGGGAAAGAAGGAAAAAGAAACCAGAGAGCTAACATGAAATTCTTGATTAGAAAAATTGGAAAGAGTTGTCAAATTGAATTTGAAGGTGATGACCCGTCATCAGTATTTGGGTCGGTGAGAAAAGTCCAACAAAACAGAAATAATACTGGTCGTCCCACCCCCCTCTGTCTCCCCCCACAAATTCTTCGTTGTTCAATTTCCTCTGAATCCACTCTTCCTTTCTCTTAGCTTTATCGCACTATCTTTTCTTCATTATAAGCTAAACCTCATACAAGAAGGGTTTCTAAGTTCTTATGGCAAATATGGGTCACAACAATCTCAATGCTAAACTAGTCAGTGTTTTTTTTATAGCATTTTCTTGTGTTGAGTTGGATTGTAATTTTTATTTTGGGGATTAAATATTCAGGTATTACTCGGAGATATGGGCGCTGGCAAATCAAGCCTGGTGATACGCTTTGTCAAGGGCCAGTTTCTCGAATTTCAAGTAATTTTCCTTATATTTGATCTCAACCCATGCAAAATTGAGCTTAAACCGATTTCATTTCTTGGGTGATCATCAATTAGGGTTTTCTTAATCTTTAATCATGATGATAATCGGTTTGATAACAGATCATTGTGTGACTGATTATATGACAGGAATCGACGATTGGCGCTGCCTTCTTTTCGCAGACGGTGTCGGTGAACAATGCCACCGTGAAGTTTGAGATCTGGGATACTGCTGGACAGGAGAGGTACCATAGCTTGGCTCCCATGTATTACAGAGGTGCTGCTGCTGCCATTATCGTTTACGACATCACTACTTCGGTATGCATGCGCATGTATATACGTGATCTGATATAATTTCTTTTGCTAAATTAACACTAGTACCTGGTTTCCTTAACTGGAATTCGCGATTGCTCTCATGTTTATGCATATGTAGTGATCCCGTAATGCTGGTCTAGACGAACATTCGTGTTGTTTCATATTTGGGCGCTGAGCCTTGTGATTTATTGCTTCTATCATATGCTTTGAGGTTGCTTATGTGAGTGTTCTTTGTGCTTGGTGATGTAGGATTCCTTTGGTCGGGCTAAGAAGTGGGTGCAGGAATTACAGAAACAAGGTGCTTATATTATTTGGATTCTTCTTTTTGCTACATGAAGAAACATAGACCTGATGTTTCATATTGGGTTGACATCCATGTGGAATTAGACAGTACAGTACAGTAGGACTAAGGTCCCAGGGGATAAGTGGACAATCCCACATGTTGGTTGTTGTATGTTTTCTTTTGGTGTCTTTCAGTATGTGATTATACTTGTTCATGATATGTGCTCGTCATTGTTGCAGGTAATCCTAACATGGTTATGGCACTGGCTGGAAATAAATGTGACCTTGAAGATAAAAGGAATGTAACTGCAGAAGTAAGTATTTTGGCTTCTATTATAATGCATTTATTTTCATACTTTGGTGCCCCATTATCTCCTAACAGTATTCTCACTACTCAGTTTTGCATGCTTTCTAATTGTCTGTTCTTTATTACTACCTTCGTCCCAGCTAATCTTGCACACTTTCCGTTTTCGTCCGTCCCAGCTAATCTTGCACACCTCTTAAAATGAAAAGTTATAACACATTCTTCACAATCAAAATCTCCACCCTCTATCTCCACACTCAATCCACCTTTGAAAAGTCAATGAACACTTAAAAAACAACTATTCTTAATACTTGTGCCAACCTCCCCTGTGCAAGATTAGCCGGGACGGAGGTAGTATTAATTAAGAATATGAGTGACATGGATGTTTGTTTTAGTGTTACTTGATCAAGCTGCTATTGCCCCTGTGAAGGTAGATTATAAAGTAGGATAAGGAGTTCAGTAAGACGGTTGAGTGTTATACATTTGTAGAACCTTAGGATCTCTTGAAGGAGTTCTAAGAATCTCTTGTAGAAAAATGTTGCATAATTTTCACCTTTAGAACTGCAAACCTTGCTGGAGTTGAGTTCTTCCACTGATGATCTAAGAAGGACAAGTTAAGAATATGTAATTATAGGACAAGTTCTTCTGTTGATTTTCACTGTTGCATATCATATTTCCATGAAATAACTGGGAAACAACAAGGAATAAAATTAGGGAAATCTTCCTCAAATAAGATTTCGCTTCAATTATGATATCTTGTCTAGAAAAGATTCGAGTGTATTAATTTACGATATCAGAATATTTTATTAGCAAATTACTGGTAATCCTTAGTTGAATAAAAAAATTACGGAATTGCTTATGAACCTACTAGCTACGCTATCTTTTATTCATTTTGGTATATTTGCTTTTCCATTTTCAAATACAAAATGAAGCTAAACTTTTGCTTCTTTGAGTTAGTCTGTTAATGGATTAAGTTTCTTTGAAGAGGCACAAGAATCTGATGTCTTTAACAGAGGACTTGTCAAACTGCAATTAAAATGCTGCTGTTGATTTTTAGAAATTTCTTTTGCTTTGTTAGTTTTTTAGACAATGGAATTTATTTTCATAACTGCCTGGTTCTGGCATCTTTTGCTTGATGTTACTTTGTATGTAATGTTCTTATCTCAACCTTTTATCTGGACTGCTAAGACTCTCTTCTGCTTACACCAAATGAATGATTTGATACATTTTGCTGCCTTCTTAATTCGGATCTATCTCGACAAAGCTGACATGAATTGAAATCTACTTGTTTACAGCTTTTGAACAATCATAACAGTCGGTTGTGTTTTTTAAACGTGTTTCAGGAGGCACGTGCCTATGCTGATGAAAGTGGGCTTTTCTTCTTGGAAACCTCTGCGAAAACTGCGGTTAATGTCAATGATATATTCTATGAAATAGGTATATTTATTTCTCTGTCTTGCTATTTAGTTAAGCTTGACTTGAAATAATGATGTGAAGAGCAATGAAAGACAAAGACATATAATAGCACCTATTTCTTGTGTGTCTACATTTTGTACCATATGATTTGGCAGTTGCTTTCTTTTTATCTATCTTTACGGTAGAAGGTTTCTGTGTTGTCTAATCAATTACTCTGTTAAAATACTTCAAAAACTTGCTCGAAAAAAGGGGTGTCCAGAAGTGCAAAGGTAATTATAAAGTGTGTCGGAACAAAATGGGCATTAAGGTTAATAATTTCAGCTGCTGATAATGACCTCCACATCCATGAGCAGTGTTAGCTTGATCTATTTTAACGATAAGAAAATAAACATGCTCCATATTTATGATTGAGAATAAGCGTGTTCTCTTCAATGCAGTGCTGGATGCAGAAGTACAACGTGTGGGGGTGGGTTACAGTAAATATAAAATGAAAGACATACTTTTACTATTATTATAAACTATTTATATATTTCAACTATTTTATTATATATTAATACTCATACATTTACATTATATATGCACATAATGTGTATATATTTGTATATTAAATACAAATAAAAAGAATTCCATTTTCTCTTTGGGGGGATGCCATCTGGTTTTTGTAGGCTTTGCAGAGGAGATTAATCAATTCCTGCTACTTATGTGGCTAGCTTGTGAATCATGGTTCCATGTTTTTTCGTCATTTGAATCAGTAGTAAACCTTTACGCTCTTGATTCTTTTCTTGCTCCTGGATTTTGTTTCAGCGAATGTTTTAGCATTTCCCTTGGTGTAGATGTCCTATGTTTGCTTATTCAGATAATTGTCACTGGATAGTCATAGATTAGGTGGATGATTCCTTTCCTGTGAAGGTATGAGATTGACACCATAAGCTGTTCCCCTTGATATGGTATCACATTCTATGTGCTTGTTATCACTGTTAGAGTGCATTTGTTTTTGCCATATTTGCAATACAAAACAACCAACAATCTACTGATACCCTTTCCTAGTTTTCGATATTAAAGTATAAAACCTCCATTACTGGTAGTGCTAGTCCAATCCTCCAAATTTGTATTCCATGTATGAAAACTGAAATTTCCGCTTGAACCATGAGCCATTGGCTGAGGCCCCACACTTCATACATTCTTTTTGGATTTAAGTAAAACTCTTGGAACAAGGTTGACTGGATTGGTTTATTGAGTGAACTGGAGAAGGGGATCATTGACTTTTAAATGGATACAGTAATTCAATTTACTTGTTGCTGTTTTATTTTCCATTTGTGCCTTGTGGTCATTGGCTTATTTGCAAACTACTGATGCCTGATTGTCAACCGTGTCAAGAAGTGGTGGGCTTCTCTAGCTAATATGCACATATTACTGTATAAAATGTCTTTAGCACTGAATTTTAGCCTGTTCAAATTTGGGCCTTTAAGGTCCGATCAATTATCTTACAGGGCTGCCCATATTCAAAATCTGTTTCGTATTCCTCTTTTTTTCTTTTAGTGAGATATATGTGTGCGCGTGCATGTGTGTGTTTATATATGAATGTGAGCAATACTTTGAAACAATGCCTTTTTTTCTTTTCTTTTTTTTTCGGGGTGGGGAGATCAAATGCTCCTATTAAAACTTATGTTTATAAACTGAAGGTGTAAAAATTTTCATTTGGTACATCAATCTATGAGGGTATGTTTGTTTGTGGATTGAGTGGGGCGTGATCAATCCGGGCGTGCGAATCCTAGGACGTGTGAGTCCAAATAATTGTGTAAATCTTGGATTTGTTCTAGGATGGAATAAGACAGGATTTCTAAAAAGGTGCAATCATTATGCTGGAATAGAGAGAGAATAATGGAAAAAGAGTAGAATAGGCTGGAAATTGAGAGTAATGGAAAAAGACAGTAGAATAGGCTTGGATTTAAGTGGATTAAAAGATCCTAATTTTAAGTTTCAACCCAAACGCAAGTTTGGATTGACCCGCCTTCCATAGAGACGGACAAATTCATAAACAAACATACCCCGAGTGAAATTTAAATATTTTCATTCAAATATTAGATTTTAAGTAAGTTTGAGATTAAAATATTTGGAAATTATTGACAAAATATTAGAAGTGCTCTGTAAATTTAATTATGACTGGAATTTTAAACTTAACTTGCAACAATTCAATCTTCAAAGTGATTGCCGGCCAAATGCTTTCTATAACTCAAAATGTTTGAATCTTTAGATGGTGCTGAGTGTTAAAAGATGTAATCATTTTTACTATGAAGGAAGTGTATTAAATTTGAATGTTATTTGTGGTTAAATATGTAATTTGACTTAGTGGACTTGAATCTGATGGTGGCCGTTAAGCTTGGAATCTGTAGGTTTAGGGTTAGATTGTCCATTTCACTGGCTGTTCAAACTTTAAACTAGACCAGCTTGTCAAATTTGACTTCTTCGAAATTGTTGGGGCCAACCCATTTAACATCTCTAACAAAGTAAACATCTTAGTTCCTCTTTTTTAATCATGTGTGCTGGACTGAACATTATTTATGCTTTATCTTTATCAATAATGAGTCTGGTTGGACGTGAAATGAGATAACCAAGTTTTGTGATGGTTGGAAGATTTTGATGTATGTACGGAAGAATTGAAAACAAATGAATGTTCGGGGCAACTACTGAACAAGTGCTTATTTCGTAATTGAAATGTACTGAAGACAATTCTTGCTTATTTGTCAGTGCATTTGCTTTCTGATTCTTTGTGGAATTAGTTTTCTTTTTATTACAAGTGTTTATTTGTGTTTGTGATATTAACAGCGAAGAAGTTACCTAGAGCTCAACCCACCCAGAATGCAGCAGGAATGGTTCTTGTAGACAGACCTGCTGAAGGATCCCAATCTGCATCATGTTGTTCTTAGACACTGCTTGTGAGTAAGTGTATGATCCTCCTTTTGCATATGTTTTGTAGGTCTTTATGTTTTTGTTCGCTGTAATTAGTTTGATGCATAGAAGATGGTAATTGGAAACAGAAGCATTTAGTTGATGATTTATGAAGAAAATATGGGTTGTGGGTTGGAGGCGGGAGTTAAGTGGATAGATGTGCTCCGAAACGCACCTTATTGGGTTGACGTTTCATATGATTTTGAGCTTATGTGCTGCATCGCTGTGTTTTGTGCTGAACAGATACTTGTCGAAGTGCTTCAATGCTGCTGGACACTGTGGGTGGCAGGATGATGTGCTATTCTTGTCGGAAGATGTATATAATTAGTTAGTGATCTTGAAATTTGCTTATTTGGACAACTATGTGTATTGCCAAACTCTGATCGGATGCATCTGCTTCCCTTCCCTTTCATTCCCCGTCAGATTTTATGTCTAAGAAGATTTCATCTTGTATACTATTGCGCCAAAACTTTTGTTTCTCTTAAGAGGCCGCTTGGTTCAGATTTAGGAATTGAAATGAAATGATTGCGTTGTTGCTGCTTGGTTCAAATTTTCAAATGGGTGTTAATGTGAAAATGAATGATGTGTGGGATTTAGAGGTGGGGCAAATGGTTCTTGAAACTGGGAATCGGTGGTCAACGGTTTTGGAACCGTTGATCTGGTTCCGGTTCGTAATTGTGGATTACACAATGCGTGGTTATGGTTCGTGATAGGCAGGAACCGAGACCTGGCGGTTGAACCGTCGGTTCTCTGTTGAATTTTTTATTTTTATTTTCAAAATTCAAATGGGACACGTGACATTATTTGGTAAACTGTTCGTTTGAAGTTTCAAGATTTTTCATATTAGGTGCATTTGTCATTGTTTGAATTTATGTGTACGAGATGGCTTAATAAATTTCAAAACTTATGTTGCTCATATTAGAGAAGCAATCATCATTATTTCTAGACATTCCTCTTTAGTTAGAAAGTGGGGAAAATTTGCAAACAAAGAGAAATTCATCCGAAAAAAATATTATTTTAATGTTCCTTACCGTTGGAATTCTACTTATAAAATGTTTAATGATTCTTATATGTATAAGGTAGGTTTGTGTGCATTTTTCCAATACCACTAAGTTGGTATTTGTTTATTTCCCAATCAATGGGTTGCTTGCGCTAATTTGATTTTGCTTTTAAAATTTTTCGAAGATGCAACTAAGGAATTTTCCGGTTACTACTACCCTACTTCGCCTTTGGTTCTGAATATAGAGACGACCCGGTTTTGCATGAGATTATAGGTTCTATGAGGAAAAAATGGTTAAAATATTTTTTTTGGAAATACCCGATTTATTTTTAGTTGCTAAATTGTTAGACCCTAGGATTAGAGAAGATGGTTTAGAATATTTGTTAAAAATGAACTATGATGCATTGTACCCCAATGATAATGATGTCCTAAACCCCATCATATTGTTGCCAATGCAAAGAGTTCTATTTGATATTTTTAGAGAAGATAGGATATAATTTGATGATGGCGATGATAATGATGTTTGTTCTAGTGATCTTGGATCTTCTCAATCCGTTTCAAGTTGGAGTCTTGCACGTTTGCAAAAAAATTATGATATCCATTCACAAAAAAAAATAAAAATAAAAAAGGTCTTCCTCTAATCCCTATGAGGAGGTTAGAAATTTTTACAAACTACTTTTGAGGAACACGTTTTTTAAAATAATTCCGACATCCTAAAGTGGTGGTCGAAAAGATCCAACTTCTTCCCGATTTTATCTATTATTGCCAATGAAATTTTTGCTTGTCTCGCTTCAACCGTTTCGGTTGAGCAAGCTTTTAGCAGTGGAGGATACACCTTGGATGTCCAAAGATCTAGATTAACAGTAGAGAATCTAGAAAATCAACTGCTCCTTAAAGATTAGACAAAAACCCATAAACGAGCTCAAGAGGTTGACCTCGATGAAGACAAAGAAGGAGATACACTTGACTTCAACACCACCTCCTCCGGCACACCCGCTTCTCAAGGAAGTGAATGAACACCACCACGGCACCACCAAACCGGCTTCGATTCGAAAGGTAAGTGAGGTAAGAGAATTACGTGGGTTTTGATTCCTTGACCTTAAGCTTGAAGGTCGAGGATACGTAGGCAATTTGGTTCTAAGTTAAAAATTAGTTTACTATTTTTTAACTTAGAATCAAACTCATACACTTTAAATTTTTTCCCTTTTCCTTCCCAATATTATTAGTTATTATTCACGTTTTTTTTTTTTTTAAAATTTTAAATTTGTATTGAAATTTATAAGTTGATTGCTTTTTTAATTAGTGTTACATTTTAGTTTGTGATTTATGAAATTATAAGTTGTATTGTAACATTTAAGCTGTAAGTCATATTTGTAAAATGTAATAGTACATTTGTACCTTGTAAATCAAATGATATTTTATATTAATCGATTTTTTTCTCATTTTTCTATGTCAAGTATTATTTTTACAACTTTTTTCCCATTTAAAACAAGCAAACATATAAAAAAACAATGCACATTAACCGCCTGGAACCGGCGGTTAAAACCGAACCGGCGATTTCGTGTCGATTCGAAACCGTAACCGGGACCATCATTCTCACAGTTCGGTTCTAGTTTCCATAGTAGCAGTTCACTGAACCGCCAGTTCGAATCGGAACCGTGAATCGTTTGCCCACCTCTAGTGGGACTAGTTAATCAAATATGGTAATGATTAATTTATTCTAATTTCTAATTTTATGAACCAAGGATAATAAATGTGAATTGATTCTCTTTCAGTCCCATTAGCCACCCCTAATTCCGTATACCAAGTGGGCCCTAACTTATTCCCTTTATGGCCGAACAAGTCAATGATAACTCAAAGTACGGAGAACAAAGTCAGGAAAACTCAAAGTGCAGGGATATCAAGTAATCAAAATACAAGTGCCGGGTATGGAACCTACAGTAATATGAAGTAAAAGTTAAGAAAGTAAAATGTAGGTGGGAAAAGCTTCAAAAGAACTAAAAATTAATGTACGAGGTAAATAAAAGTACATTTGCATGTGACAGATATAGAAATTAAAGTTTTTATTTTTTTTAGATAACAAAAAATGCATTAAATAGAAATGGTTTGGCAAATGACTTACATCATCGAATAGATAAAAATGAAATTGTGAATATAAATCTTCCATCCAAATCGTCTCATGATCCGCCTCGTTGCCATATCGTGCTAGAAAATTAGCAACCTTGTTCACTTGTCGCGAGATACGGCGAATGATTCTGCAATTGGTTGGCTGAAGGAGTGCCCGAGTATCATCCACCACAACTGCATCATACACTCCAACCTTGCCCTCTTTAACCAACGCATTCACCAAGCATTTTGAATCTGACTCCACAATTAAATAATAGATGCCACTTTCCACCGACACTCGGATAGCAAAACGTAGCGCCATTCCCTCAACCAACGCATTGTTCCCCTCGCCACGGGTTCGCAAAGAACCTGCTACCATAACCTTTCGCTCATCATTACGCACCACAAACCCATACCCCACCGTACCATTCTTATATATAGCGACATCAGCATTAGGTTTATACATCGCTGCAGGTGGAGCCTACCAACCTGTCCATCATCCCATTCTCTCTCCATCCTAAACTGATACATTTTGGGTAATGGGAATCGTTGTTTCCGTGTCAACAAAAGCCAACAGACTGCTCCACTTCTTGCCAAAATTGTAAGCCAATGTCATCACCAAGTGAGGATCAGTCATTTCATTATCCCAACAGATTCGATTTTGGGACTCCCAAAAGTTCCAAGCTATAATTGACAGCAGAGTACATCCATCGACTGTGACCTGTTGCATCATCGATCAAAAGACCGAAAAGAGGGCCCTTCAACGCTTGGAAGTCAAAGCGTATAGGACCTAGCCGCTAAACATTCATTGCAAACAGGAAGTGAATCAATACATAAGAAGATATTCAGCAGATTCCTTGCAAAACAGACAAACCGGATCAATGTGGAAGCCACGTTTGGCAAGATTATCCTGAGTGGCTAATGTATCCAAACAAGCCCGCCAAAAAAAGTGTTTGATCTTAGGAGGTGACTTAATACCCCATAATTGTTCCCGGGCATTACTTTCAAAGTTTACCGAAGGAAAATCATGTACCCGAACGGAGAATTGTGTGACCGTCATATGACAAGTTGTTTTAACCGAGTAATCACCAGTACGGGATAACATCCATATACATCTATCTGTTGGTCGTCGGCCACTCAATGGAATAGATAGTATTTTCTGAGCATCTTGCTCCCGAAAGATCTTGGCGACCTTATCATGATCCCACCATATACGGTATGGTAGGATTAAATCTGCCACAAGGGAGTCATCCACCACATTTCTTCGCATAGCCTCCGGCTTAGTTATGTGGGCCTTGCCCATCAACTCCAATCCACTTGTCATGCAACATTTTAATATGCAGCATCCCCTTCCCAACTTTCCATGCCGTACCCTCAACCACTAATTCCCGTGCAACCATTAGACTGCGCCACAAGTAACTAGGCTGGAATCCAATGTCGGCTTTCTCAATTCTAATTCATGGGTGGTATTTTTCCTTCAATACTCTTGCCACAATGGTCTTCGTTTGAGTAACCAAACGCCAATATTATTTTCCCACCATTGCAAAATTAAAGCAATACATTTTGCGGAAGCCCAGACCACCTTGCTGTTTCGATCTGACCAATTTATCCCACTCAACCCAATGTAAATTTTTTTCACCGGCCTTTGATCCCCAATAAATCTCACCACCTTATTTTCAATATTTCGGCACAATTTCTTTGGGAAAAGGAAACAACTATAACTTAAGTGGGTATGGCTTGCACAGCAATATTTAGTAATACCTCTCGACCAACCTTTGATAGCGTATGTTCCTTCCACTCTTTAAGCTTTCCCACTACCCGATCAACTATACTCTGAAAAATCACTTTCTTCGAGTGACAAATTAAAGTTGGAAGGCCCAACTACTTAGTGTATTGATCTACCATTTGAACCCCCAATCGAGTACCAAAGTCCTTACGAACATCAATGGAACATTCATACTACTAGAAAATTCTGAATTTTATCCATGGACCTGAGGCTCCTTCATATTCCGCAATGATATTCTTTATAGCCATGACTTCTGGATGAGTAGCCCGAATGAGAGAAGACTATCATCCGCAAACAATAAGTGAGAGATCGAATGGGCTGATTTGGCCACTTTAATGTCGTGGATAACTCTGTCTTGTTCAGCCTTTTGGAGGAGTGATAAAAAGGCCTCAGCACATATAAAAATGAATATGGCGATAAAGGATCGCCTTGTTGGAGATCTCGTTGTGGGTAGAACAACTCAATCGCCACTCTATTAACCATAACATAATAAAAAACCTTAGTCACTGTGCGCATAATAACATCAATAACCAAATCAGCAAAACCAAGTTTATGGAGCATTGCCCTAAAAAAAGCCCATTCAATTCGGCATATGTTTTACTCATGTCCAGCTTTAAAGCCAAATGACCAACAATGCACACTCATTTCTTTTTCATATAATAGAAGGTTTCAAATGCTATCATTGCATTGCCAGTAATTAGTAGCCCCGGAATAAATGCACTCTATGAAGGTGATATAACGATGGCAACAATATCTTCAATCTATTGGCAATTGCTTTAGTAATGATTCACATAACAATGTTGCATAAGCTAATTGGCCAAAAATTCTTTTGGGCTAGTTGGTACTTTCACCTTAGGAATCAAAACTATCCAGGTATAATTAAGTGAAGCAGGACTGGCATTATTATTTGAAATGTCAAGACAAGTATGAACAAAACTGACCTTAATGATAATGTTGCAGAAATTCTGGTAAAACAATGGGGGCATGCCATCAGGACCGGGAGTTTTTCCCACATGCATCTGTTTGAGGGCCCGACTAAACCAACAGAGGGGTGGTACACGTGTTTATGCACGCATAATAGGTTGATTTAAGTGTTCATTTAGTGACATTTGCATGCGTAATTGATTGTGAATTGTTCATATTTATGTTATTGGGCAACTTGATGTTGTTGACTTGTTTTGAAGCCATTTGGGTGAATCTAGACCAAAAAGTCGAACTCGACTAAAGATGGATGTTGAAAACAAGTTCCACAAGTCCAAAACCAAGAAAAAAATTGAGCCAAAGCTTTAGAAAATTGAGCTGGGCCGAGACAATAAGGGCTCGGCCGAGATAGAAGATCAGAGAAACCAGGATTTTTGGCTGAAGAAGAATCTTGGCCGAGACAGATGATTCTCGGCCGAGAATTGTATACATGATTCTCTCCCGAGACTGTTCAGTCTCGGCCGAGACTGATGTATAGTCAGAATAAGATTTGCTCGAAAATTACCTTTTCAAGCCCAATCCAACCCTAATTTATCCCCAACTATAAAAGAAAGATCCTAAGTCCGAAAATATAACTTTTACATTGATTTTGGAGCGTGAAATTGGGGATTTCTGACAAGCACGAAGAATCAAGATTCAGCATCTCGGGTTTTCTAGTTTTATGTCTTTCTTTATTAGTTTATTCAGCCTTCACTTTTATTGGGTAAGCCTTTATTTTTCGTCTTTAACTATGTTGAACCCTAGAGCGATGTTTTTGTAATTATTTCGGTAATAGTTTGACTTATCTATGTTCTGAGATTATTTATGTTATTTGATTTCTTCATATCTTTTATATGTCTGTTATTTGGACTGATCACCCGGGTAGTAGGCATATAATTGTTGCTCGGTCGTAAATTCATAATCCGTAATTGTTATGCGTTTATGTCTAAAAGTAGTAAATAGTGATGTATTCGCTAGGATAACATAAGTCGCGGTCACTTGTACCGAGCTTGCGAGTACAACACCCTACCTACTCCGTTGCCTTAGTTCCCTATGCGTTTGATTAACGGTGTTCTAGCGATCGTATCCTAGGACTACTTAATTAGATAGGATTAACTACTAAGTGAACCTGTGATTAATTATACTTAAGGGGTAACAAGGATTAGCTAAGCGTACTTATTAATTCTTGGAGTAGGGGTTTCAGAACTAGTTTGTCGAATAGTTGCAATAGTTGCATGAATGATTCGGACTAGGGATACTGGGTTAAAGACGGGAATAACTTTTATTCATATTTTAATTCATATTAGTTTGTTAGTTTAATTGTTAGTTGCTTAGTTAATTTACTCAAGCAATTCCCCCCACTTTATATTATATTTATAGCATTATAATTGGTTATACAAATTGATTTAATACAATAATTCGATTAGTTTCTCTGTTCCTAGTGGGATCGACCCTGACTTACTCTGCTTACTATTATGAAGGAAGTTAGGAAAATAATAACTAATTTGACGTGCCTCGATAGCGCGGTCAGAGGGGGGACATGTTTGAGCTCCCCCACCCCGGGTATTCCCATTCCGCACCAATTCCTTAATTACCACACACACAAACACACACACACACACACACACATATAGATATACTAACAGGGCAGGGACAAATTTGAGTTCCCTTCCCCTGATATTCCCATTCCGCCCCAATTCTTTGAATAACACACACACACACACACACACACACACATAAACCTATTATTATTTGGAAAATATTTCTTATTTAGTACTTAATTATTTGAATTTTTAGTATATAATTATATATAATATATAAAACTTTACATAGGCATACATAATAATTAGTTAAAGTATAAAATTTATAATTAAAAATCTTATTTTAAGCAAGTATACCCGAGTCCGTCCCATCTTTGATTAGCCTCCTATTGATCCTAGCCAGTCATGCCCTAGTCCTTTACAGAACGAGGATGAGACTGCAATGTTAGGTTGGGTTTCCAACTTGTGGAGAGGCCCAATACACAACTTAACTAATTTCTAAGTGAGGCCCAACACTTAGATATTGTTCCCCTAATATTTAAGGAGTACTAGCAGCCAAAATTAGGGCAAGAAAAAGAGAGAGTGAGAAAAGTGTGAGAAACCAAGAGAGAGAGAGAAAGTGAGAGGATTCTTTTTCTCCTGTTTTTCGAGAGCCACCCAAACTAAAAAAATTTCAAGAGAATTTCTGGAGATTAAACTGTTGGATTGAGCTAAAATCTAGAAATCATTTTCACGACTTGTCGAGGTACAATCTGAACGGTGAAGATCTAGTTTGGCCTTTTTGGTCACCCAAAAACAGCCACAGACAGCAGGTGCTGCTTAAGAATTTTTTGTCTGCGCAGACTGGTTCAAGTTATGGACAATATAGCCGTTGGATCAAGCTGATTATTGGTCAGCACGTTCAAGACACATAGAGGTATATTATGAACAGTGGAGATCGGGTTTTGATATACCGAGCGATGGGAACAGTTGTTGGAAGAAGGGTTATTTTGGGTGGGATCTTTCCAATACTTGTTTATGTTAAGATTCGATTGTATTGATATGTTTATGCTTGAATATATGTAGTGGTAGATTGTGAACTTGGTGTACTCATCTTATTTTGGTTATAATGTATTTTGTGTTGACTTCGGTCTCGTGGTGTTTACTCCTCACATCAAGAAGGTTCTCCACGTTAAATTGCTTGTGTTCTTTAGTTGCCTGATTTATTGCAATTTGTTGTTTGCTTGTTATTGCCTCTTACTAGGTTCACAAAATCGAGGGATAATTATATTTTCGTTGCGTTGTTGTTCAATTGATAAATTAAATTGAAGTTGTTTATGTTTATCCCAACAAAGTGGTATCAGAGCGGGTTTCTGCTATGTGCCTTGTGGTGAGGCTAATACAAGTAGAATGGTGAATTTCAATGGTTCTAATTATCATGTATGGAAGGGGAAGATAGAGGACCTTTTGTATATGAAAGATTATTATTTGCTCGTATTTGAGAGTAAAAGGCCTGATGGAAAAAGTGAATCTGAATGGAACACATTGTACCGGAAAGTATGTGGTTGCATTAGGCAGTGAGTGGATGATAATGTATTGAACTATGTTAGTGTTGAAAAATTGAGCAGTTGTATGCAAGGAAGACTAGGAACAATAAGTTGTTTCTAATCAAGCAATTGATGAATTTGAAATATAAAGATGGTACTCCCATGACTGCTCACTTGAATTCATTCCAGAGCATTATTAATCAATTGGCATGAATGAATATCAAGTTTGAAGATGAAGTACAGGGATTATGGTACATTGCCTGATTCATGGGAGACATTCAGGACATCATTGTCTAATTCAGCCCCTGATGGTACCATTGCCATAGATTTAGCTAATGGCAGTGTTCTGTATGAAGAGATGAGAAGAAAATCACAGGGCTCGTTACAACAATCAGATGTCTTGGTTACTGAGAAACGGGGGAGAAGCATAATAGGGGTTCCAAAGGCAAAAACAGAGGCAAAAGCAAGTCCAATAGATATTCTAAAGTTCAATGCTGGAATTGTGGCACACCGGGTCATATAATGAAGAATTACCGAAAACCCAAGTTTGACAAGAAAGATAAGGGAAATGAGAAGATGAATGAAGAAGGAAACACTAATGATCGAGTGTCCACTGCCCCATGTGATTTTCTTATCTTTCGTGATTATGATGTTGCCAATCTTGCATATCATGAGACCAGTTAGGTAGTTGATAATGGTGCATCCATACATGCTACATCTCGGAGAGATATGTTCGCCTCCTATACATCGGGTGACTTTGGAAATGTTAGGATGGGTGATGATCGCCTGGCAAAAGCCATTGGTGTTGGAGATATATCTTTGCAAACTTGCAATGGTACTACACTACTTTTGAAAACTATCAAGCATGTACCTTATCTTCATTTGAATTTGATATCTGTTGGAAAACTCGATGATGAAGGCTTTTGCAGTACTTGCTCTGATGGTTAGTGGAAGCTTACAAAAGGCTCTTTGGTTTCGTCAGAGGCAAGAAACATTCTTCATTGTATTTGATACAGAGAAAGTTTCTTAGTCGCTTCATAAACACGGTGGAGAATAAGGGAAAGATTGAATTGTGGAATAGTTGACTTAGTCACATCAGTGAGAAGAAATTGATAATTTTGGCCAAGAAAAATCTCATTCTAGAAATGAAGGATGTATCCCCACAGAAGTGCTCTCGTTGCTTGGCAAGAAAGCAAACTAGAGTTGCTTTCAAGACATCCTCTCCTTCAAGAAAATTGGGTATACTCGATTTAATATATTTTGATGTTTGTGGCCCTATGAAAATAAAAAATATTGGTGGTGTTCTCTATTTTGTGACTTTTAGAGATGATCACTCAAGGAAGGCATGGGTTTGTACATTGAAGACGAAGGACCAAGTGCTTGACGTGTTTAAGCAGTTCCAGGCCTTAGTTGAGAGGAAAACTGGGAAGAAGTTGAGATGCATCATAATAGATAATGGTGGTGAGTGTTCTAGTCCATTTGATGACTATTGCAGACTGCAGGGCATACGACATCAAAAGACACTTCAAACACTCCTCAGTTGAATGGACTTACAAAAAATATGAACATGACATTGGTAGAAACAGTAAGATGTTTGTTTTCTGAAGCAGGTTTGCCTACATCATCTGGGGTGAGGCTTTGAGTGTTGTTGCACTTGTTTTTAATCTTACACCATGTGTTCCTTTAGAGTTTGATGTTCTAGACAGGGTTTAGTCAGGGAAAGGTATTTCCTACAATCACTTGTGGGTCTTTGGGTGTAAAGCTTTTGTTCATGTTCCCAAAGATGAGAGGCCAAAGCTTGACATGAAAACTCGACAGTGTGTTTCTTGGTTATGGCCAAGATGAGTTCGACTACAAGTTTTATGATCCAGTGGAGAAGAAACTTGTTAGAATTCGAGAAGTTGTATTTGTTAAGGATCAAACCATTAATGATATTGAGAAAGCAGTCAAAACTGTTCCCACATCCAACGGTGACTTAATTTGTTCGGATATAAGTCAAGGTCATGGCCAGTATAATTTGAAGAGGATAAAGATCAGCATGATGATGATAACGGTACTGTTCCTGCTGATGCATATCAGCCATTGCTCCCACCAAAGGTTCCAGAACCGCATGTTGAACCACCTAGAAGGAGTACTAGACCTCCTAAATGTAACACATTGTATCCTCCTAACGAATATGAACTTTTACTGGATGGAGGAGAGCCCGAATGCTCTGATGAAGCAATGAACGATGAGAACAAGAATGTGTGGTCGGATGCAATGCAAGATGAGATGAAGACTTTGTATGAGAATGACACATTTGAAAAGACGAAACGACATGAAGGGAAGAGAAGCCTGTATGGGTTGAAGCAAGCACCTAGATTGTGGTATCAGAAGTTTGAGTCAGTTATGGGGGAGCAAGGCTATCGGAGGACTACTTTTGATCATTGTGTATTTGTGCAAAGGTTTTATGATGATGATTTTGTTATATTATTGCTCTATGTTGACGATATGCTGACTATTTGCAGGAATGCTTCAAGAAATTGACTGGTTGAAGAAGCAGTTAACCGAATCCTTTGCCATGAAGGACCTGGGACCGGTAAAGAACATTCTTAGCATTAGAATTTGCCGGGATAGAGCAAACAAGACGTTGCACTTATCATATGAGCAATACATTTATAAAGTGCTTGAGTGATTCAATATGAGCAAAGCTAAAGTAGTTAGTTCTCCTCTTGCTACTCACTTTAAGCTTGGTTCTCATTATAGCCCTTCTACAAATGAAGAGAAAGAAGCGATGAGGAGAGTTCCATATGCTTCAGCTGTGGGAAGCTTGATGCATGCAATGGTGTGTACAAGGTCTGACATTGCACATGCAGTTGCTATTGTTAGCCGTTACTTGTCCAATTCGGGAAATGGGCATTGGAATGCAGTGATGAATAATGAGATGTACGAGGCACCTCTAGTATGAGGCTCACCTTCGGAGGTGGGAAACCGGAGTTAATTGGCTACACCGATTTAGGTACGGCATCAAATGTGGGTACCAGAAAATCAATTTCAGGTTACCTGATAACATTCTCAGGTGGTGCAGTGTCATGCCAATCAAGATTTCAAAAGTATGTTGCACTTTCTCCAACCGAAGCATAGTATATCGCAACAACGAAAGCTTGTAAAGAGTTGTTGTGGTTTAAAAGGTTTATGGAGGACATTGGACTCAAGCAAGACAAGTACGTAGTACTATGTGACAATCAAAGTACCATCCATCTCAACAAGAATTCCACATTTCATTCAAGAATGAAGCATATTGATTTGAGCTATCATTGGATGGGGGATGCCGTCAATGATAAGTTGCTTTAGCTTGAAAAGATTCATATAGATGATAACGGTGCCGATATGATGACAAAGGCGTTGCCAAGGGAAAAACTTGAGATTTGCCGAGAGATAGCCCGGATGGCTAACCCTCCACATAGTCTGAAAGGAGGATATTTATTATGTTGGGTTTCCAACTTGTGGAGAGGCACAATACCCAACTTAAGTAATGTCTAAGTGATGCCCAATGCTTAGATATGTCGCCCAAGTATTTAAGGAGTACTAGCAGCCAAAATTAGGGCAAGAAAAAGAGAGAGTGAGAAAAGTGTGAGAAACCAAGAGAGAGAAAAAAGTGAGAGGATACTTTTTCTTCCGTTTTTGGAGAGCCACCCAAACTAGAAATCTTTCAAGAGAATTTTTTGTAGGTTAAACTGTTGGATCGAGCTGAAATCTTGACAGCACATTCACGACTTGTCGAGGTACAATCTGAACAGTGAAGATCTGATTTGGAGTTTTGTTTCACCGGGAAACAGACACGTACAACAGGTGCTATTTTCAGGATTTTTCGTTTGTGCAGTCTGATTCAAGAGTTACGGACAATCTAACCATTGGATTGAGCTTATTTTTGGTCAACACGTTTAGGACACACAGAGGTATACACTGAACAGTGGAAGTCGGGTTTCAATATACCGAGCAACAATAACAGTTGCTGGCAGAAAGGATATTTTGGGTGGGGTCTTTCCAATACTTAGTTGTTGTCAAGATTCGATTGTCTTGATACGTTTATGCTTGAATATTTGCGATAGTAGATTGTGCTTAGTGTACTCATCCTATTTTGGTTATAGTGGATTTTGGGTGGACTTCGGTCCCGTGGTTTTTACTCCTCACGTGGAGAAGGTTTTCCACGTTAAATTGCTTGTGTTCTTTTGTTGCGTGATGAATGCATTTTGTCGTTTGTTGTTATTACCTCCTACTAGGTTCAAACAAGAGAGGGATAATTATATTTTCGTTGCATTGTTGATCAATTGGTAAATTAAATTGAACTTGTGTGTGTTTATCCCAACATGCAAAACCCGCCCCATTGCGAAAGCAACATATCTAACACTTAAATACTTATTATCATTGGCTAGAATATGGGAACCATTGTAGCTATATATATATATATATATTGTATGAACAAATTGTAGATGCTAATAAACTCTAAAAATAAAATGGACGCCATGGTTGCGACAGAAGCGTAATGTTTGAACACAATATTACGGGGAATGTTGAATTTCATGACTACAAGTACGATTGCTTTCACTTTAGAATAACAAGTATTACTCTTCTACGTTGCATGAAAATCTGCTAATATAGTAATATTTTAACTAAACTAAAAATATTATGTGATTTACCATTTAAAAACGGGAACATTATATACTAGATAAAAAAAATATTTATTTTTTTGAATTATATATAGTAAAATTTTAAATACTCTAAATATTTCTGTTTTTGCTGTGCAATCTTCAGATTGAATATATACTTATTATTTATAAATAATTTTTTTTAAGGAAAATTGAAATAAATACTAAATATAACAAATAAAATTCCCTATTTTAAATTATTTTTTTAAACTCAAGACATACCTTTTATCAGTCTGTATCCTTTTTAACTTTGCGAATACCACAAAAAATTCATTTAATTACATATGTTAAAACAAACACAAATACAATAGCACGCAACTTGTTAAAAAATAAGATAAGATAATGATAAAATTAAATTGAATAATTTATTAAAAAAAATAGATTTTTCTATCTAAATAATCTTATATTTTTATTGCTAAAAATAGTCAGTTGGTTAAATTTTATATAATTTAATTCTCAATATTAAAAGCAAATTCAACTTAAGAAAGGTGAGAAACTAATTAATTTGATATATTATATGTGAAAATAGATTAGAAACCAAAAATTGTTAGTATTTTAAATCATCAAATTGTTGATAAAGAAATAAACTGACATAAGTACTTTACAACAACATATTTATAGGGACACATACATGTGTAAAATTCTTGAAAATGTCACATTTGCGATTCGACGGGACTTTTTCGTTTACATAATTGGCTCCATTCTATTACTACACACACATATTTATATGTATATTAGTTTGGCTATACATTAAATTTGGAATAAAATTAAGAAAGGCAAATATAATAAATAAATAAATTACATTATTTAGAAAAATGAAATTGTTACATAATATTTTAGAAAAATAATTTCAATAATTATTATTTTTATTTTTTATAAGGAAAATAAACTTCAGAGATTTAAATTAATTTTTAAATATCTCAAAATATTTTTCCAATATTTTATGAATTTTTTAGTTAATTTTGATGATTATAACATAAACACCCCTAGAAAAAATCTAATTTCGACCGAAAAAGCAGATGGCATTGTTGGAGGTGGTAAACCGGAAAAAGACATAATTTGGAATGACAAATGAGAGAAAAAAAGCGATGCAATTAGTTGCAAAAATATTTTATCCTGGAAATCATGGATGTGGTCCAAATATATGGATTATTATGGATGTGGTCCAAATATATGTATTTATGTATGCGCAGTGCATTGATTCACTCCACATGCACATCAGTCAACACTGTACCACACACGACATTAAGAAGGGGTACCGAACATGACCTACTTCCCTCATTTTTAGCGCACTTTATCGGCTCCGGCTAACGGGATATTTTAGTTAAGTAAACAATAAAAATTAATGGATAAATACAGTATCTCTTAGGGCCCACTTAATTAATGGTCTAATTAGTGGGTATAAATTAATGTGTCTATTTAACGTGGATTAAGGATTTCATTATACGGTCAGCTGGAATATAAAATTTCGTTATACAATGGGTTGAAACGTAGAAATTCATATATACTGTAAAGTTGTCAGAGTTCAATGAAGTTGCAATTTGCGCACTATATGCTTTAAAAGAAAAAATATATGTTAGTAATAGAGTGTACATAGATTTTCTTTTGCTTTTTTGATACAAAATTACTAAAACAATTAATAGACGAGTTTAAAACACATAATTTGGCTTGATTTTGAGTATGAATTATTTATTCATATGTGGTGAAAGAGTCGGGTATGGACAATAAAATTAAATTAAGGGTGGACTTAGTTAAAATTTAGAGTGAATAAAGAATCAAATAATAAAATTATACTACTAAAAATGATTTCCTAAAAAGTTGGACTGGGCTGGAGTCCGATGTATACTGTGCATACATCCGCCCATGTGTCCATCACTAATGTTTGAAATGTCAATCCCAATAATAGATGAAGTTCTTAGCTGCATTTCGTGAGATCTTAACACATCAACTGGTGAACACATTAACTTGTGCACACCAAGGATATGGGAGCGGACTGTATGTGTTATATAAATACACACACACACACACTTATTAAATCAGTCTCACTTCCCTCTCCTTTGTCGTTTGAAATTCATGTGTCTATTAGTGTATTTGTCAAGATCTCATAAAATAGAGTTAATTATCTTATAAAAAATATTAGGAATAATATTTTTATACATCAACAGTGGCACATAACTTGTTTTCATAGTGTGTAGATAACATTAGATATATATACAATACGAAAAAAATAGTCTTTTGAGACATTAAAAAGTGATATCAAATCATGAATATTTGTCACAATTTTATTATTAGAGATAACATGTCATCATTAATTAGTCTTCTCAATAACTGAGACGCAAATAATAAATTTATAATGACAAAAGTGGTTTAAAATATGTCACAAATTAATAGTCATATTTTTTGCATATAAGTTTTCTTAAAATAGTCTCAAGTAATTTTGTAGAGAGTTGTGACAACAAGTGATCACAAATAACTTATTATTATTGAACAAAATTGTAGTATCAAAAAATATTATACAAAAGACCTCTTATTGTGGTGATATATATACACACTACAGTCTGTGTAATTTATATTGATTGAGAGATGTTTTGATAGAATCAACTCCGCCGCCGCTCCTCTAGGGTTCCTCCCTCCAGTGAGCTTTTCTACACATTTTCGCATGTTTTTCCACCAATTTTCTTCGGGTTTTCTCCTGTTTCTCGTTGTGGATCTTTATGTGCGTGTTTCGGTGTTTTTAGGATTTTTGCGATTGGGAGTTTGTGAGGACTAGGGTTTTGCAAGCTAGGGTGTAACACCCCACATTTTTCTGCATATTATTTATTTACAATTATATTATATATTTAATAAAAATATTATTTATTTAATTTATTTTCTTGTTACACATCCGTAAAGTGTCATAGATTACCGTGTTTCTTAATCAGATCCCGATATATACAAGAATTAACATTCCTAATCTTTTAAGATATACACTTAGATATTGATCCCCTAATCCTCATCTTATCAGAATATAGCCTTATCTAATAAGATATGAAACCCTAATAGGTGACCTATTAATCCCTAATTATAAATACACCATTATATTCACGCCTAACACACGCCATCTTTATACGCGAAAAAAAGAAAGAAAGAATAGAGATAGCGAAAAAAAAAAAAGAAAGAAAGAATAGACAGCGGCTCCTCCTTATTTTTCTTCTGCGACAACTGGGTTCTCTGATCAAGTACACGGCGATTAGACCGAGATTGTTTTTCTAAGGTGGGGGTTTCTTACTTGTTTGTCATTATTAATTATGTTTGTATGATATGTGTACATGTTTAACTTTTATTATATGATTTGTGTCTTGCACCCCTAAGTATGATTGGTTCAATCCCTCAAGTTTTGCATGCTACTTTGCTACATGCCCCTAAGTTATAAGTTATGTGGATACTCGTTACCCACCCTCAAGTTATAAGTCATGTAAGTATTTATTACTTACCCTTAAGTTTTATGTCATGATTATAATTGTTATTACATGTTATACTATCAAGGGTGTAATTAGTTTTGACAAGCACGAGCTGGATGTAGCTCACCCCCCACTACTTTTAATATTTTCAGGTCAAGGGGCAGGACGTAGAGGAGATGGCGGTAAAGTGAAAGCATATGCTCCAAATATAAATTGATTTTTTTTTCCTATTTTTTTGGTATTTGCAAGTCAGTCGGAGACATTATTTTCTTAAAAGTTAGATTTTGCTAATTGTTATGAGTTGGAAACAATATATATATTTTTATTTAAATGATTCAAGTTCTTTCTTAGATTGTGGTACTTATAAAATTTAGTTAAAGTTTGTGAATTATTTTGGTTGTGAATGCTATTAGAATCTGATTAAGTAGGAACTGATTTGCATTTTATATAGGCTTGTACATTAGGTATGCTTGTACATTCACACACAAAAACACCTATACTTAATAGAATAAATTAAAGTACACTCGTATGGGTCACTTTCCATACGGTCAATGTAAGTGCACTCGTATGGGTCACTTTCCATACGATCAGTATTATATTATGTATTGCTAGTTAATTATATTATAAGCATGTCAATGTATGATACTAAATAATCCCTTATTTAAGATAATTGTGTTCGCAAATAGATTTAGATGCATTTTTCATTTGGTTCTTTATAAAAAAAAAAAAACAATTACTTATCTCTATTTGAAAAGGCTTTAAAATATTTTTATGAAAATCGGGTCGTTACATAGGGTTTTTATATCACTGTTTTCTGCTCATTACATCTACACTACCATGGCTACTAATAATATTAATTCCTTAGACCAAAAGTGGACTTCGTTGCAACTTACTGAATCGGAAGTGGAGGAGGTTATTGTTATCCCGACGGAGGAGGTGGACATTGATGGGTGTTTGTATGGTCGTTTGGTGATGAAAAATTCGATCGGCCTGAAGGACCTCTGCACGGCGATGCGTCGTATTTGGCATCTCTTGGGCTCTTTAGACGTGGTATCAGTGGGTCGAGGCTTACTTGTATCCAAATTTTGGGAGGTTATGAAGTGTGTGTGTGTTTTACGTACACAACCGTGGAACATCAATGGGGCTTTGCTGATCTTGGCACGACTCAATCTAGACCAAAACCGGAGACGCTATGCATCTCGGAGGTGCCGTTCTGCATCCAGGTGCATGGCCTAAAGTTTCGACATATGCCGGAGGCGACGGGTCGTGCGGTGGGCAGTAAGATTGGGACTGTGTTAGAGGTGCAAATGCCGAAAGTGCTCAGCAAGTATCTTCGCCTGAGAGTTTTGGTGAATGTGGCGAAACCGCTTTGTAGAGGTACGTCAGTTTCGTTTCAAGGGGAGAAGGATGTGATTCTGAAAAGGTACGAGAAATTGTCGGAATTTTGTTACAAATGTGGGATGCTTTCACATGTTGAGAGGGAATTGTGGTGGCTAAGGCTGAGGGGTCATTCGGTGGTATGGCGGCTCGTCCGTACGGGTCATGGCTGAGGGCTGACGGTGAGAGTTTATCAACGGTCGAGCGGTTATGGAGTATAGAACGTCGGGGGGAGGTCCGTGATGTCGCTGTTGATCAAGGGCCGAGCATGGCCGTTCTTAAAGTAACTGGTCGACCTGCTATTGACGGGAGTGAGAAGGGTTCAGGTGGTGTGTATGGTCTTCGTATGCATGCACTTGCTGAGAAAGGTGATATGGCAGGTGCTATCCCACCAGGTTTGGGTCGTGTACAGGAGATATTGGTGGGGGAGGAGAAATCCCATGCAGAGGGGAGTGCTTTGCTAGATATGGTTGTGATGGGGGATAGTTTGCATGAAGCAGTAGTGTGGGTGGATTTATCTCATGCAAAAATGGATTTGCATGATAGTTTGCATGAGGCAGTAGTGGGGGTGGATTTATCTCATGGAAAAATGGATGATTTATCACTAAATTTTGCGCAAGGGAATGATGGTACGGCCTTGGTACCATATGACTCGGCTGCCCGGTGTATCAGTGCAAGTGTGAGATGTGCGAATCCTCAGGCTAAGGCCATGAAGAAACGTGGTCGACCGCGTGGTAGTGGGTGGGTACGACGTATAATGCGGCTACCTGGGAACAGTGTAGTGACGGCGAAATCCAAAAAGCATCCTCCTATTTATGATACGGAGGAAGTTGGTGTGGAGAAGAAATTAAAGTAAGTTACGATGGATGTTGGTCCTATTTTTGATTCGGCAGTGACTGGGGGATCCCAGCACTGCCCATCACCATGAGTTGCATTGCTTGGAATGTGCGAGGGATTGGGAACCGGCGTGCGTTCCGACATCTCCGTCAGCTTGTAGCTGACAAAGATCCTATTGTTCTTTTTATTTGTGAGTCTAAACTTTCTACCGCTTCTTGTAATAGATTACGTGTTTTGTTATAGTTTTATGGTATGTTTTGTATGGATTAGGTTGGCTGTAGTGCTGGTCTTGTGGTGTTTTGGAAGAATGATGTTAGTTTGGATATTTGTTCGTATTCGAAAGGTTATTTGGATTGTCGAATTTCATATTTGGCGTATACATGGTGTTTTACAGGTTTTTATGATAATCCTTGTACGAATTTGCGTGTTCAGTCTTGGTTGTTGTTGAGACGTCTGCATGATATTTTTGAGCTTCGTGATTTACCCTGGCTTATTGGGGATGATTTTAATGAGATTATGTATGACTCTGAAAAACTAGGTAGTGCTCATCGACCACTATCTCAAATGAATGAGTTTTGTACTGTGCTTGCTGACGTTGGTGTTCAGGATTTGAGTTATTGTGGGGAACTTTTTACGTGGTATGGTCACCGTTATGATGTCAGTATCATTTTAGAGTGTTTGGATAGATTTGTTGCTTCATTATCGTGGCGGAATTTATTCCCCATGACATTCTTGAGTAATTTGGAGTTTTATAAGTCGGATCATAGGGCCATTTGTCTTACTCTATGTGGATCAAATTTGATTGTTGTTATAAAGCGGCAACCTCAATTTTTCTTTGAGCACATGTGGTTGTTGGAAGATGATTTTATTGGTTCTTTAGTATGTTGTTGGAATGATTTGCCTTTGGATTTATCCTTTTACCACAAAATGATGAGGGTCCAGTCGTTCCTTCGTAATTGGGCCTTTGATCGTTTTGGGAGACGTAAGCTGGAACTGTAAAAAAATAATCAGACAGCTGAATGATGCTTTAAGTAATCAGTCTAGAGGTATTTCGGGGGCCGATGTGCGAGATTTACATAGAAGAGTAGAGATGTTGCATGCTAAGGATGATATTTATTGGCATCAAAGGGCGAGAACTAACTGGTTGCAATATAGGGATCAGAATACGGGTTTTTCCATGCCACAGCATCTAAGAGACGTAGGAAAAATTTGATTTCGGGTTTGGTCAATCGACATGGGGATTGGTGTTCGATGATGCCTACTATGACGGAGATTATTGTCACTTATTATAGTGAGTTATTTTATCCTCTAACCCTTCGCCAGAGGATATAGAGTATATTGTGGATGGGATTGCACCCTGTTTCTCGGATATAGAGTATATTGTGGATGTGATCCCCTATCCTCTCTTCTATTTTCCTTGTGTTCGCAGGGACTATCGGTGTTGTTAAACAAAGCCCAGGAGGCCGAGTTGCTTAGAGGCGTCAAAATCGCTCCTACGTGTCCTGTTATCTCCCATTTGTTCTTTGCAGATGATAGCTTGTTATTTTATCGGGCGACGAGAGGAGATGAGGAGAATGTGCATGATTGTCTTCTACGACATGAGTGTGCCTCAGGACATATGATTAATTTTGAAAAATCGGCCCTTACATTTAGTCCGAGAGTCCCTTCCGGTGTAGTGACGGAGATTAAATTGCTCATGTCGATTCCGGTTGTCCAGAGACATGATCTTTATTTGGGTCTCCCAATGTTTTCTTTGGCGAATAAGAGATTGCAGTTTCATTTCTTGCGGGAGCGCCTTTTGAAGAAGCTGAGTAGTTGGAGTATGAAGACGTTCTCCCGGGGTGGTAAGGAAATTTTAATTAAATCGGTATTACAAGCTATACCTACCTATGTGATGTCTTGTTTTAGAATACCGTCCTCAATTTATCATTAATTGGAACAATTATGCACAAAGTTTTGGTGGGGATCAAATTCAAATGGAGGTAGTATGCATTGGGCTTCTTGGGAGAAATTATGTCTCCCTAAGGAGAAGGGTGGCCTTGGATTTCGGGATTTTGAATCCTTCAACAAAGCTTTGTTGGCAAACAGGTTTAGCGGATGATATCAAACCTAACTTCCCTTGTTGCGCGGCTGTTTAAGGGTCGTTATCATAAGCATTGTGATATCATGGAAGCAGATATTGGCTCTAATCCATCCTTTATTTGGTGATCTATATGTTGGAGTAGCGAGGTGTTGGACAAGGGATTAATATGGCGTGTTGGAGAGGGGGATCGGATTGCACCATTTCAAGATGCTTGGGTTCCTAATTTGGCCTCTTGAAAGATCTTGTCTAGATTGGCTACGTCTGGGGTGAAGGTGTCATATTTTATTACTAATGGACGTAGATGGGACGAGCACAAATTGCAACAAGTTTTTCTCCCATATGAGATTGATGCTATTAGAAGTATGCCATTGACCTCAAGAGCCGTGATTCGATAGTAGGTATTGGAAGTTTGAAGAAAATGGTCGGTATTCGGTTAAAAGTGGTTATCGTGTGGAGTTTGGTGGTTTTAACATGTCTCATTCTTCGGCACAACGGGCTTCGTGGTGGTGGAATTCATGTGGGCACTATCTCCCCACCTAAGGTAAAAGTGTTTTTATGGCAGGTTTCGTCTAATTATCTCGCTTTCCCCTTAAATTTGAATAATCACCATTTTCCTATATCTTCATCTTGCTTGAGTTGTGGATTCCGGTCGGTTCAACTATGCATGGCTTATTCTTTTGTTCTCGGGTTAAGTCCTTTTGGAAGGATAGCTACTTTTGGATTTCCTTGAAAAAGTTGCAATTTGTTTCTTTTTCGGAGTGTTTAGATGTTACGTATGAATTATTTGGTGTTGATTTGCTTCGCTTATTTGTCTTGGCGGCTTGGGATGTGTGGAGGTGTTGTGTAGTTTTCGACATGGTCAGGATAATGTGTGGCGAGGTCCTTCATGGCTGAATGTTGAGGCACAACTTCAATAGTTTGATAGAGCATTTCAAGGCATTCGACCTTTGCAGGTAGGTTCGGCGGTAGCATCTCAAGATGTTTGGGAACCACCGCCATTAGGCTTCCTCCGACTTGATGTGGATGTGGCTGTCAATGTGGATATAGGAAAATATGGTGTGGGATTTATATTAGGATATCATCTCGGTACGGTGATTATGGTGGTGTCTCATGTTATTGGTGGTATACACTTTTGTGTGGAGTGTGGTATGAGAATTTGTTGATTTATTCGGATTCTTTGCTAGCCCTGCAGGCAGTCACGAGGCAAGCTGAAGTTTTAAATTATTGTGGGATTTTGGTGGAAGAGATCCGGTCTTCTTTGGATGAGCTTCATTTATTTCATATGCCTAGAGTATGTAATAGTGTTGCTCATAAGTTAGCTAGCTTTTTGTTTTTCTTTTGCATCTACTCCTTTGGTTGTTTGGAAGGAAGATAAGTTGCCTTTGTGGCTTCAGAATCTTGTACTTAAAGACTGGTGTTAAGTAATAAGATTCGTGAATTGCTAAAAAAAAAAAATTATATTGATTGGTGACATCTATAGAATAATTGAAAAAGTTCAAGTGATTGCAAGTAAGGGGGCGTTTTCCAAAGCTTAGCCCAATCGATTTTCAACTTTTGGCTTCAAAAAAATTATTTTGAGTATTTGTTGTAAGTATAATCTTGTATACATAATTGAGATTATACGATTAGACATGGATCTTAGAACTTTATGATTTTCACATTATAGTGAGATACAATAGTAGGGTACTAACCTTGATGCACCATGAATTGATTTCTTGATGCTCCAAACAATTGATTGATGGAAGGAATTGATTTCTCCCTCCTGACCTTTCTTTTAGAACAAAGCACATATATGATTCAATTAGGTGATAGAAAATATGTGACTCTATTTTCTTTTATAAGTGCAGAGAGGACCAATTCCTGATGAGATTAGAATCTTAATGCATTTAGGATTTCTATCTTTTCACGATCTATCAACATGAAAATTATATCTCATCAGATATAAATTAACCAAAACTAATCCGGAACATTATTTTATTTAAGCCATAAGATATCTAAAATATCTTAATAACTTAATTATATGGCACGTGGGCTACAATAATCTTACATTCTCCCACTTGGCCAAAGTGACAGAACTAAGCTTCAATGATTTAAATAATGATATAATTTGCACAACCTAAGGATAAGTATTAAATTCATTGGTCAGATCATAATGTCGATTATAAGTATAGACTAACACGAGTCATAGCGGTTCTACGTCATTCACTCGACATAGTTCCTTTCATGCACCACAGTATTATTTTTCTACTTAATATGACTAATTATTTCACTAATGGTCTACATTAAAGTCTCGATTAGAAACTAAATCATGTCAAACTTTATGTCAGCATTCATGTATACATTAATGACGAAACATGATATCATTCAGTTTAAAAAACAACACATAAGAGAGCTCAAAGTGTCAATTGCATGCCATAAGTTCATTAAGTCTTTTCAATAATGTCCATTCATTCGACATGTCCAATAAATGTCTTTAGAGGCAATCCATTAGTTAAGGACATAAGATTGGTGTAAATGTGCTCAATTTACACTTTTATTTATGAATTTCTTCTTTGATGACAAGATACTTTAATTTAAATGTTTGACACTTTGGAATACTTGTCATTGTCAGAGAAGAATACTGCTATAGAGTTATCACAATAAGTTTTCAATGACTTGGCAATACTGTCGATATCATCCAAGTCCTAGAATAAAGTCTTGCAACCCATTACCTTGTATTGTAGCCTTACATCATGCCACGAATTCAACTTTCATAGATTTAACAATTACAGACTGCTTCACACTCTTTCATGAGATTGCTCCTTTAACAAATGGAAACAAATAACTTCATGTTGATTTTCGAGAATCAACATATCCAGCAATAATCTGAATCTGAATATCCAATCACTTCTAGATGATTAGATTTTCAATAATTATGCATGTGATCTTTCATTCCTTGTAAGTACCTTACTGCTTTCTTTACATCTTTCCAATGGTTCATTCTTGGATTGTTTTAGTAACGGCCAAGCATGCTGGCCTCGTACAAGTTTGTGCTTACATCAAGTTACCAACTATCAATGCATAAGAAATTAGATAAAAAAACAAATTAATGCATAAGAAATATATTTTATTTGTTCACGTTCCAATTAATTATTTGGACATCACATAATGCTAAAATTATCTCCATTCTGGATTGGAACAATGCTTGATGATCACTTTTCCATCTTAAATCTCGCTAGAACGTTATCGGTATTTGGTTTCTGAGACAACCCTAACCTTCCTTGTGATTTATCATGAAATATTTCTATTTCAATCACATAAGTTGTCTCACATATATATATTTCAATTCATAATCTCAAAGAGAAGGTTATTAGTTTCAAATAATAAATCAAGAGCATTTCTTGCAAGCAAGATGGTCATAAACAATATAGGATTAGAATAATAAGCTTACTCCCACTGACTTTCGGATATATTCACCGATCAACAGTGTTTTTCTTAAATCCAAAAGAAGTAATGGTATCATTGAACTTAAGATACCTATTGGCAAGAAGCTTGCTTAAGTTCGTATACTATTGAGTTTACAAACCATATATTCATTTCCTTCATTGGAGAAGCCTGTAGGTTGATCTATATAGACTTCTTCCACTAAATTCTGTATTCAGAAAAGCAATTTTAACATTCATTTGGTGTAACTCTAAAAGTAATAACCCACCAAAGCCATAATAATTTTAAAAGAGTCTTTCCGAGACATGACAATAATATTTCTATATAGTCAATGTCAATTCTTTGAGTATAATCTTTGGCAACTAGTCTAACTTTATGTCTTTCGATATTACCGATTGAGTTGTCTTTGGTCCAAAGAACATTCACACTCAACTATTTACATCATGTGGCAATTCTACAAGATCACATACCTCATTATGAGTAATTGATTTCAACTCTTCTTTCGTAGCATCCAACCAATTAGTAGAACTATTACTTTTTATGGCTTGTGAAAAAAGAAACTTGATCATCATCAATTCTAATGCCAATTTATGGCTCATGTTGATAAACCACATATTCATCAGAAATAGCAGATTGTCTTGACTTTATAAAATTTCCTACTATTTGTCATTGTGGTTCATCTATTGCAAGTTCATCAATTACAGGTTCTTTATTGGGAATTTAATAATTTATGTTGTTCTTGTAAGTTTTTTTACGATTCAACAACTGTAGAAACACCAACTTAAGATGAGGTTTTAGGTAGAGAAATCTCCACCCTTACTTTTGCATTATCCACTATTCGTGGCTCAACACTCCCACTGTTTTCATATTTATAATGAACCTAGCATTTCCAGTTTCAATAATTCTCGTATTGCGATTAGGACAGTAAAAAATTTACCCTTACAACTTTTTTGGATAATCAATGAAGAATCAACTGATTGTTCTTAAGTCCAGTTTCTTTTCTTATGGACTAAAAACTCTAATCTCTTCCAGGCACCCTCAAACATGCAGGTGCCTGAAATTAAGTTCCCTACTCGTCCACAGTTCAAAAGGCATTTTTGGAACAGCTTTTCTAGGAACCTTGTTTAACAAATACATGGCAGTTTTAGTGCATATATCCACAATGAGGTGGGTAAAGAAGAATTGCTTAACATACTCCTAACCATATTCATAAGAGTACGATTTTGCCTTTATGCTACACCATTTTGTTGTGGTGTACCCAACATAGTGCATTGAGTACAATGTGATGCTTTTCAAGGAATTTAGCAAGTGGGCCTAGGCATTGCCCTAACTCAACATTAATTTTCATAATATTCACTACCTCTATCGTACCTAATGATTTTGACTTTTCTATCTAATTATCTTTTAACCTCATTAATAAATACCTCTAATGAATTTATTGAATGAGATTTTCCTTTAAATTGATAGTTATAACCAAAATGTGAATAATCATAATAAAGGTGATAAAATATCTTTCTTTTTCGGAAGAGGTAACATCAAAATACCCACAAAATCCGGTGTGTGATTAGAGAAGATGTGCGTTTCTTGTGACTTATTTCCTTGAGTGTTTTGTTTGTTTGTTTTCCTTTAATACAATCCACACAATTAACAAGTTTGGTAAATCCAAATTATGAAGGATTTCATTATTCACCGACCTACATAATCTTTCTTGGAGATGTGCTCCAACGTTTATGCCATAAGTAAGCTAGATTTTGATAGGCTAAACTATGTTTAGTTCCAACATTATGATGTCAGATCAAGCCATTAAGTATTATAAGGAACATCAACTAAATTTGACTCGAAACATACTAGAACATTCAGTAATTTTTTTTTTTCGAACCATTCTCTCCGTTTATGACAATCTTTTTATGAAATGTCCAAGCTTCTTACATGACCTACACTTAGGATTGTCATGTACCCTTTTTTTTTTCGGATTTAGACAAATGACTCATTTCACTTTATAGAGTCCTTACTTGCCATTTTCCTTCCTTTCAGCTTTATTTCCAGCCCACTGATTCATTGTGAGATGAGCAGAATGACCCTTGATTATTAATCCTTATTTCCTCATGAACAAACATTGTATGAAGCTAATTCATATTCCATATATCTTTCATGGCATTATAATTCATTTGAAATGGTCCATTATCGGGGGCAATGAGTTTATAATAAACATTAGTCTTAGTCTGTTCGATCCTACCTGGACATCATGAGCAGATTTTTGGTAGCACTGCTTTTGTCAGTAATAGCAGGTTTGTTGACTGTAAGTGCATAATCAAGATTCAAAACGCTGAGATGAACTTGAACTTGTTTACACCAGTTATAATAGTCTAGCTCATTAAATATTTGAACAGATGTAACACACAGAATGAAGAGCGATAAGAATAGATACTACAATGATATATTATTATTCACAGTAATGCTTTGATTCACTTAAACACAGATCCAGGCAAGGTTGTAAAAGTCGCTAGGCGCTAGTTAGTCGGTGAACTGGAGCCTAGCGACTAGTTGGGGTCTAGGAGCGATTAATCGGGGCATAGACGTAGTTAGGCGGGGAGGAATCGGGAAATAAACATAGACGGACAATGAGAGCCTAGCGCCTAGACGGGGATTAATCGGATCTAGTCGGGGATTTTAGAACAGAGGATCTAGGATCAATAATCGATAAATGTACATTGATGTTCTCCTTTGGGCGATAAAACAATATACAATCATAATGATGGTTGTAAAATTTACAATAATTTGATAAATTGAATACACTTAGTGAACAATTTTGTCATCTTTGAATGTACAAAACAGTCAACATAATATATCAATTATCACATTATACTCATAATTTATAAGAGCTAATGATCCACCTTTGTGTGATATCTGATGTCTTACAATTATGAATTTTGATTATTCATAAATTTAAAGATTAGTAAATACCAATCATCACATTCTTATGGATAGACAAATATTTATTATATGATTTGAAATTTATTAAACTTTTTGGTCAGATCACTTTGGTGATTAACAGACTAACATCATATAAATTCAAATCATATAATATTAATCGTTAATAGAGAGACTAGAAACTTTTAATCGTAGTCAAATACATAAATAATTTGATAATTAAATATTTCATTATATGTTATAAAATTTATTGGACTTTCTGGTGACCACTTTAGTGATTTACAAACCAACATAATATAAATTTAAATCGTATAATAATAATCATTAATCAAGGAATGAAATCTTCTAACATAATTTTGATTTGAGATCAAACATAATACTATAGTTGAACATTAATTCCAACATACATCACATGACAAATAAACATGAAATTAGAGCAACATAATATCATGAATATCAGATAACCATTGGAGCACAACAATAAACATCACCAATCATTCGGCGTACGGAAAAGATATCTTAAAAATTTAATGCTTGTTAAAAGCCATAAATAATTGGTCATCCATTCCATGATAACTCAGGTAATTGAGTTTGAGAGAATCATGTCATAAGCAACGCATAATTATTGATTAATTAAGTAATTAATTCGCATCATAACCTGTCATTTGTTATCACCTATGTAGTAATCAAAACGCGTACGGTGCTTGAGAGTAAATCAGGAACAAGATAATATATTCATCGACAAATCTTTTATTCTAATTTCACCAAAAATCTCAATTAGCAACAAATTTAATTGTGCAGTAAAACATCATAAATAATTTCAAATCAATAGTTTCAAATGCAGCCTCAAATTATTTACATGAAAATATCGATTCAAAATTTAAGGTTCATAAAAATTACATAAGGAATGAAAACTCATGAATTCTATAATCATGCTCTGATACGACATGTAAGTTTAATCTCGTATACATAATCGAGATTATAAGATTGGACATTGATCTTAGAACTTCACGATTTCACATTCTAGTGAGATACAATAGTAGGGTACTAACCTTGATGCACCATGGATTGATTTCTTGATGCTCCAAATAATTGATTGATGGAAGGCATTGATTTCTCCCATGGATTGATTTCTTGATGCTCCAAACAATTGATTGATGGAAGGAATTGATTTCTTCCTCCTGACCTTTCTTTTAAAATAGAGCACGTATATGATTCAATGAGATGATAGAAAATATGTGACTCTATTTTCTTTTATAGGTGGAAAGAGGATCAACTCCTGATGAGATTAGAATCTTAATGCTTTTAGGATTGCTATCCTTTTAGGGTCTATCAACGTGAAAATCATATCAGATATAAACTGACCAAAGCTTATACGAAACTTTATTTTATTTAAACTTAAGATATCTAAAATATCTTAACAACTTAATTATATGTCACCTGGGCCACAATAATCTTACATTTGTAAATTGCAATTTCTACTTTAATATAAATAATTTTATGATAAAAATTAAAAGTAGGTAAAATTTGTTTTTCGAACTTATTAGTATTTTTATAAATAAACTGAAGTTTTTGTTCTCATCTTTTAGCTAAAATTGCTTAAATGAAGATCAAACACCTTATTTTTTACATTTTTAAATTAATTTTATTTTAAACATTATCTGCTTTTACTCATAAGTATTTTACCATAATTTTTAAATCTAATCACTTCTTTAAAAGTTAAAGCAAGTGAAAATACCCTTAAAGCTACCTAGCTACTTTAAATGAGAAAATAAGAGGAGTGCTACCTTTTTAAAAAAAAAAAAAAAAATCTCCTAATTTATGAACAAAGAAAAAAACCCCTTTCTCGTATGGTGATTTGAGTCCAGGATCAAAGATCTAGTTAATGGATACTCTCACCACTGGAGCTAGCCAGCTTCATCAAGAAGAGTGCTACCTTTGCCACCATCTAATATAACAACAGAAAGAGTTACAAAACTTGAATACAATTTTAATTAATTTTGAGCTAGCTAATTTTTCTTATACATACCACGAATTAAAAATGTGAGAATTAATTGTAACTCCGTTGATAGAGTTCCTTATACTTTCGACACTAAGTTAGAGGATCAATTTTCACCAACACCCATCCAATCAGAAAATATACCGCAAATCAAAGATGTATGTGATGTGTGATGTAAAGTTAACTATTGATATCTAACAGAAAAAAATGTATGTAATATGAAAATTTACCAAAATGAGGAACAGTTAACTATTATAACAGTGGTTCACATGGTATGTTAAGTTGCCTCCATCTTACACATCGTGCCGTTAATACCATTAGATGCATGCTATATTAAAGACAAGGGAAAATTGGTATAAATGCCCAGTATGTTTTCACTATTTAGAGAACTAGGACATTAAGTATATCACTTTCTAAAAATGTCTTCTAACTTACGAAAAATTGGTGAAAATGCCCTGTGACCGGCTATAGGCTGTTAACCAGCCGGTCACCTGTGAGCTGTCTTTTTACTTTCGGAAACATTTGTATAAATGACCTGTATGTTTCCCTTATTTAAAAACTAGGACGTTAAGTATACCACTTTTTAAAAATACCTTCTAACTTACCAAAAAATGATGAAAATGCCACGTGACCGTCTATAGACTGTGACACAACCGGTCATTAATGAGGTGAAACTCTTTTTTTGACGTGGCATTAATTTTATTTTTTTTCCTTCTGTTGACTCATTTGTTAACATGGAAAAAAATATGTCGTCGACTTTAGCGGTGGCGGATTCGACAAGGAGGAGGCGAATAAGCGAAGAATCGGGTGATTGGTCAGGCTCCGATCAGTTAGTGGATGGGTGGGCCGAGCGAAGCATTGTTGGCTTCTTCTTCGTCTTCCATGTTGGTGTCTTTGTAAGATTGTATGACATTCATAAATATTAGGGTTTAGTAAGTTGTAATTAGGGAAGAAGAATGAAACAATTTAGTTTTTAATTTTTTAAAATATTAATCTAAAATTTATTTTATTAATATTTCATATAATTATCCTAATTCATAATTTAAAATAAAATAATAATAACATGAGAAAAGTAAAAATGAAATTTGAAAATATTAATGAATTTTATAAATATAAAAAAATCATATTTTTTTTTATTTTTCTGATTTTTAAATAAATTTTAGAATTTTTTAAGAAATATCGTAAATAAATTTTTTAATTCTTGAATTTTAAATCAATTTTATAATTTTTAAAATAAATTTTAAAAATAAATTTTTTATTTTTGAATTTTAAATGAATTTTATAATTTTTGAAATAAATATCAGAAATAAATTTTTAAATCTTTGAATTTTTAAATTTTTAAAATAAATTTACAAATAAAATTTTTATTTTTTAAATTTTAAATAATTTTTGGGGATTATAATTTCTTATAAATTGTCAATAGAAAAATAAAAATAAAAAATAAAAAATTAATGCCACGTCAGAAAAAAGAGGTTCACCACATTAATGACCGGTTGTGTCATAGTCTATAGATGGTCACGGGGCATTTTCACCATTTTTTGGTAAGTTAGAAGGTATTTTTAAAAAGTGATATATTTAATGTCCTAGTTTTTAAACAACGGAAACATACTGTTCATTTATACCAATTTTTCCGAAATTAAAAAGACAGCTCACAGGTGACCGGTTGGTTAACAGCCTATAGCCGGTCACATGGGATTTTCACCAATTTTTCGTATGTTAGAAGTCATTTTTAAAAAGTGGTATACTTAGTGTCCTAGTTTCTAAATAGAGAAAACATACTGGGTATTTACACCAATTTTCCCTAAAGACAATTAAGAGGATGTTTGACTGAGGTTCTAAGTTCCTAAAAATATTTTATTAAGATGTTTAAGAGCCTATAAGCTCTTGCAAAGTGTTTGGCAAAAATATATGAGTAGGAGCTTAGATGACAAAAAAATAAGCTCTAAGAACTTATAAGATCTAAAAAGATAAGTTTTATACCCCATCTTATTTTTTAAAATTTTAATTATTACACTCAAATTTCACACACAATTCACACACTTACACACACTACACACACTACACCCATTCCACACACTACACACACTACACCCATTTCACACAATCCACACACTTACAAACACTACACCCATTTCACACACAACACACATTACATACATTTCACACACTACACACACTTCACACACCATACACACAACACACACTACACACATTTTACACACTACACACACTTCACATATTTCACATACTACACACATTTCACACACTACACATACTACACACATTTCACATACTATTATAAGCTCTTTTATCCAAACACTTTGTTAACTTATAAGTTCCTTAAAAGTTACATCTTATAAGTTTTTAAAACAACTTATAAGATGTTGAAGCTTATAAAATATTTAAAATAAGCTTAATCAAACACTATCTAAGCCAACAATTAAAATTTAGTGAAAAGGGGTCTAGATAATTTTATGTAACTTATAGTATAATTTCGTTGCTCCCCTAGTTTTTTTTTAAAAGAATTAAGTTTATTTTTCCACCCACCCATCTCGCAGCCTTCCTCCACAAGAAGATTAAGATGAATTTTTTTAATTTTTTTGATTTGAACAGTTTTCGTGGTAACAATTTTTATTTTTATAGTAATATATATGTATCAAAATTTTATTTCCGAGGTAAACCATATGTCGCAAAGTTGAACAACAGTTTACAGGGCAAAGTAATCATTTTCTATTATTGCGGCAAATGAATAATTTTCATGACAATATTTATTATATTTTGTGCCAAATTACTTCATGGTTAGTCGAATTCGTGGCATATGTATCGTAATTTGTGATGAATGAGTATTGTGACATTCACTGACGGACCTACATTGGGATCAAGGGGGAACTGGGTCTCTCTAATCCTGTCATAATGTGCTTTTGGGAAAAAATCATTTTTAATTAGTCCTGTATATTAGGCCTTGTCTAGTCAAAATCCTGTATATTAGAAATTTTTAATTTTAGTCCTGTATGTTTCAAAAGTTGTCTAATTTAAGGACATTGACCATCATAAACGGCCAATTTAGCCTCACACGCACGTGACTAATAAATTTGAGAAATATGAAGAAAGAAAGAAAAATAAAATGAAATGCACCTCATACGGAATTAGGGTTTACCTTTTTTTCTTTTTTCTTTTTTGGGCGAGTTACTAGAGCAATTTAATGATTTGACATGTTATCTGGACAAATACTTAACACAAAAGCATTAGCACTCAAAAACCCTAAATTTATTAGTCTAATTCCGGCTAAATTGGTCGTTGGTGAAGGTCAGTGTCCTTAAATTGGACAATTTTTGGACATACCGGACAAAAATTGAAATTTTCTAACATATATGACTTTTAGTAGACAAGGTCTAACATACTGGACTAAAAATGAAATTTTCTCTGTGCTTTTATATATGTTCATTTTAGTCGATTTCAGTATAATTAATTAAATAAAATGAATAATTCTTGAACAAAATGGATGTATTGATATGTATAAGCAATAAAGATATAAAGATGTTAGAAAATATAATGTATATGGATACATTATATCTTGATTTTTTTTTCTTTTTTTTGTAATTAAAATAATTTATTGATCTTATCTAAATTGTTAATACTTTTCAAGTTTTATTTATACAGTTGATATACTGATTGATATATTTTTCTAATGTAATTTTATTGAATATTTTAGAGCCAAATATAAAAAAACTAATTAATTTCTAGCGTACTCAGAATTTACCTCCTTTTCTAAATTGCCACATAATCTTAGAACATAGTTAAAAAAATTACCCTGAGACGAACTCCTACATTTGTCTATAAATGAGCTCCCATCGACTAAGTTTCTGGATCCGTCACTAGTGGCACTTCATAGCAATCGTGCTAGATGGTAAGAAAGGCAAATATGTCCGAGAGGGTTATAGTTATCCTAAGAAATACTAAAACTATGATATATTTACAAAAGACAAAGTTATAGTATACGTTAAAAAATGAGTATTTAATATTTTTTCCTATATCTAACGTTTAACAACTTATATTTATTATAATGTTCTATATGACATGGAGCAATTTGATGAAAGGCGACGACTATTCGCAACCAACAAAATTCCTCAACGCAGTCTACTAATTTAATAAATAAAAATTCTATTAACAAAAAACTATAACGCGCTTAATAAAATATAAAAAAATAAGAAACATAAATCATATAATTTTCTTTGTTCTCTGTATATCTTCAATCAAGCATACCTGCTCTTTTTTCCAGAACTTCACAAACCATTTTTTCTTCAAGGTTAATCAATTGAGGACATAAAAAACAATGAAAACTTACTTAATAACGACAATTATTTTTTAATCTGGAATCTTCTTCATCAGTATCAGAGTCCACACCCTGCGCATACTGAAACATTAAACTTCAACTCATCATTGTCGAACTTCAACACATAGAATCCACTCGTGTCCAGATCTAAATCTTCCTCGAATGTACTCCATTATTCACAGAAGTAATAGTATCTCATCACCACCGGTTTACAGATTACGAAAAATGTAAAATAATTGATGCATTTGATTCTTCTTCCTGACTTTTTGACACCATTCATATTCTTTGAAAGCTTCCATTTTATTTAATTTCGTGATCTACAATTTATTTTTGCTTCTTTCCAATCACCAATGGCCAGAGCCCATTGTAGGTGGAACTCGGGCAACACTGTATTTATTCATCTTCCTCATCCTCAACTTTCGCTCTCCATCACACAAGAAGAAAAATATGGTCTTGAAACCTTGATTTTAATCTTTTTAACTTTTTTTTATCTTCATTGAGGCACGATCTACATCCATTTTATGTGCTAACTTCATAGGATTCATCGTAGAAGAAGAAAGATAAGGTTTGTTTGGCTTTTCAATGTTTAATATTTTATTTATGATATTTTAATTTAATAAGAAAGAATATAATTGATATTGTATTAAGAAGTTTATACTAACTTTAAAATAAAAGTGAGCTGCATTGAAAAGTGAACTACATTGAAAAATTTTGTGGGTTGCGAATAATCGTGACCTTTGTTTAATCATCCACAATTTTGAGATAAGCATCAAACTAATTATATTTCATTTAATAGTTTTTGTAGCATATTAATTAACACATGGAGTGTTGTGATGGGATACATAATTTTCTTATCTACAAATGGTAAAGCTTGGAAGGGACTATTATGCAAGTCTTTAATTTTCCAGGTAAACACAAATTGAACAAGGAAAGAAAATAATACAAATGATTTCATGTAAAAAAGGATAAATTAATTAATATTGATGTTTGTTGGTTGTGTATGCCTGTATGGTAGTGGTGTCCAAATAATTATTGGGATTCCACTTCCAGTGCATCCAAAAAGTTGTGGCTTGTAAAAATAGTGACCTAACTTACCACAAATATGATAATAATTGTATCAGTTTTTGAAGGAGGACAGAATCCTGTTGTAAAACAATGAAAAAGAAAAAGGCTCGCACAGTATTGGTTGCATATGCAAATAATGCAATCTTCTTCTTGTTAAATCAGGGGATTCTCAACCAATACTTCGATGGGTGAATCCGTCAAATTAATTCATATATTCTCAATATTATTAGTATTAATTGAGGAAAAACCAAGGAATAAATGAGAGAATTCAGGAATTTACATTATCTAACTTCTCACAACTAGTAGAACATGCATACACTACACTAAAAAAATGTTTTGTAACAATTCTTTAGATATTATTATTATTATTATTGATTCATAAAGGCTAAATAAGTTATGATAGCACAACTAATTCAACTTATGTCACTCCTGATCAATTATTCATAACAATTACACATCACTGAAATCATGAATATCGATAGAAAAACATAAGTTAAATTGAATTGTTAGATCAACTAATTAATATAATATATATATATATATATATATATATATATATATATATATATATATATATATATATATAAGAATGAATCAGCAAATACTTGAATTAAATGCGAGAATGAAATTTAGAACAAAACCTCATAATAATAGCAATTGAAATAATGTCTCCCTTGAAATCCTTCATAATTGTTTTGTTTAGAGAGTGAAGAATCTTATTACTTAACCAACCTATCCAAACAGGTGAATGGGGGGATAAAAAAGAAAAAAACAGTCAAATTGTGAGCCATCTCATTACAAACACGCTTCATATGCATCACACTAATCACTTGACCTCCTTCAAGAATCCACCGAAGCTCCTGAATCATAACTCCACAAACGAATCCTCTTGCCCCGTGACTACCTACACAGTGAGCAAGGAATCCGAATAAACCACAAATGGTCCAAAATCACATTTACAACAAATTTGAACACCACTTAAAATTGCCTCCACTTCGGCCGCCTTAACCGATGGTAATCGCCTAGGTTTATGGGAAGCTGCTGCAATCACCTCTCCTAAATGATCTCGCACCACAAATCCAATCTCATACAACCTCTTCTCATCATTATATGTGGCATCCACATCAAGACGTAGCGTTCCTTTCTCCGGCGGATACCAACGATTTGGCGGCTCTAAATCCCCACCAGCAGCCACCGCACGAATCCCAAATACATCATTAGCCAAATCAATTTGGGTGAGAAAGCCCTCTACCTCAGACCAAACCGGTAACCTCCAAGTCTTAGAAAAACCATGCTTAAAATTGCAAATACTACGCCACACATGCCAAACAGCCATAATAAACAGACGCAACAAATCCTTCCCAAAGAATTTAGAAATCATCTCACAGCAATCCCACAAAGAGCCAATTCGACCATTTTTTAAAGACACCCAGAAACAAAAGCCCTTCCAAAATATCTTAACCTAATCATAGAAAAAGAAACCATGCATCGATGAACCCTCAGAATATTTACATAACGGACACCTCGGTGACATAGGAACATAATGCTTAACTAAATTAACTGAAAAAAGCAATAAAATTCGAACATGCTTTCCAACAGAAAATTCTAACATTAGGCAGGAGGGAAAGAGACCACGTGTACTTCCACCAAGTCGTGCAAATAGTGAAGGAATTGGCCGAATTTAAATAGGGTACGAAAGAAGCATGGGAAGTTTGAAACAAACAGGGAGGAGAGAGTGTGTATTATAAACTGTGCATAACTAACGTTCTCCTCTCATCTGAAATGTTCGGATAATCAAACAAATTTCACATCGAAAATATAACGGAAAAATCATGAGTATGTAAGGAAAGATGGATCTCTATTAGTATGAGGCCTTTTGGGAGTTAGCCAAAAAATAAAAAATGTGCGGACTTGGCCCAAAGCGGACAATGTCATACCAATATGGAGATCAGGAGCATTAGTCAGGTCCCAACAAACGAAGGCGGAGAGCCCAAGAAGACGAATGACAACTAAAGGGCTCTATGGACCAGGCGGAGGTGACCTAGATAGAGTTGGATTCCTGCCAAATAATTTTAGAATATGTGTTTTTAACGTACATTTGTAGATTCTAAACACCCGTTTATTATATTCTTCAGATTTCTTTTCTCTTGTCGAAAAACCTTATTTTCAAGCATTTTTTGTAGGTAAAATAGGAGGAGAAGAGATGATGAGTGGAAGAAATCGAAGAAACGAGCCAAAACAGGATAGGCACAGTCCAAACCATGCGTGAAAAGAAGACCGCGCATGGTCTGTGCACGGCTAAAGGCTCTAACAGTAAACTTAAGGTCATGCACACTACAAAGGAAGTGTGCGGACCGACCGTGCATGCCAAAAGTCCTAATAGTGGAAATTGGGCCGCACGGCCTAGCCCGTGCACCAGATGAAGTACCCGCACGAACCATAGGTTATTTCGGCCAGGATTTCATGGACCAAGCCATTTTATCCCCATTTCGGCACAATGTGGCCAAGGCCTTCCAATACTATTTAAACGCTTTCATTTTCAGATTTTCACATCACTTTCATTTGTATAGCTTTTTAAAGAGAGGTTTCTTGGAGAGCAAATTGGGGGAAAAATACATTGTTGAAGATCAAGTGAAATATAATTAGGTTTTATCTTTCCATTTTTATTTAATATTTTTGTTTATCTTTTATAATGATTATGAATGGCTAAATTTCTCAATCTAGGTTTAGAAAGTGGATTATGGGTGATTAGTGATTATTAGCTGATTAGTTCAACTCTGTGTTATGTTATTAGTTGATTAATTATTTATAATGGTTGTTGATTAATTAGGCTACCAGAGGAGTCCATTTAATAGTTGTGCATATCACAGCAAGCTGGAAGATGGTTCTTACATCTACATGGTCCTGTATGTAGATGACATGCTGATAGTTGCTAAAGTCAAGTCGGATATTCAGAAGTTGAAGGGTCCTCTCAGTGCTGAGTTTGAGATGAAGGGTCTGGGTGCTGCTTAGAAGATTTTGGGCATGGAGATCTATAGAGATAGAAGTCGGAAGATTCTTTTCCTTTCTCAAAGGGAATACATTCAGAAGATATTGTCAAGGTTTGGTATGTCTACTGCTAAACCCATTAACACTCCTAGTGCTGCTAATATTCATTTATTCGTTGCGTTTGAACCTAAGTCGACTGAGAAGATAGAGTATATGTCTAGAGTTCCTTACGCTAGTGTAGTATGGAGTTTGATATATGTGATGGTCTGTACTAGAGCAGATCTTGCACACGCCATCAGTGGAGTTAGCAGGTTTATGGCTCCACTTGGGAAGGAGCATTGACAAGTAGTGAAGAGAATTTTCCGATACCTTAGGGGTACATCGGATGTTTGTCTCATTTATGGGAATGATATAAGTTGTTTGATAGCAGGGTATTATGACTCTGACTATGCTGGAGATGTTGATAGTAGGAGATCGATGACTGGTTATGTATTCACACTTGGTGGATCCGTGGTGAGTTGGAAGGCTACTTTGCAGCCTATGGTTACTCTATCTATGACTGAAGCAGAGTACATGGCATTGACGGAAGCTGCTAAGGAGGGAATTTGGTTGAGAGGAATTGTTAGCGATCTCGATCTGAATCATGAGTATTCTTTTGTATCTTGCGATAGTCTTAGTGCAATATGTTTAGCAGGATCAAGTACATCGTGAGAGGACAAAACATATTAACGTTAGGTATCATTTGCTACGAAGTGAGAAAAGAATCAAGGTGAAGAAGGTTGGGACGGCTGATAATCCCGCCGACATGTTCACGAAGTCTGTTCCACGTAGCAAGTTCCAACATTATTTGGACTTGTTAAATATCACGAGCTGTTAAGTTTTCCCATGGTTGGTGACGAATCTGGGTACGATTAGTTGCTTGTACGTCTGTGCATTCTTTAGAATGCATCTGGAGATACACCTGTTTGATCTGTGAGAGGATTCAAGTCAAGGTGGAGATTTGTCGATCTATGCCTTGAATCTGAGTTTACTTGGAGTGCTGAACTCATCGAAGTGTTACGGTCACGACAGGAGATGAAACGGTTGCGACAAATTATGGCTGGAAACAAGATCGACACTGTGGAGTGAACGCGGCCGCGACAGGTAATTTGTCGCGGGCGCAAAATGAGGTTTCGCGGGAATGAAAATTTGAGCTAGATTTGTGAGCCGAAAATGAGTTAGACGGGACGCGACCGCGATGGTGTTGTTCGCGGTCACAACAAGTGGCGTGGAAGTTAAGTTTGCGGCCTAAATTGACGCCCAAATAATTAGGAATTATATCTATCCATTTTAATTAGTTTTAGGGCTAATCTGGATTAGTTTTTCATATTCTTTGATCATCTGTAGCCTCTGAAGAAACATCTGAATAAAAGATTTCCTCTCTTCTACCTGGACATAGCTAACACATTGTTAGTGAACCATGTAAATTCTGTGTCGATTTACTTTTCTTGTTTGTATGGGTTCTTTCTCGTATCTGGTATAACAGTTTCAGTGTATGTGTTGAGCTAAACACACTACACTACATTTGCTAAAAAACATGTATTTCCCAAAATGACCTATTTGTCTTTACTAGGAAACGTTTTTCTAAAATCACTATAAGTATCTTCCTCTTAGATCACGTTCCTCTTATGTTTGGAATCCAATTCTAAACTGGGAACATGTAATTGACTAACTTGAAGCTTTAGCCACTTATAGTCATTATAATGAGCGGAATCCCCAAAAATACAAGCCACCCCAATGGGCATGATCGATTTTTGGATGCCCCCACTCAACGGGAAGATACTAGAATCTAACTTAAGCCTTAATCTATTGTTCACAGAGAAGATTTGGATTATCAACCTCTGGCTGGTGGTGGTAGAGATACCAAACTTTTACTCTGATATACCCTGATATCTTGAGTTAAAGTATTTTTCTCATTAAATGAGATTTATTACCAGGCACAGTGTTTGTTGATTATCTAAGGTTTCGTCTGTAGTGGAATCTCCTTCAATTTCATACTACTAGAACCGTTTTCAGTTTCTTCTTTGTTCCATCACTAACACCCTCCTAGGGTTCATATGATTCGGCTGAAACCATTCAAGACTTTCTCTAAGTCTAGTACATATCTAATTGGTATGACCTCCTAGTCACAAGCATCTCGTCATATACTTATCACTAAAGACAAGGTTAACTTAGAAGCAACTACTTGTGTTCTACGTCATAGTCTACGTGTAAGGGAGGTGAATGCACACATATGTGCTTACTAAAACTAAATGTACATAAGATTTTGTTCTCAGAATAAACATTATGGTAACTTAACGGAAGGTATGACCTCGAAAGTTCACTATGTTCTCAATCATCGCCCATATCCAACCGTTACATTACCACAACTCAATCCTAAAAGGAAAACAAAATCTTCAACTGTTATGGGTGAGAATGGAAAGATTCTTCCAACCAATAGCCCCTACTCAAGTAACCAATCATGTTCTCAATATGATTTTACTATGTTCATCACATTCAAGTGTTACAAAAACAACTTGAGCACACATAACATGAGGTTCAACACAGTTGAATTCCAAGGATCATAATACATGTACCATCCATTTGATCGGGAATGCAGCTCGAAAGCAAATTAATGCTCAGAAATTATATCGCATTTATGACAGATGACCTTTCCATACATGCTTACAAAGCATTTGTAAGATGCTTGTATCGGCATCGTAATAAGGTCCATCTTCATCTATCGGCAAATCTAACATCTCTTAGAATGTTAACTTAGCCTTGGGATCAGTTTAGATCTAAGCCTAATACTTAGTCAGCTTAAAGGCAAGTCAACCAACTCGATTATGTCAAACTTTAGAGGTAGGGGTTAGATTAGATATATCCAATCAATAGCCATTGTAAACTTATTCAGAACAATCACTAAGGAACATGGCCAATAATCCTATGTGATTCATTACTCATCAGTTCCTATTGAACATACTAACAAGTTTAAAGTCAAAACACTCCAACGTTTTTTTGGGAAAAATATTGTGTTGTTCTCATAACTCAACCAAATTTCTAGATTTTGATTAAACTACGAGATGGATTCAACATTTTCAAAATTCGAATTTCAAAATATTGTGTTCCCCCATTCTGGCAGAAAATTGAGACCCAAACGGGTCCAAATCAGATCCTATAAAAGCCCAACTCGAATTTCATCGAGTTGAAAATAAAAGTCGTGAAGAGGTCAGGTCAAGAAGATGAGAAGAGGGCATCCAAAACTGTAACGGAAGAAAGAGACGCACAAAGAAGGGGCAAAGAGAGTCGAAATGGGCCGGCTGGCGGTCCGAAAAAACCCCAAAATCCCATGGACTCAGCCAAAATTCCCGGTATCGGGCACTGCCGCCGGTAGTCGCGCGCAGCTCGTTTGGTCTCCCCGTTTTAGCATGTTGTCTCTGTATTTTGGCATTAACTTTCTCATACAGACTCGGAATCAAGTCTTTCAACATTGTATGAAACTGCGAGATGAAGACCTACAACTTTTGTTTCGGGCTGAGAGCTGATTCTCCACTGATTGTTCCCATAAATCGCAAGAAGACGGAGTCGAACGCATATGAGTGGCTCGACTCAACAACTTATGACCACAAGCACTCCCTTTTGTATTTTTACACTTTTACCCTTACTTAGGGGCACTTTCAGCATATTTTAGGATTAGGGGATCTATATATACCCCCTCCCCTCTCATTTGTAGAGAACTTTGGCCATTGCCTCCTTTGTAAAGCTTCCTAAACACACTTATCTCTTCTTAGTATTTTCAGATTTTTACCTTCTAAAAGCGAAAGCTTAGCTGGCTGCCTACGTACCCTACCGTAGGGTTTTCTTCCTCCTTTTTAAGGAGGAAGTCGTCTTTGGAGAAGAACTTGGGGATTGCTCGTGAGCTTGTGACACCCGTCAAGTTTATCAAAGATTTACGAGGATTCTTCAATCGATTGAGCATTATCTTATCTCTTCTCTTTATTTTCGGTTCTTATTATTTTCATTGCTTGATTTTTTATGATTCTTATTATTGCTTTGATGAGCTGTGAGTAATTTGTTTGTTTCTCGAAGCTCTGGATTAGCCCAAGTTTCAGGATTGATGATTAATTGACTGATTATTGGATTTGTTGTGGGTTGTGGTAATCTAGGGTTAGGATTTGGTTAATTTATAATGATGGTTAATTGAAATTGAGCCTTCGACCACGGGCTTGCTTCAAGGTTGCTCCGGATTTCGGTGGCTTAGGATCACTTCAATTTATCATGCAATTAAGAGATGATAGTTAGCTTCCTAGGCTACGGATAGCTACCCTTTCGAGGCTTGTCGACTAGATATTGATTGAGTTTAGAGGTTAAGTTCTACGCCTTAGTTTGTTAGGGTGGGAAGTTAGCTTCCGATAATTAGGTTAATCAAAACTCAATCGGTAGGAGGGAGACCTATGGAGGAGAAGCCTTACCGAGCCAGGGAGTAGTGTCTAGGAGGCGTTGGTTGGGATGGACGAAATTAGATTTAGTTATGTGTGTAGGAACTACACCCTTACGCTGGTCTTTAGTGTAGGAGAAGTCAGGTTATCCTCTTCTAGTCTTATAGATCTAGAATCCCGGGGCCCAGGGTTGGATTATAATTTATTATCCGTGTAGGTAGTCTACATAGAACCCCATTTACTTGCCAATCCTAGGGAAATTCAACACCTCAACTGTATTCCGGAATTATCACCCAATAAGGATGTCGATTGGGTTGGGAATTCAATCACATAGAACTCACACTAGTTTCCTTTAATCGTCTTCGAATTTTTTATTCCATCTTGCTTGTGAAACCAAGCCTCGGGAATATCTTTCCATCTATCGGTTCCCTCCTTGCTTTATTTATTTGCATTATGTTATTTAGATTAACCCCTTTCTCTCTTTTTGCATTTGACCTAATTAATTCGAAAGTACTAAAGCTGATTCTCACGGAAAATCCTCCTTGTGGATTTGATATCTTATATACTACCTCAATCACAAATTGTATGCTTGCGATTTGATAGAGTTGTTCCATCCAAGCGATTTGGAGCGACTTTCGTGACAAGTTCAACCACCTCTTCTTGTTGCAAGATTAACATTAACCATCCCAACCGAGTGTTGCTGTTGATAACCTCATTTCATGAGTTTGTAGAAGCAATTGTAACTCAATTATATATTGTAACAGAATCAGATCTTGTAGTCACATTGATAACAATACTTTCATATTCTGGGCCTAACCTATTGAGGATGTAAAGACAAAGTTCCTCATCATTAACTTCTTAACCAGCCGCTTGAATGACATCCACAATGCCTCTCATCTTGAGTATGAATTCTTCAATGGAAGAATTTTCCTTCTTTAACGAAGTCAATTGAAACCTCAAATTAAGAACCTTAGCTTTGGATTGTGACCTAAACAAATCCTCAAACACCTTCCATACATCATAAGAAGATTGAGACATATTCACATATCCTAACATTGGTTGGATTGTAACTTACAAGCCAACACATTAGAAATTGATCCTTCCTAACCTACTTTTCATATTCAGGATTAGGAGTACTTACAGTGATGGAACCTCTGTTTTCTACAGCTGGAGTAAGCGATGGAATAATTCTTGATGGTGGACTGGAAGTTCCAAAATCATCAAATCGATGAGCTCTCACCGTGGTAGTAACTTGATCCTCCAATATGAATTGTTTCGATGTAAACTCAAAGACAATGCGTTGAATGTAGGAAGAACAAACTCAAACATCTTGATTAAAAACAACAAACAGATCTTTGATTGTAAGAAGAGCAACGACTTGATCAAAACAAAATTGATCAATCTACAAAACTGATAACAACAGGTTAAACAAGAAATGTCTTCTTGTGAAATCAAGAAACGAGAAGGAGTTGATTAACTGGCTTATAATACCATGTTCTACAAACATAACCCATACATTTCATATATCAAAATAAAGTTTACAAATGAGTTTACAGAATTATTCATAAAAGATCTAAGAGACTTGGCACATGCTTTGCATGTGCATGTCAGACTTAACTAATTAGATGCGAATCCAATTTAATACTCCCTCCGTCCCGACTAACTTTGCATACTTTACTTTTCGGTCCGTCCCACTTAACTTTGCACACCCTTAAAAAGGAAATCTCTCTCACAATCTTCACCCTCGAAATCTCCACCCTCAATCTCCACCTTTAAAAAAGTCAAAGATTCCCCAAAATCTGATTTTTCTTAACATCCGTGTCAGGTCAACCGTGCAAAGTTAGCTGGGACGGAGGTAGTAGTTAAGATAACTAACTTCCAACAGATTTATGTATACAAGTTATGCAACAGTAAAATATATTGTAACAAGTAACAACGACTCATGGTTTTATCCGAGTCCTTTTAAATTTCGAATGTACTCTATCCTTTATAGATAAAGTTAATGATATTTTTCGTTGATTTGGTTTATTAAGAAAAAAATAATAACTTTGTTAATTGGTTTGTAGAGAAACTGAACCTTAATCCCCAGTTATAATTGTATTATTACATATCTTGAAATAAAAAATACGTATTATCGATATGATTAAATATTACATATAGTTTGAATCCATGAAATATGGCTATGGAATCTTCAAGTGAAAACCAGAACCTTACGACTAACTGTCAAACGATTATTGCAGCCAGAAACAGCCACTTGTGTAATCTGTACTAATATAACCAAACAATATCTTAATTCCATTAATTATGTATTCACAGGCGAGACAAAGCATGAATCTGCTCATGATTCTGGTTCTGATGGTAATGCCTTGGCGTTTCCCATTTGCTTTCCGATGAAGAAGAAGAAGGCTTTCTTAATTCATTCTCCGATGAAATAGCACACGTTTTTGCCAAAGCTCTGAGTTGGAATTTCTGAATTTTCCCAGTGGAAGTCTTGGGCAGTTCATCCACCACCTCTATCTTCTTAGGCACCATGAAACGCGGCAGGTTTTTCCGGCAGTGCTGCAAGATCTCCGCCTCTCCCACAGAGGCGTTGTTTCTCAGCGTCACGAATGCACACGGGCTCTCCCCCCACTTGGGATGAGGCATCGCCACCACCGCCGCCTCTACAATCGCCGGGTGCTTGTACAGCGCCGCCTCTACCTCCACGCTGCTGATATTCTCCCCGCCGGAGATGATCACGTCTTTCGACCTGTCTTTGATCTCCACGTACCCGTCAGGGTGGATCACTCCGACGTCGCCCGTCAGGAACCACCCGTTCTGAAATGCTTTTCCGGTGGCCTTCTCATCCTTGAGATACCCCTTCATGATGCTGCTTCCCTTTAGCATTATCTCTCCCATTGATTTCCCGTTGCGACGGACGCTCTCCATCGTCACCGGGTCCTTGACGTCCACGTCTGCCAGGGTCAGGATGCTGATCCCTTGCCTCGCTTTCAGCTTCGCCTTATCCTCACACGGCAGCTTGTTCCACTTTGCCTGCCACTCGCACACCAGCGCCGGTCCCGTTGCCTCCGTCAGCCCGTAGGCGTGGACCACGTGGAATCCCAGCGCTTCGATCTTCTCCAGGAGGGCCGCGGGAGGCGGCGCGCCGCCTGTCAGAATCTCCACAGGAGTGTTTATGGTACGCCGCTCGTTTGGCTTGGCGTCTAACAGGATGTTGAAGACGATGGGTGCGCAGCACATGTGGGTAACATTGTGGGTAGCAATGTTTTCGTACATTTCCTGTGCGGTGGTGTTGCGGATGCAGACGTTGGTGCCGCCGCGCGCCGCCACGCCCCAAGGGAAGGTCCAGCCATTGCAGTGGAACATAGGGAGTGACCATAGATACACAGGCTCCGTCTTCATCCCCCACCCCAGAATCAAGCTCAGAGTGCTCAAATACGCCCCCCTGTGGCTGTACACCACTCCCTTGGGCTCCGACGTGGTGCCGGAGGTGTAATTCAGCGCAATCGGGTCCCACTCGTCCGTAATTTCTTGAGGGACAAAACCTGGATTCCCTCGAGAAACAAGAGACTCGTACTCGAGCTCACCAAGACGGACACCAGTGGGGCTGCCGATGTCGTCGATGACGACCACGAGTGGCATGGACGCCTCCGGCAAAGCCCGCAGGGCTTCACTGGCGAGTGGCACTAACTGGTAATCAATGAAGAAAATCTTCGCTTCAGAATGTTTGAGGATGGTGGCTATGTTACTAGCATCCAGCCTGGTGTTGATGGTGTTGAGAACTGCCCCCGCCATGGGCACAGCGAAGTGCATTTCGTACATCGCCGGAATATTCGGCGCCAACACTGACACCTGATAAGTAAACGAAAACAACAAACGTTAAAAACAGATTCTGTTGCCTAAAGTTTTGGATGTTAACGTTATCAAGTTCAAACAAATCTATATACACCAAGAGAGAGAGAGAGGGAGAGAGACTTACAACATCATTCTTGGCGATGTTGAGAGACTTAAGGGCGGAAGCAAGGCGGCAACACCTCTGGTAGGTGTGGCGCCATGTGAAACGAACGTCCCCATGTATAATAGATGTACGATTGGAGTAAACATCAGCAGCCCTCTTCAAGAAAGTAAGAGGTGTAAGAGGTACAAAATTAGCTCCACATTTAGGTAATCTATCCATTACTAAGTAAGATTTTGAAACAGGTAGCAGGGAGAAAGGCAAGGTGTAGTTTAAGCGAACATGGAGACACATATTTATATGTGCGTGGTGTAGTTATGTAGGAAAGTTAACAAGGAAATTGCCATGATTTTTACACACTACTCTGATTTGAATTTCAAAGACTTTTGACTTGAAAGTTTTTTATGGCATTCACATTATGATGGGCTGCGTGACCCCTCCACTTCATTACTTCTATCTCATTTATTTTTCACTTCCTTTGTCTTGTCTACCTCAAATATGATTTCAACCAAATTTTGGTTGGTTACATTTTCTACCTAATTGTTTCACAAACATAGATATTAATTAAACCAACGGAACCTTTTGTAAGTTGTTCAAAATTCGATTTCATACAACTTCAGCTTTTGTTATAACAAACGAATTAGATTTTGATATATGCCTCGTCATTAACTTTTTTAATAGATTTATTTATAGACTTGTCACTCAACCCGTAAAAATACTAAAATATAAAACTAATACTTAGCATATAATTACATTTTTTTTTTATATATTTTACATTTAGTTTATCAGCAAACGAGATTACTTATTTTAAATGGTGTTTCATTTTATGTTCCTATTTTATTACTACTTGCCACATGTTTGTTTATGATATCACTACAGTATCATTTTAATACGTGATATATATTGACGATGAAAGACCGTTTCGCATATGTATCTTTATCAAGTTTGCAAGTTTCGTGTACACTTCTACTTATAGGATATTTATTTTGGGATGTCCCCATTCGGATGTGGCATGAGTCATTCTCAACGTGTTTCACTTTACACCGGATGACCCATCCCTCCACATCCACACCCTATTCCCTACATCACATTTTATAATTTCCAACAATTTTCAATACACATTTTACTACACATCCTACCCTACTATATACACTCTTAAACTAAAATTCATTTTTGGATATCCCGTCCGTAGATGTGTTTCATCGAACGTGACACGTACCACTGCATCTCAAACCAAGTATCCCCATACAGTTACATAAATATCTTGTCACACATTTATGTAAATAAAGTCATAGTTTTAAGTGAATATGTTATACTTATCCATCCTATGTGATTTTATCTTCTAGGGCCCGCTTAGTCCAAAATCAAAAATGATAATTGTAATGAGTATGAATTAGAGTCAATCAACTACGAAATGATATGGAGAAGTTGTTAATAAAATGGGAATAACGATTAACTTATTCGTGTGTACCAACTACCAAGCAAAGATATAGGAAAGGAATCTATTTCACTTGTATTACTCATCCATATTCCTCCATACCAAGCGGCCCCAAAAGAATTGATGAAAACTTATGTATTTAACTTAAATTTAAGCTTGTTAAGACTTGAATGACTTTGTATGTAGGTTGATCTGTTAGTTTTTCAGAGAAGTAAGTTCTATAAATTAAACTCAAACTAAATTCGAAAACAGAAGCATCTATAACTCAAAAAAAGATAAAAACTCCTGTGAGATCGTCACACAATGTAACAGTTATATGATGGAAAAAAAGGTATTACTTTAATTTGTAAAAGTATCATTAAGTATCACATTTATTTGTAAAAGTATTACTTTTTTAAAGAATCAATTTTTGTTAATAAAAGTATCATTTTTATCTGTAAAAATATATTCCGTCGCACTCCGTCACCGTAAGATCGTCACACGGAATACTCACTCCAAACAAATACTCCCTCCGTCCCGGCTTATCTTGCACAGGGGGGGTCGGCACGGGTATTAAGAAAAGTTGCTTTTTGGTTATTTGTTGACTTTTCAAAGGTAAATTGAGGGTGGAGATTGAGGGTGAAGATTTTGAGGGTGGAGATTATGTTATAACTTTTCTTTTTTAGGCTGTGCAAGATAAGGTGAGACGAAGGAAAGTGTGCAAGATAAGGTGGGACAGAGGGAGTACTATAGAATTCAATACTCGGAGTAATTCAAACACAATCCGAACTATATATATATTTCGGTCACGCCTTCCTATTGTATATAATGATAAGAATTGTTTAGTTAATTATTTATTTGCTATACATATATATATATATAAAATTTAATTAATAAGTGAAATGTTATATATACCGGAACATGACGGGAGATGGAGAAATATTTTCATAATGAGAATTCAAAAGTAAACCGTTGAATTAAAAAAAAAAAAAAAACTCTAGATACTTCAAGAAAAAAAGGTATTTGTCGCTACTCTTTTTGCAACTACTAGTACAAAAGTGATTACAAAAAATAACTCTTTTGTAACTATTAGTAGTTATATAAAATATTACATACAATTTTAACCAAATTTGCTACATTATGACAAGTTCTTTTGCAGCTACTTGTAGTTACAAATTCTTTAGTAACTACAAAGTAGTTGCAAAAAAATAGTTACAAATATATTAGTAACTATAAAGTAGTTGAAAAACTTTTTTTGCATTTTATTATAAGTGGCTACTCTATTAGTAATCACATGCTAAATGTGGTTACTAAAAATTCTTTTATGACAGCTTTCTTTTTTGCGAGTTGTTTCTTTGCGAGTATTACTAATTTTCCTAATTGTTATGCAATTGAAAATAATCTTGCTAGTTTAACAAATTCTTCTACAATTTTCAACAAAATAAATCACTAGCGTCAAAAGTAATTCAAATGTTATATGATAAAGTTAGAAACTAGTGGCCTGGTCTATCTATATGACATGATATGGATATTTAACATATAATATCTTTCAAATCCTTTCATGAGTTTGAAGCAGCCAATGTTTCGATTTATGTATCAATAAAATATTCAGTCTCGTTTTCCTATACATGATGGACATAAGTTAATGTGTGTACCAATTCATATGTCATAATATTATAAAAATAGTTAATTTTCTTATTCATAATTTAGGGATGCGATCTTTACACATCGATGATAAATAAATTAATTTGTGTCCACCATCACTACAACAAAAAAAGTTATATGTGATATTTTTTAAGACTATATTGATAGTCACTAATAATAAATTATTTTATGACCACTTGTTGTCACAAAACTATTCTTAAATTATATGAGACTCTTTTCATAATACTTTTAGAGAAACTATGATGATACACAAATTTCGTATCAAATTAGAAGCCGTAACATGTCAAAGTGATACGATATTATTGCATTAAATTACATTAGTTTAGTAATTATCCAAAGAGGTTATGATAGATATCAAATCGTAACGGACCAATCAGAAGGCTCCATGTGTCAAAATTTTGCAGTAATTATTAAATTAATTATATTAATTTAATAATTATCTCAAAGATATTTGATAGATATCAAATTATGATGGACCAGTCAAATTGCTCCATTCGAATCGTAGTCCCATTAGGGTTCTGCACCGGTCTCATTGTTCCACCAAAGAAAAACAAGAACGCAAGCTCAAGAAGCAAGTGGAAGATTCAGAGCTGTTAAAAGGCTTTACAAAACCAATCTTGAGAGACATGACAAAGTCAAAGGCATTACAAAGCCAGTCTTGAGATTTTTAAGACGTTACAAAGTTAATCTCGAGATTTTCGACGTTAGATTCGAGATCAAAGTACTGAGTCTCTCAAGACGATTATTCAAGTTAACTGTCCATCAAATTCCAAAGTCAACCAAAGAGAAAAATCAGAGGAATAAATAGCGATTGTAACTTAAATTCTCAATTCCATCAATAAAATCAATTGTGTAAATTTATTGTCACAAATTAATTGTTATAAAGATATTTGAGACAATTTTAATCGTCTCAAATATATTATTTATGTTTGAATTATCGAGACGATTAATTAATGATAATATATTATTTTTAATAATAAAATTATAATAAATACTTATTATTTCGGTTACTTTTATCATCTTAAACGACCATTTATTACGGTGCACGGACATTTTCGATAAAACTGCATGTCTAGAGAATACCTAATCATATCATGAGTACTTTAATGGTATTAATAAATATTCAACTTGCCTTTTGACTTCAAATGAGTCAACAATGTTAAAATACATACTTACCCTTCTTCGTAAAATTCTTTACTAATTTCTCATTATTCCGATATAGCTTTGTAGAAAGAAGTAAAAGAAATTAAACAGTACACAGGACACAGATACCATATCGATCTCCCACTATGTTTTAATAATTGTGGGAAAAATATAATTTTAGTCCTTTATATTTGGATTAGTTGAATTTTTTGTCATCCCTGATTTGCCCTTTGCAATTTGAATTCTCTAATATTTACTTTTTTGTGATTTGAGTACTTATATTTCCGGAATTTGGTAGCCTCGTCGGAGAAACGTACTTGCTGTGCAGATGCTCTTCATATTCCAACTAAAAAAGTCTTGAAATTGCAAAAAGCTAATCGGAGAGGAGGAAAAATGCAACTAGCGCAAATATAAAGGACTAAAATTGCATTTTCACTAGTTGTATGCCATAACTAGTCAGAATAAAAAAAGTTAAACAGAGAAATCTGAACTATTTACTCACTATTGAACTTTTTCAGCTTATAATAAATTTATTTTAAAATGATTGTGAATCACGAGAAAGAAAAATTGATCCAAATATCTTAACACTAATTTCTTTTAGATTTTTTTCACAACAGAATGCTGGGATGTATAAATTTAAACTTTCAAAATTTCAAAACATAAACAGAATTTCGGATAAAAGAAAATTGAACATTCAAAATCTATATTGATTGGAAAATCGCTTAACGGAATTTCGGGTAATAAAGATTTGAACATTAAAAAATTCAAATTATTCAACAAAATTTAGGATATGCATAAATTTGAACTTCTAAAATCTTTCTATTTTTAGTAAATAAAAATTTTGACATCACTTACTAAAAGTAGTGTACTTCGCTTATCTCTCTCTCTCACTCTCTCTCTCTCTCTCTCTCTCTCTCTCTCTCTTTATATATATATATATACACACACACACACACTACTTTAGCAAGTGTTATTTTTCCACCAAAACTCTAAATTACTAATTATAGATGTATTTTGAAAATTTTAATTAATGCTTATCCGATTAGTTCTCATGCTTATCCGAGTATTTTGAAAATTTAAATTAGTATTTGTCTGATTATTTCTCATGCTTATCCGAGTATTTTAAAATTTTTAATTAATACTTATCCGATTATTTCTCATGCTTATCCGATTATTTTGAAAATTTAAATTAATATGTCTAGTTCTAGGCCATTTTATGATGATGGGAGAACTGAGAAATCGAATTTTAGTCAGAAATGTAATTTTCTAAGCCGGTATGTCAAGGAGAAAGGAAGTTTTGGAGATTTTTTAATATTGATATTCGTGAAAAAGTTAACAACCTTGACTCGATAGTTTTTTTCTTTTCTTATTTGTATTCTATTTTTGTAATTTAAATTATGAGGTTGTCACGTGTTTTTGAAATGTCCCCAGATAAGTTGGTTGTGATATTTCTCATGTATTATATGATCATAATTTACCATATATTTCTTCGTTCATTAATTTCATGGATTTGGATGGTTCATGACTCTTGGATTTCTGCCCCTCTCTCTCTCTCTCTCTCGCAGTGAAACTAGAAAGGCCCACTGTTCATTAGCTTCAACAACAATGAATATGTTGGCAGATAAAAGGAAATCAGCTCACTCATCAATGGAACAACAACCATCAGTAGCTCCAATACTCCATTAATACAGTTAGATGCATCCTATAAGTTTACAAGCCGCGTTCCGTCAAGCTTCTCGTTTCCTTAACGCGCACCTTTTGCCGCAGTCGTGACATCAGCACTAATCACACAAACGCGACACTTATATCACGGCCGCCAGCGATACTGAACATCAATTTCAGGCTTATAATATTTTGGGTTAGTACTGGTGTATCAAAAAATTAGTCTACTATGGTAGGTTAGTGACTTGTGATAATTATATATTTTTTAATATGTTAAGTTGTGGGTTTGAGTTTTAGGATATATATAGGCTTATAATATTTTGGGTTGAGGACTTTTAATGTTTTTGACTTAAAATGAAATATTATTTTGGATCATTATTAGATCACTTTTAAACAATGATTATGATGATGATGATGATGATGATGATGATGATGATGATGATGATAATGATAATAATAATAATAATAATAATAATAATAATAATTTCTTTCATGAATTGAACATTACCTGAAATCAGTACATATATTAGATTTTGAGTGCTTAATATAACACAATAAAACAAAATATTCATTCCTCAAGTTTTTTATAAAAATAATAATTAAATTAATGTAGTTCTCACGATAGGAAATCGACCTTATGTATGCCAACTCTCTTTTTCTTCATCTTTCTCTTTCTTTTTCATCCTTATAATATATTTTTACAAAATTGATTTTTATCTTATTTCTATTAAGTAAAAGAAACAAAAGGCCACTAATCCAGAAAAACTCGTTCCATCTTATTAATTCATTTTTCTTTCTATCCCTCTCGTATATTTCATACCAAATTTTGGTCTAATATTTTAGCATCTTATTTTCTTCTACTTCTTCTTATAGGGATTTACCGGTCCGAATTTACTGGTCCTTCTTATAGGGATTTACTGGCCTGATTTTTTAGAAGGAATTTAATATAAAAAATTACTGGTCTTCTAAGGAATTTACTAGTAGTAGTAAATTTACTGCTCTTTTTAAGGAATTTACTTGTAAATTCAGACCAAAAAATAGCTACTGATCCGAATTTTTTTAGTGCCTAATTTTCTTCTATTTCTCTGCTATTCTAATTGTAATTCCTTAGAAAAATAGGTACTGCCAACAACACAATCCTATAATTTGGGAATTCTTTCAATTCTTTTGAATCTTCAAATTTTAAGTTTTGATTAAGGAATTATAATTAGAAAACAAACTTTAAGAAAACAAATTCTATGTTAGCTTTTCGAATTTTATAGGGTTAATTATCAAACAAATCACGACCTTTAGACCAATTTTTAATTGCAACACGACCTTTAAAACGTGACAATTTCTGTCACATACTTTTAATTTGTTTCAATTACAACATCGCCGCCCAACTCCGATCCCCAAATGCTAATATGGACGGCGGTGCTTCCAAAACGACGTCGTTTCGGCGGAAACCAGACTAGACGAAACGACGTCGTTTTGGGAGCACCGCCGTCCACGTCAGCAATCGTGGATCGGATTTCGGCGGCGATGTTGTAATTGAAACAAATTAAAAGTATGTGACAGAAATTGTCACGTTTTAAAGGTCGTGTTGCAATTGAAAATTTGTCTAAAGGTCGTGATTTGTTTGGTAATTTATAACAGTGAAATAATATCAAACACAATCTTATTATAGAGGGAAAAAACAATACTCCCTCCGTTTTAAAATTAGTGTCCTTTTACCTTTTTAAAAAAAAAAAAATTAAGGATCGATATAAAAGACGAATATTTCCATATAGAATCCGTTTTATTGGATAAATTTTGTGGAATAGGAAATAATCAATAAATTAAGTATGTTGTTTATGATAAAAGTGGAAGAATTGTGACTTTTTATGCTAAAGCGACAATTATTTTTATTTTTTTCAGTTTTTTCTAGAAGGATACTTATTTTGATACGGAGGGAGTAAATTAGAAGCAACCCCGTTAACACCTTATTTATATGATAGCCTTATAGGTAAGATAAAAAGATATCATTAAACTTAATCCAAAAATTAAAAAAAAAAAAAAGAAAAACAAATATAATAAATTCCACTTATAAATGGCATCAATAGCCTGCCACTTGTTTTCTTTGTAAAAAGGAGAGAGATTGTGAGGGGTAGAAAGAGAGTAAAGTCAGAGGGAGAACGTGAGATATAAAAATCACCGTTCTAACAAGAGAAATTATTTTATTATTGGGTAACTTACTTTGCAAGTAGTAGATTTTGAAGTTTAATGATTATCATTGAAAGATCTAATGATTAAAATTCATTGTGGATACCATGAACGTCCTTAAAGAATAGATACCTGCTTGAGTCAGCAATCAAAATTTGAAAAGAAGAAAATGTGCTAGCCGTGTAAGACATAACTTTTATTTTTTATTTCTGAAAGGGGAATTTTTATAAAAATTAGCTGGAACAATCAACAATTAAATGACAAAGAAACGAAGATGGCGATAACCACTCCGTAAAGTTGAAATTGTTTTGCAGTCGTAATTGTAAATCAGTTGTGTTTCTTTATTTATTTTGTGATTCACATGATGTGTTTAATGTTGTTATGATGCATCAATTAACCGCTCGAGAAAGTCAAGACAATTCCCAACCATTTAAATGTAGTCGAAAACGTGTTCCTCGTGTGTGTGTATATGTGTATTATACTGTCCTTTTCCTTTTTTTCTATTCGAGTTCAAAATTAGGTCATTCTACCCACATATTAATTAAGAAATAAATTAAGTACCTAATATATCCTTAATAATTAAGAGAAAAGTATGAAAAAACAGTGAGAAAAGAGACATTATTATAAATATATTTACAAGATAAATTAAGAATAAATCTAAGAAAAACATTATTTTTAACCATGAAGACTAAATGCCACTTATTATGAAGAAAAAATATATATATTTACAAACGTCATTGTTTGGTTGGGTTGGCCCAACCCCTGATGGATTGGCCCAATCACTCCCTATGTTTGTTTACATAGGTTGACCCAATCACTACAAACCACCACAAATTTCAATACTACTTTTATCATAAAATCAATCATTATTAACATACTCTTACACACATCACATCATATTTTACAATTAAAAATTATATCATATACTATAATCACTACCCAAACCACCCAAACAAACATCACTTTTTTACTCTCTCAGCCACTACCTCCAGCCACTATACCCAGCCAACATTTTTCCGGCCACCCCCAGCCCCAACCAAACATGCACTAACTTTTTACACTTGTGTTACATGTCATAAATCTAAGAGTAGGTCTCTTGTACATCAATTCTCCTACAATCTGAGTCATAAGTAAAAATGTAATAATGTTTATGCCTAAATGTATTACATGTTCTGATAAATGTATCATCTGAAAATATATTGATGTTTATGCTTAAATGTATTGCTCGTTCTGAATAAATATATTAATCTTTTTACCAAACGAATAATACATTTAATTATTGTCAATAATCCATCACTCGAATTGCATCGTACAACTAATTTACATCGGACTTTGCGTAATCTAAGGCCTTCCCCAATGAGAAAACCCAAAAAGCAGGTATTTTGCTGCCACATCAGCGCCACCTCAAAAGCAAAAATACCCCTACCTCCAAAACAAAACTCCTCCCCAATAATATACCCAAAAAGTTGGTATTTTTGGGGGACCCACCTTAATATCCTATTTATCCCATTTATATTTTAATTTATCATCTATATTATAATTAACTTATTTCGGATAAATAATACATAATTTAATATTCCGATTATTTTAATTTTTTAGGATATTTTCGGAAGAAAAAAAAACCAAAAAAATATTATTAATTTTTTTCATTACATAAATAGAAAAATACAAATTGAAAGCTCACACCGTACAAGAAAAAAAAAAAAAAAAACCCTCCCTAAAAGCAACAACGCAAATTAAGAAACGTCCAATTTAATATCTAGCTAATTATTTCTGGATCGAGCCCAAACATGCTCAATTAAATCCTGTCGAAGTTGGAGATGTTTCTGCTTATCCCGAAGTTGGACACCTCTTCTAACGTAGTCAATAAATGCTCCAGTTGATCCTTGACTTACGTGTGGAGGCGGTATGGCGTAATTGGGATCGTCGGACCAATCGATCGCTGCATTTCCTTCATTTTCGATAATCATGTTGTGCAATATAATGCAAGTTAACATTATATCCTTCAAGTTATTCTTGTACAAAAAACGACTAGGACCGTGAATCATTGCCAACGAGCTTGAAGCACTCCAAAGGCCCGTTCGACATCCTTTCTAGCAGCCTCTTGCAGTACCTTGAAATGTTGTCTCTTCGGATCTTGGGGACATTGAAAACTTTTCACAAAAGTAGCCCACTCTGGATAGATTCCATCGGTGAGATAGTATCCTTGATTATATTGCTTACTATTGATTGTGAAATTAACGGATGGCGCGAGTCCTTACAAAGTTTCAGTAAACAAAGGAGACTGGTTGAGCACGTTTATGTCGTTGTTGGAGCCTGCTACTCCAAAGTAGGCATGCCATATCCATAGATCGGCAGAGGCAACCGCTTCAAGCATGATTTTTGGAACGCCATGATCACCGCGTGTGAATTGGCCCTTCCAAGGTACCGGACAGTTCCTCCATTCCCAGTGCATGCAATCAAGGCTTCCTAGCATTCCGGAAAATCCGTGCCTTTCTTCGTGCATTTGTAATAGCTGCTGGCAATCTTCGGCGTTAGGCTTTCTCAAGTAGTATCCACCAAACAGTTCGATCACACAGCTGCAAAACTTAAAGAGACATTCTACGGCGGTTGTTTTGGCAACACGTAGGTACTCATCCCATTGATCGGCAGGTCCCCCATACGCTAATTGGCGGATGGCATCCGTACACTTTTGGAGTGGAGAGAACCCCTTTTATCCAGTTGCATCGACCCTCAACCGGAAATAGTCATTGTGGCCTTCCAATGCATCAACTATGCGTAAGAATAACTCTCTCGACATACGAAAACGCCGGCGAAACATCTCGCTTCCGTATATCGGATCTTCAGAGAAGTAGTCGAGGTAGAGTCTTGCATGCCCCGCCTCACGATCTCGACGAACATACGTTCTTCGTTTTGTAGCTCTGCCGTCAGAAGTCCCAGCACCGGCAAGTAACTCTTGTTTTTTTTAAGTAACAACTGTATTTCTTTCTCAGTCATATCATCAATTAAGAATTCAAGAAGACTATCACTTTCTTCAGAAGATGAAGACATTTTCGAGAGAAGAGGAGTGTAATGTTATGGAGTGAGATATGCAACAACCCGGATAGGACCTTTATAGACTAGAATTATAACGGCTAGTTTTGTAACGACTAGTTTTGTAACGGCTAGTTTTGTAACGGCTAGTTTTATAACGGCTAGTTTTGTAACGGCTAGTTTTGTAACGGCTAGTTTTGCAACGGAAAGAAGTACAACGGCTCGTTTTATACCGGAAAGAAATACAACGACTAGTTTTATAACGGAAAGAAGTACAACGGCTAGTAAATTAACGGAAAGAAGTACAACGGCTAGTTTCACAACGGAAAGAAATACAACGACTAGAATGCAAACAACGACTACTATCCCAAAGCTACATCCCCCACTTCTTCTTGATTTTATCCACCACAAGGAGATGGAAACGTAATTGTTCCTCTGTCATATTCGAGGTATCTTTCATCACTATTTTATACTCTTTAGTAGTGGCAATAGAATTCAATCCTTCGATCTTTTGTTTGTTTTGTTCTTCTAAGGCCTGGAGTCTTTGCTCAATAACGTCGAGGCTTTCTCCGGCATTAGACGTGCCTGCTTTTCCCTTGCCCTTGCTCAATCGCCTAGCCGCATTCCTCCCCATTGGACGAGTGTGTTCCGTCCTAACTTCCTCTCCAGCGCTCGAGTCGGTGCTTGAAGATATCACGTACTCTCCAGATGCCGATACTTTTGTCTTTTTTGAGCCGCGAGCATCGTCGTCTGGATTGGCAAACTTCGGGCTATCTTTCAAAACACACCAAGAACTCATATGATTAAACTCCCCTCCATGTTTTGCAGTATATTGAACCTTCGCCTTCTCTATGATATATGCATCACTACAACCGCTTCCCCAGACCTTATTCTCCAGATTGTAACAGCCACAGAACCATTTCACCTGTTTCTGCAGGGTATAGTAATGTGTCTTCAACTGGTTATGAGTCCTAAGTAGCGTGCCGCTTGGATGTTTCGTGTTGTATGCCTCGGCGATCCGAACCCACATTTGATCAAGCTTTTGATCGTTTCCAACAACAGAGTCTGTGCTGATATCGAGCCAACAACTACAGAGAAGAGCATTTTCATCATGAGAGTAAGTTTTCTTTTGTGGAGCTGGAGCCCTGGGTGGATGATCAGCAGCCTCAAAGTTAGCAGCAAGATTTATTTGATCAAGTCCAACTGGGGAGAACTGGGACGAGAAAGGAGAGGAACGCTAAGAGTTCGGGGTCGGAGTGTCTCTGTATGTATCGGAACTATCACTACCGGGCCTTCTCAATAAATTTATGCCCATCATCGGACGAAACCCAGACTGAGGAGGTTGCATGTACGGTATTTGATTCGGATGCATGTAGAATGCTGGTCCAGATGGAATAAAAGGCATGGGTTGGTTGTTGCTACCTTCCGGAAAATTTGGAAAATGAGTAGGAAAATGAGTTGGAAAATTAGGATTTTGAGGATTGAAGTTGGTAACAAGTGGACGAAAGTTGATATTTGGGGGCGACGCTTCTTCTCCGGAATTTGAAGAATTGAACCATTGCGTCCATGAATTTTTATCCATTTTTTTTTTTTTTTTGTGTGTGAAGAGAAGAAGAGAGGAAACTTATCTTGAAAAATGAAACTTGAGAGTATTAGATAATGTGGGGAAAATGATGAAGTGGGAAGATATATTTATAGGGCAAATTTAAATTAAAAAAATATATATATATATATTTTCTAAAAGCTAAATAATTTCAGTGAAAAGAAAAAGAAAAAAAATGGAGCCGTTGCAATAACGGCTATTTTTAAATACACACACATATATCTTAATTATCACACTTTTAAGCAGTAAAGGCAGCAAAAGAAAAAGAAAAAAAAACGAAAAAAAAATAATAATGAGGGGGACAGGCCTGCAGGCCGCAGGGCCCATGCCTGCACGCGCGTGGCGCCCACGCGCCTGCGCTGTCCCCTTTATTTGGGCGCGTCCCTCCCCCCTCCCCCCTCCCCCCGGGGCCTCCCCACTCGCGGCCATACCCAAAATATCTGGGTAGCGAAATTGCTACCCGGGTTTCCACCCCCACATCCCAAAAATCCTCCCCAATGGTGAATACCCAATTTTTGGGTATTTCACCTCTTTCCACCTCAGCAAAAAATCTCCCATTGGGGAGGGCCTAAATACGGACACTACCAAGAAAACGTACATGAAAACTTTCCCCATCCCGAGCCTACCACACACGCACACACATATAATCCGACAACAGTTTTTATGGTATTAAATTGGTAGTATGTCTTTCTAAAAAAAAATTGGTTCACAATAACATAAATAATAATTTAAATAGCTTTATTCTAAATCATTATTGAATATTCTTGCCTTAATTCCCACCAAATATAATTGGGTGTTATTTTTCTTTTTCATCTATTTTTTTATTAATGACAAGAATCTTATTATTTAACAATATTCTCTCATTGAATCACTAAAATTATGCCTCATCCAAAAAGTCTCGATTCTAGTAGTACAAAAAGTCTCTCATCCGAAGAGGGCCCTGCTCCGTGACTGCATGCACATCAAGAAAGGAATCGAAAAATCATCACTATGTTACAAAACAAATTAACAATGGACACCATCTAGAACAAAAAACAAAATATAAACTAAAGATGCAAAGGACCAGAAAGGTCGGAAAAAGACCAAAAGGGCTGGCAAAAGTCGCACGTCGGCGAGAAAAAAAAGTCTCAAGCGAGGAAAAATCCTCGCAGAGAAGAAAAAAGTAATTACGGTAATTTAGAGTAATCGCGACATTGCACAACTAGAATCAAGATTTTTTGCCACTACAAAATGTAGTTACGAAAAAGGAGAGTGGTCGCAAAAATAGTTTTAGTAACCACATGTCCACATGTAATTACTGTAGGGTAGCCACTTATAGTAAGATGCAAAAAAATTTTTTCTACTACTTTGTAGTTACTAATGTATTTGTAACTACAAGTAATTGGAAAATAGCTTGTCTATTGTAGCAAATTTTGGTTAAAATTGAATAAAATACTTTATATAACTACTAATAGTTACAAAATGGGTTATTTTTAGTAACCACTCTTGTAGTTACAAAAAGAGTAGCGGTAAATACTCTTTTTTCTTGTAGTGGTAGACACGATGCAGGCGAAATCAGCGAAACACCCTCAATCAAGAACATCAAGAGAAACTAGTGTTTCGGTGAATCTGAACCTTTACACCTGATGAATCATAAGATCTGCACCAACTAAAAATCAACGAAATAAAATGAAAAACGAATTATTGTTGCACTATTTTATACCCTAGTATACCGCAAGTGTACGATGCTACTGTGCCTAGTGACAAACAAGGTCGATCCCACATAATCTGTATTATGTAAGCTTAATACCCTAATCTTATTACCTCTACTCTATCTAGACTTTTGAATAAATGGATGAATTTGATATTTTCTAAAAACCTAATTGTTATTAGGCGGCGCTACTCTTAATTAGCCCTCCTCTCGAAGCCACTAATCGTGTAGGTCAATTAAGGATAGTTACCTTCTCGAGCCAACTATTACAGAAAAAGACTCTCAAGGGTTCCCTAAGCTGATGCCTAAGCAACTCCTCATTCCTCTCGGACGAATATTGGTACTTACGCTATTCGCTCGCATGCCTATTAACAATCCCCTTCTCTCGAAGTCGAATTGTTAAGCAAGTAGAATTACTCAATTTTCAAATTAAGCAATTCATAAACTAAGAACAAAGCATATAGATAGACAAACATAAATTGGAGTCTAGAATTAAAGATACATTTAAAATATAATTGTTTTTAAATCTACTTTCTAACCCTAAAACACAATAAGTGTTTAGCTACTTATAGTCAAAGTAAAAAACCAAATATAATCATAGACAAACATATTTTGAACAATTAACTAAAGACAAGAAATAGTAAAACCCGAATGTCGCTCTCCGATCGTCGTCTCGTCACTCCCTTGCTCTTCGATCTAGCTTCCAAGTACTTCTCCGATGATGATTGTGTGTCATTTTCGAACTAGATTTTTTTTTTTTTTTCAATTTTGGGAAAACTTGGGATAAAACGACCTTGAAAAAGGCCAAAAACACGTAAAGTACAAATTAGACTGCTACGCCGACTCGCCCGAGTCAGCCAACGCCTTATTGTCAAAGCAAAAAACCAAATATAATCATTGACATATGTGTCCAGCAGGGAACTTGGAGATTGACAGGAATATATGGATGGCCAAAGATCATAATAATCCCCTTACATGGGAACTACTTAGGGAGCTAGCAGGTGGGGTTACAGGCCCCTGGTTATGTGTTAAAGGCTGGAATGAGATACTACACAGTCATGAGAAAGTGGGCGGACGACCAAGAGAGCAAAGTCGCATGGTGGAATTTGGATGAACTATTTCTGATGTTGGTCTCTATGACCTTGGATTTGAAGGATTGTTGTTTACGTGGACGAATAAATAGTAAGGGGAAATAACATTCAAGAGAGATTGGATAGAGGTGTGGCGACTATGGTGTGGAAAAGCTGGTTTCCAAAGGCTCGTATTGAACATATGTTAAGAGGGAATTCGGACCATTGCCCTTTGTTTGTTAATTGGACATTGGTCAAAAGAAAGAAACAAGTTGTTTTGGTTAGAAACCATGTAATTGCAAGACAAAACGTGTTAATCGGTGATTGGCGATGAGTATGGCTCTAACTGTAACCCCATGGATCGAAAGAGCCTACTGGAGAAGATATCCAATTGCGGGGTCAGGCTCAAGTTGTGGGAGAAGAATAATTTCGAGAGCATAAAAGGGAAGATGACTGAATGCAAAACCAAGCTTGATAATCTTAGACTACTGCCATTAACTGAGTAGATACATGAATCAATTGATGATGTCAAGTGCCAACTTTCTAGTTTACAAATGATTAAGGAAAATATGTGGCATCAAGGATCGCGAGTTAATTGGCTGGGAAACAGAGATAAGAACTCGCTTTTTTTTCACTGAGTGGCAAGAGGGAGGAAGGATAGGAATGAAATAGAATGGCTCTGGGAGGGAGGGGATGGGGATGGTGAGTGGGTGGGGGAAGACGTGGATATTGCAAAGGCTTTGAAGGAGTACTTCACCACTTTGTTTACAACGGGTACTAATCTCAATAAAGACCATGCGATCGACGCAGTGGACTTGGTTGTTACATCAGAGATGCATGAGATGATATGGAAACCTTACATGGAGGGAGAATTAGTCAAAGCTCTTTCAAAGATGCACCCGACAAAGGCCCTTGGCCCGGATGGTATGTCTGTTATCTTCTACAAGAAAAGTTGGTTGAAATTACGTTTGCATATTGTTCCTATTCTTTAAGATATTCTTAATGGTAACTCGAGCCCTGAGGTACTGAATCACACTTATATTTATCATTTCCAAGAAAGAACACCTTGAAATGGTTATTGAGTTTCCTCCTATAAGCTTTTGCAATGTGATTTTTAAGATTCTAACTAAAACCATTTCTAATAGACTTAAATTGTGCCTCACAGACCTCTTTTCTTGTAATCAATCTGCTTTTGTCCCTGGACATCTTATTACTGACAATGCACTAACGATGTTTTAGATTTTTCACCATATGGGTCATTCCAATGCTAAAATGAATGGGTCTTTTGCATTTAAATTAGATATGAGTAAGACATATAAATGGGCTGAGTGGCTTTTTCTTAAAAGAGTATTGCATAGAATAGGGTTTGGGTTGGATTTTGTTAGTCTAATTATGAAATGCATCTACACTGTTTCTTTTTCTATTTCGCTAAATGGTCAGCTAGGTGATAGTTTCAAGCCATTAAGGGGACTAAGATAGGGAGATCCACTATCCCCATGCCTTTTTTTTTCTTTTCTTGTGTAGAAGCTTTCTCGGCATTAATTCAGAAGGTAAAGGATGGTGAGAGATTGCATGGGGTTAAAGTGTGCAAGGCAGCCCCGTCTGTATCGCATCTTTTCTTTGCAGATGGAAATATAATATTTGGGCGAGAAACAGAAGAGGAAATTGATGAAGTGGGGGAGATTATAAGGACTTATGAAAATGTTTTGAGCCAAATGATCTCGTTGGACAAATCCGAAATAAATTTCAACAAGGGGGTCGAGCTCCAAAAAAGAGAAGTACTTGTGGGAAGGCTAGGTGTTAGGTTGGTAGATAGATATTTTACCTTAGGTTACCGGCGTCGATTGGGAGATCGAAGACATCAATACTTAACACTATTATCTCTCGGGTGGAGAAGAAATTGAAGGGGTGGAAGATTATCCAATTCTTATTGAAGCAGACAACTCTACATTGTGTGACATATTATCCAACTGGGCAAACGAACTTTACTTACTTTGATTTTCTTATTTCTAATACTATTTCTTTTGCATCTTATTTTGAAACTGTTACTATTCAGTTGGTGCGTCGTTCAACCAATATGTTGGCCCATCTTTTAGCGCATTTTGCTTTTTCGTTATCATCTCCAAGCCAAGTGACTGGGCCTGTCCCGACTTCACTTGAACGTATTGTTATTTCGGAGGCTTCGGCCTAACTTATAATATTATTCGATTCTGAAAAAGGAATGAGATATAGCTTTCTCTAAAGAAAAGAAAAAAGGGGTTTTCTCTAAAAAATGAATGAAATATAGCTTTCTTTAAAGAAAAGAAAAAGGGGCTAGGAAAAAAATTAGGACAGTTGTTCTATTTTTAATTGCAACATAATAAGCTTATTAATGTTTGTTGCTAAGAATGTTTTTTTTTTTTTTTAAAATTACAACATCGGTTAGATATTTTAACATCTTATTGTATAGTCGCCACCATCATTAGATGCACTTTAACAAAACCTTCATATATCCTTCATCAATTTTAAAATTGGCAAGTTCACCGCCATCGATTAAGAATGGAAGGTGTAACAACTATAACTTCAATCTCTGATCCACTATATTATAGCAATGAATGCCAAGATATATTGTACATGTAAAACAATTTCATCACGATGTATCCATCGATAGTGATTGTAATGCAAAAACATATAAATTGATATTGCAATTCGAAAAAAAACACATAATTAATGAATAAATAAGAGATTTTAAAAATTATATTCAAATTAAAGATGAGACCAAACAACATAACTTTTTCTGGTAATTAACCAAAAAAAAAGAAAACGTCCTTGAATGAAAGAAAATCTCGACAAAGTACATTATTAAATTTTGTGTTCGAGAATTTATTGGTTGTCAAAGATAAAGTGGGCCCAATCATTACAGGCGTCATATGCAAACCAACATGTATAAAATTGACTGCTCCTGTCGTGTTTCATACTTATTACTTGTTGTCCTTGTGTTTTTTCTTAGATATTTAATTTCATTTGACTGCTCCTTTGCGATGCAGGGGGTAATTATTTTTTTTCAAGTACTTTTTAATTTATAGATTGCAAAGAGTTGTTCTAGAATGTTTGGAAAAATAATTTTAATTTTAATAAAAGTAATTTTAGATTAAAAGTTAAAAGTTAAAAATAGTTATTTTTTTTCAATTTTTTGGTATTTTGGTAAATAAATAAAAATAAATGATTCTATTCACAAACTAAAAGCTGCCTTAATATCAAACTCTTTACCTTTTACATTTGACCAAAATCACTTTTATCTTCAAACACTACATATTTTTTATTTTAAGCAATTTTACCACAATCACTACTGATATTACTTCTCAAAAGTTAAGCAAATGAAAACACCCCGTATTACATCCCTCACTCAAAATTTTATCATCCGTTATATATTTCAATTATCATTTTATTTATTTTATGTAATCAATCATTATTCATAAAAAAATTTACGATATAATTATATAAACACCAATTTCAACATGACAAACAACGTTTTTGGAGTGATATATACATCTTTATCTACACATCCCCATGATGTTTATCACACCAAACCAGTGATATGGACTTTCCAAAAATTGAAATGTACCAAAGATTTAGTAGTCTTGGACTATGTGCTTTGTTTGGTTATAAGACAATACCAAATATAACTTGGTCACGCAAAAATTATATCCATCAAAGAATGAAAAATTTGAATAAAACACAGAAACCTATATTTTGGTTTAATGCTACATCTCGAAGAAATAACATTCTTTAGATGGGGAATTGTTGTGAATCATCCATCCTAAACTAGTGGCCATTATAAGATATCTAACAGTGCTCAAGAATTGTGAGCAATAATTCTCAAGAGTTGAAAGAATGATTTCTGAATTAATTTTGTATTAATTGAATGGGTGGGTTTTCACCCCTATTTATACAATTACTATAATAACAATAATAATAACTGCCTTAATGAATTAACAGTTAAGTATTAGTTAAATATCCTAACTTACAAAGACTAATTATAGACTAACTAATTTATAATATTATTAAATCATATACTCAATATCCCTCCTTAAAATGTGAATGAATATTGATAATTCCCATTTTGGTCTTGAAATTTTGGAAGGAAGTTGATGGCAATGGCTTGGTCATAATATCAGCAAGATTGGCCTCTGTTGGTACATGGATGATTTTGAGCAAGCCTTCTTTGATCTTTTGCCTTGTATAGTGAAAATCTATTTGTATATGTTTTGTCTTCTCATGTAGAACTGGGTTGTGAGCTATGAAAAAAGCAGCTTTGCTGTCAGTGTAAAGTATTGCAGGTTGTGGGTGATGAATTTGTAAATCTTGGAGGATGTATTTGATCCATTGCAGCTCAGCCGAGGTGTATCCTGTTATAGTTCGGTATGTGGTTGTATAGACGAAGATGTAAAAATCAGATAAAGTCGAGGCTAGAGTTTGACTCTATATCCGTAAGACGAAATTGCCACGTACTCTGGTGCAATACGTTTAGTAGCAAAACGCCTCCAAGATACAACGACTTTAAAACTTCAGAACGCTGCACTACGAGTCGGAAGTTATCGGCGAACTTACTCGGATATTTGGAACTTTCGGACTCTACTAATGCAGAATTTAGAAAAGCTTTTGAATTGTAAAGAACTTGTGAATTCGAATGTATGAAATGAAATGTGGAGGGGCCTATTTATATATGTTGAAGAGTTGAAGTGCCTTTTTGGAAAGACACCTCTTCACCCCTTGGACTGGACCCACCAGTTCTCTGGGCGGTCGCACCCGCAGGCTGACCCGCGCCCTGGCGGGCGACGGGTCGCACTGGTTCGCTGGCGGGTCGGTTCGACCCAATGCCCCAGTCCGGTTCGACCGGTCCGGTCCACGTCACCGCACCGCCTGACTCGTCTGGACCACCTAGCCAAAACTTTAAGGCTCCTCGCGACGACGCGTACGTGCGAAGTGCAAAGTGCGCCTCTAAAGCGACTCAATGCGACATGTGCGACGTGCGCGTGCGGGCTCGGGCTCGGATGGTGCGAAGCACCATCCTCGGGTCCCACTAGGATCCACCATAAGGTCCACCATAGGGGAGCACACTTGATAACTACTTATCAAGTGCTCTACTAAATAAGGAGTATCCACTTACTCCAGTTTTTCTATGTGGGACAAGTTCCCATATATTTACTTCATAAACTCTTCAACTTCCATGTTTAAGTTGCAATCTTTGACAATTAATATCTCATTCACCCGAAATTGGTTTTGAGCATATTAATACATTAAATTCATCTACTCGAAGTGTAGATTATGAATTTGCAACTTGTTTCCATTTTTAACAAATGGATTGAATTAATTAAATTGGTCAATTTTGAGTCAAAATCCAAAATTCCAAATTAATTTCCAACAATCCCCCACATGAATGATATTAATGCAATGCACACCTAAGAAAGTCCCAATGAGCCGTCCCTTCATCAGGATAGGTAGCTTCAGGCTTTGAACCTTCCCTAGTGAGATGCCATCGGATTTACTCACTGCTCAGTGAACATGATGTCTTGAACTGGTCAGCTTTTGTGTAAATCAAGTACAATGACAACCACAAAGTAACGACTCTAATATCCTTTTGGTTCTCACGTTGTTGTCCATTTTGGCCATGGACCTTATCTCGGATTCATAAGTGTGTACTGAAAATATTACATTTGTCAGTTTGAAGCGGCCCCACTTCACACTTATATAGGTGATCTCCTATTAAAGGTACCCTGAAATACCTTACCACGAAGGTATAGGAATCATTAAAAGCTGTTAAGCTTACTCTCACCACATGTCATCAGGTTTTGTACCAAATAGGTACAATTGGCACTTGAGCGGAATCGAGAATGAGCTTGAAATTTGTTTTCAAGTGCAAAACTGAGTGCTTCAAAGCTTAGTTGTCTCGTTGAACCAAGTTCTTGGGATCCTCCAATCATCATGGACGAGTTACCACTATGAACACTCTTTAGTGTGTGGGTTTTAGCCCCATTCCCCTTACCGCGCTATACATTTGATCTCGACCAATGCCTTTAGTCAGCGGATCCGCGATGTTATCTTTTGACTTTACGTAGTCAATGGAGATGACTCCACTTGAGATCAAATGTCTAACGGTATTGTGTCTCCTCCGGATGTGTCGAGACTTACCATTATACATGTGGCTTTGTGCCCTCCCTATAGCAGACATGCTATCACAGTGTATCATCACGGGAGGCACTGGTTTGCACCAACCAGGAATATCCTCTAAGAAGTTTCGAAGCCATTCTGCCTCTTCACCAGCCTTGTATAAAGCAATGAACTCCGATTCCATTGTGGAACGAGCTATGCAAGTTTGTTTAGAAGATTTCCAAGCCACTGCTCCTCCACCTATAGTGAATACATAACCACTGGTGGATTTTGAATCTTTTGTATCAGATATCCAGTTTGCATCTGTGTATCCTTCCAATACGGCTGGATATCTTGTATACAAAATTCCATGATTCATGGTATGTTTTAAATACCTTAAAACTCTCATCAGAGCTTTCCAGTGATCCTTGTTAGGATTACTTGTAAATCTACTAAGTTTGCTAACTGAATATGCTATATCCGGACGCGTACCATTTGTCAAGTACATCAGGCTTCCAATAATTCTTGCATATTTCAATTGCAGCACTGGGTCTCCTCTATTTTTGGCTAAGTGTAGATTAACATCTACAGGAGTGTTAGCCGGGGGTACGTCATAAGCATCAAATTTCCTCAACACATTCTCAACGTAATGAGTTTGTGATAGGAAAATTCCATCAGAAGTTCTAGAGATTTTCATCCCTAGAATGACGTCAGACAGACCCATGTCTTTCATGTCAAAATTTCATTTTAACATGTTTTTAGTATTCACGATCGAGTCATGATTACTTCCCGTAATAAGCATGTCATCGACATATAGACACACTATCACATAATCTTGTGGAGTGCCCTTTATATAGACACACTTATCGCACTCATTGATTTTGAAACCATTTGAGAGCATCACATTATCAAATTTTTCATGCCATTTAAGAGGTGCTTGTTTGAGTCCGTACAAAGATCTAACAAGTTTGCACACCTTCTTTTCTTGGCCAGGAACTACAAACCCTTCAGGTTGTTCCATATATATCTCCTCCTCCAATTCCCCATTTAAGAAGGCCGTCTTCACATCCATTTGATGTATCTCAAGGTTATGCAGAGCTGCAATAGCAATGAGAACTCTAATGGAAGTGATCCTCGTAACTGGGGAATACGTATCAAAGAAGTCGTATCCTTCTCTTTGTTTGAACCCTTTGGCTACCAATCTAGCCTTATACTTATCAATTGATCCATCGGCTTTATACTTCCTCTTTAGGATCCACTTGCATCCAAGTGGTTTACAGCCTGGTGGTAGATCTACAATCTCCCACGTGTGATTTTGCATGATGGACTCGATTTCACTGTTTATTGCTTCTTTCCAGAGAGGAGCATCTGGACTGGACAATGCCTCATGTATTGTCCTGGGTTCACTTTCCATCATGTATGATAGAAAATCCGGCCCAAAAGACTTTTCCTTTCTGGCCCTTTTACTACATCTCGGTTCATCATTACCCTCAGTTTCTTTATTAACCTCAACAGGTGAACCATTTGTAATTTCATAAGTTCTTTTACGAGAACTTACTTCTGTGTTTTTATTCTTAGGAAATATGTTCTCAAAGAACACTACGTTCCTTGACTCAATAGTCATTCCCACGTTTATGTCAGGAATGTCTGATTTGTGCACCAGAAATCGATATGCACTATTGTTATGCGCATATCCAATGAAAATGCAATCAACAGTTTTAGGTCCTATTCTCACTTATTTTGGCTTAGGTACTTCAACCTTAGCTAGGCACCCCCACACTTTAAGGTAATGGTAGGAAGGTTTTCTTCCTTTCCACAACTCGTACGGAGTTTTGTCCCTTTTCTTATGTGGCAATTTGTTAAGAATGTAGTTGGCAGACAAGATTGCTTCCCCCCACATGTTTTGGGGTAAGCCCGAACTTATCAACATAGCGTTCATCATCTCTTTTAGAGTACGGTTCTTGCGTTCTGCAACGCCATTTGATTGAGGTGAATATGGAGCTGTAGTTTGATGAATAATACCGTTTTGTTGGCAAAATTCTTCAAATGGAGCTACATATTCTCCACCTCTATCACTACGAATCACTTTGATTCTTTTGCTAAGTTGATTTTCAACTTCATTCTTATAATTTTTGAATGCCTCAATGGCTTCATCTTTGCTTTTCAAAAGATATACATAACAGTATCTTGTGCAATCATCAATAAAAGTAATGAAGTAATTCTTACCACCTCTAGTTTGCACAAACTTTAAATCACACACATCAGTATGAACAAGTTCTAGAGGTGAAGTAATTCTATCAACTGAATGGAATGCTGTTTTGGCCAATTTTGCCTCCACACAGATCTCACACTTTTGTGAATCAAATTCCATTCTAGGAAGTAAATCTAAATTCACTAAACGTCGAAGTGTATTTTGATTTACATGTCCTAATCTACCATGCCAAAAATTAGAACACTCAAGCAAATAATTAACTTCACTTATATTAATATTGCGCTTAATGTCGCGCTTTACAGTCATTACATTCATTTTGAAAAGGCTCTTTTCGAGATAGCCTTTCCCAATAAATTGACCACATTTGGCCAGTACAAAATTATTTGCTTCAAAAACCAACCTAAATCCGGCCTTAATCAATAAAGAACCGGAGACTAAATTCTTGCGAATGTTTGGGACATGCAGCACATCCACGAGAGTTAGTTCTTTTCCCGACGTCATCTTCAACACGACCTTTCCCAATCCTACCACTTGAGACGTTGCAGAGTTTCCCATAAAGAGCTTTCTGCCATTGATCTCTTGGTAAGTGGAGAACAGTTCCTTGTCTGAACAGATATGACGGGTAGCCCCTGTGTCGATCCACCACTCCCTTGGATTATCTACCAAGTTGGCCTCGAATACGACGGCGGACAGATCCAATTCAGACAGTTCTTCTGGCAAGGATTTGTGCTCGGCAAGGTTGGCCTGATTCTTTTGGCCTTGATTTGCTTTCTTTGGCAGTCGACATTCACTCGACTTGTGTCCGGGCTTATCACAGTTATAACAGTTACCTTTGAATCTTTTGTTCGAGGTCTTCTGTTGCTTATTAGAGCCAGCACTGCGTTTTCTCTTCTTGCCACTTCCGGACTCTGCCAAATTCACACGTGCCTCACCACGGTTCTTGTCGCTTTTGACTTCGGATTTTCGGTTGTCTTCCTCGATCCGTAGTCTCACGATCAAGTCCTCAAGCCCCATTTCCTTGTGTTTGTGCTTGAGATAATTTTTGAAATCCTTCCATTGAGGCTGTAGCTTTTCTATGAATGCGGCTACTTGAAAGGATTCCGATAGTTGCATACCTTCAGCATGAATCTCATGGAGGATCAACTGCAACTCTCGAACTTGGTCCATGACCGTCTTCGAGTCCACCATTTTGAAGTCGAGGAACCGTCCGACAATGAATTTCTTCATTCCGGCATCCTCCGTTTTATACTTTTTCTCCAAAGATAACCACAATTCTTTTGCGGTTTTAAAAATGGAGTAGACATTGTAAAGTGAGTCGTCTAATCCATTCAGAATGTAATTTCGACACAGGAAGTCGCTGTGGTTCCAAGCGTCCCAAGCAGTCATTCCCTTTTTATCCCCTGTTTCAACAGTAGGAGGATCTTCCCTCAAGAACCGGGCAAGACTGAGAGTTGTCAAGTAGAACAGCATTTTCTGCTGCCATCTCTTAAAATCATTTCCAGCAAATTTAGCCGGTTTTTTGGCATGAGCAGCAGGGATGGAAGGAGTAGAAACAGTAGAAGACATCTCCGAATATACAAAAATTTCGTCTTACGCTGTTATAGTTCGGTATGTGGTTGTATAGACGAAGATGTAAAAATCAGACAAAGTCGAGGCTAGAGTTTGACTCTATATCCGTAAGACGAAATTGCCACATACTCTGGTGCAATACGTTTAGTAGCAAAACGCCTCCAAGATACAACGACTTTAAAACTTCAGAACGCTGCACTACGAGTCGGAAGTTATCGGCGAACTTACTCGGATATTTGGAACTTTCGGACTCTACTAATGCAGAATTTAGAAAAGCTTTTGAATTGTAAAGAACTTGTGAATTCGAATATATGAAATGAAATGTGGAGGGGCCTATTTATATATGTTGAAGAGTTGAAGTGCCTTTTTGGAAAGGCACCTCTTCACCCCTTGGTTGCACCCTTTGGACTGGACCCACCAGTTCTCTGGGCGGTCGCACCCGCAGGCTGACCCGTGCCCTGGCGGGCGACGGGTCGCTGGCGGGTCGGTTCGACCCACTGCCCCGGTCCGGTTCGACCGGTCCGAACCGCCGACCCGGTTCGACCCACCGGCCGGTCCGGTCCGCCCAACGATCCAGTCCGGTTCGACCCGGTTCCTGGCCGAACCGGTCCACGTCACCGCACCGCCTGACTCGAACCGCCACGAACTCGTGAGCCATCCGTCTGGACCACCTAGCCAAAACTTTAAGGCTCCTCCAGACGACGCGTATGTGCGAAGTGCAAAGTGCGCCTCTAAAGCGACTCAATGCGACATGTGCGACGTGTGCGTGCGGGCCCGGGCTCGGGCTCGGGCTCGGATGGTGCGAAGCACCATCCTCGGGTCCATTTTAGCCAAAGGCTAAAATCCCACTAGGATCCACCATAAGGTCCACCATAGGGGAGCACACTTGATAACTACTTATCAAGTGCTCTAGTACATAAAGAGTATCCACTTACTCCAATTTTTCTATGTGGGACAAGTTCCCATATATTTACTTCATAAACTCTTCAATTTCCATGTTTAAGTTGCAACCTTTGACAATTAATATCTCATTCACCCGAAATTGGTTTTGAGCATATTAATACATTAAATTCATCTACTCGAAGTATAGATTATGAATTTGCAACTTGTTTCCATTTTTAACAAATGGATTGAATTAATTAAATTGGTCAATTCTGAGTCAAAACCCAAAATTCCAAATCAATTTCCAACATATCTCGTAGCCCTATATTATGCTGCTGCTGAGCTTTTACTCACTGTGACTTGCTTTTTGGATTTCCAGGAGATTAAGGATTGTCCAAGGTAGATGGCATATCCAGTTACACTTCTTCTGGTTTAGGGACATCGTGCCTAGTCTGGGTCACAGAATCCCTGCAGCTTAAAGTTATTGTCAGTAGGATAAAACAAGCCAAGGCCTGGGGTTTCTTTCATGTATCTCAGCACCCTATGTGCTGCAGTCAAGTGAATCTGTAATGGATTGCTCATGTATTAAGTTCAGTTTGGATAGAAAAATCTAGATCTGGTCTTGTTATAGTGAGGTATAACATTTTACCTACCTATCTTCTATATGCAGCTGGGTCTTTTAAAGGGGGCTATTTCATCGGTTAAAAATATGTTTTTCATACATTGGTGTAGAACAAGGTTTGCTTAGTAAATCATCACGTAAAAAAGCGTTATTAACATCACATTGGTGAACTAACCATTTGTTGGCAACAACAACAGCTAATAAGATTCTGACAGTAGTAATTTTAGTTACGGGTGAAAAAGTATCAAAATAATCTATGCCTTCTTGTTGAGTGTAGCCTTTTGCTACCAATCTTGCTTTATATCATCCTATATTGCCATCAGATTTATGATTTATTTTGTATACCCACTTACAACCTATACAATGTTTTCCTACAGGAAGATCAACTAAAGCTGCAATTTCAGAGTTCATTGCTTGTATCTAGTTTTCATCAACTTTTGCTTGTTTATAAAACTTTGGCTCAGTTATCTTGCTAATAGCTGCTGTAAAACACTGGTGACTAGTAGAAAGTGTAGATGTTGTCAAATAATCAGAAATTGGATATCTAACAGTGTGAACCATATTACTAGATTTGATGGTGTTATCATTATGGCTCAAAGAAGGGATTAAAGTAGTTTTCTTTATAATTGTCAAGATATACAGGAATTTGTCTTGTTCTAGAAGACCTTCTAAGTTCATTTCCAGTGTCATCATGTGTAAGGGAGTTAGAGATATCTGTAGAGTGAACATCATCATCTGTAGAGTGAACATCATCACCTTAGAGTGAACATCATCAACATTATTTATGCTGTCTGAGGTCAATTCATCCAATTCTTCTTGGAGGTCTTGATGAACTAAATCATCCACACCTGGGTTAACAAGATGTTTTGCAGGCTACACAAGTGGAGCATCTGATACTGTATACTCAGAATTTTGCTGTGAGGATTCAGTTATGCTATCAACGAGGAAAATGTTATCAATAGTTGTAGGATCACAATCCTTGGAAAAGGGAAAAACATTTTCATGGAATCTGACATTTCTTGAACTAAAAACTTTGTTAGTAGATAATTCGAGAATTTTATATCCTTTTGTGCCAAAAGGATAGCCAATGAGGATGCATTTTACATCTCTAGGCTGAAACTTATGCCTATGAGCTGGTATAGTGCTAGCAAAACACAAACAAAAGATAGATCAAGTTCTTTGTTATAGAGCTTTTCAAATGGTGTCTTATTATTTAAAACTGTAGAAGGGGTTCTATTTATTAAATGAGCAGCTGTTTGTATACAAGTAGACCAATAATTTAGTGGAAGAGAAGACTGAAAAAGTAAGGTCTTGCAACATGTAAAATATATCAGTGTTTTCTCTCAACCACACCATTTTATTGTGGGGTTTCAACACAAGAAGTCTGATGTATTATGCCATACTTATGATAAAAATCAGTAAGGATGAACTCAGTACCATTATCACTTCTTAAAGTTTTAATTTAAGAACAAAACTGAGTGAAAACCATATTGTAGAAATTTTCTAATGAAAGTTTAACATCAGATATTTTAGCAAATAAACCCAAGTGCACCTACTGTAACCATTTTATTATATAGTACTCCCTCCATTTCAAAATAAGCACCTTTTTAGACAAAATGAAAATTTCAAAATAAGTGTCGCTTTAGCACCAAAAACCACAATTCTTCCAATTTTATCATAAACAACCTACTTAATTTATTGATTATTTCCTTATTCCATAAAATATATCAAATAAAATGGATTCTACATGGAAATATTTGTCTTTTATAAGATTTCGACCACTATGCTACTTTAATTATATATTAGTCAATTTAATTATTTATACACGTAGTTATAGAATATCTTATAACCGTCATTTATTGGGGACAATTGTACCCTTAACCTTTTCTTTTGGTCCAATTTAGCCCATCAGTTAACATATCCGTTAAGTTTCCATTAAATCAGCCAAATAAGTAGGGGGCATGACACGTTATCATTATAATACATGTATCTGACCATGTGAAAAATGTAAAGAGAAAAAGTAAAAAAGAAAAATGAAAATATTTAAGCATTGATCACTCCATATTTTACGTGATTTTTAGGCATATATTCATAGCTAAAATATTACAAAATTATGTGAATAATATTTTCTAAACCCTCGTCTTAATATGTTTGATAGATTTTGCTTGTTTGTTGATTTTACAGTATTTTCAGTACAAAGTAACACATATTTGGAGTAATGAAGAAATTCTGGTGCCAATCAAGCAAAAGAAGGCTTAGATGGAAGGAAACAAATAATTGGGGCCAAAACAAACATATTGGAGGGACCTAGAATGAAGTTGGATTAGCTTAGAAGAAAGAGTGGAAGTGTTTAATTGGTGGAGCATTTACTCGACTGAACATGAATCTTGCTTAGTGGTACATTCGCGTCAGGGTCGAATATGCTTGTGTCGTGGAGTATTCGCTTCACCATAAAAAAATCTTCCCCATCGTGCAAAATGTCGTTGTTAGAAAAGAGAGACACACGGAGAAGGGCTTTATCCGATTTGATCCCAATATTAACCTAATATTTTGTACTCCTATAAATACGTAGACCTAGTTATTTGTCATATATGTTATCATAGAGAGTTTTTAACCTTAATATCAATTTCTATTTGAGAATTTTTAGAGCGTAGTTCGAGAGTCGAGGAAGAAGAGAGATTCATCATGTCATCCTCATCGGGAACTGTAGTATTTCTTACTTTATTTCTTGTTTATTGTGTATGTAAATGGTTCTATTTAAAATAATTATTTTTATCAATTATGATATGGAGTAGTCATTTTATATTTAGGTTTTAGAAAGAAGGTTTTAATTATAATGTAGGTGTTTATATATTATCCGTAATTTGTGTGCGTTATGTAGTTATTTGGTGTTGTGTTATGATTGATGTTGGGTTAGTTTGGTCACAGATTATCCTAGGGATTCATTTAAACAGCGTTCCACCTAAAATTCACATCTAACTAATCGAGTCTTTAAACCGAATTATAGTTCCTATAGGCTGATGATCACAAGTGTAGTTTAAAGCCCCTTCCAGAGCGAATAAACCATCAATTATATGAAAGAGTCACCATCTCAGATCGATTACTATACATGTAACTACTAAAAGTATTAAAGATCAATGCACTCACAAATATCTCAAACTTCCTAATTTATTGAATATTTATGTTATACGTTATAGGCATATTAAAGAATTTTCTCTCGAATCTTGATTTATGAAGCCCAAGATGTCTAACAGTTGGCCAAACTATCAAATATTCAATCAACACAAGAACATGGAAAAAACAAATAAAACGGGATCCGATCAATTAAATAGAATCAAAAGATCACATAGTCTACATTCTTAATTCATTTATATAATATAAAAGAAAACAAAAGAAAAGCAATATAACAAAAGGCAAGGATAAGATTTGAACAAAGCACCTCTGGCCTTTTGATGCCTCTATCACCACGTGCATAACCACTGAGCCACAACATACATTCATTCACCAGACGCACCATTTATTTATATATCAATAGCAATTGTATTAAAAAAGAAAAATAAAAAATAAATATGGTCGCGGGTCGTGGCGCGGACCCGTTTCTACGAACACGAATTCACAATTCGTTGTAATTGAGTGAGTTTTTGGAGTCCGCCAATTAAAAATGGAGGGTATACAATAAGCGTATTGTGTGTTGGGTGCACGCAAGACTCACTCTTTATAAAGAAAATAAATTTCGAATTTGCATCTATAACAATACATATCGTTGTTATGGACATAAAAAGTACTCTTAAAGAAATAAGGGAAAAAGTGAGGTATTTAAAATCCGAATAGGAGATAAAAGATTATGGAAAAACTCAGAAGTATCTATACGTTGAATTGGGAGACCAGGTTTGTAAAATATTAGTTCCTCAACTTGCATATATCCAAAACATTATCATGCAACTTAAGGTGGATAAGGTGAAAATGTTAGTACTCCTAGATTGGTTGAAATGTGGACATAAGAAAAGATTCATTTGTGTCTAAAAAAAATGACAGAACTATTGGGAGTTGAAATTTCATACTTATGTATAATGTGCGCATTATTGTACTAACCTCAATGCACTCAAATAGATATTACTTTTTCAAAGAACTTGTCAGTACCAGTGGAATGATAATTAAAAAAGTATTTTTAATATCTAAAAGATACTCTTGACATGAATTTGTTCTTTCCATATTAGAGACAAGAAAGACTAAATATAAAATTGTAACTTCTAAAAGAAACATTCAATTGTCTCATACTAAGAGACAAATAAAGGACTACAATTGTAACTAACAAAGAAGTGTTGAAACTACCCCGTAATTCGAAAAACCAAATAATATTTTCATTAATTTCTTTGCGATTTCTTAGTCAGAAAATGATCGCAAGTAGGAGAAAACCATTATTTCTTAGAAAGGGGGTCAAAGTAAGTAATATTATATTCTTGTCTATTTGGTTAATAAGTATGGAAATTTAATCGAAAATGATAAGAAAAATTCAAGGGTCATGTTCTTTGGATAAAGTTTGAGTCTTATTTTACATCAACATCGATGAAGTTCTTGGAAATTCATCGGTAACAAATTATCAGTTTACATTATTATTCAAAGAAAAGTCGCTACATACATGTAGGAAATGGGTTGTGCAACATTCTCATGTGGGGAAGGGAACAACAGTTTTTATGTATTGGTGGTCAATTAATTTCTTGTCAATTTCTCTTTTCTAGGATTCAAAATGTGTAAATTTGTCATCTATCTTGACCAAATTCCACCTCTTATCAGTAACTGTTAAAAATATTCAGTTTCCAAATCTGAATCTTTTAGTAGTTCTTGGTACAACAATAATTTTTTTTTTGATAAATGGCAGTTTGTGATTGGTTCTTATTGTTTCTTTTAATTTTTATGACTGAATTCAGATTCTTTTGCTGATTTTGGGTCGGATTACCTGTATTGTTTTTGGTTTCAAATAAAAATTAAATAAATAGTTTTTATAAACAATGAGAAAATAACTTTTTTTATTTTTTTATTTCCTATACAAATAATCAAATTATATTATTTACCTTATAACTTTTTATTTATTTATAAATAAATCTATATATTTCTCTTTACTGATGCAACAATATATAAATAGTAAAGTTCTGCTATTTTTTTGTTTTTGAAAATTTAGAGATAAAATTCTTTAACATTTTATTGGAAAGGGAGAATAAAAGGCCCAATGAAAATTCTCAATGTTGCACACGCATGCATATGGTGATCACGGTTTATAGCGGTTTAAAGATATGAAAATCTTCAGAACCGAATGAAACATTACAAGAAAAAAATCAAATTAGAGATGGATCCGTTTCTAAACTAAAGCAGGGATGGACTTGAGATCAAAATTTTGTCTCTATAATGCTTGTCTCTAAAATTTGGAGACCGATTTATTCCATCTCTAAATTTAGTGACGGAACACTACAAGAAAAATTCAAATTAGAGACGAAAATAGTAATATATAATATTAGTAATCGCTAGATAAAAACAAAACAAAAATGAAATATTGACGGAAAGTGATAAAAAAATCATTAGTATCCGATTAGTGATGAAATAACAACCAAATATTAGAGACAAATATAATTCGGTTCCATTATGTAGCTAATTTGATCTCTAACTTCACAATAGAGACGAAAATTCTGTCACTTAATTTAGAGACGAAATGATCGGTCTCTAAATTTAGAGACAAACATTATAGAAATCAAACATTTCTTCTCAAGTCTGACACTACTTTAATTTAGAGACGGATATCATGTGATTAGAGATGAATTTTTTCGTCCCTAATTTGAATTTTTCTTGTACTCAAATTTTCGTGTCTATTATGAAATTAGAGACCAAATCACTTACAGAATAGAGACAGATTGTGTTTGTCTCTAATATTCAGTTATTATTTCGCCACTAATCAGATACTAATGAACTTTTGCCACTTTATATCCCTATTCTATTTCTATTTTATTTTTCTTCAGTGACCGATATTATCCGCTATTAATTTTCATGTCTAATATGAAAGTTTCTCGTAGTGAGAGGTCGGAGATATTAAGAGATTTCCAAAAAAATCTCCAGAACTGCCTTGTTGATCGGTTCATTTTATTTCGGAGATCGGATCTGTTTGGTTTGGTTATTCAGATTTTTTTAGAGTTTCCTTTTAATCCTAATACCAAAATGTACGAAAAAAGTATAATGTTGTCTTTAAGATAATACCATATTCTTAAAAAATTATTATAATAAAAGAAGAAGAAGTATAATATTAAACAACTTATAAGTTATTTATTGAAAAGAGTCTAAAACTTTAACTTATAATAATAATTACAAGTTACAAAAGTAGATGTCTCTTTAAAAACAAGAATATCACTAAATTATAAAATTATCAGCTATTGATAATCTCTTTGGACCTTTTATTGATTCTTTTTTATTTATAAAACTCTATTTGTATACATTTTGATAGGTATGGCCCGGTGACCTCGGGTCAGGTTGATCCGACCCGGAGCAACTGAGCCCAGAAGAACGAGCCCAGCAACCAAGTCGGCCTAGAAGCGCGCACGAGCCCGGAACGGCCCAGTCACGGCATATTTGGAAAGTGAGATCCCCACGATCTCCTTCCAACTCCCATGCAGATTTGGTGGCGTAATTGTAGGGATTTAGTTAGGGCTTGAATTGAGTAGTATAAAGGGTAGAATTGTACTCAGATTTAGGGTTCGCACTTTGCACTCCTAAACTGTAACGTGCACGATTGAAAGGAAGATAGTGAAAAATACCCCGGCAGGTGATATTTTACGCCTGTGGACATAGATCTCCGGATCGAACCACGTACATCTTGTGTTCTTTAATTATCTTGCATTGGGTTGTGTTACAAATTGAATTTTACTTCGAGTTCTCTTGATAATCGGATTGCGCGTTATCAATTGGCGCCGTCTATGGGAACGATTGGCAAGAAAACCCTAGTTTATTTCAACGTCATCGCAATCGCTATGGTGAATACTCGTAGGTCTGCTAATCCTACCCGGTCCCGTCATGATCCTCCTGTGGACCAGAATCCGCCGCCCCGTCAACGAAACCAAGATCTGCCCGCGGAACATGCCAACATGCCGAATCATCCCCCTGCTGATGATCCGGCGCAAGTTAATCCTCCGCTTGCCCCCGAGTTGTCGCAGGTGCAGCGAGCCTTTCTTCAGGAACACGCCGCTCTGTTCCAAGAATGGAACAATCGGCGCGCCCACTCCGGTGAGCGTGCCAACAATGGCGCTGTAAACGTGAGAAATCCGCCCCGTGATTTGTCACGTGAATTGGACGAAGATCCCCCTCATCGAGCGAAGCTTGCGCGTCGACGACGGAGGACAGCCTCTCCAGTGGATAACCGCAGTTCTAATGGGTCGAGGCCCCGAGACGTCCACGAAGGCGTGCATCGCCGAAGACCTGTAGACGCCCCGAAGCGTGCTCGCTTAGACCAATCTCGTGTGCTGGATCCCTTGGAACAAGAGCAAGCCCAATTTGCCGCGGAGCTTGACAAAGTGTTGGGCCTCGATGCTGATGGGGAAATCATCACCACGTTCTCCGACGAGATTCTTGCTGTCCCACTCCCAGAGGGGTTTAAGCTTCCCCCAGTGGCCGTATACAACGGCACCGGTGATCCAAGTAATTTTTTGAACGCCTTCAAGTATGCTATGTTCAACCGCAATTGCACTCCTCACCATTTGTGTAAGGTGTTTCCTGAGTATCTCCAAGACGAAGCTAGACTTTGGTTCGATTCTTTGCCCCGGGGCAGCGTAACCTCTTTTCAGGATCTTTCCGAACAGTTTTGGGCGCGTTTTCATACGCGGGCAAAGCCCATGGCCACCTTGGCTGACCTCATGAATATGGAACAACGGGATGGAGAAACTGTTACCCAATTTCTTGATCGTTTCACGGCGGAGAGCCTTAAGGTGGGCAGCCGGTCGGACGATGTTATCATCAACGCCTTCATGAATGGCCTTCGCCTGGGACCGCTTTACACCGAGTTGGTTCGGAACCCTCCAGTTACACCGGGCTTTGTTTAACATTCTATGTAGGTTCGCCAAGGCTGAGGAGCAGACTCGACGTAAACGTGAGAGGCATGCCAGTAAGCGCGGATCAGATGGAACACAACCCGGGCCCAATATTCGGCCTAGTGCGTTCTCTCGTTTAAACCGAGGACGTCTGGAACCTCGCGGAGATATCCCCCAACTTACTCCGCTTACAAAATTACGAGCCGAAATTCTTTCTGTTCACAAGAACGATCTGCGGCCGTGCCCGCGAATGACTGCTCCGGCAGAAAAGCATAACTGCGACAAGTGGTGCGCACCACCATGATCATGGACATGAAACAGAGGAGTGTGGAGAGCTGGGAAAAGAAATCGAAGATTGTCTAAAGAGGGGTTTCTTACGGCAGTATGTCGCTCGGACCGACGACAGGCCTCGGTCAAGCCAGAATGGAGGTTCGCAACAAAACCGCGGAAGTTACAATGACCACGGTCCACGGAAAAACAGGCCGCAATGGCAGAATAACAGGTCTGGGTACAACAACTATGCGCGGCAGGACCAGGGAAGTCGTCAACAACCCCACTTGTTGCCGCAACCGCCTCCTCATGGAGGATCCGGAGACAATCCGCCTACTCACGTCATAAATGTGATTTATGGGGCCATCCCCACTGGGGCTTCCCGAAGTGCCTTGAAGGCGGAAGCGCGCAGGCCTCTTCCCGACGAGCCGGGACACAAACGCCTCCACCAATCTGAAACCGTAAGTTTTAGCAACAAAGATCCTGTTCCCGAGCTCACCCCACATACCAACGCCATTATCATTGACATGGCTGTAGCTAATGTTATGATAAAGCGAGTTTTCGTCGACAACGGAGCCGCAGTTAGCGTCATATTCACCGAGTGTTTTCAGAAAATGGGTATTCCTCGTGAACAACTCCGACCGGCCCCTGGGCCGGTACAGACCTTCACCCAGGGTGAGGTCCGACCTGAAGGACTCATCAACCTTCCTGCATTGCTTGGCACTTATCCAGCGATAAAAACTATCTTCGTGGATTTCTATGTGGTTAATTCCCCATCACCATACAACATGATTTTGGGTCGAGACTGGCTTACCCCGGCGAAGGCCGTTTGCTCCACGTACCACCTCGCACTGAAGTTCCCTACATCACATGGCGAGGTGGCTATCCGTGGCAATCAGCGAGTCTCCAAAGAGTGCATGTATGTCGCACTCAAAAAGGCAACAAAGGTTCCGCCCAAGCCACAGTTTTAGGTAATCACCTCGGCTCCCACCTTGGATTCATATATATCGCTCGGGGACAACACTGTCCAAGTGCCGCTTGATCCAGCTAAACCGGAGCACACTGTAACCGTCGACGCTGTGGATACTCCGTGGTTGCATAACTCCATCATCCAGACCTTGCGAGAGTATTCTGAAGTTTTCGCGTGGTCCCCGTTGGACATGCCGGGGGTTTCTCCGGAATTCATTACCCACAAGTTAAATATTGACCCTAGCGTAAAGCCCATACAACAAAAATGGAGAAAATTCGCTCCGGAGCGGAACGCAGCCATCCGAGTTGAAGTACAACAGCTTCTAGATGCAGACATCTTGTTTGAAGTGCACTACCCATCCTGGTTATCTAATCCTGTGATGGTGACGAAGTCTAGCGGGGCATGGAGAATGTGCGTAGATTTCTCTGATCTTAACAAGCACTGCCCAAAAGATTGTTATCCTCTGCCCTCTATCGACCAAAAAGCCGAAGCTATTACTGGGCACAAGGCGCTTTGCTTTTTGGATCTATACAAGGGATACCATCAAATCCATATGGATCGCCGTGATGCACTCAAAACGGCCTTTATCACTGACTTTGGATGCTTTGCCTTCAAGAAAATGCCTTTTGGGCTAAAGAATGCCGGAGCCACTTACCAACGCCTCATGGACCACGTCTTCCGAGATCAAATTGGTCGGAATGTAGAGGTATATGTTGACGATCTTGTTATCAAAAGTACCTCTCAATCTACATGTGTGCAAGATATTGCGGAAACGTTAAACACATTGCGACATTATAATTTACGCCTCAATCCGGCAAAATGCACCTTCGGCGTTGGCTCAGGAAAATTTTTGGGCTATGTGGTCTCACAGCGCGGCCTCCAGGCCAATCCGGCCAAGATTCGAGATGTATTGGATTTGCAACCGCCGAAGACGGTAAAAGAAGTTCAGCACCTTACTAGTGGTCTTGCGGCCTTAAATCGTTTCTTGTCTAAGGCCGCGGAGCGCCAGCTCCCATTCTTCAAAATTCTGCGGCAGGCAAAGCAATTTGAGTGGACCCCGCAGTGCACCGAAGTCTTTGAGGCTCTAAAGCACTATATCAAGCAGTTACCCACTATGTCCGCTCCTCTCCCCGGAGAACCTTTATATGTATATTTAGCATCTGCCGAGGAAGCCATCAGCGCGGCTCTCATGCACGAGGCTCATGGAAGTCAGCACCCCGTATATTTTGTGAGCCGAGCACTCCAAGGAGCGGAGACCCGGTACTCCGTGATAGAAAAAATAGTGCTGGCTCTCGTCATGGCGGCCCGTCGCCTACGGCCTTACTTCCAAGGGCGTGATATCAGGGTTCTCACTAATCACCCCATCCGCCAAATCCTTGTCAAGCCCGATGTGTCAGGGCGCTTGGCTAAGTGGGCTATCGAACTGGGAGAATATGATATTCAATTTCTCCCTCGCCGAGCCATCAAGGGTCAAGCCCTCGCGGATTTTTTGGCTGAGGCACCAGTGGCTGACCCCGGCCCGTCTGTAAATAGCGCTAGTCCTAACCACGCTGACCTCGAAGCTCCCACCCGCAAGTGGCAACTATACGTGGATGGTGCCTCTGCGGTTCGAGGCAGTGGTGCCGGGGTCCTTCTCATTGGCCCCGAGGGCGTTGAAATCAAATACGCCCTGTGGTTTAAATTCAAGGTGACTAACAATGAAGCAGAATATGAGGCAGTCCTTGCTGGGCTCCGGCTCGCTCAATCCTGTGCAGCCTCCCATCTCCAGTTTTTCACGGATTCCGAGGTGGTCTCTAATCAAATTAAAGGCACCTACATGGCCAAGGATAATACGTTGAAAAGGTACCTCGCTTTGACACTCAAAATTTTGTCAACTTTTGCTTCGGTTGATATCCAGCAGGTACCACGCAAGGAAAATGTTCAAGCTGATGCTCTCAGCAAAATGGCCTCCGTGGTCCTTACTAACATGTCTCCGGACATCATCGTCGAAGATGCTCTTCATCCTTCCATTCATGAGGCCACAGTCTCCGTATTGACTGAGAGCAGTCCCAATTGGATGACCCCGATCATCCATTATCTCCGGGATGGTACGTTGCCGGATGACAAATCACAAGCTCGGCGGATAGTTCTTAAGGCACCTAAGTATGCACTCCACGATGGGATTTTGTACCGCCGGTCGTACTTACAACCGAGTTTTCGTTGCCTTGCCCCTGCTCAGGCCGATCATGTTCTTCGAGAATTTCACGAGGGGCCTGTGCCAGCCATATTGGCTCGCGGATGTTGGCCAAGAAAGTTCTTCGGTGGGGGTACTACTGGCCCACGTTGTTTAATGATGCCCATGATTTGGTGGCCAAGTGCGACAAGTGTCAACGACACTCTCGCGTGAAGCATTTACCACAAACCGAGCTCACTGGCATACAAAGTGCCTGGCCATTTATCCAGTGGGGGATTGATATTGTGGGCCCGTTTCCAGTCGCTCCGGGGGAACTAAAATTTCTTGTGGTCGCTGTTGATTACTTCACCAAATGGATTGAAGCCGAACCTCTCACCGCCATCACTGGTCAGAATATCTTGAAGTTTGTCTGGCGTAATATCATATGCCGCTTCGGCATCCCGAGCGCCATTATCTCAAACAACGGCAAACAGTTTGCCAATGACCCCTTCCGGTCATGGTGCGAAGAGCTCCACATTAAGCAAATTTTCACCTCGGTCGCTCATCTTCAAGCCAACGGTCAAGTCGAGGTCACCAATCGCACATTACTTACGGGTCTAAAGAAGCGCTTAGATCAAGCTAAGGGTCTTTGGGCCGAGAATCTTCCGCAGGTTCTTTGGGCCTATCGCACCACGCCGCATACCTCAACCGGAGAAACCCCCTACAATCTCACTTACGGTTCCGAGGCTATTATTCCTGCGGAAATCGGAGTACCTAGTCCCCGCCTCGTTACTCTGGATCCCGAAGCTAATAATGAGGCCATCCTTGCTAACTTAGACGAGCTCGAATATCATCGTGATCAATCTTTTATTCAGCAAGCTAAATGTAAGCAACGCGCCGCTCAGTATCATAACCTCCGAGTTAGGGGTACTCAGTTCAACGTCGGAGACCTGGTACTCCGGCTCAACTCGGCCAGCAAGGCTGCCCCCGAGGGTAAATTGCATGCCGCCTGGGAAGGGCCTTACCATGTCATTGCCGCGCATGACTCCGGGTGCTATCAGTTAGCGCATCTAGATGGAACTCCGATTCCCCGAACATGGCATGTTACCAATCTGAGGCGTTTTTATCTATGAGCACCGATGGTCACTTATCGTTTCTATCTTTACATTCCTTGTACGTTATTTCTTACTCCCATACTGTCACGTATTCTTGTTTATGAATTCCCTTGTATTTTTTAATTGTTCCGACAATTACTTTGAATAATTTTTTTACTTTACGAATCTTGCTGTACTTTCTTCTATGCTACGAGGACGCCCTAGTTTAGACTTATTATTATTAGTCTCCGGACACTTTGATCTCTCGCCCGATCCGTCCGGAGAGATCAACATTTAGTCCCCGGACTTATATTTCCTCTCGTTCGTTTAACCGGGGAGGTCCTTACCTCCCGCCCAATCCGTCTGGGGAGATTCTTTGCCTTGTTCCTCTAACAGGCATCATGTACATATTGTGCTCCCGAGTACAAATCAAAGTTATTACACATGCATTCTGCTCAAAAGTTCATTGCTTTTTTTCAACAAACATATCTTTACATACCAAAATATTTCTACCATTTTACTCCCCACAAAGACTTCTTTACATATCTGCATACATAGCTACCAAAGTAAACATTATTTTTGGCCTCCGAGCCAATACTCTGCGCTCCGGCGTTTCGACCTGTCCCGGGGGCTTCTCCGCGTCCTCCGGGATCTAGAGGCTCCTCGGCTTTGAGCTCCTGCTCTTTCCCTGCTTTGACTTCCTCTGCGCCGATGACTCACTCTTGGCGCTGGCCTTGAACCGTAGCTCCTACCTCGCTCCGGCTGGGGGGAGGGGACATCTGATAGGTATGGCCCGGTGACCTCGGGTCAGGTTGATCCGACCCGGAGCAACTGAGCCCAGAAGAACGAGCCCAGCAACCAAGTCGGCCCAGAAGCGCGCACGAGCCCGGAACGACCCAGTCACGACATATTTGGAAAGTGAGATCCCCACGATCTCCTTCCAACTCCCATGCAGATTTGGTGGGCGTAATTGTAGGGATTTAGTTAGGGCTTGAATTGAGTAGTATAAAGGGCAGAATTGTACTCAGATTTAGGGTTCGCACTTTGTACTCCTAAACTATAACGTGCAAGATTGAAAGGAAGATACTGAAAAACACCCTGGCAGGTGATATTTTACGCCCGTGCACGTAGATCTCCGGATCGAACCACGTACATCTTGTGTTCTTTAATTATCTTGCATTGGGTTGTGTTACAAATTGAATTTTACTTCGAGTTCTCTACGCGCAATCCGATTATCACATTTCATTGGCATTTGTCTAATACACTTGAAACAGTTTCTCAAAAAAAACAAAAAAACACTTGAAACATGGGTTGGATAGACTATGAAAGCGAATAAGTAAGGTTAATATGACTAACTAAGTGAAATGACTTCAAGAGAAAAATGTAAGTTCATGTAACATCCTAAGTAAATTATTTCTATTCTACCAGAGGTTTTTTTTTTTTTTTTTTTTTTTCCCAAAGCCCCTAAGTAAATTTAATAATAATAATTTTTCCCACATATAGAACCTTTACTAAAATAAATCAAATAATTAGCTATATTTTTAACTAATAGGCCATAGAAGAAATAAATTTTCTATCCACACGAAACTAGCAAAACAACCAATTTTTTTCACTTTAAAGCAAACAGTCAAATCTTTTTACTTTAAAAAAAAAAAAAAAAAACTAAGAATTCAAATAAGACTAATATCAAAAAACACATCAAATGAATCCAACCAGTTTTACCAAGAAATTCAAAGAAATTCAAATACTCCTAATAACTTAACCCAATAAAAGTCATCATGAATAAAAATAAAAATGTTCAACATAACGTAATTTACTAGCCCCTCTTTCCATCCACTCCTTCCGCTGGCTCCTTAACCTGAAAGTTAATTTCAGAATATGGGGTGAGCTACATCCAGCTCGTGGGGTTTAGTTTGCTAAAATTAAATATAAGCAAGTAATTCAATACAATCAAATCACCATATTATCACAATATAGAATATCACCATCACATCACGTTAATAATCACCATAGCATAATATCGCCATAACGAAATCAAATAAATTTGAAACTCAATCCATCATATCACCATATCATCATATTAACATAACAAGCAAACATTTAATTAAAGCAAACAAGGAAAGAACACCCCACCTTTTTTGTTGAATGCGTGAATGTCGTGCAATTATATCTTAGTCACGTACTCCTGACCAGAAGGACCTAATCAATACGTAGTACATCTTTAATTAATAAAGGAAGAGATCCTAATTAGGCAAATCGAAGTTAGATAATTATTTGTAGGAAAGGGTACGTATAAGCTTGTATATTTGAAATTTTCTAAGTTTGGTAAAATGTATAAAGGTTTTGCCAAAAAAAGAATTGGACAAGGGAAAATCAATCAATTTTCCCTACATTTGCTACCGTATATGTGGTCCCCCAAAACCCACACACTTAATAGCATAACACACCCTACTGTATACCCATATAAATATACTTATAGCACACACATATTTTTACACACACCTTACCATAATACATATGTATATATATAACCACACACACACACCACCATAATGATGCGACACCAGACACACACTTTATATAAACAATATTATATATATATATATATATATATATATATATATATATATATATATACACACAACACCAGACACACACGCATCACCACAACACCAGACACACACACCTCACCAGACACAACACCATGCACACACATCACCACATACATCACCCCACACACACACATACACACATATACATATGTACTGCCACACACGCACACCCGACGCCCCGCGCACACACACACACTTATATATATATATATATATATATATATATATATTAAATACACACCTAACAACTATACATAAATACGTATTCTTATCACACGAACATAATCCCAAACAATTTAATTCCCTTATCCTCCTAACCCAAATCAATTAATTTCAAACTACCTATTGATTTAGTAAATCAAAACGAAGAAGGAAATTTAATAAATCAAAAGAAGAATTTCGCTAAATCAAATGTAGAGGAAGGATTTTGATTTACCTCCGAAAGAAATCAATTGTCTACGGAAGATGAATTTGGAATGGCGGCTATATGTGAAAGGGAAGGATTTTTCTTTTTCGGCGGTGAGCGTATTATGAAAGTGGTTTCCTATTCTACTGCCTAGTATTTATACTAGGTTATTTCCTACTGGGTATTAATCAGAAGCCCCATAGGAAAAGTACTTTTCTAATAGATATCCGGTAGAAAAGTATTTATTAGATAGGCATTAATCTGGTCAAGATACGTAATTAACTGACAGCCTTTATGGATGATTATAAATTATGATTTGGGCTCATCTGGGCCCAAATAACGTGATTTGACCCACATAAAATATGTATGATGCATGTTGGGCCTAATAAATAATAGAAATATTAAAAATCATTAATATAGCCCAACACGTAATTATTCGGGGTGTTACATCCCACCCCCGTTACAAAATTTTCGTCCTCGAAAATATAAGGCGTACCGTGCGTAAAGAATTCTGGGTACTTGGTGCGTAGCTCATCTTCACGTTCCCAAGTAGCCTCCTCGGGCCCATGGCGACTCCATTTCACCTTTACAAGCTCAATGTCCTTGTTCCTCAGTCGATGTATCTTCCTATCCAAAATCACTTAGGGCCCTTCCTCGTACGATAAATCTTTACTCACTTCCAAATTTGAGTAATTGATGACGAGACTAGGATCGTGAATGTACTTCCTCAACATGGACACATGAAACACGTTGTGTATTGAGGAAAATTCTGGCAGCAAAGCTAGACGGTAAGCCAAATCTCCAACTTGAGTGAGAATCTCGAATGGTCCTACATACCTCGGCCTCAACTTACCTCTTTTCCTAGAGCGAAATACACCCCACCTTTAGGAAAATGTTCTCTCCAACCTCGAACTCTAAGCTCTTCCTATGCTTGTCGGCGTAAGACTTTTGACGATCTTGGGCCACCTTCATCCTTTCTCGAACCTTCTCCACCACCTCTACGACCTTCTTCATCATATCGGGCCATACTAGCTTCCTTTCTCCAACTTCGTCCCAATATAGCGACGATCGGCACTTTCTCCCATACAACGCCTCGTAAGGCGCCATGCTGATGGTAGATTGGAAACTGTTATTGTTGGCTATTTCGACCAAAGGCAAGAAATGTTCCCTATTATTTCCCAAGTCGAGAACGCAAACCCTCAACATATCTTCTACAATTTGTATTGTCCTCTCCGATTGTCCATCTGTTTGAGGATGATAAGCTGTGCTAAAGCTCAATGTGGTTCCCATAGCCCTCTGTAAGCTCTCCCAAAACTTCAAAGTGAAACGTGGATCACGATCGGAGACGATAAACACCGGGACTCCATGCAACTTCACGATCTCACGAACGTAAATCTGGGCATACTGGTCAACTCGTAGGTTCATCTTCACTGGAATAAAGTGGGCGGACTTCGTGAGACGGTCCACTACCACCTATACCTAACTGATTGTAGAAGGTATAATTTACCAGCTGTGTTCGAAGTTGCAACATTGGTAGTGGGTGATCTTGATCGGGCTCTTGGAGATCGAGATATTATTGTTGAAACACAGAGTGGAACATTGAAGCGGATAAATGAACTTCATTCGTCCTACTTAGGTCTTCAGTATCCCCTGTTGTTTCCATATGGTGAGGATGGGCACAATGAAAACATTCCTTTTGCTAGCGACAGAGAATCTATTGCTGGTGGCAGAAAAAAGGTGAGCATGCGAGAATTCACTGCATTTTGTTTACAAGAAAGGACCTCGGAGAGATCGACTATTTTAAACAGTTGACGGTCAGCAAGTTATTGTTGACATTTATACGATTATTGAACCAATCAGACTGTTATTTATTAGATTGAACCAAAAAGTGTTGCGCGTAGAGCTTTACAGTGGTCTAAGCGATGCTCTGTTACGCGGCGAAACGGACATTAGTTTTATGGGTTTGAGGATTGTGCTACCATCCTCCTACACCGGTGGACCACGTTACATGATACAGAGCTATTAAGATGCAATAGCTATTTCTAGATGGGCAGATTACCCTGATCTTTTTATTACATTTACTTGCAACCCAAAGTGGCCAGAGATTGTACGATTTCTAGAACCGCGGAACCTGAAACCTGAAGATCGTCCTGATATCGTTGTTAGAATGTTCAAGCTTAAACTGGATGCACTTATTAATGATGTCCGTTGTAAGAAAATCTTTGGCAATGTTATGGCAGGTACTTTATTTAATAGTACTATTAATTCAATTAAAGTAAACAATATTTTGTGTACTTCATATTTCATTGATTGTGTTTATCTTTAATGATATGCAGTCGTGTATACAATTAAATTTAAAAAACGTGGGCTGCCTCATGCACACATTCTCCTTTTTCTTGCAAAGGAAGATAAATATCCAACCGGTCCTGACATTGATCGCATTATCTCTGCTGAAATTCCGGACGAGTCCTCTGATCCGAAGTACTACTCAACAGTGCAGGAGTTCATGATACATGGACCGTGTGGATTAGCCCGTGCCAATTCTCCATGTATGGACGTTGATAGTAAATGTACGAAGCATTTTTCGAAGAGATTTGTTGATTGTACTAATATTGATGATGATGGATATCTAGTCTACAGGCGGAGAGACGATGGAAGGACAACTATGAAAAGTGGGATTCCGTTAAACAATGCTTATGTAGTTCCTCACAATAGATATCTCCTTCTCAAATATGGAGCTCACATAAACGTTAAATGGTGCAATCAGTCTCGATCTATAAAGTATCTATTTAAGTACATAAACAAAGGTCACGATCGTGTTACCGCTGGTTTTTACAAAGCAAGTGCTGACAATACGTCCGGTAATACGGTAGATGAGATAAGTATGTATTATGATTATCGATACATATCTCCGTGTGAAGCTGCTTGGAGGATTTTTGGTTTTGAAATACAATATAAGTTTCCTCCTGTGGAAGCAGAAGACAAGAGAGTGGGTGAAAAGGGAAAAGGGCAAATCAAGAGGTAGGATACATTATGTCCCACCTGGATGTGGCGATCCGTACTATGCTAGATGTCTTTTGAATGTTGTAAAAGGATGCAAATGCTACGGTGACATTAGAAAGGTAGGTATTGTACAATACGATACCTATCGCGATGCTTGCTATGCCTGAGGGTTACTTGAGGATGACAAAGAATACATTGATGGCATTGAAGAGGCTAGCCACTGGGCATCTGCTCAACACTTGAGAGGGTTGTTGTTACGCTATTATTCTCCAATTCTGTTGAACGTCCTGAGCACGTGTGGGAACAATGTTGGACATACTTATCTGATGACATTCTGTACAAACAACGTATTCAGAGAAAGAAACCAGGTATAATATGAGTTAAATTATATGTAAACATATTAAAATTATATTAAACTTGATCTTATTATTAGTTCTTTTCTAACTAAAAATGTAAAAGTATTGTAGACTTGACTTTGAAAGAAAGAGAGATAAAGAATCTCACTCTTGTGGAGATCGAGAAAATGTTAAGGAGTCGTGGGAAAAGTCTTTCTGATTATGATCCCATGCCAATTGCTGAGTTCACTACTGATGCAAGTTTTGGAAATCGTTTCATTGCTGACGAACTATTGTATGATGGGGAATTCTTTGTATATAGATACGAATGAACTGGGAAGACCTTTATTTGGAGGACATTGTCAGCTACACTACGATCCAGAGGTGAAATAGTCTCAAATGTTGCATCGAGCGGTATTGCTTCACTATTACTACCGGGTGGGAGGACAGCGCATTCACGTTTCAAAATTCCACTTAATGCTCATGAGGATTCAGGATTTAGTATAACGCTCGGGAGTCCTTTGGCTGATATGATTGAGAAATCTAGACTGATCATTTGGGATGAAGCACCAATGATGCACAAAAACTGCTATGAAACTTTGGACAGGTTACTTCATGATATAACAAAGAAGGAAATTCCTTTTGGAGGCAAGATCGTTGTGTTAGGTGGAGATTTCAGATAAATTTTACTTGTAGTCCCAAAGGGAACACGCCAAGATATAGTGCATGCAACAATTAATTCTTCTTATTTGTGGCCTCATTTTCAAGGTGCTACGATTGACAAAGAACATTCGACTGCAGAACGTTGCTAACGATGCAGAAGGCCATGAGCTAAGATTATTTTCAGAATGGATAGCAAGCATTGGTGATGGTGTTATCGGTGGACCCAATGATGGAGAAGTGGAGATCGACATCCCTGAAGACATATAGCTAAATAGTGGTGACAATGCAATAAAAACGATTGTTGAGAGTACGTATCCTGATTTTGGTACAATTGGAGATGACACTGCATATCTACGTGGTAGAGCTATTTTAGCTCCGACGTTAAATGTTGTGGATTATATTAATGAGTATATGACTTTCAAAAATACTTCCCAAGGTGGGACTTACTTGAGTTCGGACACTACGTGCAAATCTGATGCAAATGTAGATCTTCTGAATGATCTTCACACTCTGGAATTTCTGAATACAATCAAATGTTCTGGAGTGCCCAATCATAAGCTAGAGTTAAAAATCGGTACACCAGTTATGCTGGAAACACTACACAATCGTTAGAATTAGAAAGCTAGGGTTCTTAAGCTCAATTCGGTTTGTGAACTGGGGCTTCTAGTTTTCTGGGGTGTTTCTTGTAATTGATTGTTCAGTGGAGTGAATTGAGGTGTATAGAGCCTCCGTGGATGTAGATCACATTGATCGAACCACGTAAACGCTTTGTGTTCTTCATTTTTGTTTCTGGTTTTGCGTTCGGTTCTTATTTGGCCGAATTCCAGTTTGTTTTTCGTTCATTTCTGGTTTTGAATTTGTTTGTGTGTGTTGTAAGTGATTCATTTCTTAACAAGTGGCGCCGTCTGTGGGAAGCTTGCACACACATTCAAAGAGGAAAAAGAGAATGGCTGGAATGAAGATGGATGTGGAGAAATTTTCAGGTAAAAACGACTTCTCACTTTGGAAAATCAAAATGAATGCTTATTGATTCAAAATGGGCTAGACTCTGCACTTCTTCCTGTTGATCAATGGCCTGATGCTGAGAAATCTAAGTTTCCAGAACTGGATAAGAAGGCTTTGAGTCTTACATTCCTCTATTTGGGTGATAAACCTTTGAGGAAGGTATCAAGGTATAAGAATGCAGTAGAGGCATGGGGAAAACTGGAAGAACTCTATCAATCAAAGTCTATATCAAACAAACTATTTCTGAAGCAGAAATTTATGTCTTTCAAAATAACTAATGATAAGGTCATTTCTGATCAACTTAATGAGTTTGTCAAGATGATTGAAGAATTAGAAGATCTGGGGGTTAACTTGGAGGATGATGATAAGGCTCTGATGGTGTTGAATGTTCTTCCAAATTCCATGGAAAGCTTCAAGGATGCATTAATGTTTGGAAGGGATGGAAAAATTAGTTATGAATCCATTCTATCAGCTTTGAAGACAAAGTGTTTTCAAAATCAGGGGGAAAAGGGCTCAACACAGGCTGGAGAAGGTTTGAACATTAAGTTCAAGAAGAACTATCAGAAGAAAAAGTTCCAAGGATTCAAAGACAATAAATCTGGAACTCAGAATGCAAAGAAACAAGGAGATTGAGTTGAAACCAGAAAGTGTTTCAAATGCAAGCAAGCTGGACATTTAAAGAAGGACTGTCCACAAAAGAAGAAGAAGCAAGAAAATCAGAGGGCAGAAGTGGCTGTGACTGAGCATCAAGAAGACACCCCAGAAGTTTTAAACATCACAGACACAAAGATGGAAAAGGAATGGGTTCTTGATACTGGTTGTTCATTCCACATGTGTCCCAATGAATCTTGGTTCAAGGATTTACAGAAAGAAGATGGTGGATGTGTCTTACTGGGAAATGATCACTCCTGTAGAGTTAAAGGCACAGGATCAGTTCAAATAAAAATGTATGATGGAGTCATCAGAACTATTTCTCAAGTAAGGTATGTTCCTAGACTGAAAAGAAATCTCCTATCCCTTGGTTCTCTTGTGGCAAATGGCTGTCAGTTCAATTCCCTAGATGGTTATCTTCATATCACTAAACACAACAAGCTGGTAATCAAAGGAAGGTAACACAATGGCCTGTTTATTGTGATTGGAACCCCTGTGTTAGGTTGTGCTGAATCTGTGATAAGTAGAGAAGATGTCATGAAGTGGCATAGAAGATTGGGTCATATTGGAGAGAAAGGATTGAAGGAGCTATCAAAGAGGGGCATCATTGGTGAAATGGGAAATAGAACACTGGATTTCTGTGACAAAAATGTGCTCTGGGAAAGGCCAAGAAGCTGCCTTATGCTAAAGGGATACATTCTACTCAAGAACCACTTGATTATGTACACTCTGATATATGGGGGCCTTCAAGAATAGAAACACATGGAGGAGGAAGGTATTTCATGTCCATCATTGATGATTACAGTAGAAAACTATGGGTATATGTCTTAAGGAATAAGAGTGATGCTTTCCTTAAGTTTAAAACATTGTTGAGCCAGGTGGAGAACCTAAGTGGTAAGAAATTGAAACATCTTAGGACAGATAATGGCTTGGAATATCTATCCACTGAATTCACAAGGTTTTGTGAAGATAAGGGCATCACAAGGCACATAACTGTTCCATTAAACCCTCAACAAAATGGTGTTGCTGAAAGGTTTAACAGGATTGTGCTGGAGAGAGTTAGATGTATGCTGATTGATGCTGGGTTACCCAAATCCTTCTGGGGAGAAACACTAAATACTGCATGCTATTTGATAAACAGATCACCATCATCAACTCTAGGATTTAAGACTCCAGAAGAAGTTTGGAGTGGAAAGGTACCAAACTACTATGATTTGAGAGTGTTTGGGTGCCTGGCCTATGCTCACATTAGGCAAGACAAACTTGATGCAAGAGCACAGAGGTGTGTATTCCTAGGATATCCTGAGGGCATAAAAGGCTACAGGTTATGGTGCTTGGAACAGGGAAACCAGAAGCTCTTGATAAGTAGAGATGTAAGATTCAATGAGGATGTGATGGGATATAACTCTACTGGAAGTCAAGAAGAAGCTGATGGTGCTGTGGAACCTGAAAGAATTTCTATTCAGGTGGAGCATACTGAGGAGCAGATATCACCAGAGAAAGATACTTAAGCTCAACAAGAAGATGACAGTTCATCAGAAGATGAAGAAGGTCAAACTGAGATTGCAAATCTCAGAACTTATAGCATTAGTAGAGACATGCCAAGGAGACAAATCCATAAGCCTGATTTCTATGGACAAGCTGGAAGTGTCTATTATGCATTATGTATAGCAGAAGACTTGGAGTTTCAAGAGCCTAGTAGTTTCAAGGAAGCAATAAGTTGCAGTGAAAGTGAACACTGGATAGGGGCCATGATGGAGGAAATGGAATCTCTGGAGAGAAACCAAACCTGGAAGCTTGTAGACTGGTACACGTATTTCGTGCACGCACTTTAGGGCCTTTTTAGTGTCATTTTAGTGTCAATAATGTGCATAATCACGTGTATTTACTGCTTTTATACTCTCATGGGCAAAATAATGCGTTTGTGCTGTTTTTGTGTTAAGACAGGTGAAAAAGTGTCGAAAAAGAACATCAGACGACCGCGGAGTCGAGGGATCGATCGAGGCAACAAAAGGAAGGGCTAATTGAAAATCTCGACCGAGACAGGATGCAAATCTCGGCCGAGATGAGTCTCCAGGGAATTTCATGAAGAATTGCAAAATTGAAAATCTAGGCCGAGACAGAAAATGCGTCTAGGCCGAGATGGAAAATCTAGGCCGAGACAGATAATGCGTCTAGGCCGAGATGAGTCTGCAGGGGATTTCAGAAATTCAAGGGATGAAGATCTCGGCCGAGATACAATCCAATCTCGGCCGAGATGAGTCAAATCCTGATAAATCCTAATTTCCTCTTTTCACGTCTCAGCCGAGATGCAACCCAATCTCAGCCGAGATCAGCCTTTGACCCACCAGCTGAAAATCTCTTTTTCACGTCTCGGCCGAGACACACTTGCATCTCGGCCGAGATTCCTTACCCTGTTCTAAAATCCTGAATGCGATTTTGCCTATTTTTGGACTAGCACTTTCTCTCCTTATATATATTATATCATCCCATTCGAATTTAACCTAGAGAAAAACTTAGAACCCATCCCTCACACATAATCAGCCACTTTTCTCCATTGGAAGCAAAGGAATGGAAGGGGGTTGAAGATCTTGATCTTCAACCCTAACTTTTGGTTCTTTCTATCCTATTTTCATGTTTTCTTTAATTTTCTATTATTTTATCTTTGTATTAGGTAAAATGGGTGATTAGCACCCTTTTGTTCACCCTTGATTATGTGGAACCTTGAGTTTAAGACATTTATGTGATTATTACGGTTAATGTTACCGAAAATATTGTGTATTCAAGTATTTTGTGTTATTTGCTGTTATTGACTCACATTTATGAATTTATTATTGGATTGATCACCCTTTAAGGTATTTGTGAATGTGTTGCTAGAATAGGAAATTACTATCCGTAATTGTAGGAGTTCCGATTCCCGTGTAGCAAACAATAGATTTATTTATTGGTGATAACACAAAGTTCAACCACTAAAACCGAGCTTGCGAGTTTTATGTTGAATTTATCTCGTTGTCCTAGTGTTTAATGCATTTGGTTATTGAATCTAAGAGAGCTTGTTCGAGGATTCGATTAAATTGAATAGGGTTAGTCGAAGAGCTTGTTTTGATTAACTAAGATTAAGGGATAACAAGGCTATTAGAGCTTGTTAATAGCCTTGAGATAAGGGCTAGAATCACAATTGAATATGGCATTAACAATAGTTGCATAAATCGTCCAAGACCTCGGTGAAACATGATCAAGGGTGAATCGTTTTGTTATTTAAAAAAAAAAACCAAAAACCTATAAAAATCTCTTTATATGTCTTTGTTTATTTAGGTGTTAGTTGTTATTTCATTAAAATCCCCCCACTTCTTTATTGTTTTCTAGCTTATTTACTTTATGTTTCTCGATCATAATAGCTTAATACATAAAAGTAAAATTGTTTGGCCGTTCCTCGTGGGATCGACCCTTACTTGCCACTCTACTAGTTAGAGTAGTAGGATAATGTTAAGTGTATTCTTTATACACATTAATTTGGTAGTAAGAAACGACGCTATCAAATTTTGGCGCCGTTGCTGGGGAATGGTTTAGAACGATTTTGTTTTATGTGTTAAGCGTTAATTTTTTTTTTTTTTTTTTTTTGGTTTATATAAAGAGCATCCATCGAGCCAACGACGTTAAACAAAGGCGCTTGTCGGGAGGCAACCCGACGTTTATTGCTTTTCGTATATTCAATTTCGTAGTTTAGGTTGCTTACTTATATTTAGATATTGTCTTATTATCTTCTTTTAGAGTGCAGAGACTATGATGATGAGGAACCGACCAATCCGTGAAATTCAAGGAGATAGCACCAAATGGGATTGAAGAAGCCCCAAAATCACTGTGAGTTAGGACACCAATTCGTACCCTTTCTTCCTCACAAACTTTGGTTTTTAACCAAGTTTGGGGAAGTCTTGGTAGGTGTACGTATTGGAAGCCCAAGAGTTTAACTTTCCATATGCTACTCTATTGTCTTTTGGACTTATTAGACTTGAAATGGTTTGGTATCTTTGTATGGATTAGTCTGTTGCATTTTTAATAAATTGTAAAGTGGTGAATAATATGGTTAAATTCGGTGAGCACCAAATTGTACTCCTCTTTTCCACAAACTTAGTTTGCAACTAAGTTTGGGGAGGGGGTGGATTCGTACAAATTGGTAGCTCGAGAAAGCAATTGGATGAGTTTAGGAAAGAAAAATGTGGCATTGATTAATGATGAAAATTTTTGACAAATATTTTTGAAAGAAGCACATGGTAGAGTATGATAGACTTGTTGAAACAAAATTGAACATACACTCAAAACTTTTGATCAAAATTGCAGCCGAGTGAGTTTTTGAGCCTTAGAAGATACTTCCATCTTTGGAGTAATTTAAACGTTCTTTCGGTGTGAAATTCATTGAGTACATTTAGTTGTCTCTAGAACTTGCCATAATTCTCTATTTTGCATGTGTCGGTGCATTGTGTGACATTGAAAATGATCTTAGGCAATTCTTGACTTGAGCCTATTTTCAAGCTTGAAAATACTTCCTTTGTACCAAATTTGATATTGTCTCTAGTTGAGCCCCTTGAGCTTTTAGCCTCTTGTTTGACAGCCCAACTCTACAAGCCAAGTACCTTTCGATTTTGCCTTTGATCTTAATTGGACTATTTGAGTATGAGGTAGGCGGTTGGAAGGTAGTCGGGTAAATTTGGGATTGAAAGGGGTGAACTATTGGGAATATTGAAGGGTGGAAGGAATTGAAACAATAGGCAAAGAATCAAGAATACTAGTCCTCTCCAATTTTTGTTTACCAAAAAAAAAAAAAAAAAAAAAAAAGAAGAAAAATCAGAAAAACAAAAGAAAAAGCTAGTTGTATATACTCAATTGTTGCTTTTGATTTGGAGAGGCTAGTAATATAAATGCCTTTTGATAGATGTTCTCAAAGTTGTAAAAATTCAAAAGAAAATACACTCCAAGGGAGAATTGAGAAAGCAATTAGGTTGTGGACTTTGTGGTAAGGGGAAGAAACCAATTTTTGGGATTAGTTTACTAAGGAAGTAAAGAGTGAGGTAGAGTGATTGTTGTTTGAGGGGTAGATGAGATTAGCTAACTCATTTAGTCTGTTTTATAGTCACTTATACCAAAAATTTTCCCACCTTACCCCAAGCCAACATTACAACCTATTAAAGACCTTTTTGATTCTTTGTCACACACGTCGGTATACATCGAAGTTTAGATGATTGACAAGCTTATGGTAGACATTTTATGCATTTCAATGTGAGCGTATACACTTCCCTTTTGATACACTTGAGAGTCGAGAGATACACTCACCATGTGAGGATCTTAAGTTGAGAGTGTTATGTCTCGAGAGTAGTGGATCTAGTCTATCACATATGCTCGCTTTTATCATGATCACTTACTCTTTCTTATGAAAATTCTGAAATCAAATGCCACTAAACTTAGCCCTAAACACGTGTCCTTTTGTCTTTCTCTTTATTGTTCGGGACGAACAAGTTTTAAGTTTGGGGAGATTTGGTACACGTGTTTCGTGCACGCACTTTAGGGCATTTTTAGTGTCATTTTAGTGTCAATAATGTGCATAATCACGTGTATTTAGTGCTTTTATTCTCTCACGGGAAAAATAATGCGTTTGTGCTATTTTTGTGTTAAGACAGGTGAAAAAGGGTCGAAAAAGAACATCAGATGACCGCGGAGTCGAGGGATCGATCGAGGAAATAAAAGGAAGGGCTAATTGAAGATCTCGGCCGAGACAGGATGCAAATCTCGGCCGAGATGAGTCTCCAGGGAATTTCATGAAGAATTGCAAAATTGAAAATCTAGGCCGAGACAGAAAATGCGTCTAGGCCGAGATGGAAAATCTAGGCCGAGACAGATAATGCGTCTAGGCCGAGATGAGTCTGCAGGGGATTTCAGAAATTCAAGGGATGAAGATCTCGGCCGAGATACAATCCAATCTCGGCCGACATGAGTCAAATCCTGAAAAATCCTAATTTCCTCTTTTCACGTCTCGGCCGAGATGCAACCCAATCTCAGCCAAGATCAGCCTTCGACCCACCAGCTGAAAATCTCTTTTTCACGTCTCGGCCGAGACACACTTGCATCTCGGCCGAGATTCCTTACCCTGTTTTAAAATCCTGAATGCGATTTTGCCTATTTTTGGACTAGCACTTTCTCTTCTTATATATATATATCATCCCATTCGAATTTAACCTAGAGAAAAACTTAGAATATTACCGAAAATATTGTGTATTCAAGTGTTTTGTGTTATTTACTGTTATTGACTCACATTTATGAATTTATTATTGGATTGATCACCCTTTAAGGGATTTGTGAATGTGTTGCTAGAATAGGAAATTACTATCTGTAATTGTAGGATTTCCGATTCCCGTGTAGCAAACAATAGATTTATTTATTGGTGATAACACAAAGTTCAACCACTAAAACCGAGCTTGCGAGTTTTATGTTGAATTTATCTCGTTGTCCTAGTGTTTAATGTATTTGGTTATTGAATCTAAGAGAGCTTGTTCGAGGATTCGATTAAATTGAATAGGGTTAGTCGAAGAGCTTGTTTTGATTAACTAAGATTAAGGGATAACAAGGCTATTAGAGCTTGTTAATAGCCTTGAGATAAGGACTAGAATCACAATTGAATAGGGCATTAACAATAGTTGCATAAATCGTCTAAGACCTCGGTGAAACATGATCAAGGGTGAATCGTTTTGTTATTTAAAAAAAAAAAACCAAAAACCTATAAAAAATCTCTTTATTTGTCTTTGTTTATTTAGGTGTTAGTTGTTATTTCATTAAAATCCCCCCACTTCTTTATTGTTTTCTAGCTTATTTACTTTATGTTTCTCGATCATAATAGCTTAATACATAAAAGTAAAATTGTTCGGCAAATCCTCGTGGGATCGACCCTTACTTGCCACTCTACTAGTTAGAGTAGTAGGATAAGGTTAAGTGTATTCTTTATACACATTAATTTGGTAGTAAGAAACGACGCTATCAAATTTGCTGGAAACTTGGATACTAGGAAATCTGTTACTGGGTATGTCTTTACTTTGTATGGAACAACTGTAAGCTGGAAGAGTGTGCAACAGTCTGTGGTTGCTTTATCCACAACTGAGGCAGAATACATTGCCTTAACTGAGGCAATTAAGGAAGCTCTGTGGCTCAAAGGAATTCTCAAAGACTTAGGAATCAGACAAGGGTGTGTTACCATTCAGTGTGACAATCAGAGTTCTCTTCACTTGGTGAAACATCAAGCTTTTCATGAGAGGTCTAAGCATATTGATGTTAGACTTCATTTTGCCAGAGATGTGATTGAAGCCGGATCTGTTGAAGTGAAGAAGGTGCATACCTTGGACAATGCAGCTGATTTCCTAACTAAGGCAGTTCCAGGGAGCGAGATGGTTCATTGCTCAAGCCTGATAAGGCTTGAACAATGTAGTTAAACCTGGAGGAAACAAGGTATTTTGAGGTGATGAAGTACACATGAATTCATTGAGGTGGAGAGTTGTAGATATCAGTTCAATTTCATCAAGTGGTCATGGTTTGTAGTAGAGGTTGTGAGGAATCAGGAACCGGGTTTAGGTTGGGAAGAACCGGGCTAGAGAATCGGTTTTAAGGCAGATCAGTTTGAAGGTTAGTGAAGAACCGGAGTCAAAGCGGTTATAACAGAATTATGCAACAGTTTGGAACTGTTGCATGTAAAACCGTTGTGAAAGGCCCGTCTACCAGTTTTTGAGCAGTTGGAACAGAATTGGTTACAACTCCTGGTGCTTCTTGATTCGAGCTTAGACCTTTATATACATTTGTTCCACTAGTAGAGACGAGTTGATACACGTTGTTTTCCCTATGTAAACACTACACAATCGTTAGAATTAGAAAGCTAGGGTTCTTAAGCTCAATTCGGTTTGTGAATTGGGGCTTCTATTTTTCTGGGGTGTTTCTTGTAATTGATTGTTCAGTGGAGTGAATTGAGGTGTATAGAGCCTCTGTGGATGTAGATCACATTAATCGAACCATGTAAAAGCTTTGTGTTCTTCATTTTTGTTTCTGGTTTTGCGTTCAGTTCTTATTTAGCCGAATTCCAGTTTGTTTTTCGTTCATTTCTGGTTTTGAATTTGTTTATGTGTGTTCTAAGTGATTCATTTCTTAACATTATCTTTCCTGAAATTAGTGTTAGCTTCAACATTGCCGCACTGTCAGCAGTTCCACTTTTCATCAACAGAATGTAGTTTTCTATTGCACGTGACACATGCCATATACCATACATTTGTTAGGTTTTCAAGTTCTGCAATGGTGCAATAAACCCAAAATGCAAAAACATGATACATCAGAATTATATCTTGCATCATTTCAGAAGTTGTTGCTAGAAAATTAATACACTATGGGGTTTAATAAAGTTTACATATTGCTACTATATACCTCCCCTTCACATAATTCTTGAAGATTCTGTAGGACAACTCGGCCTGAAGCAAACTCACTTTCAGCTGATGCTCCAGATCCCGACGACTGAGTGATAGCAATCAGTCTTGACACTTTAGACGATGCAGCATTCCTTAAAATCAGGTAATATATGCAAGATTAGAATCATAATTTGTTTCAAATAATATTTTAGGGAATAACAACTAAATTAGAAAATAACACAAAACATAAATCAGTTCACTTACAGCTTCTAAAACTCTTGAATTTCCCAAACATTTTCATTGACAAACATCTGTGTGCAGTTGTAGGTATTCGAAACTTTCATGTTGTCTGTTTGCAAAAAACATCAAAATAATAAATTTAATGTAGTTTGGATCTTTTAAATTATATATATTTTGTCATGAAAACTGAAACATAAATATACCTCCGAAAACCTTAGGTCTACAAAACTGCATCATTACCACAACGGTTTCGGTTGTCGGCCAATTGTAGAAAGGCAATACCTTATCTACAAATTCTTCCCATAGAGTTATAGTTAACCTACGTCCACTTTCACCAAATCAAAAAAAAAACTTTTATTAGATCTTATATATTTTATGTAAGGAATTCAATATTATTGCGGTATTATTAAATTTAATGCTTACCTCATGTCTTCAATTTCGATCACCATAAGTAGTTTATTGCCTGAGACTGTACGCATGTTTCTAGGAGCGTGCATCTCTACCAATCTTCCAATCACGTCTTCATTTTAAAAAATAAATTCATCAATCTATATCACAAATAAATGTATTAAAAAAAAAGGAAAAATATTTACCGAAAAACAGATTCTCATCTTCTTTTTTCAATAGAGCAATCTGTTCAAACGGCTTAAAAATAAACCTATTATTTGGAAATGCTAGATCACGGATCTACCGTATCACGGTCTTCCCGTAAAAAGAAAACTTCTGAGTATGTGTAGTTGTCTTGTAGCGTAATTCATCCTTTGAAACCATGAAATTATGTATAATGTATAGATTGCCCTCACGGAGTTTAGCACAGACAGTTTCCATATGGGGTGCTTGAGCTGAACCTCGTATAGTTGAACCCTAATCATTACATCAGTAATTATGTACATAGAATAAATCATGATGTGTAAATATTTTACTTTTCTAGAACTCATACGCAGTGTTTATTTAAATGTTCACAAACACATATACTAATAACTGTTTGATAAAGAATGAATGCCAGAATTATGTTATGATAAAAATTATTGCAACATATTGCATTTCACTTTGTATGAGTAAGTTAAATGATTACCTCAACATCTCTGAACACACATTCAAAACTTTGAATTTGTTCAGGATTCCTAAACACCGGTACATTGTACGCCCGCACTACTATCAGTTTAAGTGCTCAGTCAGATCGGGTTGCATTAACCTCGCTGATTTTGGTGAAAACGGGAGCCATCTGAAGCAAAAAACATTCGGATAACAATGGTAAGTACGCCGATGCACTCTTGTTTAATATGTCAAACAATATTAACTGAAAAGAAATGTAGACTAATCAAACAATGGTACATGTGCATGTACACTTCCACAATTGCAGTGCAAAATTTAATAGTACTACTCAACTAAGCCTCTGATTCGATCGCAGGGGTTATACAATGAAAAAGTAAATAATACTTGTTCAATATTCGTACTAAATTTTTATGAACAACATTAATTTCAGAAAATCTATTTGAAGGAATTGTTCATAAATAAATCCTTGAAAATATACATTTTGAGTTAAATAATTTAGTGCATCAGGCTAATCGAATAATGATACCTCTGCCGGGAAATACGTTTGAGTAAAATAAAAATATATTAACACATGTTTTTGTATTTTAATAGAATATCACAATTCCATATACAACTTTTGGACCACTCAAAAGATATAAACATAATTCCAATAAAATGCAGCATATATAAGGCACAACAATGGTACTTTTCGAAATCAATTAAACTTGTCCCTTTATTTTTATTTTTTTTGTAACCAATATCACGTTTACTCATCATTTTGTTGAATTTTTTAATTGTTTTGAATTTTGCATTTGTAAGGATATTCACCATGAATAATCTACCGGCATTCTGATCCTAGAAGTTTTCAAGATATAAATTGTGATTGAAATTCTGGTATTTCCAGTCACACACTGGATTGGCAGAAAAGAAACAAAAATCAAAATGGATGGATCATGTAACCTTCAAATCAGCATCAACATTGAATCAATGATATGTAAATAAAAAATATGTTATTCTTATAGCAACAAATCTGTATAATATGCTTATGCAAAATATTATGATAGATGAAATGTAAAAAAAATAAAGCGAACTCACAATGCTGGAAGCACGTAGAGAAGTATAATGACTGAATCGCTGAAATGAGTGGTTTGATGCATGCTTGTTCTAATACTTATATAGCAGATTTTAGGGTTTAACTATGCTATCAGTATCCCTATTTTAGTGGAAACCCGATGTACTCTGATTCTATCTGTGATCCTGTGTTGCTCAAAACTATGCTTTATTGTGGTAAAATTAATAAATCAGATATTTTATTAATTCTGAGAAGCATTAAAAATAAAGTAGATATAAAAAATAATTAATGATTTTTCTTAACAGATTGTAGATTATTTTTCTGAACATGCTTTACATATTAACAGTTTTCCTAAAATCCAGATTCTCCATGATTTTCTCAACGATTTTACACAACAAAATAACGCAGAAGTTCTTTCCCAGTTTAGTATGTGCAAATGTGCGGAAAAATGTTTTGTTTCCAAAAGTGGTAACAATACATTTTGTTATTATATATATATAGATTTAGTAAAAGTATCAAGTATCACTTCACCGTATGCTCAGTAATTTATACTAAAATTTAGGACAAGGGTTTCCTAAAATATTTGATTATATTACACGTGTGCATAAATAATTGACTCCTAATCATAGTATTATTTTATTCGTAATTTCTTGAAGTAAGTTTTACTCGTATTCAGAATACCTTTTAATTATTTCTTTGTCTCTTGAAACTTCATTATTTCTATAATATCCCAACAAGAATATCAACTGTTTTTTTTTTATTTTGGGGTATTACACTAAATATCTTTAAACGAGGCATTTTATTATTATCTTTTTCGAAACAACAAATTCTTTTTATAAGGTTATAATCGTGGGTTCAAAAAAAACATAGGGTTATGATCGCCTAACCTAATATCCCATCATGAATATCCAATCTCAAATTATAATAAATTAATAACGCTAACAAAGCCGATCCACTAATTAAAACGGTGAATCTCTCACCTTGGCATGATGTTGACTAAAATTTTGATAAAATCTCTTTTCTTGACATGATGGGCCATTCTTAATAGGTTGATAATTTTGCCAACCTCAGCCACTGCTCAAATGTTTTTAAGGCTATAAGTCAACTTCAACATTATTTATCTAAGGGCAAAGCCTCCTATATATTAAGTACGTTGTAATTTGGGTTAAGTATCACGATTTATATTTAAAAATATTATTTATTTTAGATAAATGTTTAAATAATATTTTTAAGCATAAATATTAATAAATTTTCAGCATAATATCTTTATTCAAAACATTACATTTTCATGAAAAATTACAGATGATCTAGATTGTATCTAACCTATTTTCTAATATATATATATATATATATCACTTAGTGTAACTAACTTTTGAAGAAATATTAGAAAGAGCACATGGCCCTTCATCCCCATACGCGCCTCCTTCCTCCACCCCTACACCCGCCTCGTTAAATCTTGTTAGTGCGCTATCCCCCCACCTCTCCTTTTACCCTTATTTTCGATCTTACTTTCTCTCATTTTAAAATTTCTCTCCTTAAAAATCACCATTTTTACTAGTTTCGCTAGCGGCGGGTTCCGTAGACAAGTGATTGCCAGCGTGGTGGAGAGAGCGGCTCCCGATGCTAATGCTACTAAAATAAGTGGCGACAGACCTCCCAATAGGTAGTGGTGGTCCCTTCGTCAAAGGCGTGGGGCGTCAGATGCTAGCGATGACATTCCTCCGTTGGCTGCTAGGAACGTCGAGCCCATGGTGGTGGCCTCTTTGCCGCCGGTGGATTTTCGTTGATAACTTTGTTGTCTTCTCAATGTATTATATTAACGCCATAATGCTATGTTTTTTGTTCATAACTTTGTTTTGACTGATTGTATTAGTGTGGAATAAATCGTGCCACGTTAAATATATTGTGTCACATATTTGTACCATATTTTAGTCTCATGTTCATGTTAGGACATTTTTTAACTAGACGTATTTGCACCGAATGAATCGTAATATATTAAATATATCATGTCATCATTTCGTGCCAACGATTCGTCTCAGCTAATTAATTCACCGAAGAAAGAAGATATTAAGAGAGTTATTTGAAAAGAGAAATGGGGAAAAGGAAGAGAAATTATCATGAGGTCGGGGTTCTCTCTTTGTAAAAGGAAGAGAGATGGGGAAAAGTAAAAGGTAAAATGGGATGAGAGATAGAATGAAAAAGTACAAAGAGGGTGTTTGCAAACAAAATTGATTGTGAAAAAGTGATTAAAATTAATTTTTGTAGTAAAATAAAAATTTGGTAGTGTTTGGAACAAAAGTGATTTTAAGAATTGATTTACAGAAGCTGCTCACTCCTTGATTCTCAAAAGCAATTTAAAAGTGCTTCACATAATTAATTCTAGAATTTAACATGAGTTTGCAAACATAACTAATTCTGAGAAGTGATTTTGAAAATTGATTTTGAGGGTGTTGTTAGGTTTGCAAACACCCCCAAAGTATAATGCAGAACTGTGAAAAATGCAGGTGGAGGGGCTGCTGAATATGGGGGTAGGAAGGGGGAGGGGAGGTGCGGGTAGGAGTGGGACAAAAAGACAAAATGTGCTAGTTTCTATTTTTTTACAAATTCGATAAATTTTATATAAAAGTTAGGAGAAGTGATACATTTGACCATTTTCTTTTAATTATAATTAGGACCGTACAAAATATAACAACATCAACCAAATTAAATCGAACTAATCCAATCTAATCCGAGAACTGTGGTTTATATCAAATTATGGATTATAATATTTTGTAAACCAAATATTTAGTTAGGTTTCGACTTAAGAAAATGAAAAGTTACTAAAATCAATCAAAACCGATATAATATGTATATATTTGTATTATAACTATAGATATAATTTTTGTTGGTTGCATCCATATCTGGTGGATCCCAATATATTTGGAATATATATTTGATTAGATATTTTGTTATCTTACTATTCCTGATAGGGATGGAGATCATATCCATAATAGGAGACAGATCTCTCCCATACCATTATATATACGAATAAATCTTATATTCGTAGAACACGGAATTAATACACCACAGAATACATTCTCCCAATTGTTCTCTCTATTCTCGTTCTTGAAGTATCACCGAAGTTCTGCAAGAGCCTAAGGTGTGTAGCGAAAGGCGGATGCTCTAGTAGTGTTCGTCAAGGCAGGTTAGTAGACGAATCAGAGTACGATCCATCACTTGGGAATTAACCAAATACTTTCCACTGCAACTCAATTGATGTATATCGATTTCCTATAAACGTGTGTATGTATTTTTATATGCTATAATTACTAACAATTTTAATTATAGTTTTCCTTAATCTTCCTTATTCTTAAAAGGAAGATTGTTGAATTTCCACTAGAGTGATATGTCTTTTTCTGGTGTTTTTAAATTTGATTTAAATAATAAATTATGGATTATTTCTTCAAGTTTTTTGCGATAAAAGAGAGAAGAAGTGAGTTGGAATGTAACTTCCTCCTACAATTGACGAGAACCAATCAATCAAGTTTTACAAAAAATTGTAAAAGTTGTATAACTTTTTCGTTTCAACTCCGTTTTTTACAAAAAAAAATACCGAATTAATCTTCTTTTTACGATCTTTATTTTCACATCCATTGTGTATATATTAAATATTAAATTTTGAGGATAGTGTACTTATTTTTTATTATGATAGATTTCGATTTAATTTTGTGTATATAAAATAAAAATGTTAGATATTATCAACATAATATTTTATTTGAAAAAATGACCTACTGTTTTTTTAGAAGATGAATTTCTTTTACTTTAGTTGTGCCTTTTTGTAATAATTTTGGATTGGTTGAATTATTTGTTTTAAAGAAATTGATATAAAAACTGAGGCAATTTATTAAAGTTACAATTTACAATAGAAAGCTTAGATATATTAGTTAAAATGATTTGTTGATTGAATTAGTGTCTTTCTTAAAGAAAAAATATGTTAACTACAAATATACTAAGTTGATTATTTTTTATATTTAAATACGTCACAATAATATATTTAGTACCCCTTGCTTAATGAATCGATATCATTGTGAGATCTCATGCTAATATTACTAAATACTAAATATAATATATGTGACCTCTAACATTATTTCACCTTATACGAATATGTAATGTATTAGTATATTATTCAAATATATCAAGTATACAATTATCACATAGATCAGTGTCATGCTATATATTTTATATTAAAGTTTTATCAATTATAGTACAACATTACATACAAATCATTTATAATATATTTTATTCATTACTTATTTTGATTTTCACTATTATACATATTCACCAATTTACTTTAGTAAAACTTTCACGGAAAACTAGCCTAAATAAAAAAAAATATAAACTTTCTTTATCATTAATCTGTGCCGTAATCGATATTAACAACGGTGCAATAGTACATTAGTGGATCGTAGCGTGTGTGATCCGAATCTTTGTTTGTGTTTCTGAATTACAATCTCCCAATCTGAACTACTCCATTATATTAATTATTAAATTTCCCTAGTTAAGTTGGCACCAATCAAACTGTACCTAAGCATCCAGTTGATCATATTTCTTCTAAATGTTTTTATCGTCAAACCTAATATTCTTTTATTTGCTCAAATCATCTGTAACCTAATAATAGTAAAATTATAATCGTCCAAACAACACCACATGCTCAAGAAATTGTTAAGAGTTGTGTTTAGGAATACTTAAAAAGTGGATATAAAATTCACTTGGCAACATCTCACATGTGGGTGGATAAATTATAGGGCGTTTCTGATTGCACAAAATTTTCCACTAAAAAATGTTTCTTTTGAAATAATAAAAAATGTTTTAAATAATGAGTTTTTGTCACAATTTTATTGTTATATTAACTAGATTTCCACCCGTGCGATGCACGGGCATTTAATTCTTTTATGTTTTGTTTTTCGAGAGTCGATAGTTAATATGCATTTTATAGAATGGCACAATATATTATGTACGTTGTATGAACAAATACATTGTATAACATGAAATATTATAAGTGATAAAGGTATGAAATGACTAAGTTGAACATGTAACTGCTATAAAGTAAAATACTGGGGAACGAAAATACAATAAGTAGTAAAGTCTAAAGGTTCTGAAAAACCTCTCTATACACGACATTGACAGTCGAATTGCCACCTTGTCTATCTCCTTTGCATATCAAGATCTTCAAACCATGTCGATTCGTAACTCTTGACAAAGCAACGTAAAGTTGGCCATGGCTAAATACTGGTTTGCGCAAGAAGAGGCCTACATTGGATAGTGACTGACCTTGGCTCTTGTTGATTGTCATAGCATATGAAACTGTAATAGGAAATTGACGACGCTGAAATTTGAAAGGTATCCTGGCATCTGATGGCGTGAGTGATAATCTGGGGATTAACACCTTTGTACCCACATTAGTTCCAGTCATAACTTTTCCTTCAAGCACATGCGTACCAAGCCTAGTGAGAATCAATCTTGTACCATTACACAATCCAAGAGTAGGATCAATATTCCTTAAAAGCATTACCGGAGTGCCAACCTTTAGCACCAACTCATGATTCGGAACACCAGAACATTTTATTGCATTTAAAAATTCCGGTGTATGTACATTAGTCATTACATCAACTGTTAGATCCGATTTGCTTGCATTATCAGAACTATAGTATGTATGACTCTCACCAGTATTTTGTTCAATCATATACTGGTTAATGGAATCAACTGCATCAAGAGTTGGAGCTAAGATAGCTCTTTGTTGGAGATATTCTGGATCGTCAATTCTCTCTGAAAATGAAGGATAAGTACTCTCGACAATAGTTGCAATCGGGTCTCCACCTTCAGAGAGCAACATATCATCAGGAATCTCTATAAGTGATGATCCATCATCTCCATCACCAACTACACCATCTCCGACACTTGCAATCCAATCTGAAAATTTCTTCAACTCAGAACATTCTTCAGTGGAGGTAACCCTTTGCAACCGCATGTTCTTTGTGAGCCGTAGAACTTGACAATCCTTCCAAAAATAAGCAGCATTGATTGTTGCATTAACAATATCCTGTCTCCGACCCTTTGGGATTACTGGTAATATCTGACGAAAATCTCCTCCAAAAACAACTGTCTTACCACCAAAAGGTTTGGTAGCATTTGAGTTGTCAACAGCCTTCATCACATCTTTCAACGTCCTTTCCAACGCCTGAAAACAAAACTTGTGCATCATCGGAGCCTCGTCCCAAATGATTAACTTACTTTTTGCAATAAGTTCATCAAGGTCACTCCCCAGCCTAACACCACATGTTGAACCTGCGTGTGGATTAAGTGGTATTTTAAACCTAGAATGTGCAGTCCTACCACCAGGTAAAAGTAAAGACGCTATACCACTTGAAGCCACATTAAGTACAATCTCTCCCTTTGATCTAAGTGCTGCAGACAAAGTTCTCCAAATGAACGTCTTTCCTGTTCCACCATATCCGTAAAGGAAAAAAATCTTTCCTTTATCTAATTGCACAGACTCAAGAATAGCATCATATGCAGTACGTTGTTCATCATTCAACTTAGGAAGTAACTCTTCATGCTCCAACCGTAGAGAATTTCGATCGTACTGTAGTTCATCATGCAACAACTGGTTCTTGAAAGTGGAAATATCATCAAATTCAGGAAATGGCATACCACCAAAATGCTTGAGACTTCGATTACATCTGTGTAACAACTTCTCGATTTCGATCAGTGCCAGATTTTTTATTTGAGCATCAGTCAACATCAAATCTACATAAAAATCAAGCATAATCAAAATTAGTGAAATATCATAACAACATAATCTCAAGAGAATGATAAATGTAATGAGATGTTCAATAATAATAGAATATATACTTCTACTGTTGAAAAATCTGCGTTGTTTATATAAAACATCATCTGACAAAAACTTCCAACAATTCTCCCAAACATACTCAGGTCGGCTTATGCAACTCTCTGTTAACAATGTAACAAACATTGCACGTAAAGAATGAGCAGATGCCCAAAAACTTGCCTCTGTAATACCATCAATGTATTCCTTATCATCATCTAGCAATCCATACGCATAGCAAGCATCACGATATGTCTGATATTGAACTCCATGTGCGACTTTCATATCATCATGACATCTTGCTCCTCGAATGACATTGATAAGGCATCTTTGATAATAAGCATCACCTGATCCAGGAGGCACATAATACGGTCTTCCTAATGCAATACCCTTTTCACGTGGGGCCCATTCTCTTGTTTTTTGCTTCTAAACAAAAAATTGGGGGAATTCTGCATAAGTTAGATGATTAGCTAACTTCAGGTACTTCTTGTTCGCCTCGAACCAAGCCTCAAATTTGCTCGTCAAGGAATTTTGACGATCAACAATTTCTTCAATTGGATCAGAATCAGAGAAGATGACATTCTGCTGACCGGGTAGGTGAAAACTCAAACGTTCGACTGCAGGTTGTCTGTAATGAATTGGAAATGCAAAGATCCTCCACATTGCCTCACAAGGGGAAACATACCTACAATCATAATACATCTTCACCTCATCCACTTCTTTTCCAGTTTGTTCATCGTGAGCACTTCTAAAGAACTTAGCAGTAACACGATCATCTCCTTTGTTTATATACTTAAACAAATATTTGATCGATCGAGTCTGGTTGCACCATTCCATGTTGATATGAGCACCATATTTAAGCAGCAAATAACGGTTATGTGGAACTACATATCTGTTATCAAGCGGTACACCATTTCTCGTAATAGTTCTTCCACTATCACTTCTTTTGTATAGTGGAAATCCTTCTTTATCAAAAGTGGTAGCATCAGCAAAGTCCTTCGGAAAGTATTTTGTGCAACCATTTGATGACATGCAAGCTGCTTTTTTATTCGCAATACCACATGGACCATGCATCATGTAATTCTCAACAGCTGCATAGTAATCAGGATCTGTAACAACATCCGGAATTTCCGCAGAGATAATTCGGTCAATATCACTTCCAGTAATATACTTGTCTTCTGATGCAAGAAACAATAATATGTGGGCATGCGGGAGTCCACGCTTCTGAAATTCTACGGTATATATTACTACACATAAAAAAGAAAAAAAAATTGTACATCACTCATAACTGTATTGAATATTTAAAAACAATTCAAATATAAAAAAAAAAAAAAAAAAAAAAAAAAAAAAAAGTGTAGAAAAACAACTTTAAAAAAATAAGAAGCTAAAGTTAGATGAGCACCTGCTTTGACACGTCCAAAGACTCTGTTATTTCGAAGATCCTTAAGCAACCCATCCAGCTTCATCTTGAAAACACGACACACTATATCAGGACGATCTTCAGGTTTTAAACCTTTAGGTTGAAGATAGCGTGTTATTTCTGGCCATTTTGCATTACATGTTAATGTAATGAACAAATCTGGATATCCCGTCCATCCACAAATAGTCATTGCATCATGAAAGTTCTGAACCATGTATCGTCGTCCACCTGTATACGTCGGAGGTAATACTATTCTCATGCCTTGGGTCAATGCATCTGTATCACCTCGCAAAAGAGCATCAGCTAGACCCTTATACATCTCACATCGCAACTGCTTTTGATGCGTCCTCACAAAAACTAATCGTCCTGCTTCAACAATAGTATACCCATCAACCGAAAACTGTTGCATGAGCCTTCTACAACGTAATAAGAGACAATACTCACCGTCCCTATCATGAAACCGATATGCAAAGAACTCTCTTGGACTTATTCTCTTTCTTTTTTTCCCCACAGAAGCTGTTGTGTCGGCCATTGCTATGTCATCTCTATATCCATCTTCCCCATACGGAAAAAACAAAGGATATTGTAGACCAAGATAAGCAGAATGTAGCTCATTAATACGTTTTAACTGACCCGATTTTGTTTCGACCACAATATCTCTATTACCTAAAGCTTCGTCAAAGTCTCCAACAATTAATGCAGCTACTTCTGAAACAGAAGGTATATTGTACCTTCTACCGTCATGGCCTCTCCCAGCAATAAGCATAAGCTTCACATCCAAATTAGGACTCTCCTCGATTTTATTCTTTGCCATCCGAAATGATTTGACTAAAATATTGTTATCATCAAGCATTGCTTTAAGATCAGAAACAATATCAGTATAAAGTATCTCAATGTTATCTCTTGACCTGTTAATTTACACAAAATAATTAATTTATTATAACCTAGGTAACTAATAACTAAGATTATTGTTAATATACTGTAAAATAACATAAATTAAATATTAAAATAAAAAGATGGAGAGATACCTGACAGAGTTTATTCTATTAGAAACCTCATTTTCTGTGTCATATATGTAAAGTTGAGCAAACTTTGGAGTATCACCATCAGGGGGCAACAAACTACCAATTAAGTGATAATTTTCTCCATGTAGCTTAAATATTGGAGGAGAATTCCCAGAATTTGGTCTACTATCGATCTTTCCTCCCATAGAAGTGAATGCAAACATACTATTGTAAGATCGTATGTTTTTAATAAAATGTCTGCTTTTTCGAGTTTGACCACTCAGTAAGTCTTCCAAAAGTTGGGGTGGTCGTTTCATAGAAGGGAGACTAATCTTTCCTTGCATGCAACAAAGCGAGCATTTTGGTTTTTTCGCCTTGTGATAGGAGCGCAATCTCTCTTCATACCAAAAAAAGGCACCACAAAACTCACACTTCAACTCAGCATCTCCAATATCCCAATAAACTAAAACAATTTAAAATAGAATAAAGAATACATTAAATTGGAAAAATATATTGGTAGTTTACGCATATGAAAAAGTTTATGAATTTATTTTGTTACCTGTAGATGTATAAGCACACAATTGTTCATCTTCATCATCACAATCGTTACTGACAACTAAATCTTCTTCAGGACTAATCAATAGAGATTGAGTTGTGCATAAAAGATAATATAATATTAGTATTGTTGGAATTAAACCTAATAATAATAATAAAAAGAAATATTAAAAAAATATAAATAACAATCCAATTTATTACCTTGATGGAATATGGTGATTTGCTTGACTTGTGCTACAAACTGAGAAAAAAATGTATAAAAATAATATTCTAAGTGTATAAGAATCTTAATTTAAATCTTACCATTCGTGATTTTAAAAAATGGGTCATCTGATTGATCATGTGAATTATCTCCAAGCTGAACTTGAGATATTGGGTGCAGGGTGCACGAACTCCTACAGGTGCCTTTAAAAATTACACATAAAATTGAAAATATCAAAACTATGTAATACAAATCTGAAAAGAAAATATAAATTAAATTAAAAAAAAAATTACACATTAGCATAAACTATTTACCTTCTGGCCCTGAATCAAGATGCGGTGCATTTGTTACCGGTAAATTTAAATTGGAACGTTGTTTTTTACTTGCACTTGAATGAGAGAGATCTAAAGAAAAAACATAAAATTATTAATTCCATTCATTTACACATGCAATTTATAATAAAAAAACATTGAAAAGAATAAATATATAAAGTATACGTTGCCGGCACATACCATTTGTAATATCATGAAATGCAACCCTTGTACTACTATGTGTAACATCTCCCACATGAATCCGACCAGTTGAATTACGTGCATATGGAGTTGGACGGGTAGCTAAGATTAAACAATTAAGAAACTAAAAGTGAATTAAGCTATGAAAGTAACTATTTTTTAAATTTATAAACATAATTTATAATTTAAATTAATAATGACTAACACATGAAAAAGTATAACCTAAGTGTAAATCAATGAATTAATTCTAAACTCAATAATAAAAAAATACCTTGACGTGATCTTTCTCTTTTCTTATTCATTTGAGCTCGACGTAACAATCTTGCTTGTTTTGCCATATCTTCATCCATTCTATAATGAATTGCAATAAGTAAAACATTAAATAATGTAATATTTATAAAAGACTTAAAATAATAGTAAAATTAATTTAATTCCCATAAAATATTTTATTAAGTAAAAATTATAATTGGTGTAAGGCCAATCATATCTAACTTCAAAACTATACAAAGCAAGCACACATATTCAACATATAATTATATAATTTTCAAGTAATATAAAATATTAAGATGAAATATTAAAAAAAATTAAAACTATAATGGTGGTCACATGGGTCATATCACATAAATGAAGAGTAATTATACAATTACAGCCCACTAAAGACATGGGCCAATTAATAGCCCACACAATTATTTGTAGTAGGGTAGTAGCCCATCTCTGCACTCAATCTACAATATAATAAAAAAAAAATATATATATATAAGTGAAAGTGGCCCAACTATATCAGCCGGGCCACAAAAGAGATCAACATTTCATATGATTCTCTTTCTAGAGAATTCTAAACACTCTTCAGTCTTCACACTCTTTCACCTTCCACTTGGGCAGCGGTACTGTCGATAATTTCTAGGCTTTTACAGTCACCCAGAAACAACCTTTCACCGCCTCTCTCTATCTACTCTTCAGATCTAACATTCGGAGGAAGATGATGAAGCTCCATGTGTTATCTATGTTTCTTTTCAATGTATTGTTGAAAAACATATTTCTGAGCTCCAATCTTCCATCAGATCTGGAGTTTTTCACCAAAACATCTTTATTTTTTATTTTTTTAGTTCGTTATACTTATCTTACTGCAGTCCAAAGATCTTCTTTGAGAAAACTTGTTTTTTGAGTTTTAACACTTATATTTTTTTTTGTAAATCTGATGTTTTTTTAGTTTTTTTAACAATTCCTTGCTAGTGACTATAGATCAGTTGGATCTAGTTTGATTTTAATCTAGAGATTTGAATTTATGGGTCGTTGTACAGAAAAAATATATATTTCAGTCCTAAAAAAACAAAATCAGATCCAGCTAAATATTTTGGTAAACTTCGACTTCCTACCAGAAAGTTGCATGTATGAGCTTCGATCATTCACCCATTTTCGGTGGCAAAGTGAAATGTTTAGTTTTTTTTTTTTTTTTTGATTTTTTTTTATGATTTTAAGAAATAAGTTATGAATTGAGTAGTCCTAAAAAGGAATTTTTAGATCGTTCTATTTCACTCTTTACAATCGGCTCCATTTTGTTTTTATTCAAAATTCCAGAAATATTATAACTATTTTAAATTACTATCCAAACATGCAAGCTTCGGAAGTTTCAGATCTGCGAGCACAGAAATGGTGAGAACACAATCCTTTTTTTCAGTTTAATTTTTACTATATTTATTGTTGATTTGCAAATTTAAAGTCATATACTTGGAAAAAAAATGAAAATCAGAGACATATTTCTGTAAACCCAGGTTCTGCTAGTTGTTCACCTACAACAATTTGGTTTTTCAGCGATCCTCCTAAAAAAGAACTAAAAAAATGAATAAATAAGTCTAGAAATCGAAAAACCAACCTGTCAATTTAGTATTTGGCCTTCAAGTAAACTGATGCGTAAAAATTTCTTCTCCTGATGTTATGTTTATATGATGTCCTTCAGTTGATGTGTGGTTCTTCCACTAAATACTCGTCAGTTAATGAATTACTGATTACAGAACTATCGGAAGAAAAAGATTATTTATTTTCCTTCATATCAATACTTGGTTTAGACATGACAAATCAGTTTTTATTTTAGTTTGTCTTTGAATCTGTGTAGCTAGTAGCCAGTAACCACTTAAGGGCAGTTATTATTTCAAATTTTCAGCTTCCGCTGCCATATATTTAAAATTTTGAATGCAAAACATATATGTTTAAGCAATAAAATTATTATAAATGTGTTCGTAATGAATTGACAATTCATATTATTATTATTTCATTTTTATTTTTAATTTTTTGTGTGTGTAGAGATTACTAACAAATTGGATGTTGTAGAAAAACGTTGGACGGGACGATGCCATGTAAACTATCCATAGGGGACTGTAACAGGTAATTTATTCGATCCTGGCTTATATTTATGTTGAAATACATTTATTCAATCAATTTGTGGATACGCACTATATGAATCTGCCCCAGAGTTGATTTAGTTACACTCAATTTGAATAGACATCCATTATTTTATATAAGACTCTTATCAATTTACACATTACATCTTCTTTCATTGCATAAAGGATTAAAATATCAGTTATTAGGATATTTCTTGTCGAAGCAGATTCTCTTGAAGTAACAATTACATATCCATTAATAAATAAAGTTTACTACTTTTCTGCTCCGAAAATGTGAGTCTTGTATTTATTATTTTAATAAAGAAATCAAAATTTAAAATACCTAAATTTTGTTAAACTATTACTGCATGTTTAATTTACTATAAATTTTGATTAAATATTTACTTTAATGTTGAGTCATTTATATATTATAAGAATTTTGCATAAAATGGTCAGCTAAAAAAAGTCTTATACATGACAATTCATATTATTACTATTATATATTTTTTTTAATTTTTTTGTGTGTGTAGAGATTACTAACAAATTGGGTGCGGCAGAAAAACGTTGGACGGGATGATGCCATGTAAAGTATCCATAGGGGACGGTAAGAGGTAATTTATTTCGATACTGGCTTATATTTATGTTCAAATACAAAGAAAATTCGTTTCGTGATACATATTTTTATTTGTATTTGATAATATTTATCTAATAACTGTTGAGAAATTATTAGTTTTAAATTAACTTGTAACGCTGCAGGCTTGGAAACATGTTAGGTGATGATTATGTTTTATATTGACAAATAATTTTATGAATTGTCTCTATTCATACATAGTGTATAAGATTTGTGTTTATGCTTGACAGATTAATTTTCTTTTAACATATATACATCAAAACATTTATATGGGATTTGTTGTGTTTTTAATCTTTCTTGTGAAAAAATTATAAATCACTAAGCTGAATATTCTGTAGGTAAACGAAAAAAAAAATGTATATTTATATGTCTGTGTATATATATAAATTTAACATAGTAAACTCACAATACATCTAAAGCATCTAGTAAAAAATAGAAAAAAAATTATTACTTATTAAATATAATTTGATTTGAAACTGTAATACTTATCTATAGAGCTAGTGGTAATTAAATTTAGTTTTAATTGCATAATTAAATAAAGAATTAATTTATATTATCACATAAAAAATGTTAGTTCAAAATTTTAACTAACAATTGATATTGCAAGTTATGCAGCAGTTTATGTATATCCCAAGTATATCAAATATCTTATCCCGGAATACACAATGATGAGCAACTATTGAACAGCAAACATGCAGATAAGATAAGTATCTAAACCACCGTCTATTGCAGATTATGTTTGTGAAGTTGTAATGTTCCATGTATTTGTTGATGATATGTTTGAATACCTGGAATTTGAATTGACATGAAACAATAACTGATTGTTTATATGCATTATACTGTGCATTATAGCGTAACACATCTGACTTGTCATATTAGTTATATAGGTTTCAAAAGCATAGGTACATACAATGCATAATTTAAAATAAGTTATAGTGAAATTGTAATTAACTTGTATAATAAGGGAAATATGCTCATGAGCAGAATATATGACACATGCCCTAAACAAAATATATTCACTTAAATAGAAATATAGGTCTTTGGAAGTACAAATAAACAACTGGAAATGGAATAACATAGAAATCCTAGCTGAAATACACTAAATAAAACACCTAGTCCTATCCTACTATGACCAAATAACAAACTGGATTGAAAACTTAGGGAAATAACTTAGTAATCAAACTTAACAGCATAAACTACTTCCAAAGCAACAGACCTAAACATCACATCACTTCTCCTTCTTAATGACAATCCTCAGCTTCTTTGAACCTTTGGCTTTCTTTACCTCTATATTCATCGAGCGTTTACCAATCTGCTCATTTGTGTTGTCATCCTGCACAATGTCCTTCCCATTCTTTTTCTCTGGTGATTTTTCATTAGTATGCTCACTATCATGTTGATTTTTGGGCATGTTTGTTGATACATCAGATTCCTGAACATAAAGAAATGTAGATATTAGTGTACAATATATAAGCAAGTAAATCGTATTTTCATAGATTTATAAATATTTTTCTTACCTCAGCAAACTCGTAATAATCTTCCACATTAGCAACCCCCACCTCAAGTGAAATTTTCATGACATTATACATGTCAAAAAATTTCTCCTTGAGATCAGTCTTAACCTGAACCTTGAACAATGCATCCTTATCAGATATTACTTTCTCAACATACTTCCGTATTTCTACCATATCATCATTCTATGGGAAAAAATCCAAACAGAAATTGAGTTAGAACAATAACTTGTTTAAGATATATGTTTAACTTTTAGACCAACAGAATAAGGAGACTACATGTTTCTTTTTAACATCTTCAGCACTCTTTCCAATCAATTGCACACATTCTTTATCCCAAAGTAAAAAATGCGCAGTTCCAGATCCATCGACAACACGAATCTCAATTTTATACCTATGTCAGAAATCATACATATGGAACAACAAAAAAATCCAAAATAAGAACAATCGGCACATTAAGACAGTTTATGTAATCATAAGATTTTGACAATTTAAGTTATAGATTATCACCTGTAGGTTCCTGTTGATTCTTTGACACGACACTTAGAACAAAAAAACTTTGACTCATCCTCAATTAACTTTTTGGTACAACGTTTGCAAGCAAGGTACCACAGATCCCCAACAGTTTCAATCTCAACAATAGTAGCATCAACCCAATATGTACCATCCTTTGTAAAACAAAACAACAACAAAAACAAATATAGATTATTTTAAAAATTGTATTTTCTGAACAGTAAATCAATGTATCTACTGGTATATCACAATAATTTTTACCTTATCCACCTCATTCAGTTCAGCTAAATTTTTCACAATTGTGTGTCCACTGTTTATCTCATCCTCAACAGACAGAAACACTCTGTTGGATGATCTGTTGATGGGAGCATTGGATTCCCCAGCATCTAGCAATCTTATTAGGTAAATAATACAAATGTATATAGAAAGAACGACAGTTAGTTCAGTAAAATTGATAAGAAATTAAATTTCTTTGAAATTGCAGTGATTTTTTACTTTTTCTTAAAGTCTTTGAATTCTGCACTATCACCATTTACTATAACCTTAGTAACATTGTAGCTGTTTGAAACACTTATCTCATCTGTTCATATAAAGCACATTAAGATCATCACCTAAAATCCAATAAAATTTTATGTATGAAATTATGCGTCACATACCACCATATAGTCTTGCACGTCCAAATTGTATGATCACAATTACTTGCTTGTTTTTGGTATCCTCCAGATGTGGCAGTAGGCAGTCAATGTACTCCTCCCACAAAGTGCATGACATCTTATTATTCCTGCAATTTAGCATACAATATTTGTTTGTAAGACATGTGAATCAGAAATTGAAAATAATACAATTTGTTGCAAAAGAAATCGAGTATTACTCGAGATCCTCTATCCTGAATTCCATCCAAGTGCTGGTGTGGTTTGGGTGTTGGGTTGGAGGCTGGTATGAAACCACCCGGCCTATGATATCTGGTAGAAAGATGATATGTATACATTAAGTTGGAACATATTTTGTACTCATAATTTTTATAACACTAAAAAACTAAAATTTACCCACCAAATAACTCGAATTCCTCGACCTCTTTTTCGGGTGTAAGTTCAGAAAAGCTCCTAAACTGATAGATGGACTTAGGAAAAGCATCATCGAAGAACTCAACCACATTAGTCCTCGTTAGGAATATCAACTTGTACTTGCATGATGTTGTCTTGAATTTGTGTCTGTTTTCAGCAACAATGAAGTCTTTTATAGCAAAAAGACCACCTTCAGTAAGCTTCGGTCGAATAATGTCCATGGAAGTTCCCTTCATAGATGCATGGATACGATCCCCCTGTTAACATTGCATTGCATATTTAAGTTAGTAAAAAATATTGAACATACTATAGACAGAATTCAAGAATGTGCAATTCAATTATTTTTTACCTCTCGATCATGGAAAACACACTCAGTGCTTGCGATTTGATTTCTGTTTCTGAAAACAGGGACATTTTAGCAGCGCACCAGTCGGAGCCTCATTGCCCATTGCGTCTTCGAAGGGTTAACATCTCGAATCAAGCTAAATAGAGGAGCCATTGAGTGAAAGGAGTGTAGAATAGCAGATTTGGAAACAATGAAGTGCAATGATCAGCAGTAATTTGATAGATAAATGCGTGAGATGTATTGTTCAACAATTAGCTATTTATTACTATTTCAGTAAACTGAATTAAGCAGTTTTCCACTCCACTAACCCATAATTTAACGTAATGGAGCACAACTATGATACTATGAAAAACTATACTGTGAGTTACAACATCCAGGCAGCAATTGCATAGCTGAACGTGGTTATATTTATTTGAACGTGTGCCATCTTTTAATTAAATATTATAGTATTATATTATTTTGGAAGATAAACACGTCAGCACTCATTAAGCAGGAAAAGTTAATATATTCAGTGAGAAAAAAAAAAAAAAAAAAGAAAACCTAAACCCAAATTAACCACATGAAGACACGTGTCCAGTCAATTATTCAACGATTCTCCTTTTAAGTTAAAGGAGGATGACTCGGACGTAAATAATATATTTGTGAATACAAACGTGGTCTCATATGCGTCTCAAATATTTTTAGCAATAACTGATTGTCTCTAAAAACAGTCTTAAAATTATCTCAAATAATTTGTAAAGAGATTGTGATAACAAGTGGTCACAAATAACTTATTATTAGTGACGAGAATTGTGATCTCAAAAAATATTACATAAAAGACCTATTTTGTTGTAGTGTTCCGCTCTACGCACCAAATTTACCTGTAATATCATACTTCTTTAGTTTTCTCATTGGGTTAATTACAAATGCAATCTGTACTTTGAATGATTTGGCACTTTGCAGCTTAAACAAAATATCTTTTTCGATCATAACCTGTATAACCCATCACGTATTTTTTGCATTTTGCAAACTCCGACTACATATTCCGGCACGTATAAACCATGTGCTCAGCACATGCTAAAAGGCCCAATAAGACGATGTCACGTCGACATCTTATTTAAAAAGTTTAAAATAATATATAAGAAATATAATAATTATATAAAACTCTAAATAATTTTATACAAGAAACTAGAAATATCGAAATGTTAATAAACTTATATTGAAAATTCTAAAATTCATTCAAAATCCATAAAATTAATTTATTGCTGAAAATTATTTTGAAAATTATAAAATTCATTTAGGTTTGGAAAATTAAAAAAATTATTTCTGATAATTATTAAAAATATTCTAAGCTTCATTTAAAACTGAGAAATGGCCCTTTTACCCCTGCTCCCCACTCCCCCTTTTTCATTCTCTTTTGCTTTTCATTATATGCGTTTAACTTTAAGGGAGTGTATGAATTGTTTTTCAGTTTATAGTTTGATAAAAGTTGCTTTGAAGTGTTTGGACAAATAATTTTAGTTTTACTAGAAATGATTTTAGATCAAAAGTTAAAAGTACGAAATAATTTTTTTTTTTTTAAATAAATACAATTTTTTGCTCTCACTTATAAGCTAAAAGTTGCTTAAATATCAAACACTCAAACTTTTACATTTAACCAAAATCACTTTTTTTCTCAAACACTACCTGCTTTTGATTTTAAATAATTTACCACAATCTCTACTTTTATCACTTCTTCAAAAATTAAGCAAATGAAAACACCCCATAATTTTAATTCCTTTTTCTTTAGTTAAATGGCGTCTGCGACTATTTCACCCTTACGACTTTTTTTCTCATATTCGTTTTTTGTTACTTACTTATTTAAGTTTAATACAACAAGATATAATATTGTAGGGGATGATTTTAAGTAATTTTATCACAATCTTTACTTTTATCACTCCTTCAAAAATTAAGCAAATGAAATCACCTCCTTAGTTTTAATTCTCTTTTCTTCAGTTAAATGGCGTCTATGACTATTTCATCCTTACAGAAAAAAAAAAAAAAAATCTCATTTTTTTTTGTTACTTTCTTCTTTTAAGTTTAATACATCAAGATATACTATTATAGGGGATGGGGAGTGGATCTAATAGAATAAAAGTGATTTTGGTTAAATGTAAAAGTTGGAGTATTTGATATTTAAGCAAGTTTTCGTTTAGGAATGAGAGAAGAAACTTCTCTTTATCTACTAAAATACCAAGAAATTGGAAAAAAACTACTTTCTACTTTTAACTTTTGGTATAAAATCACTTTTATTAAAATTAAAATTATTTTTTCAAACACTCCAAAACAACTTTTATCAAGTTATAAGTTGAAAAGTACTTGAGAAAGTAATTACAAATACCCCCTAAAAGTTAAACATATATATAAAAAGCAAAAGAGAATGAAAAAGGATGAGTGTGGAGCTGGGGTAAAAGGGCCATTTTGGCCAACTGCACCATGGTGCAGTTTTATTAAACTACACCGTATCCATATATTTTATGCATTTTTATGTAGTTCAACGTTGGAAAGTTGAAAAAATAACTTAATATTTGTATATCTTATGCATTTGTATGATGTAGTTCACTTCCGAGAACCCTAAAATTGCTGTCATCTAATAATGTTTGGAGTAATTGTTGGGTGCACCCAACATACAATCAGTATATTATTTACTCTCTAATTTAATTTGGGAATTAGATATATATTAAGGGCTGTGTTTTGAATAATCAAAAATACTAGTGGCCTAGTGGTTAAAACCTTATGTGCGCGCCAGCGCGTGCAATTTTAATTGTTTTTTTAATTGAGATTAATCATATATATATGTATATATATAATATATTAAAGAATGTTTATTGGCATATAAAAGACACTAGTTTAGGTGGTAAAATACTAAATTGTTGGTTATTACGGTACGGGTTCGAATCCCATCTTCTCCAATTTTTTTCTATATATGTGCATTTTTTTTTATTATTTTAGACAATGTAATATATTATTTAAAAAAATTATATATTATTCAAAAAAAATGTGTATACCTGTAACATAACATATACTATTACGCAATATATCATATACTATTACGCAATATAACATATACTATTAAACAACATAATATATTATTAAAAAAATTATACATATAACTATAATATATACTATTACGCGATATAACATATACTATTACGCAATATAACATATACTATTGAACAACATTAAAAGAGGTAAAAACAGAGCGAAAGCAGGGTTCAAACTCGCGTGTTGAACCTAACCTCCGCATGTCTCACCGCTACACCATATGTTGTTATTGTGAATCCATCCAAACAAGACCCTTATATGTATCTTTAATTCCAAATTAAATAGGGGAGCCTATTGTGTGTAGGGCGCACACAAGTTTTTGCCTAATGTTTGAGATTAAGTTTTTTTAAAAGGTTCTCCGCTCTAGTCTTCTTAGAAGTACGGGAAACTCAAAGAATATCCGAGTTTCAAGGAATCTACAAGAAGGGGGTACCAACAGAAATAAAATAACATCCTCACCATCTACTTTAATATTAATATTACGCAATTTCAGTAAAATTATGTTTAATTGATCTAAGTGTTCACGAAGTAACGGACCTTCGTGCATACGCAAACTTAACAGATGTTGCTTCAGCAACAACTTATTGGTTTGCGACTTCGTCATATATTCTCCAGTTTCATCCATAACTCTTCTGCAGTTTCCTCCTCAGCGACTTCGGTAATGATAACGTCTGCGAGACACAACATGATTGTCGAGTGTGCCTTCTCCTCCTGATTGGCCATCTCGGCCTCTCCCAGAGCTACCGCTTTGCCCTTCTTATCTTTCGACATCAGCGGTGACCACAACCCCTGTTGTATCAACAAGGCTCACATCTTGATCTACCATATACTGAAATTGGTCCCTCCCCGCTCCTCCCCGGTGAATTTGTTGATTTTCACATTTAAAGCATACATCTTTCTCATCAGATTGCGGAAACCCTTACCAGGCTCTAATACTATTTTTTAATAACGGGATACGAGAAAGATAAATAGTTAGGAAATAAACGAACACAAAATTTATGTGGTTCACTTACAATGTTTTAGCTACGTCCACGTGTAGAAGAGAGGAAATGTATATTATGTGATCAAGATATTTTCAGAGTATAAAATGATCCTAGGTCAAATAATAGGACTATTTATAATCCCCTAAGCGATTGGGCCTCAAAATAGGCCTAAAACATAAAATCAGCCCAAACATAACATACACCGTAAAAGCATGGGTTCAAGGCATTCCAGCTCGCACCAGGGTTCAAGACATTCCAACAAATATCCACCTTGACTTGAATCCTCTCATAGTTCAATAGATGTATCAGATGCAACATAAAAGCGCCCAGACGTACGAGCAACTCCTCATACACAAATTTGTCTCCAGATATGAGACAACTAACAACTTGTAACGTTTAACAAGTCCAAACAATGTTGGAACTTATTACTTAGAACCGGCTTGTTGAACATATCAGTAGGGTTATCAGCAATCCCAACTTTCTTCACCTTAATCCTACTCTCACTTGTCCGAAAAAAGACACCTGCCATTAATATGCTTCGTCATCTCATTATGAACTTGATCTTTGGCAAAACATATTGCACTAAAACTATCACAGAACACAAATGCATAGGCATAATCTAGACTAACATCACTGACCAATTCTCTCAACCAGGTTCCCTATTTGGTTGCTTCTGTCAAAGTTATATACTCTGCTTCTGTAGTAGACAAAGTAACTATAGACTGCAAAAGTAGCCTTCTGATTAAGAACAGAACCACAAAGAGTGAAAACATACCCGGTTATGGACCTTCTACTGTCTACATCTCCCACATAATCCAAGTCATAATATCCTACAAAAAAATAGTTTGTATTACCTCCATAAATGTGACGTCTGGGACCGACGAGGGTAGGGAGTGATCGCCGGTGAAATAAGATAAGAAGGCACAAACAATAAGCGGCTCCTAGGTGAAGAGAGACATGAACGAACCGATCCTGCACTCGAAAAAGAGGGTGTCCTGAGACGGTGCGGGTATGGAACCGTATAGTCGACTTTGAGGGGCATTCCGAGACTATGTAGGTATGAGACTGTATAAGTTGAAGTGGGCTTAAAGAATTTGTTAGTGCTACTCATATCAATAAGGTGCATCTTCTTTTCTGGTGCTATTTTGAGAAAACTCTGAGGTTAAGCGTGCTTGGCCTGGAGCAATTTCAGGATGTGTGACCCCTTAGGAAGTTTCTTAGGGTGCACGTGAGTGAGGAAAAAGCGCGCTGGAAAAGACTTGTGTTGGTTTGTGGGGACAGGCCATCAAATCTAGAAGCGGGTCATTACAATAAATGAGACCAACATCAGACGTACCTTTAAGATACCCAAAAATCCTTTTCATTGCTTGCCAATGTTCCTTACCAGGTTGAGCCATGAATCTACTAACCAAATTGACAGCATGTGCAAGATCAGGTCTAGTGCAGACCATATGAAACTCGAGACATGTTTTCCTTCTTCTCAGGTTTGGGGGGAAAGACAATAGGCAAATGAATATTCACAGCACTTGGAGTATCAATAGGTTTAGCTGTAAGCATACCAAACCTTGATAGTATCTTTTGAATATATTCCTTTTATGAAAGGAAATGCTTCTTCTGACTTCTATCCCTATGAATCTCCATGCCCAATACCTTTGAGCAACACCCAAATCTTTCATTTCAAACTCAGCACTGAGAAGACCCTTCAGCTTCTGAATATCTGACTTTCCCTTAGCATCTATCAACATATCATCTACATGCATAACCAAGTAGATGTACGAACCATCTTCCACCTTGCTGTGATACACACAACGAGACCCCCGATCAGCTCGCAGTAGGATTCAAGGTATTTTAATAGCATGGATGCAAGGTGTGTGGTGGATGGTATGCCGATGGCTGAAGGACTTCCGGGGGAGCTAAAAACTGGGAGTAACACTAAAAATTTCAACAAGGTTTTTCAACATGTGTCTGTGAAATTATTAAAATAGGTGATTCTAAGTTATCTACTCATATGGTCGAGTAGGATCATTCTCTGGCATCAGAATGATGATTGTCGATGAAGACAATGGATCTTCTTTTAGTTTTTTCTCAAGGTGGGTTTGTTGTGCTTTGTGCCAAAAATAAGAAGATGAATGTCCACACCGCTTTGAGAGAGGAGGTTGGGAATCTCTTATGACTATTTAAGATATGTTTATCCCACATCAGTTTTGAGATAAAATGTTGGGAGCTTCTTATGGCTATTTAAGAAACCACTAATTTTGGTTTCAAATGCACCAGTCAAATGTACTATAATCTTGTATTAAATTCTTCTAAAATTCCTTTCTTGTATTCTCCGGTTTGGAGAGTGGAGAGAATGATGTGAGTATAAAGATTTGTAGTAGTGTGGTTGGATTGGTGTCGGGGAGAGAAGTGTTAGTTTATATTCACCCAACACTGACGTTAAATATTTATAACAGAAATAAAAATACTAATCTATAACAATCTCAAGGGACTCCAAAATATCCTCTAGATATGGGCTGACTTCTGGGATTAGCCAACAAATTAGGTTAAACTTCCTTCAATGAGTATTCGGGAAGAATTCTGGAAACTGATATTGGGTGTAATCTTGACCCAATGCCTCAAATAACCTTAGACTCTAGATTCTTTAACCGATTCTGGAATGAATTCTGAAATGAATCTTAAGCGCCACTAGTTCTGGAAACTAAAAACCTTCGGAATCTGTTGATTCTGAAATCTGGAAAATCAAAAGAAACAGGCGTTAGACAAAATGTTGATTCAACATCGAACTCAATCACTGTGACAAAGAGCCGAGGATAGACCTCCCTCCGCAAAACGAATACGTCCCGGCTAGTGCTCTGATGAACGTGAAAATATTCGCTTTTCTCATATATTTAACGTTCATATTTTTATTCAAATTGTGAATTTTTATCATGTTTATGTGTGATTTTATTTTTTATTGCATTCTCGGATTAATTTTCCTTTTTGATAGAATTTAATGCACTTTCGAGTGTTTTTTAGTTGTATTTTGAAGGTTAGGAAATTTTGGGAGAAAAGGGAAGTCAAATGCATGCACTCTTGGATTCTGGCCCATAAAATAAGGCCTAAAAATGCCCAAATTGGGGCTCACAAATACCCGACTCAAAGATCGTAGAGTCGCAAAAATAACTAGTGAAGACGTCGAGTTGAGAAAGTGAAAGGAAAAGGGCAAAACAACAAAGGAAGACAACGGTGCACGAAAACCTGGCAATGAACAAACAGGTAGACCAATACTGGCCCCTTAGCTTCAATACTAGGTCGGTATTTTTGGGCAGTGAATTTTTTCCGGACCGATATTGGCCCCTTTGGGTCCCATATCTCGGTCCAGTTTTGAGTTCTGATACGCATCCCTTTTATATTTTGGTCGTAACATTTTTATCCGAAATTTAATTTGAGTGATTCAAGATGCCACATAATGCCGAGATTATGATATACAACTTTTGTGTTTGAACCAAGAACTAATTCCAAACAGAATAGTAGTAGAATTGATGAACGTGGAGAGTCGAGCGCATCCGAGAGTTTTGACTCAACAATTAAAGGGGCCAAGTTGCTTTATTTGTGTTGTTACCATTGTACCCTTCCTTCTTAGTGGATTTCTTGCAAATTTTAGAGGGTGTATGGGGAGAGTGGTCCCCTTACGATCACTCCCTCACCCAATATGTGAACAACCTATCTCATTTGTTAAATTTACACTTTCTAATCATCTCTCTCTCTACAATACACTCTTCTCTTTTTCTCTCTAGCAAAAACTAAGGTTCTTCATTATTCTTGAAGAACCTCCTTAGGGTTCTTGAGTGTTCTTGAAGGATTTTTTGTGCTTTTGCTAGGAGATTAAATTACAGATAGCACAAGCAATAATTGAAGATTATCATTACCATATTTAAACAAGACTAAGCTTTATTGCCCTCTCTCTTCATTTATTTCTCTTTGCATTTATTATTTATTCTTTTATTCTTCATTTAATACTTGGGGCTTACATTTGTTATGGTTGTTTGGTAATTTTCATGGATTGAGTAGGTTATTAAGGTTTCTAGGGTTGGGAGTAACCCAAACCTAGAGTTTATTATCTTGTTAAATGTTAATTGATTTGACCGGTATTTAGTGATAATTGATACTATATGCCTTATATCTTTGGAGTAGCTACCTAGGGAATAATGGTTCTCCTTGAGGGCCCATGGTGGACAACGGAAGAACCTGAATCGCATATATCAATCGTAATGTATGTCCTAAGGCCTTACTCCTTAGGTAATATCCACATGGGGTGGGAATTTTCGAATTGAATTACTTTCTTAGTTTCCTTGCTGATAGATCAAACAACTCACAAACTCACCTCAACACTCTAGAATGGAAATGGAATGCACAAGAATTGAAGAACACACACTACACAGAAAGAACTAATCAGAACAAACAGCAACACCTTTTAATGTGGTTCAGTCAATGTGACTTACATCCACGGAGGAATAAACTCAATCCACTAATATCCAGAGTCAATTTACAAGAAATGCAAGGAATTCTCACAATCCCCAAAATAGAATCAATTTTGAAGTAAGAATCCTAATACTCTAATCCTCACTCTAGGATGTTAATTGAATGGAGAAACTTGTTACAAGATATTTATATCAACAAGAAGAGTCCACGGGATCAAGGTTTGAACTGAAAACGTCCAGAAACATAATCAGAAACAAGCTGAAACCAAAACTGAAAAAAACTGTCAAAACTGTTGTGAAAGACCTTAAAACCGTTGTCAAAGACTGTTAAACAAAACTGAATCATAACTGCCGGTTCTCTTCTGTTATTCATCCGGTTTTCTTGCCTGAGCCGGTTTTCTCCATTCTGACTCCGGTTCTGAGTTTCCTGATCCAAAATACACTTGACCACATATTACTTTGATGATATTAACCTCTTTTCAATTCTCCACCTTAATGAATCAAAGTACTCAATCATCTCCTCAACATCTTACTACTCTGCTGAGCTTAAACACACCGTACAAGCTTAATCAAGCCTGTACAATGCTGAAACTTGTTTCCAGGAAAAGATTTAGTGAACATTTCTGCTGGATTTTCTTCAGTTGATATTTTCTTCACAGAAATTACACCTTTTTTAACCTCATCTCTTATAAAATGCATCCTTACATCTATATGCTTAGACCTCTCATGAAATACCTGATGTTTTACCAAATGAATTGTGCTTTGATTATCACAATACACTGTAACTGATCCTTACAGCACACCAAAGTCCTTAGCAATCCCCTTAAGCCACAATGCTTCTTTTACTACTTATGTTACTGCTAAATATTCTGCTTCAGTGGTAGAAAGTGCCACTACAGATTGATGAACTGCTCTCCAACACACAGTTGTTCCATAAAAGGTACAAACATATCCTGTAATAGACTTCCTGTTATCTAAGTTTCCAGCAAAATCAGAGTCCACAAAACCTTGAATTAGTTCTTCAGTGTAACCTTTTCTTTCAAACATCAGTCCCAATCTTGTTGATCCTCGTAAGTATCTCATTATGTACTTCAGTGCTTCCCAGTGTGGCTTTCCAAGATTTGACATAAATCTGCTTACCATTGCCACACCATAAGCCAGATCTGGTCTGCTACAAATGATGGCATACATCAAGCTGCCTACTCCACTTGCATAAGGGATTTTAGTCATTTCCTTTAAGTCATGTTCAGTCTTTGGACACTGCTCTTTGGATAATTTGAATTGTTGTCCAAATGGAGTTATCACTGTCCTAGATTCATGCATATTGTATCTCCTCAATACCTTATTTAGGTAATCAGTTTAATACGACCATAATCTTCCACTATTCCTGTCCCTTACAATGTCCATGCCCAGGATTTTCTTAGCACTGCCAGATCCTTCATTTAAAACTCCGAACTTAGTTTTTATTTCAACTGCTCAATCCTGACTTTACTCTTGCTGGCAATTAACATGTCATCTACATAAAGTAACAGATAGGTAAGCACAGCATTCCCTTGTCTTTCAAGATACACACAGCTGTCATACTTGCATCTGTCAAATCCTGCTCCTAGCATGAACTCATTAAACTTCCTGTTCCACTGCCTAGGACTTTGTTTAAGTTCATATAGTGATTTCTTCAAGTGACATACCTTGTGTTCTTGTCTAGGAAGTACAAAACCCTCTGGTTGTTGCATATAAATGTTCTCCTCCAAATCACCATGCAGAAAAGCAGTTTTGACATCCAACTGCTGTAATTCCATATCTTCTTGAACAACTTTTGCTAGAAGTAATCTGATGGAGCAGTGTTTCACCACAGGGGAGAATACTTCATTAATATCAATCCCATCTCTTTGTGTGAAACCTCTAGCAACAAGCCTGGCTTTATATCTCACCTTCTCAGGTTCAATTGTCTCAGATTTCTTCTTGAAAATCCACTTAGAGCTAACTAATTTCTGGTTCCTTGGTTTCTCCACCAGAATCAATGTGTGGTTCTTATCAAGTGATAGTATTTCTTCAGTCATGGCATTCATCCAATGCTCACTTTCTGGACCTGACATTGCCTCTTTGAAGCTCTGAGGTTCCTGATATTCCACTGACTCAGCAACAGCTAAAGCATATGACACCATATCAGCTTGACCAAACCTATTTGGTGGATGAATCACCCTCCTTACTCTATCCCTGGCCAAATGATAATCTCTCAGACCTTGATTATCATAATCTTGCTCAGTTTCTAAATCCTCCTGTAACACTCCATCATTCTATCCATTTCCAGTTTCTGTGTTTTGCCCTTCAAGCTCCACCTCAACTGGACTATCTTCTGTTGAAATATTTCCATCTACTTCTGAGTTAGATCCAGAATGCTTATATCCCATTTCTTGTTCTATGAATGTAACATCTATGCTGATTATAATCCTTTGGTGACCACTCTCTAGACACCATAGTTTATATCCTTTCACACCCTTTGGATATCCAATAAAAATACATTTCAAGGCTCTTGGGTCAAGGTCTTGCCTGATATGTGCAAAGGTTGTACATCCAAATACCTTTAACCAGCATAATCTGATAATCTCCCATACCAGATCTCATCAGGAGTTTGAAAGTTTACTGCTGATGAGGGTGTTTTATTTATCAGAAAACAAGCTGTGTTAACAGCTTCTCCCCGGAATGATTTTGGCAGTTTGGCATCTGCTAACATGCATCTTACCCTCTCTAAAATGGTTATGTTTATCCTCTCAGCAAGGCCATTTTGTTGAGGATTCAGTGGTACAGTTTTGTGCCTAGTTATCCCTTTGTCTCTGCAAAATTTATTGAACTCCTCAGATAGATACTCCAAACCATTGTCTGTCCTGAGATGTTTGAGTTTCTTCCCTCTTTTAGTTTCTGTCTGAATCAACCAGTTCTTGAAGTTTTCAAATGCATCACTCTTGTGTTTTAAGACAAATGCCCAGACCTTTCTGCTATAATCATCTATTATAGACATGAAATATCTCCCACCTCCATGTGTTTCAGCTTTGGTTGGTACCCATATATCAGAATGTACATAGTTCAAAGTTTCCTTTGTTGAGTGTATACCCTTACCATAGGGGTGTTTCTTTGCCTTTCCTAAGACACAATGATCACAGAATTCCAGTTTAACAGCTTCTGAATTTCCAAACACTCTCTTCTTAGCTAACTCATTCATTTCTTTCTGTCCAATGTGGCCCAGCCTTTTATGCCACAATAATGCATCAGAAGCACTCATTACATTATTAGCAGACCCAGTGGGTAGCGTCGTTTCCGACTACCAAATTAAATCGTGTATGAAGATACACTTAAACCTTACCGACTACTCTAACTAGTAGAGTGGCAAGCAAGGGTCGATCCCACGAGGAACGGTCGAACAAATTTTGCTTCATTGTGTTAAGCTATTATTATGAAGAAACATAAAGTAAATAAGCTAGAAAACAATAAAGAAGGGGGGGTTAATGAAATAACAACTACACCTAAATAAACAAAGACAAATAAAGAGATTTTTATAGGTTTTTGGTTTTTAAATAACAAAACGATTCACCCTTGATCATGTTTCACCGAGGTCTTGGACGATTTATGTAACTATTGTCAATGCCCTATTCAATTGTGATTCTAGCCCTTATCTCAAGACTATTAACAAGCTCTAATAACCTTGTTATCCCTTAATCTTAGTTAATCAAAACAAGCTCTTCGACTAACCCTATTCAGTTTAACCGAATCCTCGAAAAAGCTCTCTTAGATTCAATCACCAAATGCATTAAACACTAGGACAACGAGATAAATTCAACATAAAACTCGCAAGCTCGGTTTTAGAGGTTAAACTTTGTGTTATCACCAATAAATAATTATTGTTTGCTACTCGGGAATCGGAAATCCTACAATTACGGATAGTGACCTCCTATTCTAGCAACACATTCACAAATCCCTTAAAGGGTGATCAATCCAATAATAAATTCATAAATGTGAGTCAATAACAGCAAATAACACAAAACACTTGAATACACAATATTTTCGGTAACATTAACCGTAATAATCACATAAATGTCTTGGACTCAAGGTTCCACAATAATCAAGAGTGAACTAAGGGTGTTAGCCACCCATTTTACCTAATACAAAGATAAAATAACAGAAAATTAAAGAAAACATGAAAATAGGATAGAAAGAACCAAAGGTTAGGGGTTGAAGATCAAGATCTTCAACCCCCTTCCATTTCCTTGCTTCCAATGGAGAAAAGTGGCTGATTATGTGTGGGGGATGGGTTCTAGGTTGTTCTGGTTATTAGGGTTAGGTTAAATTCGAATGGGATGATATATATATAAGGAGAGAAAGTGCTAGTCAAAAATAGGCAAAATCGCATTCAGGATTTTAAAACAGGGTACTTAATCTCGGCCGAGACGGGAGTGTGTCTCGGCCGAGACGTGAAAAGGGGTTTTCAAGGGTTTATGGGTCGAAAGGCTATCTCGGCCGAGATTAAGTATCATCTCGGCCGAGATCTGGGTCATTGAAAAACTTTGAAATTCTCTGGCAACATTTCTCGGCCGAGATCTGTTGTGTGTCTCGGCCGAGATCTTCTTTCTGCCCAACTCTTCATAAATGCCCTGGAGACTCATCTCGGCCGAGATTTGAGTCCTGTCTCGGCCGAGATCTTCAATTAACCCTTCTTTTTGTTGCCTCGATCGATCCCTCGACTCCGCGGTCGTTTGAGGTTCTTTTTCGACCCGTTTTCACCTGTTTTAACACAAAAATCGCACAAACGCATTATTTTGCCCATGAGAGTATAAAAGCACTAAATACACGTGATTATGCACATTATTGATACTAAAATGACACTAAAAGTGCCCTAAAGTGCGTGCACGAAACACGTGTACCAAATCTTCCCAAACTTAAAACTTGTTCGTCCCGAACAATAAAGAGAAAGACAAAAGGACACGTGTTTAGGGCAAAGTTTAGTGGCATTTGATTTCAGAATTTTCATAAGAAAGAGTAAGCGATCATGATAAAAGCGAGCATATGTGATAGACTAGATCCACTACTCTCGAGACAAAACACTCTAAACTTAAGATCCTCACATGGTGAGTGTAACTCTCGACTCTCAAGTGTATAAAAAGGGAAGTGTATACGCTCACATTGAAATGCATAAAATGCCTACCATAAGCTTGCCAATCATCTAAACTTCGATGTATACCGGCATGTGTGACAAAGAATCAAAAAGGTCTTTAATAGGTTGTAATGTTGGTTTGGGGTAAGGTGGGAAAATTTCTGGTATAAGTGACTATAAAATGGACTAAATGAGTCGTGCACTACTCATCTACCCCTCAAGAATGGTCACTCAACCTCACTCTTTACTTCCTTAGTAAACCAATCCCAAGAATCGATTTCTTCTCCAATTTCTGGTATAAGTGACTATAAAACGGACTAAATGAGTTAGCTAATCTCATCTACCCCTCAAAAAATGGTCACTCAACCTCACTCTTTACTTCCTTAGTAAACCAATCCCAAGAATCGATTTCTTCTCCTTACCACAAAGTCCACAACCTAAATGCTTTCTCAATTCTCCCTTGGAGTGTATTTTCTTTTAGATTTCTACAACCTTGAGAACATCTATCGAAAGGCATTTATAATACTAGCCTCTCCAAATCAAAAGCAACAATTGAGTATATACAACTAACTTTTTCTTCTGTTTTTCTGATTTTTCGATTTTTTCGATTTTTTCTCCTTTTTTTTTTTTTTTTTCAACAAATATAAACAAACATTGGAGAGAAACTAGTATTCTCGATTCTTTGCCTATTGTTTCAATTCCTTCCACCCTTCAATATTCCCAATAGTTCACCCCTTTCAATCCCAAATTTACCCGACTACCTTCCAACCGCCTCCCTCATACTCAAATAGTCCAATTAAGGTCAAAGGCTAAATCGAAAGGTACTTGGCTTGTAGAGTTGGGCTGTCAAACAAGAGGCTAAAAGCTCAAGGGGCTCAACTAGAGACAATATCAAATTTGGTACAAAGGAAGTATTTTCAAGCTTGAAAATAGGCTCAAGTCAAGAATTGCCTAAGATCATTTTCAATGTCACACAATGCACCGACACATGCAAAATAGAGAATTATGGCAAGTTCTAGAGACAACTAAATGCACTCAATGAATTTCACACCGAAAGAAAGTTTAAATTACTCCAAAGATGGAAGTATCTTCTAAGGCTCAAAAACTCACTTGGTTGCAATTTTGATCAAAAGTTTTGAGTGTATGTTCAATTTTGTTTCAACAAGTCTATCATACTCTACCATGTGCTTGTTTCAAAAATATTTGTCAAAATTTTTCATCATTAATCAATGCCACATTTTTCTTTCCTAAATTCATCCAATTGCTTTCTCGAGCTACCAATTTGTACGAATCTCAACCTCTCCCCAAACTTAGTTGCGGACTAAGTTTGTGGAAAAAGAAGAATACAAGTTGGTGCTCGTCGAATTCAACCAATTATTAACAAACCAACTAACTAACTTAACAGAAATAATCTTACTCCTAAAAATATGCAAGGTATCAAAATTCAATAAAGATCATATCAACATAACCAAAATAAACAAAAGATAGCAATTGGCTCACAGTGGGTCTCGGCCGAGATGTTGTATGTCTCGGCCGAGATGGCCTCCCCTGCATTTTTCCTTCATTTTGCTTCCCTTCACCTCCACTTTATGCTATCTCTTGATTATTCTAATTTATACCTGGATATTTCTTAACAAAAACATCAAATATGCCACAAGGCATTTATTAAACAACTAACTAGGAATTTGAAAAACGCAAATATTAAAAGATACCGTCGGGTTGCCTCCCGACAAGCGCCTTTGTTTAACGTCGTTGGCTCGACGGATGCCCTTTAAATAAACAAAACAAACAACTAGCTATGTAACTAAAACAAACACTTAACACATAAAACAAAATCGTTCTAAACCATTCCCCGGCAACGGCGCCAAAATTTGGGTAGCGTCGTTTCCGACTACCAAATTAAATCGTGTATGAAGATACACTTAAACCTTACCGACTACTCTAACTAGTAGAGTGGCAAGCAAGGGTCGATCCCACGAGGAACGGTCGAACAAATTTTGCTTCATTGTGTTAAGCTATTATTATGAAGAAACATAAAGTAAATAAGCTAGAAAACAATAAAGAAGGGGGGGGGGGGTTAATGAAATAACAACTACACCTAAATAAACAAAGACAAATAAAGAGATTTTTATAGGTTTTTGGTTTTTAAATAACAAAACGATTCACCCTTGATCATGTTTCACCGAGGTCTTAGACGATTTATGTAACTATTGTCAATGCCCTATTCAATTGTGATTCTAGCCCTTATCTCAAGACTATTAACAAGCTCTAATAACCTTGTTATCCCTTAATCTTAGTTAATCAAAACAAGCTCTTCGACTAACCCTATTCAGTTTAACCGAATCCTCGAAAAAGCTCTCTTAGATTCAATCACCAAATGCATTAAACACTAGGACAACGAGATAAATTCAACATAAAACTCGCAAGCTCGGTTTTAGAGGTTAAACTTTGTGTTATCACCAATAAATAATTATTGTTTGCTACTCGGGAATCGGAAATCCTAAAATTACGGATAGTGACCTCCTATTCTAGCAACACATTCACAAATCCCTTAAAGGGTGATCAATCCAATAATAAATTCATAAATGTGAGTCAATAACAGCAAATAACACAAAACACTTGAATACACAATATTTTCGGTAACATTAACCGTAATAATCACATAAATGTCTTGGACTCAAGGTTCCACAATAATCAAGAGTGAACTAAGGGTGTTAGCCACCCATTTTACCTAATACAAAGATAAAATAACAGAAAATTAAAGAAAACATGAAAATAGGATAGAAAGAACCAAAGGTTAGGGGTTGAAGATCAAGATCTTCAACCCCCTTCCATTTCCTTGCTTCCAATGGAGAAAAGTGGCTGATTATGTGTGGGGGATGGGTTCTAGGTTGTTCTGGTTATTAGGGTTAGGTTAAATTCGAATGGGATGATATATATATAAGGAGAGAAAGTGCTAGTCAAAAATAGGCTAAATCGCATTCAGGATTTTAAAACAGGGTACTTAATCTCGGCCGAGACGGGAGTGTGTCTCGGCCGAGACGTGAAAAGGGGTTTTCAAGGGTTTATGGGTCGAAAGGCTATCTCGGCCGAGATTAAGTATCATCTCGGCCGAGATCTGGGTCATTGAAAAACTTTGAAATTCTCTGGCAACATTTCTCGGCCGAGATCTGTTGTGTGTCTCGGCCGAGATCTTCTTTCTGCCCAACTCTTCATAAATGCCCTGGAGACTCATCTCGGCCGAGATTTGAGTCCTGTCTCGGCCGAGATCTTCAATTAACCCTTCTTTTTGTTGCCTCGATCGATCCCTCAACTCCGCGGTCGTTTGAGGTTCTTTTTCGACCCGTTTTCACCTGTTTTAACACAAAAATTGCACAAACGCATTATTTTGCCCATGAGAGTATAAAAGCACTAAATACACGTGATTATGCACATTATTGATACTAAAATGACACTAAAAGTGCCCTAAAGTGCGTGCACGAAACACGTGTACCACCCAGTTATTGAATATCCTATAAGGATATACAAACCATTTATCTTTCTGCCTTTTATTATAGTTTTCCCAGATTTGGTGACATGTATATAACCCCCTTCAGTATTGAACTCACATCCAGCAGCATTTAAAGAACCAAGAGAGATAAGATTTCTCTTCAAAGCAGGGACGTACCTTACATTTCTGAGAAGTCTTTCCACACCATCATACATCATGATTTTTAGTGACCCACTTCCTTAAACTTGGCAGACATGATCATTTCCTAATAGGACAGATCCTCCATCATATTCTTGTAATTCTTGAAACCATGACTTATGAGGACACATGTGGAAGGAACAGCCAGAATCAAGTACCCATTCTTCATTAATTTTTCCATCTGAAACAGTCAGTACCTCTGCAGTGTCATATCCTTCCTCTGCTACTGCTGCATCTGCCTCTTTTGATTCATTCTTTGTCTTTCTGGTTGGGCAATTTTTCTTAAGATGTCCATCTTATTTACATGAGAAACATCTCCTCTTCTCAACCCATTCAGTGTCTTTCTTCCCTCCATCATGATTTTGTTTTTGAAGTTTACTTTGATTTCCTTGAGGCTTCTTTTGGAACTTGATTTTATTAAACTTGACATTCAATCCTTCAGCAACAATTTGTGATTTCTTGTCTCCAGAAATTTGGAGAAACTTAGTCTTTAGAGACGTTTGAATCAAATCAACACTCGGCTTATCCTGCCTCCCAAACAACAAAGTGTCCTTGAAGTGTTCAAAAGATTTAGGCAATGCATTTAACAGCATCAAAGCCTTATCATCCTCTTCCATCTTTACCTCAAGATCCTCCAAATCATCTACAAGTCGATTGAATTTATCTAACTGTTCCTGTAACCCTTTATCATCTGACGTTTTTAATCCAAGAAGTTTATGTTTAAGAAATAACTTGTTTGTAACAGATTTTGCCTGATATAATTCTTCCAGTTTCTTCCAAGCTTGAAGTGTTGTAGTTGTCTTTGATATTTCTCTCAGGGGCTTATCACCAAGACATAATATAATAGCATTGTGTGCTTTCTCCATCAACTCATCCTTCTTGGCTGTTTCAGCCGCAGGCCATTTCTCCTCAGGCTTCAAAATAACAGACAAACCATGCTGTGATAGAACAACCTTCATCTTCAACTTCCAAAGCCCAAAATCAATCTACCCGGTGAACTTGTCTACATCCAGCTTCATTGATGCCATAATCTTGTCCATTTCCCACAGACGACATCACTTGATAGATCAAACAACTCACAAACTCACCTCAACACTCTAGAATGGAAATGGAATGCACAAGAATTGAAGAACACACACTACACACAAAGAACTAATCAAAACAAACAGCAACACCTTTTAACGTGGTTCAGTCAATGTGACTTACATCCACGGAGGATCATATAACCTCAATTCACTAATATCCAGAGTCAATTTACAAGAAATGCAAGGAATTCTCACAATCCCCAAAATAGAATCAATTTTGAAGTAAGAACCCTAATTCTCTAATCCTCACTCTAGGATGTTAATTGAATGGAGAAACTTGTTACAAGATATTTATATCAGCAAGAAGAGTCCACGGGATCAAGGTTTGAACTGAAAACATCCAGAAACAGAATCAGAAACAAGCTTAAACCAAAACTACAAAAAACTGTCAAAACCGTTGTGAAAGACCTTAAAATCGTTGTCAAAGACTGTTAAACAAAACTGAATCATAACTGCCGGTTCTCTTCTGTTATTCATCCGGTTTTCTTACCTGAGCCGATTTTCTCAATTCTGACTCCGGTTCTAAGTTTCCTGATCCAAAATGCACTTGACCACATATTACTTTGATGATATTAACCTCTTTTCACTTGCCCTTAGCCTAATAATTTCATTATGGGTCTTTAGTAATTGGAATTAAACTCTAGTTTGTGCCTAAAAATATCATGGTTGGTAAAGACTTAGGGTGCAACGAACTGGCTATAGTTCGTGCCTTTCTGTGGCTTGAATTATTAGGGAGGATGCTCTGAAATATAAGTATTATGTAGCCATTCTAAAGACAAGAAAGCTATATTTGAATTCGGTAGCATCGGCCACATCTATAAGTCTGTATATCATGTCTCTGGGTTGAAATGACATAAGTTACACACCGACATATCTATTGAACATCTACCATAATTTTGACAAGGTTAAACTCTAGTCTTATCGTAACATGGTGAAGTAGCTCCCTCTTACTATAAATGAAGTCCCTAACATAATATCCTTTGATATAATATAATATATATATATATATATATATATATATATATATTCTAGTTTCTTATGTTCAACGGTAGGTCAATCAAGAACGATCTCATCACTTTTTTGTGTATCAAAACTCCATCCACTGGAATTCCTTAGCTATTGCTTCAATTTTGTTTCCAACACAGTCGATCCTCCATTTGTATTTTCTTGTAAGCTCTCTTCTTTGCTAGACATAGTTCATTTTCGTAGTTCATGATATGAATCGACTTATAATACTAGTTTTCAAAACTTGTATGATATGTAAGCGTTGTGGTTTATACATCTCTAAACATAGGTATTATTCTGGATACTCTATAATACCATTTATCCTCAAACAAGTAATATCATAACTTTATTATCTAATTCCCAAATATTACTTTCTAATTCGTAAGTCAACAAACCTATCGTTCACCAACATGCATGGCATGACTACACACACATGAGACGCTGCTGCGGTTCAGCGGTTCAATAGTAGCAGCCGATCAATAACATGTAAGTAAACTTATCAATGACTAGCACATGACAATTTCTCAAGTCACTTATGCATTCCCGCTAAAAGTACAGTTCTTTTCTTATATAGTGGAATATGCATGCCTCATGTAGTGTATGTCACCTTGTTCAGTCATAGCACATAAAATGCATCACTTATTTAAAGCACATAGAATGGATCTCACATCCATAACATATAAGATGCATCACGTATGTTTACAACACATAGAATAAATCTCGTGTCAATAGCATGTAGAGTACATTACATATAACTTTATGCCTCGTTTGGCATCATCATTTCATTACATCATGCCTTTAACTGTACATTCATGAGCTTACCACATAACTTTTACTCAGACTGACATGGAAGAGCGATCTTAGATGTGGGCCCTATAGTTGGCACTTTATAAGAGAATTACTTGACCTCAACTCAACAAGCAAGTCTATAGAAAAGTAAACCTTGATCTGATACCAACTGTAACGCCCTGTTTTTCAAAAAATACATTTTTCAAAACTTTTGTAGAATACCTTAATCCTATGGCATCATCATCTTTCTAGAATATAAATAAATATAAAATAAACTATAATTTTATCCAAAAATTACGAGAAAAAGATAAATAACTAAAATAGTGTCCATGTATTGAATATCTAAAAAATACCTTTTTGCACAACGAAAGTGATCAACTTGAATAACTAAGTCAGAACCTATTAGAAATGTAAATAAATAGACCTTGAACTATGACAAATTATATTTCCCGCTCACAGACAGGTTCGATAATAAAAGAGAAACAACTATATAAAGTTGCAAAAAGACCTTTATCTAAGTGATATAAACTAAACTTATAACGGGTATGTTCCCACACATCCATCATTGCTTTTTCACGTCAAACTCCAAAACTTTGAGTAAGTCATTTAACCTACAAAACAATCTGAAAATGATGGGGGTGAGTGCTTAAGAAGCACCCTTTGAGATAACCTCATGATTGCTTAAGCTAAAATGTTTCATGTAACTCATCATAGCATGACACATAGCACATAGAATCTAATCCATAACATCAAACATGTATAGTACCCGCCGGAGTAAACTCAACATGGGCACCGTATATTCGGGCAAACCCTAACAATTTATTAATTACCTAATTAAACCCCAACAAACTCAAGCCCACAACCTGTTTTCTAATCTAACAGCATTTTGCAATTTTTACAACAACATCCATTATCCACTTGATATAAATTAAATTAAGTCACAAAGCCCACAACATTTCCTAATTTAAGCATAAGTTAGATCCCATATCTATTTGATTAACATAGCCCAGTCCAATCACCCTCACTGCGTCCCTCCTCCTCCCTCAATTCCTTTTTACAAACACTCGTATGTATACTGCAACAAACACCAACACAAAGACAAACACAAACACAAACACAAAGACAAACACAAACACACACACACACATAATAGCAGTTCCCGGCGGCGGAAGGGTTAAGCCCCTCGTCGCCAGCGACTCAACGCCCTTCTGAATCTAGTCTCAACTCCAACGCATACACACATCTACCACACTTCCACACGCACACACACCTAGCACCCCGTAAACACATCACACCAATTTTTGGCGACGACGGCGTACGACCCTCCGTCGGTGGCTTCGCGACAACTTTTCCTTCCCCTCGTATATCCTATTTTCGACACTTACACGCCTATAGATTTCTTATCTTCTCACAACCCCAGTTCCTAGCAATTGAATAGGTTAATGAAAGTTTCTCATAAATTGCCCTAAGACTCGTGGCCAAGGGCTTTGATTTGGTGTATCGATTGGAACGATTTGACGGATTCGTTGTTAATTCTAGTTCGGCGATTCAAAATAAAAGTTGCACCGATGTCTTTTTCGACAACAATTTAGGGTCGTAAGATGTTAATTTATAATCTAATTAGCTCAGTATCGATGTTCTATATATAGCCAGCTTTAGGTTGGTATATTAATTAAGGTGATTCGGTCTATTGTTGGTGCTGGCGTTAAGCCGCTAGGAGGCCTGGTGGTGATAAAAGTTTGAAGAAGAAGAGAAGGGAAAGCTTACTACAACAACAACATCTTGTTTCTATCTTCTTTCCAATCAAACTGTTTTGTTAAGAAATAAGACGGTACATTGATGAGTTGGACAGAAATTTAGTAGGAGCTCTCGGAATATGAGTCTCTCTTATTCAGCAACAGGATACTTACAGAGCTATTGAGCAACAAGATGACAATGAAATTCAATTTTTCTTTGCTGGGCCCGAACTGGGGAACTGGGTTGACTAATATTGTATTGGACTCTCATGTAATGAAGAAATTGGACTTATGGTGAGATATTTAGATAGGATATTAATAATGACATGAAGGATGGGCTTATTGGAATATTTTGACTACTAAATAATTAGGTCAATAATTTGAATCGACGAATAATTAGATCCACACTTATCGTAAGATTAAAAAATAAATTAATACGGATAACTATAGCTAAATCGCAAATCCTAAAATTTTAGCGTGAATTCTTAGAATATAATTCGCGTAATTTCTTTTGTCCCAATTATAATAGCTAAAATGAATTTCTCGGGTGTTAAAAATAGGGTCAATACATTTTAAAACTCATATTGCAGGCCCATGTCTTCAAAAATTTGTCAATTTTTGTAAGTTTCATGTTATATTAAAAGGAGGACAATATGGGTTATATTGTGTGAAACAAAAAATGAACCATTTTTCAGCTTATTATTAGATAAGCTCAACGTTTAATGCGGAAAAAACATAAAAAAAAATATATATATATTTTATAGTAAATATTTTAGCAATTGAAAAGTAAAGTGCAAATTACAATAATATGATTTATATTAATAAAAATTAAATATATCATAAAATATATATATATATATATATATATATATATATATATATATATAACTGCATGTATTAATATAAAGACATGATAAAAATTCAATAAAATAAATTATTCAACTGAAAATCGAGAAGCCTTTAAACATACCAAAATCTTCCAAAGTGAAAAAAAATATCAGATAATTTTTTTAGTAATATCTAAATACAAAAACAAAGATATTAAAAAGATCAGAGTAATATCTAGCCTATCAGAATTTTTTGATAATATAGTTATTAAAACGATGCCGTCAAAAGTTGTACAGGAACCCTAAGTTCTGTAAATCACATAACTCTAAATTTAAAGAATAGATGATGATATCAATGTTACAAAACAATTAGTAAATATAAATTAAAAAGTAACGTGTTTTTTAAATCAATAATATTAACGAAAACATTAAAAATATGTTTGTGATATCATTGTAATACCTTGAAGATATTGAATACTCAGTCTTCTTGTAGATGCAACCTATCAACAAAATATTAATGAACATAAAATACATATACGATAAAAAGAATATAAAAATAAAAAAACAAAACAAAACACAAAACAAATTAGAGGATTCATTAACAAAAAACCCTAAATACGAATAATGACGTGTAAATAATGAACAAAACCCCTAGATTACACTATTTGCAAATGGTGAAGCAGAAAATATACTTACTTATTGATGCAAACAATTTTTTGTCATTCGATATGCAACAATCTTCAAGAACTGCAACATATCATAAACAAAAATTCAAATAAAATATATTAAAAGATACGAAAAACATGAACGAAATAAAAAAAAAATTTAAAAATTAAAACTACAACAATCAAAATGCAAACTTAAACAAACAAACAAAAAACTAAAATTAATATATAAGAAAATATTGGAGAATTGAGAGAATACCATAAGTGCTGCAAGAGCTTTGAGAGAAAAAAAAAAGGGGGGGGGGGGGGGGATGCAAGCACTATGGGGATTTCGATATTTAACATAATTAAATATTGAATCTCAAAAAAATAACTTTGGACTCCTATTATTGTAGGAAAATTTGACATAATTTAATACGGATTAATTTAGTTTTAATTGTGTTGAATCATAAGCCTTTTAATTTGGGCAATGTTGAAAGTTAATTATAATACTGTTAAATAGACTTATATATATAATAAAAATATGGCCTTCCTTCAAGATAACAACAGTTTTAAATGTTACTAAATTAATTATTTAATGAAAATACAATTCTGATTATGATCAAGTCTGTAAGATGTTGGCAAGTGTCCTATCATTGGTGGAAAGTGCAAATGGGCGGGACAACATGAATTGGCTATATTTAGTAGAGAGTTTTGCTTTTATACATATATATATATATATATATATATATATATATATATATATATATATATATATACACACATATTCCTCCAGAATTAAATATTTAATTACCTCCAGATCGACTTCTTAGACCAATTTCCAACAAAAGAGTTATGTGTGATTCAAAGTTTTACATGATATTATTTTCTCTTGTTCGTCGTATTTTTCTCTGATTTTGGAGTTTCCACGTTAAATTCTTATATTGTAGGTTGTGTTTATTTTTCATCTTATATCTCGCTTGTTTCTTATTTTTCGCTATGATGAATGTGGGTTTATGGATCCCAATAAAATGAGATTTCAATTCAATCTATTCTTGAAGAATAACGCAATCCAACTTTTATTTTTCTCATTGGGTAAGGGTACCCCTATAATTACTATTGCACCAAAATGGGCAAATCATAATATTATTTTCCAAGAAAGAGAAGATTATCATTCGACCTTTTCATGATCTGATGATGCATTTTCGTTGCAATTATAGAGATTGCTCTATTTCGGTATTTCCTACGTAAAACTCCAAGTCAGAAACAGTAGGGTACGACTTCAATAGGATTGGCTCAAAGTTATCAATATAGTTTCGATCCGGAGATCTACGTCCACGGGCTTAAAATCTGACCTGCCAAGGTATTTTTTCACTATATTCCTTTTAGTCGGGCACGTTATAGTTTAGGAATACAAAGTGCCAACCCTAGTTCTGAGTACAATTCTCCTATTTATACTACTCAGCTCAAACCCTAACTAAATCCCTACAATTACGCCTATCATCTCTGCATGGGAGTTGGAAGAAGATCGTGGGGATCTTACTTTCCAAATATGCAGCAATTGGGCTGCTCCAAGTTCATGCGCACTTCTGGGCCGGTGCGCTTCTGGGCCGGTTGTTGAGCTTGCTTTCCTGGGCTCAATTGCTTCGGGTCGGGTAGATCCGACCCGGAGTTGCTGGGCCATACCTATCAAAGCGGAACGCAGCCATCCGAATTGAAGTACAATAGCTTCTAGATGCAGACATCCTGTTTGAAGTACATTACCCTTCTTGGTTATCTAATCCGGTGATGGTAACGAAGTCCAGCGGGGCATGGAGAATGTGCGTAGATTTCTCTGATCTTAATAAGCACTGTCCAAAAGATTGTTATCCTTTGCCCTCTATCGACCAAAAAGCCGAAGCCATTACTGGGCACAAGGTACTTTGCTTCTTGGATCTATACAAGGGATACCACCAAATCCACATGGATCGTTGGGACGCACTCAAAACGGCGTTTATCACTGACTTCGGATGCTTTGTCTTCAAGAAAATGCTTTTTGGGCTCAAGAACGCGTGGGCCACCTATCAGCGCCTTATGGATCACGTCTTTCGAGGTCAAGTTGGTGGTAATGTTGAGGTATATGTTGATGATCTTGTTATAAAAAGTACCTCTCAATCTGCATGTGTGGAAGATATTGCTGAAACATTGAGCACCTTGCGGCGTTGGCTCCGGAAAATTTCTGGGCTATGTAGTCTCACAGCATGGCCTCCAGGCCAATCCGGCCAAGATTCGAGATGTATTGGACCGCCGAAGACGGTAAAGGAAGTTCAGCGCCTTACTGGTGGTCTGGTGGCCCTAAATCGTTTCCTGTCTAAGGCCGCGGAGCGCCAGCTTCCATTCTTCAAAATTCTGCTACAGGCAAAGCAATTTGAGTGGACCCCGCAGTGCACCGAAGCTTTTGAGGCCCTATAGCACCATATTAAGCAGTTGCCCACTATGTCCGCTCCTCTCCCCGGAGAACCTCTATATGTATATTTAGCCTCCGTCGAGGAAGCCATCAGCGCGGATCTTGTGCGCGAGGCTAATGGAACACAGCACCCCATATATTTTGTGAGCCGAGCACTCCAAGGGGCAGAAACCCGGTACTCCGTAATGGAGAAAACAGTGCTGGCTCTCGTCATGGCGGCCCGACGTCTACAGCCTTATTTCCAAGGACGTGATATCAGGGTTCTTACTAATCACCCCATTCGTCAAATTCTTGTCAAGCCCAATGTGTCGGGGCACCTCGCTAAGTGGGCTATCGAGCTGGGAGAATATGATATTCAATTTCTCCCACGCCGAGCCATCAAGGGTCAAGCCCTCGCATATTTTTTGGCCGAGGTGCCAGTGGATAACCCCGAACCGTCTGCAAATAACGCCAGTCCTAACCCCGCTGCCCTCGAAGCTCCAACCCGTAAGCGGCAACTGTATGTGGATGGTGCCTCCGCGGTTCGAGGAAGTGGTGCTGGGGTCCTTCTCATTGGCCCCGAGGGCATTGAAATCAAATACGTCCTACGGCTTAAATTCAAGGTGACTAATAATGAAGTGGAATATGAAGTAGTCCTTGCCGGGCTCCGGCTCGCTCAATCCTTTACAGCTTCCCATCTCCAGCTCTTCACGGATTCCGAGGTTGTCTCCAATCAAATCAAAGGCTCCTACACGACCAAGGATGAAACGTTGAGAAGGTACCTCGCTTTGACACTCAAACTTTTGTCAATTTTTGCGTTGGTTGATATCCAGCAGGTACCTCGTAAACAGAATGTTGAAGCTGATGCTCTCAGCAAAATGGCCTCCGCGGTCCTTACCAACATGTCTCCGGACATCATAGTCGAAGATGCCCTTCATCCGGCAATTCATGAGGCCACGATCTCCGTATTGACTGAAAGCAGTCCCAATTGGATGACCCCGATCATCCATTATCTCCGGGATGGTACGTTACCGACTGACAAATTGCAAGCTCGGAGGATAGTTCTTAAGGCACCTAAGTATGCACTCCACGATGGGATTTTGTACCGCTGGTCGTACTTACAACCGAGTCTTCGGTGCCTTGCTCCTGCCCAGGCTTATCAGGTTCTTCGGGAATTTCACGAGGGGGCCTGTGCCAGCCATATTGGTTCACGGACGTTGGCCAAGAAAATTCTTCGGTGCGGGTACTACTGGCCCACATTTTTTATCGATGCCCATGATTTGGTGGCCAAGTGCGACAAGTGTCAGCGACACTCTCACATAAAGCATCTACCACAAACCGAGGTCACTGGCATACAGAGTGCCTGGCCATTTATCCAATGGAGAATTGATATTGTGGGTCCGTTTCCAATCGCTCCGGGGGAACTCAAATTTCTTATGGTCGCTGTTGATTACTTCACCAAATGGGTTGAAGTCGAACCTCTCACCACCATTACTGGTCAGAACATTTTGAAGTTCGTCTGGCGTAATATCATATGCCGCTTTGGTATCCCGAGCACCATTATCTCAGACAACGGCAAACAGTTCGCCAATGACCCCTTCCGGTCATGGTGCGAGGAGCTCCACATTAAGCAAATTTTCACCTCGGTCGCTCATCCTCAGGCCAATGGTCAAGTCGAAGTCACCAATCGCACACTCCTTACGGGTCTAAAGAAACGCTTATATCAAGCTAAGGGTCTTTGGGCCGAGAATCTCCCGCAGGTTCTTTGGGCCTATCGCACCACACCGCACACCTCGACCGGAGAAACCCCCTACAGCCTCACTTACGGTTCCGAGGCTGTCATTCCTGCGGAAATCGGCGTGCCTAGTCCCCGCCTCGTTACTTTGGATCCCGAGGCTAATAATGAAGCCATCCGTGCTAACTTAGACGAGCTCGAATATCGTCGTGATCAATCTTTCATCCAGCAAGCCAAGTGTAAGCAACGCGCCGCTCAGTATCACAACCTCCGGGTTCGGGGTACTCAGTTTAATGTCGGAGACTTGGTACTCCGGCTCAACTCAGCCAGCAAGGCTGCCCCCGAGGGTAAATTGCATGCCACTTGGGAAGGTCCTTATCGCGTCATTGTCGCGCATGACTCCGGGTGCTACCAGTTAACGGCCTTTGATGGAACTCCGATTCCCCGAACCTGGCATGTTACCAACCTAAGGCGTTTCTATCTCAGAGCACCAAGGGTCAAGTATCGTTTCTACCTTTACATTCCTTGTACGTTATTTTTTAATTCCCATATTGTCGCGTATTCTTGGTTATAAGTTCCCTTGTATTTTTTAATTTTTCCAACAATTACTTTGAATAAAGTTTTTACTTTACGAATCTTACTGTACTTTGTTCTACGCTACGGGGACGCCCTAGCTTAGACTTACTATTATTATCCGTCTCCGGACAGTTTGATCTCTCGTCCGATCCGTCCGGGGAGATTAACATTTGGGTTCCCGGACTTATATTCCCTCTCGCCCGTTTAACCGGAGAGGTCCTTAACTCCCGCCCGATCCGTCCGGGGAGATTCTTTGCCTTGTTTTTCTAGCAGGCATTATGTACATATGGTGCTCCCGAGTACCTGTTACACTATTTACGCATGCATTCTGGTTAAAAGTTCATTACTTTTCTTTCACAGTACATATCATTACATACCAAAATGTTTCTATCATTTTTATCAACCACAAAAATTTCTTTACATTACTGCATACAACGCTACAAAAGTAAGCCCTATTTTCGGCCTCCGAGCCAATACTCGGCGCTCTGATGTTGAGACCCGTCTCGGGAACCTCTCCGTGTCCTCCGGGATCCCGAGGCTTCTCGGCTTTGAGCCCCTGCTCTTTCCCTACTACGGCTCCCTCAGCGCCGCGGACTCACCCTTGGCACTTGTCTTGGAGCATCGCCCCTTGCCTTGCCCCGTGGACTTGGCTGAGGCGCTGGTCTCGAAGTCTTGGCCCATTCCGCGGGATCCCACTCCGCGGGGTCCATCACCTCGATCTCCTCAGCCAGCTTCTCGACCTCCTCTTCCGCAACAACTACGGGGACTTCCTCGACTGAGGTTACCGGGGCCGTCTCTTGGATTACTATCCCTTTGCCTTTTCCCGCCGGTTTCTTTTTACCCTTCCGAGGCACTTTCGCAATCTCTTGGCCCCGGCTAGAGCTCGCGATATACTCTTTGGCAGTGTGTCGCCACCTGCCGCGTCCTCTCAGACCTTCGTACATATTCAGGAGTAACTCCAGCACCTCCCGCTTTCTTATAAACACCGAGGACTCAGCATGACCAGTCGTCATCAGCGATGAGATTTCGCCTTGGATCTCAGTGATCCGCTCCTCAACCTCTCCGAAAGTCAGCATACCGTATTCCGTTAGTATCCGGTCATACTTCCTTTCATGGATAATGACGCGGTCAAGTTCGACCACCGTCGACAAGTACTTCAGTTCCTGGTCTTAGCCTTCTCCGCGGCCTTGGCTCTTGCCTCCTCGGCCTCTTTGGCCATTCTCTCCGCTATGGCCAACCTTCTCTCCAACCGAGGAACCACTTGCTTTTGCAGGTTATCCTTCTCCCCGCGGAACCTGTCTAAGGACTGCATGGGTTTCTTTATTGTATTATGCAGCTCCTCGGTATCCTCCTGATCGCACAACACAATCAGTGCAAAAGATTAAACTCAACACATCGCCGGGCAATAACTCCATCATATGGATAAATCAACTTTACATTCAAAAAGATGAGCATACATTGTCAAAGGTTTTTACATCAGAATTACACTTATCCCTATCATCTACTATATTAAACATGGCATCAAAGTTGCGGGGAACGACTGACCTCCCCCTCTTCGATTCTTTCAACTGCCTCCGGCACCTCCTCATCCACCTCATGCTCTCCCTCAGGCAGCTCTCTGGCCACCCCTGCCTCATTTCCTGCGGCCTCCGCGGCGATCTCCATGCGTGGAGGTGGTTCTTTGTTTCGGGGCTCTGGGACGGACTCACCCCGGCGAAATGCCAGGAACTCCTGGTCTTGGTCCACCTCGCAGTGTGTGATCTCCTCGGCACTTAAGATCTTCTTCTTCTCCGCCAGTGCCTTCACGAGGGGCCACTCCGGGACACGAGCCAGAGCATCATAATACGCCTCCTCCACCCCTCCCACGGCGTTGAAGTCATATCCGAACTCCGGACGGTAGACGTCCACATTCGGATAGACTTCTTTGATCTTCTCCAGCAGCACTGATCGGGTGGCCGTATCCCCAACTCTGACGAAGTTGGTCTGAAAATCGAGGAAGGTGCTCGTCTGGAACAGCTTCTCGGCAAACACCCTCATCACCGCCTCTTGCCCGTCCACCACAGCCGCTTCCCGGGCCTTTATCTCCGCCCGCAGTTCGGCCGTTTCACCACGAAGTGCCCCAGCCTCCGCCTCCACTTTGCGCAGCCACACGACCTCCTTCTCAACCAGGGCGGCTCTCTTGCGCGCCTCAGACAGATCGTGCGTTATTCTGTCATTGCGCGCGCGCAGCTCCCTTGCAACCTCGGCCAGCTCCTCTTTGGCCTCCCTCTCACTCCTTCGGCCAAGCTCCATAATTCCCCGCGCCAGGCGCAGCAGCTCCTCGGCATCCGCTCCCTCCAAGCCCAACACAATTATGGGCCCGTGCCCCTTCAACAAAGCAAATACCAGAATCAATTCCGCAATGTACAGAAAACATTAAACAGGTTTTCACCTCGGCAGAAGATTATGCATGCTTTACCTCGGCGCTCTCCTCCGTGCGGAGTCTCTTGGCCACCCCCGGAGGTGTCACGGATGGTTTCGACCTCCTTTTCGTTCCGGGGGTTGACCCCGCTGCCACCACCCGCTCCTCCGACCCCGCTGATGGCCTCGGACTAGGCGACGCCCTCCCTCTGGGGACACTTCGGTCGCTATCCCCTTTTTCTTTGCTGCCACGGGCAATGCGGGGCTTCCAGCAGACTCCTTTCCAAAGCGTCCCACTGCACAAACAATTTTGGGGTTAGTCCTACACAAAATACCAATATCACCAGTTTTCAGAGTTCCTACCCTCCTCGGCAGCCCCGGCTTCCGGCTCTGGCCCCCTGGGAGAGACCCCATCTGCATCGCCGGAGTAATATGGGCTTAATCCTGCCTCCTCCAGCTCTTCCTCGGTGCAGAGGATCTTGAATGTACCAACCGCACGGAATTTCCTCACTACCTCCGGCTCCGGCTCCGTCACCGGGGCATTATCGAACACCTCTTCCCTCCTCCACCTCGGGAGGGCCAGCCCCGTCTTCACATATATAAATTTCTCCTTCCACCCCTCAACCTTGCTCGGGTTTTGTACTTTGAAACCACCTCGGGCCCGGGGGCTGAAGGAATACCAGCCCTTTGATTTCTCGAAGGCCTTCAGCTGGAAGAAAAACCTAAACAGCTCTACACTAGGTTCTACCCCGGCATTTTTGCATACCACGGTAAACCCAACTACTTGCCTCACGGCGTTGGGTGCTAATTGACTCAGGGAAATGTTATAATACCTAAGCAGCTGCACCACGATGTCCCACAGCGGGAATCTTATTCCTATCTTCAGATTATCTATATATACGCTAATGAAGCCCTTCGGTGGGCAACAAGCCCTATCGCTGGGCTCTGGCACTATGTACTCTAAGTTAAACGGAAAGTAAAATGAGGGGATCAGGGCTTCTATTTGCACCCGTGTCATCCGCAGTGCTACCACCGACACTTCGAATTCCTCCTCCAGACATTCCCCAAATCCCACTGCCCGGGTACCGGACTCCATAAAATCGGCCTTATACACCATCCTATTCACTCTGGAATAATAAAACGTATGGGTGGTACATTTAGCGGGGCTTTCTCGGTTCCTACTTCCCTAATTGAAGAAGAAGACGATGAAGAAGACATACTTACTTGGTCTTGGTTTGAGATGGATCACAAGTGCACAGATGACTCTCCTTTTTTCCCGCTTTCTGAAACTTGCAATCGCAAATGAGGAAGATGAAGTATACTGTGCAACTATTTCTATATATATACTCTTGAATCAACGGCCTAGATCTGGCCTTTTCAAATTTCGCGTCTCAGATTCTTGCGTGATGGTCACGTGCGTTACAGTTACCAAGGCGCGTGGGGGACACGCTCCTTGGAAATCTCCAAACGCGTCACTTCACATCCCTCTCTCTCATGATGGCGCCGCCAGTCACATCAACCTCATTCTTGGTCAGGAAGTTTTGGGGCTCACTCCGGTGTCTCATTCACCTCGGACAAATTACAGTTTGCTTCCGCTAAACCTTATTGCCCTCGGGGTACTCCAGTTCGGCTCCGGTCGGCTTCCTCCCCCCGGGGTGCTTCACTACGGATCAGGTCGACTCCTTCACCTCAGGGTCATTCAGTTCGGTCCGATTTGGTCCTCGCGGATCCCATTACTCCGGGTGTGGCTTATCTCGGCTCCAGCTAATTCTCGGACCTTAGGGGTACTTCGGCTCGCCATTCACAACATCCCATCTTGCTCGTTGCTTCGTTGCCTCGCTCAAACTCAGCACCTGTTACACCTCACCCTGCTTATAACCGCAGCTCCTCCCTCGCTCCGGCTGGTGGGGGGGCATCTGATAGGTATGGCCCAGCAACTCCGGGTCGGGTCAACACTCCGGGGCGGATAAACCCGACCCGAAGCAACTAAGCCTAGGAAAGCAAGCTCAACAACCGGCCCAGAAGCGCGCCGGCCGAGAAGTGCGCATGAACTTGGAGCAGCCCAATCGCGGCATATTGGGAAAGTAAGATCCCCACGATCTTCTTCCAACTCCCATGCAGAGATGATAGGCGTAATTGTAGGGATTTAGTTAGGGTTTGAGTTGAGTAGTATAAATAGGAGAATTGTACTCAGAACTAGGGTTGACACTTCGTATTCCTAAACTGTAACGTGCCCGACTAAAAGGAATATAGTGAAAAAACACCTCGGCAGGTGAGATTTTAAGCCCGTGGAAGTAGATCCCCGGATCGAACCACGTACATCCTGTGTTCCTTAAGTTTCTCGCGTTGATTTACATTACAAACTGATTTTCGCTTGGAGTTCATTTGATAACCGGATTGCGCTTTATCAACGATGTTTCAAATTTGTAACTGGAACGAGATATTCTAGTATCAGAATATTTCGACGTTCCGTTGCGAATAATATGTATATATATATACATAGATATATATAGATTGAATCATATTTTAACATATTGCTTGAACTTAGTGTATTGTTAAATATTATACAACTTTTCAGATCACATGTTGACTTTTAAGGTTTATTATCAATACCATTAACCATTTTGGTCTCAAAATTTAATACTACAATAAATTCAAGGAAAGAAAATCGAACAAATCACCCAAAAGATTAATTATTTATAGTTTATTATAATATATACTTCAACATTTCATTTATGCACATATTTATATAGAAATAAATTATAATAAAACACAAATTACACATTTTTCTTCACACAATTCCGGCTATCTCGAGCTTCTCGAGAATTTAGGTCATTTCGATATCATTTTAATCGGTCCGGATCGAAACAATCGAGAAGTTAATCGAAATAGAATGATCGATAAAGAGTTCTATTTTCATGACTGGAGTGAAGCGTATTTCACCATTCCAGACGGAACGGGAGGAAATCAATAACGATTAGAATCCTATTGAGAGGGAAAAGGATAAAAGAAAATAAAAAGAAGAGACCATGAAAAAGACATTCAATAAGACCGGAATTACCACTGAAAATTGAAAAAGGTGGTGTCGTAATCTATGTGGAGAAGAATAGAGAATAATGGGGCAGTCTGTCACCTGGAAAGCAGTGGATAGTGGTTACATAACAATTCTGATTCACGTTGAACAGATTGGTATATGTTTTTACTCTACAAAGGTATTAATAATTAAATTGACATGTATCACGTACACTGGGACAAAATTAATATTGTAAAACTAACTAATCTTGAAATAATAGGCCCTTTGCAATTTCAATCCTATATGAATTGTAATTTTCAAAATTAACTTTGTAAGAATTTAAATTTCACGAATTTGGTTTTATTTATGTAGAAATTTTAAAATTTGACCATAAATTGACATGCATCTGTTTGCAATTTTAGTCTTATATGCATTATAATTTGCAATTAAGTTTGTAAGAACTTAAATTTTACGAATTTGGTCCTGATTATGGAAAAATTTAAAATTGGTCGTAAATTGACACATACAATCCTTGAGTTTAGTTTCCAATGCATCAATTTGAAGTGTTATTTATTGTCCAAGTGACCAAAACAAATCTCATGTCCGCGACATAATTTGTGAACGCCTTTACAGTGGCCTAAAGTTTGTGAAGCAGAGGCAGAAACTAAACTCATGAGCTGTACATATCAATTTCTAGATGAAATTTCCAATTTCTCACAAAATTAGAACTATCTCCGCAAAATTGACATTGTTATAAGACTAAAATGTAAATTATGAGTTATACGGAATTAAGATTGGAAACTACATTTGCAATTTTGGGTAGATTGGAAGGTGTTTCTTGGTTGACTATTAGTCTACAGCTTAGCAATGGGAAAGAAATTCATAAGGAAACACAAGGAAGATGCTCAAAAAATCAATTGTCATTATCAGGTCGTTAGAATTACTTTCAAATTCATTTTACTAATACTTATTGTTAAGATTGACTTTTGTTAGCCAAACCAACCATATAAACTAAAGAAAAAATGGGATATTAACCGATAATAGAATTCTCCGTTATGCGATGCACGATGTGAAATATATTTAGTTGTAATAAAATTAAGTTTAATAATCGAACAAAATAATTGAATAACTCATTTTTTGTTAAATAGAAGAATATTAAATTATTTAATAAGTTTTCATTTTAATGACAAAAATTATTTAATTTTCTTGCAACTCATATCCAATATAAATAGTTCAACGTACAATAAATGTTCAAATATAAGCACAATAATCAACCAACTAACAATTCTTTATTTCAAATTCAATATATTGTATCAAAATATTCAATATCAGTGTCATATTAAATATTAAGAAAAGAGGGTTTCTTTTTATCTATTTAAATAAAAGAAATGGATTCAAAAATAAAGGGAAGTTATTAGTGATTATTTCCTTTTTTGTTCTTTATAAAAAATCAAATGTTATCAGTGAAATTTAGAAACTAAAACATAGTTATTTTTACTATTTCAGAACAATTCACTACAAAAAAAAATTCATATTAGAGACGGAAATTAGTAACGGATGATATTGGTCACAAAATAGAAACAGAATAGAAATAGAATAGTGACGAAAAGTGACAAAAAATCATTAGTATCCGATTAGTGACGAACTAGCAACCGAAAATTTGAGATGGACATAATCCATCTCTATTCGGTAGGTAATTCGGTCTCTAATTTCATAATAGAGAGAGAAATTCCGTCACTAAATTTAGAGACGGAATAAAATTGGTCTCTAAATTTTAGAGACCAACATTATAGAGACCAACCACTTGGTCTCTAATTCATCACTACTTTAATTTAGAAACCGATATCATGTAATTAGAGACGATTTTTTCCGTCTCTAATTTGTTTTTTTCTAGTAGTGATTGTAATTTTGTAAGAATGATAAATAATCGACAAACAATTGCATTTGTTTAATATATTTTACTTTAAAATAAGAAATGTAGATGTCTAATTAAAGGTCATAAAAAATATTAATTTTTAATATTTTACATTAAAACAGAAACGATAAAAAATTATTTGCTTTTTTATTTATGTTATTTTATTATGAAATGTACCAAAAATTATCACTTATAAATTTTTAATATAACAAATTGCCAACAAAATTGGAGTTTGAAGCTAATTATCACTACTTTAATTTAGAAACCGGTATCATGTAATTAGAGATTATTTTTTCCGTCTCTAATTTGTTTTTTTCTAGTAGTGATTGTAATTTTGTAAGAATGATAAATAATCGACAAACAATTGCATTTGTTTAATATATTTTACTTTAAAATAAGAAATGTAGATGTCTAATTAAAGGTCATAAAAAAATATTAATTTTCAATATTTTACATTAAAACAGAAACGATAAAAAATTATTTGCTTTTCTATTTATGTTATTTTATTATGAAATGTACCAAAAATTATCACTTATAAATTTTTAATATAACAAATTGCCAACAAAATTGGAGTTTGAAACTAATTTTAGGAAGAGTTTATCATATATGTAGAAATCTTTACCATATACTAACTCCATTTTTTTTTAAATGTTCTTTTAGCTTTTGTGATTTGTTCATAATTAGATGTTCATTTAACTTTTTTTTTTTTTCACAATTTTTCCAATACTACCTCTTTGAGTATTCCTAAAAAATCTCCCATTACACTACAAGAAAAAATTGTATTTGCTGCTAGTATTTTGTAACTACAAGGGTGGTTACTAAAAGTAACCCCGTTTGTAACTATTGGTAGTTACATAAAAAATTTCATACAATTTTAACCAAATTTGCTACAATATGTCAAACTCTTTTGCAACTACTTGTAGTTACAACTATATTAGTAACTACAAAGTAGTTGCAAAAAATAGTTACAAATACATTAATAACTACAAAATAGATACAATTTTTTTTTTTTTTTTTTGCATCTTATTGTAAGTGACTACTCTATAGTAACTATTTTTAGATTTGTAGTTACTAAAAATACTTTTGTGACTACTCCTCATTTTTTGTAATTATATTTTGTAGTGGCAAAACGTCTTATTTCTGGTAGTGTTATACAACTTACCATCTAATTAGATAATAATAGTAAGGAAATGTGGAGCAAATTAAGGGATTTAAGGGGAGTGAGAGATATAAAGAGGGGCTTATTTGTCCATTCTCCATATCCATTATTTTTTTTTTTATCCAAGTCTAAAAGGAAAGCTAAAAAAGTGGAGGTAGTACATATATATAGATCTCTTGTTATGTTAGTTATGATTTAAACATATTATTTTAGAAAGTGAAATATGCGGAAAAATATGTCTCATCTTCTTTTATAGGGAATTTTCTTTTATCCCCTTTAATATAAAAACAGGATATCTTGCATATGTGTCATCTCCAGAGTATTTCTAGGGTCTTTTTCTCTTTTTCTTTTTTCCCATGTTTTATCTCCACCCTTTTTCTTCTCATTTTTTAACATGTGGCAATTATTTTTATTTTTTTGCAGTTCTCGGTCATTTTTTTTTTTTTTTTTGCACTTTTTATATTAGCAAGACAATTTTCTATTTTTTTTTTTATATTGAAAGTTATTCCATCATATGTTCTTATCTACAAATAAATTTTTTTCTCTCTCTTCATTCTTCTTATTTTTAATTTAAAAGCTTAAATAATTATAACTTTTTTGTATCAATTTTATTTTTAATGAAAAATATATCAAATTAATCATTATTTTACGACCTTCAATTAGATATCCATATAGATATATAAATTAATTAATTTAAATCTAAAATACTTTTTGCAAGGTTAATTATGATATATTTAGATAATTAAATATTTTCATATAAAAAGTGCGAGAGTATTTTTGAAACATATAACTTTTAGTTTCTTTTCACAATTTTATATTTTATAATTATTTGAGTTTCAGAATTAGTTTGTTTTTATGACAAATAGTAAAATGACAAGAATTTGTTAAATTTACATTAATTCTCAATCGCATAAAAAATATATTAGTGAAAAATGTGGGTTATATGTTTTTAATAGAAGTTGATGCATAATAAAAATAATTTAATTTACTTTTTATGAAACTAAGTTTAAGACTCATATTCCCCTACATAAAAAAATAAATGTTAATATTTACTTAAGTTAAATACATCAAATAATATTGTGTGTATACAATGTATGTATGTTATAATGCTTTCACAACAACATTAAACTTTAATCACATATTACTAATTAAATAAAATGTTCAATAATTTATCCCGTGCGATGCACGGGAAGACATCTAGTTATATAGTAAGATTTGGATATTATTATTATTTTTTTTAGTACGACCAATATTTGGATATGCTACATTGTTAAAAGTTGGACCAGGCGCGAGTTCTAACCGTACACATTCAAACTAAAATTAAGATTGATGATGACAAGAAGTATATATTTAATCAAGGGGGTTGGTATTGATAAAATTAAGTAATATATTGAAGAGAGCGAAAGAATCTTGTTTGATAGTATGAAAATTGGAGGAGAATATTTCGTGATTTTACATTGAAATTATGAATTTGAGTCTCCGTTTGCATGGACGAAGAGGGGGAAAATGGTGTCTAGATGCATATCCTTTAGTAATTAGGAATATAAAGCAAGAGCAGGAGTCCACTTCTCAAATCGAATTTTTTAAATCAAATTTATCTGTTATTTCTCATAGAAATTAAAAATAATAATAATAAATATAATCCGTGGTCTATTGCCACACGTATTTGGATCCATCGTAATTTCTAAAGTGCTCAAGAACTCTAGAGTCAGGCGTTGATATGTCACTTGAGGCCGCATCAGCTCGCGCAACCTCGTTCCATCCAGTAGGGAATAGACGTTGTCATATATGCCCATCTCTTTGAGTAGTTGGTCACAGCCTTACCGAGTGGGCATGAATGTGCGGGTGTACAGCTTTTTAAATCTGTACCGAGTCAAGAACAATACCATAGTGGCGGATGTTTGATGGATCGAATACCGGAGCCAGGTTAGGATTTTCCTCAACTACGGGTTGTTAGCCCTTGCCCTTTCCTCTACTCAGTCTTGAAGACATGGCGATAACCTACACAAAAATCACAATAATTTTGCAAGTTCAAAATCTAGAACACCTAATGTGATACATGTAGTGCCTATGAGAAGCTAATTTCGACCAATTAATCAAGCACAATTGCGTAATTCGTAGAACAATCGTAATCGGCATGACTCATATCACTATGAAACAATGCATCATCACTAAAATTACCGAAGTTACTTAAAAATTGAAAAAATAATTCGAAACTAGCGGGCCTGGGCTATTCAATTTTAACGCCTATAAGGTGTTCGATAGTTTGCCTCAAACAATGTTTCTAAACTCACAAAATATGCTAAAATCAAACAACCCATATAAAAAACACCATAATTTCATAATTAGCCCTATCAATTTCGTATCTAGAATGCATCAATCATAACAATTTAGCAAAATCAACACTTCAAGTGTTTAAACAACTAAAAATTGCAATCATCTATTCCAATGCAAAATTATCCCCTAATATAGTCGAAATTAAACAATAATAGACGAAGGGGAAGGGTTAGCTTCACATACCGGAGGATTTTAGACGATAAAATTTGAATTTGAACGGTTAGACCCTCTTTCCGGTTCACCCAAAATTGGATGAAATCCAAAATTAATTGGAGGGATAGTGTATGTGGATGTGTGTGTATGAATTAGTGTGTGAATTTGGGTGATTTGTGGAAGAAATTCATGAGCTTGGTGTGTGGGGTGTGTGTTTCACGAGTTTGAATGAAGAAAGAAGAATGGCAAGACTGACCTGCGGCCGGGTTTTAAAACCTGGAATTTTCAACAGTCGCAGCCGCGATGGGCTTACGTGTCACAACCACGTCAGTAGGTCGCGGCCGCGGAGACTTGGCAGGGCAAATCAGCATTTTCTGAGGCACTTTTGTCGCTGCCGCAATGACTTCATAGGGCTGCTAGGCTTATCTGAGGCACTTTTGATGCGGCCGCGACTCTTGGTCGAGGTTGCGTTCAGCCTTTTCGTTTCCCTTCTAATTTTTCGACTTCCCGACCCCTGTTTCGTGCTATATCCATCATGCTCCACTACTATGTTGATTTTGAGTCATGTTAGTTTCTACATACTAATAAAAAAATGATAAAAAGACAAATAAAAACATAAAATAACAATAAAATCAAGAATTTAATGCAAAATACGATAAAAGTCGGTTTGCCTCCCGACAAGAGCCTTTGCTTTACGTAGTTGGGTCGATCAATTTAGTGCTCAATTGGTTGGAGGGTCCTCGACCATCTCATGTTCCTCGGGACACTGTTGAAAGTTCTTGAAGTAAGGTTTGAGGAGGTGGCCATTCACTTTGAATATTTTCCCCATCTTTTCGCTTTTGATTTCAAATGTGCCATGAGAAAACACATTAAAAATAACAAATGGTCCTATCCAACGGGAACGCAACTTATCGGGAAATAACTTGAGGCAGGAATGGTAGAGTAACACTTTGTCATCAATGACAAAAGTCTTCCGAGTGATTCGGGAGTCATGGAAGGATTTCGTCTTTTCTTTGCAGATCAGTGCATTCTCAAATATCTCATGCTGAAGTTCCTCGAGTTCTTGCAACTGCAGTTTCCGGTGCATGCCGGATGCATCATAATCTATGTTGCAATGTCTGATTGCTCAATAAGCATGGTGCTCAAGCTCGACCGGTAAGTGGCAAGGTTTCCCGAAGACCAATATATATGGAGACATGTCAATGGGTGTCTTGTACGTCGTTCGGTATGCCCCCAGTGCATCCTCAAGCCGAAAAGTCCAATCTTTCCAATTAGGTTGAACAGTCTTCTCCAAGATAGACTTGATCTCTCGGTTGGAAGTCTCGGCTTGACCATTTGTCTGGGGATGATATGTTGTAGAAACCTTGTGTACAACACAATACTTCCTCAACAAGTCTTAAATGGTCCTATTGCAAAAGTGCGTCCTCCTATCACTAATTATGGCCTTTGGAATTCCGAACCTAGCAAAGATGTTAGACTTCACAAAATCTGCAACAACTTTAGAATCATTAGTCCGAGTGACCTTTGCCATCACCCATTTAAAAACATAATCAATAGCAAGTACGATATAAAGGTTTCCATAGGATGAAGGAAAAGGACTCATGAAATCCATTCCCCACATATCAAAAACTTTACAAATCATGATTGGGTTTTGAAGCATTTCGTTCCTTAGGGAATTATTACCGGTTCTTTGGCAATTATCACAAGTTTTATAAAATATGTATGCATCTCTAAATAAAGAAGGTCAATAAATTCTACTTTCCAAAACTTTATGTGCAGTTTTTTTCTACCCAAAATGCACCCCACATGCATATGAATGACAAAAAGATAATATAGAGTGAAACACACCTTCTAATTACCTGATCCGTACAATGTTTCCCTAGATAGGGGTCGCCCCAAACGTAATATTTAGCATCAATTTTTAGTTTATCTCTCTTTGCTTTTAACATCCCGGGAGGGAAAACACGTGCAACAAGAAAATTAACTAAATCGACATTCCATGTACGTCGGGGCTTGGCATTGGTTTTTGATGTTGTGAAATCTCGAGTAGTTGCTTGTCGGGAAAGCTCTCCAACAGTGGTGCGTCGCTTTCATCTTGGGTCAACCGACTCAAGTGGTCGGCAACAGAATTTTTAGCTCCTTTCTTGTCCCGTATTTCCAAATCGAACTCTTGGAGTAGGAAGATCCACCGTATTAACCTTGGCTTTGCCTCCTTCTTTGATAACATGAACCGAGTAGCTGCATGGTCAGAATAAACAATGATTTTAGTATCCAACAAGTAAGATGCGAAATTTTTCTAAAGCAAATACAATAGCTAAAAGCTCTTTTTTCAGTCGTGGTGTAATTTTCTTGAGTTGGGTTCAAGGTTCTTGAGGCATAGTATATGACATGGGCTACTTTTCCCGTTCATTGCCCCAACACGGCCCCCATGGTGTAATCACTTGCATCACACATGATTTCAAACGGAAATTCCCAATTCGGTGGTTGGATGATGGATGGTGTTGTGAACAATTCCTTAAGCTTGTCAAATGCATCTTTGCACTCAGTGGCTATCTCGAACTCCACGTCTTTTTGCAACAGTTTGCACAAAGGGGCTGATATCTTGGAAAAATGTTTGATGAACCTCCGGTAAAAACCTGCATGACCAAGAAAAAAAGGAACTTCTCGCACACTTGCAGGATAAGGCCAAGCAGTAATGATGTCCACTTTTGATTTATCTACCTCTATTCCCTTAGACGAGACACTATGGCCTAAAACTATCCCTTGTTCTACCATGAAGTGACATTTTTACCAATTAAGTACAAGGTTGGTTTCGACACATCTTTTCAAAATTTTGACAAGATTTTCAAGACATTTGTCAAAACATTCTCCATAAACACTAAAGTCATCCATGAATACTTCTATTATATGACCCACATATTCAGAGAAAATGCTTACCATACACCGTTGGAAGGTCGATGGGGCATTGCATAGTCCAAATGGCATCCTTCTCTAAGCGAACGTCCCAAAAATACATGTAAGTGTCGTCTTTTTCTGGTCCTCCAGTGCTATGGAAATTTGAAAATATCCTGAAAAACCATCTAAAAAGTAGTAGAAGGAATGTCCCGCTAAGCGCTCAAGCATTTGACCAATAAATGGCAATGGAAAATGGTCTTTATGAGTCATAGCATTCAACTTTTGGTAATCGATACAAACTCGTCACCTGATTTGTAGGTGGGTGGGGACCAACTCACCCTCTTGGTTTTCCACGACTGTGACCCCCAATTTCTTTGGAACAACTTGAGTGGGGCTGACATGCTTACTATCAGAGATTGGATAGATTATGCCGACATCAAGCAGTATGATCACCTCCATTTTTACCACCTCCATCATTGGTGGGTTCAACCACCTTTGAGGTTCTCGACTAGGTTTGGAGTCATCTTCAAGCATAATCCGATGCATGCATAGTCAGGGCTTGATCCCCTTAATGTTGGCTATCATCCACCCGATTGATTTCTTGTATTCTTTGAGTACTTCAATCAATGAGAGCTCTTGGCTTGGGAACAACTTTGTTGAAATTATCACTGGTAATGTTTCGTTTGTCCCAAATAGGCATACTTCAAGTGATCCGAAAGGGATTTAAGCTCAAGAGTGGGTGCCTGGACTGTCGATGGGAGCATCTTTTTTGTGAGAATCAGACAATGCAATGAATTTATGCTCATATCTCGGTTTAGCAGGCTTTGGAAGTTTAGAGTTGCCACTAGCTCAACCAAGTCCTTGTTGGACTCACAAATCTCATCTTGTCCCTTCTCTAAATTCGTGGTGAGCACTATTTCCAAAGGATTCCTGCATTTCAACTGAAACACTTCCTCTACAAGAGGATCGATGACACTAATAGAGAAATTAGAATGTACATCCTCAGGGAATCTCATAGCATCATAAATGTTAAATTTAATGGTGCGTCCATCGAACTCCATCATGAGAGTACCCTCACGAAGATCTATCTTTGTTTGAGAGGTGTTCAAGAATGGTCTCCCTAACAAAATAGGTGTAGAAATGATGAGACACCATGCATGTCAAGCACATATAACTCTGTGGGAAACAACAATTCATCTATTTCAACTAGAACATCTTCTATGATCCCATCAGGGTATGAGTTACTATGGTCGGCTAACTGTATAGCTATCCTTGTTTCTTTTAATGGCCCTAAATTTAAGGAATGAAAATTGGAACAAGACATGGCATTTATGGATGCACCTAGGTCTAACATAGCCCGCTCAATGTTTCGGTTACATATCTTACAAGGGATGACAAACATACCGGGGTCCTTACATTTTAGAAGGATCTTCTTTTGGAAGATAGCTGAGACGTTCTCGCCCATGATCACTTTCTTGTCCCCCTTCAGCTTGCGCTTGTTGGTGCATAGGTCTTTAAGGAATTTGACATATCTTGGAATTTGATTGATTGCATCGATTAGAGGAATGTTGATCTCGGGCTTTTAAAATACCTCCAAGATCTCCCTTTCCTTATTGTCCTTCACCATCTTTGCAATTCGACTTGGGAATGGTAGTGGATGAGTCGAAACAGGGGCCAAAGACTCATTTTTTCCCAAAACAGGGGTTGTGGCCGCGTGAGTAGGTCGCAACTTGGTAGGGCCAAATGGTCTTTCTAGGCCATTTTCGTCGTGATTGCATTCTTCCCTTGTTTTTCCCTTCAATTTTCTCTTCCAAAAGTTGCCTGAACATCTTAGGCTCTCCAAGCTGAGTTCCTCTCCTCAATGTAACAGCACTTAAGTTCCTCGGATTGATTTTCGGCTGAGCTGGTAACTTCCTACTATTTACGTTCTCCAATAGGCTCACGGCAGTAGCTAACTGACTCACTTAAGTCTCAAGATTCTTAATGCTCGATTGTGTATCCTTCTGGAATTGGACAGTATTTTTTGTAAAGGTCTACACAATATATTCAAAAGACGAACTGGGAGTCTGCTCGATCGGTTGCTTTGGGTAGTACATACCTCTTTGTTGTTAAGCTCGAGTTTGTTCTCCCAAATGTGATTTTTGATTCCCATATCTAAAGTTGGGATAATCCCGTCACCCTTGATTGTATGATTGGGAGTAGGGATCATACCTTCTTCCTTGAAAATTTCTCGTGCCAACTGCATTAGCATGAGCTTCGAGCTCATTCCCCAGAATCTTGCAAGTGTCTGTCGTGTGATCTGTGGTATCACAAATACGGCATGGTCTGACTAATTGATTACCCCCTATAGCAAACTTCTTAACCAAATTGGTTAGCTGTTCAAGCTTATCATCAATAGAGGAATCGCTCATCTCTCTCACTAGCTTTAACGGTAAATCCCAACACCTGAATTGTTGCGAGTGTGCTGCCATCTTCGATATAAGTACCCTAGCTGCAGTTGGGGTCTTATCCACTAATGCTCCCCCGCTAGCTGAATCTATCATATTCCGATCTAGTAGTGATAGTCCCTCATAGCTATACTTTATCAACAGTTGATCGGTTGTCTGATGTTTTGGAAAACTTGCCACCAATTTCTTGAATTGTTCCCAATACTCATACAAAGTTTCACCATGTAATTGTCTAGCCCACTTATCTTCGTCCTTATGTTCATTGCTCTGGAGGCTGGAAAGTACTTTTCCAGAAACTGAGTCTCCATTTGCTCCCATGTAGTTATGGATGCCGGAGGAAGATAATAGAGTCAATCTTTGGCCAAATCCTTCAAGGAGAAGGGAAAGACTCACAGTTTGATTTGCTCTTCAGTGAATCTTGTGGGTTTCATACTCGAACAGAGAATGTGGAATTCCTTCAAGTGTTTGTGAGGGTCTTCACCTGAAAGTCCATGGAATGAGGGCACGAGGTGAATCAGCCAGGGTCTCAGCTCGAAGGTGGTGTCCTCTTCCAAATCAGGGAAGGTGATGCAAAGTGGTTGATGGGTGGCGCCACTATTGGCCAATTCCTTCATGGTTCTTTCATCTGCCATGTCTTCTCTTTCACTTTAGGGTTCAGAGAGAGTGTCTTCGGTATCAAAAAGCAAGGCTTCAAGCCCCTCACGAATTTCCCTCTCTTGTCTTCTCAAAACTCGATCCCTTCGGTTTATCTGGGGATCAAACAAAAAATCTTTGTTCCCTTGAGAACGAGTGATCATTCAAAGTTGTATAAAGATGAGAAGAAATAGCAAGTTAGTTCCAAATAATATGTAATGGAATATAACTAGAATAACAGAAAATATGGATAACATTAAAAAAAAATTGATCTCAAATCGTTCCTCGTCAACGGCGCCAAAAATTGACCGGCACTGTCGAGGTGCAATCAAATTAATATTTCCTAGATTTCCTCTTCTAACTCGTAGAAGTGGTAAGTCAGGGTCGAACCCACAGAGAATAGGGAGATAGATTGCATTTTACATATTAATCCAATTGACTTAAACAATAATAATAGTATATATAATTATAAAGATGGGGGGAGGGGGGTTAAATTGATTTGAGTAGCTATTAATTTAAAAGCACTAAGTAAACAAGAACAATACAAGTAATTTTGAATTCAAATACGATAATGATCCTAGTCTTTAATCTAGTATACCCCTAATCCGAATTATTCTTGTAATTAATGTAACTATTCGATGGATTAATTCCTAAACTCCCATCCCAAGGATTAACAATGAGCTATGCTAACCTTGTTGCCCCTTAAGTTTAATTAACCAAAAGAAGCTCTTCGATTAATCTATTCGATTGAGTGATCTTAGAATAAGCTCTCTAGACCTCATAAACTGAATGCATAAAGAACGTGGGCAATGGGATGAACATAGTGTTGGACTCACAAGTTCGGTACAAGTGACCGCGATTTATGTTATCCTAGTGAATGATTTCACTATTGTTACTCGTAGACATAGAATCATAACGATTACATATTACGACAATGGCCTAGCAACAAATATGCAATTACTACTTAGGTGATTAATCCAAATAACAATTCACATAAAAGATCAATTACAAGCAAATAGCATAAATCGTCTCAAAACATAATCCAATCGAACAATCATCGTAAGAATTACAAAAATATCCAACTAGGGTTCAACATCGATTAAAGACTGAGATAATACGACTAGCTGCCCATGGTGACAACTAAAAATATGAATCTAATGGAAAGTATCAAACTAAAACAAACAAGAATAGATGAAACTGAAGGTGCCGACTCATGATCGCTCCTCTCCTCCAAAATCCCCAATTCCAAGCTATATGAATGATGATCAACTCTAATTTCAAATTCGGAAAGTCTATTTATATGTGGGTATGAGTTTGGGCTGCATTCGGCTTTGAAAAGGGCAAACTTCTCGCCCAAGTAAATAACAGAGTCAGTGTCGCGGCCGCGAGTCCATCGATGGCAACTCTCCTTCAAACGACATGTTTTGTCGCCGCCGCAAAGGGATGTTGTTACCGCGATGATAGGCGATTGTCGTGTGTCGCTACCAAATTAATTTGTATATATAATATATAATTAACCTTAGCTTACAACTCTAACTAGTAGAGTGGCAAGTAAGGGTCGATCCCACGAGGAACGGTCGAACAATTTTCCTTTATGTATTAAGCTATCATGATCAAGAAATATAATGTAAATAAGCTAGAAAAACAATAAAGAAGTGGGGGGGGGGGGGGAGTTTAAATTGGGTTTAACGAATAAATGCTAACAAGTAACTAACTCTTAATCTATGATTTTCGTGTTTTTGAATATAATAAAAGGTCTACCCTCGATCTAATATCCCCTTGAATCCGACTACCTGTGGATTATCGTTCATGTCCTAAATTCAATGCAATTTAAACCCTTATCTCACAGTCTACAAGGTCCGCTTATGCAAATTGTGTTGTCCCTTAATTGTGGATAAATCGAAGGTCCGCTAATCGATTTATCCCTACCCAAATCAATTAGTGATCCAAACAAGCTCTTTTCACACTAATTGATATTGGATGATCATGAACTAGAACAACGGGATATATAGGGCATAAACCTCGATTAGATCGGGTTTAGAGGCCAAACTCTATAATGCCACCAATGGTATCAAGCATTGTTCGCTACTAAGGGAGATTGAAGTTTCAACAATCACGGAAAGTGAATTCCAATCTCTAGCAACATACAATAAATACTTTCCAAAGGGTGATCAATCCTAAAACAAGCATCTAGACATGAGATAATCCAATCAAGCATTATAGAACATTTAAGTTGCATAAATAAGGTAACATCAAGAGCCAATAATCACATTCTCATCATCAATCTAGGTTCAACATGATCAAGGGTAGAATTAAGGGTGCTAGCCACCCATATTAACTATTACAAAGATAAAATAACAGAAAATTAAAGAAAACATGAAAATAAGATAGAAAGAACCAAAGGTTAGGGTTGAAGACCCCTTCCATTCCCTTGCTTCCAATGAAGAATAGTGGTTGAATATGTGTGGGGGATGGATTCTAGGTTGGGTCAAAATCGAATGGGATGATATATATATAAGGGGAGAAAGTGCTAGTAAAAAATAGGCAAAATCGCATTTAGGATTTAAAACAGGGTAAGGAATCTCGACCGAGATGCAAGTGTGTCTCGGCCGAGACGTGAAAGAAAGTTGGTCCGAAGGCTGATCTTGGTCGAGATTCAACTTGCATCTTGGCCGAGACGTGAAAAGGAGAAATTGGGCTGGCTAGGGCTTGACTCATCTTGGCCGAGATTGCATTACATCTCGGCCGAGATCTTGGTCCTTTGAAAATCCTGAAATCTCTGGAGGCTCATCTCGGCCTAGATGCAATATCTGTCTCGGCCTAGATCTTCAGTTCTGTAAATTCTTCATGTTTGCCCTGGAGACTCATCTCGGTAGAGATTTCCATCCTGTCTCGGCCGAGATCTTCAGTTAGCCCATTCCTTTTGTTGCCTCGATCGATCCACCGACTTGTGATCGTTTGACTTTTTTTTTTCGATCCTTTTCACCTGTCTTAACACAGAAATAGCATATACGCATCAAATTGCCCTATCAGAAATAAACACACAAAACACACGTGAAAATGCACACAAAAGTCCGTAAAAAGACACTTAAATTGACCTAAAAGTGTGTGCACTACCACGTGTACCAAATCTCCACAAACTTAGACCTTTGTTCGTCCCGAACAAATAAAGAAAAAGAAGAAAGGACACTTGTTAGGGCAGATTTAAGTGGCGAAATCGATATCAGAAGAAATTTCCAAAAGTTAGGCAATCATGATAACATTGAGCATAAGAGATAGAGCCATATCAACTACTTTCAAGACTTGACACTCTTAACTTGAAATCCTTACCGGATGAGTGTATCTCTCGACTCTCAAGTGAATTAAATAGGTAGTATATTCGCTCACATTGAAATGCAAAGAATGTCTACCATAGGCTTGCCAATCATCTAAACTTCAAACGTATACTCGACATGTGTGACAAGAAATCAAAAAGGTCTTTAACAGGTTGTAATGTTGGCTTGGGGTAAGGTGGGATAATTTTGGGTAGAAGTAACTATAAAATGGACTAAATGAGTTAGCTAATCTCATCTACCCCTCAAAAAACAATCACTCTACCTCACTCTTTACTTCCTTAGTAAACCAATCCCAAAAAATGATTTCTTCTCCTTACCACAAAGTCCACAACCTAAATGCTTTCTCAATTCTCCCTTAGGGTGTATTTTCTTTTGAATTTTTACAACTTTGAGAACATCGATTAAAAGGCATTTACATTACTAGTCTCTCCAAATCAAAAGCAACAATTAAGTATATACAACTAACTTTTTCTTTTGTTTTCTGACTTTTCGACGTTTTCCGATTTTCGACTGTTTTTTTTTTTTTTTTTACAAACTATTTTCAAACACTAGGAGAGACTAGTTTTCTCAATTCTTTGCCTATTGTTTCAATTCCGTTCACCCTTCAATATTCCCAATAGTTTACCCCTTTTACCCCTTTCAATCCCAAATTTACCCGACTACCTTCCAACCACCTCCCTCATACTCAAATAGTCCAATTAAGGTCAAAGGTTAAATCAAAAGGTACTTGGCTTGTAGAGTTGGGCTGTCAAACAAGAGGCTAAAAGCTCAAGGGGTTAACTAGAGGCAAATTTTCGATCTTTTGGTGAAAAATGGTGTATTTTCAATTTTGAAATAGGCTTAAGTCAAGAATTTCCTAAGATCATTTTCAATGTCACGCACCGAATCATTCATAATAGAGAATCAAGGCAAGTTCTAGAAACAACTAGATGCACTCAATGAATTTCACACCGAAAGAAAGTTTAAATCACTCCAATTGTGGGAGTATCTTTTAAGGCTCAAAAACTCACTAGGCAACAATTTGATCAAAAGTTTTGAATGTAAGCTCAATTTCGTCCCATAGCCTATCATGCTCTACCATGAGCCAAATTTAAATTCTTATGAAAAAAATCATTAACCGTTTGCCACATTTTCATTCCAATTTGGTCCAATCAACTTTTTCAAGCGGCCAAATCCGTACACCTACCACCCCCTCCCGAAACTTGATTGAAAATCAAAGTTTGTGGAAAGAAAGGGGGCAGATTGGTGCTTAATGAACTCAACCATTTATTCACCACTTACAGTTTATTAAAAATGCAACAGACTAATCCATACAAAGATATCAAACCATTTCAAGTCTAAACAAATCCAAAAGACAAAAGAGTAGCATACAGAAAGTTAAACTTTTGGGCTGCCAATACGTACACCTACCAAGACTTCCCCAAACTTGGTAAAAAACCAAAGTTTGTGAGGAAGAAAGGGTACGAATTGGTATCCTAACTCACAGTGGTTTTTGGGCTTCTTCAATCCCGTTTGATGCTATCTTCTTGAATTTCGCGGATTGGTCGGTTCCTCATCATCATAGTCTCTGCACTCTAAAAGAAGATAATAAGACAATATCTAAATATAAGTAAACAACCTAAACTACGAAATTAAATATACGAAAAGCAATAAACGTCGGGTTCCCTCCCGACAAGCGCCTTTGTTTAACGTCGTTGGCTCGACGGATGCTCTTTAAATAAACAAAACAAACAACTATCTATGTAAATAAAACAAACGCTTAACACATAAAATAAAATCGTTCTAAATCGTTCCCCGGCAACGGCGCCAAAATTTGATAGGCGATTGTCGTGTGTCACTACCAAATTAATTTGTATATATAATATATACTTAAACTTAGCATAAAACTCTAACTAGTAGAGTGACAAGTAAGGGTCAATCCCACGAGGAACGGTCGAACAATTTTCCTTTATGTATTAAGCTATCATGATCAAGAAATATAATGTAAATAAGCTAGAAAAACAATAAAGAAGTGGGGGGGGGGGGGGGAGTTTTAATTGGGTTTATAAAATAAATGCTAACAAGTAACTAACTCTTAATCTATGTTTTTGGTGTTTTTGAATATAATAAAAGGTCTACCCTCGATCTAATATCCCCTTGAATCCGACTACCTATAGATTACCGTTGATGTCCCAAATTCAATGCAATTTAAACTCTTATCCCACAATCTACAAGGTCCATTTATGCAAATTGTGTTGTCCCTGAATTGTGGATAAATCGAAGGTCCGCTTATCGATTTATCCCTACCCAAATCAATTAGTGATCCAAACAAGCTCTTTTCACACTAATTGATATTGGATGATCATGAACTAGAAAAACGGGATAAATAGGGCATAAACATCGATTAGATTGGGTTTAGAGGCCAAACTCTATAATGCCACCAATGATATCAAGCATTGTTCGCTACTAAGGGAGATTGAAGTTTCAACAATCACGGAAAATGAATTCCAATCTCTAGCAACATACAATAAATGCTTCCCAAAGGGTGATCAATCCTAAAACAAGCATCTAGGCATGAGATAATCCAATCAAGCATTATAGAACATTTAAGTTGCATAAATAAGGTAACATCAAGAGTCAATAATCACATTCTCATCATCAATCAAGGTTCGACATGATCAAGGGTAGAATTAAGGGTGCTAGCCATCCATATTAACTATTACAAAGATAAAATAACAGAAAATTAAAGAAAACATGAAAATAAGATAGAAAGAACCAAAGGTAAGGGTTGACGATCAAGATCTTCAACCCCCTTCAATTCCCTTGCTTCCAATGAAGAATAGTGGCTGAATATGTGTGGGGGATGGGTTCTAGGTTGGGTCAAAATCGAATGGGATGATATATATATATATAAGGGGAGAAAGTGCTAGTCAAAAATAGGCAAAATCACATTCAGGATTTTAAAACAGGGTAAGGAATCTCGGCCGAGATGCAAGTGTGTCTCGGCCGAGATGTGAAAGAAAGTTGGTCCGGAGGCTGATCTCGGCCGAGATTCAACTTGCATCTCGGCCGAGACGTGAAAAGGGGAAATTGGGCTGGCTAGGGCTAAACTCATCTCGGCCGAGATTGCATTACATCTCGGCCAAGATCTTGGTCCTTTGAAAATCCTGAAATCTCTGGAGGCTCATCTCGGCCTTGATGCAATATCCGTCTAGGCCTAGATCTTCAGTTCTGTAAATTCTTCATGTTTTCCCTGGAGACTCATCTCGGCCGAGATTTACATCCTGTCTTGGCCGAGATCTTCAGTTAGCCTCTTCCTTTTGTTGCCTTGATCGGTCCACCGACTTGTGATCGTTTGACTTTCTTTTTTTCGATCCTTTTCACCTGTCTTAACACAGAAGTAGCACAAATGCATCAAATTGCCCAATGAGAAATAAACGCACAAAACACACGTGAAAATGCACACAAAAGTCCATAAAAAGACACTTAAATTGGCCTAAAAGTGTGTGCACTACCACGTGTACCACGCGATGACTTCAAATGGCTTTTTAGCTCTTTCTGCATGCTTTTGTCGTGGCCTTAATTGCTCGTCGCGGCCGCAATTGGCTTTTTCACCCTTGACTCGATTTTTCTTTATTTTGGACTCTTCAAGACTCGTTTCTTCGTCTATCCTTAGTCGAATGTGACTTTATGGCTTTAGTTCACCTGATATCTCAAAACCAAGTCCAAAGATGTTAAATAGCCCAATAATACAAATATAAGCAATCTAAGGTCGATTATGCATGCAAATTCCATTAAATGAACACTTAAATCGACATAATATGCATGCATAAATATGTGTACCATCCATCCAAAATGAACAAGAAATTTAGGAGGGATTTAAAATCCATTGATTTGATTTTTTCTTTTCTTTTTTGCCAAACAAGTTGGGTGGATTTGATGATGGATTTTCAAATCCACCCCTCAAATCCCTCCATCCAAATGGACCCTAAATGTTTTTTACAATCTTTTTAGTAGGCAAAAATTGTAAAATTCCTTCACTCCTTTCTTTTTCCTAACAATTCCATTGAATCGCCAATGGTTCTCTCCTCCAAAATCTAGATCCACCTTTGTTGAAGACGAGCACCTCCTCTACCTACTAAAAGGTTGTTTGGATAAAAAGTACCCTTAAAATTTTATCACCACCAAGTCACATGCAGAAATGTAGTAGAAAATGACCAGACAATAAGTTTAGTGGTTTTATCTGCTAAATTCGTATAGTTGGTATATATTGCTGCTGAAAAAACGTTTAGTGGTTTATGTGCAAAAACGGTGATAGTTTGGTGGAGTTATTGTAAATAACCTTTTTTATATTATTTATTTCCAAATATACAATTTGATTCTTGCTCCATGTAATTCGAGAGAGTGCAACTTTCGAGTTACAAGTGAAATATGCTTTGCATCCCGAAAGGTGAATTCCTCAAAGATTTATGCCTTTAAAGATAGCATCTATCTAGCCTATACAAATCCATAACCCACTATAATATTGTTCAAGATTTCAACGTTCAACATTTTGTCTAAAAGGTGCAAAATTATTTCATTACAATATAATACAAGTTGGATGAATTTTCACTCATGGGGATGAACTTACGAAAATGTAGGTTGCGAGGCTCCAAAATATTATAATTACATTTTTTTAATTTTTAAAGACCAAGGCAGGATTCCCCCCTACTTAGAGATAGTAATGGGGCGGGTCTGAGGTGTGCTTTTCTAAACCCATAACCCGCAACATAAAATAATTCATATATTTGTAACCCACTTCGCCCAACCAGATTTACCCCCGAAGTGCAACGAAATTAAATTAAATACTAAATATTGTTAAAGAAGATTCTTAAATTAAATATTAAATAAACAACCTAATTTATAAAAGAAGGCACGAGAGAGCTAAATAACCCAAAATAATCACATTCATTGTTCATTTAACAAAAAAATAAGCATATATATAAGGTACCTAAACACATAAATATTTCACCAATCATACAAAATATCCTAAAAATAATTAATACTAAAACAAAGTATAATCACCTAGGTGGGAGAGGATGTTGAATATTTTAAAATAATTTATTTGGTTGTATGTATTTATAAAATTATAAAATATTCATATATTATATACACGAGTTGGGTTAGGGGCGTGTTTAGGAAAATCTTTTCCCCGCTTCAAACCCGTAAAAATTCTTTTGACCGGGTTTTAGCGGGTTTGACTCAAGCGACTTTCATGCGGCTTCAGGTTAAACTCATCTCATTGCCATCCCTGCCTAAGTCCTAACAAATACAAAATCTTAATTTAATATAGAGGTTTTAAAATTTTTAAAATCCTCATATTTTATAAGAAACCAGCAAAAACCACATGTCGCACGTGTATCATTATATTTAGTAAAAGTATTGCATAATTTGGTTAATCTTAAATAATCTAAATATTATTATATTTTTTAAAATTATATTGACCAATCAATCAATTGGCTATCTTAAGATGTGATTTATTATTTATGTAAACGAATAAAGTTAATAAATATATTTAAACTATTTTATAGTATATGTATACGGAAAATTATATATTTATAAATTTGAACTTTAATAATTTCTTCTAAGAATCCTATATAATGGTCCTGCTGTAATTTAATGAAATATTTTCATAATATATTATTAAACCATTTCTTTTAAACCAAGCACTTGACCAAACTTAGCAACTTTATAATATAGATAAATTTTAAATTACATAGAGCTATTTTAATATAAATGTTCAAATTAAACCTTATTCAGACTCGATATTCTGATGGCATTTAAATTAATTAACAATAAAATAAAACATAACATTGTTTGATATTTTTTAAGACTAAATTCCTTAATATAATCTTATAGATAATATTTCCGCAAATTTATATAATTCTTCCACTTGTTTAATAGTGTAACTATAAAAAATTATATGGAAACTCTTTGTAGTCCAACAACAATCATAATTACAGCTATTTTTATATAAATAGTTAATCTATTCGAGCTTTTTATTAGTTTATTTTTTCGATATTTTTATGCCGTAATTCTAAGCACATACTCTTGAACACACATGCGTATATTGTAGTGTTAATTACTAAAAAAAGTCACGACCTTCAATCTAATTTTCAGTTGCAATATGACCTTTAAAATTTAACAATATTACCACCAAATTAAAAAAAAAAAAAAAAAAAAAAAAAAAAAAAAAAAAAATCAATTACAGCGTCGTCCTTATTTTTTGACATTTAATTGCGTCACCACCACTAACATTAGATACGTCGTAACGAGATTTTCCTACATCTGTAACCTATTTTCCTACAACTTCATCTCCCAATAAATGACAACCGAAGTGACAAATTATGAAACGAGTGAAGGGTAAATGAATGTTTCGTCAATGTGCATCTAGTGATGGTGGTGGCGACAAAATCAGATGTCAAAAAAATATATTTGATGTCGTAATTGAAAAAAATCATAGTTTGTGATCAACATTGACAAGTTGCGAAAATTAGTTGTAAATGAAAATTGAAGCTAGGGACGTGATTTTCTTGAGTAACCCTATATTTCAATATAAAGGTTAATTACATTACTATTCGTACTTCGTCAGTTTCACATAATTTCTTACATCTTTTGATTCTTCTTTGTATACTAAACTTTATTTATTTGCACTTTACTACCTAATAGATTCAGTAACATATTTCGTTTGGATTACATTATCTGCACATCTTATGATGTTTTTAATTTGTATTTGTTGTGACACTTCGTCTCTTAATTGAACTTTATAATATCTAAGTTTTCATTCGGAGATTGTAAAATGTCCAATCGTACAGACACAATTTAGTATTAAGAGTTCGTCAATTAATCATGTATACGTTGAAGGGTAAATTGCAGCTGCCCCTAAACAAAGCCTCTAATGTAGTTAAAATATTTAATAAGTAGGACTTGTAAAAAAATATTGGTCACCCACCTTTGTACCTATCTTTGATTTGAACCACTTTTGCCAATATAAAATTATCTAACAGTTATTCTGAACAAGAATCTTGTATTCTGAAGATTAATTTGAAATACATACCTAAATAAATGCTATTTTATTAAAAATATTTCAATAAAACCTTTTATTTTGAAGCCTTGATAAAACTTTGTCATCTTACAATTTTCTTTTCTCTTAGAAACATATTAGTTGATATGATCTATAGTAAATAAATAAATAAATTATTATGGGTTAGTCCATACAAAAAAGAGAAGGAATTCAAACAAAATTATAATCTTCAAAGAAACACAATAAATTAAATTTGGGGCGAAGTGGTAATATACCTGAGCATCTCTCACTATTAATAGTTCTCTTCTTTCTATTTTAAATTCAAATTGCATAACAGTCATGCTCCTCTTGTAAGGGGTTAGAGTTCTTTGTTTCACAAAGTTCGCCGTTAGGGTCAGCCCTTGTCGTCCACCATCTTTGATGATTCATCTGCAACATCTCTCACACCATCAGTTTCCCATCCTTTCAATCCTACCTTTCTCGCCCTCTTCCAGTTTCTCTGTCCCATTTTATGTTTTTGTTAGATTTGTTAGTTTATATTGTTTTATGATTCACAGGTTTTTTATGGGTTGTATGACTGATCCTTAGATTCTTTTTACTCATTCATCTTATTTGTTTTCAGGCTCTAGACGTGATCGATTGCATTGCGGAGAGTTCTTGTTGTCATACATATCAATCACAAATTGTCGATTTTGGAGAAATGTATCTGTAATCAGTAAGAGATGGATCAGCCAACTGCAAGAGAGGCTGGGATTTTAGATTTTGATGAACGAATGATCAGAGTCAGGGGAAATGTTATGTCGGCGTAAACTGATCACTAATAAGCCTTATAACAAGTGCTCCCTTTTAGAAGTAGTGACTAACTCGTGGAAGGCGAAGAAGAGAATGACAATCAGGGAATGGAGAGTTGATATGTTCTTGTTTACCTTCCATTATCTTGAACTAGATCTTAAAGATGCAACCATGTCATTTTGAAGTATATTTATTTGCGATTCAAGAACCAAGAGGTACCAAGCAATCCTCCTCGGTTTCTATCACGAGGTCTCATTTATGGGTATGTGCATATGATGTATCGATCATGGGATACAAAGAGAGCTTCCCTCGATCCATTGTTGCCCAAGTGGGAGACTTAGAGGATTTTGATCGAGAAAAAGATGCTACTGTTGGAATATATTTGTGTTTTTAGGTGCTCATTGATAATTACTAAACCGCTATTGAGAGGCATCATGATCTGGGTACGTGGAGAGAAAATGTGGATGCCGCTAAAGTACGAATCTATGTCGGTCTATTGTTATTGTTGTGGGATCATTGGACATTGATATAAGTCATGCAGTGAATATGATAGAAATGAATGCCTCGCACCGGTTAATACGAACTAGGGTGCACGTCCATCGTTAAACGTTTCTCCCTTAAAATACATCTTCGGTTTTTATGAGATTAAAGACCGTGGATCATCTCGCAAGTCCCTATTTGTTCCCGACAAAGATCAGCCCGATTCAATGATAGAAGAAAAGGGTATTGCCACTAACACTACTTCTTCTTTGGATACTATCATGCTCATGTTAACTCCCATGCTAACCTTCCTAAACCTAACCAAAACCTCTCTATTTATATTGACACCTTAGAAAATCATCCCAACCATCTTACTCTACCGAAATAGCACATCATACCCTCAAACAGAACAAATGGACCTTACCTCTCACACAAATGAACAAAACCACCCCCACCATATCACAACTAAAGTCGATATTAACTTATTAGCCCAATCTCTTCTTAATCAAATGCAACCTTCCACAACCAAACAAACTAGCCAACATCACACCATTCCTACCACCACAAATAACCAAATAAAGCCTTTAGCTGATATCCTTAATACTGACCGCTCGGATCATTACAGTAAACTAACCAAAGAATCGAAGAATCCCCCTCTTCCCATAAAACTCAATGAAACCCCGTTATTAGATGTAACCTAGAATCAACCCATAAAAAAGCTCCCATCGACGCAACTAAACTCTCCAGACATATTCAAACCTCTCCTCCTCTCGACCCCTCTATTATGCATCAAACCAAAACACCTACTGTCTACACCCACAACTGAGCTGAAAAACCTACTACCCATGCACAAGAAAACCTTTAAACCCCATATCCATGCAGAGACAGCCCATAACCCAATACAACAAATCAAGAAAGAACCCCCTAGCCACAATAAACCTGCTTGGAAGCGAAACCCACCAGCAAACTTACAAAGCAACCGAATCCCATGAGCACTTCTATATCCCTCAAACGGTTACTTGACAAAACCAATGACATGATTATGGATCCCGATTATGAGTTTATGTTGACTATATAGAGACAAAAGGAATCAACAATGGGACCATTGGAGGTTTCAGATGAGCAACCCCGCCGAGTCGAATGAGTTACCTCGGTTGAAACTATCGTGAGCTTGGGAACCCACAGACAGTTCATGTTTTATCAGATGTTATCCGACCTGAAGACCCCAAGATTGACTTTCTTATGGAGATGAGGCTGTTAACATACAAACTAGATGATCTTAAATGAAAATTGGGATTTGAATGTGGAGAGTTTATGGATTGTGATTTTAGTGACGGAGGCCATAGTAGAGGTCTAGCGTTGTTCTTGAATTACCGACTTGGGGTAACCATTGATTCATCGTCAGCTCACCATATTTACATTTCCATAAGACCTATGAATACAGAGTCTATGTGTAGGCTCACAGGCTTTTATGCCAGAAGAACGAAATAAATGTTTATCTTGGGCATTGTTGAAAGAGCCAAGAGAGGTATCAAATTGTCCATGGCTTTATCTAGGGGATTTTAACGAGATGCTTTTCAGTCATGAGAAAGAAGGTGGTTGAATCTGAGAGCTCAGTAGAATGGAGGCATTTAGAGACGCTTTGGCAATGTGCAATTTGGATGATATTAGTTTTGAAGGACATAATTTTACCTGGACAAATGGTCAGTCGGAGGAATCGGATATCCAAGAATTGCTAGATTGCAGTGTAGCAAATTTATCGTGGGTTGAACGGTTTCCAAACTATATGGTCAGCCACCTTGTTTGCCAGGAGTCTGATCATTATCCGATCCTTTTTATCTTGGCACAAGAAAAAACCTCGACATCTTTTTTCATCATCAGTAAAGAAAATAGTAAAGTTTTTTCGTTTTGAGACGATGTGGTTACAAGATAAGGGCATTTACGAGGTGGTTCATAATGCATGCGACGGAATCGAGACCTGTTCAACCATTCTGCTAGCGGAACAGATAGAAAGAACTGGAGTTGTGCTAAAGAAATAGGATGTGATTCACTACGGGAACGTCAATCAGAAACTTGGGATTCTCCGTGAGTAGTTGGAATAATTACAAGGTCGAGCCCTGACGACAAAAAATATAAAGGCTTGCCGAGTGATTGAGGATAAAATGAGGAAGTCCTATGACATGTGCGGTCGCGAGTAAACTAGATGCGGGGTGGTGATAAAAGTACCGCCTTCTTCCATAGGGTGGCTAGTGGCAGACTGAAGGGACATACTATTGAGTTAATCCTTGATGAGGGGAGGCAGACGTTGGGAAAAGGAAAAGGATATTGTTCTGATCTTCTAAAAGCAATATATGGAGTTTTTTAGAAGTGGAGAGTGCAGGGGAATTGACAGTGTGATTGATACGATTAATTAGAAGGTGGATGCCACAATGTTGAAAAATATGTCTGAACCTTTACTAAAGACGAGGTGGGGGTGTCTTTGGCTCAGATGCATCCTACAAAGGCCCCGAGCCCTAACGGTATGTCTGCCATTTTCTATTAAATGTTTTGGCTTATCGTTAGTAATGATGTTATTACCTGCATTTTAGACACATAACGATGATCCTAGTTTTTTACTCACACACATGTTGTCTTAATTCCAAAAAAAGAAAATCAGAATACGCAAACGACTTCCGTCCCATTAGTTTTTGTAGTGATATTTTCAAATTAATCACAAAGATTATAACTAATCGGTTGAAATTGTGCTTATCCTCCCTTATTGATTTTAGTTAGTCTATGTTCATTACTAATAGATTAATCACCGATAATTCTTTGATGGCTTATGATATTTTCCAATAGATAAAGCATAGTAGGGCTAAGAAAAAGGATCATTTGCCTACAAATTGGACATGAGCAAGGTTTATGACCGAGTTGAATGAGTTTTTCTGGAGAGAGTTATGCTTAAATTAGATTTGGGGGATTCATTAGCCATCCTTATTATGAGATATGGCATGTATATATCGTAATCCGTTCTGATTAATAGCCAACTGAGTGAAAAGTGTATCCCATCTAGGCTTATCTCCTTATTTGTTCCTTTATTGTGCATAATGTTTCTCATCTTTACTTAGGAAGGTTGAAGGAGATGGCATTCTGCATGGTGCATTGATATGCTGAAGAACTCCGAGAGTAACCTACTTATTTTTCGCGGATGACAACATACTTTTTGGTAGAGCCAACATAAGGGAGATTGAGATAGTTAAGAGTGTGATTGGGGCCTATGAGAAAACATCGGGACAATTAATTAGCAAAGAAAAGATTAGAGATTGCTTTCAGTGGAGGTGTCCCAGATGAAGTGTCTAGAGAATTGTCTATACTAATGGGAGTGCCGAGATAGATCACCATGAAGTTTACTTAGGCCTTCCGAACGTGGGGCATAAAAATCTCAAATTTTTAGCTCAGTGATTAATAGGGTGGGGGAAAAGACGAAGGATTGGAAGAGAAAAAATCTCTCACAGGCCAATGTATGGTCTTAATTAAATCAGTAGCTCAGGCGATTCCCACGTATGTCATGTCTTGTTTCTTGATGCCTCAAAAGGTTAATAAAGTTATTAATTCAATGATAGCAGGATTTTGGTGGGGAAAAAATATGACGAGAAACGAATCCATTAGAAAAAATGGACATATCTATGTAAGCTGAAGTGGGATGGAGGCCTTGGTTTTAGGGATCTTCAAGCTTTTAATCTATCCATGTTAGCAAAGTAAGGATGAAAACTATTGCAAAATGAAGATTCGGTTTTATATAGATGTCTTAAAGCTCGATATTTCCAAACTGTACCTTTCTAGAGGCAGCTATATTTGGAGAAATATCTTAGCGGTGGTGTGGTGTTAGAGGAAGGATTAATCTAGAATGTTGGCAATGGGAATTCAATTCGGGAATGCTGACATCACCAAATTTTTTAGTCTAATCACCTAAGGAAGACCAGCCAAGTGACATGAAAGTGAGGGACTTGATGAGGGACTCCATGGAAAGATTGGAATGAGCAGCTGATTCGCAACAATTTTAATGCAGAGGAAGCTGATGCTATTTGATCTATTCCTATTCGAATTGTACATAGTTCAAACAACTTATGGTGGAAGTATTCGAAGGGCTATTACTCAGTTAAGCTGGGATACCAAACGATTATGAAAGTGTTGAATGAAAGGAGTGTTGGAGCATCAAGTTCGTCGATGGACGTTCGAATTTGGAAGTGGCTTTGGAATTTGGATGTACCAACAAAAATCCATCTATTTTTATGGAAATGCATACATAATCTAATTCCAGTTAATTATAACACCATTCAGAAAAAAAAAAAAAAAAAAAAAAAAAAAAAAAAAAAAAAAAAAAAAAAGTTGAGTTTGATCCGGTTTGTAAGAGGTGTGGAAAGGGATTCAAGACTATAATACATGTGCTTAGGGATTGTACTTGGTCCAAATTTTATTGGAAATAATGTAGTATTATATATGATTCCTCTTTTGTTCGGGGATAGGGTGATATGGGTGATAGGTTTATTAGTTTAAGCCAAATGGAAGACTGTAAATATCAATCCCTGATGGGGGTGCATGCCTGGCTCATTTGATATTCACACAATCAACTCATCTTTTATGCTAAGGAAGTTGATCAGGTTAGAACATCTAGCTTGGTTGTGAAATACTTTCATGATGTCCAGGATGCTAAGCTCCTAGTTTTTAAGTCGTCTAGAACATGGACGGCTTGAGCAATTGGCAAGAAGAAGATCAACTCAGATGCAACAATCTGCAAGAATTCTGGCACTAGTTTAGGTGTGACAGTCAGAGATGACAATCGACACGTGATCGTGACGGTTGATTGGAGAGAAGAGGGGATACATAATGTTCACATTGCTGAAGCGATTGTCTGTCTATCGTAAGGGACTTCTACTTGCACAACAAATGCAGTCAAGAAGTTGAAAACGAAACTGATCCGATATTGGTGTTTTGGGCCCTGCGAAAGGAAAAGGCCGATCTATCCTATTTTTGTTCTGTTATTTCTGATATTCAATATATTTGCTCGTCTTTTGTTTTATTTTCATTTTAGTGGGCTTGTACACGTGGCAGTGCACATACTTTTAGGTCAATTTAAGTGTCTTTTTACGAATTTTTGTGTGCATATTCACGTGTGTTTTGTGAGTTTATTTCTCATTGGGCAATTTGACATGTTTGGTTCATTTCCATGTCAAAACAGGTGAATTAAGGCTGAAAAACAGGTTCGAAGATCTCAAATTAACAATTCGAGCTCAAAGGAAAAAGAAAACAAGGAAAAAATAGGGGACCATGCCCGAGGTGCTAATGCCACTCCTGTGGCACTAATGCCACGCCCGTGGCTTATGCCACGGCCGAGGCCTACTAGCCCACGGCCGTGGTAATTTGTCCAGAAGATGGCCAAAATTCAGCCTTTAGCGCCTCGGCCGAGGCGAAATCAAGGCCACGGCCGTGGTAAATCGTCCAGAAGATGGCCAAAATTCAGCCTTCAGCGCCTCGGCCGAGGCAAAATTCAGGTCACGACCGTGGCGAAGGATCCAGAAAATGGGATGAAATCCAGCCCAACCAGACCTTGGCCGTGGTGGTTGAAGACCTCGGCTGTGGCCCTAAATTGGGCCCAAACCCTTATTTTCATCACGCCCGCGGCCAATTGTGCGCCACGGCCGCTGTGCGACTCCCTGTTTTAATCCTGAAACATGTTTTTGCCCATTTTTCAGCCCAACACTTTCTTCTCTATATATATATATGGTCATTTTCGATTTTGACCTAACCTTGAACCCATCCCACACACATATTCAGCCACTATTCCCCATTGGAAGCAAAGGATTGGAAGGGAATTGAAAATCAAGATCAATCAATCCTATCTTTTGGTTCCTTCTATCTTATTTTCATGTTTTCTTTGATTTTCTCTTGCTTTATCTTTGTAATAGTTGTAATGGGTGGCTAGCACCCTAGAATTCACTCTTGATCATTAGTTGAACCTTGAGTTTAAGACATTTATGTGATTATTGCGGTTAATATTACCGATTGGATTATGCTTTGTGAATGTTCTATGTTATTTGGGATTGTTGATTCACACTTATGAATTGAATTGTGGTTTGATCACCCATTTGGATATTTGTTTGTGTGTTGCTAGAATAGGAAATTACTATCCGTAATTGTAGGATTTTCGATTCCCGTGTAGCAAACAATAGATTTATTTTATTGGGGATAACATAGAGTTCGACCACTAGAACCGAACTTATGAGTGCATTAAATCTTAATGCACTCGACTATTGATTCTTAAAGAGCTTGTTTTAGGATTTGATAAGTTGAGTAGGATTAATTGAAGAGCTTATTTTGATTAATCATACTTAATAGACAACAAGATTGGTAGAGCTTGTTATCAATCTTGGAGTAGGAGTTCTAAGGCTAACTAATTGGGTATTAACAATAGTTGCATAAATCGTCTAAGACCAAGGGGAAACATGATCAAGGGTGAATCGTTTTATTATTTGAAAATAAAAAACTGAAAAAATCATTCTATGTGTCTTTGTTTATTTGAATTGTTAAATTGTTAAGTATTCTTGGAGTAATTGTTATTTAGTTTGCTTAATAGAAATTTAGGTGTTAGTTGTTATTTCATTAAAATCCTCCCACTTCTTTATTATTTTTCTAGTTTATTTACATTATATTTCTTGATCATAATAATTTAATACAATAACGCAAAATTGTTCGACTGTTCCTCGTGGGATCGACCCTTACTTGCCTCTCTACTAGTTAGATTTGTAAGCTAAGGTTAAATATATATTTCTATACATTTAATTTGGTACGGTCCAACGACTCGTACCATGGGCCAAACGTACTGCTAATTTTTTGGCCCACCACTTAGCTCGTCTTTGTTTTGCTCTAGTTTTGAGGGGTCTTTTGTTGGTGATACCCGTTTTATCCTTGATGCACATTGTACACAATGAATCCATTTTGGCTACGTAATAGTATTTCTGATGAGATTCCCTAAAAAAAAATCAGCTTTGTTTGGAGAATTTTTCCAAACCTATTTTTCATTCTCTATTTTTTTTAAGGTGGGCTTGGGGATGGATGTGAGAAATTTTCCCTCACTTATTTTCCATAATAGTACATTTCATTCTAAATAAACGGAGAAATAGAAATGGGAAAAAGTGAGGAGAGAGAAAAGAATCTTTTCTATTTTTTTAATGTGACAATTTATCCCCTTTTTGAAACACACTTCTACTGTTAACACTTTTCCATCCTCTACAACTCCTTATTATCAGTCTATCTCTTTGCTTGTTCCATAGTTGGGAGAAAAAATTTATATCTTTCTGCTTCAAACCCGGTAAGACGGCTTCACCACTAACTTCTGAGAGTACTGGCAGTGTACCATACCTTCGAAATCCAAACAGCGGAAGGTACATATTGATTTCTCGCTTCGATTGCGACTACATGGAAGATTTACAGCAACTCTAAGTTAGAACAAATTCGACATATCTGTATATATTGTTCTGTATAATTCTTTCACTGACTCGATTTGGTATTCAATGGTATTCTGATATCCACCATTTATTTTTAATTTCACTCAATTCCCTGTCCTCTGTTCTTCCAATTTTTGGATTTTATTGTGAAATTTCAATATATTGGTTAGGGGTTCGAATCATATGCTTCTGATTGTTTGGTTTACTGTTAGCTAAGATTGAACAAAGGAGAAGACTCAAATATTACTATACTATTTATGTATTACGGTTAAACTCAAGGGCGAGGTTCGACTGCTGCCTGTTAAATATGAATCCATACCGCTTTACTATTTTTGTTGTGGCATGTTGGGCCATGTGGTAAGAAATTGCAACAAGTATGATCGAAATGAATGTCCTGACATCAATGATCTGCCATACGGACCACATCTTAGGGCGTCTCCATTACGACGTCAGCGGCAAACGGAGACGGCATCACAAAAGGTTATAAACCGAGCATTGTTTCAACTGGAACCCCAACATGGCAGAGTAAATGAACTGCTTGACGCTATGCAGTCTAAGCTAAATGTCACTAAAGCAGTGCAGGGAATGGGCGTGGAGAAGGATATACCGACGACCACAGATAACCTCCATAAATATCAACCACCTATAATACAAAACCTACATGAACCAGATGATGCCATCCCTCATGCTTCCACTAGACAAAGCCCTTTACCAACCCCAACCACAAACCCCACTAGCCCAAACCTCAAAGATAACAGAAATACTAGCCCTACCTTAAAAGCTCAATCTCCTAATTTCGAAAAATCTTCTCCATCGAAATTTCTCACCACTTCTCCCTTGTCTAAAGCTCTCACTCTCTCACCCACCGCCTCAAAACAGGAATATAGATTATCCCCAGCCAAACAACGGCCAAACCCAAAGACAAAAGAAAATAACCAAACCTTATCACACCCATTACCACCCATTTTGACTTTACACCTCTCACCACCCTCACAAAAATGACCGAAGCCATAACCCAAAAGTACAATAACCCAAACCACGCAAAACGACTAGGAAATGTAACAAAACTAGCTCATATCCATCTTCTATACAGCCAAGTCAAAGATTTCCAAAGGTAAGAGAAAACCCAACTCTGGAATTGAGGAGGAGCACATAGACCATATGGATATTGACAGAGAGGCCAAGCATGGAAGACAAGGAGAATAGTGGATACCAAATTTGAACAATGTATTGGCGGAGACTGCGGAAGGGCAGTCCCTTCCAAGTTCACCAATTTAATTATGTGAAAAAGTCACATTGGGATTTTCTTCTCCACCTAGAGCTCAATTTTGAAAAAGGTTCTTTCAACTAAAGATTTCCGGTAAGAATGCTTAACTTGAACTTGTTTGTTTACCAATTATAGTTCTTGTGTTCAATAGTTGGAATTTTAGTTGATATTGTTGAGTTTTGAGCATGCAATTGTAGTTTGCACTTGTAGTGCAACTTTTTAGCAATTATAGGTTGGGGAAAATTTATCATGAGATAACTTTGTAAATTGAAGATATAATTGAGTAATTCATGTTGTAGGGATTGCATTTAGAGTAATATTTGTTTAATTAACATGAAATTGTCATTGTGACATTTTATCGAATATGTTAAGTGCATCATGATTCTTGAGTAAAGACTAGCTTTATTTGGGTCAATTGTGTTCTATGTTAATGAAGAGCAATAGAGAAGTTAATATGGATAGTGATATTGGTGGTTACATCTCGTTTGTGCTAAGTTGATGAGAATTTATAGTTAACATAGTAGGCGACTGAGTTATATTCATAGAGCCTAATATAGAATGTGTTGCTTGTGTGCACTAGAATACTAATTGGAGAAGGTTGTTTTATAGGTATACCATACCGCCAAAAGGGAAAAGGAGGAAGGTTGCAAGTGAAGCGTCATCATCTAATCCACCGACATTTTCGTCGGATAATCCTTGCTTTTACAACATCAGATTCCAATCACCAGAAGAAGAGAGAAGATGGAGGAAAATCATCGGGAGGAAGCTTGTCCCCACTAAAGTTACTTCTTCTTTGGTGGAAGAAAGTTTGGGCATCCACAGGCTTTTATGGATGCTAATTAAGAGAGTCGGTTGGGAGAAACTATTGGGAGAAATGCGGGTAACATACATGAATGATACATTAGAGTTTCTCACTACTCTAGTTCTACATCCCACCTCTGCTCAAGACAGGAAGTCGGGCAATATGTCATTTCAGCTTCACAGCAAGACCTACACACTTACTCGGGCTGAACTGAATGACATCTACAAGCTGCCAAACACTGGAGATTGCACCCCACCTGATGAATACAATGAGCACACATTCTGAAATCATATGGTAGAAGTCCCTGGATTGGTGCCTTGGATGAAGAGCGATTCATCGAGAAATAAGGTGTCTTGGATTCGTATACTATTTTCTGATATTTACATCGCCCACTGGCCTTCACTGTGTTCTCTAGACCTGAGACAGGTACAATCTCCCAAAAGGAGATGTTTCTCTTATGGTGTGTGGTGACAAGACGAAAAATTGATCTCAGCCAAATTCTGATGGAGCAGTTTGATCGCCAAGCAGTGAAACAATCGGGTGACATTTTGATTGGGGGTCTTATTACTCCTATAGCTGACTGACCACTTTCACGTCGTCACTGATGATGATTCAGCTAAGGTGGTGCATAGCGACTCATTTATATCAGTGGAAGATGTTTGTAGGCTGAAGATGATTTTTTGGAGCAAACATGAGGAGCAATATTTGCTTTTGCAGAATAGGGGTCGATTCCTCTGTCTCCCTAATTCCCACATGACTAAGATTGAAGGGCTTGAGGATATAGATAATTGGAAAATTAATTCACTAGCCCATCATGCACAAGAAGTGGATCCTACTCCTGATGAGTCTCGGCTTTATCAAGTTGTTCACCGCATTGATAGTTAAGGTGACGGACCTAGTGGATCGGGCCAAGGAGGCCAAGAGAACATGGCTCAGATGCTCTCTTCATTGACTACATCTTTGAATTAGCTGATGACATAACAACATCAGAGGATTGATGAAGACAAACAATGGCGAGCACAGCAAGCAGAAAGGTGGGATCAGCAGGATGAGCGATGGAAGACTGAGACGACGTGGCGACTACAACAAGATGAGAGGTGGACCCAACATGAGCAGAGACAAGCATATCAACAGCAGCAGTTGGACGCAATGACTTAATTCTGGCAGCCATGGGGTTTTCACCCACCACCGCCACCTCCACCTCAATAGCACTTGAGTAAGCACCAAGGCATATCACTTGTTTCTCCCATAAACTTGGTTCCAACCAAGTTTGGGGGAGGGAGTGGATAGTGTTACTTCTTGGCCGTTTTTATGTTTATTGTTGTTATTTCATTCAGTGTTATTGAGTTAATTGTTGTTCTTAGTTGTGTTTAGTATTCTATGTCTTGTTTGGGTTAATTGGTAAAAGGTCTGTGAGTCCTATTGAGTATGGAGAAGTGTCGAGTCTCTGTGCCCAATAACTGATTTGATTGATCTGTCGTATTAGTTAGTATTACTTTATGTTTTGCATTTTAATTTTGTTTTTAGATTTAGTTTAATTATTTTTTATTAGGAGTCGCACAATCTCGGTTCTTAATAAGCACAAAAAGAGTGTTAGATGATAATTTATTAATGATGAAATTGATTGTTGGAAGTAAATGAGTTTAGGACACATAACAGAGCATGATAGGCAGTTGGAGATGAAATTGAGCTTAAACTTGAACAATGATCACATATTAGCCTGTGAGGTTTTGAGCTTTATATGTACTCTTATCTATAGAGTAATTTTATCATTCTTTTGGTGTGAAGTGATTGATCACATAGTATTTAGTCTCTAGAACTTGTCTTGCGTCTTTATAGGAATGTGTCAAGTACATGTTGTGGCATAGAAAATGATATTAGGCATTCTTTTGCTAAAAGCCTATTTTTTAGCCTTTGAAAATAATCTTTTGTACCCAAAAATTTGAAAAATCTCTAGTCAGCCATTTTGAGCTTTAAGCCTTATTTTTCATAGCCATACATTACAAGCTTATGCCATTATTTTAACCTTTTGTCCGAGTAATTGGATTGATTGAGTAAGAGGAAGGTGGATTGGAAGGTAGAGGGGTAAAAGTATCATGGTGGAATGGATGTTTGGGATGTTGTGGTAAGGAGATTCGAGGAGGCAAAAGAAAAGAAGAGAAAAATTCTCTCCTCTCCTAGTTGTTTGATTGAAAAAAAATATATATAATTATATATATGAAAAAAAAATGGAAAAGAGAAAGTTTGGAGGAGGAGTTAATGATGAGAATATAGATATGCCTAAGTGTGCTTAAGTTGAAAGAAGAACGAGTAGTCCCAATGTGGTACTCGATCGGGTAGTCCCAAAGTGGTACCTGAGTGAAAGTGGGCATAAATAATCTTGGTTGATGCATAAATGCTTTGGTAAGGTGAAGAAGCCATATTAATTGGTTTTCTGAGAATTGAAGATTGAGATTGAGTGAGCAACGTTGAAGGGTATTCGGGTAAGGAATAGTTTGATTAGTCCAATGCATAGTCACTTATATCTAAATGTATCCCACCTAATCTTAAGCCAACATTACAACCAAAAATAAAGACCTATTGATTCTTTATCACACATGTCAAGTACGAGGTCTAATTTAGAAAATAGGCAAGCATATGGTAGATGATGCATGTGATTCAATGTGAGCGTAAATACTTCTCATATCATACACTTGAGAGATGAGCAATACACTTATCCGGTGAGGAATTTTGTTTTAAGTTTAATGTCTCGAAAGTAGTTGAAATCTGCCATGTCACTAATGCTCGAATGTTATGTTGTTGGTTTTGGAAGGGAAAATAATTTCTGAGATATGAATTGTCTTCTAATAGCCCTGAAAGTTTGTGATCATTATGGTATTATGCTTTGTGTTATTGTTCAGGACGAACAATGGTTAAGTTTGGGAGTTTTAATAAATGCTATTTTTACATGTATTTTGGGTCAATTAGAGGTTGTAATTTGTGACATATGCATGTATATTTGAGTGAAAAGTGATTAAAATCCATATTTTGAGCTAGATGACGTGTTTCTGCTTGTCTTAGTGATATTCAGATATAAAAAGGCCAAAAAGTCCGTTTGGGCAATGTTCAGATGAAAAACGAGCAAGAAAAGTCAGAAATAGCAAAGAGGAGTTGAAGCATGGGCAGAATATTTCACTTGGTCGAGTTTGTTTGTAACTCGGTCGAGTGAATATGAAGAGAAAAATTGAGAGACAAGTCAGAAATTCTAACTTTGTCGAGTTGAAATCCAACTCGGTCGAGTGAGAAATGAAACGCAAAAAGTGAAATTGGTCAGAAATTCTGACTCGACCGAGTTAAAATCCAACTCGGTCGTGTAAGTTCTCCGAGTCAAAAACTGATTTTGCGCGTTTTATGATTTTTAAGCCCATCTTGACCCCAATTCAGCCTTAACTATATACGGAGGTCTCCAAACTCAAAATTAGAGGATCAGAGACCATTACTTACCACATTGAAGAGGACAAGATACAAGAAAGAAGGAAAAGGGATCCAGAGATCAAGATCAAGATCAAGACAAAGATTAGGGTTCTTATTCACTTCCTTATTCTTGTTATTTCTGATAATGTTTGTCTAGGAACATTTTTATGTTATGAACATGAATATGCGTGAGTAGTGCTTTATTATTCTAGAGTTTTGAAAGTAGGTTTTGACGATGTTTGATTAATTGAAGTTTTCTATTCTAGTTAATGATTGGTATTCGTTATCTACGTGTGGTGATTTATTTTTATGAATAGTTAACTTGATCACTTGACTCGTTCTATATAATTCATAAGTTTTCTTTGAAAGGAGGAAATTGTGAATGGAAAGACAACACATAGCGTATTTGTTGAGCACTCTGAAAGGAGGTGAGATAAGTGCGTAGTTATTGGCCTAAAATCGATTAGGAATTCATTAGGTTTAGTCGACTTGAAAGGGTGGCTAGGGATAATGAATCTACAAGTTAATTGCTTCGAAAGGAGAGTTAATATATATGAGTGTCGTCTAATAACGATAATAATCATTGCTAGTTTAGAATAATTTGGTTGTCAAACTTAGTTAATTCTAAAATCAATTCTCTAGAATTTGTCTTCCAATCTTGACTATTTGATAAAGTGTTTTCTTGTTTCTTGAACTTGAGTGTTAAGTAATAGTTTATGAACATTAGTTTAATAATAAAATCAATCCAATTGAGAGCCTAGTTAGGAGTGTTTTAGGATATTTAGAGTATCAAACTAGTCATTAAGTCAGTCCTTGTGGGATCGACCTTGCTTGTCGTTATATACACTTGCACCCGTACACTTGCGGATCATTAGGTTATAAAATCGGCGAACAGTGGCAGTAGTGGCGTGTGATGAATCAGGAGGAGGCCGAGGTGGTGGGCTTTGTTTTCTTAGAAATGATACGGAACAAATACATATCATTGAATCCCATCTGCATTGTGACTGGAAGTCAATGGCGGCTAACCGGGATATATGGATGGCAAGAGGATAATTTAAAGCACCTAACTTGGGCTATGGTTGCTGATTTGGCACATCAAAACACCCTTCCTTGGATGTGTGTAGGAGACTGGAATGAGATCATGTTCCCGCATGAGAAGATAGAGGGGCGGAACAGAGAAACGGGTCGGATGGAACGTTTCCACGAGGCATTATCTAATTCACAATTAGAAGATTTAGTTGAGGGGTTTTACTTCCCATGGACAAATTGACAGAGTGGTCCGGGAAATATCCAAGAGAGGCTAGACAGGTGTGTTGGCAACAATATGTGGAAAGAACTGTTTTCGAATTTTATGGTTGAACATTTAGAGAGGTGCAAATCGGACCACTGTCCGGTTGTTTTGACAGGGGGGGAGAGAAAAAAGAAAGAAGGGTCGGGGTAATGGCTGCATGAAATGGTTTGAAGCCATGTGGTTGCAAGATGCTTCATGCAAAGATGCTGTCGTGCATGGGTGGGATATCAGCCTCGCACCTCTTCATCCGAAATCTCTTATGGAGAAGCTATCAGCCTGTACTTCAAGTCTAACAAGTTGGGAATCTACACATTTTGGAAATATTAACGGGAAGATTATAGAGTGTGAGACAAAACTTAAAGCGGAGCAAATGGGGTCACTTACAGAGGAGAGTCTGGCAAAGCTAGCAGAATTAGAAGCAAAGCTGTCGGAATTACACACGAGGCAAGAAACCATGTGGACTCAACGAGCTCGAACAAATTGGATGCGTGATGGAGATCGGAATACGGCATTTTTCATAAAAAGGCGAGTGGTATGAGGGACAGAAATAAGATTGCTAAGTTGAGGGGAGAAATAGGTGAGTGGATAGAGGAGGAGGATATTGCGATGACATTCATGACACACTATCAGAAATTATTTACCGCGGGGACGTCTCACAATATGGATGTTGTATTAGAAGCAGTGGAGCCAATTATGCAGGAAACGATGGCAGGCGTTTTTACAAGGGAGGAGGTTGTTACAGCTCTCTCACAGATGCATCCAACAAAGGCCCCTGGGCCAGATGGTATGCCTGCTCTATTTTATCAAAAAATTTGGGACATCGTTTCTACTGATATTCTCTCTATTGTTTTAGATGTTCTAAATGGCCACACAAACCTTGCTGACCTAAATCACACCCTTATTATTCTGATCCTAAGAAGAAAAGACCTAAGCTTGTACGTGATTTCCCACCTATTAGTCTATGTAATGTAGTGTTCAAGCTTATCACAAAAACAATCACAAATAGGCTAAAATTGATTCTCCCTAAGCTCATTTCATTTAATCAATCTGCTTTCATTCTGGGTCGTCTCATTACTGATCATGCCCTGGCAGCTTTTGAGATTTTTCCTTATATGAATAATAATTCTGCTACTAGGAAATGTGCTTTTGCTTTCAAATTAGATATGAGTAAATCTTATGATAGATTGGAATGGATCTTTCTGGAACGCATTATGCTGAGATTAGGCTTAAGTTTAACTCTGGTTAATCTTATCATGTGTTGTGTATCTTCTGTCTCTTTTTCGATTCTCTTGAATGGATCACCGGGGGAAACCTTTAGGCCAACCCGGGGGCTCAGACAAGGGGATCCTTTGTCGCCTTATTTGTTCCTGTTTTGTGCAGAAGCTTTTTCTGCATTAATCACGCAGGCGGAAACTCGGAATCTGCTTCATGGGGCACATATTTGTCAAGCAGCAGACCCAATCTCTCATTTATTTTTTGTTGATGATAGCATCATCTTCGGTCAAGCTACTGAGAAAAAAATTGATGTGGTAAACGGCATTATTAAGAGTTATGAGGAAGCATCGGGTCAATTGGTGTCCCTAGCGAAATCGGAGATATGTTTTAGAAAGGGGATAGGGGAGGAACGGCGAGAGTTTTTAGCAAACAGGCTCAGGTAAGGTTGGGGCTGCTGACTGCTGGCTTCTGTCAGGAGATCCAAGGAAGCCATTTCCAGCACCATTGTATCCCGGATTGACAAAAAACTAAAGAATTGGAAGATCAGATGTCTGTCAAATGCAGGTAGGCTTACCCTTCTCAAATCAGTTGCACAATCAATATCTACCTACATCATGAGTTGTTTCCGGCTACCAAAAGGGGTATATCGCATAATAAACTCGATGTGCTCGAGTTTCTGGTGGGGGCAAAAGGGTTCGAAGAGGAAAATTCATCGGGGAGGGGGGGGGGAAGAAGCTTTGTAGAAGGAAGGATGAAGGAGGTTTGGGGTTAACAAATCTTGAGGCATTCAATCTTGCGATGCTTGCAAAGCAAGGTTGGCGACTCCTAGGAGACGAGAGCTCTCTTCTATCCAAAATGCTCAAATCTCGATATTATCCAAATAGGAATTTCCTTAACGCATCTATTGGACAAAATCTAAGTTTTACATGGAGAAGCATAGTTGCGGGAGGGGATATTCTTAAAAGGTGTCTAATATGAAGGGTTGGAGAGAAATCAAATGTGGATATTTGGGTGGATACGTGGGTACAGAACAATGCAAACTTCAAAATTAGTAGTCCAAAGCCTAGTGGATGTGGAGTTGAGAAGGTCCGTGAGCTAAGAGACGAGGAAGCTGGAAAATGGAGACGCGAATTAATAAATTCTATATTTTGTCCAAATGATATAATGCAGATTCGGGCTATCCCAATTTATAAGGGGCAAGAGGTTGATCGGATGATATGGAAGCACTCAAAACCGGGATGATACGAGGTTAAATTGGGTTATTATGTGGAAAAAGAGGGTGTGGAAAATCCGCCACCAGGTTCGTCTACTGCAGGCTGTAAGAAGCTCTGGCAGTTTGTCTGGGCTATTAAAGTTCCTCCGAAGATACGTTGTTTCATCTGGAAAGCAGCTAATGGATATTTACCTGTTACATGGAGTCTTCGGCGAAGAGGTGTAGATGTAGATGGGGACTGCAAAAGGTGTGGAGAAGCTATTGAAACAAGTGAACATGCGTTACGAGGCTGGATCTAGGCACGTGGTTATTGGCAATAATCGCCACTTCGGCTGGCAGACGACATATTAGACTCGAACGCAAGTTTATCTGATTGGCTGGAGAAAATCAAAACTGGAGCGGATGAAGAGTGGCAACGAGTTTTTATGTCTTTGTTATGGATGTTGTGGCATGCGCGTAATCTGCTGCAATTTGAGAACAAAGAGCTGACAACACTTGATTGCTACAGAAAGGCAGCAGTGATTTTGCGAGACTACAATGCAGCGAAGCTTCTGCCATTTTCTGAATACACAGGAGGGTGGCCGAGTCGTGGAATCCACCGTCATCTGGATGGTGGAAAATAAATTCAGATGTGTTGATAGCCAACGACGGTGGAATGGGGATGGGCTGCGTAATTAGAGATGAGGGTGGGGAAGTATTACAGACATGCATTGAGCATTTGGATAGGACCATGGATGTAGCTTCAGGTGAAGCTCTTAGCTGTTTGGAAGGGGCACGAATGGCACGTGCTATGGGCGACAATTCGACAGTGTTTCACATGTTAAAAGCTTGAATTCCCGATCTTACTTATTGTGGATCAATTCTTGGCGATATCCTTAATTTATGTTCGTCTTTTGATTTAGTTAATTTCAATCTTACCCGGCGCTCAGGGAATGTCCTTGCGCATAACCTTGCGCGGTTTGCATTTTTGTTGTCTTTTGCTGGGCTGATGGTTGGTGTTGTTCCACCATCGCTTGAACAATATGTACTAGCCGATTTGGCATCTAGTTAATTTTATGATGTTCTTCTGCTAAAAAAAAAATACTATTTACAAACTTAATATAAATCCTGTAATATTTTTAGCCGACGTAAATGTTCAAAGAATTAGGTACATAAGCTAGATTAGGGTTGCAATACCATGAAGACAATAACAAGTGTTATTTTGAGATGAAATATAAACTTGACAAGAAGAAATTACTGGTAGAAGACTTGATAAAGTGAGACTCAACATTAGAAGCATATTATTTATTTACCCCCTGCATTAAGCTAGTTTCAGTATATTTAATAATTTTAGCTGATTGAATTATAGGTCTGACAATTCACATTTTCATAATTCATAATATGTATATATATATATACATATGACTATAAAACAAACTTAATTATTTAAAAAATATAAGAATACTAATACAAAAGAAAAATGATTTGATAAGTTGCAATGTTTGTATGGGAAGAGAGGGGAGTCGGGGGTTAACTTTTTACTAATGCCATTTTTAAATTTTTTTTACTGATATACCTAGGAGGTTACTTTTTTAATGTTATTTTTTAATATCTCTAATTAATAATCTATTATTTAGGTGGCTGGTCGTTAAATTCAATAGTTATTTTTAATAGTTAAAAATCTGATGATCAAAATGTATTGGGGCATGGTACACCCAATGTACCATAGAAGCCCTCTATTGATTATTTTATATCATTCACACCAATCATTTTTGTAAGTGTCATTAATGTAGATCCATGTGGTAGTGAGCTGGCTAATTAGTTAATTGTAATAAATTATTATACTTATTCAGTCAACTTTTGAGGCACTACTATAACCAAACAGTTTTTACTCGAAGAATTAAATAATCAGTATTTGGTTTGAAACAGAATAACACTTGTTTAATTATTTAGAAAACTAGATTATTAATGCATGGAGTTGAGTTTAATATTTTTTTAGACTTTATTCTATTTTTTTGCCACTATATAATAACAAGGTACATATTGTTGTGCAACAACGAACCTCTGGGAAGTAATTAAGCATGGAATCATGGTTTTTACATCTCTTTTCCTAGTTGTTTTTCTACTTAACGATGCCACATCACAGACCGTTATCAAAACCTTGTCGGGTTATCCAGGAACTCTGTCTTTCAAACTTGAAACTAGGTACGTGCTTCTCTTTACATTGATCTGCATTCACGAATACAAAATGATGTCATTTTCCCCGTTTAAGTACATAAGTTTAGGAGAGGAGGACGAAGTACAACTGTTTTACTACTTTATCGAATCAGAAAGAGATCCGGAGAAGGACCCGCTCCTGTTTTGGCTCATGAGTGGTCCAGGTTGCTCTGGGCTTTCTCACCTTGTTTATGCAATTGGTTGCTATGATACCTTTACCACATTTCTCTCTTGTGTAGATGAAATTTTTTGTTTCAGCATATGGTGTTTCATATGGTATTTCAAAATAACTGTCACGGACGACGTGTTTTTATTGATAGTGTTAGAAGCGATGGAACAACATCTTAGATGGAGAATCTCATCTATCTCTACTACTAATTTCTAATATATTTTGCGGCTGATTAGGGTATTGATTTGTAGGTCCTTTGGCCTTTGATCTTGAGAATTTTGACGGAAGTTTCCCATCATTAACCATAAATCCATATTCATGGGCAAAGGTAATTAGTAAGGAGTTATTGCATCATTTCTTCACCATGAAAGGACTATTTAGTTGTTATTAGATATGTTAATTTTCCAATGGGGAAAAAATCAAAATAATATGTATGGTATGTCAAGGCTTGCATAATATTAGTCATGTATATTCTTTTCAATTTTAGTCCTTTATATATTGGGTTTGGTCTAATTTAAGGACAAACCTCGTCACTGATCATTTTAGTAGCTGAAATCATCACATTAGCCGCTCGTGATGAGCATGAGCTACTTGTCCTCAAATTGGACAGTGTTGTAAGTATGTAAATGAATCGGATTCAGTAGCACAGGGAGAAGTTGAGCCAACCAGCTCAGCAAACATCACGTGAATATGAGTCATTGGCCAACTTAATTATCAATATTAGTTAGTTGACGATTACAACCATCAATATTCTAGAAACTCTGCATTGCATGTATAGAATCAGATTGAATGCTTGTAATCCTTCTGAGTTGAGTTATGAATATCTGAACTATCTTCTCATTCTTTGTCTACTTCCTCTCTCTATATTTCTTCTTGTATTATAACATGGTATTTAGAGCAAAGGCATAGCTGCCGATTCTGCTCATTCTCTGCAATGGCAATGACAGTAGTAACACTTCCTACGCTCACGCGAAGGCTGGAGAGGAAAAATTACAACTATTGGAGGAATCAAGTGTTGGCCACAACAACTACACATGGATCGGACAATTTTTTACTCGGAGTGAATCAAGCACCAGAGCAGTTTGTTAGTGATCCAACTGATCCGACAAAATCCACGCCAAATCCTCAGTTCCTTGCATGGCTGCACAAGGATCAACATTTGTTCAGTTGACTGATGAATTTAGTTTGTGAAAATCTGCTTGGCTACATACAGGAATGTACATCATCAGCTCAGATCTGGACGGAATTTGAGACGTTATACAGCTACTCTTCAAAGGCTAGAGTTCTGCATCTAAAATCTCTTTTGCAAATCACTAAGAAAGAGATCAATCGGTGGAAGAATTTGTTCTGAAGATGAGGACCATCGCACATGAAATCAAAGCGGCTGGTCATACTATTGACGAAGATGATTTAGTTTTGCACATATTAGATGGCTTGGGGCAGGAATATGAATCAGTGGTATTTAACATCACGTCTAGAGCCGAATTGCCAAAGTTATCTGAAATTCAGTATATGCTACAGATGCATGAGATGCGGCTTAAACAGCTTCATGGTGGGGATCTTGTTCAGCCGTCAGCTAATGTTGCAAATCGTAGATTTCCTCATAAATTCAACAAGTTTGCAGATAATAAGAAACCTAGAGGAAGCTTTGGAGGCAGAACTCCATCAGCAAGAGGAGGATTCACATGCACGGGATGAGCCTTTGGTAGAAGCAAGATGTTTTGTCAAATATGTGGGAGAAACAATCATTTTGCACCAAAGTGCTACTGGAGATTTGATGACACATTTCGTGGCCTTGAAAATCAAGCTATTCGCAACTCTCCAGTTACCATCTAGCTCAAACCAAACTATATCTCCTTACTCTACTCTTAACTTTTCTGATGTTACTTTTTCCTCTCATACTGCATTTTCAGTTGCCAAACCTAGTGCGAATTATCATGGCTCTAGCTCCAGTTCAGTTGTTGCTCATGATCCGGAATGGTACTTCGACAGCGGAGCAACACACCATGTAACACATGATCTCAACAATCTCAGTTTACATACTCCCTACACAGGTAACAATTCACTTATGGTAGGAAATGGTTCTCTGCTTCATATCTCTTGTATTGGCACTCATCCATCATATCATCCACTCCTGTTCATCTTAAGCATATCCTCTATGTTTCACAAGTAACCAAAAATTTGCTAAGTATCACAAGGCTCCTTACTGACAATAATGCATATGTTGAATTCTTCTCTTCTGGTTGCCTTGTTAAGGACCTGCAAACACATCACATCCTACTGAAAGGCCAGCTTAGTGATGGTTTGTACAAGCTGATCATCTCTCCTAACTCAACAACTCCTACCTCCAAATCCACTGCAGCTAGTTCTCCTCAATTTCTATCTGTAATCATGAACTCTCAATGTCTTTCTATTGTTCCAAACTCTTTGTCTGATATTGATGTATGGCATGAAAGGTTAGGTCATGCTTCACTGTACTCCAAACACTATGAATTCCACCTAGTATAAATAAATTGGCCTTGTGTGAATCGTGTAAGTATGGCAAATTACATCAAATGCATTTTCCAAGCGTTGTACATCACACCATAGCTCCATTCCAGTTGGTTCACATAGATGTGTGGGGGCCAGCATCTGTTCCGTCTAATGAGGACTATAGATATTATGTTCACTTTGTGGACGACTACACCAAATACACATGGATCTTTCCCCTTACATAAAAAATCTCAAGTGACACCCATATTCCTTAACTTTAATTCGATGGTGGAAATACAGTTTCAACTTCAGATTAAGTGTCTTCAATCTGTTTGGGGGGGGGGGGGCGATATAGGCCAGTTTAGGCAATTTGTAGTAGCATTGGGATTCTATTTCAACACCCTTGTCCCCATACACATCATCAAAATGGAATCTCAGAACGAAAACACCAACATATCTTAGAAATCGGCCTCACTTTGCTAACTCATGCTTCACTACCCTCAAAGTTTTGGTGGGATGCATTCTCCACTTCCGTATACCTTATAAATCGACTACCAAACACGTCTCTCAATCTTATCTCTCCTTGTACCAATCCAATATCTCAGATTACAAATTTCTTCGAGTATTCGGCTGTGCTTGTTTTCCCTTTCTTAGGCCTTATACTCGGTCTAAATTACAATACCGATCCTCTAAATGTATATTTCTTGGATATAGTCTAGCACACAAAGGCTAAATGTACCTTAGTTCTGATGGCAGGATGTACATAGCACGAAAGTTGGATTTTGTGGAAAATGAATTCTTGTATCCTTCATTGTTTCCCTCACATACAATCTCGACAGATGCTCCTAAACTTGTTCTATCAACTCTTTATTTGTTTCGTGCTCCTGCTCCTGCTCCTGTGCCAGTCACTTCAAATTCCTCAAGCGCTCATGATAATGTCCCATCTCCGCCAGCTCTGCCTCCTGGTGATAGTGTCTTATCACACTCTCATGCATCTACCAGCTCTCAATCTTCTAACATCAAGCCTCTTCCCAATCCGCACCTCCTCCCAATCCTATTCCTCATCAAGAAACCACGCAAAATGCTCACCCTATGCTCACACGAGCCAAAGTTGGCATCAGTAAACCAAAACACATATACACTCTCTTTTCAGCCCGTCAAACACCTTTGCCCTCTCATCTTTAACCCACTTCGGTTGCCTAAGCACTTTCCAAACTGGCATGAAAGAAAGCCATGGATGCCGAGTACAATGCCCTTATCTCTAATCACACATGGCAGCTTGTCCCATTTTTCCCTCATATGAACGTTATCACCTGTAAATGGCTTTTTAAAGTCAAACACCACCCTGATGGATCTGTAGAGAGGTTAAAAGCGAGATAGGTGGCTTGGGGGTTTCAATAACATGCCGGAATAGACTACTTTCACACGTTTAGTCCGATGGTCAAGCCCCTACTGTCAGACTTATGTTCACCTTGGCTACAACACGGGGGTGGCATGTACATCAAGTCGATGTCAATAATGATTTTTTGAAGGAGGGGTTGCAAAAATGTGTCAATATGCAAATATGCAACAACCGGAGGGATATGTGGATCCAACTAAACCGTCATATGTCTGCAAGCTCCGAAAGTCGCTTTATGGCTTAAGACAAGCTCCAAACGCATGGAATGATAAGCTATGATATATTTAGATATATATAAGGATAAAATATTTACACTTCGTAAATATGCTTACTTCATGTATGATTTTGAATAAAAAAATAAAAATAATTTAGAAGATCCATAAGATTTATATATATATATATATATATATATATATATATATATATATATATATATATATATATATATCTCAAATTATCTCATTAGCAATCATGTAAGTTGTACCACATCACTTTTAAACTAATGGTTATTTGATATAACTCATATAATTTTAATGTTCAGTAAAATTACCTTATTCTTGTAATGCAAAATATATATTATCAAATATATACATGAGAATGTAAATTATATCTCTTTTTGTTTTCAAATATATATTACTTCAAATAGTGAACTAATACTTTTCAAGACATTATATATCAATAATTATTGATAGAATTAGCTAACTTTAATATTTGAGATGTATATCAAATGAAAATATATTTACGCATTATTTTTTCATGAATAAATAAAGGAAGTTTCATAAAGATCGAGCTAAATTACTTTACTTTCTAAATTTATTATCTCTTTAAAAGTTTGAGCTCTCGTAAAAATTAAAAAAGTATGCTTGAGGGAGATTTTAAACTTCTTACCTCCTCTCTAGGTAAAACCAACTCTTTTAACAAGAGTTAATTAGTCGTTTGAACTAACTTTTATCTACTTTATTGTTAACAATTACTATTCACATGTTAAGACGAAATAGATAAGTAAAACTTAGTTATTAATATATATTACTTATTTAAAAAAAATACATCAAGAACATTCTCAGTTTAGTTTGGCATTTCCCTTTAAAAATATAAACAAAAATTGGGTTTGTAAATAAGTCATGCATTTTTTGAATAGTTAAATAATAGATTTAGATCCAGGGAATATGTTATAAAAAAAAGGTATTTAAATTAGTAATGAAATATAATTATGAGTAAAGGGCTTAAGAGTACTCTTATATACAAAAAATTAGTTTATAAAGTAACTCTATAATTTATTCTCATTACTTTGTAAAAATACTCTGGATTTTAAATTAGTTTGTAAATCGTGTACAAAATTTTTAATTTGTTTCTACATGATTATTTATATTCATATTTTTACCGATATTATATATGTGATAAAAAAGATATGCTAAAAATTAAAATTAAACTAATACTAAAATTATATACAGCGTGAAATGTCATTGGATAAAATCATCGTTTGATAAGAATCCAAATTTTTAGATAATAATTCTCTTATTCTGATTTTTACGAATGTTTGATGTGCTGCTTATTTTAAAATCATTTTTTAATTATTTAGCATAAAAAAATATAATGCATGTTGTTGTTTTTTTTGCATCGTAAGTATATATTTTTTCGTCAGAAATATTATATTAGAATTACCTAGTGATTTATCCTAAAATTTATATCCATACTCATCTTATGGTAGATTTCTCCCAATTTACTCCATCTGATATATTGAATTGCATATATTTTTTTCTAATATTTTGCTCGTCAAATAATATATTAAAGCTAAATATATATTATGAAACATTAATAAATTATAAATTGTATACTACCTTACACATTTTAATTAATTCTATATCTAAAAATTTGGAAGCTGGTACAATTTTTCCCTTGAATTTATACCTGAGGTTCAAATTAGACTTAAGACTATTTTTCCGTCCAAATAGACACTTGAACTTTTTAAATAGAACGATACACTCCTGAACCTTTTAATTCATGACAAATAAGACCTTCTAAATAATTTAATAAATTAAGAAGATAACAAAATAAATGAAAAAAATATCCATAAAAAGTAAGAAATTAACAACGTAGAATTTACAATTTATTTAATAACTTACAATGAGTATAAATAATTTAATATATTCTAAAAATATGTAATAACTTATGAATTTGGTATTATTTTTTTCTATACATTACTTAAATAATTTCCTAGAATTCTATTAAATATCTTAACATTTTCTTGATTTTCATATACATCTTTTATTTAATATGTTACTTTTAGACTTATTAAATATTTTTTCAAACTTATTTAGTTATTTAAATATTTAGAAAGGTACTATTTGTCTCGAATTTAAAAGCTCATGGGCCTCTTTGACCTATTTAAAAAGTTCAAGCGCCTACATGAACAAGAAAATAATTTAGGGTCCAATATGAACCTGAGATATAGATTGAGGGATAATTTGTACCTTTTTCCCTAGAAAAATAAAATATAAATTTATTGCGTTTAATTAGAAGTTTTAGATCCATTTTAAAATCAATACAAGTAAACATAAAACTAAGTGGGGATGATATTATTAATTCCTTGCAATAAATATATATTAAAATATGAGAAATTACGCAGTTGTCCTTGCACGTTTCCTCATAAATAATGTATGGTAGAAGGCATTTTTGGCACTATATTATTTTGTAAGAAACACCCATATTTTTTAAGGTAGGAAGATTTAATTAGTTGTATAAGCACTATCCAATTTGTACAATATCATTTTTTTATTTTTATTTGCCAAATCACAAACTCCTTCTTGCAGTTGACAATTCTTTGTAAAAGGGTTAATTAATTTGCTATTAAAAGCACTAGTAATATTCCCGTGCGATGCACGGAAGTTTATTTGAAAATTAATGATTTTAATAAAACTATATATGTTATAATCTAATATTTAAATATGTGATCGTCTTATCCTAATAATTTTTTTTAAAATATATGATATAACACAAATAAAATTATAAGTAATGTAAATATAAGTTTCTCGCACGTCATATATGAATTTAATATAACTTACTTTATATATATATATATATATATATATATATATATATATATTATAGATTAACATTAAGATAAATATCAAATATAAAAAAATCTTTTTCAAAATGATCATTTCTTATCTTTGAAATCCAAACACAATTCATTATGTCTGCATCATTCTTCACCTATGTACATAATAGCTTAACTAATTATGAATGTTAAAAAAAACATAAATATCAAACTATCAACTCATATTATTAAATAAAATAAACTGGATAATGTTATAAGAAAATTATTTTTCTTTAATTTTTTTCATTTTACTTTAAATATTTAAATTTATCTAAATAAAGTTTTAAATTCTAACTATAAATATCTCCTTTTAAAAAAACTTATTTGCAACTTTTAGTACTTTATTTGATATTTACAATATACAAAGAATAACAAATTAACAAAATAAAATTCAAAAGTTATTCAATAGTTGGAATAACAAAATAAAACATATGAATGGTTCAATATTTCTTAATACTTTCATATATATGTTGAAAAGTTTCAATTAAATTATACATTTATATTGTAAATCGTAGATTCATTTAAAGATATACGTTGGTTAATGTAAAAAAAAAAAAAAAAATGCTTAGGTTACAAAATGTGGGAAAAAAAACATAATTGAGATTGGTTAATTTGGCCTAGTATTGTTTAGGTTGCAAAGTCTAAAAAACATATAGTTCTAGTTGGTTAATTTTTCTTATTTGAAAGAAGTTTAGTTGCAACTTGTATAACATCATAGTATAGGTTGTAAATTGTTATTATTTATAGAAAAATAACATTAATATATCTAAATATAAAAAATTAATAAAAAAAATTTAAGATTAATTATTATATAAAAAGTTATATATACGAACAAAAATCATAGTTTTGTGATTTACCAATAAAAATAATTATTATATCAAATAAGCATTAGTAAATTCAATAATTTAATAAGCTTATTATAAATCAAATATTAATTTGAGACAATTCATATCAGATAAAACAAACTGATTAGTTGTGGTTTTAATGAAATAATCAAGTAAAATAATTTGTAAAAGAGAATTATTTGAATGATTTTTACTTTTATTCCAAACCAATACTATATTTTTTGTACAACTCACAATAAACACTTAAATCTTACTTAAATAATCAACGAACAAATAATATAATATTTTAAATAAAATATCGTATTATAATTATGTGTATATATATCATATGGATGTCAAATCAAACATCGTCAAAAGATGAATAATTTGATATAGTATATATAATAAATAGATTAGAGATGAAAAAAAGATTTTTGCAACTTTAGAAAGTAAAATAAACTTTGATTCTTACCAAATGTGACAACAACTTACCAGTCACAATCTAAAATTTTAGGCGAAGAAGTGTTACTTACAGAATTGTCACTACTGTGGCTTATATATATATATATAGATTTTTTTAATTTATAAGATAATTTTTAAATTCTAACAATATATAACTAAAAATAATCATGAAATATGTAATAAAAGGAACAATAATATTTTATTTGGATCACATGTAATGTAAAGTTTAATGCTTTTCTCATTATTTCCCTGCTTTTATTTATATTTAACTTTTCATTTATCTAATAAACTTTTAAGTTCTAATTATAAATATTTAATTTTTTTTCTTTATAACATTGAATTTTCATTTGCAACTTTTAACATTTCATTTGGTGATTTCAAATATACTTAAATAATTTTTATTTAATAAAATCTTATTTTAACAAAATAAAATTCAAAATTTATTTAATGATTCGAATAACAAATTAAAGTCTTTGGTTTCTTCAAAATATTTGACATTTCTGTATTTTATTTGGTATCATAAATTATTTATATAAATGTTATAGTCTTCTTATAAATAGTTTAGTTATTTGAAGATAAAAATTGATTAATGCAAACAAATTTATTTAGATTGTTAAGAGTAAAAAAGACATTCAATGTTGATTTGTGCGACCAAGTATAATTTATCTTAGAAAGTGTAGAAACATATAATTGAAGTTTTAGTAAACGTAAAAAAATAAAAAGATTGCCAAATATAATAAAAGGCATAATTTAGGCTACAAATAATAAATTTCCTTTATAGAGTAATTTTAACAAATACTCGTTATTAAAAATAATTTCAATAGCTGTGTTAATCCACAATTATATATATGCTCAAAGTCGTGATAAGAAAGATATTTTAGCAGATTTGATGATTTAATAAGTTGATTATAAAATAGATATTTTTGTTTTTCTCTTTGTTTTAATAAAGTAGGACTTTCATTATTTAAATAATTGGTTTTGTCCCTGACTTAAATAAAAAAGTTGAAAATTCATGTCAAATAAAATAAATTGATTAGTTGTATTTTTATAAAAAAAAAAATCTCATATTGTTTATAAGAAATTATTTCACTAATTTTAGTTGCCCTAAAAGCAAAATGTTATAGTCCAATTCACAATAAACATAAATTCTAGCACAAATAATTAACCAACAAATAATTTGTTTATTCAAATCAAATATCTCATTATAATATATGTGATATGGATGTCAAATCGAAGATCGTGAAAAGATGAATAATTTGGTATTTTATGCATAAAAATCAGATTAAAAATGAAAAAGTTATTTGTATTTTAGAAAAGTAAAAAAAAGTTATGAATTTACTAAACATAAGAAAAAGTTACTAATTATGATCTAATTTTTTTGAAGGGAAAACTAAAATTACATTAATGCCCTCCATTTTACTTTTATATATATATAGATAGATTACGATAAAGTCATTTTCTAGGAACTGAAAGTAAGTTAAATAACTAATATAAAATACTTTCCTTTCTCAATTAACTATAAAATAGTTTCCTTTATCAAATAACTTAAAGTGATTAATTAATCCATTAGTTTAAGTTGGCCTATGGTAAGATACATGTTAAACTTAATTAAACATAAATTTGACAATGAAACCATCCAACTATATAGTTATGTATGTAATTTTTCATGTATTTAATTTATAATCCATTTTATTATGACTTCCAAATATTCTTTAAATTTAACTTAATTAATCAAAATAAACCGTGTAGCAAGGATGGAACAATTAATATTCTTATTAAAACCATAATCAAATTAATAGGAATAAGACAAAAAACGCTCCAGCTTCTCTCTAATTTCTCTCTCTAAAAAATCCTAGTTTTTTCCTCTGCCAGCGGCGACGACGAGCTTCTCGCTCGCGTCAGTTGTCGAAGGGGGGAGGGGACTTTCCACACCTTCCTTCTACGGATCTGGGAGGGGTAAAGCCATTTATTCCCACAGAGCCTATCTCCTTCTTAGCTGTCTCGCAATCAGCAGCAAAGCGGCTGGAGGGTAGATCGGTGAATAAATTATTTTATCCGGCGACGGCTGAAAGCTTTGGAAGCACTAGTGTCTATAGAGGAGTCCCAATAGTCCAATTTACGGATCAGGAGACGGATGCACTGGCGATGCAGTGCCGCTATGTTCTCATCGTCAAATTTTCTTAGGGAAGTCCTATTTTTAAAAGCATTAGATCTAATCTGTCTGGCTTTGGATTTATTGGATCTGTATTCATTGGTGCCATAAATATTAAACATATCATGATTAAGTTTAGTTATGGAGACGACTATTAACGTTTTTGGGCGAAACAGATTGTGCATGTGGAGGGTTACCCTATGAGGGTCTTTAAATGGACAAAAAATTTGATTAAAAAAAATATATAGAATCTCCCATTGTACCTATCTTGATTTCACTACCAGAACTTCCTATACATCTTTTTGATAAAAAACAAAAAAAAAAAATGTTATATATAATTTCTTCACTGATAGAGCATCCTTTACGGATAGATGAGCCACTGCTAATACTGTGACCAGGGTTTGTGTTGAGCTAGATCTTACTAAACTAAGGCCAGATGAAATTTTCATTGGATGTGGAGTATCTTTAATTACTCAAAAAGTTAAGTATGAAAAAATGTCTAGTTATTGTTCCAAATGTAAACATCTAGGGCATATAACGATAGATTGCTTTAATGAGGAATACAAAAAGAAGATTGCTTTGAAAGCAGGACCAGAGAGCTTCTTTTTTGCATAAACCTGCGGAAAAATGATGGGTACCAAGGGAAAAGGAAAATTATAATAACCCCAATGATGTGTTGAATGCTAATAATCCTAATATCAATGATAGTGTAAGAAATGATAATGAAATTGGGGGTGGGGGTCGATATTGGTAACCCTAGAAATGCTATAGTGGAGGAGACAATTGCAAAGAGCCCTAGTGAGGGTGTCTTTGCACCAAGTAACCCTCTGGACAAGGGGAAGAGTGTTGCCTCCACTCCCCAAGTCCACCAGAAACAGAAACATGTGACATTGAATTTTGTTGAGTCCTCTAAGGGTAGAGAGACCTTGGTTGAATTGGACACTGAGGGGAAAAAAGGATGAAGATAATGAGTTTATAGTTGATATTCTAGTACATGAGAACTCTTTTTCAAAACTCTCAATACCTCCTGATGATGATAGGAATGTTTTTGAAAATAATGATATTCAGCAGGATGAACTTATTCAGTAGTTCATATGTCTCCTTTGCAGGAAATGTTAGAAGATGAATTGGAGGAAGAAGGCGATGCCATCTCTTTAGATGAAGGGCTAGACACTGCCCAATGGAAAAATAAGAGTAAGAAAAAATATAGAGAAAAAAAAAACAAAAAAACAAAAAAAAAAAACAAATCCTCCACTTGTTATGCAAACAAGGAGAGGGGTAAACCTCACTAAAGGTAATACTTCCAATGCTCAATGATTGTTCTTAATTGGAATGTTAGAGGTTTGGGTAATAAGCAGGGGTGTTCATTCGGATGGATAATCGGGTTTCGGGTTATTCGGGTTCGGATTAGTCGGGTTTGAAGATTTAAAAAACTTATCTGTAATCCGATCCGAAAGACTTCGGATATTCGGGTTAATAGGATCGAATATCAAATTATCCGAAATATCCAAGCCTACAATAATAATTAACAAAACATATTTACATTTCCAAATACACCAAGCTTGTTTGAGTAATTGGGCATTTGGGCTACTTTAATTTGAGGTAATCTGTCAATCCAAGTCTTTTGGGACCGATTACTTTTGAAATTATAAGGGTTTAATTTATGAGTTGTCTTTTTGGGCCTAAGCTGAAAATGACTGTAAATATTTTATATAAATAATCATAATGAAATAAAAATAATATTATATATATATTCTTATTCGGGTTTCGGATAAAATCCGAATAAAAATCTAAGATCCGAATCCGATCCATCTATCCATTTAATAATTCAGGTGAACCCGTTTATCCGATCCGAATACGAATTAGTAATCTATATAACTAAATGGTCTGGATGGATTTTCGGATAATTCGGATGAATCCGAATAATGAACACCCCTAGTAATAAGAAAACTAGAAATTACTTAAGAAACCTGGTAAAGAAAAAAATCCTGACATTTATGCTGTTTTAGAAACCAAAACTGCTGAGATTGATCCTTTTCTTGTGCATTCTTTGGGCTTTAAGAATGTTGTTTTTAATAATAATGGTAAAATATAGGTTATGTGGAATGATCCCATTGAGATTGAGTTGTGCTTTGCTTCTGATCAACTTATTCATGCGGCTGTCTATAATCATGTTATTGATTGCAAATTCTTCTGTTCTTTTGTCTATGTTTCATGTTCTAGAAAGCTAGACTAAAACTGTGGTCTGAACTTTTAAATTGTAATCATTGTAATGATCCATGGATGGTGAGTGGAGATTTCAACACTATTTTATCTGCTGATGAAAAGAAGGGAGGGGGAGCCTTATAACTTAAATCTATTGATGACTTTAATAAGGCTCTTTGTGATACTGGACTGGAAGATGTTGGGTAATCCGGTCTTCCTTACACATGGTATGCTAACCATGTATTTGAAAGATTGGATAGAGTTTTAGTGCCTTCCAAATAGGCTAAATTGTTTAATAAATTCCTTGTGAAGCATCTTAATAAGGGCCCTTCTGACCATTGTCCTCTTTTGATGTCTCTGTACTCCATCAAATATGTTCTTTTAGATTCTTAAATGCTTGGACCAAGCATCATACATTTTTGAAAACTATTGAGGATTCTTGGACCATCCCAACAGAACAAAAAGGTATGATCAAGCACCAGCAAATACTATTTAGGCTCAAACACTGTCTAAAGAGTTGGAATAAGAATGTATTTGAAAATATATCTGATAAGGTGGCACAAGCTGAAAAAGATTTAGGCAGTCAAGAGGTAGTTTATTTAGATGAGCCTACTGACCTCCAGTTGGCCTCTTTAAAATAAAAGCAGGCAGAGCTCATTCATGCTCTTGCCTTAGAGGAATCATTTTGGAAACAAAAATCTGCTTGTAAATGGCTTAAGGAAGAAGAAAAAAAAATTATGCGGCATCCATGCTTTAGTTAAAAAGAAAAGGTTTAAAAATAGAATCAATGAGATTAAGGAAGGTGATTGCATAATTAGGGAGCCTGAACAATTGAATAAATCTGCTTGCTCTTTTTTTGAGAAAATGTTTCCTGCTGACAATATGAGCTTGATAGTGCTATCTTTAGTACTATCAAGCCTATGGTTGAAGAAGTAGACTTTCAAACTTTGTGCAGACCTGTTAATGTGAATGAAATCTATGAAGTAATTCAGGCTATTAATAAAGATAGTATGGTAGGTGCTGATGGGTTTTCATCTCTAATTTATCAATCATGTTGGAGGATTATTAAGGATGATTTGTTAGAAGCCGCTACCGAATTCTTCTTGGGTGTTCCCATACCCAGAAGTTTCCCATGTACTTCTATAGCTCTCATCCCTAAGAAAAATCATCCTTCCGCTTGGTCAGAATTCAGGCCTATTAGTTTTTGCAATGTGTCTAATAAAACTTTAACTAAGCTGGGTAATAGTAGGTCAGCAATTCTCCTTCCTAAATTGATCCCCCCAGCTCAAAGTGGTTTTGTCCTTTCTAGGGATATTGCTGATAATATAATACTTTCTCAAGAAATGGTTCATGAGTTGCATAATAAAAGCAAAAATGGTAAGATGATCATGAAAATTGACCTGCAAAAAGCACATGACATGATAGAATGGAGAGCTTTGTATAAGATTCTTATACTTCTTGGGTTTCTGAGCTTTTTATTACTTACATTGCTAATGCGGTTAGTAATTCGTGGTTTTCTCTGTTAATTCATGGATCACTCACTGGTTTTTTTAAGTCCAGCAGAGGTATAACGCAAGGTGATCCTCTTAGCCCTAGTATGTTTGCTATCTTCTCCAATGCTCTTACTTGTGGCATTTTTTTATTTGTAGGAACTTTACCCTGAACTTAAATTCAGTAAAAAAGGGAATGAATGTTCCCTCTTTATCCTTTGCTGATGACACTGTTATATTTGCTTCTGCTAAAGTTGTTGGTTTAGAAAAACTCCTGCATTTTCTAAACTGTTTTGAAAGAGCTACTAGACAGAAGGTGAATTACTCTAAAAACTGTGATTTTTGGTAAACATGTGTGTTGCTATAACAAGAGGAAAATTTTGGAACTATCACAGTTTGTAGAGGAAAAACTTCCCTTCAAATATCTTGGTGTTCCCCTTTTCAAAAGGCAGGGTAAAAAATGTTCTTTTGCAAGAACTAATTGAGAAAATCAGTAGCAAAATAAATGGATGGGATAAAAATTTCTTAGTATGGGTGGCAAATTGGAGTTGATCAAAAGTGTCCTTAATTCGATTCCTATGTACACACTTTGAGTTATTGGCCCCACCAAGTCAGTTTTAGATAGAATTCATAGGATTTTTAACAACTTTTTTTGGGGCTGTTAGGAAATGAAACTCTTACAACACACACAAACAAGCTCAAACCAAGAAAGAATGAAAATCAAACAAGATTTCGGCCAAACAGAAACCGAACGCAAAACAGAAACTGAAATGAAGAACACAAGGTTTTTACGTGGTTCGATCAATGTGATCTACATCCGCGGAGGCTCTATACACCTCAATTCACTCCACCAAACAATCAATTACAAGAAATAATCCAGAAAACTAGAAACCCCAATTCACAAGCCGAATTGAGCTTAAGAACCCTAGCTTTCTAATTCTAATGATTGAGAAGTGTTTACAAAGGGAAAATAATGTGTATCAACTCGTAACTACTAGTGGATCCAATGTATATAAAGGTCTAAGCTCGACTCAAGAAGCATCAGGAGTTGTAACCAATTCAGTTTCGACTGCACAAAGCTGTTAGACGGACCTTTCACAACGGTTTTACATGCAACGGTCTTAAACCGTTGCATAAAGCAGTTATAACCGTTTTGACCCTGGTTCCTTCTTAACCTTCAAAACTAATTCAGTTAAAACCTGGTTCTTCCCAACCTGAACCCGGTTCCTGATTCCTCACAACCTCTACTACAAACTATGGTCACTTGATGAAATTGAACTGATACCTACAGGGGCTCTACAGCTGACCATAAACAAATCCACTGAACCTCATGGGACAAGCGCTGCTTTTCCACAGAAGAAGGTGGATTAGGTGTTAGAAATCTTTTTTATATCAACATTTGCCTCTTATGCTTGGTGGAAACTGAGAACCTCTAGTTCTCTTTGGCGTAATTATTTCAAAAATAAATACCTCAAAAAGACTCACCCATTTGATGCTGATGTAGGTATAAACCAGTCCCATTTTTGGAGAAGAATACTCAAACTGCAGAGTTTTACAGATGGAAACATTTACTAGAGATTAGGTAAGAGGAATATTTCTTTTTGGTTTGATAACTGGTGCCAGTAATCCCCTTTATATACATATGCTGAAGTTTTTAATTGTGATGAGAAAGTCTGTGATTTTTAGAGTGATGATGAGTGGATAGCACCAAACTGAGCTTGTATTTTCCCACAGAAGTGATAAATTCTAAAGAAGTTGTGTGTTAATCTGCATTTTGATGATATTCATGTTTGGAAACTTTCTCCTAGTGGTCTTTTCACATTTCATTCAGCTTAGAATTCCCTGAGACCAGCCAAGCTCCTAACAGCTTGACAGTCGATGATGTGGCCCAAAACTATTTTGAAAACCCAGTCTATTTTTCTTTGGAGATTGATAAAAAAAATATCTTGTCCTTGATGACAATCTCAAAAAGAAAGGTTTTGAGGTCACCTCTTGGTGTCATCTTTGTCATTCGGCAATTGAAGAGACTAACCATTCTTTTGTGCACTGTGATATATCATGGCAAGTTTGGGAATATTTTGCTCAGTTGTTCTACATTCAAATACCCTCATATATAACCTTGTTAAGAAATGAATCACTTACAACACACACAAACAAATTCAAACCAGAAATGAATGAAAAATAAACTGGAATTCGGCCAAACAAGAACCGAACGCAAAACCAGAAACAAAAATGAAGAACACAAGCTTTTACGTGGTTCGATCAATGTGATCTACATCCACGGAGGCTCTATACACCTCAATTCACTCTACTGGACAATCAATTAGAAGAAACAACCCTAAAAACTAGAAGCCCCAATTCACAAACCGAATTGAGCTTAAGAACCCAAGCTTTCTAATTCTAATGAATGTGTAATGTTTACAGAGGGAAAACAACGTGTATCAAATCGTCTCTACTAGTGGAACAAATGTATATAAAGGATCAAGAAACACCAGGAGTTGTAACCAATTATGTTCCAACTGCTCAAAACTGGTAGACGGGCCTTTCACAACGGTTTTACATGCAACAGTTCCAAACCGTTGCATAATTCTGTTATAACCGCTTTGACTCCGGTTCTTCACTAACCTTCAAAACTGATCTACCTTAAAACCGATTCTCTAGCCCGATTCTTCCCAACCTGAACCCGGTTCTTGATTCCTCACAACCTCTACTACAAACCATGACCACTTGATGAAATTGAACTGATATCTACAAATCTCCACCTCAATGAATTCAAGTGTACTTCATCACCTCAAACTGCCTTGTTTCCTCCAGGTTTAACTACATTGTTCAAGCCTTATTAGGCTTGAGCAATGAACCATCTTGCTCCCTGGAACTGCCTTAGTTAGGAAATCAGCTGCATTGTCCAAGGTATGCACCTTCTTCACTTCAACAGATCCTGCTTCAATCACATCTCTGGCAAAATGAAGTCTAACATCAATATGCTTAGACCTCTCATGAAAAGCTTGATGTTCACCAAGTGAAGAGCACTCTGATTGTCACACTGAATGGTAACACACCCTTGTCTGATTCCTAAGTCTTTCAGAATTCCTTTGAGCCACAGAGCTTCCTTGATTGCCTCAGTTAAGGCAATGTATTCTGCCTCAGTTGTGGATAAAGCAACCACAGACAGTTGCACACTCTTCCAGCTTACAGTTGTTCCATACAAAGTAAAAACATACCATGTAACAGATTTCCTAGTATCCAACTTTCCAGCAAAGTCTGCATCCGCATATCCAACAAGAGGTATTGCTCCAGCTTCTAGTTTCTGAAACTTTAAGCCCATATTGACTGATCCTTTCGGATACCTCAGAACTTGCTTCAAAGCTTCCCAATGTGATTCTCCAGGATTTGACATGTACCTGCTCACCAGTGATACACTGTAGGCCAAATCTGGCCTGCTGCATATCATTCTATACATCAAACTGCCAACACCACTGGCATATGTAACATTCTTCATGTGAATCTCCTCAGCTGTTGTTTTTGGACACTGATCCTTGGACAGCTTAGTCTGTAGATTTACTGGAATACTTACTGGCCTTGACTCATGCATGTGAAACCTCTCCACAACCTTCTGCAAATACTGTTTCTGTGAGAGCCATAGTGTTCCAGTCTTCCTTCTTCTAATGATGTCCATTCCCAGAATCTTCCTTGCTTCCCCAAGATCCTTCATGTCAAATTCTGAACTCAATCTTCCTTTTAGCTGTTGTATCTTATCCATACTCTTACTGGCAATGAGCATATCATCCACATATAATAGCAGAAATACTTGTTCAACTCTTGAACCTTTGTTAAAGTATACACAGCTGTCATATAAGCTTCTTATGAATCCTGCATTAATCATGAACTCATTGAACTTCTTATTCCACTTCCTTGGACTCTGCTTCAATCCATAGAGTGATTTCCTGAGAAAACAGACCTTCTCTTCATTTCCTGGAATCACAAAGCCCTCAGGTTGCTTCATGTATATCTTTTCAACTAAATCACCATGCAGGAAAGCTGTCTTGACATCTAACTGTTGTAGTTCCATGTCTTCTTGAGTAACCTTTGATAGGAGTAACCTAATAGAGCAATGCTTCACTACTGGAGAAAATACCTCATTATAATCAATACCTTCTCTTTGTGTAAAGCCCCTAGCCACCAGCCTTGCCTTGTATCTGATTTTGTCAGCCTTTCCAGCCTCCACCTTCTTCTTGTAGATCCACTTTGAGCTAACTAGCTTCTGCCCCTTTGGTGTGTCTACAAGCTTCCAGGTTTGGTTTCTCTCCAGAGATTCCATTTCCTCCATCATGGCCCCTATCCAGTGTTCACTTTCACTGCAACTTATTACTTCCTTGAAACTGCTTGGCTCTTGAAACTCCAAGTCTTCACTTAATGCATAATAGACACTTCCAGCTTGTCCATAGAAATCAGGCTTGTAGATTTGTCTCCTTCGCCTGTCTCTACCAATGCTATAAGTTCTGAGATTTGCAATCTCAGTTTGACCATCTTCATCTTCTGATGAACTGTCATCTTCTTGTTGAGCTCGAGTATCTTTCTCTGGTGATATCTGCTCCTCAGTAGGCTCCACCTGAATAGAAATTCTTTCAGGTTCCGTTCCACAGCACCATCAGCTTCTTCTTGACTTCCAGTAGAGTTATATCCCATCACATCCTCATTGAATCTTACATCTCTACTTATCAAGAGCTTCTGGTTTCCCTGTTCCAAGCACCATAACCTGTAGCCTTTTATGCCCTCAGGATATCCTAGGAATACACACCTCTGTGCTCTTGCATCAAGTTTGTCTTGCCTAATGTGAGCATAGGCCAGACACCCAAACACTCTCAAATCATAGTAGTTTGGTACCTTTTCCACTCCAAACTTCTTCTGGAGTCTTAAATCTTAGAGTTGATGATGGTGATCTGTTTATCAAATAGCATGCAGTATTTAGTGTTTCTCCCCAGAAAGATTTGGGTAACCTAGCATCAATCAGCATACATCTAACTCTCTCCAGCACAGTCCTGTTAAACCTTTCAGCAACCCCATTTTGTTGAGGGTTTAATGGGACAGTTATGTGCCTTGTGATGCCCTTATCTTCACAAAACCTTGTGAATTCAGTGGATAGATATTCCAAGCCATTATCTGTCCTAAGATGTTTCAATTTCTTCCCTCTTAGATTCTCCACCTGGCTCAACCATGTTTTAAAGTTAAGGTAAGCATCACTCTTATTCCTTAAGACATATACCCATATTTTCCTACTGTAATCATCAATGATGGACATGAAATACCTGCCTCCTCCATGTGTTTCTGTTCTTGAAGGCCCCGATATATCAGAGTGTACATAATCAAGTGGTTCTTGAGTAGAATGTATCCCTTTAGCATAAGGCAACTTCTTGGGCTTTCCCAGAGCACATTTGTCACAGAAATCCAGTGTTCTATTTCCCATTTCACCAATGATGCCCCTCTTTGATAGCTCCTTCAATCCTTTCTCTCCAATATGACCCAGTCTTCTATGCCACTTCATGACATCTTCTCTACTTATCACAGACTCAGCACAACCTAACACAGGGGATCCAATCAAAATAAACAGGCCATTGTGTTGCCTTCCTTTGATTACCAGCTTGTTGTGTTTAGTGATATGAAGATAACCATCTAGGGAATTAAACTGACAGCCATTTGCCACAAAAGAACCAAGGGATAGGAGATTTCTTTTCAGTCCAGGAACATACCTTACTTGAGAAATAGTTCTGATGACTCCATCATACATTTTTATTTGAATTGATCATGTGCCTTTAACTCTGCAGGAGTGATCATTTCCCAGTAAAACACATCCACCATCTTCTTTCTGTAAATCCTTGAACCATGATTCATTGGGACACATGTGGAATGAACAACCAGTATCAAGAACCCATTCATTTTCCATCTTTGTGTCTGTGATGTTTAAAACTTCTGGGGTGTCTTCTTGATGCTCAGTCACAGCCACTTTTGCCCTCTTATTTTCCTGCTTCTTCTTCTTTTGTGGATAGTCCTTCTTTAAATGTCCAGCTTGCTTGCATTTGAAACACTTTCTGGTTTCAACTCAATCTCCTTGTTTCTTTGCATTCATTTTGATTTTCCAAAGTGAGAAGCCGTTTTTACCTGAAAACTTCTCCACATCCATCTTCATTCCAGCCATTCTCTTTTCCTCTTTGAGTGTGTATGCAAGCTTCCCACAGACGGCGCCACTTGTTAGGAAATGAATCACTTACAACACACACAAACAAATTCAAACCAGAAATGAATGAAAAACAAACTGGAATTCAGCCAAACAAGAACCGAACGCAAAACCAAAAACAAAAATGAAGAACACAAGCTTTTACGTGGTTCGATCAATGTGATCTACATCCACGGAAGCTCTATACACCTCAATTCACTCTACTGAACAATCAATTACAAGAAACAACCCAGAAAACTAGAAGCCCCAATTCACAAACCAGATTGAGCTTAAGAACCCTAGCTTTCTAATTCTAATGACTATGTAGTGTTTACAGAGGGAAAACAATGTGTATCAACTCGTCTCTACTAGTGGAACAAATGTATATAAAGGTCTAAGCTCGAATCAAGAAGCACTAGGAGTTGTAACCAATTCTGTTCCAACTGCTCAAAACTGGTAGACGGGCCTTTCACAACGGTTTTACATGCAACGGTTCCAAACCGTTGCATAATTCTGTTATAACCGCTTTGACTCTGGTTCTTCACTAACCTTCAAAACCGATCTACCTTAAAACCGATTCTCTAGCCCGGTTCTTCCCAACCTGAACCCGATTCCTGATTCCTCACAACCTCTACTACAAACCATGACCACTTGATGACATTGAACTGATATCTACAAACCCTAACCCCACTCATAGCCCTGTGGTTTTCCAAGAAACAAAATAAAGAGCACATCTACATTACCATTCCTTTTATTATCTGCTGGTCTCTTTGGTGTGCCAGGAATCTGTCCAAGTTCCAAGGTCAAATGTCATCTGCTTCTCGAATTCAAAGACAAGTGGTGGAAAAGCTTAGACTTATGCCTACTGCAGATCTGCTACCTCTTGGATTCTTGAGAGGCTTTTGGTATTGGCCGGGATTTGGGGGATTCCTGTTGTGATGAAAAATGAGAAAAAAAAAATACTGATTTTAGTCCATTGGAAACCCCTAGATGATGATTATTTCAAAATAAATATTGATGAGGCCTGTAAAGGAAATTTCGGCTTGTCCGGAGTGGGGGGATCATTCGTGATACAAATGCATCCCTTATTGTTGCATTTTATGAGTTTTTGGGTACCTCTAACCCAATATTGACAGAGCTTCATGCAATATTAATTGTCTTGAGATTGTGTACGAAGAAGGGAATATCTAAAGTTTGACTGGAAATTGACTATTTTGCCTTATATTTAAGGAAAAATTAGTACAAATGCCCAGTATGTTTTCTCCATTTAGAAACTAGGACACTGAGTATACCACTTTTTAGAAATGACTTCTAACTTACGAAAAATTGATGAAAATGTCATGTGACCGGCTATAGGCTGTTAACAGTCGGTCACCTGTGAGTTGTCTTTTTACTTTCGGGAAAATTGATATAAATGGCCAGTATGTTTCCCTTATTTAAAAACTAGGACACTAATTATCACTTTTTTAAAATACCTTCTAATTTACCAAAAAATGGTGAAAATGCCCCGTGACCGTCTATAGACTGTGACACAACCAGTCATTAATGAAGTGAAACTCTTTTTCTAACGTGGCATTAATTTTTCGTTTTTTTTTTTTTTTCTGTTGACTCATTTGTTAGGGTGGAAAAATAAAATATTAGTTTGAATTTATAAAAAGTTATAATCCCCAAAAAATTGTTTAAAAATTTAAAAAAATATAAAATTTTATTTGTGAAATTTATTTTAAAAATTATAAAATTCAAAGATTTAAAAATTTATTCTGATATTTATTTCAAAAATTATAAAATTCATTTTAAATTCAAAAGTAAAAATTTATTTCTAAAATTTATTTTAAAAATTATAAAATTGATTTAAATTCAAAAATTAAAAAATTTATTTCTGATATTTTTTAAAATTCAAAAATTTATTTCAAAATCATAAAAATAAAAAAAAAATTATGATTTTTTTAAAAAATTCTAAAATTCATTAATATTTTCAAATTTCTTTTTTACTTTACTCATGTTATTATTATTTTATTTGAAATTATTAATTAGGATAATTATATGAAATATTAATAAATAAATTTTAAATTAACATTTTAAAAAAATAAAAATTAAATTGTTTCATTCTTCTTCCCTAATTCCAACATACTAAACCCTAATATTTATGGATGTCATGCAATCTTACAAAGACACCACCATGGAAGACGAAGAAGAAGCCAACAATGCTTCACCCAGCCCACTAATCCACTAACTGATTGAAACATGACCAATCATCCGATTCTTTGCCTATTCGCCTCCTCCCTGTCAAATCCGCCACCGCCAAAGTCGACGACATATTTTTTTCCACGCTAACAAATTAGTCAATAGAAAAAATAAAAATGAAAATGAAAAAATTAATGCCACGTCAAAAAAATAGCTTCACCTCATTAATGATCGGTTTTGTCCTAGTCTATAGACGGTCACGAGGCATTTTCACCATTTTTTGGTAAGTTAGAAGGTATTTTTAAAAAGTGGTATACTTAGTGTCCTAGTTTTTAAATAAGGGAAACATACTGGCGATTTATACCAATTTTCCTGAAAGTAAAAAGACAGCGCATAGGTGACCGGCTGGTTAACAGCTATAGCCAGCCGATCACATGGCATTTTCACCAATTTTTCGTAAGTTAGAAAATATTTTTAAAAAGTGCTATACTTAGTGTCCTAGTTTTTAAATAGAGAAAACATACTGGGCATTTATACCAATTTTTCCTATATTTAATGCTTAGCCAAAAAGCTATAGGACATTGGTCCTACCAAGCTCTCTTTGCAGAATTTTGGACTATTTCACAGGTGATGGAGGTTGAAATATCTCATATACATAGAGAGGGCAACACTGCAGCAGATCATCTTGCGAATGTAGCAGTGAAAAGGAAATCGAGCAAAGAAATATACTACCTCTGTCCCGCTCTAACTTTCTTATTTTCATTTTCGGTTTGTCCCAACTTAACTTTCCAGCCCATAAATGACAAATTTCTCTCACAATCTCCACCCTCAAAATCTCCACTCGCAATCTCAACCTTTAAAAAAGTCAAAGATTCCACAAAATCTGTTTTTTTTAACCTCCGCGCCCGATCAAAGTAGGAAAGTTAAGCCGGAACGGAGGGAGTACAACATTTCAAACTGCCCTAGCCTTAAAGGCTTGTTGTATCTAGATGCTAGGAGATATTCTAGTTTTTAGATTTCCTAAATAAACTTCGTAATGTAATTCCCTTATTTTCAACTTGTACACAGATGATCTCTTGAGTTATTAATATACAAGTTAAGGATCACACCTTTCTTTTTTTTTTTTTAATTCTAATTATTATTATTGTTGTTTTGTATAGCCACTCTTTACACCTCTAGCACTTCCACGTACTACATATTGAGCTTCGCATTTTAAAACTCTGTCACGTGTTATCTTACATCATTTAAGCTCTCTCCATATATTAGGTTTAAGGGATCTCCACCACTAATGAATGTAAATACCTCAAAATTTAATCTGAAAAAAATATGACAAATAAAATACAAATGGCAATATGAATAAAACATAAATAGCACATGAAAATGTAAGAATTATGCATTTCGTTTGGTGTTGTTGATCATGAGGAGTGAGAGTTGATTGTGCTGCTTATGCGATTGGGTCCGAAAGAGAGCGATTGGTTCACACCATCCACGATTCCTCCTCTCTCTCCACCATCATATTGCACTCGTATTTAGATGCTGCCACGAATGTAGAGATCCTTTGCGGGTTTGCCAAAACTTTTCCCAACATCATATCCTTCGTTTGTTAGCTTCACTGCTATGCTATTTCCCTTTTTTGTGATCGAGTCCTCCGTACTTCGTTGTCACTCACAACTGGCTGATTTCTAACTATCTTGATCGCAGTTATTTTCCCCATCAAAACCCATACTTATAAAATGGATCTATTATATCACCATAAAAGAAATGGAAAGACAAAGAACGAAATCATTTACTTCGAAAATGGGGGGATCCAGCATAAAAAGAATGGAAACCTTGGCAGACTTAAGATGAGCAAAAAAATCACAGCTCATAAGTCCAGCAAGGTTCCTCAAAGATCCCTACTGCCAACAATTTAGGACATTTTACAAAATATTGAATTACATGACGCTGACAAAATATTCAGATTTTGAAGGATTTATACCCATCTTCAGAACTAGTCATCCCTTCTTCCCAGTCTCCCATCTTCCTACCCCCAAAAACTACTTGTTTGATGCCCACATATCTGTTGACAGAGAGCGCAATCGGTCAATTACGATTGTTGAAACCGTATGATAACACATATAATTAACCAAGAAAGAGAACTTACTCGGAGCTTAATACAGTAAGGCAGTTCAGAAGAACATCTATTGAGAAGAAATCAGCTGTGCCGAGGTCTACCCTGTTGGGATGTTTGACAAATGATATTATAAGAATTCATCCAACTGAATCTGATAAGGCGTAAACTATAATTAAAGGCAATTAGGACTCGCATACCAGACCCTGCCCCAGTTGTCTTGGAACTCAACATCGCTTATATCATGAAACGACGAATGCATCACTTGAAATCCCTTGTCTGCATCATAGAGAGGGTCGAACTCCATCGATGAGTTTGCCAACTGCATTTGTTAAATGCAGATTTAGCATCCATTCTTGAAAACTGATGGTAATCAAGAAATATTCGGCATATTACCTGTAAATTGGATGAATTAAATGCACCTAAACGACCCATCACGTACCATGATTGAACCACCTGTTCCGTGTTCGCAGATATTAAAGGATGAAGCTCAAATATGCAATTCAGAACAAAGGATATGAAGAAAGAAATGATAAAGAGATTTAGACTTCAAATAGTTAAACAAAAGAAGTCAGTGACTAAGTATAGAAGGAAGCTAAGACAGAGATTCTACATACACTACCAAGGAGGTCAACATCTCGATCCGAAGGTGATCCATATAACTCGAACCATATGAAGGAATCAAGAGGATTAAAACTGCAATAGCGACAATAAAATGTAAAAGCATCATCCTGAGAGCAACTAAAATATAAACATGAGATATCACCATACACATAGTTTCGTTAAAATGATCCGAAGTTTCTCAGTGAATACAATCTTACTTCAAAAAAAAATAGAGGAGTGCTCAAAAGTATAAGGTGCATTACTCTCTAAAGCTAACTTTGAAGGCAACGACAGATCCAGATTTAGATTTTGTGAAATCTTTCCCCCTTGTTCGCACTCTTTCCTCAACCTATCAGATACAACAAATAAATTTACATCAAAACGCAATTAACCAAAACCATAGTATTTTGGTCCACGAGAATGTTGCTAATTGACAAAACTAATAAAGTAGCAGTTTTACAGAAACAAAATACGAACAGATTTTGCACAACCCAAACTATATGTACTCCGATCATGGCTCATTAATGAACTTGCACTCAGTTGATTTAGAAAGCTCTCACTATGAAAAATATGCACCACAACAACAGCTTACTTAAATGGAGGCCTTTCTGACGATCTAGGATAGGTTAAAAATCCTTGTTCACCCTTAAACTAATACCAGAACGCATCATATTGCTTCTTATCATATGAGTAACGATGACTATTTTCTACCCAAACAGATTTTTGTGTTATACACTACAGTAAATTTAGTAGCGCCATTCGACCAACAACGATCAGATCCCCCTTGACTCGAGATAATTTCAGATCAACATAAATGCTTGACCAACAGCAGTAATTTATCATGGACACTAAGTTAAACATCAATAGTAGTAAGTTGTGCCGAGGGCATGACTTTTTCCGAATATCGCTTCTATCAATGTCAGGTAGTTCATATATTGGGCCTGATAAGTCTGTAAATTTAACTATAGGGAATCTCTCTCCACAAGAAATTAAAGCAAAATTACAGTGGATTATTAAACAAGAAATATCATCAAAACTAGCAACAAAGGATTTCGAAGGCTAACAAAACTCAACATAGGTGCAAAACCTTATTCCAAATATAAGCGGCAAGTGAACGGGAGTTTGGACTTTTCCAGTCCACCCCAAGAATGAAAAAACTCAAAAGCAGTGTTATCTCAATTGGTTTGATTCCAAAGTCATTCAAAAAAGTGGAATTTAATTAAACAAGAATTCACTTACTTTTTTTCTCATAAGCTCAGGGTTACCAATACTATCTCCCAAAACAGCTCTAAGCTCAGAATCATTTCTACAGGCATCTTCCAATACCCTGCACAAGATTCAACACAAAGAAATATACATTCATAGCTATATCTATAAATCAAAGCAAGAAAAAACTAGGGGCGTAGCAAAGAACTACTTTGCCCAAGCAGGATAATTGTGGAGACGTTCATGTTCACGTTTCCTCTTTTCCTCCCGAACTTTTAACAAACGGCGTCCTCTTGCAGTAGTCCCTGACCCTTTGGCAGCCTTCTCACTACCTCCATCACTTGTACTTGGTATCATATCAATTCCTTGATTGACATTACCTCTAAAATCCTTCTTAGCCTGTGCTACAATAGGTAAAATCATATGTTTCCTAGTAGCAGGAAGAACTGCACTATTTTGAGGTATTGCAGAAAACTGGGCTGCCGACAGTAGGCGTGAAGAGGAAGGAAGTTTGTTCCATGTAGAGAAATAGGTATTTTGTGCGTATGCACAAGACATGTCCAGTTGATAGAGTATCTGCAAATAAATAGGTTCTGTTATTATTGTTCTTACAGTCAATCAAACACAGGTTACAAATAGAAAAACTTAAGTTTCGTTTGGATGGAGGACTTTAGCTGTGGATTAGAGGGATAGATTTGAAATCTACAATCAAATCCACTCAACTTGTCTGGGAAACAATCATATTGATGGATTTTAAGTCCCTTCTAAATCTCTAATTTATTTTTTGTGGATTTGAAGTCCTTCCTACAAGCTAGTCATTTTGAAATCTATTCTCACAGTCTCATATATATGTGTGTGTGTGTATAACAACATAGTCACACACACTGCACACACTTGACACTTCATACACTAACCACACACACCACATACTACACACACTTCACACACAGAGTTTACACACTACGCACACTCTAAACACATTTCACATGCAAACAGACAAACACTACACACACACTCTACCCAAATTTCACACATGACACACATTGTATACACATTACACACAAACTACACACACTCTACCCACATCTCACACATACTACACACATAAAACATACACTAACACAAACTTCACACACACTACACAAACACTCATTATCATTCTCCTTTTAAGGAAAAAAAATAAACGAAAAATAAAACAATTCAACTTCACTCATTAGAACTCAAACATCCAATAATTGGATTTTCATATACAAATTTTAAATCAATTCATTTTAAATCACCTCACTTTCCAAATCTCTCCATATTTGATTAATCACAGATTCATAAAACTATGGAGATTTTGAAGTAAACTTGATGATATATAATTCACTGTTTAAATAGCCAACCTAGAAATGAAGTTGTGTATCTAACGATTGATCCCTCTTTCTTCTGGCTTTTCCAATAATTCAAATCAAATTAAATAAGAAAGATATAGAACATCCACAATTTGTACTTAAAACCTAAATTACAATCTGGAAACTGCAAACATAAAGGCCGCTCAGAGTAATAATTAATTTTAATTAAATCAATTAAATTAATTTGTCCAAAAAAAATCAATTAAATCATCGGTTCTGCACATATAAAAAATTTAGAGAAAAACTAAATTTAACCAAATTCAATGGAGCATGCGGTATTCTACAGATAAATCAAACTTGGCGCAAGTAAATAAACCAATAATGATTTTTTCATCGATTTCATTATGCAAATAATGGCACACAGGCCCACTTCAGTCAAGCAATTTCAGAAGAACGAAATCGAAATCGAACACACTTCGTCTCAGAAGTACAGAAACGATTGCCACAGTATAATCCAAATCCGAAATCGTAAATGAAAATACCCGGAGTGTAAATTATAAAAAACGACGAAGGGGAACCGAAAACTGGAATCGAAGCTCAGAGTTTCCTCGAAGAGCAGCTATCTCAAATCACCTCTGGACTCTGGTATTGGAGTCGAGCCCAGTGACTTTCAAAGACTGGCCTTCAACTCGGAACTCTCCTCAGTAACGCGACTCGGGTCAACTCAGTTGCAGTGGGTTGACTCGCAAGGTCGACTCAGTTAACAATGGCGAAAGAGACTTCACCTTCAAAAATCGCGTCACACAGAGTCGTTTTCTTTCAATCTCGCCCAGGCAGGAAGCAAAAGCGAAGAGCCTCGCAAAATCGCGACTGGGATTCGCTCAGAAGAAGCTTGTGGCTGGCCTCCAAAGGCAGTCGCGCTTCAAATCTCAGTAATTGTGACAGAATCTCAAGCTCCAAATTGTGGAATCGCGAAGAAAATGATTCAGAACTTGAGGGAGAATTATTCATTTTTCTCAGTTCCACATACACAACCTATTTCACAACCTAAAAAATACATTTTCACACTTTATCAATAACTCAACCCAACCTAATATTTTAATATATATTAATTTTTCTTATCCAAATACAGATCTTATTTCCCAATAAAATTAATATTTTTTATACGATTTAATAATTGCATATTATTTTTTGCGTTTTTTCTAATATATTTCAAGAATAAAAAAATATTTTAATTCTGTAATTACAATAAGTCGATTTTATTTTTTCGGTACGTGAAAATAACATGTTAAAATAATAACCAAATTAAAATTGCAAAAGTTGAATTACGAAATCGAAAAAAATAAATTAAGCTACAAATACATGTCTGAAATATTAAATTACAAATATAAAATATACAACTTATATATTTAATTAGTGGGATCAAATTTCTGCCATATATGCTCGACCAGGTCGTATTTAAGAGCGTTATGAGCTTCCCTATTACGAAGTTGTTCCCTATTTCGGCCGGTCCGACCCAGTCAGGTCGGGTCTGTCGGGCTAACGTCATATTTTGGATCGGTCTAGGTCAGGCCAAAATTTAGTCAGTCCTAGATATATTCGGTCCGGCCCGTAGTATTTTCCTATAATATACTAAGATTATCGGATCGGCCCGGGGTCCGCCGGGGATTTGGCCCATCGAACCGATCCAGACGAGCCAACTATTTATAAAAAGAATAAAATAAAGAGCTTCAAATTTTTATTCAAAATATGTCAACATTAGATTCTACTTGTAGAGAAAAAAAAAAGAATTTGATAATTTTTTTAATTTTTATAAAATATAAATTATATTATTTATTTATTATTAAAATTATATCCAATAAATAATTTGATACAACAAATGAGGTACCGACATGTGACAGGTTGTAGAAGAGGGTTGGGTTGTGGAATAGGTTGGTTGACCAACACATCCACAACCCAAGGGCATTAATGATTAACTATTTTTACTTTTATTTTTAATTGAAAATTTTGTCTTTTTCCTATGTCCTTGCCCTCCAAAGACATGGATAAAGATGGTCTAAGGAGAATATGTCTGGGCAGAAAGAGGTTTAGCATGTTACTAAAGAGTTTTCAGAAAAAAAGGAAAAGAACTGTTACTGTACTTGTTACTTTGAAATTTTAAATTCACTTTTAAATTTTAGCATGATTTTAAATTCAGATCTTTAGCTCCTTTTCATACACCACCTCTCATTATATTGGTAGTAGTATTTTTCTATTTATTCCCTTCACTCAATTCTCCTAAAAAATAATTTGTTTTACTTTTACGGTCAATTTGAATGGATCCCCCTCAGAATAGATTCTGCGTTGGTCCCGGGTCACCGAAATTTTACGTCGTCTTCCGAGGTGTTCGCCCTGGAGTCAACAGGCATTGGCCTGAATGTGCCCCACATATTCTTGAATTTAATGGTGTCGTGTACTGCTCCTATCCCTTCGAGAACGACGCAATGACGACATTTAATAGTTTCATGCGTAGCCAGAGGGATGCGGAATCCGTGGCAGGTGGGTTGATGCCGGAACCGGCCCATTGTAGAGCACACCGGTCCAGCTAGGGGAGGCGGATCCTGGGGGACGGCGTAATGCCACACCTGTGGCGGAGACAGTCAATGGAGAAACGGTAGCAGGTTGGAGGACCCTTTTGGTTGGATTTGCAATGGGCTTCTTTGTATGTATGTATGTTACGTGTTTTTTATTCCGTATGTAATTTACTTCTTGTTTTTTGGGCTTGTGTTGTGGTGTAAACTAAATCGATCAAGTGTCTTAGTTCAACTAGCATAGAATGAAACATTAGTATGTAAATATGTTGCATTGTCTGTGTAGTTGACCTCAACCAATTATTTTTCTTCTTTTTTGTGCTTCATAGTAGCCATCTGATTTAGGCCATGAGTGGCCACCAAACTTGTATTTGACCGTCTCAATATCCCTGTTAAATTTAGGTGCCACCATGGGGTGAGATGTTGGTGCCTTGAACTCTTTCAGTTATGTCTCATAGGTAGCCATAATAAAATCCCAAGTAATAGGACGGGCTTATTGTTGGCGTAAATTGGTTACAATCACCGTGCGAGTAGATATTTTTTTTAGACCCTAGTAATGCGTAGTTGGGTGTTACTATAAGTCTAAAGTGCTAGGATATCCATAGCCATAGGCCCTCCCCAATGGGAGGTTTTTGCTGAGGTGGAAAGAGGTAAAATACCCAAAAAATTGGGTATTCACCATTGGGGGGATTTTTGGGAGGTGGGGGTGGGAACCCGCTACCCAGATATTTGAGAGGTGGGCGCGACTGGGGAAGCCGCGTGCGGGGGAGGGACGCGCCCAACAAAGGGCGTAGCGCAGGCGCGTGGGCGCCACGCGCGCACAGGCGTGGGCCCCGCGGCCTGCGCGCCTGTCCCCTGTCATTATTACTTCTTTTTTTTCTCTTTTTTTTTTTTTTTTGCTGCTTTTATTTGTGATATTGAGATATATGTGTGTAATTAAAAATAGCCGTTATTGCAACGACTCCAATTTTATTTTCTTTTCACTTAAATTATCTAGCTATTAGAAAATATAATTTTTTTTTTTTAAAATTTAAATTTGCCCTATAAATATATCTTCCCACTTCATCATTTTCCCCACATTACCTACTATTCTCAAATTTCAATTTTCAAGATAAGTTTATTCTCTTCTCCTCTTCACACCCAAAAAAAAAAAAAATGGATAAAAATCCGTGGACGCAATGGTTCAATTCTTCGAATTCCAGAGAAGAATCGTCGCCTCCAAATATCAACTTTCGTCCACCTATTACCAACTTCAATCCTCAAAATTCTAATTTTCCAACTCATTTTCCAAATTTTTCGTAAGGTAGCAACAATCAACCCATGCCGTTTATTCCATCTGGACCAGCATTCTACATGCATCCGAATCAAATACCGTACATGCAACCTCCTCGGTCTGGGCTTCGTCCGATGATGGGCATAAATTCATTGAGAAGGCCTGGTAGTGATAGTTCCGATACAGACAGAGACACTTCGACCCCGAACTCTCAGCGTTCGTCTCCTTTCTCGTCTCAGTTCTCCCCAGTCGGACTTGATCGAATAAATCTCGCTGCCGACTTTGAGGCTGCTGATCATCCACCCAGGGCTCCAGCTCCAGCTCCACAAAAGAAAACTTACTCTCATGATGAAAACACTCTTCTCTGTAGTTGTTGGCTCGATATCAGCACAGACTCTGTTGTTGGAAACGATCAAAAGCTTGATCAAATGTGGGTTCGGATCGCCGAGGCATACAACAGAAACCGTCCAAGCGGCACGCTACTTAGGACTCATAACCAGTTGAAGACTCATTACTATACCCTGCAGAAACAGGTGAAATGGTTCTGTGGTTGTTACAATCTAGAGAATAAGGTCTGGGGAAGCGGTTGTAGCGATGCAGATATCATAGAGAAGGCGAAGGTTCAATATACCGCAAAACATGGAGGGGAGTTTAATCATATGAGTTCTTGGTATGTTTTGAAAGATAGCCTGAAGTTTGTCAATCCAGACGACGATGCCCGCGGCTCAAAAAAGACAAAAGTATCGACATCTGGAGAGAGTACGTGATATCTTCAAACATCGACTCGAGCGCTGGAGAGGAAGTTAGGACGGAACACACTCGTCCAATGGGGAGGAATGCGGCTAGGCGATTGAGCAAGGGCAAGGGAAAAGCAGGCACGTCTAATGCCGGAGAAAGCCTCGACGTTATTGAGCAAAGACTCCAGGCCTTAGAAGAACAAAACAAACAAAAGATCGAAGGACTGAATTCTATTGCCACTGCTAAAGAGTATAAAATAGTGATGAAAGATACCTCGAATATGGCAGAGGACCAATTGCGTTTCCACCTCCTTGTGGTGGATAAAATCAAGAAGAAGTGGGGGATGTAGCTTTGGGAAAGTAGTCGTTGTTTGCAAAACTAGTCGTTGTATTTCTTTCCGTTATAAAACTAGCCGTTGTACTTCTTTCCGTTATAAAACTAGCCGTTGTATTTCTTTCCGTTATAAAACTAGTCGTATTTCTTTTCGTTATAAAACGAGCCATTGTACTCCTTTCCGTTGCAAAACTAGCCGTTATAAAACTAGCCGTTATAAAACTAGCCGTTACAAAACTAGCCGTTATAACTCTAGTCTATAAAAGGTCCTATCCGGGTTGTTGCATATCTCACTCCATAACGTTACACTCCTCTTCTCTCGAAAATGTCTTCATCTTCTGAAGAAAGTGATAGTCTTCTTGAATTCTTAATTGATGATACGACTGAGAAAGAAATACAGTCGTTACTTAAAAAAAAACAAAGAGTTACTTGCCAATGCTGGGACTTCTGACGGCAGAGCTAGAAAACGAAGAACGTACGTTCGCCGAGATCGTGAGGCGGGGCATGCAAGACTCTACCTCGACTACTTCTCTGAAGATCCGATATACGGAAGCGAGACGTTTCGCCGGCGTTTTCGTATGTCGAGAGAGTTATTCTTGCGCATAGTTGATGCATTGGAAGGCCACGATGACTATTTCCGGTTAAGGGTCGATGCAACTGGACAAAAGGGGTTCTCTTCACTCCAAAAGTTATTGGTTGTCATCCGCCAATTGGCGTATGGGGGACCTGCCGATCAATGGGATGAGTACCTACGTGTTGCCGAAACAACCGCTGTAGAATGTCTCTTTAAGTTTTGCCGCTGTGTGATCGAACTGTTTGGTGGATACTACTTGAGAAAGCCTAACGCCGAGGATTACCAGCGGCTGTTACAAATGCACGAAGAAAGGCACGGATTTCCCGGAATGCTAGGAAGCCTTGATTGCATGCACTGGGAATGGAGGAATTGTCCGGTAGCTTAGAAGGGCCAATTCACACGAGGTGATCATGGCGTTCCAACAATCATGCTCGAAGCGGTTGCCTCTGCAGATCTATGGATATGGCATGCCTACTTTGGAGTAGCAGGCTCCAACAACGACATAAACGTGCTCAACCAGTCTCCTTTGTTTACTGAAACGTTGCAAGGAGTCGTGCCCTCCGTTAATTTCACAATCAATGGTAAGCAATATAATCAAGGATACTATCTCACCGATGGAATCTATCCAGAGTGGGCTACTTTTGTGAAAAGCTTTCAATGTCCCCAAGATCCGAAGAGACAACATTTCAAGGTACTACAAGAGGCTGCTAGAAAGGACGTCGAACGGGCCTTTGGAGTGCTTCAAGCTCGTTTTGCAATGATTCACGGTCCTAGGGGTGGGAAAAAATACCGAAATGCCGAAATACCGAACATACCGTATCGAAAAATTACCGAAAATACCGATTTTCGGTATACTGAATTTTCGGTACGGTATGATATCGTACCGGAAATTTTCGGTACGGTAACGGTATGATAATTTGAAATTTTCGGTATTTCGGTATATACCGAATACCGAAAAAAGTTCGGTATTTTCGGTATATATCGGTATACCGAATTTTTTTTCGTTATTTTGATAGTTCGGTATTTCGGTATACCAAATTCCTAACGGTATACCGTAAATTTTCGGTATACCTAAATTTCGGTATACCAAAATCAACGGTATGGATCGGTATATACCAATACCGATACACAATTCGGTATACCGAATTTTCGGTACGGTATCGGTATTTACCGATATCATACCGAATTTTCGGTATGCCGAATTTCGGTATACCGAAATTTTCGGTACGGTAACGGTATGAATTTTCGACGTACCGAAAATTTCGGTACGGTAACGGTATGGGCAATTCGGTACGGTATACCGTACCGAACCACCCCTACACGGTCCTAGTCGTTTTTTGTACAAGAATAACTTGAAGGATATAATGTTAACTTGCATTATATTGCACAACATGATTATCGAAAATGAAGGAAATGCAGCGATCGATTGGTCCGACGATCCCAATTACGCCATACCGCCTCCACACGTAAGTCAAGGATCAACTGGAGCATTCATTGACTACGTTAGAAGAGGTGTCCAACTTCGAGATAAGCAGAAACATCTCCAGCTTCGACAGGATTTAATTGAGCATGTTTGGGCTCGATTCGGAAATAATTAGCTAGATATCAAATTGGACGTTTCTTAATTTGCGTTGTTGCTATCGGGGGGGTTTTTTTTTCTTGTACGGTGTGAGCTTTCAATTTGTATTTTTACTATTTACGTAATAAAAAAAATTAATAATATTTCTTTGGTTTTTTTTTTCTTCCGAAAATATCCTAAAAAATTAAAACAATCGGAATATTTAATTATGTATTATTTATCCGAAATAAGTTAATTATAATATAGATGATAAATTAAAATATAAATGGGATAAATAGGATATTAAGGTGGGTCCCCCAAAAATACCTACTTTTTGGGTATATTGTTGGGGAGGAGTTTTGTTTTGGAGGTAGGGGTATTTTTGCTTTTGAGGTGGCGCTGATGTGGCAGCAAAATACCTGCTTTTTGGGTATTAGCATTGGGGAAGGCCTTAGGCAACAATTGGACTGTGGGACAAGGAAAGTACCTATACATTGGGTGATGACACTGGTGTTCAGGCAACAGTTACGGCACCCTGTCTTGGTCTTTAGAGCACATTTATTATTGCGCCACGAAAAACCCCGAGGCACTAACTAAAGGAGTGAGGAGCCTACCACACTATCCCATTTTATGTTTTAGATTGTGTTATCACAATATTTTGACTCGTGGATGTCCATGTTTAGTGAACTTGCCGGTTACACTAAAGTTAAGCAGCCCCTTTGAGCAGTGTAAGTTTACTATCGGACCACATTTTCTAGAAGTGTGTTACCGTGTTAGACATAACTGTTATTTATGGACATCCACCTTTCGAGCGCTTAAAAATGTTGTTATATATCGGTCAACAAAATATAATTGGTGTGAGTCGCTGGGAGATGATTTTGCAAGGGCCTTGTGGTTTGTATCATTAGTAGGATCTAATCAGGATGTTGTAGTGCAAATAGTGTTAATACTTCGAGGAGTTGCCCCAAAAAAAAAAGAGGGAAGCAAATAATCGGCGAAACCATCATAAACCTGAGTCCTCTCAAAAGTCATCTGCCCCAAGGGGCGCAATGTCCAACAAGTAACTCTTCGTATGTCATCCTGAAGGTTTTCCATGAAAGGTGAAAATCTAAGGAGCAGGCAAATATAGTTAATACAAATGGAATTAATTTATGTTATGAGAATGAGAATGGGTGTGTATATTAGTATAAAAGGTGTGATGAATGGGCCTTTCACATTCCATCCAATGAACCAGGCCCGTGTCCTATAAATGGAATGTGATAGATTGGTTTTTGTGTGTCACCTCTTTTTGGACAGTATGATGAAAAATTTAGAATCCACATATTACTCACTTCTATCCTAAGTTTGGTTAGTGGGGATAACCCAAAATTAAAAAATAAATAATAAATAAAAGATGGCTCCAATAAGCGTGGACGATTGGGTCGGACAAAGGTCGTGGTCTTCGGAAGAAGAGGTGTACATTGTCAACCAGTTGATTGAATTAGGACACCGGATTAATAAGTTTGATTTGTACACTTTTCGAGACTGCCACATACGAGACATCGCTGCAAAATTGTCTCAGCGTTTTGACATTGACATTGATCCAGAGTCAACTTTGAAAAAGCTTCAGACGTTCCGAGACGAGTTCAATTATTCCTACTGGATGGAGGTGAAGGAAGAGCGTGCGGCAGCAAGCCGAATGAATCAAACAGTTCGTCTATGGAATGCGGAGGTAATTCATGCATGACGTTTTATATTACATAGCTGCTTTCAATATGAGATAGTGAGTTCAGGCTACTGTCACACACAAACAATCTTTTGATCTCACTTTTAGTAAACATTTCTCTATTAATTGCTTGCGTGTTGCTATCACTAAATGCTCATGTTGCATGTCCGCCACAGGAGGTACGAAACTTCCTGATCCCGTTCGCTTACCTCTATAATTCGAAGCATCTGGACAGAATTGACCTGGAGTGGATCCTGCGAACCTTGAATAACCCGGTCTATAAAGGTGGGTGGAAGTCGTACACTGGGGAACCCAGGCCCGGAACACCGTGGTCAGAATGGGATTTCTGAAAGTAGTTTGTTTTGTATCATCAACTTGTAGAGGCTGAATTCAATTTTAAGGAAAAATTTCTAGGTTTAGAATATTTGTAATCGTTTATATATATGAGAAAACTATTTGTGCCATAGTGAACTAGGTATTGTCCAATACCCCTAATAGTAAGTGATCTCATAAAAGATATTCAAGTAAAATCAGGGTAAAATCACAACTAATATCGTATTCCTATATCTACAAAGGATTTGAATCATATGAGAAAAGTATTAGTTTTATCGCGAATTGGTTATTTTCCAGTACCTCGATTAATTAGTGATTCCACAACCGCATTTCTTGTGAATATAATGAAAGGATTACAACAAATGTTTTAATTTGTTTTATATACAGGTTACAAATAACGAATCTAAAACATTATACTTATCAACATTAACTCAAAAGATGATATTTTAATGTAAGTTCTCTGTGAATTTATTCCAGACTACATTACATTTATATTTTAATGTTATAGCTGACCGATTCGTAATAACAAATAAATTATCGTATGATTTGGAGAATTTTTTATTTTATGCCACGTAACGTAAAATAACACTGCCACGCGTCAACTTATTAATTTCAAAATTATTATAACATTTTTTATATTTTCAGAACAAACAATAATACATGTTCATGAAATTGCTTGTGAAACCCCGTTTGACTGTGCATTAGACCAAACAATTTTTTGTGGTATGTGTGTCGAGTTATGACCTAATTATTACGAACTTATTTTTTCTACCCAGATTATTTCAATTTTTAAGGCCGATTCAATACGGATCTTTATGAATTAAGCGCAATCATGATCCTTAGAAAAGGTTCACAATTTTGAACACTATCCTGGAATTTTTATGCTCCCTACTTTTACAATCCCAACCACTTCTCCGTTATAAGACCAGTAACCATTTAGTCATCCCTAACTTATCGAGACTTCAAATGAGCGGGGAGTGGCACTTTTAATTGGGCCTAAACTCAGCGAAGCAAATTTCTGGGCCGTTAGAAATATTAAATTGTTCTCCTAATAATGAGCATTATAATTGCAAAAACTAGGCCCATTTTGGGTCCAAAATGTCTTTAAACGCAGAATTATATTCTAAGGTATCTCGTGGATCCATTTCCACTTTAATTTATAGTGACGGACCCCCTATTCTAACCAATTGATAACATTTCTTCCCTTTCGACTATTCAGCCAAAACCATGCATTTACCCAACCATAAATCAAGAATCATCAAAATTTGGTCACGCCGATCATAAACTATAATTTATCTTAACTTTTACGGAAAAGAATTCTAATCTAGCTTTTAACCAAAACTTAAACTAATAATATATACAAAACATAACATTATTGAAAAATATTCGATGTTACGCGATTTTATTCCAAATAATTAATTATCATTGGCGGGCCACAACAAAATGGGCCTAAGCACAATCGGACCCAAACAAGCCAAAGACGTGGATTGAAAGGGATATGGGCTCCTTATTTGGTAGCTTCTTATTTGTTACTCAGTAATTTAACCTTTTTTATACCTAAATAAAATAAACACAAATATTAGTTCTATTTAACGAAGTTTTGTGTGGGTCAAGTTTTACAGTGTAGCCTGAGACTTCATTGTAACCCGTCAAATCATGTCTTCCTATTTCATAATCCCCAAAATTCAAACATAAATAAGGTAAAATTGCTACAAGACAACATGAAATTAGAGGTTTATCACTTAATGGTAATAAAAATTATGAAGATTCTCCATCCTTAAGTTGGTGTTTTGGGTGTCATTGTGTTTGTTACTTCCATTTAACCTGTGGGTTTTTGTCCAAAAAGTAAGTTAGGATAATATTGATGAGTAAAAACAACCTTAAGTGTTAAGAATATGTGAGGTGGTACAACACAACCTAAACAACTGAAATTTTGATAACGGGTTAAGAGGTGGCACTACAACAATTTCATAAATACACAACAGTTAAAAGACAACAGTTTTTTCCAGCAGTGTTGTCTATTCATGAATTAACAACAATTTTACGGCAATCTGTTGTCTATTAGAGACAACACAGGCTAATAGACAACAATTTTACAACAGTTTTCAACATATGTCATCTTTTAACGCCTTTTTCCACAGATAGACAACATTTTTAATGACATTTGCCCAAATCTGTTGTCTATTGGAAATACATTGCTCCAATAGACAACATTATTGTCAACATTTTTTAAAAACAATTGGAAAAGGACATTATAATTTATAATACTTTTATTATATTGTAAAATTATTATTTTAATAAAGTCTAATAATATATTTGAAATAAAATAATAATTATGATTTTATTTTATAGATTGCATTTTATTTTATATATTGCATTTTATTTTAATAAAATCTCATTGAAATTATCGGGCCGACCCGATAATTTAAATATATTATAGGGTAATAAGATGACGGGCCAACTAATTTTAGGCCCGATTAAATTTTTGTTCGGTCCGACCCGATTAAATGTTTTAGCTCCATCATCACTTTTAACAATTCACTATTTCATAAAGCCCATTGTATGATTGGTTATTTCACTAAGCCCAAAACAGATATCCACACAAAAGCCCAAATCTAATAGTTCATTGAATAATTCACTATTTTATAAAGCCCATTGAATGATTGACTATTTCACTAAACCCAAATCAGATATCCACCCACAAGCCTAAATCTGAAAAGCGCGCAACCTGTGCCGCGCCACAAAATTTTCATTCTAACTATATTTAACTCTTCTTCTTCCATGAATCTCTCTTTCCCTACAATTCTTCCCACTATCATAATCACCTTCCTCTGAATTTCAATTCTCAAACCTAATAAATTATAAAGAAAATCAAGGATTAGCGACCTAGATCTTCGAAACCTACCACAATTTACGCCTTTGCGCAATCTGGAGACATCAATGCCTTCCAGAAGCTGCTTCGCGACAATTCGTCACTTCTCAATGAGCACAATCCTGTTGTAAGATCCTCAATTCTCTCTCTCTCTCTCTCTCTCTCTCTCTAGGCAATGTTCGAACCAGAAATGCGCATGCCTCTCTCTCTTATTTGAGAAATTTTCTGATTCATTAAAGAGATACTTGTTTTGTTTTAATCACTTCTCAATTTCATCTCTCTCACATAAATTTGAGTTCGATCGCCGGAAATTTCGCCTCTCTCACACACATACGAATTCGAACGCTGGAAAATTTGCCTTTTCACACACATACGAATTCAATCGTTGGAAATTACGCCTCTCTCACACACATATCAGTCAATCGAGCAATTTTCAGTGTGAAGAATAAGGTGCATTTTGAATTTCTGTTTTCATTTTTTACTATGAAAGAAGCTTGATTATCCTTTATTGATGCTTGTGAATCTGTTTAGGATGATTAGTTTCATCATCATAGGTAGATGGAATAAACGTGAAAGAAATGGTCATTTAGGGACATTTTGTTGAATTTCATTTCTATGTGCATGTTGCAAAAGTAGAGTTTAGTCTATTTGATTTGTTTGATTTGTTTACATGTGATTCCTATCATTTTTATAGAACTTTAGTATCTACTCATAGTGAAGCATAGTATAAAAGTTGGTATTGAGTTGGCTGATATCAAAAGTTTGTCTCTACTGTTTGATAGAATTACAGCAAATTTTAGTTGTAAAAGTAAAATTTAAGCAAAATATAATGGAAACACAGATCATTCATAGCTTTTGCAAGTCAGAAAGTTGCCATTTTCACTTCAAAACTATGGATAAATTGCATCAAGAAACATAAGATTACAACAGGGAAATAGACCTTGCTATGGATATTCATTCATTCCTTCATTTTACTTGTGTTTTCTTTTGATGTATTTGAATAAGTTGGGATTTTATTTATTTTTCATAAGTCTCTGTTTTTCTTCATAGTTAATGAATGAATTAGTAATACGTTTAATCAATTTCGATATATTAAATGAGGAACTACACTTTACTTGCTTCAGTATAGCATCAAGACCTTTTGATATATTTGGATAAAGATTTTATCTCATAATATACAAAGGATGCTTGATCTTTCAACCTTCCTCAGTTTTGCAGAATCAAGGACGAAAATATCGGTATTCGCGGAGATATCGGTCTTTCAATTTACGGAGATATCGGTGAGATATCGATTAATATCGGAATATCGGTGATTTTTTTCTTAAAAATGCCGAAAAATGTATTAAAACACTTAATTTATCACGATATTTTATAGATTGTTATAAACCTACTTAAATCCAAATATTTAATCTAAAAATTGAGCTCAATTTACGCATATACAACTAGTTGGTAAATAAAAAACAATCAATACGTTCGATTTATCCTTTTCTCTTAGAATATTTAACATGAATTTTTAGTTATTATCTAAAATGTATTGTAAACAAAATTTGATTTATTGTTTTCTTTTTTGATTTAAAAAATATTATCTATTTATGAAAGAAAATTAAAGTCTTTATTAAAATTATTTCAACATTATGTAAGTTAAAAGCATTGAGAATATTTACAATATATAACAAATTTTCTTGATTGACCTATAACATTTTTTATACAAAGGCAACACTAATTAAAAATTAAATACAAATAAATTAGGAAATATAACAATTTTTAACTCTAATTTAACATAATATTTTTAAAATTGTTATAACAAATTTAAATATTACAACATTTTTTCATCATAAGATTATAAAGAAAACAAAATATTTACAAAAATGCCCAATTATTATTTTAACTTAGTTTTTATTTTTATAATTTTCATTTTAATAACTAATTATGGTACATATTATTGTAAGTAGATTTTACTAAATAGGTTATATAAATGCTATGTAGATATTATAACAAGTTGTTGACTTGTCCTAGTGGTTAAAGCTTGGAGCCTGATTCAAGAGGTCTCAAGTTCGAATCCAAGTCTGGGCAAAATTTGAAAAATTTTGTTGAGGGGCGAGATTCACGATATTTTGGCGAGATATCTCGCCGATTTCTCGCCACAAGCAGGCAGAAATAGAGGCGCGATATTTCAGCAGCGATTAAATCGCGAGATCTCGGCGATAAAATGACAAAATACGATAACATCCCAATATCGTCTCGTTGGCTTAATTTTCGCGAGAAATCGGCTCGCCAGATTTAGAGAGAGAAACAACAAAATGATTCATTGACAAAGAAACATCGCTACCATTCCAGTGTGTCCTAATCATGAGTTCTTGAGAGAGAAAGCAAGAGAAAGAGAGAGAGGGACAGGAATTCCATCAATCAGATGTCAATGGACGTTTATATACGTCCCCAATCGCCTATATCTACCATTTAAACCATCCTCCAATTTCACACTCTTCCTCTCACACACTCAAAATCTACTTTAGATTCCCACCAATGGTGATCAATTGCAATTAATGGAAATATACACACACTCTCTCTCTCTATGGCTAATACTGGTATTATGTAAGGGGAAAATGCAGAAGCAGAGTACAACAATCTAAGACTAGCTTTATTAATGACTTTCACCTAAGATCATTGGCTAAAAGACAAAATTTTGATTAAAAAAGAAATTGAGAATGATAATTATTTTCATGACCTTGGTTGTGGAAGAGGTTGGTCAACCAACCTATTTCACAACCCAACCCCCTTCCACAACCTGTCACATGTCGGTACCTCATTTGTTGTGTTAAATTATTTATTGGATATAATTTTAATAATAAATAAATAGTATAATTTTTATTTTATAAAAATTAAAAAAATTATCAAAATTCTTATTTTTTTTTCTCTACAAGTAGAATCTAATGTTGATATATTTTGAATAAAAATTTGAAGCTCTTTATTTTATTCTTTTTATAAATAGTTGGCTCGTCTGGACCGGTCCGATGGGCTAAATCCTCGGCGGACCCCGGGCCGATCCGATAATCTTAGTATATTGTAGGGAAATATCACGGGCCGGACGAATATATCTAGGACTAACTAAATTTGGTCCCGCTAATTAAATATATAAGTTGTATCTTTTATATTTGTAATTTAGTATTTCAGACATGTATTTGTAGCTTAATTTACTTTTTTCGATTTCGTAATTCAACTTTTGCAATTTTAATTTGGTTATTATTTTAGCATGTTATTTTAAACGTATGGGAAAAACAAAATCGACTTATTGTAATTACGGAATTCAAATATTTTTTTATTCTTGAAATATATTAGAAAAAGCGCGAAAAAATAATATGCAATTATTAACCGTATCAAAAATATTAATTTTATTGGGAAATAAGATCTGTATTTGGATAAAAGAAATTAATATATATTAAAATGTTAGGTTGGGTTGAGTTGGGTTGGATTGTTGATAAAGTGTGAAAATGTATTTTTTAGGTTGTGGAGTAGGTTGTGTATGTGGAAGAGAGAGAAATGAATATTTAATTGATAGGTTGGGTTATGAGAGGTTGTTGATAAAGATGGTCTAAGCCCATCCAGAATCAAGGGCAAAGGGGGATTCACAGCGACTTCTTTCATTTACGGTCAACTCAATTTTTGAAATTTTTATTATTTTAGTTGTGAGTAACTTGGGTTTTCGGGCCGCACCGACTTGACAGCATGTGCGTTTCTCTTTCTCTCTCTAGTTTTGATGGCATTGGAGAACATGGGTGTTGTTGCAAACATGGTGAGCTTAGTGCTGTATTTCTCCTACAAGATGTATTTTGATCTGCCCAGTTCAGCAAACACTCTTACAAACTGATGGGATCGCTTTACTTGCTTACCCTCGTTGGCGACTTCATTTCCGACACTTGTCTTAATAAGTTTCTCACCTGCCTCATTTTCGGCACCATCGAAGTCTTGATAATTAATTACTCTCTCCATTGTCAAATTTACAATTTAAATCCTTAATTTTTAACAATTATATGAAACAAAATGACGGTAAAAAAAGAAAGGGAGGTAGTAATTAATTTTTATTTACTCCCTCTGGCTAGCTTCTTTATCTTTTGTGACACTCAATTTCTGACTGACTAAAGCATATTCACAATTAACTTCATATGATTCTTCTTATTTGTCAAGTCATGAGTCATTAATTGTTTCTAATTAGTTGTCTCTTTAAAAAAACCACCCTTGCTTATGGAGATCAAGCAACTTTTCTCTCGTTTTCATGTCCGTAAATTATTTTGAATTAGTCGTAGTGAGAATTATATAACTCATAATTTTGCCTCTTATGCTAAATCTTGTGATTGAAGTTGTTTGATTTGGGACTCTCCTCAGTTGTTTCTTTGTTAATTAGGACTCTCCTCAATTTTCTTTGGTATTGAATTTCTTTAGGTTTTTTTGTAATGGTCTTTTAAGTTCTTCTGTTGTAGCCTTTTCTTATTTGTCTCCGATATGATTAACTGATGGCACTTAATTTTAGGTATTTGTCCACTATCTTTTTCAAGTCCTGATCCTTTGCTTAAACCTGATATAAGTAAAGGAGCTGCAATAGCTCTGGAGATAGTCCAAAACATTCCTGCAACTGTCTTGGCCGCGATACTATTGTGAATGCAGCTGCTAAGATTGGTCCTGCTGTTGTTAATTTTTCAGTACCCCAAGGTCCTTTTTCCTTCTCTTTTCTTTAATCTTTTGTTGTTTTTACAGTTTGAAGAGAGAAAAAAGTATCTTTGTAGTTTTTGGTTCAAACGTGATGCTTTGTTTGTAGGCTTTCATGGTATCACTATGGATAAAAGCGTTGGATCAGGAACTATTATAGACGAGGGTGGTACTATCTTGACTTGTGCCCATGTGGTCATTGATTTTCAAGGCTTGAGGTCTTCATCTAAGGGAAAGGTAAGTCCTTTGAATGGAATATCAAAGAAGTCGGCGTTGTGAAAAAAAGCAAATGGAAAAAAACTCCACTGGGAGGTTTCAAGGAATTTCTCAATCTTATTATTATCTTATTGGACTTGATATAGGATCTTGATGGACTAATGAAATTATGCGCCCTCCCAACATATTTGAGTTTCTTGTGAATATTATCTTTAGGCGCATGGAGAATTGATTAAGGTTGACTTTTGGACTATAGTTATTACATTGATGATCTATGAATTGATGCTAGTGTTAATGTGTTGTGTCATGCATGAATGCAATTCCTTATTTCTTTTTAGTGAACTGGGGAAATGGAGAGCATTGATTTTGTTCATTATCTATTATTAAAAATGTCGTAACTGGTAAACCAATATCAAGTTATTTAATCTGAGAATTGCTATTTGAGTTTCTTTCATCTTGTCTTGAAATGTTTCATATGCCACAGGTCATTGGCTGCAGAGTATCTCTCTCTCTCTCTCTATTTAAGAGTAACAACCATGTACAGCGCATTGAGTCATTTTTCAGTTGGCCCCATTGAGTTTGATCATTGTTACAGGTTGAAGTGACTTTGCAAGACGGTCGATCATTTGAGGGTACAGTGGTGAATGTTGATTTGCATTCTGATATAGCAATCGTGAAGATCAAATCTAAAACCCCACTTCCAGCAGCAAAACTTGAGAGTTCAAGCAAGCTTCGCCTTGGGGATTGGGTGTTGGCTATGGGCTGTCCCCTTACCCTTCAGAATACTGTTACAGCAGGTATTGTAAGGTAATTACCTTTGCCATATGTTTTTATGTATGTTGTGCTCATGCGCACATGTCAAGCTGAGTGGACACTACTGCAAATCAGAAACATAATGTATCTTATATTCTTTGATGTTCCCCTGTTACACCCAGTTGTGTTGATCGTAAAAGTAGTGACTTGGGTCTTGGAGGCATGCACCGGGAATATCTGCAAACTGATTGTGCTATAAATCAGGTAATGTTCTCTTTTGAAGAACTTTTTGCATTACTAATCTCCAATCCTTTCTTTTGCTTTGTTCATTTATTTTCAGTCTCTGCTATGTGTTTCCATGGTTCATCTTGGTCATTAGATTTAAGCTATATATTGATGAAGTTTGCTGCAAAAAGGATCATCAATATGATTTTTTTTCTTTTCTATAGTCCTTTATGAGAACCACACATGTTGAACCACACGAAGGCAGAGGTTATGTGGATGCTAGTATATAACCAATTAATACGTACCCATTGCTCTATAAAAGGTCCTGCTCTCCAAACTTGGAGAACACACATTTATCTCAACATATATGCATGACACACTAAAAATGTGTCCACGCCAACTAAGAAAACAAGTCCAAAAGAGTAGGCATGTCCCCCATCCCCAAAGAGTCTAGAGGTCCTCTACCTCCGTATAAGGAGGACCCATGAAGAAACTAAGAATGAGCTGCTGGAGTTTATGAAGAGGCTTTTGTCGCTGCGAACGAGGACGACCTCAAGGCAATTATACTCTGTGATGAGCCACTTGTGGGTGTTTGCGACATCTTCCTTGAGATCTTACACACTGAGAAGGCGAAGGAGGTTCTTGTCGTGGTGATCCCAGATTCCAGCTCCAGTGATATGTAGAACTACTACAATTATTACAGTCGTATAAGTTTTAGTTTTATGATTTCTAAGTTTATAGTTTGATCATGCATTATGCCGCATTCATGTGCTCACACTTCCAACTTTTGCTTTTATTGGGAGTGGAACAATTCACACCCTCGAACCTTATAAGTGGTCTCCTTTTGTGAACTTACCAGTATTATAGAGGGTGGAATATTATTAAGTTTTAAACAATGTTAGTCGCACCATTGTTGTCCCGTTACACCCCCCACTTTTAGTTACGCTAACATTTACAAGTTACAGGCTCTGGACGTTGAAATGATTAATGCAATAACTAAGTACAATGAGATTGCTTAACCATTTCCATAAATTTACGGTTATTGTAACTGTCATAAAAAGATCAAAGAAATTAATCATAAGTGATTAATGTTCGCCGGTTTGGAGTGTATCTGATGTAGGAAATTGTAGGTTGTATTCGCCGGTGCAGATTATGTGGACGACTTGTATGTTTGACCCTAAAAATTATTTTACAGCATATGCATTAAACCAGGGATATCGCCATGCACTACAAGAATTTTTGAAATAACAACAGATTTTATATGTTGTCCAGTTATAAATAAGTCTGTTATTAATAGTGTTGTTGTTAAAAGTACCCTTTTAACTACAAGTAAGAACCGTTGTCTGTTTCATGAACAACAACACTTCATATAACAGATATAATCTGTTGTCTTTGTTAATTTTAATTACAGTTTGTATCTGTTGTTTAATCTTAAAATCGTTGTTTTTGTTAGTTTTAGCAACAATTTTTCCCCGTTCTATAATTTAAATCGTTGTTTATTTAGTGTTAATTTTCGAATTTAGCAGCTCCTTTTAGCTATTGTCTTTTACTCGTTGTTCTTCATTTTAAATCGTGTCTATTTAACAGATAATTTATTAAAAATAATTATAAATTGAAAATAATTACCCGTCTCTCAAATATGCATTCATAGATCAAAATAAATCTCTTCAATCCAAATAAAACATGATTATGTAATATCTAAACATGTGTAATTCATCAAAAAGGATAACATGTGTACTCCCTGTCACTTTACGCCACAAAATATTAACTGATTTAAATCTAAGACTTCTAAAAATGTTTGAAACTCCACAGCAACTTCTTCAAAAGATATGTACCTTCTTTGCCTTCCTGCCAATGGAAACATTATAAACGAGTATGTTAACAAAAGATTGAAATTAAACACCCTTGGTCTGGATTACAATGAAATTAGTTAATGTTCAAAAGATCTCCGACCCAACATTTAGATTGAGTTAACCCTAGAGAAATGAGATTCTAACTTCCAGTAAATGAGATAACACCAACTTCATCACCCACACATGATATGGAACATCAAACAAACAAAATTTATTAGCACAAAAAAGAGTTGATTTTAGTATGTGCAACTGTGCATGCGCATTCTATAAATGCTACACAAGCACACACTTATCTATATATATAGAGAGAGAGAGACAAAGTGGACAGCATACCCATTCCTTTTGAAGTGCTCTATTATTTTTTAAACGGAATCAATTGGGACAAAGAAGTTTAACCAAACAGCCCCCAATACTTTCATGATGTTAACACCTACAACTTCTCCATCAACATTGACTAGATGTCCGCCAGAATTATCCTACAACCAAGAAGTTCTGAGTAACAATACATAACAGCTATATCTTGCAATGCTAAGAAAGGAAGATAGTCGATAAAGACATCTTGTTTGGGAAATGATTGTACTCCGTATATGGCTTGGATACATACCCACGATCCTGCAAATACTAATAAAGATCTATAACTCTATCACGTTAGATTTTGTCATGTAAATTTGGCGGGAATGATACACTGATTTGCCACCTTAAATTTGGGTGTGGGCTGTTTAGTATGCAACACGCTTGGGGGTGGTTCACACATCTTCTAAAATTATTCAGCATGAGTGATGATAATAATAGTATTTAAAAAAAAAAAAATTAGAACATATCAAATTCAGATATTTACTGTTTAGTATATTTTTTTTTAAAAAAAAGGGGCATAGTACAATTAAAAATTAATAGTTAGCTTCCAAAATTGTTTTTTTTTTTTTTTTTTAAGGCAATATCCAAAATTCTGAAGTGTAACTTCATGTGAGATCATAGAATTTGTTAGTTTTTGGTACTTTTAACCATTGTTGTAATACGCACACTTTGACATGTAAATCGCTAGATCAATTGGGTTTTAAATTACCCATCCAATCTTAGTAATAGTTTATGGCCACATAAATAATAGACTGAATGCATTTCGCTTTGAACCTTGATGGTTACATTGGAATATCAAGTAGGTTTTTGTGTCGGGAGAGGTGGCAAAATCGATTGGTTCCAACAACATAATGGGCCAATACGGGGTTATTATAGATGTGGCAAGTCCTAGAAATTAAAGAGAACGTAGTAAACTTTTCCTCCCCGAAGGGTCCATACCGCTGGGACAAGAGTCCGACTGGGTCCAAACGTCCCGATAAACTTAGCATATTATAGGCGAATACCTCCTGTCAGTCCGAGTGATTTGTACCCATAATAGAAATTATGGCCCGCCTCCAAGTGAGCAAAGGAAGAACCCTGGCCCAAAAGCCCGCCCCCAATCGGGTCAGTCCGCCCGAGCTGTTACCACAAATTGTGTAACAGATAAGGATCAACAAAAGGAAGGTTATTGTCAAAGATAAATGGGCTCCACAAGTTAAAACCGCATTTTGTTGTACGCGTCCGAATGAGTAAAAAACTCATTGGTGGAGAAACGATGTATCGGACAATAGACCGGATTGAACTCTTCTTCAACACGTTGCCATTTTTAGCTTACTATGAAACTACATACTCAATTGTGACGAAATAGAAGCCAACCATTAATGTACAACGGCTCAATAGTGAAACGGCTTCTCGAACGTGATGCACAAATATGGATAATTAGGTAAATCCCATGTGAAAAGGACGATCGCAGGGACAGACCGGTGAAAATCGTCTCAAATTGTATTTAAGATTGTTAAAGACTCTTCATTTATCCCTCGAAATAAAATTCATTACTTAATTAGTTACACATTTATTATAGAATATAATAATCAACTTACTAAACTATGTTTTCTTTAAACTATCAATTTGTAGTTTGTTATAATAATAATTATGGCGCATGGTTAATCTAAGCACTTCGACTACCACATACTGTATATTTATTTATTCCTAAGGCGGATGATTAACATTGACTAAGTTTTGAAAGGACTTATTTACCTTTTTTATTACTTATTCACTAATTTACATATTAATTTATTCAATTTATTATCTAATACATATTTTAGGGGGTTATTACATATTTATATTTTTGTGTTTGTTTGCATTTTCATTAGCACTTAAGCTTTTCTACATGTTCCATACATGTTATGCGGTCGCGGACACACTAATTATATGTCTGAGATCAATATTCAGATAATATAAGTTTTTATTATATTATGCATTATCGCTTAAATTTACTATTCACACAGGCATATGATTTTCTTTGCTATATATGTTTATTTGAATATTCATTTGTCTAGATATCCTCTTTACATCAGATACGTTATATGAAATCCTAGAAGTCCCGTTAGAGTAACGGATAGTGACTGTTCAACGCCTTACAGGTGGCCTAGCGGCCTTGAACAGATTCTTATCGAAGGCAGCGGAACGCCAGCTCCCATTTTTCAAGATCCTGAGGCAAGCGAAGTCCTTTGAGTGGACTCCAGAATGTACCGAGGCTTTCGAAGCCTTGAAGCGTCATATACAGCAGCTGCCTACTCTGTCAGTTCCTCTTCCCGGAGAGCCGCTGTACTTATATCTGTCTTCCGCCGAAGAGGCTGTCAGTGCCGCTCTTGTGCGCGAAGTGGAGGGGGTTCAACATCCCGTGTATTTTGCAAGCCGGGTGCTCCATGGGGCCGAGACTCGATATTCCGAGCTTCAAAAAACTGCCTTAGCCCTCGTTATGGCAGCTCGGCGTCTTCGGCCATACTTCCAGGGACGTGAGATACGAGTCTTGACCAATCACCCTATACGCCAGATCCTTGTAAAACCCGAGGTGTCTGGGCGCCTCGCCAAATGGGCAATTGAGTTGGGCGAATATGACATCCAATTTCTCCCCCGCCGAGCAATTAAGGGTCAAGCACTTGCCGACTTCCTAGCCGAAGTCCCGGCAGACAATCATGAATCCCCCGCAGACAATGATACACAGCACCACGCCACACTCGCTCCCTCACCCCGGAAGTGGCAACTTTTCGTAGATGGAGCGTCTACAGTCCGAGGAAGTGGCGCCGGACTACTTCTCATCAACCCCGAGGAGGTTGAAGTTAGATATGTCATCAGATACAAGTTCAAGGTGACTAACAACGAAGCGGAATACGAGGCAGTTCTCGCCGGGCTCCGGCTCGCACAATCCTTAGGTGTTCGTCACCTAGAACTCTTCACGGACTCCGAGGTCGTGTCTAAGCAAATTCAGGGGACTTATGTCGCCAAAGAAGAAACAATGGTCAGGTACCGCGCTCTAGCACTCAAACTCATATCAACTTTTGATGCAGTTATTATCCAGAAAATCCCGCGAGCCCAGAATTCCAGGGCAGACGCACTCAGCAAGTTGGCCTCCGCGGTCCAAACTAATATATCCCCGGATATCAAGGTCGAAGACCTCGCCCATCCAGCAATTCATGAGGCTACAATTTCGGTACTGACCGACAGTGACCCGAACTGGATGACTCCGATCATTCATTATCTCCAAGATGGTATTCTGCCCACTAACAAGCTACGAGCTCGACAAGTTGTACTCAAAGCCCCTAAATACTCCCTTCATAATGGAGTTCTATATCGACAATCGTACCTACAACCGAGCCTCCGGTGCCTCGCCCCTGCCGAGGCCACTCAAGTTCTGCGAGAGGTTCATGAAGGGGCCTGTGCAAGCCATATCGGTTCCCGAACTTTAGCCAAAAAAGTTCTCCGCTGGGGTTACTATTGGCCGACCCTATTTAACGATGCTCACAATCTAGTGACCAAATGCAGCAAGTGTCAGCTACACTCCCGGGTAAAGCATTTGCCGCAGACTGAACTCACCGGAATCCAAGGTGCATGGCCGTTCATTCAGTGGGGTATCGATATTGTAGGCCCATTCCCTGTTGCTCCGGGAGGACTGAAATTCCTGGTCGTCGCCGTGGACTACTTCACTAAGTGGGTCGAAGCCGAACCACTTACGGCTATCACCGGACAGAATATTTTGAAATTTGTCTGGCGCAATATCGTTTGCCGCTTCGGCATCCCGAGCACTATTATTTCGGACAACGGTAAACAGTTTGCCAACGATCCATTCCGCTCATGGTGTAAAGAACTCCACATCAAACAGATTTTCACTTCGGTTGCCCACCCTCAAGCGAACGGGCAGGTTGAGGTCACCAACCGGACCCTTCTCACGGGAATAAAGAAGCGATTGGATAGTGTCAAAGGTCTCTGGGCCGAAAACCTGCCACAGGTCTTATGGGCTATTCGCACAACGCCGCACACCTCCATCGGGGAGACTCCTTACAGCCTTACCTACGGATCCGAAGCCGTTATTCCCGCTGAAATCAGTGTGCCGAGTCCTCGCCTACTCACATTAGTTCCGGATGATAATGACGAGGCACTTCGCGCAAATTTGGATGAGCTTGAGAATCGCCGGGAACAAGCGTTCGTTCAGCAGGCTAAGTGCAAACAGCGAGCTGCCCAGTACTATAACCTCCGGGTCCGAGGTACTCAATTCAATGTCGGGGACTTAGTTCTTCGGCTCAACTCGGCCAGCAAAGCTGTCCCCGAGGGGAAATTACATGCTTCTTGGGAAGGCCCCTACCGAGTCGTTGCCGCACACGACTCCGGCTCTTATCAACTTGAACATCTCAACGGGACCCCGATCCCCCGAAGTTGGCACGTCACAAATTTGAGACGCTTCTATCTGTGAAAGCCACACCGCAAGTACTATCTTTCCTTTGATTTCTTTTTTAGTTATTATTTCCCTTTGTACTTTTGAAGTTTGTTCCGACACTTATTACTGAATAAAACATCTCGGTTTATGCATCTCGTTGTGTTTTTCTTTACGTTACGGGGACGCCCTAACGCTAACATATGATCGTTGTTAGTCTCCGGACCATCACAACTGTCCCTCGATCCGTCCGAGGAGATTCACATTTAGTCTCCGGACTCGTATCACTTTCTCGTCTGATTAATCGGAGAAGTGTTTTCTCCTGCCTGATCCGTCCGGGGAGACATTACTCCTGCCTGATCCGTCCGGGGAGTAACCTATTCATACTGTGTTTCCGAACACTCAATTAATTACTTAACGATTGAAACATTTAACAGTTCTCACTGTGTTCCCGAACACCCGATTACAGTTATTTATAACTTGTTGCTTTCTTTACACTATAATGGTTTTATTATTTCCAAAATGGTACAACATCAAACAGTTTTCCTAACTAATAAAGCAAAAACCTTGCTAAAAGATATCAGTAATTGTTTATTTCTTTCCGGAGTCTTCCCCGAGCCAATACCCAAAACCGCGCCGTCTTGTCTCTGACTGAGCATGTCCCATCCTCCGGGATGGTTCTTGCACGTTCCGACGGTGCTCGGCTTCACTTCGGCTTCGACGCTGACTCGTCATATGGGGACCCCGGTCACCCACCGTGTGCTCAGTTCTCGTCCTTGGCCCTGACATGGTGGCCCATTCTGCATGGCCCCACTCTAGTGGCGCCAGAGGATCCATCACTTCGGTGGTTTTCTTTATGCCTTCTCTCGTCTTGTGCCGAGTGGGCTTTGATGATCTCTGCGGATCCTCCCTTCCCTCTCCCGAGTGTTGGCCCATTCTACAGCATCCCACTGATCGGCAGGCATTTCGTCGATCTCCTTGGCCAGCGCCGTCACTGCCGGACCACTAGCCTCTGGCTCTTCGGGGTGAGTCCTTTCCGGTTCTTGAGGGATATCAGGCTTTGTTTTCTTGCCCCGACATCCTTCCTTGCGGATAGGCTCTGGTTCACTTTGCTCGGCAATATTCAAAGCCTCATTCCGGGCCTTGATCTTCTTCTCAAGCTCTACTAGAAATCCTAACACTAGCCGGCTCCTAATGATCTCCGGGTCATTCGCATCACTTCGCTCACTCCGGTGTTGGATGTCTTCCCGAACCTCGGCCCGCCGAGCTCGAATATCTTTCGTTGATACTCGACCGCTGTCCACAAGAAGATGCTCGCATTCTTGTTGGTTGATACGGAGTTGCTCTAGCTCTAGATCTTTCACAATGCAGTGTGCCTTGTACTGCTTATTCTGTTGTGCGGACTCTTTCCATGCGCTCTCCACCTTGGCATATCTTTTCTCCATTAAAGCAAGAGTCCTTGACAGTCGGGGAACTTCATGCAACATCAACATATCCCGCTCTTTCTGCAACCAAACTATTGATGAGTTGAGTTGCTTTATTACCTCGTACGGGTTTTCAATATTTTCCTGGCAAAGGAGACACCTCGGTTTTCTCAGACTTTATTATTGTCCATACATAGCGTATATATGAGAGAAGTAGCATTTATCATTCATACAAAAGAAGATTTTTTATTACAAGAGAAGACAGCTCGGGTTTTTCTTTACAAAGCAAGCGATTACATGAAATCCTATATACATGCTTGTCTACTCTATATTCTGCTCATGAGTTGGGAGGTCACTGACCTCTCCGGGGGTAGGGTTGGCTTCATCTCCTCCCGGGGCCTCCCCAACACCACTTGTACCCTCAGTTGTCTTGCTGGGGCCTTCGATCAGCGCGGGGGGAATTGTTGTCACCTCTGGACGCGGAATGGGAGCTCGGTCCCTTATCTCCCGTACGTAGAAGCCGCTGCGGAAGCCCAAGAAGTCCTTGTCCTCGTCCTCGTTGCACCGTTTTATGATGTCGGGAGTAAGGATGGTGTTCTTCTTCGCCAAGGCCTCGATCAGGGGCCACTTTGGAGCCTTGGTCAGCACGTCAAAGTAAGCACCGTCTTCGTTCCCGACAGCTTCGTAGTTATACCCGAAGCTCTCATCGTAGACGTTGACCTCCGGGTATTTGTCGTGAACGATTTCCAGCAGCTCGCTTCGAGTGGCCGTATCAGCCGCAGCCACGAAGGAGCTCAGAAACTGCAGAAACGTCCCAGTTTGCATCAGCCTCTCTGCAAATGCTTCCAGCATTGCTCCCTGACCAGAGACGATCTTATTTAGCTCCTCCCGAGCTGCATAGAGGTCGCCTCGTAAACTGGCAACCTCGAGGGTCTGCTCGAGCAGTCTGGTCACCTCTCTCTCGGCAACCGCTGCCCGGTCCCGAGCTGCTTGGACACCCCTTTTAGCCTCCGCGTAGCCAGCTCTCAGCTTAGCCACCTCGGCTTCCAATTCGGCAACCCTGCCTTGGCAGGATTCTTTTTCCAGCCTGCCCACCAGCCCGCGGATAGGCTCCAACAGCTTCTCCAGTTCGGCCCCTGTGGCAGATACCTCTCCTCCTTCCCCCTGCATCAACTTGCTGTTATAATGGATCTATGCAGAAAATAACGAAGTCATTTACGAGTTTACCTCGTGAGCCGGGGTCACGTGTAGTTTCTTGGCAGGAGGTGGTGTCGTCGGGGTAGTGACCCTTCTCTTTGTGCTCGGGGTCAACCCAGAGAGGGGAATGGTGTCTTCAGGGTCCGCCCTGTGGCTACCCCCAGCTGTTGTTCTCTGTCGCTCCGGCGTCTTCGAGCTATCACCTCGGCCCCCCGAGCTGGCCTCGGTGCTTTTCCTGGCAGCGCTCTTGAACTTGCCCACTGCACGTAACAAACACACATTAAAGATGCTGACCATTAAATTACACAACTTATGAAGCAATAGGAGTCCTACCCTCTACTTCAGCCCGGGTTTTGATCTTCTCCCCCTCGGACAAGCTCGGTGTCCGGTCAGAATCAGTCCCGGCAGGGGTGCCGCTTTCTTGGGAATCCGAGGTCCCACCGGCCCACCTGGAATAGTACGGACTCATTCCAGCTTTGTCCAGTACTTCCTCCGGGAATACTGACTCCAGCACACCGACCTTTTTCAGAACGCTCGCGCCCTGGGGTTCTCCTACCGAGGCACTATCCACCACCTCTAACCTCTGCCATTTGGGTAATACGGCCTTGTGCCTGACATATATGAATCTCCCTCTCCACCCTTCTATTTTACTGGGGTTCTTAACCTTAAACTTCTTGCCCGGCCTGGGGTTAAGATAATACCACCCCTTATTTCTCCCCATCGTCTTCAGTTGGAAGAAATGCCTAAATAAGCTAATACTGGGCACTAATCCCCCCTTACTACACTCAACCAAAAAGCCCACCACCTGCCTTACAGCATTCGGACCTAATTGTCCCAGCGCTATTCCGTAATAATCCAATAATTTCACCAAAAATTCCCATAGGGGAAACCTTAAACCTACAGCGAGCTGATCTATATACACAGTTATAAATCCTCGAGGAGGGCAGCAGGCCTTGTCGCTACCCTCGGGAATAATGAATTCCAGATCAAAGGGCAAGAAGAAGTTCGGCATCCATCGCTTTATCTGCTTCTCAGTTATCTTGGGTCTTACCCCGGCTACCTCGAACCCCTCAATTTCCTCCTCGCATCGGGGGAAATACACAGCTTCTACTCTTATTTCACTATGGTCGGCCCGATGAACCTGCCTACTTTCACTATTTACCGGATAGATCACCCTAATAGGAGGGGCTCTAACGAGCACCCCTTCAGGGACAACCCCTCTTACTGAAGATGAAGATGAAGATGAAGATGAGGATGAGTTAGACATACTTACTTGGGTGGAAATAAGGTTGATCTGAGAAGTTTTGGTCTGAGATGAATCGCGAATGCAGAATTCCGCTTTTTCCCGCTTTCTAAAACGATGAATCGCAATGAAGAAGGTGAATAGTTGCAGTTCAGTTATTCCCTATAAGGCGCAAAAAATCAACGGCTCTGATGCAGCCTATTCAAATTCAGTGATTGAGATTCATGCGTGTCCTTCACGCGCTTTACAGTTACCGAGGTGCGTGGGGAACAACCTTCTTGGGACTCGCAGAGCGTGTCACTTCACGTCCCTCTCTCTCATAATGGCTCCGCCAGTCATATCAGACTCACCCTTCTTCAGGAAGATTCACACTACACCCCGGTGTACCCTCCACCTCGGTTAAACTACTACACTCCGGTGTCCTTTCCATTGTGGCCAGAATAATCACCCCGGTGTACCATCCACCTCGGCTAAGTTGTCACGTCGCGCTTTTTCGCTTCTGAGAAGTCCGGTGTCTCACTATTTGCCCCGTGCACTTCGCCTTAGCTCGGCACCACGTTCGCGGACGACTCCGCAGGAGCCCCAGGAATGCAGATATGCTCGGTCTTCCGAAAATACTCTGGCCCGCCAGCGACCCTGGTCCTTCCTACTTACGGTTCCACCCCGGTGGTAATCGGAGCTCCAACCTCGCTCCGGCTGGGGGGGGGGGCATCTGATAGGGATAGCCCGATCAGCTCGGGTCGGGTTAGCATCAACCCGATCAGCTCGGGTCAGGTTAACAGCAAGGCCCACTACGCGCAGGCCCAGCAGGGGTCAGGTTAACAGCAAGGCCCACTACGCGCAGGCCCAGCAGGCCCCGGAACGCGTGGCGGCCCAGGGAGTGGTTTGATCCGTAAATCAAGGCCCATGATCTCTTCCCAACTGCCATGCAGATTTGGTGGGCGAGATTATAGGGACTTTGATTTAGTAGTATAAATAGGTGAAAAGAACTCGGAATTAGGGTTCGCACTTTGCATTCTGTAATACGCACTGTAAACTCATCGTTCAAGAAAAAGAAACACCTCGGCTATTGCCGCTTTCTGCCCGTGGACGTAGATCTCCGGATCGAACCACGTATATTGTGTGTCTTTACATTCTGTTTGCATTAATTACTGTTCGATTGGGTGTTTTTCCGGATTGCGTATTAACAGTGACATTACTCGTATTTTTAATTATGTTCATTTATTACTATTCAAATAGGTTTTTGGGTTTACTTTGCAACAACCCCAATTAACCAGTTTAGATTAAAATATGTAGGTAAAATTAATTATTAATTTTTAAATAAATTTAGTTGCTTCGCACGGGATTGATGGTATGTTACTTAAAATACTACTATCGACAAAAGAAAATATAAGTTATGAAGAAGTGGGAATGAACGAGAAGTAGCGACAGGTCAACAACATATAAGCAATTTAACTCCAAAAAGGTGCTTGGTACCCCCAAAGGGAATCTACGTTGCTCTTGAATTCCCATACATCATGCACACCTCAGAAAAGAAAAGTACCAACACGTATTTCGATCATGATTCTTGGCACACATGGTATTCTAGACAGGAATCACTGGAAACTTATATGGATATTAAATTGTTTTTTTTTTTTTTTCAACCTTGTGTTCACAAATCTACACTTCTTCAGGTAATGTCATCATGTAATATTTAGGGATGAGCGAAATTCGAGTAACCATCGTTAATACTACCAGCTCCGGACCAAAATTAGCTACTTGGACGAGTTTTTTTTTTTTTTTTTTCAAATTTGGTTCGATTTTCGATTTTCATTTTTAAGAATTTTGGTTTGGATCGGATCAGATTGGTTAAGGATTTTTAATATTATATATATGCATACATATAAATATGTATATATATATGTAAAAGTCCATTTTTCTTTGATTGCCTGATATATAGGTATTTATATATTCATTATTATTATACTAAAAATTTAAATAGATTAGTTTTTATCTTGACTTTATGTTAAAAATACTGAAACTAGAATATTGTGGTTTACCGCATTTATGTAGTTGACTAACTTTTTGTATAAGGTTCTCTTTTAGTAACGAACGATGAAAAAATCTTCAGAGAATTATTTGTGGATTACCGATCACCAATCCAACTGTGCCTAAAACATTCGGTCCGCAAGGAGTTAGATTTTTTTGAATTATAGGTTCAATTTTTGGTTTAGCATTTTTTAATCGGGTTGATTTTCGGTTTCAATAAATACTTTCGGTTCGGTCACCGAACCGAAGTCTACCTGGCCCCTAGGCAGAATAGACCCTGATTTTTTGTTTTTTGTTTCTCAGTATTATCAACTGTTGCATTGAAATCGAGCTATTTGGGAAAGTTATTTTTTGCACGGGAATCAAACTTGATATCCATAAGAGGCAGTGTATGATTCACTATGTGTATTTCGTGAAAAATGCAACCTTGTTGATTCACGTAGAAGGTGAATATTGCAAAATAAAAAAAAAATAAAAAAAGGTCGGTATAGTAAGGCAGACAATAAAAGAACAATGGACTAGGAAAGCGGTAATGTAAATTTTATTAATATGTAGCTAATAGGCTAGTAAATGGGGTGTTCCGGACCAAAATAAGATGCAGTGAGTTGGAAATCTATGTTTCAGCCAGTGGTTCCATTATCTACTACTGAAGTTGAATTCATTGCTCTTATAGATGCTGTAAAAGAAGATGTATGGATTAAAGGCATTCTTTCAGAATTTGGTATTAAACAAGACTCTGTGAAAGTGAAGTGTGACTCACAAAGTGCTTTCAATTTAGCAAAACATCATGTGTTTCATGAAAGGTTAAAACACATTGATGTCAAGCTGCATTTTGTGAGGGACATAGTGGATAAGGGTTCTATATGTTTGGTTAAGGTTAGGACATAGGAGAATGCGGCAGATATGTTGACAAAGTCACTTACTAGAGACAAGTTTCAATATTATCTCCAGTTGGTGAGGATTCAATTGTTTAATTAAACTGCAGGTTGGCCCTTGAGCTACAAGGGCAGGTGGAGTGATCTTGATACAATTCATGGTTAAATGAAATGGAGTGATGAATCTGTTGGCTTAAGTTGAGAAGCCAAGGTGGAGATTGTGAGATAATAATGTAGTGTGGCTACACAACTAATCAAACTATTGGAAAAGTGATTGTCTAGAAGCAGAATCAAGAGGAAAACAACTTAAAATAAGTTGATTCAGTTTGGAGGGAAAAGCAATTAAAATTGAGAGTCAGGCGGTTAAGTTGTTACAAACCGTTGTCTTTCTTTGTAAAACCGTTGCAAGCTTTCAGTTTCATAACAACTTGAATTTGTTTCAACCGTTTGATCAGCACTTGGATACAATGGCTAGGATTGGACTTTATTAACTCGTTCTCTGTATCTCATCACTTGTAACACACATCATTCTTTCAAGATTAGGAGATTAGAGAGAGATTTGTAGAGAGTGGTAGAGTGACATGCAAGTTCATCTTCTTTCTCTTGCATGAAGTCTTCTATTCTCAAATTCCTTGTAATTCTTGGTGATTAGTGAATTGGTAAAGATCAGTCTACCTGTGGATGTAGGTGTGATAATCGAACCACGTAAAAGTGTTTTGGCTTGCTTTGATTTCATATGTTCATCCTTCAATATTACATATAAAGTGTTTGTCATATTACTTGTGAGAGGTTTAAGAGTAGCTTGGTTGAATTGTTAGATTAAAGTAACATATATGTACGTATTTATAAGATAAGTTATACACCGTGCATCGGGACTATACTAGCACTAGATGTCCACCCGTGCGATGCACGGGTTAGACTTGTTTTTGTACATAAATTAAATAGCATGTAAAGTTATGATATTCATAACGTTTAATATGTATAATATGACTGTTATTGATATAATATAGTTAATAAACACGAATCCTTATAAATTTAAATGAGACAATGTACAATGTAAAAGAGTTGTTTGAAATTTGAAGTATTTGTACGCTTCATACAATGAAAAATTACAAATTTCTAAAAACTTCCCAATACACAACGTTAACAGTTGTGTTGATATGTTTTTTTTCATCATCACAAATTAAAACTTTGAAACCTTTTCTATTTGTGACTCGTGAAAAAGCAACATATAGCTGACCATGACTAAAAACAGGCTTTCGAAAAAAAAGACCAACATTAGTTAATGATTGACCTTGACTTTTTTTTATGATCATGGCATAGGAAACTGTGATAGGAAACTGACGTCGCTGAAATTTGAATGATACTTTTGAATTAGACGGGGTCATCGATAACCTCGGGATCAACACCAGTTGTCCTGCACTTGATCCAGTCATTATCTTCGCTTGAAGCACATGATCTCCGAGTTTGGTAAGTAGCAATCTTGTACCATTACACAATCCACGGCTATAGTCAATGTTCCTCAACAACATCACAGGAGTACCTACCTTCAAATGTAATTCATGATTCGGAACTCCAGAACACTTTATTCCATTTAGGAATTCAGGAGTATGCACATTCATACCTACGTCAATTGTCATGTCAGACTGGCTTATGCTATCGGAGCTTAAATATGGACGACTATCTCCAGTATTTTTCTCAATCATGTACTGGTTAATGAAGTCAACAACATCTAAAGTTGGCGCAAGTATAGCCCTCTGTTATAGATATTCAGAGTCATGTATTCTTTCAGATAGGTTAAGATACGTACTTTCAACAATTGTTGTAATTGGATCCGGACCATTCTCAAGCAGTATATCATCGGGAATTTGTATAACCGATGAACCATCATTTCCTTCTCCAATAGTTCCATTTCCAATATCTTGTAACCACTCTGAAAATTCAGCTAATGACGAAGCCTCGCTTTCTGAGCCGACAGATTGCAATCTCATATTCTTTGTCAGACGGAGAACTTCGCAAGAATCCCATATGTAAGATGCATTAATAGTTGCATTGACAATATCTTGTCTTCGTCCTTTTGGTATAAATGGTAGTATCTGACGAAAATCTCCTCCGAATACAACCATCTTACCACCAAATGGCTTTTTTGTGTTTCTTATGTCAACACACTTCATAACATCCTTAAGACTCTTATCTAAAGCTTGGAAGCAAAATTTATGCATCATGGGAGCCTCATCCCATATAATGAGCTTAACTTTGACTATAAGTTCATCCAACTCGTTGCCTAACTTGATACTGCACATTGACTTTTCATGCGGCTTCAACGGTATCTTGAAGCGAGAGTGCGCAGTTCGGCCTCCTGGAAGAAGCAAAGATGCTATTCCACATGAAGCAACATTCAAAACCACATGACCCTTACATCTGATTGCTGCAGATAGGGTTTTCCAGATAAACGTTTTTCCAGTACCTCCATAACCATAGAGAAAGAAAGTCTTGCCAATATCTTCTCGTGCGGAATCCATTATCTTATCAAATACAACGTGTTGCTCGTCCGTCAACTTTGGAATCAGCACTTCAAGCTCTTTTGACAATAACAATTTATCATATTGTAACTCATCATGCAACAATCTGTTATGGCATGTTGCAACTTCATTGAAGTCCAGGAATGGCATTGTGGAGAAATCCCTTAGGCTACTTCCACACCTTTGCAGTATCTGCTCTATCTCGATAAGAGCAAGATTCTTAATATGTTCCTCTGTTAGCTTCAAATCTACAGTGTAAAAAAATGATATTGAAGTAGTTATGTTTCAGAATAATAATTAAAATAGAAAGTAAAACATTATACATAGTTGAAAGATTCAGAAACATACCCTTATTGTGATAAAATTGTCGTTGCTTATACAGGATGTCGTCCGATAAATATTCCCAGCATTTTTTCCACGCAATTTCTGGTCTCCCCATGCAGTTCTCTGTTAACAAAGTCGAAAACATACTACGCAGAGAATGTGCAGTTGCCCAAACACTTGCTTCAGTCAATCCATCTACATACTCGCTATCATCCTCTAGAAGACCAAAAGCATAACACGCATCTCTGTATGAATCGTACTGAATTTGATGTGCTACCTTCATGTCATTGTGACATTTTGCTCCACGAACAACATTTATCAAGAATCTAAGATAATAAGTGTCCCCTGCTCCTGGCGGCACATAGTATGGTCTTCCTAGAGCAATTCCTTGACTTCTAGGGATCCATTTTTTATCTTCTTGCTTCCAAACGAAATGTTGAGGAAATTCTACATATGTTAGATTATTCCCTTGTGGGTACTCGATATTTGCCTTGAACCAAGCTTCAAACTTGCTTGTGTTGAAAGCTTGACCATCAATGACAGATTCAATGTCTTGCGTTTCTGAAAAGACGACACTTTGTTCACCTGGTAGGTGAAAACTCAAGCGCTCTACACGTGGATCTATGTATGCAATATCATAACCAAATATTCTCCACCTAGACTCACATGGTGGGAGATATCTGCAATCATAGTACATGTGTACTTCATCAATAGCTTTCCCATTCTCTACATCTTTCTTGCACTTTAGGAACTGGGCAGTTGTACGATCACATCCTTTGTTTATGTATTTGAATAAATACTTTATGGAGCGTGACTGGTTACACCATTCCATATTCATGTGACCTCCATACTTAAGTAACAGATAAGGGTTGTGTGGCACTACGAATCTGTTATCAACAGGGACTCCATTTTTCATGATATGTCGTCCAGTATCCCTTCTCCTGTAAATAGGGTAGCCTTCGTCACTGAAAGTAGTGTTGTCTACGAATTCCTTTGGAAAGAACTTTGTACAACCCTTTTCAGACATGCATGGGGAATTTTTGTTAGCATCTCCGCACGGACCATGAATCATAAATGACTCCACAGCATCGTAATAGGCAGGATAAATATTCACGTCTGGAATCTCAGCTGATATGATCCTGTCTATATCAACTTCAATGGGATATCTATCTTCAGCAGTTAGAAACAATAATATATGCGCATGTGGTAGACCTCGCTTTTCAAATTCTACTGTGCAGACAACTACATAAATATTTGGAAAATAAATAGGATTTATCAGTCTCATTATTTAAATAATAAGAAAGACTTAAATGTGAATCTATAAGAATAAATATGCCAGTTAAAATGATATTTTGATTTGGGAGAAGAAAACGAAAAGGAAAATACCTGTTTTGACACGACCGAAAACCCTATTCTTCCTCAAATCTTTGATTAATCCGTCTAGTTTCATCTTGAAGACTCGACAAACAATATTTTGGGCGATCTTCAGGGTTCAAACCCTTCCTGTCTAGGTATCGGATGATTTCAGGCCATTTGGCATAGCATGTTAAGGTGATAAACAAATCAGGATATCCAGCCCGCCCACATATTGTCATAGCATCCTGAAAATTTTGGATCATATATCTAGGACCTCCAGTGTATGAGGATGGAATAACAATTGGTAAACCCTGAGTTGCCAAATTTGTTTGGCCCCGAAATAAAGCATTGACTAGCCCTTTGTACACTTCACAGCGGAGAGTTTTTTTGTTAAGCTTAACCCATGTCAATCTGCCTGATTCTATAATTGTGTATGAATCCACAATTATTTGTTGAGTTAGACGCCTTGAAGATAAAATGACACACTCTTCTCCATATCTATCGTGAAATCTGTAAGCAAAGAATTGTCTAGATGTCACACGTCTTCTTCTATTTTGTGCAGTACTTGTTGTGTTTGAAAGTGAGATGTCTTCTCTATACCCGTCTTCCCCGTACAGAAAGATAAGAGGGTACTGCAGACCAAGGTAAGAAGGACGTAGCTCATTAATACGCTTTAGATATCCAGTTTGTGATTTCACAATGATGTCTCGTTTACCAAGTCCTTCGTCAAAGTCTCCTACGATTAGAGTTGCTACTTCAGAAACTGTTGGGAGATTATACATCCGGCCATCCTTGTCTCCTCCTCCAATAAGCTTCAACTTGACATTGGCTTCAGCGCTTTGTTGAACTTTGTCTCTTGCCATCCTAAAACTTTGAACTAAAATGTTGTTGGCATCAAGCATTTCCTTCAACTCTTGAACAATATATGTGTGAAGTGCATCAGAATTGTTGAGTGACCTAACAAAGGAAGATCACAATTTAAATATTTTGTAATGTTGTTGCAAAAATGAATTACACTTGCGCAAATGTTGTATTTTATGTTTAAAAAGAAAAAAAAATACCTAACAGACATAATCCTGTTTGCAACCTCATTGTCAGTGTCGTATATATACAGCTGAACAAACTTTGGAGCTTGGTCTTCAATCGGCATCAAACTTCCAATTAGATGGTAATTCTGACCATGTAATTTGAATATAGGTGGAGAAGTTCCCGTGTTATGGGTGTTATCAACTTTTCCACCCATGGAAGTGAATGATAACATACTACTGTAGGATCTAATATTTTTTATAAAGTGGTTGGTCTTGGAGTGTTCCCACTTAGAAGATCCATCAACATTTGCGGCGGTTTTTTCATCTGTGGAAGTTTAACTTTTCCTTGCAAGCAACATGTTGAGTATTTCAGTCTTTTTCCTCCATAGTTAGACTTCAACCTTTCTTCATACAAAAAAAAAAAAAAAAAGCACCGCAAAATTCGCACTTATGGCCTGCATCGCCTAAGTCCCAATACGCTGTGCAATAAAGTAACAAAAATTATAGATTTTTTTTATTATGTTTATATTGTAATTAAAAAAAAAAATTGCATTAAAAATTTGCATTACAAAATTATAGATTTTTTTGTTCATTTGTTTATATTGTTTATAAATAAATAAAACAATGTTTCGAATTATAGTATTTTTAAGTCGTATTTTTTAAGATTTACAAATATATATGGTTGTCGTGGTAGAAACTGCTCATATAGTTAACAGTAGTTTGAAATTTGTTTATTATAATTCACATAAAGAGAAATACAATTTGTTATATCTATTAAAGTAGATCTTAAAAAATGAAATATATATATATATGTATGTATGTATGTATGTATTTTTTGTTGAATACAACTTACCATTTTTAATGGTACTAGTAGTTACCCCGTGCGATGCACGGGAAAGAGTTTAAATTAATATTTTTTATATACAAAAATATCATTTAATTTAGTGCTAAAAGTGTAACATGTTGGAATTTGAATGTGTAACTTTTGTGTGTGCGTGTGTTCTTGTTAGGAATGTTTTAATTGTCATTTTTACTCTCATAAATATATCCTCAATAACAAACATAATAACATCAGAATTCATCATAAATAAACAACATGAATTCAAAAAATTCGAAATTAGTAGGTTTTCTTAAAAAAAAAAAAAACATCATGCAAAAACACAAAAGGTTTAGTATCAACATACTATAACAAAAAATTACTGGAAAAAACTAATATAGATCATTCAAGTTTCTAAAAAGACATAAATGTTCACAAATTTTAAAATACTTATTTATACACGAACCTGTAGTAGCTTTCCCATGAAATATCAAAATCTTCAACTATTCTTGATTCGTAACTCTAAAAACAACTAAGAATATACCACGATAGAAGATAAGCTTACTAAAGAGCAATCCTAACCTGATTGCGAAAATATCTAGTTGTACCATCAATTAATATATATCGTCAATTCCAGTAGTATCACAAACTCCCACTTTTGAAAATATAGTCTTGAAAATATTGAAAATAACATCGGAAAAGAAAGAAAAAGTCGGTATACAATTTTCCCCATTAGGAACTACTATAGAAAATAATAAGAAATCTATCAAGAAAATGTTTGCCATTTGAAACTTTTGCAGAAAAGCAAGAGAATATAATCTACAAATTGTTCCTCGGTGGGGACTTTGCAAAAGGATCCACCAAAATCTACATCATAAACCTAGAAATATTTCTTTAATTATCCTCATAGAAGAAAGTAATTGCTTGCAAGATCTTCAATTCCTAAAACTCATACATGAACTATAAATGTGAAGCAAATCAGGGTATTGCTATTACTTATATAGTGGAGAATAGATTCTCCCTAGCAATAATCAACCAACAAAAAAAAAAAAAATTAAGAAGTATGTAGTCAACGTGGGGAACTTCCATAAGATTTTTTTTTTTTCTCCATAAACTAAATAATTAATGTAGTACTACCTCCGTTTTTTTAGTTGTCATTCTAACTAATTTATTTTGTTTGTAAATAGTTGTCATTCTAGCGATGCACGAGCTATTTTTTTAAAAAGTAAATCAATATTAACATGAACAATACTTTTTATTGAAAACACATTTTTATTTGATAATATATAACAAAAAAGGAAATGGTTAAAATTTTTTACAAAGAAAACTTTTGTGTTCTTTTTGCAATGTTATTCATTCATTGCCTCTTACTCCGGAAAATCAGTAATTTTCACTAATAAAAACAGATTTTAATTTTTTCACGAATTTCTTACTCGTATCTTGTTCCAGTTTTTTTTTTTTTTTTTTTTTTTTTTTTATTTTTTTTATATCTTGTCTCTATCAAAACATTAATATTAAATTATGATAAATTTTGAATAGACTACACTGATTGGTAATAATAAATAAAGCGAACATACATAATCCAGAATCCGATATCAGTTAATAGAATTGAGAAACAAATAATCTTAAGGATTATTCTTATATAAAATATTTTATTAGTTTACGTACAAAACATCTTCTATTAGAAACAAACATAATTTTCTTTTAAGGATTATTCTTATATAAAATATTTTATTAGTTTACCTACAAAATATCCTCTATTAGAAATAAATTTTAAGAATGACATAGAAAATAAAATTTTATTTAGGATGAACTGAATCTTCATAGTCCATATGATGAGCTCATTCATATAAATAGAGTTGGATTTGGATTTAGAATTTTAAAAGACATAGATGACTTCAAATCTTTCAATTTTTTTATCCAATAATCTCCTATATCCATAAGATGAGCTCATTAATATAAATAAAGTTGGATTTTAATTTAGAAAATTAATGGACTAAACTAATAAAATACTTTATATAAGAATAATCATTAAGAAAATATATTCTTTTCTCAATCTTATTAAATCGACTGCAAATCTGGATTGTATATCTTGGTTGTTTGTTTATTATTATTAATCAGTATGATCTATTCCAAAATTGATTATAATTTAATATTAAGATTTTGGAAGAGAGATAAGAGAAGAAAAAAAACAAATGAAATTATTTTCGAGAGAAGAAATAAAACGGATAAAATACTTTACAGATAAACTAATTTTGGGAAAAAATAATATTGTAATGTGAAAAAAAACGGATAAAATACTTTACAGATAAAATAATTTTGGGAGAAAATAATATTGTACTGTGGAAAAAAACTAAAAAAACTGATTTTGTGGAATTAGAGGCGAGGAAGGAATAAAAAATATATTTAGCGTGTTTTTTTTTGGTGGAGTGTGTTAGCTGACCGAACACATCATGGTGGTCTCTATAAGAAAACTCACTGGTGGTTCGATATCATTATTGATATACAATAATCTATATATAGTTTGATACATCTATACTATATAATATAACAAAATCCGCCAAGAATAGTAATATTAATATTTTCCCGCCCAAAACAACACTGCTAATTCTAGAAAATTTCAATATTAGTTGCATTAATTAGTTAAGCCTTATATATGGTATAATTGGCTGCATTAATGAATATTACCTTATACTCTGTCCGTTCCAAAATAGATGATGTTTTAGAAAAAAACAGAATAATTAAGAAACAAATATATTACCAAATATAACCCCTAAAATTTGTGCAGATAAGATTTAATGATATCAAATGTGAGTGGGAGGTTGAAAAGTCAAAGATATTTTTGGATTTACATAGGGGTAAAATAGAGAGAAATGGTAAAAAAAAACCTAGAACATCAATTATTTTGTAATTTGTTTAAGAAGTTAAAACATCATCTATTTTGGAACGGAGGGAGTATATGTTAAAGCATTCAAACCATTTAATTTCGAAATTGTATTTAAAGTTGGTAATAAGTTACAATTGATTTACACAAATCTCGCAAGATAACATTTTCAACTCAAACTCAATGCACTATATCATATTATAATTATTAAAGATTGTGATTGATAAGTATTCATATTCTGGGCTCGGTAATGAAGCCCAATTGATTTTTCTCCAGGAATGTGTTTATATATTGAGGAACTATTGATTTTTCTCCAGGAACCATTGTATTTCAATGTGTGTAGTTTTGAGTGTCGGAGTTTAATAATAAACCTCTCGGTAGTAAAAAAATTAATCCTAAAAAATATCATAAGTAGCTCAGAACAAAACAATTAAAAAGATATAATTGAATGTTTCTTGCTCTTGAATTCTTGAACTCTTCCTTGAATCCCTTGCTTGACTCTCCAAATTATGACAGAAGATGTATAAAATTTATCTTTAGGTCCCCCCTTTATAGTTGGAGAATTAAGATATGAGTTGAAGGGTGAAAATCCTCAAAAAAATAGTAAAAACGCATGTAAGACTCGACTCATATCGCATGGGCCGTGTAATGGGCTGGGTGACCCAAAGCTGCATTCTTCTCCAACTTCAATGTCGTCATATTTGGAGGTCTTATGGTTATAATTTGGAAACAACTATCTATACTTAATATAATAACAAAATCCACTGAAATCTTTGAAGTTTTCCCGCCCAAAATCTATTACCAATTCTGAAAATTACAATTTTTGGTATATAAAATTCAACCCAATATAAAACATAATTATTGGCAATAACTTGTCATATATTAGCCTAAATAAATATGATAAAGTTATTTGGGCTGATTTTGTCTAGGACGGAAAAAACATATTTTCTTAAAATTATTTTCTTTTTATAAATTTATTGACTATTATTAATGAAAAATTATTTATGAAGACGGTAACTAATTTTTAACATTACAAATATATCCTCTGTCAATCGCATATTGCAATTTCAGCCCCAATCATCAACATGACTTCTATGTAAGGATGCTAGAGATATTCATACATTAAGAAAAATAAATATTCATTCTAATATATATTTTAGCCTTTAATACTTTTCACTGCACCCGTTTCCATTAACATATAATTTTTCATATCTTATTATTTATTGATTGTAATATTTTATTATATTAAAATTATATAAAAATATAAAAAAATATTAATTTATTCATTTGCACTTACAAACCGTGCATCGCACGGGGATACTACTAGTTGATTTTTACAATTTAGAAATTCTTGAGATCAAGCAAGCGGCCATCATTTTGCCCTTTTTATAGGAGTACAGAAAATCAGAAATCATATCTGAAAGATTTGGAAAATCAGAAATCATATCTGAAAGATTTGGAATGATCTGGACATTCTGTTATCAGATATCTTCAATTAAAGATTACATATTATTGTATATTAAAAGATTGATAAAATCACATCTATTAGTTGGTAAAGCTATGGTAATTCATATATAAATATACACATCATAATTATAATTTATATTAAAATAAAAATCCGATCTATAATGAGTATTGATTTCGCTAATCATTCCAATTATGTGATAGTTCTAAATTTACATGTGATATCATTTTATAGTTGTTATCAACCAATCTTTATATTAAATTTATTTTGTTTATAAGATAATATTTTGGAAATTTTTCTGCAATAGTTCATGATAGTTGTTAAATGGGATATTTCTTCTTAAAAGTCTTGCGTATAGTAAACGTTTATGACTGAGTTTTATCAAAGTTTAATTGTAAACATATTGTAATGATAAAAATGAAATACTACCATAAAATTAGAATTTCAATTGAAATTGATACATGAACTTATTTTTGCAGAAATTAAAAAACTGAATTCCGCTACAATAAAATCAAAATTAGTCTTCAATCTCAGATGATTGTCGGATGAGTTGATTGTCTCTAATCTTTTGCCAATATTTTGAACGGATTGAGACTGTACATGTTATAAACAAAATGTAAAGTTTAGCACAATATATGGACAATAATATAAATAATTCACATAACAGAAATTAAAAATATAGGTTGAATTTTTATATGATTACAGATTACCGTAGAAAACGATGATGGTATATAGATTTGAATTCTGCAATCAACAAACTTGTTTTCGCCATAATCAAGACTCAGTGTTGCTGATATTTTCTTATCTTGATTTGCATGTAGTACTTTAAGAGCATCCATTGTGAAGTACCTATCAAAGTTGACCCATAATAATCAAGGAATGAAGCAATTATACAAATTTGCAGTAAAAAATGTAAATTGCGAAATGAACTATCAAAGTTGACACATAATAATCAAGGAATGAAGGAATTATAGAAATTTGCAGTAAACAATGTAAATTGCGAAATGAATAAGAAATAGAAATACCAGCTGCAAAAGTGATTCTCATTTACTGAAGACCTTATGTAATTATAGGAGCAATAATGTTATTGGATATATTTTTTTTTTAAAATTCGAATTTCAAAATTTTAAAAAATGTGCAACAAATTCTGTTATACATATATGTACAGATTTGTTATTGCAGAATTTTAGACGGAAAAAATATTCGAAAACTTGAATCCCGCTAATATCATTGGATTTTTCAAATTTCAAAATTCAAATTCACATCTATTTATGGTAACTGTTAAAATGGGAGGAAAAAGTTTCAACTTACTAATTTCGGATGACTTGACTTATTATATATATATATATAGATTTTTAGGGAGGGATACATAACTTCCACAACAAAAATGTGATTTGATTTAATTTTTATCAAATTAGCTAGTTAAGGAAACCGTTTCCTAATTTATCGGAGTAAAAAAGGTTAGGTAAGTGGGCCAGCCATAAATTAAAATTTACAGTCAAATAAATAAAATAATTTTTTATTTCCCAAATAAGTATATAAGTTGGGGGGAGGAGAGAGGGGGATGAAATGCTTTACTTCCAGGTATAAAAATAATACATTTTTTAGAAAGTCGGAATATAGGGTTTGTAATTAGTATTTTTCACCCTAATTTTATGCGATAAAATAAATTTGTAGATTCATTTGCATAGTAATTTCGATAAAAGAAATAGCTGATTTATTTAGGTATTGTAGCATAAATAATATTTGGTAAAGATTCATTCTAAAATATTATGGTTAAAGATTGATTTGTATCTTACAATTTGATAATTTTGTAAAGTAAATCTGGATACAACTAATTATTACTTATATTTAGCGACAAAAAAATGCATTCCAATAAATTCAGCAACAATTTCCCTAATTTTGCGAAAACATTACCATTACATATATATGTACCAGATTCGGAGATATTTTAGGCATATATTGTGTTCTTTTTTTAATTAAAAAGATATTTTTTATTACCATATATAGTAAGCAGTTTGGGCGGGAAAAACACTATTTTCCAATTGTAGTATAAATCCATTTTATTTATATATATATATATATGAGAATATAAGATTCGTATTAAAGTTATGACATTATTAAGTATTAAGTTGTAACACAAAAATAAACAAATAAATGAAGAATTTATACATAAAAAATGGTTAGTATCAATTTGCACTCTGAAATATGCAAGATTTTTTTCCCCCCGTTTTAAGCCTAAATTATTTTTTTTAATCAAATAGCAATCTATACTCCGTAGATTTATCAATTTGCAACCTCCGGTGAGAAAGAACGAATATTTAAAAATCGTAAGACCATTTAAAAAATCTAATTTTTTTTATTAAATTCTGAAATTTCATTTAAAATTTATTATTTTCAAATTTATTAATTTTTTTATTTTTAAAAATCCTTGGATTGTTTAGGGTGCACATGGATATTAAGCCTAAAAAAATTACTTTGGAATAGTTTAACATTCAAATTTATTTTTTATTATTAGAGCATAAAGAAATTTAGTATACTCTTTCCGTCAAAAACAAAAATCATATTTTAGTTACTATTAATATTCAATCATGGTCTAAAATCATATAATTTTATTTAAAAAAAAATAATTGATTTATTATTAAGGTAAATATTGAATTTTTTACTACCATATTTATCCATTTGTTGGTAGCAATTTTGTAATGTGAAAAACACATTGTGATGTCAAAAATTGTATCAATCATAAGTACACAATTATAATATATTTATGACATGACTTAATTATTGGAACTATAAATAAAATAAATTCAATTATATAATAAATAATATAGTTTAGGCGGGAAAGATAAAATTAAATAAAAGCACTTCATTTGACTTTATATATACATACATATATATATATATATATATATATATATATTATAATGTAATTTTAAATAATTTATGTATAAAATAACTCATATCTTTTAAAATATATCATATTATTTGCAGATTTGTCATTGAGTAGAGAAAACCATTAGAATTTTGCTTTTGGTTTTTAGCTTGGAAGCACTTTTTCTTTTAAAACAGAAACTGACTTTGCAAACATTACAAAATATGATTTCTCAAGCTATAAGTTGAAAAGTACTTAGGAAAAGTAGATACAAACACCCCCTAAAACCCTTTAAATAGACCTAATATTTTATTAAAAGCACTTTTATTAAATCTGGAGATATTTTCTCAAACACTCCAAAATTACTTTTCACAAGTTATAAGCTGGAAAGCAATTAAAAAAAGCAATTGCAAATACTCATATCTTCCCAAATTTAAAGCTTGCTAATTAACCTCAAAAAAGAAAAAAAAAAAGGAGAAGAAAAAACCTACTAATTAATAGGTCCATTAATAAGGATTCCAAATAATGTATAATCGTAGTAGAATATAGTAGAATGAATTAGATAGTTGGTAGCGTCGTTTCCTACTACCAAATTAAATGTGTATGAAGAATACACTTAAACCTTACTAACTATCCTACTGAGTAGAATGGTAAATAAGGGTCGATCCCACAGGGAACGGCCGAACAGTTTTGATTACGATGTCAAGCAGTTTATGATTAAGTATGCAAGAAATAAATACTTAAGAAAGCAATAATGGGGGGGGGGGGGAGTTGATGGGAAACTAACAATCTATTAGTGACAATTAAAATCAAATAGACACAATTAAAAGAAACAAGTACTCAAAAACACTAGAAGAGATCTTTTTTTGTTTTAGTTTTCAAATAGTAAAACAAGTCACTCTTGATCATGCTTCCCCTTGGTCTTGAACAATTGATGCAACTATTGTTAATGCCCGATTAAATTGTGATTTAAGCCCTTATCTCAAGACTATTAACAAGCTCTAATAGCCTTGTTGTCCCTTAATCTTAGTTAATCAAAATAAGCTCTCCGACTAACCCTATTCAGTTTAACCGAATCCTCAAACAAGCTCTCTTAGATTCAATCACCAAAAGCTTGTTTGCTATACGGGAATCGAAAATCCTACAATTACGGATAGTAATCTCCTATTCTAGCAACACATTCACAAATCCCTTAAAGGGTGATCAAACCAATAATCAATTCATAAATGTGAGTCAATAAGAGCAAATAACACAAAGCACTTAAATACACAATAATCTTGGTAACATTAACCGTAATAATCACATCAATGTCTCGACTCAAGGTTCCACAATGATCAAGGATGAACTAAGGGTGCTAGCCACCCATATTAACTAATTCAATCAGAAAATAAATGGAAAAATAAAGAAACATGATACTGATATGGGTGAATCCAAAGATGTCAATTGGAGAAGATGATCCTTCAATCTCTATTCCAATCTCCTTCCTTGGTGGCTGAATAGTGCTCTCCAAGTATCAAAAAGGCATTCAAAAGTTATCCAAAGTTAGGTTAAATTCGAATGGGATGATATATATATAAGGAGAGAAAGTGCTAATAAGAAATAGGCAAAAACGTATTCAGGATTTCAAAACAGGGTAGTAAATCTCGGCCGAGATGGAAGTGTATCTCGGCCGAGACGTGAAAAAGGATTTTCAGGAATTTTGGGTCGAAAGCTGATCTCGGCCGAGATTGGGTTGCATCTCGGCCGAGACGTGAAAAAAGAAAATTAGGGCTTTTTGGGATTTGACTCATCTCGGCCGAGATTGGATTGTATCTTGGCCGAGATCTTCATCTTTGATATTCTTCAAGAATTCCCTGGAGACTCATCTCGGCCGAGATTGGAATGTATCTCGGCCGAGATCTTTGATTTTGTAATTCTTCATGAAATCCCCTGGAGACTCATCTCGGCCGAGATTTGCATCATGTCTCGGCCGAGATCTTCAGTTGGCCCTTCCTTTTGCTGCCTCGATCGATCCCTCGACTCCGCGGTCGTTTGATGTTCTTTTTCGATCCTTTTTCACCTGTCTTAGCACAGAAACAACACAAACGCATTATTTTGCCCATGAGAATATAAAAGCACTAGATACATGTAATTATGCACATTATTACACTAAAATGACACTAAAAATGCCCTAAAGTGCGTGCACGGAACACGTGTACCAATAGTTAATATGCTAGTTTAGGCGGGAAATAGTATTTTACATTATTAACCCTCATTTTACTTTTATATATATATATAGATTCTTGTTTCTGCAACATCTCCATTTCCACGTTTCCCCAACTTATGGAGAGGGATGTCATCCTCTTCTTCATCACTCTCGTTGTCAGCTTCATAGCCCTTGTCCACATCATTGTTTTTTATGTTGTTGCCCCCTGATCCTCCTTCAATGCATAGAGTTGCTTTCAATGGCTGTCAAGATAAAAATCGTTATAAGTTTATCTTTAAACTGAGGAGGGATTAAATATAACTAATTTTATCAAAATTTGATAACATGGATTATCACCTTCTTGTTAACGTATTGTTCGTAGAAGATCGATAGAATCTTATCATCAACCGTCACCTTAATGACATTGTAAACAACCGAGTAACGTTTTTGGTTTGACTCCTTAACTTGCACTTTGAAAATTCCAATACGATCCTGCAAAGCTTCTTCTATCACCTTAGGCACGAAATTGAATGCCTCTGACTGCATTTATATAAGTGTTAGACATAAATATGTGATTTAGTATAAAGAATATTTGTTTTCAAGAATAAGATAAACATACATTGGCTTTCATGACATCATTTGCGGTCTTTCCAATCAACTGTGTGCACTCATTGTCCCATAAAAGAAAGCTTGCTACACCACTCTCATCTTGCATAAGCACTTCAATTTTGTATCTGATATTTTTGATAAAATGTGAATAACATAAGATCATTTCTTTCGAAAATTAAAGCTACTAATTGGTATTAAATGGTATTATATGTATTGACCTCGGTGTTCCTTCACGCCGCATTTGACACATTGAAAACTTTCACCCTCTTTTATTAATTTCTTAGAACACTTGTTGCATGATAGGTAGCACCACTCTCTTAAGGTGTCAATCTGCCTTATAGTTGCAACAACCCAGAAACATCCATCACTTTCACATCTCACTAACTCAGCCAAATTTTTTACTTCTGTTTCACCATTCTTAAAAGTATCTGCAACAGTGGGAGCCGAACAACTTGCTATAGTTGTTGGTGCGGAAATTGTAACCCCAATATCTATCAAACTGAAAACTTATGTGGACAGTATGTTAGTAAATGTTTATGTGATATGCAGTATGCCTTAATTTGAATATAGGTGGAAACATTTTAATTGTAATTTTACCTCTGGTTGAAATCAGTGAATGGGGTTGTGGTTCCATTAACAGTTATCTTAGTGACATGATATGTATTACAAAACCTGACTTAATCTGCTTCATAATCAAATCATTAGTACATTACAACTTATTATTTAGGGAATATTTAAGTAGAATGCTACATACCTCCAAACACCGAAAGTCGACCGAATTCTAGCATCACAATCACACTGTCTTCCGAATTTGTGTCGACGTAGGGTAACAAATTTTCAATGTAGTCGTCCCAAAATGTGCAAATGACCTAATTTTTTTCACAGTCTTCAAGGGTGAATTCCATCATTTTCCCCCTTGCTGTTGTGATGGGGGGCAGCTGACAGGAAACAACTCATTTTATCAAATCTGAGAAGAAAGGTTTAAATGTATTAGCTAAACTAAAATTACAAACTGCAAAATAATGTTATAAGTTAAATTGTATTAAAGTTCATAAACAGTATTCTTACCAAACAGTAAGAACTGAGACAGTTCTTTTCCTATGTTAAACCTCTGTGAAACTCTTTAGCTGGTAAATTGTAGCCGGAAATTTTTCGTAAAAAATTTCCTCCATTTTTGTCTTTTTAAGGAAGATGATCCTCATTGAGTGATTTGTCGTCTTGAATTTCATTCTATTTTCTGTTACAATGAAATCTTTTATCGCATAGAGATGACCCTCCACTACTTTTCCCTTGAAATTCGGCAGTGCCTGACATCTTGCGGAAGCATGGATCCTATCACCCTTTATAAACACCAAGTAAACAAATTTCATTATTAAAAATTGGTACAAATATAATTTGCGCATATGTTGTAGATTGACAATTTCTTGTTACGTACCTCTCTGTCTTGAAAAACGTATTCAAAGCTCGCAACTTCATTGTTGTTGCCAAATGTAGGAACCTCGTAGTAGCGCACTAGACGGACCTTCATTGCCCACAATGTGATTTTGGGGGTTAGCTCTTTCACCAAACTGAAGAATGCAAGCATCTTGTGTAGCCTTTTTTCTCTTACTTTTTTGTACTTTGTATTTCGGATTACTGTAATAGCTAGGTAAATATAGTGTTGTTGTTATCTGATATTTATAGCTACAGGAGACTTAAAAACTGAACATAAGCACTTACCTCTCCCCCCCCCCCCCCAACAAAATGGGCGTCAGTTCCATTAGTGGGTTACAGAGTAGTGGATATCTTCAGTTTTTTATTACCATGATTATTTTAATTAATGATAACAATTAACCATTAACAATTAACAATTATAATTATATAATGTTAAAAATTATGTTATATTTATATTATATTGTTATAATTATATTATTATTTATAGTTTCCAATTACTTTTTTACAATGTTATTATTATATATTGTATTTTAATAAATTAATATTAATATATTACTATTTTACAAATTATTTATATTTATTTTTTTACTTTGTAGTAAATTATTTATCTTTATGTATTTTGTATGTATAAAAGTATTAGTTAAAATATTATTTCGTTATTAGAAATTACTAGTTATATTCTCGCGTGATGCGCGGCATGTTATTTTATAAGTATAAATAATAATTTAAAATTATATAATTTTAAAATAATAATAATTTTTATATTATTAACGATAATGTAGACTTGCCGAAATTAAAAAAATTAAATTATTATTACGTATACGTATAATTAAAGTTACTAAAACTGTAAAGTTTTGTCACGAATATTTATAATCAATCTAATCATCAAATATATCTCTTGAAAAATAAATAAATAAAACAATATTTCGAATTATAGTATTTTTAAGTCGTATTTTTTAAGATTTACAAATATATACGGTTGTCGTGGTAGAAACTGCTCATATAGTTAACAGTAGTTTGAAATTTGTTTATTATAATTCACATAAAGAGAAATACAATTTGTTATATCTATTAAAGTAGATCTTAACAAATGAAATATATATATATATATGTATGTATATTTTGTTGAATACAACTTACCATTTTTAATGGTATGAGAATATAAGATTCGTATTAAAGTTATGACATTATTAAGTATTAAGTTGTAACACAAAAATAAACAAATAAATAAAGAATTTATACATAAAAAATGGTTAGTATCAATTTGCACTCTGAAATATGCAAGAATTCCCCCCCCCCCCCCCCCCCCCCCGCCGTTTTAAGCCTAAACTATTTTTTTTAATCAAATAACAACCTATACTCCATAGATTTATCAATTTGCAACCTCCGGTGAGAAAGAACGAATATTTAAAAATCATAAGATCATTTAAAAAATCTAATTTTTTTTTATTAAATTCTGAAATTTCATTTAAAAATTATTATTTTCAAATTTATTAATTTTTTTATTTTTAAAAATCCTTATTATTTCATAAAATTATATATTTATAAAGTTATGCTCTACCTTTTAATTAATTTTTATATTTTCTAAAAAAAATATTTTAAACTTATTTAAAAAATTATTTTTTAGACAATTCTAATATTTACGAATATTTTTTTAAATATAATTTTTTTTAGTTAATCTTTTATATTTTAATTTTAAAATTTAAAGTATTTTAAAGATTTTTTAAATTACTTTTAATTTTAATAAAATAATATTTATCTTTCTCACTTGAATTCTTCGCCGGAGGTCGCAAATTTAATATATTTTGAGTATAGATTGCTATTTGATAATAAAAAATAATTTAGGTATAAAATGAAAAAACCTTGGATTGTTTAGGGTGCACATGGATATTAAGCCTAAAAAAATTACTTTGGAATATTTTAACATTCAAATTTATTTTTTATTATTAGAGCATAAAGAAATTTAGTATACTCTTTACGTCAAAAACAAAAAATCATATTTTAGTTACTGTTAACATTCAATCATGATCTAAAATCATATAATTTTATTTAAAAAAATTAATTGATTTATTATTAAGGTAAATATTGAATTTTTTACTACCATATTTATCCATTTGTTGGTAGCAATTTTGTAATGTGAAAAACACATTGTGATGCCAAAAATTGTATCAATCATAACTACACAATTATAATATATTTATGGCATGACTTAATTATTGGAACTATAAATAAAATAAATTCAATTATATAATAAATAATATAATTTAGGCGGGAAAGATAAAATTAAATAAAAGCACGTACTTCTTTATTTTGTAAATTAAGTCTACATGCGTATTTCTTCCTTATTTTTAGGGAGAAATACGATCTTCAATTAATTAGTATCTTAGCATATATATAACAGATTTTGGTGTGTTTTGGGCTAATAGATTTTTAATAAAATAATATCAGTATATAACATAAATAGTACTCCCTCTGTCTCGACTTAATTGGTCAACTTGTCATATTTGTTTGTCCCAACTTAATTGGCTTAGCCCATAAATGGTAAATTCTCTCACAATCTCCACCCTCAAAATCTCTATTTTTAATCTTCACATTTGAAAAAGTCAAAGATTTCACAAAATTTATTTATTTTTAGTCTTCGTGCCCGACGAAAGTTGACCAATTAGATCGGGACGAGGGAGTATATGTTTTGGGCGATAGTATGAGTTGTTGCCAATTGTGAAAGCATTTCAGTTTATTATTAAATAAGTATAGATACGTAAGTACAGTAGGTGTAACATCCAAACACTATTACACTAAGTAGTAGAGCATTTGAAAGATAGACATGATTAGAGTAGAATATTGGGTGGTTATTTTAGGAGGTCCATGACTTTGTTCCAAGATGGACGGCTGGAAATATCCAACCACCAAGAATAAACGCTTTTACGGCGTTTGATAAAATCCTCCATCCCTCCTTCCTCCATCACAAATCTTGTGTTTGGCAAGTGACTTAGATCAGCAATGGTGAAGCTGTCCCCAGCCAAGTACTTGCTACTCGACAACCTCTCCTCGTACACGTCCAGCACTTTTTCCAATTTCCCCTTGCAATCAACGACTATTTCCATATTCGTCGCTTGCCCCATTTCAGGATAAACTAAAAGTTGGAGGACCATTGTGTAAATTAATGAATTATAGTTGTTCACTTCAACTTCCAGCCATTGATCCACTACGGCTTTCTCTTCCAATGTGTTCCCCAATAGGTTTATTCCACCTTCACTTGCACATTTTGCTGCGTAGTACCTCATTATTGCTCTCGATTCTGCATAATTCAAAAGGGAAATTAGGTGGAACTGTGAAACGTAGATTTTATTGTTAAAACAAAGAAAAATAATACTAGTTACCAAAAAGCCTGAAATCACCATCCTCGATAGCAGGAACTTGTCCAAAGGGCTACACATTAATAAAGTAGAAAACGGGAATCTCAATAAAGCACACTCATTCAACAATAAAAACAGTAAAAAGTAGTAGAATAACCTGTCTTAATAGGAAATCTGGTTTCTTGTGTTGTCCTGAACGAAGATCAATTGGTATGAGCTGAAATTGAAGGTCTAACTCCAAAAGACAAGTCAAAACCCTTTGTGGGCAAGCTGCATAGGTTGCCCCATACACTTTAACCACCATTTTTGGCAATGCAACTCTCTTACAGTTAGTTACAGACTCAGATCTCTTTATATATGTTGATGTTCATGTTTGGTTGGTAGCATGGACTAGTACTCCTACTCACCGTTTTATGTTTTAAATAATAACGTTAGTTGGACATTTTGTTTACTGTTTAGTCATTTTATTGAGAATATATTTAAATAGCGTGTCCTGTTTTTTCTAATGCAAAATATTTGCTTCTTTTTGGAAACAGAACTACCATTGTCGTACTGATGTTGTCTATTGGGATCCAACCAATACACACATCTTAGATTCATACAATCATGATTGTGTGTTATGTGAAATTTTTTATGATAATGAATTATTATTTACATCCAAGTATATTACCTATTTTGAAGAAAGATACTACATTAAGTAATATTGTTGGACATAACTACTAAAACATTTTCACATGACATATTAAAAAATTGCAAATAACTTGGTGCATGTTTGGTTGGAGTTGGCCCAAACTCAAATTGATTGGGCCAACCCCTTTGTATGTTTGGTTGCCCCATTGCCCCAACCCCTATCCTATTCCAGGTTGGGGCACTCGCTCCCAGTTTCAGCACCGACACACATTCCTATTTATCTCTCCCCTTTAGTCTAATCTCAATTACGGAGTCCCATCTCCTCTCCCCTCCCTCCCTCGCTCTTCTTTGTTACAACAGGGGTAGGGCAGGGGTTGCCCAGGAAACGGAGTCTGTGTGTTGTGACTGTGATATTAGGATTGAAGAATGCAGGACTTTAGTTTAGGTTCTATTTTAGAGAGAGATAGAGCAGAGGTGGTCAATGAGAGAAGAAATTAATTGAATAGTGTGGGCATATTTGGATATTAACAACACACAAAATTTATTTGTTTTTCTCCTTTGAAAATCTCAAAATTGCCATCAGTCTAACCTTCAACAAATTAATGCCTGTTTTGTCAATAAATTTTTAAACTAATATTTCAAACAAAAGAATCACCAATAATTATTATTTTAAATTTATAAATATTTTTTTTAAATAAAAAATATAATCATAAAATCAATCATCAATAACAATCTCTTGTACACATCACATCACTTTTTCCAATTAAATAATATATTTATACTACAACCACTTCCCCAACCACTCAAACAAACATCACATTTTTACTTCTCCAGTCACCTTCCTCAGTCAACAGTGTCCCAGTCTCCTCCAGGCTCCAACCAAACATATTGTAGATTTGCGAGCAATGAGCGAGATAAATAGTAATGAATAATAGGATGTTCCAATAGCAGAGTATTGAATAAAAGAATAGAAGTAAAGAATTTTGAGTGGCTCTACTCATCTATACTGTACCTACCGTTCAGAGTTAACACTTGACCTGGCCTGGTGGTTGTCACGTACCGATTAACATAAATAACTAGACTCCTTACTTATATAATCCTATTCCTACATCTTAATTATCACTTAATTATTGTTAAATGTAAACACCAATTTGGATGCATGCTTCTGTGTGCACTGAAACCTATATAAAATGGAGATTTTTTCAGACATGCATTTCATTCTACCAAAATAACTATTTATTTTTCCTAGTATATCCCAACAAATCTCTTTAAAAATCTTCTATTTTTATTATCACCAAAATTATTTATTCTCCTATTTCTAAACAAACTTTTTTATGAGAAAAAAATTAAGATAATTAGATAGATTGTATGGGCAGTGACGGACCCAAAAATTTGACTGAGGAAGCTATGCCCATCTATTCGTCTCGTAAGGAAAACATATTAACTATACGCTAAGGTTATATTGTAATTCTTAACAAATATGGGGCAAATTCAAAATAGGCTACAAATCAATTTTTTTTATATTAAGCTCTAAACTTAAAATATTAAATAAGTTAAATTAAAAAAATACATATTTTAAAAAATCTAAGAAGGAAGGACTACCGTTTTTGCATCTTCAAAATATGTTAATAAACCTCAACAATAGTCAACTCTATAAATAAAATTGTCAATTTCAGAAACCAACCTATACTATGGCCCTTTTTTACATTTCCAACCATAACTTTTTTATTTTCTGACGACAACATGTACGAATTGTTATTTTGTTTTCTCAACCTCCAGCTATATTTCCAGTTGTATAGAACATGTGCTTAGCACATGTTTTCTTTTTTGGTTTAATAAGATGGCGACACGTGTCCATCAATTTAAAAAATTTAAAAAATTATTTAAAATTTTAAAAAACAAAAAATATTATTTCTGGAATTAATTTAAAAATTAAAAAATTCATTTAAAATTTTTCAAAAAATATTTCAAATTTATTTCTGAAATTAATTTTAAAATTTAAAAACAATTTAAAATTCAGAAAATTAATATAAAATTCATAAAATTTATTTAAAATCCAAAAAATTAATTTTTTTCATTTTTTTAACCTTTGGCTATGTTTCCGGTTGTATAGGTCATGTGATTAGCTCATATTTTTTGGGGTCAATAAGATGGCGATACGTGTTGATCAATTTAAAAAAGTTCCAAAAAAATAAAAAATAAAAAATTCAAAAAATTTATTTAAAATTTACAAAATAAAAATTATTACTGAAATTAATTTAAAATTTAAAAAATTAATTTAAAATTTAAAAAAAATATTTAAAAAGTAAAAATTTAATTTCTAAGATTTTTGCGCAAGTTGTATGTATTCTGATATAAGAACTGGTCGTTCTACTCGTGCTAAAATGTTGTTCGTGCATATAATATTCTCATGTCATTCCAGACTGTAACGTTCCGATTTTCATAAAATAATTTAATCTATTTTATATTGATGTAAATCAAATCGTGAGATTTTTTTCGTATAAATAAAAGACAATTCATAATCAGGTCATAAATCGGAGGTTGTCAGTAGCGGAGTGGGTGAGTGATAGTTACAGTATTGGGTTTATTCTTTGGGTGTGATTTTTTAAATTTTCAACAATGACCAAATTCGAGATAAAAAGGTAATCATTAGAAATATTTCTTTTTAATTTTTAGATTTTAAATATTTTTCCTGAATTTTAAATAAATTTTTAGAATTTCAAAATTAATTTCAATTTTTTTAAATTTAAAAATGTATATTTGAATTTAAAAATTGATTTCAAAAACAATATTTTAATTTTTTAACCTTTATTTTTTTAAAATATTTTTTTTGAATTAAATTAATTTCAGAAATTATTTTTAAAAATTTAAATATTATTTTTTTAGTTTTAAATAATTTTTGAATTCTCTATTTTTTTTAATTTCTAAATTAATTTCAGAAATTAAAAAAATTAAAAATTTAAATATTTTTTTAAATTCTAAATAATTTTTTTGAATTTTAAAATTTTAAATTGAATTTTAGAAAAAAAATTATTTTTTAATTTTAATTTTTTTATAATTTTTTAAATTGATGGACACGTGTTGCCATCTTATTGGATCAAAAAAGACTATGTGCTAACCACATGGCATATACAACCGGAATATATAGCCGGAGGTTGAAAAACGAAAAAATAATTAGTACAGGTTGTCGTTGGTAAAACAAAAAAGTTAAGGTTGGAAAAGTAAAAAAGGGTCATGGTACAGGTTGCTTTCTGAAATTGACTCTAAATAAAACTAGAAAGTACTAACAATTTAGATAAGATCAATAAATAAATTTAATTACAAAAAAATCTAAGATATAAGGTTTCTATATTCATTATATTTTTTATTATTTATTTATGGATATGAGAAAAGAAGGTGCTAGCTTTTTAAATAAAGTCTATATTTTTCAGATTATTTATTTTTTCCTTCCAAAATAACTTAAATTATATCTTTCATAACTATCATATAATTACTTGATTCCATCGTAGAACTACTAATTACTTGGCCATTGATTTCTATCATAGAACTACTAATTACTTGGACAATTCGAGCATAGAATTATTAATTACTTAGACAAGCATTGTCTTACATAAAGTATTTTTGTAGGAAGTCAATTTTAGCAATACACTATTGAACGTTGTTATTTCAAGAGTTGCTAATTTGTAAATGAATAAATATTATGTTTTTAATACGTGACAAAGGGGTAAATGTATTGATATAGATATTGCAAAATCTGTAATGGACATTACATATGTGGTTGTTACATTAACTTAAAGATTTTATGAGGTTCATGATTATGTATGTGAAAGTAGTTTTCCTCTATCTATCCTAAAACGAGAGTCATGTTTAAAAATATACATTTTTTTTGTGAAGATATAATTCTATTGAAATAATTAATTTTCACTTACACGACTTATTTAACTTTTTTATTTGAGATATTCAATCATATGTAACTAATTTATAATTGTTTTGTTTTATTTTTTACCTGATCTAATAAAATGAAACATTAACTTTTGTAACAAGACTCTTCTTTTGGGACAAGATAAATTCTGAAACATAACCCTCATAATGAGACAGAGTAATAATTTTGCACAACATATAGTTGAGCAATAACCATTAAACCAACTTACAAAAAAATAATGTTGTTTACTTGGTTGTTTTTGTTTTTTGTTTTTTTTAAGTTATGAAATACTCCCTCCGTCCCGGCTTAACTTGCCTAGTTGACCAAGTATGGAGGTTAAAAAAAAATAGATTTTGTGGAATCTTTGATTTTTTTAAAAGTGGAGATTGAGAGTGGAGATTTTGAGGGTTGAGATTGTGTGAGAAATTTACTATTTATAGGCTGATAAGTTAAGTTGAGACAGACTGAAATGACAAGTAGATAAGTTAAGCTATGACAGAGGGAGTATTTGATTTATTAAATAACATAAAAAAAAAAAAAAAAAAGAAAAAAAAAATAAAACATCGGCTCCTGCAACGCACGAGAGCAGTTATAAAACATTTGATTTCTGTTTAATTCATTCATTTTGTACTTTGATAAAGTCATGTTAAATATCATCACAAAAGAAAATAAAAGTTTTTTGTTTATCAAATTTTGGTCATTTTTTTTTATATACTATCAAATAAAAATGCGTTTTTAATAAAACAAAATTACGTTAAATTTAATGTGGATCTACTTAAATAAATAAATAAAAATAAAAAATCGTGCATCACGGATGCATCTACGAGTTGAAATAATATTTGTAAAATGAAATTAATAATGGGCTGAAACAATAAAAAAATAAAATGATATGTTTCACTTCTACGTTGTAATGTATTGGGCTTTTATTATTAATGGGCCGGAGGTGATGTTCTCTTAAGAATAAAAACATGTTGGCTTACTTAATTAGGATATTGGTCATAATCTATACTATATAATATAACAAAATCCGCCAAGAATAGTAATATCAACATTTTCCCGCCCAAAACAACACTGCTAATTCTGGAAAACTTCAATATTAGCTGCATTAATTAATTAAGCCTTATGTGTGATATAATTTGCTGCATTAATTGATATTACCTTATATATGTTAAACATTCAAACCATTTAATTCCGGAATTGCATTTAAAGTTGGTAATAAGTTACAATTGATTTACACGCTCGCAACATAACTTTTTCAACTCAAACTCAAGACAGTATATCATATTATAATTTCCAAATATTGTGATTGATAAATATTCATGTTTTGGGCTCGGTAATGAAGCCCAATTGATTTTTCTCCAGGAAGGTGTTTTTCTGCAGGAGCCATTGTATTTCAGTCTGTTTAGTTTTGAGTGTCAGAGTTTAATAATAAACCTCTCGGTAGTAAAAAAATGAATCCTCAAAAATATCATAAGTAGCTAAGAACAAAACAATTAAAAAGATATAATTGAATGTTTCTTGCTCTTGAATTCTTGAATTCTTCCTTAAATCCCTTACTTGACACTCCAAATTATGACAGAAAATGTATAAAATTTTATCTTTAGATCCCCCTTTATAGTTGGAGAATTAAGATATGAGTTGAAGGGTGAAAATCCTAAAAAAAATAGGAAAAAACGCATGTAAGACTCGACTCATATCGCATGGGCCGTGTAATGGGCTGGGTGACTCAAAGTTGCATTCTTCTCCAACTTCAATGTCGTCATATTTGGAGGTCTTATGGTTAGAATTTGGAAACAACTACCTATACTTAATATATTAACAAAATCCACTGAAATTAGTAACTTTGAAGTTTTCCCGCTCAAAATCTATTACCAATTCTGGAAATCACAATTTTTTATATATAAATTCAACCCAATATAAAACACAATTATTGGCAATAACTTGCCATATATTAGCCTAAATAAATATGATAAAGCTATTTGGGCTGATTTTGTCTGGGCCGAAAAAAATATTTTTTCTTAAAATTATTTTCTTTTTATAAATTATTGACTATTATTAATGAAAAATTATTTATGAAGATGGTAACTAATTTTTAACATTACAAATATATCATCTGTCAATCGCATATTGTAATTCCAGCCCCAATCATCAACATGACTTCTATGGAAGGATGCTAGAGATATTCATACATTAAGAAAAATAAATATTCACTCTAATATATATTTTAGTCTTTAATATTTTTCACTGCACTCTTTTTCCATTAACATATAATTTTTTATATCTTATTATTTATTGATTGTAATATTTTATTATATTAAAATTATATAAGAATATAAAAAATATTAATTTATTCATTTGCACTTACAAACCGTGCATCGCACGGGGATACTACCAGTACGAGGAAAAATAATACTCCCTCCGTTTACAAATAAGTGTCGTTCTAAAAAAAAATCATTTTTTCACAAAACAGTGTCATTTTAGCATTTTTTTACATGTTTATTCCAATATTATCCTTAGCTAAATCTAAGGAAATTTCTCTTTATAATATTAAATAAAGAAGGTTTTGAGAAATTTATGGTAATAAAGAAAATGATGGAGAGAAAATTGGAGGGATGTTGTTATCCATTTTCTAAATTCTTAAATTCCACCTGAAAATCTAAAGTGGCACTTATTTGTGAATGGAGGAAGTAGTTAAAAGAATAATTATTTTTGCATGTTTAGTTAAGCTACGTTTGCCGGGTTTTGGGTCAAATCTGAAAAGGTTAGCCCAAACTCAAACCCATGTTTATTTGATCGGTTCCCTAGTCTCTCAATCTCTTCTAATTTAATCAATCAATCAATCACATTTATCAATACTACTTTAATTATTAAATCAATCATTAATTAACATCCTCTTACACAACTTAAAGCAAACGTTACCATAAAAACCCCTAGCCTCCATCCAAAAAAACTGTAGCCTCCATCTAGATCGCTTCCTCCTTCTTCCTTCATCCTCCAATCATAGGATCCAATCATAGGAGGATGAAGGATTATTTTCTAACATGTTATTGATTTATTATTTTAATTTTATTTTGTCTTGTTTTTTATTTGATTTCATTTCCTCAGGTTTGCCTTTTTGAGATTTTTCCCTGCATTTGTGCATTTTTCCACGTCTTGTGCGGCATCCGATCTCTGTTTTAGATGGTCTTCCAAGCGGCCTCCGATCTCCGGTTTCCTTTGAATTTTTCGGCTATGAAGGTGTACGGCTTTACGAATTTCTTGCTTGTTATGCATGCAGTCACATAACAAGCGGATTCTTTGAAGTATTTTGGAGTTATTGTGGTTTAGATTAAGAGGCTCGTGTTTGAGCATGACTATTACACAATTTCTCATTTGTCTAGAGATATAAAGTTGTTGCTCATTGTTTGACGCGCTTTTCTCTTACTTCTGTCAATCCGTCTGCTTGAGTTGAACCAGATTTCCCCCTTTTTAGGGTAAGAATCTTGTACATCAAGAATTTTGAGTAATAAGATTTATTTAAAAAAAAAAAAAACAAATTTTTTACACACATTGCATCACCTTTTACAATTAATTAACACTACTATCACTTTCACAACCACCCACATAAACAATAAATCAGAACTTCCAACACTACGTTAATCATTAAACCAATAATTAATTAACAACATCTTACACACATTGCATCACCTTTTACATTTAATTTTTTTTAAAGGCCTTGTAGAATTAATTAATATATGAAACACTGCAACCATTTTCACAATCACCCAAACAAACATCATTTTTCACTTTCCCAACCTCTTACCCCAGTCATTTTACTATAGTAAAAAGTGCCCCAGCACCTCCAGACATAACCTTAGGCCCCATTTGAATGGAGGGATTTGATTTGTCAAGGGATTTAAAATGAATGGATTTCAAAATCTTTACATTTGAAATCCATGGACTTGAAATCCCTTGCTTGGATTTATGGTGGATTTGTGAAAGGATTTTCAAATCCATTGTTTGGCAAAACTAATACTCCCTCCATTCCACCCTAATTTGTACACTTTCATTTTTGGTCCGTCTCACACTAATTTCAACACCCTTAAAAATGAAAATTTTCTCACAATCTTCACCCTCAAAATCTCCATCCTCAATCTCCACCTTTAAAAAAATCAACTAAAAAGAAAAAAATAGTTTTTTCTTAATATACGCGTCGGAACAGCTGTGTAAATTAGTCCGGGACGGAGGGAGTACAATATTTGTAAATTTTTTTTTTTTTTTTGGTAACAATTTTATAATGTTTATTGAGTAAAATAATATTTACCTACATCTAAACTAACCGAACATTATTCTTTCCAATTATATATATATACATATATATATACACACACACACACATATATATACATTTTATGTATTATATCCCATATACGTCACATATTATGCCCTGATAATACCACAAATAATCATAAGTGAAGCATTCCAAAGATAATATATATACGAATAACATGATAAACCATTAATTCAGTCTGAAACATTTTTTTTCTAAAACATATAGTAGTCGTTCGAGATATCCAATTCCGTTCACCAAAGACAATAAAATATCTTCATAAAATTCAAGGTATTACTAATAGACTAATACAACCACAACTAAGAATTGATAAGGAAGTAGATCCATTCTTTCTTCTTTTCGTCCGGGAGAGCTTTCAACAACTTGAACTCTTTGGGGCCACCGTTCATCAACTTTCGGACAGCGTTGAAAATCTCGTCACTTAGAAGATCAGGAATCATTGACAAAACCTCATGTATTTCAATTCCAGTAGGCCTATCGTCGTTCTTCTTCTTGCTAGCCACGTAATCTTGAAATGTAGAAGCCATTTTGCTTACAGCTTCAACTAAAGAATCTTGCTTAAGCTTCTTTTTCTTGTCAGACATGGAACCTATGGAGTTCGATGGTCGTACTTTTGCTTTTGATCCTTGTAAAGATTCAGAACTCACTTTTCATGTTCCTCTCCCATAGCTTCACTACCTTCTTCATAAGTTTCAGCACCATGACCTAATGCTCTATCCCTTCCACACAGAATAACAATATCATCCCAATTGTCAATAACTTTATTTGCATGCCTTTTGCATGAGACTGCATATATGTATTAAATACAGTCATGTTAACTATAGCATATAAATGTAAAAAAAAAAAATATACAAATCGTTGCTAATCTCAAAACTGACTTTTTTGCAGAAACAGAGCATAATCTAGTCATGAGAGAGGGCAGCAGACAACAAATTTAGGACTAACATACAATCAAAATATGAGCAGCAACACAACAACATAATCGAATATCAATATACCATAAGAAAATTATATGCAATAAACCCCATAATTAGCAACTTAACTACTAAAAATCCATAACTCTCCATTAGTGCATTAAACAAGGAGTAATTATTCACTGAAAATTTCCAGAAATAAAGGGTGAACTAATGGGCAGTAGTCCCAGACTCCAAGTGATGTTACATTTACTTGTTGACTTTATTTATTTATAATTATTTTCTTACTTTGGAGTGAGGGGGTTGGTGGTGCTAGGGGGTGACTGGCCTCAGTCATATTCACTAGAAAATGTGGGAGGAACAATAGAGTTAGTGTAACAATAGAATATAGACTTCATATATTTATGTATTATATCATATTGGGAGTTAGAATAGTACAGAAATTCGAAGTTCAAAGCTACAGACTTATGAATGTGGTAAAATTGCCCACAAAAATAGACTCACCAACAAACAAATATCACTCCCAATTTTCAAGCATCTTTCTTCATCTGCTCTTCTTCTCTCTCTCTCTCACACACACACTCCTAATTGTCTTCATCATCATAAATTGATCAGAATTATAACATATGTAATTGAATATTATAGTTGCAGATCATACCTCAAGTCTGTTGTTAATGTTATCCTTCGTCAAGTTCATCTCCAAGGTCGAGTTCAAATATTTCACAGTTGCTTGTAGAGCTTGGGGCTTCCATGTATCTTCGTCACATTTGTATCCTAGAGCCATCTGCTCGGACATGATAGTTGCTAAGTGACTATCCATTTGCTTATTTCAGGACACGTATGGTTGCTTGTACTTGAATGCTGTAAACATAAATATGTAAGTCAAACATACAAGAAACTCAATCGAATATGTTATTACATAAATATAAAAAATTAGGATTACCTTCAACATGTCCACTCGAAGTATCTCCACCTGAAACTCTAGCTTTTGCTCATTTTTTCATGTTTCTAGTCTTGAGAACATTAGATTTATGAGAATAAGAAGATATAATTATAAATCATTAATCAAGATCTACTTAACTGAAATCTAAACTAAGCACATAGAAAGGCAATACATTAATCAAGTAAAAGTCTCATGGCAACTTAAACAAATCAACAAATCCACCACAATATTTTGCAAGCCATCAAATGAAAAGTCTTAACACAAAAAATACATCATAATCTTTTAACATTGAATTAAAAGAAAGAAAGAGAAAAAGATTGAACTTAACAAACATTTTTAAGACAATTTAAGTGAACTATGCTCGCCGAGCTTGATATTCCTCAAACATTTGTTGAGCTGCATTATCCCGAAATGTTGTCGATTTATGAGTAGTCCTAACTACTATAACTTGGTCTTCATCATTAGAAGAATCATCATCATCATCAGTTATAGTCTGATTGGCCAAGTCTTGATCAACCTCGGGCAACAAAGGATCAATGGGCATCTCATCACGTACAAAATTATGAAAAATACAACATGCATTGATGATTCTAATTTGAGTCTTCACATCATAAAAGCTCGTTGTCCGCAAAATAGCCATCTTTTCTTTAGCAAACCAAAAGCTCTTTCAATTGCATTTCTTGCAAAAGAGTGTCGGAGGTTGAACAACCCTTTGTAATTTCTAGGATTATTCCCTCTCCACTCATTCAGATGGTAACGAGTCCCTCTATATGGGCAAGAAACCCCAGACCGTTTGTATAACCCGCATCCACAAGATAATATTGGTCTAGAAAAGTTTGAAAGATATTAAAAAATTAAATATTGAACTTAAATATTTTTCAATAATGATTTGACTCATAAAAAAATAACCTACCCCTGGAAACTTTAAGCCATTAGGTCTTTTTAAAGCATCACGTAACACTCGTGCATTCGAAGCAGATCTCTCCCATCCAGGTAACACATAGAGAAACTTCAAATTAGCCTCACACACTCATAAAACATTGGTACTTATAAAGCCCTTCCTATTCCTATATCGACTGCGATCTTCAGCTGGAACTGTTAGTTGAATAAGTCCCATCTAAGGCCCCCACTGCATTCTACAAAGTTTTATTGTAAGTCTAACACATATATTTAAATTATAGTATATATATATATAACTAATATATGGAGTATTACCGGGAACCCGTTCCACCTCTCAGACGCTCGTTGATTATGTATTTGTTCACTTTGTTGCTTGAGATATAGCTTTCCAATTTCAAGTATTGCACGTAGCACAATATGGAATTGTCTACTTATGGTTTCCGCTGATCGTACAAATGTAGTAGTGGCAGTACTGTTCTTTTGATCATGTCTAAGAACATGCAAGAAAAGTGCTAGATTTCTTGTATTGTCACATTTCTTGAAGCAACCAACCCACCCTCAGTACATAGTACATAACAGAATCTATTGAATGTTCTTACAGTTACCCGTAGTTGCTTAAAACATGTTGAGTTATGGCTTAAAGATTACATCCAAAGCTCCCTTATATAAGCTCTTTCATCATGACTCATTGGGATCTCCTTGATGAAGTATTTATCATGATACAAAGATCCAATGATGCTCACTAGAAAGTTCAACAAAACAGTAATGATTTATGTCTCCTCTTCATCATTTTCAAAATCTTCTCTTACACGTTTTCTGTTACCATTATCCATCGAACCTACATCGAAAATATGTAGAAGCTAATGTTAATGCCTAACTGGATTTGGATATTCAGTTGTAGACTGTCTACATTTACACTGATAAGTTAGTTTATTCCAATTTTAGGCCTAGGCGTAGATAGGTCAATGTTAAAATTATTGCTTTTGGTGGAAAGTCTACTTTTGGTTTGCATGATGGACGTTCTTTTTCCTTAAACTATTGTGCATGCATACACACAGAACCCACAAACAGGACGACACTCGCATGAGACCAACGCTAAGTGTTTCTTAGTGCAGGGGAATTGATTATTATTGTTTGCGGGCAATTTTTTTAAGCATAAGTACAACTTTTTATTCATAAGTTGTTGCACCATGTAAGTGTTAGACCATCCTAATTAGCTGATGCATTTCCATGAACCTTAAGCAAACTATCATAAACTTATGGTTTTCTAGTGGTTTTCTCTATTTATATTCTGTGATAGTGCAATCAAAGCATTTAATGACAATCTTTATTGTTGAGAAATTTGGATATATAGAACAAAATTGATTTCAAATCCTTGAATACCATAGTATCTCATCTTCAATATTTAATATAAAAAAATAACAAAGAAAATTGAAATGATCTTTTATTCTTGCTTATTAGGCCTTTTTTTTTTTTTTTTTGTTCCCCTAATTTTATAAACTTTGTAAGCTTCTCCAAAGAGTTCTTTTTTTTTTTTTTAACCCCATACAAAGAAAAATAGAAAAATGAAAAAAAGAAAGAGTTATAGTTTATTTATTTTAAAAAGAGTTATTAGTTAGTTATAACCATTGCATGTCTACTTTGACAAAGTTTTTGGGCAACAGTGAAATTGAATTCACAAGAAAGGGATGAAATTAACACAAAGAGAGGAGAGAGATGGGAGAGAAAGGGGGAGAGAGATGGGCTTTCTTTTTTGTTGTTAATCCCATTCTCCTTGATTTATTTATGTTTATCAAGATATAAACATCATAAAAACATCCCCATCAACAAAACCACATACATTTCATTGTCTAAAGGTTTTTTAATATATATTATCATCTATCAGATAAACTCCCTACGATGAACCACTAATCTAAACTTAGCATTTCCAAAGGGGGATTCCATAGAGGCATAGAGAGTTCCATTGATCAGAGGCATATGTTAGAATTTTGATCATTTCTCCACATTTTGAGTAGTCTTCAATTATGTGAGGTGTATTCAAACCCATAATTTAACTATGTCATCAATAAAGCTATATTATCAAAAAAATTCACACCCAAAGATCAACATATTTTCATAGACTCATGCTAAAAACCAACTACAAAAAATTCACACCCAAGCAATAATAAAAGATGGCAATAACAAGAAGAGTCACCACAAATATAGTTACATGTTGAGGAACAAAACCTTGTTGATGGCTCTTTCTTCTCTCCACTATTCTTCCAGTCGGTAATTTGGATTATACAGGATAAGAAACAAAGAATTTCCATTAGAACCATATATACAACCAAAGGCAAAATTTCTTTAAAAATATATATACATAGATTCTAGACTCACTTGTATATTTAATTCATGAACTAAACTAACTAATTAATCTATACAGAGAACCCACAAATTTTACAGAAAATGAAGAACTAATCAGGTTGAATGATGTAGTAACCAAACCAATTAATCTATACAAAAGTCCCACAATTTTTACGGAAAAATGAAGAACTAATTAGGTTGAATAGTTTATATTTCAGATTAGGTTTCAGAAAAAGTACAATTTTATCTCTAGAGCTAATACATTTCTAATCTAGAGAAGAAAGAGATGTGGGGACGACGAGGGAGAGAGAGAACGACGAAAGTGGGATAGGATGTTGGATGTGGAGCCTAAAGTGACGCGGGGTATGTCACGGCCGCGACGAGGAGTCGTGGCACCGACCAAAGGTACGTAAGGTGGTTTCGTGGACCCAAACAGAGCTCGTCGCAGCCGCGACCAAGGGAGCGAGAAGCAGGGGCCTTGGTCGAACAACCAATCGCGGGCGCAAAGGGATGTCGCGAGCGCGAATGTTAATTTTGATGATACGCCTCGTCGGGCGCGAACCGAGGTCACAATCGACGGCTAAAACTTGGGGGACAAGTTTTGGAGTCATTATAAATAGTTGTATCCTTCTCCAGTCATTGTATTCCGAAAATCATCATATTTAGTGCATATCCTGGCTTAGTATCGCCCCAAGAAGTAGTTACGCTACGTAACAAACTGGATTACCAAATTCGTGTGTTCTTATGTGATCAATTATTCTTTTCTCCTTTCATTTATCTTGTCGTTTCGTGGTTGTGAGTGGGTCTAATTCCCAACAACTGGTATCAAGAGCATCATGTTTATTTCCTGGGAGAATTCACGATAAACGACGACAAGATTTCAGTGGAGAGGTTCGATGGAACTGATTATGGCTTTTGGAGGATGCAAATTGAAGATTAGCTCTATGGTAAGGATTTGCACCAGCCCCTCAAGGAGAAGCCCGAGAAGATGTCTGTGGAGGAATGGGAGTTATTGGACAGGAAAGCGATGAGTGTTGTGCGTTTGTCGTTGTCCAAGCAAGTGGCTTACCATACCACAGGCGCGAAGACTACACAGGAGATGCTGAAAACCTTGCAGGAGATGTATCAAAAATCATCGACGATGAACAAAGTCGTTTAATCTGAGAATGGCAGAGGGAACACCGGTACAACAGCACCTGAATGAGTTCAACATGCCAACCTCACAGTTGGACTCGATGGAGATTAAATTTGAAGATGAGATTCGGGCCCTAATTATGCTATCGTCCCTGCTAGACAGTTGGGCCAGTACAGTGACAATCGTTAGTGCCACAGACGTTACGCTGAAGTTTGACAAGGTGAGGGATTTGATGATTGGGGAAGAGATTCGTAGGAACGAATCAGGATCAGGATCCTCCTCAAGGTCAACACTAAACACCGAGAACAGAGGCAGACTAAAGGAAAGGCAGTTTAGGGGGAGGTCAAAATTCAGAGGGAAGAGTCAGACAAAGAAGGACGTGAGTTCTGTGAAGTGATGGAACTGTGACGAGCTCGGTCACTTCAAACACCAGTGCAAGGCGTCGAAAAAGAACAAGAGGGAACAGATAGACAAGAAGACAACAAACGCAGCCATGGACGAAGATGATGGCGATGCGTTGGTCTTGAGTGTGTGTAGTCCCATGGAATCTTGGGACTTAGATTCCGGCGCGTCATTCCATTCCTGTGGTAATAATCGGTATTATGCAAGATTACATTTCTGGCGATTTTGGACAGGTATATCTGGCGGATGATGAACCCCTGAAAATCGTGGGAAAGGGAAACGTAAAGATTGAGACATCAAACGGATCAAAATTGATGTTAAATGGAGTGAGACATATCCCTGGATTGAATAGAAACTTACTTTCAGTTGGACAGCTTGACAAGGAAGGTTACGTGGTAACGTTCGGCTGTAGCAATTGAAAAATTACCAAAGGAGCCATTGTAGTAGCTCGGGGCAAGAAGAAAGGAACGCTATACATGACTAGCAATTCGCAGGATTCCCTTGACCTTGCGAATGGTAATAGTGATGTGGATTTGTGGCACTGTCGATTGAGCCACATGAGCGAGAAAGGGATTAAACTAATGTGTTCAAAGGGTAGATTGTCTGGCCTACAAACTGTGGAAGTTGGCCAGTGAAAACTGTGTATTCGGGAAACAAAGGCACGTGAGTTTCTCGAGGAGGCAAGGCCCTGAAGAAACAGAAGTTAGAATTGGTCCATAGCGATCTATGGGAACCAGCGTTAATGGCATCTCTTAGAGGATCGTTGTACTACATGATGTTCATCGACGATTCCACTCGAAAGGTATGGATTTATTTCTTAAAAAGTAAATCTAATGCATTTGATGCTTTCATAAAGTGGAAAGTCTTGGTTGAGAATGTGATGGGGTAGAAGGTGAAGTGTTTACGATCCGACAATGGAGGTGAGTATGAACTCAAGGAGTTCAAGGATTATTGTGCTGAGTGGAATTCATACGGAGAGGACTATAGGTGGAACGCCCCAGCAGAATGGTGTGGCCGAGAGAATGAACAAAACACTAAATGAGCGAGCAAGGTGTATGAGACTAAAGAGCGGCTTGCATAAGTCATTTTGGGTGGGTGTAGTGAGCACAATTGTGTTCTTAATCAACCAAGGTCCATCGGTTCCCTTGGGCAACCGTATACCCAAGGAGGAATGGACTGGAAAGGAGATAAACTTGTCTTATCTACGTATTTTCGATTGTATTGCTTACGTTCTTGTGGATTATGTTGACATAAGTAAGTTAGATGATAAATCCATCGAGTGTACGTTCGTTGGGTATGGAGGTAATGAGTTCGGCTATAGGCTATGGGATGAGCAAAGCCGAAGGGTAATTCACAGCCGGGATATATTATTCAATGAACAGGTTACGTAGAAGGATAGGTTGAAGAATTTGGGTACTAATACTGAAAAGCCCCGCACTGTCAAGTTAGATGATCTAGACTCGAGTGGGATTGGGAAGTCCAGTCGATAAGGAGGTTCTTGATGTTAAACCAAGAACACCACCACCACCTCAAAGACCAGTTAGAGATCGAAGGCCATCAGATTAGTATTCGCCCTGTAACTACTACTTATTGCTAACTGATGGTGGTGAACCTGAGAGCTTTGCAGAGGCAGAGCAAGTTGGTGATAGATGAAGATGGAAAGCTGCCATGGAAGATGAAATGGCGTCTCTTCGCGTGAATGGCACTTGGGAATTGACTGAGCTTCCCAAGGGCATGAAGGTATTGCACAGCAAGTGGGTCTACCGAATCAAGAATGAGGCCGATGGTAGCAAGCGCTACAAGGCGAGGCTAGTTGTGAAAGCGTTCGAGCAACAGTATGGTATTGATTATACGGACGTATTTACTCCTGTTGTGAAGTTGACGACAATTCACATGGTGGTTGCGGAGAACCTATTATTACATCAGATGGATGTGAAGACGGCATTCCTTCATGGTGATCTAGTGGAGCAGCCGGAGGGATTCATGGTAGTTGGAAGGGAAAATCTTGTGTACAAGTTGAAGAAGAGCTTGTATGGTTGAAGCAAGCTCTGAAGTAGTGGTACATGAAGTTCGATAATTTCATGATGGAGATTGGTTACCATAGATGCCACGCCAACCATTGTTGCTACTATAAGAGGTTTGACAAAAGCTATCTTATCCTACTTTTGTACGTTGATGACATGTTGATTGTAGGAGCTAATCCGAAGGAGTTGGAGAGGTTGAAGAAGCAATTGTCTGAGAGGTTCTCCATGAAGGATCGTGGAGAAGCGAAGCAAATTTTGGGTATGAGAATCGAGATGAATAGAGCGGAAAATTTGTTGTATCTTTCGCAGACGGATTATGTCCAGAAGGTCCTGGAAATGTTTAACATGGAGAATTTGAAGCCGGTTAATGTACCCTTGGGGGGTCACTTTAAGCTGTCGAAGAAGGAGTCGCCGAGTACTAAAGAGAAGCGTACCCAAATGATGAATGTCCCATATGCATCAGCAATTGGCAGTATCATGTATGCCATGGTTTGTACTCGTTCGGATATTGCGCATGTAGTGGGAGTAGTAAGCCGGTACATGGGTGATCCGGGGAAACAACATTGGGAGGCAGTGAAGTGGATTCTAAGGTACTTGCGAGGTACCACAAATAAAGCATTTTGCTTTGACGGCAGAAATTCCGAGCTGGTTGGTTACGTTGATGTGGACCTAGCATCGAACGATTTTGATGGGAGAAAGAGTACGACCGGGTATGTCTTTCTTTATGGTGGTACGACAATTTCTTGGACATTAAAGTTGCAAAAGGTGGTAGCACTGTCCACCACGGAGGCGGAGTACGTAGCCGTGACCGAGGCGAGCAAAGAGATGGTGTGGTTGCAAAGTTTCTTGGGTGAACTTGGGAAGGAGCATGAAAATAGTGTACTCTACAGCGGTAGTCAGAGTGCAATTTTGTTGGCTAGTAATCCGCTTTTTCATTCGAGAATGAAGCACGTTGAATTGAAGTATCATTTCATACGACACATGTTGGAAAAGAAAGTCTTACGACTTGTGAAAATTCTCGGGAGTGAGAATCCAGCTAACATGTTTACTAAGGTAGTGACCTTAGAGAAATTGAAGTTCTGCATAACTTCAATTGGCCTTGGAACATGAAGAAGAAGAGGAGATGGTGATACCGAGCGGAAACGGGAAGACAAGCTCAAGAGAAGTTGAATGGAGAGGGTGTTTAGTCTCTAAGTGGAAGATTGTTGGATGTGGAGCCTAAAGTGAAGCAGGGTATGTCACGTCGCGGCCACGACCAAAGGTGCGTAAGGTGGTTTCATGGAAGCGAGCAGAGCTCGCGACCGCAACCAAGGAAGTGAGAAGTAGGGGCCTTGGTCGAACAACCAGTCGCGGGCGCGAACGTCAATTTTGACGATACCAATTCGCGGCCGCGACCCGTAGCGGCGGTTGAAACTTAGGGGACAAGTTTTGGAGTCATTATAAATAGTTGTATCCTTCTCCAGTCATTGTATTCCAAAAATCATCATATTTAGTGCATATCCTGGCTTGGTATCGCCCCCAGACGTAGTTACTCTTTGTAACGAACTGGGTTACCAAATTCGTGTGCTCTTGTGGGATCAATTATTCTTTTCTCCTTTCGTTTATCTTGTCGTTTCGTGGTTGTGAGTGGGTCTAATTCCCAATAGAGGAATAGGGAAGGACGCGGCGGAGAGAGTAAGAGAGCGACGGAGAGAGAGAGAGAGAGAGAGAGAGAGAGAGAGAGAGAGAGAGATGATTTCAAATGACTCCCTCTTACTAGGGATTTAGAATCCACCCAAATATAGTTGAAAATAATACATTTCAAATCCTGGATTTTTAAATTGGCTGATTTGAAAATATGAATTTTGAAATCTGGTGATTTAATAATTTATCCAAACATATGGAGTGGATTTGACGATGAATTTATAAATCCATATCACAAATTCCTCCATCCAAATAGGGCCTTAGGGCATTTTTTTTTTTTTTAATCTCAACCTGCTATATAACTCATAAAGCTGTTTTGTACATGTAATCAAGTAATACAAGTTTATCTAAATCGGAAGTTTGGGAATCCTAATGCATCTAATTGTACATGTCCCCCTATTCTATTACATTCTTCAATTGTTACAAAAGTCTTTCTGCGATTTTGCTTGATGGCTTCGTTGGCCAACAGATCCGCAATTTTTTTGCCTTCCCTGTGGATATGAGAAACAAATACTGTCGCGCTCATTCGCAGCTTCTCGAATTCTGCCAATAGGCTTTGATATTGCCAGTTTCCGGGGTGAACCTGTTTTAGCATATAAACTATAGACAAGGCGTCTATTTCAATCCACACTTTCTTGAATTTAAGCTTTATACATAATTTCAGCCCCTCCACAATTGCTTTTAATTCCGCAAAAATGTTATCACAAAAATGAATGAATTCAAAAACACCAGCCACAAACTGTGACTTGTTGTTACGGATAATTCCCCCCGCCCCCTCTCTCTCTTCCCCCCCCCCCCCCCCGGCGGCCCCAATTCCTGGATTTCCTTTCGCAGCTCCATCAGTATTGAGTTTAACCCAATCATCATTTGGAGGTTCCCACTTAACCAAAAGGGGCAGCTTTGTTTTGGCCCTTGTAATTCCAAACCCCCATTTTTTGCTATGTGCCAATACCCTTCCCAAAATCCTACCGGCATCAGATTTGCTAAAGAGAGGTGTCTTAGCATCTCAAACACCATGGAAGTAATTCTGGAAGGAGTAGTATCAATGTTCTGAAATTTTTTCAGATTCCTGCTTTTCCAGATCTGCCAACATATTAACAAAGGCAGCGTGACCCTGATGTGTTCCCGGCAATGATGCCTTTGGAACCATAAACCAAACAACTGAAATAAAGATGAGTTACAAGGAATTTGAAACTGGAAAAAATTTGAGAAGAAGAACCAAACCTGTTTCGAATATGGGCAGTTAACAAAAAGATGATCAGAAGTTTCAATGTTGGCATTACAAAGAACACACATGGACGCTACCTCAAATCCCTTAGTTTTTAGATTGCTATCAAGAGGAAGAAAATTGTTAGCTAATCTCTAAATAAAGCAGACAATGGTTTTCAAGAGGGATTTGGGCCTCATCATAGACTTCCAAACACCAATAGGCTTTTTCAGTCTTAGTGAGGCCCATGCAGAAGCTAAAGAAAAAGTGCCATTTGAGGTTAACTTCCAAACAGGTTTGTCCGGCAAATTAGAATTAATAGAAAATTTAAGGATGCAATGTATAACATTGGGAGAAAGTAATACAGAAATAGAAGACAAATCCCATGTATCATTACACCAGAAATCTGCCACAGTTTGATTAGTGTCAAATCTATCACAAAACAAGCAAAAATGACTGTATTCACACCATCTGTCAAACCAGAATGATATTTTCCCTTCCCCTAATCTCCAAAAGATATTCTCCTCCACTCTATCTTTAATTTCCAGCATTTGTTTCCAAAAATGTGATTGGTTGAACCCTATATCTGCCACATAAGGGTGGGTTTTTCCTAGGTATCTACCCTTAAGCATAATCCCCCAATTTGCCTCACTAGTTCTCATTTTCCACCATGCTTGCCAAGCAAAGGCCTTGGCTAAGTCATCCACTCTTTTCAGCCCTAGCCCCCCTTCATTAGTTGGAAAGCAAACCTCCTCCCACGAGGCCCAGTGTATTTTTTTTTCTTCCCCCGAACCCCATAGAAATCTGTTAAACAGACTGTGAATACGTTGGGTGACAATTTTAGGCGGCCCAATGATCCGAAGAGTGTACATAGGTATAGAAGTTAGTACACTCTTTAACAGCTCTATTCTACCCCCCATTGAAATTAACAGTTTCTCCCAACCTGATAATTTGCCCGTAATTTTCTCAATTATTCCTTGAAATAATTCCCCTTTAACCCGGCCTTTGAAAAGAGGCACCCCTAGGTATTTAAAGGACATCCCTTCTTCCACAACACCAGCCAAGGCTAAGATTCTTTTTTTTCTATATCTTTTTGTTTTAATCCTACAAATGACAGAACTTTTATTGAAATTTATCTTTTGTCCAGTTGCTTGTTCAAAGTTCTTTAAGAAAGCCAACAGCTTTTGAAAGGAGGTTATATCAGTAGAGCAAAATATGATTGTATCATCAGCAAAAGAGAGGGAAGGAATTTGTAACCCTTTTTTGTTGTATTTCAAAGTGGGATAGGAATTGAATAAATCAGTCAAGCCTCTGGAAAGAATGATTGAAAAAATAGCAAAGAGACTAGGGGATAGAGGGTCACCTTGTCTTAGACCCCTAGTGGATTTGAAAAAACCGTGAGGAGACCCATTAATAAGAATTGAAAACCAAGAATGTTCTATGTTGTTGGTGATGAGCCTGATCAACAAGTTAGGAAAACCAAGCAAATGCAGAATTTTGTACAATGCCCCCCATTCAGCCCTATCATATGCTTTTCGCAGATCCAATTTCAAAATCATTTTACCATTTTTGCATTCAGTGTTTAAATCAGTTACTAGTTCTTGTGCAAGTATAATGTTATCCGCAATATTTCTAGTGGGGAAAAAACCGTCTTGGGAGGGAGGGAGAATTTTAGACAAAAGAGTAGACATCCTACTATTGACCAGCTTTGTCAGAATTTTGTTCACCACATTGTACAGACTAATGGGCATATAATCAGCCCAAGTGTGGCATTAGCTGCCCTTGAAGAAATTCTGCACAAGCATTTACCAGGTCCCCTTTTATGATTTCCCAACAAAAATGAAAGAAACCAACAAAGAAGCCGTCAGGCCCAGCTGCACTGTTCCTATCCACGTCGAATGGATGACGTGATCGAAGATCGAAGAATGCTATGCGATCGGAAGGGGACACCGGATGGATTCTATTTAATAGGGGGAAAGAGCCTACTTGAGTGGAGGCAGAAAATCCGATCTTTGAGTCGTCGGTAGTTCGATTCTAGAGAAAGAGACCAGTGATTCGGAACTTGACGACGATGGCAGAGACGGAAGACCTTCTGTACCATTCTTGAAATAGGAAATAAAATGGAAATCATGTCTGCCGCTTCATAACAGAGCCGTTATTCCCGGCTGGCACAGAAGTCTCTCGCGCAGGCGAAGGATCTCGATATGAACAGTATGCCTCATGCCATTCCTAAACAAAAAAATAGTTGAGGACGTCCTCCCAACTATTCCCATTATCGAAAATTTCTGAGCTTGGAAAGGCATCCCTTGTACGTACATCGGCTTGTTGGTGCTTCCAGACACTATTGTCCTTATCTCTTCCTCACAAGGAGGGATGCAAAGGCTAATAGTGTCTTCCTCACTTACAGCAAGTTTAATAGAATCAAAAACCACATTATTAAGATCACAACTTTCTGCAGAAAACGTGTTATTAAAGTAATCAACAACAAAAAATTTGATCACCTCAAAATTAGATGTGGTTTGCCCATTAAAAGTGATTTCAGAAATGTGACTTTTAAAATGTTTTTTCCTCGCTAAAGCATGGAAGTAGGCTGAATTTTTTTCTCCTTCCTTAAGCCATTTACAAGCCGATTTTTGCTTCCAAAAAGCCTCCTCTATAGCAATGGCCATATTTTCAGCCTGTCTTTGCTTTAGAAGAAGCAGATTTGGTTCAGACGAGTCATTGACATAAGCCTCTTCTTGAACCATTAAAGCTTGTTCTTCCATTTTAACTTTGTCAAAAACATTTCCAAAAATGGTTTTGTTCCAATTTTTTAAACAATGCTTCAATCTATGCAGTTTGGCTTTGAGATTCATCATACCCCTTTCCCCAGTGGGATGATCCCAGTTATCTTTGACAACATTTAAAAACCCATGATGTTTAAATCATGCATCCAAAAATCTGAAAGAGGGTTTAGGTTTGGTGGAGGAATTGTGAAAAGAAATCAAAAGAGGGCAGTGGTCTGAAGACCCTTTAGAAAGATGTCTAACTTCAGTAAAATCAAAAGCATCAACCCATTTTGCAGAAATGGGAGCTCTATCCAGTCTTTCAAAGACCTTATTAGCATGCCAAGTAAACTTAGGACCAACAAACCCTGCATCCTCCAGACCACAGTCTAGGAGGGCACAAGAAAAGTCATCCATCGAGCGCACCTTAAGACCACCCCCTTCCCCCCTTTCTTTTCATTAGCAGTTAAGATGGTGTTAAAATCCCCACTAACCAACCAAGGGCTATCAAAATGGGCATAATCTCTCAACTCATTCCACAAATCCAACCTACCCAATCTATAGCATACACAAAAGTACAGAAAATTTTCACACCCCTGGATTTATCACAGACAGCAACATCAATAGATTGATCCGAGCTAGCAAGGACACACACAGTTATGGGATTCTTACAAAGAACCCATATTTTATAATTTCTATTAGCACAGACCCCATTAAACCCAAGAGAATGCACCCAAAATGGGTCAGGCTCCTCCTTTTTAGTTTCAAGCGAAGAACCAATATCCGGTTTTTTCTTTTTAATCAAATCTTTTAAGGAATTTTGAGATTTTTTGTTACCTAACCCTCTAGCATTCCATGCTAGGACAATCATTGTTAAGGGGATTAGAGTTACCTTCAGTTATTTTTGCCCCTCTCCTTGTTACCATCAAGAGAGGTTGAGTAACTTTTTTAGCTTTTTTCCTTCGTCTCTTAGCTGCGTTGGATTTGGAACTGGTGAGCCTGCCATCCTCAAAGTCATATTTACTTTGTTGCTCCTCCCATTCCCCCTCAGAGTACATGCCATCAGATAGAGAAGGATTATGAATATTATTATCTAACAAAGCAGGGTTAATAATATCATCTTCAGTGTTGAGATCCTGTAATTTGGAAAATGAGTTCTCATGAACTACAGTTATCTTTTGCCTCATGAAATTAGTAGATTTGATAGGTGTGACATGGTCTAGCCCTCTAATTTCAGTGATCTGATCTTGTGTGCTTCCTATGTGCTCATTTAGCCTTTCTTGTATTTCCCCATTTGTGCTAATGCTAGCCATTTTATTCTGCTCCTCATCAGTGGGTAAATTCTCATTATCTACCCTTTCTGGCCTATTATTTTGCTTAGGGACCCATTGCTTCTCAGTAGCAGTATTATCTATTCCAGTTTTTTTGTTAGCCTGCTCTATTTTCTTTTTGTAGTCCTCACTAAAGCAATTTGTGGTTTTATGACCAAGATGTTTACAAGCAAAACAATATTCAGGCAGTTTATCATATATGACCTTTTGATTACAAAGTTTTTCCCCAAATCCAATTAAGATTTCCTCAACTCTGTTTTTAGTTAGGTCCAACTCGACACAAACCCTAGCCAAACTAGGTCTGGAGCGGTCAGTCGTTGGTTCATCAATCCTTAAAGGATTTCCTATCAATGTAGCAATACCGTAAAGGGTTTTTTTTTATCAAAAAGATGTAGGGGGAGTTCCGAAAACGAAATCCATACAGGAACAATCGGAGATTCTGACTTTGTGTCAAACTCCGGAGTCCATTTAAAGACGCGCATGGGAAATCCTCCCACATGCACCAATTGTTTAGCCCATAAACGTTGAAAATCCTCTTCATTATATAGTTTAATCATTATGTGTTTGAAGTTGATCGCCCAATGAAAACAACTCCTTTAAATCCAAAGCTAGCAAGCTGAGATCTAATCAATTTAAAAGGCGGAGATCCATTCGAGAACTTACCGATTAGCACGAATCAACAGGCCTCCGTCAATATCTCCGTCTCTCTTGGGGGGAAATTGATTATTGGTGTGCCCCTGTACACCCCCGGCGTTCCCATTGCTTCAGATCCGAGGTCGCTGAAAAGCTTTTTCGCATATCTCAACTCTTGAATCTCAGGTACGGATTTCCCCGCAGCAACCGACAAAAAGGATTTTGGGGCCATATGAGAGGAAGGCAGTTTTGGGTGGCTTAGAGAAGGAGGTTAATAGAGAGTTTCCCCCCTCCGCCGTCAGCGGGAAGGGAAACCGCCATGAAACCCTAGCTTCAAAAGTATCACGATGCGAGAGAGATGTAGCGGTTTTCTAGAGAGAGAGGTTTGATTATTGCCTTAGGGCATGTTGGCTTCTTACATTTTAATAAAATTGTTACCAAATTTATTTAGTCATTTGTCCAAAATAATGCATTACTTAAAATTGTTAATTTTACAAATTAAATAAAGGGCTAACTTTTGGCCTAATATGATTAAAAGTTGATGCTTATAAGCTTTATTGTATACTCCCTCTTCTTTTCAACGCATTAATTATCATATATATATATATATATATATATATATATATATATGTTATTTATGTACAATAAAATGTGTTATAATTCTATACGTTTTACTGGTGTGATGGTAAGCACCCCACTTTGCAAATGAATGGTTATGGATTCAAATCCTATGCCCTACGAATTTCACTAATTTTTTTATCAATTATCTTTTGTATGTTTTAATTTATATTTATAATAATATCTATAAAATAATTATCATTAAATTTAATAATAAAAATAAATTGATTATTTGTATCATTCTTAATTTTTTATTTTGGATGATTTTATTATTTCTTTGGTTTACTTTTTTTTTAATCTTTTCTTTTGATTTAAAATTTTTTGTATTTATATTTATTAAGTAATTTTTTATGTATTAATTTATGAAACTAATAAAAAATTAGCAAAATAAATATTATTTAATTTTACGTCTTTTGTTTTATTTTTTATTTATAAGTTTTTATGTATTTATATTTTATTATTACTTTCTTTATATATCAATTTATAAAAGTAATAATAATAATGCATAAGTAAATATTATTTAATTGAATAATTTGGACTTTTTCAATATTTATTTTATTTCATTTTTATTTTATTTTTTCTTTTGGTTTGCAAGTTATATTTCATGGGTAAATAATCCATAGTTTTGGTAAAACAAAGGGCATATGACAAGAAAAATGGATCAACTATCAATTCAAGTTTTGAAAGATAATTTCTATCAATTCATGACCTAAAAGATTTGAAACTATCTATGGAAGACCATTAAATCCAAAATCATTATAGTGACCGTTTGGAAAATTGCGAAACCCAAAAAATAAACTTATCTCGAAGTGATAAGTAGGAAAATATACGTCAAAAGTCTTTCACTACATTATTTTTTTTAAAATTATCGTGGTATATCTTAAATAATTAAATAATTTACAATATTTTTTAAAATATACAAATTAACGAAAAAATGTATTTACATGAGGAAAAAACACATTTTAGTGAAATATGTTTACATGAATTTAAATGTTATGAACTCAAAAAACGAAATTGCGGACTTTTTTTTAAAAAAAGAAAAAATAAATCCCCACGTATGACTTAAAAAAGAAATTGTAGATGTTTAAAAAAACTAACAATATCGAATATGAAATTATAGAAAATTCAAAAAATAACAAATTTCAAAAAATATCGTGAAAGACGTTTACCGTATATTTAACTCCTTATCACTTTGAGATAATTTTATTTTGTGGGTTTTACAATTTTCCGAACAGGTCTTCTAATGATTTTAGACTTATGGGTCTTCCAATGATAGTTTCAAATCTTTTAGGCCCTAAACTGATAGAATTTTTCTTCAGGACCTGAATTGATAGTTGACATATCTTCTAGGTCCTTGACTGATAAAATCCCTAAAATAAATTATACTATTTCGATAACAAATTATATTTTTTGGTAAAATAATTTATACTATATTGAATCCGTCATAACAAAAGAAATACAAATTATCGCGTTCCAATAAACAAATTATACATTTTTGTAAAACAAATACTCCCTCCGTCCCACTTTATTTTGTGGGGTTTATCGGATATGTTAAAAAAAAAAAAAAAAACTGTTTTTGCTTTTAAGTTAACTTTATTAAAGGTGTAGATTGAGGATTGAGATTTCGAGGGTGGAGACTGTGAGAAAATTTTCCTTTTTAGGAGTGTGCAAATTTAAGTGGGATGGAGGGAGTAATACTTTATGGTTAAATAAATTATACTATATTAGATTTGCCCCAATTAAAAGAAAAAAAAAATCATAAATTTAAAGAATTCTAAACTATACTACTCAGGTAAACAAATTATACTTTTAATTAGACAAGTTATACCGTATCAGATCCGCCACAACATGAATGAGAAAAAACAAAAAATAAAAGAATGACAAATTATATTTTTTGATTAAACATGTTATATTCTATCGGATCCGCCGCAACAAAAAGAAAAAGAAACCAAACTTTAAATATTTATGAGTTATATTGGTTGGGCAAACAAATTATATTTTTTGCTAAAACAGGCTATACTATATCGATTTCATCATAAAAAACTACAAATTATTGTGTTCCAATAAACAAATTATACTTTTTGGTAAAACAAATAATACTTTATGGTTAAATAAGTTATACTATATCAGATTCACCACAATTAAAAGAAAAAAAAAAATCATAAATTTAAAGAATTAGAAACTATAGGAAAAATTAGTGAAAAATGACCTATATGTTTCCAATATTTATCAAACTACCTTCAAGGTTTTAGTCTTTGATACTACCCTGTATATTGCAAAAATTTGGTAAAAAATGTGTTACCTGTTATTGTAGGCAGACCAACATGTCATATAATGATGTGGCGATAAGTGGCCGACATCACTAGAACAAAAGAGATCATGTGTATATCATTTTTTGACACCACAATTGTGTCACTAATAATAAGTTTTTTGTGACTACTTGTTGTCACAAATCTCTTTACAAATTATTTGAGACCATTTTAAGTCTATTTTTAGAGACAACTAGTTGTTGCAAAAAATATTTGAGATGCATTTGAGACCACTTTTGTGGTTACAAATATATTATTTGTGTCCGAATTATTGAGACCACAATAAAGTTGTGACAAATACTCATTTTTTTAGACCACTTCACTTAAGTTGTGACAAATACTCATTATTTGATAACACTTTTTGTGGTCTCAAAAGACTATTTTTCTTGTAGTGTGTGGTAGGCTTTATTTTTTTTATGTGCCACTAATATATACTTTTGACATTATGGTTTGGATTATATAAAAAGAAAAATTAAAAAATAAAGTTAAAAAATAATTTTAGTGTATTTTTAAATATTGTTTCAGATGTATCTCAGAAAAAAAAAAAGAAACGTACTAAAAATTAAATGTACTCAGAATAAATGGATTTGAAGGGCTAAAACTTATTTTTTAATTAATGTACAAGAAACTGTCATGCCATTAAAAAATTGGAGAGTTAACTTCAAGAATCACTGGTGATAATTGAGAGCTAAGAAAGAGAGGTTAAAGAGAAGGATCTAGTAATTGGTAAACTGAATGAGGAGCTCACATTAGGACAAAAAAGCATGGAGGCGATGATGGAAGAAAAAAAATCGAGAGGTAGAAGCTATGTTCCAATATGCACTGGCCGAAAAAGAAAGGGAGGTAAATTCTTTGAAATCTGACCTCCAGACGATGCAAAGTGATCTCGGCACATGTATGAGTAGTATTGAAAGCAAAGATCAATCAATTCAGAAGTTTTCCACTAAGTTGGAACAATCTAAACAGGTTCTGAAATGACTGAATTCTGGTAAGGCCACTCTAACCGAACTTATCAATTCAAGCAAAAATCATGGTGATGTCACTAGGTTTGGTTATGGTGGTGAGACTTTCAATGCTAATCAACGAGTTTTTGTACATTCAGGACCTAATGTTGCAACACATGAAGGTGAAGAATTTTTTCCTAAACAAACTAAAAACAATTTCGTGCACACTCATCCTTCTGGCCAAAATAAACATGCACCGAAAAATGTGAGGTGGAATAAGCATTCACAAAACTGTGTATTGCAACATACAAGGCGTGGCTACTATAGAGATTTTCATTTGTTCCAATTTGTCATTATTGTGATATTTTGGGACATATACGTCCAAATTATTACAAAATGCACTTTGATTTTTATGATGGTTGGGATGTTAGAGGAATACCACGTCGAGCGCCTAGAACAAAAGTAGATTTGAAAACCATGCTCAAAAAAAAATATGGGTCAGAAAATCTACTTGTTCAACTTCCTTAAATTAAGCTCATTGGCTCGTTTCACCACTATTTAGGTTGTTGGTATATCAGTGTGCTAAAACAAATCGATCATATTCTGACATCAAATCTAATAAAAATAAGGCATTTAATACATAAACTTTTCATAATTCTCTGAAAAATCTTTATGACTAGTTTGTGATTGTTTTGCATTTCGTAAAAGAAACATATGTTACAACATGCATACCATGTAAGATTTTGCATTAGGTATTTATTTTCATGCATCCATCTCAATTTTATTCTTTGTAACACTCCATGCAAAAGGACAAGTTCAAAGATTTATTTGGCTTACAACTTTACATTCCTTTTCCTTCTAGTTGATAAATACTATCTTGTTTTGTTTATTCCACATCTATCAGACAGGGCTACAGTCATGAAATGATGTTGAGATCAGCTATCGGTCTACGGATCGAAAAGAGCTACTGGCGCAGAAAGTGATTGATCTGTGAAAGCTGCCGACTACAAAAATAACGAGTTTAATTATTTCATGTCGCTATTATTAAATGGGTTATAAGGATCAACCAGAGCTCGTCACACCGGATTTTCCTAGTGTGATTTTGGCTTATGAGGTTTGTGAGCTACTCCACGAGAGGATAAAAACAGTTGGAGGAATAAGAATACCTTGTTTTAATCGTACATATAAGCCTCTAAATCGTTTTGTGCTAAAAGTCAAATAAAACTAGAAGTGGATGTGGAATTTCGTTTTGTTCTTTGCTAAACACTTCTGCTTGCATAATACCGTGGGTGTGATGAGATAAAAATTAAGTTTGCATTTTGTTGTTTTCTTACTGTGTGATTTTTTATGAGGTTATGGATAAAACTAATATATGCCTCGAATTGAAAAGATTCATCTGTTTGGAATTATCGTTTAATTACTTAAGTTTGCACCTCTTAATTTATCACTCATACAATGAGTTTGACTATGAGTCAGTGGGTTAAAAGTGAGGGGGGAGTTATAATAAGAGGAGTGGAATTATTTGCCTAATATTTTATTAGGTTGGTCAATTTTTTTATCTTTGTATTTTTTTGTCAAAAAGGAGGAGAATACGTTGCCGCCGTTGTCATAATATCATATTGAGGGGAGATTTATATCTATTTTAGATTTACATTTATATTGTGGTGTTTAGTCATTTTCGGGGTTTTTTAAAAAAAGGGCCAAAGGGGGAGATTGTTAGGATATATTGTGTTGGCAATATTTTTGTCAAAATCTCATAAGTTAGTTTTATTAATTTAATGAACTTAGTAGCTATATTATTAGTTTTGTTATATTATTTGAATATTTTGCTGTTTATGTAGGAAAATTATCAGTCAAGATATATATCTGAAAAGATATTCAACAGTTTGAGTCTTGATCATCAAGAAAGTTGCGAAGACATAATTTGGAGTGAGAAATTAATTTGAGTAGATAAGTGACCGAGAATAAATCAAACCAAATAAGATTTGATATGGCCTAGTTTCATAACCTTAAATTTGGAGGCTTTATGCGCTTGAGACCATCAACAATATTTAGCATGGTGTTATATATATGTGCAAGGTCGGATTGGAAAAGAGGGCATTCACAAGAGAATTAGTTTATTAAGTTCAAAAAGAGTGGCGACATAATTTATTAAGGAGACATCATCAATTATTATGGGGCAAAGGGAAAAAATTGAATTATTGGTTTGCAGAATATCTCAAATATAGTGACAGCTTATTTCTTTAAGGTGTATTGGTTGAATTTGTCTTTTATTTCTTTTATGATTATATTGGTTATTTAGTTGAATATGTCGTTTACAATTTTATTAGATCAAGTAGTTCGTGCGAGTTGATAGTCGTGTCAGTAAATTTTATGTCGGAGCACCTTTGGGAGAAGAGACTTCAAAGCGGGTTCGGGAGAGCTCTTCCGACCTTCGGTGATTTTCCGTGTTAGAGCCGCACAAGTCGTCGGGAGCCGCCGGACGTTGTTTGTATAATATAGGTAGGTGTTAGGGAATTGAATCTTTTTTGTAAAACTTATTGTCATACGAAGTATCAATAACAAAAGGTCCGAGGGGTCTGGGGGATTCAGTCCCGTGTTTATTTTGGTGCGTGATTTATTTTCCGTTTTCGTATTTTTGTTGCAACATAGAAAGTGCAGTTTAAAAATTACAATATTAACAAATAATTGAGGTTAAAAATTTTTTTTGAGCCAGATACATAAATAATTTGATGATTTTTTTATGTGCTTTAAAATTTATTTGACTTTCTTGACAGACCAACATCAGATAAATTTAAATCATATAATAGTGATAGTTAATTAAGACACGGGACCAATTTTAATTTAGGTTGGGCATAATATAATGGTAGAATATTAATTATCCACATGCAATTGGTGCAAGAAATCCACAACGGCAACTTATAACAGGGATCGAACCGCGCGTTGTTCTGTGACATGTCACTTATTTCGCCTGTTTGCCCCAAATAAGTCCAACTCACCCACAAAAATAGATATGTCACGTATTCCGTCGGTTTGCCCCAAATTTTGGGGTCACGTGACATTTTTCGGCGAGTTTGGTGTTCTCCGGCGAAAATTATCCTTAAATTTGACAATTTTAATACTTACGGGACTAAATTGAAAAAAAAGCAAGTAATTATGGAACTAAAGTAAGTACCATATTTTCTGAACGATTAATCATGTCTACGTCTACATCTACGCCCAGGCATATGAATTTTTCAATGTTTTTGTTATTATCAGAAAAGAAGAAATATTATTTAAAAATATAGTAAAATTATTTTTTATTTTATTTTTTATTTTTATTTTTCTATAATTCAACTCATAATGTTAAAATATATATTAATGACACATCGAAAATATAAAGGCCCATGTACACCACATCAACCATTTATCGCCATATTATTATATTACTTGTTGGTTTACCTGCACAGGACAATTTTACCAATTATTTTCAACATTCAAGGCATTATAAAAAACTAAAAACTTGAAGGGTATTTTGATAAATATTAAAAACATACAAGACATTTTCTCCAATTTTCCCTAAACAATACTACTCAGGTAAACAAATTATACTTTTGGCTAACTTAGTTATACTGTAATGAAAAAAATAAACAAAAAATTAAGAGTTACAAATTATACTGTTTCGATAAATAAATTATAAAATTTGGTAATACAAGTTATACTATATCGAATACACCACAAAAAAATTAATAATTACAAAATTATATTTTCCAGGTAAACGAATTATACTTTTTGGTTATACAAGTTACTATATCGGACCGGAAACAACAAGAAAATATTAAAAATAAAAAATATAAAAAAAGTAGAAAAAATCAACAATAAAAAAATTAAAACTAAAAATTGATAATTAATTTATTTTTAATTATTAAATTGATTCTTAATTTATTTTTATTATTAATTACTTAATATTTGTAACAAATAAATATGAGAAACAAAACAGAAAATAAAGAAATTTTTTAAAAAAAATTGTGATTATTAATTTATTATTGATTAATTAACAAAAATTATATAAAAAAAATAAGAAAATTGAAAAACAAATCAATGATGAAAAAAGTACAATAAAATATTAGTTTATTTTTATTGTGAATAAGTTAATATTTATTTACTAATTAATATTATAAATAAACTATTATAAAATATAAGTAAAAAATAAATATCACAATTGAAGGCCACCAAAGGTTGAAGCCACACCCTTCCTCACCAAACAACACTAAGAGACCGCACCTTACCACTAGACCACTTACCATTATTTTGTATCTAACACAACCTCATTATCATATATAAACGCGCACTGAAATGGAATATATATATAAATATATATATTAAATTAAAAAAAAAACAAAAAAAAAAAGATAAAGAATTGCTCGGCAAGATTGTTAGAGCTGGGGGTCGAACCCGGATCTTCCATCTTCCAACATTGAAGATAGCATGCTACACTGCTAGTAGTTTTGCAATAAATGCAACCCTATTCTAGAGGCGCTAGTTTATTTACTAAAATGGTCACACTACAAGAAATTTGAGTTTTCGTGACGATAAAATTTGTCATATAAAAATCATATTTCGTTACTATAAGTATTTGGTGCCGAAATTTTAGCGTCACAACGATCGTCATGGTATGTCCGTGGTAATAAGTATATGTGACAATATTTGAATTCGTCACTAAAAGTATGACTTTTGATTACGTTAAATGTCATCGTCACCATACCTTATAATTTATAGTGACGCCTAATTCGTCATTTTTAGCATCCAAAATTTGTTATCTTATATTGTATTTCGTCATTAAAAGTAAACATATAATATGACGAAAGCTATTTTTGTCATCAGAACATCAAATTTTGGTGACGAAGATCTATATATTACCTAACTCGTCAAACTTTTGTGACACTTTCATCGTCATAACTATATTCATTATTTTGTCACGTTTATAATAGATCGTCATAAAAGAGTCACTTTATAGTTACAAAATATCTATTGTCGTTTTCTTAATATCTATAATGACAACTCATTACGTCAACAAAGACTAAAAATTAGTGACAAGATTTCACCGTCACTAAATAAGCACAAATGGTGATGATGTGTTTTGTTACAATAAAATTGCATGGAGTGACGAAAATTGCATTCGTCACTAAAGACTTAGATATGCCGACTATATACTTTGTCATTGTAAAGTGACAACTAGTGATTAAAAAAAAAAAAAAAAATTACTGTCACTAAATGAGTACAAGTGGTGACGACTGAAGTGTCACCATATAATTATATAAGTTATGATAATATAAATCGTCACGAGATTTATAGGTATGGTGACACACTCGTAGTCGTTAATGACTAATGTCTTGTGACATTTTTTCCTAATTGTCATCTATTGTATTTGCATATTTTTCCTTTTGAGTATAATCTAATGTATTTGTATATAATATTAAATAAATCTATATACAATGTTGCAATTCGTCATGGAAGAGTAATTATAGACACAAGATATATGTCGTCACATATTAAGTCTTATAGTGACATCTAAATTCATAGTGAAAGATATATTTTTCGTGCCATCATTGGTCACTAATATGTCAAATTAAAAGCAACACACAAAGTAGATAATTTATGATAAAAAAAATTATCATGGCAACCATATATTGGTAAATAATTCTAATTCACTATACATATTTAAAATTTAAAATATATTAAATTATTTTACATTATAAAATGACAAATGCATGAATTTAACATTGCAAAATATACAAAATCTTGTTCCAAACTTTGCTCATTTTCATACTTCAAAATGCTGATGAAAATTCTCTCGCCTTCAGCTTCTTCACCAATGCATCAAAAGCTAACAAATATAGAAAAAGAAAGAAATATGTCAAAGTTTGTTCAATATCGAAAAAAATGAAATGAAATGAAATGTGTAAATATTTCAGAAAGAAAATAAACTAACCTTGTCGATATTTGGGAATTATGCTCCATTACTAGCCAAATATGTCATCACTTGTTCTTGAGTTTTATCACTTGGGTTTTCGAATGTTACCTTTTTTGTGTCTCCAATTTCTACAAGATTCACCATTTTTTTATTTTAATATTTTTATTATGAAATTTGTATTAATTTGGAAAACAAAATGAGCAATGAAGTTTGAACAATTAGAAACTTCTTAAAGATCAACAAAAACGAATATTTCACCTCTTTTCATATTGTTCAGTTTTTTTATGGGAATTTCCTACAAATTATATCCTGCAGTATTACAATATGAATAACTTAAACATTTGAACAATATTATGGACGGGTCCATTTAAAATTATATTATTATTCCCTTTCTTTACCAGTTTAACAATCCAAAGAAATTCCACACTGAAAAAATGACGCATATTGCATCCATAACAAGAAATCAAATATGTCCTCTTGGACGCCCAATTTTTTTATCGAGAGGCCAATCTAAAGGTTCATCTTATGGGAGTAAATCTGTTTTTAAATTATACTCGATTATAAGGCAAACTATGTAAGAAACATACTCACAAAATTACAAATCAAAATCTTATATATTAGACTCTAAATATACAATGTTGAATAAATTTCAATTTTTTACCGGAAACTCAACACACAAAACCATTCGAATTAAAAATAAGCAGCATGCATAAGTGCTCATTAACACAAATTAAGAAAGAAAATTAGAATATGAAGTAACAAAAATACCTATATAAATCTGATTTAGAGTCAGGCAGAGACATTTTCGGGTCAAGAGACCGGACATTAGTAGTTTTGGGCAGCAAATGTGGAGAAAGAGGAGCGCTCGCAGATACGACATAATCGGAGAAGAGTCGCAAATATAGAAGTTCGACGGTGAGATGGAACAGGTTGTCAGATTTGAGAACAAAATAGGTGATATATTTGAGTACGACGGTGAGATTTTGGATTTAGTTGGGAAGAGCAGTAGAGATTTTCGAATTGGGATTGCAGATGAGATCTGGCGTCGGTATCGGCGACGAGGGAGAGCGAGAGATCAAATTTCTTTTTATTTTAATTTTTCAAAACAGAGGCAGAGATTATATTGGCATATCAGCGGCGTAGATTATATTGGTGGAGATATGAGATTTTGGGGGAGGGTCCTATTTCTTAATCTTTCATTTTTTTTCCTTTTTTCTAAACTTTTATGCTTTGTTGCAAAAAAAATTGAAATAATTCAGAGTCCGCCCATTGAAGAAGTAGTTTTATGTAGTAGCATGGAAAACTTTTCATTATTTTAGCTTCAGAATAAATATGGATAAAAGAATTAGGGTAACTAATTCTTTTTTTCATTAACTTTCTAGAATCAGTAACATTATTTTAATTTTGGTATTTTAACTTTTGAAATTCGATAAATGGTTCTCTAATTTCTAAAATTCGACAAATTAGTCATGCCACCGCCTATAACTGGTAATGTCGAATATGTCGAATTTTCAAAGTTAAACGGCCAAGAATATCGAGTTCCGAAAGTTGAAAGGCCAAAATCAAAATGACCAAAGATAATATTCTTAAATAAAAAATTGTGGAACTTAATGGACTAACAAAACTATTATTACATAACTTAAAAATAACATTATTATTATTATTATTATTATTATTATTATTATTATTATTATTATTATTATTATTATTATTATTATTATTATTATTATTATTATTATTATTATTATTACTATCATCATCATCATCATCATCATCATCATCATTATTATTATTATTATTATTATTATTATGACTAACTGAAAAAAATCACGAATTTTGTTTCAATTTTCAAGTGTGACATGAACTTTAAAACTTATCAATGTTGTTCATCAATTATGATTTTTTATTTTTTATTTTTAATTACAACATCAATTATATTTTTTGTATCTGATTATGTCGTCACCACCATTATTGAATGCGTCTTGAGGAGATATTCCATTACCTTTAATTGAGAGTGAAAGATGTGACATAATCACTTCAATTCCTGATTCACTATAATTGTAGCACTAAATGACAAAATAGGTTATAGATGTTAGACAATCCCGCCATAGACTCACAACTTATCCAATTGTAGTGATGACAACACAATTAGATGTTAAAAATATGATTGATGTAGTAATTGAAAAACAAAACATAATTGGTAATCAATATTAATAAGTTTTAAATGTCATATTTTTATTAAAAATTGAATCAAATATCGTTTTTTTTTTTAAGTTAACCCGTATTTATTTATCTATTAAAATTGAATGAGCTTATTCAGGAACTATTAATAAACGAGTCTACAATATTTAATCTTAATTTGTTCATTTATTAATGAAGCTTAAAATTTGTATGTTTGTGTAACTAAGGGCCCGCTTGGTTGGGGGTTTAAGGGTAAGGAAGGAGAATGAATGAAGTTTCATTCTCATTTATGGTGCTTGGTAAATAATAAATAAGTTAATTACTACCCCCATTTTATTAACAATTTCCCCCTTTTCATTCCACAATATGATTGACCCCCCATTCATACTCATTGTCATTGTCATTGATATTGATGATTTGCAACCAAGCGCGCCCTAAGTTGTATTGTTGTCAAGATTGAAAGAAGTCTTGCCTAAGGGATTAGAAGTCTTGGAGCGACCCTTTAATAGAGCCTTGTATTTCTTTATGATGCTTTGTATCAGTATAGTATCCCGTACGTAACATATGGGGTCTATTTAGCCATTTTTATTATATTCCAAACAAATTTTCTTGCTTCTTTAAAAAATATTTTTTTCTTGCAGGAGAAATCTTACTATATAATAAAAGAGAACTTTCTATAAAAAAAAAAGATTAGATATATTTTCCCGTTCATTTCACCTTCTAAAAATAGTAGGTTTAAATCATAAACTAATATAATAAGAGATTTGTATATATATGGTAAAGATTTGTAAATATATAATAAAATCTTTCAAATATTAATTCCAAATCTAAATAGAGTGAGTCTTGTGTGTGATCGTCACACGTGTGATGGAATACACTTTTACACGATAAATTGATACTTTTACAAGAATTAGTAATACTTTTACAGATAAAACTTATACTTTTACTACATTGATACTTTTATAGATAAACGTGATAGTTTTACCACAAAAAGTGATACTTTTTACCTGTCATACCGTGTGACGGTCTCATATAAGTTTTTGCCATCTAAATATTATTGATAATTTGCTATATAAAAAAATTATAGGTGACATTTTTTTCTAATTCGTTTCATTTCATTTCATAAAAAAAAAAAAAAAATTAAATTAAAAAGAAAATAATAGAAAAAATTAAATTAAAAAAAAATTGTTCTTTTCCATTTTTAATGTAATATATAGCAAATTATTCTTAATTTTTCATGACCTTTAACTCGTTATCTACATTGCATATTTTTAAATAAGTTATATTAGAAAAATGCAATTGTTTGTCGGTTATTTAGGTTATATTTGCTTATATAATATGACTTTCATTATTTGAATGGGTGTAAGTCCAAATAAAACCTAAATAACTATTAAGAATATTTTTTGTAAATACTTATTAACTATTATTTAAACTATTAGTTAATTTTTTTTCAAACTTTATTTTTATTTTATGAACAAATCCATATATGTACGTAATATTACAATTGTTCAGAAATAGTAGAAACTAACTACTTTCATTCTATAGATAATATTTGATATTTTTATAAAGAACAAAAAAAATTAATAATAATAACGGAGGAATAGATGTTGTAACACCCATAAAATATTTTTATTATTATATTGAGCTCTATATTTTTTTAGGGTCTAATTATTTTTGGAAACCATGTTCTAGATTCTAGCCCAAGCCCATGATTTTACTTAGGGGCCAAGAAAATATTTTCCTAGTCCAATTAGGAGTCCTATAGCCTAGGAATATAATCTATATATATGGGATTACTTCATAAATTAAAATCACGATCAAACAATCTGATTTTCACTCAAAATATTCGTCCACACTATTTTAGAGACTTTTATTGTGCTACTTTCATCTTCAATCGCTCCTCCTCCGAATAGACATGTATTTCGTTTTAAATTTTGTTTCCTATCTAAAACGTTCCAAAAATTATAAAATTTTACTATGTCGTCTATTGTTATGCCTAAAAAGTTTTGTAAAAATCCATTGAAGGTACAATTTATTTTATATGATTTTTAAACCACCTCATGGCAGAATCTAAAAATCTCTCTGTTCCGATTTACAAAATTCGATTTATATATTTATACTTCTTAAAAAAATTTGATTTTTGGATATGTTGTCCATGTACGTGTGTCTATCATTTTGTTAAATTTTAAAGGTATCCAACCAGTAGTTTTTGATTTATAAAGGTTTTACTACTGCTGGGCAGAAATCTCAGTTTCAATAAATCTGAAATCATAAATTCAAAATTCATAGTTATAATTCTTGAAAAATTCCGAAATTTTAATATGATCATTTTAAATGGGTATATTATCTACTGGTAAATTTTCAAGTTTATCTCTTGTCATTTATAAAATAAAAATTATTTATTCATTACTGCGCAGCAAATCCATTCCTACAAATTCTCAATTTCTTTCAAAATTTACTAAAGATTCTATCAAGCCCTAAATTTCTAATTTCCTCCCAATTTCAAAATTCCATATATATATTGATGATAAAATAGGTTCATGTGTATCTAAGTGGAAGGAAGAATGAGTAACAGTTGAGTTGGTAGAGTGCTTACATAACCTTCAGGAGGTCTTGGGTTCAAATCCAACTTAGACATTTTATTTTACTTTTTTTACTTTAACTTTATATGTTAAATATATTAAGTATAAATAATCCCCAAATGAGTAACAACTAAGTTGGTAGATTGGATATTTGTTCTTTAGGAGGTATTGGGTTCGAACCCAACTTGCGGTTTATTTTACTGTTTTTATTTTAACTTCATATGTTAAATATATTGAGTATGAATTAATTAATAATATGAGCTTTAGACTAATTGGTAAAAAATTGGGGTCTTTTATTAAAGGTCTAGGGTTCAATTCCTAACAATGATTTTTTTTTTTTCCTTTTTCTAGTTCACACTTCTAATATACAAATTAATGAACATTATCAAAAAATTTAAATATCTTAGATGAAAAATTATCTACATGTTTTAATTACTATAATGCAACAACAAAAAAATTATAAAAAATAAAAAATATTTTAGTTATGATATTCGTATTTGTCATCATGTATACCACACAAACATATTAAATTGTGAACGAAATATCTTGCATATGACCAAATATAACATTTGTGACAAAATAATTTTGTTATCCTTTCGAAAAATAATAAAGGTGACGAGTTGGTACTCGTCGTCAGTGAATATGAATATTCACGATGGAGTAGTTTTGTCCCTTAATATTTTTAAACATTTGTGACAAAATTTAATGTTATCACAAATTCAAATATGACAAACTAATTGCCTTTCGTCACCAAATTTAATTAAATATGACGACATCATTTCGTCACACTTACGCACGAGTATTAATAATGAAATATTTTGTTGTCACTAATAAAAAGTGATTGTGACGATGAACATCGTCATAAATTAATAATATTTTTTGTCTTTAAAATAAATAGTGACAAATTTATTTATATCGTCACGAAATATAAGAATAGGTGACAAATAGGAATCGGTCATTAATTTTTTTAATCAATTAGTGACGATATATGACATTGTAACGAAAGAATAAAATATGTGACACTAAAGACCGTCGCTAGTTAGTTTAAACTTGTCGTGAAAAGGTTACCCTCCAAAATTTTGGTACGAAATTCTATCTCTAAGAATGATTATGACACATTTTCAATGTTCGTCATGATATATGTTAATTAGTGATGATTTTTCTTTTAAAAAATGACAAATATAAAAGTTGTCATAATAACGAATATTATTACGACGAAAATTACATTTGTCGCTGTTAGGCAACAAAAGGTGACAAAACTTTTTGCGTCAAGAAGAAAATCGTCGCGAAAGCACAGATTTCTTGTAGTGTCAAGTGCACACAAGTTCTTGCCAATGATTAATGGCCTGAAAAAATAATAGTGTGTTGAAGGAAAAACACAATTAGTGTGCCTTCGTCAAAAGTAATTGATAAAGGACAATTTAGATATTCACTAAAGAATATGTAACTGTGAAATCCTTGTGTTTCACACCCTATATAAAGGGAATTTGATGAATAGAAAACCCTAATTATTCCGTGTCTATCTTTCTACTTTACTTTTCTACTTTCCTTTAAACACGTTATCAGCATGATATTTTACCTAAACAATCCGCCTACCCCCAACTAGACTGTGACGGTGACAGATGTTTCATCAACGATCCGGCTAATCCGACTATTTCTCTACGGTAACAATTTTCTTAATTTATTCCATCACCTTCAACTTGTTTTCGGTAATATTTTGACTTGATTTTAGTTTATTTAGCGCCGCCATATAGTGATATATTACGGGTTATAAAAATATGGAAATACATATTGATGTGCGAGATTTTCTGGGAATGTATAAATAAGAATTTTCTTGTTTTCAAATTCAATTCAATATAGAAGTACAATAAATTGTATATCATCATGTCCTATTTGATAGTTTATTGCTTCAAATTAAGTATTCATCGACATATATATTTACTGATTAAGAGTTATTAGTTCCAGGCGCCTTATTAATTAGTTTCGTGATCAACATAAATTGTTTTATAAACTTATCTAAATTATATTGCTTATATTCTCTGCTATTTAAGATCATAATTTTGTTTTTCGATCTTTTCTCCATGATTTATGGACGATTGTTTCTTATACATAAATTCTATTGGTTTTGGCGAGTGTTCACTGGCTTCAATTGGAGTGGAGCTAAAGTCCAAAGTCATGGTTCATAGGACTATCAAATCATTGTTTGCAACATTTGGGAATTATCATAGGAAATAATCGTGTTTTTCCTGCAAGATAATTCGAAGCCTCTATGAAATAAATTTTTTTTGCTTACAATGAAATAATGTGATCTCTACAACACAACTTATTCTATACTTGATAATTTAAATATTTTGCTCAAGTGTAAGCATGAAAAAGAGCATGAAAGTATTTTGCTCAAGTGTATATCTTCTATGATTTATTACAATTATAGTTTTGAGAAAATTGAGATAGATTCATATGTGTATATATATGACGATATGTATAATCTTGGCAATCATAAAATTTTGCATAACATAGATATGAACTGTCTGCTTAATACTTGATTACTTTCTCATGAAATTGAAAGTTATGACTTGAATTATTCGTATATGCTCTTTATGGGCTTTGTTATGAAAAATTATAATTAGGCTTATATGTTATACTTCTAGAAATTGAATATTGATTGCTTATGTTTTTGTTAAGTCTGATGAAAATGTGATAATAAAAAAAAAAAAAAATAATCATGGATTATACCAAATTAGTGCCAATCAACTACGTGATAAAGTAATTTTATAAAGTATCGAAAAACTTGTGATATATGGTCCCAAAATCTAATTCATAAGAAAATGACTAAACCAACTCATACACAATTTGAATTAATTGAGTACCACACTTGAAAAAAAAATTCCACAAATCATGTCATTCACCGACCCTAAGGATAAAGAATCGTCCAACAAACTCAAAGTCTATCCTCTAATGAAACTGAGGTGACACAGTAATCCTAACTCACTTTGAAAGGATTCTTTAGTTAGAGGACCTCGATGAACTGTGGGTTGCCATAAAAGAAATTTTGGAATAATAGATAATTCTCTACTTTCAAAATTAATCATTTTGTGGAAAGAAATCCACTTACTATACTTCAAAAGGGTCAATAACTTCAATAAGGACATTTTTGTGCCTAAAAACACGTCTTATTTTCTGTAAGAAGAAAATCACAGAAGATATGATATATAAAATGTTTGCATACTTTGATGCTTATACTAGAGAACCAGTATAGGTAACACTCAATATGACCATATATTGGACTGGAAAAAGAAAAATTCTCTAACCTAACTATGACAAACTAAATAGTGGAAAGAGCCCCAAAGCAAAGGGGACGGGATGTGTCAATCCCACAGATATAGCGATAATACATCACAGGGTAAGAATCATTGGGTCCATAGAGGCTCTCCTAATACCCACCCACCATATGGACATGGTGGTACTAGACTTGCTTGTTGTGACATCAAGGTGCAAAAGACACCTCAGCCCCCAAGCGAAAGGGAAAGAGTTGGTAATGAACTTCAATAAATACTATATTTTTGTATAAAAACTGCTAGAGCAATTAACTATAAGAGATACAAGAAGTCCAAAGAATAGAGACTCACTGTATCACCGCATAATAACCATCATTGAATCACAAGTACTAAAAGAACAAAGAATCGTCGAATTCTCTAGATGCCTAATGACATAACAATTATAGTCACAAAACGCTCTATATGCACCAAGAGCTACCAAATCATTGTTAAGTAAAGATACTCGTGTCAAAGATTATCATTTAGGAACTACCTGTGAGAATGGAATTGAATATATTATAATACTTCTAATAAATGTGAAAGAAAACACATCTTAGAGAAATAAATGAGTCAATCTAGTGACATGTACTCCACTATAATTCTGATCGTTGGATCAAACACAATCACCAAAATGAACTTTTGAAGACAGAATCATATGTTACCCAAAATGAACTTTGGGACATTAGTTCATATAGGTTTTGGTACGACTTTCTTAGACATCCAAGTCATAACATGATGATCCATATTTAAGAAATTATATGGACATTCTTTCTTTCGAGTGAAATACAAAAGGGATGAAAATCTTATACGATGTACAGTGTCAGTACTAATTTTATTATAACAGAGTTAATTCTTTCTAAAGTACTAAAAGCACGACCAACATCCCATTCTGCCTCATTAACTGTTTTAGGGCATATCACTCATTCTACCAAGCCTATTATTTGGTAATAAATAGGATCGAGACCTGCCTATGCCTGATATATAAGTAAGACATTCCATTCTTACAAAAGAACATAATATAATATATGTGGACCTATCAAACCAGAAAAGCGGGTCATTAAAGTATCTATGGTTTTGGTAAATGCTTTGACACATTAACTGATCATCACATTATTGTCCACAATAAATGTTGCATCAGAAGAACTCCTAGAAAATATTGTATAAGGGCTCACCACCCTCACTCCATAAAGTCAATCAGACTTATTAACTCTAGAGAGTTCTCATCATAAGGATTTGATGATTATTGCATATCTATCAGGATCAATGTATAGCATCCTTTAACCCATGTGCATACATAAAAATGGTCTCATATAAGCCACCATCACAAGGATATAGATGGAGGATTAGGCATTGAAAATGCGCACTAAAATGTCTATCAGACATGGGACTATGCAATATCACTACAACTTTACTTTATTTGTCTCAGACCCACTGCTAACCAATAATTTATGCGTACCAGTTGGTAACTGGATTTAGCCTGATATTTTTACATTTACGCATATGTGGTTATGCAGTATATGTGTCTATTTGCGTCCCTACAACGCATCAAACTGGGTCTTTAAAGACAACTATTACCCTTCTATTTGAAACCTTTGACAGGCGAGATCTATTTACCACTAGATTGGCGGATTGTCACTTTAATGAGACAGTCTTCCCGTCGTTAGGGGGAGATAAGAAAAAGAATTTTCTAAGGGAACGACGGGAAGTGTTTCCCAGTATGTCTCATTAGGATCCCGACACTTCATAATGTAAAGTGAAGTAAAACGAATTATCGATCTTCAAAGTATGGAATATTTGATTGTTGATGCATTTGTTAAAATCGCTAAAGTGACAAGATCATATATACTAGCTGCAAATATGTCTGTGAGATTAAAAGTCCCCAGCAAGGGGCACAACACCGCAGATAAAGGTGTTGCAACCACACTTAGTAGAGGTGTGGTTGAGGCCGTGGCTCCCAAAAGAAAATGGGGAATGCCACGTGGTTCAATGAACACCTGCTCAAGGAAGGTGGCAGGTATGGCATAATTCGAATCATCAATAAAAAGAATTACTCTCAAATTATCTCTAATTAATTATGTCCATGAATCATCACTGGAGGACACTACGAAGTTTAATATGATTCTAGAGATAATGAGAGTGTATGTGAGTTAATGAAAAAATATTTCACGTGCATTGATGATGTATACATTGTTGCTCAATGAATTATAGAGCACAATAATATCGAACCACGCTCTATTGTAAGATATCAACAAAGATCATATTGGCCTATATTGAATCAATCCAGGTAGAACTCGATTCTATGACAATACAATAGGTATTTGATTTGGTAGTGCTAGCCTTACCAAGTGTAAAGCCTGTAGGACATAAAATATGTTTTGTCAGTAAGCGTAGTGAGAAGAATAAGTCCTGAGATGCAAAACTTACCTTAAAGCACAAAGTTTTCTCACAAAGCCCTGGAATTGACTACGAGGAGATATTCTTCCACAACGGACGTCATAACGTCTTATTGATAAGTTTCCAAAGGATTGAAAATGCAGCATACTAATGTGGTTACAACATATCTCTTTGGGGATCTTATTATTGAGATATGTGTAAGTGTCAGATGGACTTGCATTGTCCAACTCAAGTAAACTAGGCCACGGAGTGCATTTACAATATTAGATTGAAATGCTCACTTTGATTGAAATAAATCTGGACGGAAATTGTATACCCGTCTGAGTGACTACTTGATTGGGAAGGGAAAGAACAACTAGTATTACCCCTATGCATTTATAAAGAAAACGATTTCTTTGTTTGCAACTATAGCAGCTTATGTCGATGTTAAGGACATAATGGATACTCTTAAAGAAATAAGAGATATTGTGATGTATTTGAAATCTAAATTGAGATAAAGGATCATGGGAAAACTCACCGCGTTTGTGGAATATTAATTCCTCAGTTTGCATATATCCAAAAGATTATCAGGCGATTTCACATGGATAAAGTGCAATCTGTTAGCACTCCTATGATTTGTTGAAGTGTGGACATAAGGAAGGAAAGATTCATTTGAGTTAAAAGGAAATGACGAAAGAGCTATTGGGAGATGAAATTCCCTACTTAATTGAAATGTGCGCATTATTGTACAAAAAACTCAATACACTCAACTATGTATTACTTTCTCAAAGAACATGTTAACTATATTTTACTCAGGACAACGCAATATCAATTAAATGATATCAAATAGTATTTTGACATATGAAAAAAATCATTGACTCATATTTGTTCTTCCCATATTAGAGACAAGAGAGATTACAAATGAAATTGTAAAACTCTAAAGAAAATGTCAAATGCTCTCATATAGAGAGATAAAAGGATTACAAAAGAATATGTAACTCCTATATAAATGTTGAAGCTACCCCCTAATACGAAATACTAAATACTACTTTGGTTGGTTTACATGTTGGTTATCTTATTGGTCAATGTAAAGGTCATTACCAAACCGGTTATGTATTACCATGAGGAACACGGCGAAAACTTGAAGATCAATCAATCACAATTACTCAATCGACATCATCACATTACTCATAGATGATGTCGATAGAAGTTTATTAACCTATATGGACAGAGTATTAGTGACTTAAGCTATACCACCGAAGAGCGTATCCGAAGTTATGAAGATGAAGTTATTTGCAACAAATAGATGGATGCTACACATCAAAGGTGACGAGACCAAGCATGTACCGCCAACGTTTTTCTATAACCAGCAACCACATAATATCCTCATGATTTATGTAAAATTGAGGATGAAGAGATTTTCGAAACTCTCTTGATAGATGTACGTATCAAGGGAGAGATGTAGACTTCAGGGGGGAGTCTCAACAAAGGTGCGTTGCACTCTTTTTTTCTTCGATCAAGGTTTTTTTTTCCCACTGGATTTTGTTACTTGGCAAGGTTTTTAACGAGGCAACAAGTTATGCACCAATTCCTCTTTGACTTGGCATAAGGGGGAGCGTTGAAGGAAAAACACAATTAGTGTGTCTTCGTCAAAAGTAATTGATGAAGGACAATTTAGGTATTCACTAAATAATATGTAACTGTGAAATTCTTGAATTTGACACCCTATATAAAGGGAATCTGATGAATAAGAGAACCCTAATTATTCCGTGTCTATCTTTCTACTTTACTTTTCTGCTTTCCTTTAAACATAGTGTTAATTGTGTTTGCATATTTAGTTATAGTATGTGGGAATTTTTATATTTAATTAAAATACTGCCCCTATTTAATTAATTATTTGTCCTGCAATAATGTATATCTACCTTAAACATAAAATGAAGAATCGTTGAATTTTCAATTGGGTGATGTGTCTTTTTGTGGATTTTTAAAATTTTCTTTAAATTATAATTAATTAACATGCACAGTTGTTGTTTGCTACAAATAATGAGAGTTAGTATGGAACCAACCAATAAGATTCTTTTCATATCTTTTTTTTTCTTTTTTCTTTTTGTGTTTCCCCCTTAATATTTTAAAGTCTTATAATTTTTTCGTCTCAACTCGGATTTTTTATGAAAAGTATATCGAATTAATGTTCTTTTTACGATCTTCGATTTGACATCTATTATGCATATATTTTATTAACATATTATTTTTTAAATGTAAGTTACTTATTTTTAGAATAAATATGATGTATTTCATTTTATTTTATTTTTTTGTATTTTGAATTAAAAAAATCAAATAATTTCAAAATAATATATTTTTGGAAGGATAAAATTATCTTCTTTCTAGAAGCTTAAGTTTTTTACTTTAGTTTTTCCTTTTTGTATTTTAAATATTTTTTTTATTTTTTGAATCATTCTGTTTTAAAGAAATTTGATAAAAAAAAAATTACAAAGTTGTTAAGTTTATAGTTTAAAATAGAAAAGTTTAGATAGATTCTTTAAATTACTTTGTTGATTAAATTAATTAGTTTTTTTCTTCTTCTTTTCCGGGTGAAAAGAAAAATTAGGTTAACTACAAAAATAATGCGCTAATTACTTTTTTATTTAAATATGTCACAAAAATATAGTTTAGCATGATGATGAACTAATTAATACAATTGTGGAATCTCATTCTAATATTACTAAAATACTAGGGAGAATCATACATACTAATTCTGACAGTGCATGCAAATCAGATCTAACAGTTGAGGTAATGACTAATTTGCACATACATGAATTTTTGTATGCTATAAAGTGCTATGGTGTTCCGAATAATGAGTTGATGTTAAAGGTTGGTACACCGGTGATGCTACTGAGGAATATTGATCCTACTCTTAGATTGTGGGATTGTGTGAGTACAAGTTTGATCATCACAAGACTTGGTACACATGTATTTGAAGAGAAAGTCATGATTGGAACTAATGTAGGTCCAGATATGTTAATTCCAAGATTATCAATGACTCCATCCCAAGTAATAGTGTCTTTCAAATTTCAACGTCATCGATTTCCTCTTACAGTTTCATATGCTAGCCTATGACCATCAATAACAATCAAGGAGTTTAATGTAGGATTCTTCTTGTTCAAACTAGTTTTTTGTCATGACTAATTATATATTGTTTTTCAAAGAGTTACAATTCTACGTGGCTTAAAAATCTCCATATGCGATGTGGAGAAATATGACACCTCCAATCTTTAATTTTTTCCTTTAGTTTGAATTTTGTGTAGTTTATGATAATTAGATGTGTCGTTATATCAAACTTTTACTTATTGTAGTACAACATATATTTCGTAAAAGTCCTTTACAATATATTATTAATCGCGCATTTTGCTTTCTACTATAATATATATTTACGTTTATAGTTTAGTAACAATATAATAAAATAATATCTAACCTTGTGCTATCTATGAGTGGATATCTAGAGTTCCTCAAAAATTGCAGATTTAGAAGTTAAATAAAGGTCCTAACTTTGGAATTCTTGGTATTTTGGCCCTTAAAGAGTTGAAATGTGGGTATAACAAATGAGTGTTGAGCCAATAAGATGACATTTTACTATCAAAATGAAATCTATGCTCACTAATCACATTTTTAATGTTAATTATTGGTTTCCACCTCAATTCAATTGCAAGATAATTTTTTAAACATAAAATCAATGGTCAACAGCGCAATGTTGTAAAAAGAAACACTTTCACGAGGGCAACATTTCTTTTTAAAATGATAAAACATGGCATTAAATAAGCATGTTGTTACCCCCTCTCTATCAATTTTTTTTTTATCCTTTTTCTAAAATTTCAAAACTTAAATAATCTTTTCATTTTGGGTTTGTTTTCCCGTCTATTAGTAACCAAATTCTTTTTTCGCAATCTTTAATTTAACAACAATAATAATTGTATTAAAATAAGAAAATATATAAAATATTAAATATAGATTTGTATGGATTGGATTATATTTATTTTGATAATATATGAGCTGGATTTGAATAAATAGTTGATTGATTTTTTATGTCACTGCTAGAAGAATTGTCTTTTAAAACAACAAAAAGTGATGTAAAATAAATGAGTATTTGTCACAACCTTATTATTAGAGACAACATATCGTTACTAATTAGTCATATCAATAACTTGAATACAAATAATATATTTGAAACGGCAAAAGTCATTTCAATTACGTCTCAAATATTTTTTGTTTTATTAAAATTTTCTATACTATGACGATTAATTAAAAGCCACAGACAATCTCTTAGTCACGTTGGATTATTTTTTAAGAAGCTTGTTTTTCGTTATGGAATTTATATGATGATGTCTCTAGAGTTACACATCGAAAAGGTTTGAAGATCTTGGAAACGAAGATAAGCCATGTAGGAAGACAAGCACATGGATTATTAATAAGGAAGTTTTTCAAAATACGTAAATAACTAATATTTTAATAGTTTGTAATATTTAACAATTACATATATTTTGTTTTGTATTTATATTGATGTGCAGTTATTCATTGATCTTTATGGTTTTTATGTACATATAATGTACCTATAGAAAAATAAAATAGGATAATAGTGCAAAGATCAATAAAAAACTGCAAGGTAGAATTTAAATCGGGTAATATATTATAAACATTACCAACGGATCAATCCATAGACATACCAAGATATTAACGTAGCTAAGACATTCTTGAATATAGGTAATACAAAAAAGAAATATGCACATTTATAAAATGACATGTATCAAAAAAACATTTTCGCATATCGCGTGGGTACTGCACTAGTATACCTAACACTACGTTATCATAATCTAATAGTTAAAATTGAAAATTAAATTGTCATCTTAAAACGATGTAGTATTAGGTGTGGAATATGGTTGGATGACAATAATTGAGACATAATTTTGAATTGGAGTTGAGTGCGTTGCCATAGTCCAAGAAACAGACCAGAAATAAGGTTGAGTTTATGTAGATGATTTTGTGGGTTTCAGTGAACTTTGATAATATTTTGAATAGTTGTTTATACCAGAATTAGGTCCAAATGATTCCACATCAGATTTCAGACACACTCATTCTTGATTAAGCACATTACAAATATTATATAAAGATGATCGAAATTGAATGTATGAACCAAAAGCATTGGTCCCATATATATACAATGAAGAAACTCCTCTGATTCAAAACCCAGGCCAGCATCAATGGAATAAACCAACTTTTTTTAAGTACTGAATTTCTGCCACTGATTCTGATCATGTACACAAGTATCTGGTTTTCTTATAAACTGTATATCCCAGTAATTATGAAATTAATAACTCTACTCATGTCTTTACAAGAGGCGATGAGGTTTTTGATGGCGGAGGAACAAGAGACTTTGCATATGCCATTGGCAAAGCTAGAATCTTCTTTGGTTTACTAACATATGCCCTCCTTGTGAAATTGTTGTAGTCGTTCGCCTCTATCTCGTCCAGTATTTGACGGTACAAAAGCAACGATGCCCACACCTGCAACACCCAGGATCAACCCATAAACAATCACCAATAACATACGCAACAAATTTTGCTATCTTTGATACACACACAATATTCGTCAGTACTTCAATAAAAAAACTTACTGGCCATCTACTAGCTGAGCTAAGCTCTTTGACGCCATTCTCTGCATCATCAAAGAATTTCCTTGCCCTCTTGATTTGCTTTTTCATGAAATTTCTCCATTTATCGGTTACTTTTCCAGCAAATATGTCTTCATCTGATAGCCCTGCCTGTGCCAACTCATCCTGAGGTAAATACACTCTTCCGCGTCTTGCACTAAATAAAAGAATTAGATAAGAACCAATGTTTTCGTATGTGAATGGTGCGTGTGCATGTGTGTGTGAGAGAGAGATGCAATCCAGATCCTCTATCACAATTGGATACTGTGTCTCCTGCATAGCAATAAGACCACATGCAAAGTACACCAAATGATACTATAGAAGATCTGAACTGAATATGATAATGTATCGTGCACATGCAATCCAGCATTAGTCCAAACTATTATTGTGTAATTATTAAAAGCAAATTTAAATGTATACTCACTCTTCTCCAACATCTCTGAGTATATTGGTCAACTGATTTGCGATACCCAAAGCCAAAGCGGCATTATATACACTCTCTGTGGAAGCCTGTGATTCAGGCGCTATACCCATAATTGGCACGCTCATCAATCCTACAGTACCAGCCACATAATAACAGTACAGATACAACTCATCAAAGTTCTTGTATCTCGATTTCCATAAGTCCATCCTCATTCCCTCAATCATATCTCTGAATGGCTGCAGTACCAATGATAACGGCTAAATGCTTAGAAAGGACAAGTTTCAAATTTGGTAATAGTAGGTAAAAGATTCAAGAATGCATATAAACTTTGAATTGTGATGTTTTAATGAAATATAATTACCTGGATATCAACAGGAAACTTGGCAACGGTATCTGCTAAAGCAGCATCAAGCATGTCAAAAGGGCGCCCTCGGAAAATATCTTCCAGCCTTGCCTCCCACCTATCCAAAGCCATTGGTGTTATGTGTGATGCATTTGGCCCATCAACCAGCTCATCGGTTCTCCTACACCAGACTGTATAATACGACAAATCATATAAAAGCCGGTTTAGAGTTTAGTAACAAGATATGCAAGCCAAATTTTGGAGAGAAACGTAATCATGTGATTTTGTTCTTTTCATTTTATACGGATCATATTTGAGCCAAGCAAGAACACGTTCTCATGCTTCCTCACCAATCTTTTCCAGGTTTCCCGGTTATTGATAGGTGTTTTTGATCATACTATTTCAGTTTCAACTATTTAATGAATTACATGTGATTTTTCATACTCAACATAATAGACTAGAAACCCATGCTCAATCTCGGCAGGCAGTCAATGATGACCTAGCATGAATATAAATTTCAAATAGTAATCTGATTTTAAGGATCAAAAGAAGGCGCCGCAACAGGAAAGCCCGGTTTTCCTGTCAAGATGATGTTTTATATTATATCACAGTATCAATTTCCAAAATTCACCGACTTTTCGAAACTTTCAAGAATGACTAAATTTGGAGGTTATGCAACGGTAGATCTAGTCAAATATTGGTAAAAATAAAATAATAACCAATTTACATTATTGTTTGCTACAAATGAGAGAAGAAAATAAGTAAAAAAAGATTAAGCATCACAGAATTCATTATACAGATAGTGTCATATGTCTAACTCTTCAAGGGTTCGAAAATTTGTCAAACCTTAAAAATGGAGGAAATTTAACGGTCAAAGAAATTAAAGTCAAGAAAAGAGAAAGCTATGATAGTATTATAGATAGGTTTAGATTCACCAGCAAACATCCGTTGTTTGATGCAGTCATATTTCTCTTTAAAAGTTTTCTCATAAAAGTTAGCTTTGTGCATAATACAAAGATTCTTACCATATATTGCCCAAATAGCCCTTCGCCTCTCCGGAGTCATCAACAGGGTCCCTGCCAAAGATTCAGACAAAGATTAGGCCTTGTTATTCTTTATTAGAAAAACAAAACTTACGTTCCCAAATGATACCTTTACTGATTCTTGTTAAACAGAGAATAAATAAAGAGGTCTAACCCAGATAAAATGTCTTGGCATATTCAGCACATACTTCTCCACAACGATCATAAGCTTCGCCTAACAAGCTAAGTGTTCCTGGAAGAACAATATCGGGCTTCACTTCCACATCCTCATTCGGTTTCAACTGTCTCTTAACCAAGGCTGCCTGTTTCAGAACTACATCATAAACCTTTTGCTCAGATGATAAGGTGATTTCCCCGGTGGGGCTAGCTACCATACTTGATGTGAGAGAAAGTCGGTTTCCTTGCTCACCCCCCAAACAGGCATACCTCAAATCTACATTCGTAGAGCCACGATTTCGCCTGTTTTTTGGACCCTTGTTCAGCCTACCGTTGAAGATCACATTTTTGCACCTAGCAATGGACCTAAATGGATCAAGATTTCGGGTTCCATCACGGGCCGAGTCCAAGAATCCAGGGCCACTGGAGGCCTCTGAAGTTGGAGAAACCACCCACAACAACGCAACAGACATGCTCAACCTACAACTCTTTCGTGTGTGGGGGAGAGGGGGGTGGAGTGGGGGTTAGAAATTCTAAGATTTTGTAATTCTATCTGTTATCTTATCTCCTCTCCTTAAATGTTGACCACAGGCTAAAGTGCTATCAACTTTAGGCACTAGTCAATTCTTGTTTCAAAACAATCGTACCAGAAAATCAGCAACCAACTTAAATCAAGCAGAGCCCCAGTTCTTGCACACCAATATTATGGGCTTTCTGCAAAACAAACCAAACATTCAATCTAAAAAGGAAAAAAAAAAAAAAAAAAAAAAAACCCATTATTTCCACTTAAAATTCCATTTAGAAAAGGCATTCCCATTAACAACAGGTAACAGCACCTACCATTAAAAAAATAAACTCCAACTCAATTAAAATAAGCTGAAAATCACTACTCATCAAAATTTCACAAGTAATGGGGTATGAGCACTTTCTATATTAGTCAACTGAGCTACGATACACTCACTTTTGTTGCTGTGCATACACGTAAAAGAGCTATCCGTATACAGCAAAATTCATTTTTTTTTATAACAGAACGAGTTAAAATGGGAAAGCAGCAGATTTCATAAACAATAGAGCATGAAGCAATAAACAAACCTCCAGTTGATTAGCACAAACAAGGGCTGCCGACGTCACTTATAAGGGCCACACAAATACGAAGACGCTCTACAGTCTTCCAGATGTTAAGAAAAGACCCTCTTGTCTGCACTTTTGCTCTCTCGGAGTTACTTTATACGATTGGCATTTCTCTTGCTTAAACGACGACTAGAATTGAGTGATTCATATTTGTTGTTGTAAATCTTCACTTGTTTACAAGGGTGGAAAGGTTTTATGGCTGTCTATTGGACTTTTGCTAAATGGGTCCCGCTTCTGGTAGTGACCCGTTTGGCTTAGTTCCAAGAACCGGGTATCTTGTTTTCTTTCTAACTTGATTCCACCGTGAACTTTTTTTTTTTTGTTTCTTACTTCAGTTTTTAAATAAATTAGGACAAAACAGAGTTGACAGTGGTAATAAGATTAAGAACCTCAATCTCCTCCATAAATTGTAAGAGACCAACTCACGCAAAACGTATTATCCTGAAATTTGGAATGAAGGAAGGCCTTTACAAGTATACTAAATTAGGAGGACAATTTCTTTGGATGCCAAACACCAATGTACTTGTTAATATGCCTTTCTGTTATATTAATATTATCTCATATATACTTTGACTTGTTGATTATTTATTTATCAATATTATATTATCTAATCATTTTTTTCCTTCTTTCATATCATATTCTACATATATTTATGTTATTTAATTTTTCTCTTTGATACATTGCATTATTACAAATTCATCTTACTAATTAGATTTCAACAATTTCCTCAATTCAATTATTTGAATGCATATTTGATGAGTTCAACGTGTAAAAAAACCTTTAAATATAACGAAATTTGATTCATTTCCTTCCATAGCATTTTATCAATGCGTTTTAATATTTTTAATAATATTTTAATAAAATTAAATATTGGTATAAGAACAAAAAAAATCAAATGATTTAATAATTATTGTTCGCAAGTCACATATACTAAAATTAATAATGTTAAGCTTGAGAAGACACAATTGATTAGTTCCTTAAGTATTAGGGTGGTAAGTTGTATTGTCGCGTCTTATCCAAACAAAAATAATTGACTTTTTTACTTAAAATAATTTTTCTTTCCAAAAAATGAAATGAGAAATAAATAAACTAATATAATCAACAAATTATTTTAACTCATATATCTTAACTAAGCTATTCTCTACTGCATTCTAACAAATATGTGTTACTTTTATAAATTTTCTTTAAAACAAAATAATTCTAACACTCCAAAAATATTAAAATATAAAAAAGCAAAACAAATTAAATGATTTTAATCTTTCTTAAATTTTTTATTTTTTTTTTTGGAATTATCTAACATTTCATTTTGTGTGCAAGAAAAAATTTAAAATAAAATATATCATAATCATAAAAAAATAGTTTACACTTCAAAAGTTAATATTTTAATTATCTATACACCTCGTGGATGTCTAATTGAAGAGTGTAAAGAAAAATTAACATGGTATATTTTACATCAAAAACAAAGTTGGTACATAAAAGCAGAAGTTTTAAATTTTCAAGGCGAAGAAACAACAGAACAGAAACAAATCAAAATTTTAATGAGTCTTTTCTGGGAGTGACACGTGTTTTCTTTTTCTACGAAGTTATACGTATATTAATGTTAGTAGTTTTATGTATTATATAATAAATATTTAATATTATATTTGTAGATAAGAAGATCATAATTTTTTTATGAGCCTTTCTACTTAATCCTAGATCCGACCCTACTCTTACTTTAATGGTAAATTGGTATAATTAAATAATGGGGTTGTTTCTAGTTGGAGGATATTGATTAAAATATAGGAAACAACTTCAACAAACACAAGGAAGCAAGATCACAACAGCAACAATATCGGCGAATATTTCTAATAAAAGAAAGTAAGTTATTTTAATGGTAATCTTAATCTTAATAAATTAACAAGAGGCTAATATCAAAATGGAAACCTGCAAGAAGACGTGATCCAACTTTATTATATTACTACGTATTTTTCTATTGTATATGCCTCGTAACTAGAGTTATATGTTACAATTTCCTTTCGTCAAAATTAGAATTATATTTCAAAATTTTATTCATTAAAGTGAAAGTTTAATTTTTTAAGGCAAATTAGATTTAACATAATAAGTAAAATCAACATATAAAGGGGCAATTAAGGGCGGACGTACGTAGGGCCAAGGGGGCACTGCCCCCTAACCCTATGAAAATTTATTATTATATATATGTGTGTATTTTACTCGATTTTGATGTACAATTCTAATATTTAACTTATGTAATTATTTAATAATAATCGATTGATATATTTAAGTGTAAGTAATAGAAATAAAGATTTGAATTATAGAATGAAATGAAAAAAAAAAAAGAAACAATATATCTTGATTGTTCATCTTTTGTAATTGAATCAATTTATTTATTTTATCAATAACATTACTACATTATAATTTTATTTATAGAATTGAAATCATTGACGATCATGTACAGATTTAGGAGGCTGAGAGTGATTGACCTCCTTTTTAGATTTTTTAATTTAATTTATCCAATATGTTAAATTTAGAGCCTAATGATATATAAAATTTAGCTTTTTAGTCTTCTCAGTTTGTCATACTTGGTATATTAAAGTTTAATTTAAAAATTTGTTCTAGTAAGATGAATTTCTAAGTCCGTGAATAAATGGATTTTTGTCAACAAAATTTATGGATATGATATATAATTTTTGTGAGGTTGGATCTTGAGTTGTTAGCTAAATATACGCAAAATGTTGTACACTAGTTATGTTTTGAAAATAGATAATTATAGGAGTATTATTTACTTGTATTTGATGTTAGTATTTTTGAACAATTAAATTATGGATTCCTTTTTAAGGAAGTTATTGGTATTACGTGCTGTGGGGAAGGCAGCCATGTAGGATGTTTGCCTGGATCTCGTAAGCATTAGCAATATATACTTAATTAGTAGTAACAAGACACGTGTAGTAATTAGTAAAGCAGCCAATGGGTGGAAGATAACCTTATCAAATGCGGAGCTACGAGTGGTGCTACGCTATACGCGTCGCTTGCTTATTGGCTGCGCTGTAATTTCACCATATCCCCCACAACTACCGGAGGAAGTAGGTCCCATAAGCTTAAAGTGCCGTATGTTTTGCTCATTGCTTCCTTACGTGGAAGCTCTTTTGTATACCCACTTGCACCCATCTTATATTCGTGCATTTTAAATTATATGTCAAAATATATTATTATTTATGCTTAAAGGTATTATTTTTAATTAACAAATGTATCACGCTTTACTTGTAAGATAAATCGTGATACCCAATTCAAATTGCATCTTGCAACTGGTGCCATGAAACTTTGTCTACTTATATAATTTTCGAGCTACATAATACATTGCATTTTGTCACAGGTGATATAGATGGATGTAGTTCATTTGACGTTTAAAATTTAGAGAATTAGGTCATCCTAAAAGAAATGAAATGAGATAAAAATGGGATGGAAATGTGATAAAATAAGGTAGGTTGTGTATTATAGTAGTCAATTCACTAGGATGTGATGAACGGATAGGGATTGGATATGGTCATGTCCATCTCCATCCCATTCAACAGTAAAATATTTTTGGGCACATTCTTCATCCGATAAAATCAACCTAAAACAAACATCCTCTGAATGAACTACATTACATAATCTTCTTATATATAAAAATAAAATTGTCCTAATATAGAAATCTTAAAAAATTTCCGCCCAAATCCCAACCCCATTTCTGAAAATAATTATTTTTGCTATGTATAATTATTTTTGGTCCAATCAATTAGCATATGGTAATGAATCATTTGAATGAAATCTGCAATCAATCAACATAAATTATTCAATCAACATATATTATCTAATCACTTGCATATGGTAATAAATCATTCGGATCAAATCAGCAATATAAAATACGAAAAAAAATATGAAAAATTGCATATGACAATCAATCAACACAAATTATCCAATCACTTGCATATTAATATAACGATTTGAAATCTCCCTGTTTGGTAATAACTTCTACAAATATGGAAAAAAAATTGCATATGATAATCAATCAACATAAATTATCCAATTACTTGCATATAAATATGTTAATAACATAAATCAAGTAAGTTTTGCATATATTTGTAAGAATTATATCTATCTTCAGGGTTAGTAAGATTACTTATTTTATCCAGCGGCTACCTATTTGTGCATCTAATTAATTAGGCGAACATTTTTTAAATCGATGGTGTCGTTGGCGATTTCAAACATCGTCAGCCACAATCAATGGTGTCGGTTTATGATCGATTTTGTTCAACGCATACTATTAGCATAGACGAGGGTTTCGATTTAACTAATTTTCTGAATTTAGAGACATAATACTTTAGATTATATCTCTGTTAGAGGACAATCATATAGGTTGTTCAATAATAAATTAAATTTAGGAGAATATCACCTATAAGAGTGGACTGAGCAATTGAGGTCGCGGCGAAGGTCAGCAGAGTCGCAGCAATCGTGCCGAAATTATCGATGCACGTCGGAGTCAACATTTTTTGGCTATGCGTCTGAAATAGATATGGCGCTGCGACAAGGTTGGGATCCTTCTTCAACGGGTGGCGTGTTGGAATAAGTTGAGGGCTGAACATTTCTCGATCTTCGTCGGCGTCAGTTTGATGGTCGCGACTTGGGTCGCGGTTTTGGGAGTGGGAAGTGGGTTTAGGTGTTACCCTTAATCTATGGTGACTTTTCATTTACTAGATTAATGGGTATATTTTGGAGATGCAATATTATTAAATTTGAAATTCTTGCATTTAAGTAGTAAATTTAAAAAATGCTTTGTATGTATTTATAATTTTAAATACATTTGGGACGTGAATCAGATACAAACAATTATATATAATGTTTGACAAACACTTTTTTATTATAATTTTAATGTATAAAAGAAAATTGTTCTAAAATAGTTTAAAATATTTACACATTATTTGTCTTTATTTGTAATGATGGACGTATTTTGAGAATTGAATGTAGAATTTTGAATCTAAGTAAGATCAACGCAGATTTTGGTTGCAATCGTTTGAGACGTCTTAGACATTTTGGACAACATCGTTGCATTTTCACTACGGCGGCGGTGCCCGTAGTTGAAGAGGGAGTTGACCGCTCATTTCCCGTGGCGCCAATAGTGTTGTAGTTGTATATTGGTTGAAATGTTGAGATTTTAGGTTACTCGAGAAAATGTGGAAATATGATTGGACACGTGTCAAAGATCGGTAATCTAAGTTTGATGAGTTTGTGACCTATTTTATGATAGGAATGCTAATAATTGTAATGAATTTCAGGGCTTAAATCATTTTTGGTCCCGTAACTTTTCACTTGTACAATTTTGGTCCCAAAAAAAGTTAAAAAATCAATTTAGTCCCCTAACTTTGGAATTGGTCCAAATTTAGTCCCTTTTTTCGCCGTCGGTAATCAATTTGGCCGGAAAATTGCATATACTGGCCACCAGACTCATTTTTTCATCAATTTTTTAAATACCTGGCATCGGTAAGTGATTTTGAAGTAAAAATAACATTAAAAATTCAAAAAATTAAAAGAAAGAGGATTTTTTATTTTTTTATTTTTTCTCATTTCTCATCACCTCGTTGGTGCCACATATTAAAAATTATGTTGGAAAAATGAGTCATGTGAATGATACATGCAATTTTCCAGTCAAATTGGTCACTATCGGAAAGAAAATGGACTAAATTTGAACAAATTTCAAAGTTACAGGACTAAATTGAATTTTTAACTTTTTTTGGGACCAAAATTGTACAAGTGAAGAGTTACGGGACCAAAAATGATTTTAGCCCTGAATTTCATATATTAAAATATTGTAGCACCACATATGTTTCTACAAATATAATTGAAGTTTTTTGTAGTTTTGGTATATAAATCATAATGTGCTTTTATTTAATTGAGAACAACGATTTAAGTTCGAACAATTAGTAATTATTTATTTGAAAAAATAAATATTTGCTTACATTTTTATGCATGGTGGAGTAAATTTTTTAATATTCTCATTTTTTAAGTAACATATATGTTCGTCTTTTTTAATATTAGAATCCCCCATCGTGCGATGCATGGTTTAAAATATATTAAATTGGAGTAAGAAAAATTAAAGTCGTTATATCAAATAATATAACTGAATAGCTTAATTTTGGTTGAATAAAAGAATATTAGATTATCTAATAATTTTTAATTTCATTAATAAATATTATTTAATTTATTTTTATTTGCAACTCACATACAATGTAAATAGTTAAACTCAAAATAAATATTCAAATCTACAACAAATAATAAAAATTAATTTGAATAAAAAAATTATTATTGTCTTTAGGATGTTGAAAAAATCAAAATATTTAGAAGGAAAAATGGGCAGAAAAATATGTCGGGTTTCCTTTTATAGGGTTCTGTTTTGTTATATAGTAAGATTCTCATTATTTTTTGTATATGCCAAGATTTATGAGCGTGGCATATACATTTTCTTACAATTTTGACATATATTTTGCCATGACAATTAGTAAAAGCCAAAAACAATCTTTGTCTCATGATGAATTGTTCCTAAAAAAGTCTGTATTCAGTCATGGTCAACTATACGTTGCAGTTTCACGAGTCACGAATTACCGAGGATTGAAGATATTGATTTATGATGATGAAAATAAAAGTTGTAATAAAACACCGAATGTTGTGTACAAAGAGGTGTTCCAAAATGTATAAATATATATATTTTTTACATTTATTTAAATAAAAAAAATTACATCATTAATGCAATGTTTTTTGTGATTAATAACCCTTATCTTTACATATTTTTGTATGTTGTTCAATCGATTTATTTTTATATGTGTCAACAAACAGATATGACCTGAAACGCTTAAACTGAAATCTATTATAGTTAATTATACATTCTTATATTATTAAAACATCTTATAGCCGTGCACTACACGGGTGATTTACTAGCGTCCACAAAGTGCGAGTGAATTTTCAAAAGAAAATAAACAACTAATGAAGTTTCAATTTCATAAATTAACAATATGTCAAATAAATATACAGAAAGTAAAATAAGTGAGAATTTATATCTTCTGAAAGATTGTGCTTTCGTTCAATTTACAAAAAAAACAGCAATTGTAGTTTTATCAAACATGGCCTTTATTTTAGTACTGATGGAGTAATAAGTAGTATGCTTCTTTTTTCCCCCTTTTTCTCTCTTTTTATATTATTACAAACTTACCATATAAGTTCATTTTTACTTTTCCTTACAATGGTGCAATCACTGGTTCCAAGTTTAACTTCTTGCACATTGACAGTGATAATTGCTAACTCAAGTTGCACATGCTAGAAATTCATATTCCAAATGATTAAATTGATTATATTAATAAACTTTTAAATTCATAATACTATTGTTTTTTTTTTTTTAAAGAAAAAACCAACAATTTTTAAGTACATTATCAAAAATCAACTAAGTAAAGGAGCACCTTGTGGGCCATTTGGCGTCATCGTGTGACTTTCCGCACCATCACGTGCCTTCTCGTGCCGTCGTGCGTCATTCTCGTTTCATTCGAGTAAATATTCCTCTCTGCTAGGTTTTATTCGTGTGAGACTTTTTGTCATTTTCATTCTTTTAGTTCTCTTTTTTTGTTTTTCCTTTCTCTATTGCAATATTATTTGATTTTTATTATTTTTTTCCAAGTTTTGTATTGCTACAATGAGGAGTTAATCGAATGATGTTTTGGGAGAGTACTTAGGGCTTGAGAATCACTATACCTATTTTAATCTTCGACGATTATCGATAAAATTGACCCATGAATCTTGTTATTGTTTAGTTTGTCTTGATTAATTTCTTTTAGATTTCTTTTAGTTGTTCATTTAGTGTCGAGTCAGGTTTGATGTTTGGGTTAATCTTATAGGATCTAGTTTCCTCTGTTTTCGTTCTAGCGTTGTAGTAATTCTATGATTCGATACGGCTTCTCCAACTACCGTGAGTAGTCATGATTTCAAGAGATGCTTTAAATATTGGAGTGTTGTTGGTGTTGGATCTATATGGCTTCTTTGATCGTCATGCAAACAATCATGATGTCGAAGGTGTTTTGATCTGGTTAATTACATCCAGAAGATTCACAGTAGCCGTTATTGGTTCTCTTGGGTTTAAAAATATATTGAGTTATTAAGTTTTCTTTTGTCCTCCTCTTCCCTCACACCTGGGTTGAGATTGGATTTCTTGATTAGATTTTTGTTGATACGTAAATTTCGTATCCAATTAAAATGCACCACGTAATAAAATATATGTTGAATATCAATTTTATATTGATTATTTTTATGTTAGGAATTGATTAAATATAATTCTTAAGTTAAATAATCAATTTAATTGGTGATTTACTATATATTTTATTGACCAATTGAAAGCCGCCACATGTCAATATGATGCAGATATTACTAAATTAAATTAAATTAATTTAGTAATTATCCAAGAAGATGAGGATAAACATCAAGTCATGGTGGACCAATCAGAATGCTCCATGTGTCAAGTTGTTGCAGTAATTATTAAATTAAATACAATTAATTTAATAATTATCTTATGGATAATGATATTATGGAGGACTAATCATATCGCTCCATTCAGGCTCAAGCCCGTTAGGGTTTTCCCATCCTACAACTATAAATAGGGGCTCATTCTCCACCAAAAATCACAATGACACAAGTCAAGAATCAAGTGAAGAACTCCGGTACAAAGGAATATCAAGCGAAGAATTCCGGTACAAAGGAATTTCAACGTTCTTCGGTGTTCTTCGACGTTGTTCGAGAAAATCGACAATAAGACAAGCTCAAGAAAGGTGGTACAAAATCAATCTTAAGCTTAAGGCGGTACAAAGCCAAAATTCGGCGTTACAAAGCCGGTCCGGTATTACAATCCGGCATTACAAAGCCAATCGTGAGATTCTTTTCAAGGCGTTACAAAGTCAATCTCAAGATTTTCAACGTTCGATCCAAGATCAAGGTGCTAAACCCCTCCGATCGGCGTTTCAAATCAAAACTTCGAAGGTGTTCTTCGTCGTTCGTCAAGATCTTCAAAGACGTTCTTTCCATATTGAATCAAAAGTATCGTTTAATTCAAAATCAAGCTCACAAGCCTTTGAATTAACGTTACTCAAGTCAAAGTCCAAAACCGGGGAAAATCAAGGTTAACTCCGACGTCAATCAATCGAAGAGAAGAATCAGAGAAGAACTAGAGATGGGATCCACAAAATTGTAAATTTACTCATTTGATCCGAATATTGAATTTTGTACATCTTTTTCGTGTTTATACATTTTATACACGAAATTTGTTGTTACAATTTTATATTTATATTCCTGATTTTATTAATACAAATCTCTTTCATTCAGAAAAATAATAAAAATAAAAATGTGTGTGAAGTGATGTGGGCGTGTTTGTCGACGTGGCTGTGTTCAAGACGTCAGCGCCTCACATTATCATCACAACCAAACTAAGTAAAAAAGCCATGCAAGTTGATATTTTGTTTATTTAAGGTTTTGAATGATAACGTACAAGACAAATCACAAAGTGTACAACTAAATCACTCTTGTTTCTCTCTTACAAATGGACTCACCTCACTTGATAGGGATAACCCGATCAGCTCGGGTCGGGTCACCAACCCGATCAGCTCTGGCCGGGCTAATAGCGAGGCCCAGCATGCACAAACTTGAGCCCAGGCCCAGCAAGCGTGTCAGCAACACGCATTCTGTTTAGCAAAACAAATCTGTTCCGTGAATCAAGGCCATGATCTTGTCCCAACTGCCATGCAGATTTAGTGGGCAAGATTATAGGGATTTAGTTAGGGTTTTGGTTTAGTAGTATAAAGAGGTGAAAAGAACTCTGAATTAGGGTTCAGACTTTGTATTCTGCAGTACTCCTTGTAAACTCAATAATCAAGTGAAAGAAACACCTCGGCGATTGCCGTTTTCTGCCCGTGGACGTAGATCTCCGGATCGAACCACGTATATTGTGTGTTTTTACATTCCTTTCGCATTAATTACTGTTTGATTGGGTGTTTTCCGGATTGCGCATTAACAAATTGGCGCCGTCTGTGGGAACGACAAGATCGCATTCAGTAATACCATTGCCTTCTGAAATCATGGTGACAACCCGTCAGAACCAATCCCGCCGCGGAGATCAATCTAACCAGGATCCACCCGTGGATCAAGTGGCGCCTCCGAGACAATCGCCGGCAAGAAGCGCTTCCGCTCATCAGGGTAATCAAAACCCTCCACCCCCTCAGGATCAGCAAAACCCTAACATTGCTGCCGCTCAACCACCGGTAAACGTCCAAATTACCCCCGAATTGCTCCAGGCTTTCCTAGAAGAACATGCACATGTTCTCCAAGATTGGGCAGCCAACCGCCTACATCCATCGGAGCCTGTCGCAGAGCCCGCTAACCACAATGACGATTCTGGTGTGCCTCTACCCCGTCCCCGTGGTCAGCGGAACCCTGGATACCGGGGACATCAGGATCGACGAAGGGAACGACCCGGTTCTTCCGAGGACCTTGGGAGTTCAAATAGATCACGACCTCACAACGAGGAACCCACCGATGTGGATCGCCGCCGCCCACTTAATGCGGCTAAAAGAGTTCGCTATGCAAATGCTCATACTCTGGACCTTCAAGAGTACGAGCGAGTTCAACGCAATGTTGAACTGGATAGGATCCTGGGCATGGATGCCAATGGAGAGATCATCACACCGTTCTCCCAGGCAATCATGGACACTTCCCTTCCCGAAGGGTTTAAACGGCCAGCCATACCTCCTTACAATGGCACTGGAGATCCGGCCAATTTTCTGGGTGCTTTTAGGCACATCATGCTTAGTCATGACAACATCACATCTCTGCAGTACTGCAGGATTTTCCCGGAGTATTTACAGGATGAAGCTCGGGTATGGTTTGATTCTCTCCCGCGAAACAGCATATCCTCGTTCAGAGAACTTGCCGAGCACTTTTGGGCAAGATTTGAAGCCCGGGTGAAGCCCGCGGCCACCATGGCCGACGTCATGACTATGGAACAACGGGACGGTGAATCCGTTACCCAATTTCTGGACCGTTTCACAACGGTAAGTCTCAAGGTGGGAGACTGCCCCGACAATGTGGCCATCGGCGCCTTCATGAATGGACTCCGTCCCGGAGCGCTGCACACCGAGTTAGCTCGGAACACACCGGTCACAACTCGAGCACTGTTCCAAACAGTGTGTAAATTTGCGAAGGCTGAGGAGCAGACTCGTCAGAAGCGTGAAAAGCACGCGGCCAAGAGGCAGGCCGACAAAGCCCAAACTGGGCCTAGCACCCGAGCTAGTGCATTTTCCCGTCTGACAACGGGGCGCTCAGAATCCCGGAGTGAAATTCCGCAATTGACTCCGCTGACGAAGTCACGGGCTGAAATTCTTTCACTCCACAAAAACGACTTCCGACCTTGTCCACGGATGACTGCGCCTCCTGAAAAGAGAAATCGTGGCAAATGGTGTGAGTACCACCGAGATCATGGACACGAAACGGATGAGTGTCGGGAACTCGGCAAGGAGATTGAGGAATGTCTCAAGAAAGGATTCTTGCGGCAATACGTCGCACGAACTGGCGACCGACCTCGGGCAAACCATAATGGAGGCTCGTTTCATACCCGAGGAGGTTACCATGACCGAGATACTCAACAAAATCGGCCGCATTGGCAGAATAATCGGCAGGGGCCCAATAATCATGCACGACAAGATTCTGGCGATCGCCAGCCGCCACATCTCCAACTTCTACCTCCTCCTCCTCCGGGAGGACCCCGGGACGACGCACCCCCTCACGTGATAAACGTGATATACGGAGCCCTACCCACCGGGGCTTCGCGACATGCTTTGAAAGCAGAAGCTCGACGTCCTCCACCCGAGGAGCCACGTCACAAACGTCTCCATCAGTCCGAGACTGTCAGCTTCACGGATAGGGATCCGGTCCCCGAGATAACACCCCACACTGACGCTATTGTCATCGACATGACTGTAGCTAACATAACAGTACGGCGGGTCTTCGTAGACAATGGGGCCGCAGTGAGCATCATATTTGCGGACTGTTTCGAGAGGATGGGGATTTCCCGAGATCAACTCAAACCGGCCCCCGGGCCACTACAGACTTTCACCCAGGGAGAAGTTCGGCCAGAAGGTATCCTCACCCTCCCAGCGTCGTTGGGAACTTATCCGAAGGTGAAAACAATCTTCGTGGATTTCTATGTGGTGAATTCCCCATCACCATATAACATGATATTAGGCCGGGACTGGCTCACCCCGGCAAAAGCCATATGCTCCACGTATCACCTCGCGCTGAAGTTCCCCACCTCGCATGGTGAAGAAACCGTCCGCGGGAGCCAACGGATTTCAAAAGAGTGCATGTACGTGGCACTCAGAAAGACTGCCAGGGTTCCGCCCAAACAGCAACTTCAGGTAACATCACAGGTCCTGGAACCCCGGGACTATACCCCACTGGGAGATGCCACTGTCCAAATCCCGCTAGATCCGTCTAAGCCGGAGCAGACAGTAACAGTAGGAGCCGTGGATGTGCCATGGCTACATCAGGCCATTATTCAGACCCTGCGGGAGTATTCCGATGTTTTCGCATGGTCTCCTTTGGATATGCCCGGAGTCTCTCCCGAGGTGATTACCCACAAGCTAAATATCGATCCTAGTGTCAAGCCCATCCAACAGAAACAGAGAAAATTTGCCCCGGAGCGAAATGAGGCCATTCGAGTTGAGGTAAAACAACTCCTGGACGCGGACATCTTATTCGAGGTATTCTACCCCTCTTGGTTATCCAATCCGGTAATGGTTACAAAAACCAGTGGGGCCTGGCGGATGTGTGTCGATTTCTCCGACCTCAACAAGCACTGTCCGAAGGACTGCTATCCTCTACCCTCTATCGACCAAAAGGCCGAGGCCATTACGGGGTACGTGGCACTTTGTTTCTTAGATCTGTATAAAGGCTATCATCAGATCTTTATGGACCCACGGGATGCCGTCAAAACGGCGTTTATCACTGCCTTCGGGTGCTACGCTTTCAAGAAACTGCCCTTTGGGCTCAAGAATGCCGGAGCCACCTACCAGCGTCTAATGGACTCCGTCTTCCATGACCAGATAGGTCGCAATGTTGAGGTTTACGTCGATGACTTGGTCATCAAAAGCTCCTCTCATCCTTCATGCGTGCAGGACATCGCCGAAACCCTGCGCACTCTGCGGCGCTATAATTTACGCCTCAACCCTACAAAATGCACTTTCGGTGTTGGCTCCGGGAAGTTTCTCGGATACATGGTATCACAAAGCGGCCTACAAGCCAACCCGGCTAAGCTTCGCGATGTGTTAGACCTACAGCCACCAAAGACATTCAGGGATGTTCAACGCCTTACAGGTGGCCTAGCAGCTTTAAACAGATTTTTATCAAAGGCAGCGGAGCGCCAACTACCATTTTTTAAGATCCTCAGACAAGCGAAATCCTTTGAGTGGACTCCAGAATGTACTGAGGCCTTCGAGGCCTTGAAACGACATATACAGCAGCTGCCCACCTTGTCAGTTCCTCTCCCCGGAGAGCCGTTGTACGTATATCTGGCTTCCGCCGAGGAGGCTGTTAGCGCCGCTCTTGTGCGAGAAGTGGACGGGGTTCAGCACCCCGTATATTTTGCCAGCCGGGTGCTTCATGGAGCAGAGACGCGATACTCCGAGCTTGAAAAAACCGCCTTGGCCCTCGTTATGGCAGCTCGGCGCCTCCGACCATACTTCCAGGGACGCGAAATACGAGTCTTGACAAATCATCCTGTACGCCAGATCCTTGTAAAACCCGAGGTGTCTGGGCGCCTCGCCAAATGGGCCATCGAGTTGGGAGAATATGACATCCAGTTCCTTCCCCGCCGAGCCATCAAGGGTCAAGCCCTCGCTGATTTCCTGGCCGAAGCTCCGGTGGACAGTCATGAGACCCCCGCAGACAAAGATGCACAGCACCACGACACACTCGCCCCTTCACCTCGGAAGTGGCAGCTATTTGTGGACGGCGCATCCACGGTCCGAGGAAGTGGCGCCGGACTACTCCTCATCGACCCCGAGGAGGCTGAGTTTAAATATGTCATAAGGTACAAGTTTAAGGTAACCAACAATGTAGCGGAGTACGAGGCAGTCCTCGCCGGACTCCGGCTCGCTCAATCTCTAGGTGTTCGTCACCTAGAGCTCTTCACGGACTCCGAGATCGTGTCTAAGCAGATTCAGGGGACTTATGTCGCCAGGGAAGAAACCATGGTCAGGTACCACACTCTAGCGCTTAAGCTCATCTCAACTTTTGATACAGTTATTATACAGAAAATCCCGCGGACCCAGAACTCCAGGGCAGACGCACTCAGCAAGCTGGCCTCCGCGGTCCAAACAAATATATCCCCGGATATCATGGTCGAAGACCTCTCCCATCCGTCAATTCATGAGGCTACAGTTTCTGTATTGACCGACAGCGATCCGAACTGGATGACTCCGATCATTCAGTACCTTCGAGATGGGACTCTGCCCACTGACAAGCTACGAGCTCGGCAAGTTGTGCTCAAAGCCCCCAAATACTCCCTTCATAACGGAGTCTTATATCGACAATCGTACTTGCAACCAAACCTCCGGTGCTTGCCACCTACCGAGGCCATTCAAGTTCTGAGGGAGGTTCATGAAGGGGCCTGCGCTAGCCACATCGGCTCCCGAACACTAGCCAAAAAAATCCTTCGCTGGGGATATTATTGGCCTACTCTGTTCAATGACGCTCATGACCTAGTGTCCAAATGCAGCAAGTGTCAACTACACTCCCGTGTAAAGCACCTACCACAAACCGAACTCACGGGAATCCAGAGTGCGTGGCCGTTCATTCAGTGGGGAATTGACATTGTTGGACCCTTCCCTGTTGCTCCGGGGGGGTTGAAATTCCTGGTAGTCGCCGTAGACTACTTCACTAAGTGGGTCGAAGCCGAACCGCTTACTGCTATCACTGGTCAGAATATTCTGAAGTTCGTATGGCGCAATATCATTTGCCGCTTCGGTATCCCGAGCACTATTATCTCAGACAATGGTAAACAGTTTGCCAATGATCCATTCCGCTCATGGTGTGAGGAACTCCACATCAAACAGATATTCACCTCGGTCGCTCACCCTCAAGCAAACGGGCAGGTTGAGGTCACCAACCGGACCCTCCTCACGGGAATAAAAAAGCGCCTGGACAGCGCCAAAGGCCTTTGGGCTGAAAACCTGCCACAGGTCTTATGGGCTATTCGCACAACGCCGCACACCTCCACCGGGGAGACCCCTTACAGCCTTACCTACGGATCCGAAGCCGTTATTCCCGCTGAAATCAGTGTGCCGAGTCCTCGCATACTCACATTAGTTCCGGATGATAATGACGAGGCACTACGTGCAAATTTGGATGAACTTGAGAACCGCCGGGAACAAGCATTCGTTCAGCAGGCTAAGTGCAAACAACGAACTGCCCAGTACTATAACCTCCGGGTCCGAGGTACTCAGTTCAATGTCGGGGACTTCGTTCTTCGGCTCAACTCGGCCAGCAAAGCTGTCCCCGAGGGCAAATTACATGCTTCTTGGGAAGGCCCCTACCGAGTCATTGCTGCACACGACTCCGGCTCCTATCAACTTGAACATCTCGACGGGACCCCGATCCCCCGAAGTTGGCACGTCACAAATTTGAGACGCTTCTATCTGTGAAAGCCACACCGCAAGTACTATCTTTCCTTTGATTTCTTTTTTAGTTATTATTTCCCTTTGTATTTTTAAATTTGCTCCGGCACTTATTACTGAATAAAACACCTCGGTTTACGCATCTCATTGTGTCATTCTTTACGTTACGGGGACGCCCTAACGCTAACATATGATTGTTGTTAGTCTCCGGACCATCATAACTGTCCCTCGATCCGTCCGAGGAAATTCACATTTAGTCTCCGGACTCGTATCACTTTCTCGTCTGATTAATCGGAGAAGTGTTTTCTCCCGCCTGATCCGTCCGGGGAGACATTACTCCTGCCCGATCCGTCCGGGGGGTAATCTATTCATACTGTGTTTCCGAACACTCCATTATATTATTAACGATTGAAACATTTCACAGTTCTCCCTGTGTTCCCGAACACCCGATCAAAGTTATTAATAACTTATCGCTTTCTTTAAACTCGTATGAACACACTGAAAAGTTTTTATTTAACATCAAACAGTTTTTCTAACTAATACAGCAAAAATCTTGCTAAAAGATTAACTAAGTTGATATCTACTTTTTCCCGGAGTCTTCTCCAAGCCAATACCCGAAACCACGCCGTCTTGTTTCTGGTTGAGAATGCCCTGTCCTCCGGGATGGCTCTTGCACGCTCCGCCTATGCCCGGCTTCACTTTGACTCTGGCGATGACTCGTCATATGGTGACCCCGGTTACCATCCAAGCGCTCAGTTCTCGTTCTTGGCCCTGACATGCTGGCCCATTCCGCATGACCCCATTCTAGTGGCGCCAGCGGATCCATCACCTCGGAGGTTTTTTCTGCACCTCCCCTCGACTGGTGACGAAGAGGATTCAGTGTCTTCCGCGGAGTTGGGTTTTGCCTCTTTTCTCTCTCTCGAGTATTTGCCCATTCGACGGCATCCCACTCTTCGGCAGGCATTTCGTCAATCTCCTTGGCCAACGCCATGACGATCGGACCACTAGCCTCCGGCTCCTCGGCATGAGTCCTTTCTGGCCTTTGAAGGGTATCAAGCTTTGTGTTTTTGCCCCGACGTCCTTTCTTGCGGCTTGCGCATAGAGGTCGCCTCTTAAACTGGCAACCTCGATGGACTGCTCGCGCAGTCTGGTAACCTCTCTCTCAGCAACCGCTGCCCGGTCTCTAGCTGCCTGGACACCCTTTTTGGCCTCCGCCATGCCAGCCCTCAGCCTTGCCACCTCGGCCTCCAGCTCGGTAATCCTGCCTTGGCAGGACTCCTTCTCCAACTTGCCCACCAGTCCGCGGATAGGCTCCAGCAGCTTCTCTAGTTCGGCCCCCGCAGTCGACACCTCTGCTCCTTGTCCCTGCATGGACTTACTATTATAATGGGCTCATACAGAAAATAATGAAGTCATTCACGATAATACCTCGTGTGCCGGGGTCATGTGCAGTCTTTTCGGAGGAGGTGGAGTCGAGGAAATCCTTCTTTTGGTGCTCGGGGTCAGCCCCGAGAGGGGTATGGTGTCTTCAGGGTCCGCCCTATGACTTCCTCCAGCTGTTGTCTTCTGTAGCTCCGGAGTTTTCGAGCCATCACCGCGGTCCCCCGAGCTGGCCTCTGTGCTCTTCCTGGCCGCGCTCTTGAACTTGCCCACTGCACGTAACAAACACACATTCAGAGATCGATATTGCTACATTATTGCAACTTATGACAGGATAAAAATCCTACCCTCTACTTCTGCCCGGGTTTTTGTTCTCTCCCCCTCAGACAAGCTCGGAGTCAGGCCAGAATCAGCCCCGACAGGAGTGCTGCTCTCTTGGGAGTCCGAAGTCCCACCGGCCCATTTGGAGTAGTACGGACTCATCCCAGCTTCGTCCAGTACTTCCTCCGAGAACCTGGACTCCAGCAGACCGACCTTTTTTAACACACTTGCACCTCGGGGCTCTCCTCCCGGGGCACTACTATCCACCGCCACTAGCCTTTGCCACTTGGGTAAAGTTGTTTTTTGCCTGACATATAGAAATCTCCCCCTCCATCCTTCTATTTTACTTGGGTTTTTAACCCTGAACTTCTTCCCTGGCCTAGGGTTAAGGTAATACCAACCCGTATTTACCCCCATCGTCTTCAATTGAAAAAAATACCTAAACAAACTGATACTGGGCACTAACCCTCCCTTACTGCACTCAACCAAAAAGCCCACCACCTGCCGTATGGCATTCGGTCCTAACTGCCCCAGCGCTATTCCGTAATAATCTAATAACTTTACCAAAAATTCCCATAGGGGAAACCTCAAACCTACAGCGAGCTGGTCTATATACACAGATATGAAACCTTGGGGAGGACAACAAGCTTTGTCATTGCCCTCGGGAATTATGAACTCTAAATCGAAGGGCAGAAAGAAGTTTGGAACCCATCGCCTGATCTGCTTTTCGGTCACCGTGGGTCTCACCCCCGCTACCTCGAAACCCTCTATTTCTTCTTCGCACCGAGGGAAATGCACTGTCTCTATCCTTATCTCACTAAGATCACCACGGTGGATCTGTCTCTCTTCACTATTCACGGGATAGATCACCCTAATGGGAGGGGCTCTAACGGGCACTCCTTCGGGGACAACCTCTCCCACTGAAGATGAAAATGAAGATGAAGATGAGTTAGACATACTTACTTGAGTGAAAGAAGGCTGATTTGGGAAGGTTTTGGTCTGAGATGAATCGCGAATGCAGAATCCTCTTTTTCCCGCTTTCTAAAACGATGAATCACAATGAAGAAGGTGAATAGTTACAATGCAGTCATTCCCTATATAAGTGCCACAAACCGACGGCTCTGATGCAGCCTGTTCAAATTCGGTGATCAAGATTCATGCGTGCTCTGCACGCACTTTACAGTTACCGAGGCGCGTGGGGCACAGCTTTCTTGGGACTCGCAGAGCGTGTCACTTCAAATGCCTCTCTCTCATAATGGCGCCGCCAATCACATCAGACTCACCCTTCATCAAGAAGATTCATACTTCACCCCGGTCAAGTTGCCAAGTCGCGTTTGTTTTTCGCTTCTGAAGTTCGGTGTCTCACTGTATGCCCCGGGCACTCCGACTTAGTTCGGCACCTCGTCCGCCAATCACTCCGCAGAGTTCCGGGGACGCGGATAAGCTCGGTCAACCGTAAACACTTCGGTCTAACTCGGCACTACGTCCATTGACTGCTCCGCAGAGTCCCTGGAGCGCGGCCCGACTCGGTCACGCATAAATACTTCAGCCTACCAGAGACCCCGGTTTTCCTTCCGTACAGTTCCACCCCGGTGACAACCGAAGCTCCTACCTCGCTCCGGCTGGGGGGGGGGCATCTGATAGGGATAACCCGATCAGCTCGGGTCGGGTCACCAACCCGATCAGCTCTGGCCGGGCTAATAGCGAGGCCCAGCATGCACAAACTTGAGCCCAGGCCCAGCAAGCGTGTCAGCAACACGCATTCTGTTTAGCAAAACAAATCTGTTCCGTGAATCAAGGCCATGATCTTGTCCCAACTGCCATGCAGATTTAGTGGGCAAGATTATAGGGATTTAGTTAGGGTTTTGGTTTAGTAGTATAAAGAGGTGAAAAGAACTCTGAATTAGGGTTCAGACTTTGTATTCTGCAGTACTCCTTGTAAACTCAATAATCAAGTGAAAGAAACACCTCGGCGATTGCCGTTTTCTGCCCGTGGACGTAGATCTCCGGATCGAACCACGTATATTGTGTGTTTTTACATTCCTTTCGCATTAATTACTGTTTGATTGGGTGTTTTCCGGATTGCGCATTAACATCACTCTTACAGTGTTTTCTCTCATTGTTTGTGCCTCCCTATTGTAAGTGGATCTCTTCTATTTATATAGAGCTAAAATTTGGTGGGAAACATCATTATACTCATTTCAAATCACAAACATCTCATCAAGGTCGTGTAAGAAGGCATGCTTGCCATGTGTCGCACATGCGGAGCCCATTTCAGAGGCACTTGCCTTTATCTGCCACTTTTGTTGAACTCGTGGTGGAGGAAACGAAGGAAATCGTTCAAAGCGTCCTAGTTGTTCAGGTCGGTCTGTTTTTGCCTTGACGTCCCAAAGATGAGTTCGCGGGTCGTAGGTCGCGAGGTTAGCGGTCCCTCTGGCCTTGACTTTCAGGTCGTTCGTTGACATTATGTTAACTTTATTGACTATAAGTCTTACGGATTATTCTTTCCACGTCTTTCTACGAATGACGTGTCTGCTTACTTTACATTATGTAATTAATATCCTGTCATAAATATGACATGCCCATAACCTTTATTAGTCTCTATGGTAGAGCTAGAAACAAAAGTTTTATACCAAAAAATTCATTATGTAAACAAGAGAAAAGGAAAACGAACCGGTCCGCCCACAATTTTAAAGCTACTATCACAATATTTTATGGTTGTACAAGCTGCGACATCGGGCGTAGCTCACTAAAATCTGAGAATCTATCTATCTTCTAAAGAGTTCTCTAATTATCCTATTTCAATTGATGGATTTAGACTTAAGAGTCTTATATTCGTATATAACATAATATTCTTTTAGGTTAATTAGATTTAATATATTTTTAGGTTAAGTAGACTTTGTTTATTATTTTGTAACATAATTGAGAACTAGGAACATAATTGATGATTTCATTATTCTAAGTAAGTAAGAAAATGAAATTATGGAGTTAGTTTTGTATCCAAGTGTAATTTTCAGAAAAGAGATTGAATAAAGAGAATTTGTAGAGGCGGCGTGAATGAAAACATAAATCAAAAGTTGTTAAAAGTTCCTCAAACAACATAAGGCTCCCCCTAACTCTACGTGGCCCATTTCAGTCCCTCAATCCAAAACAATGCCAACATTTGTATTAATTAACAAGAGGGTCTATTTTCATAGTATTAAAAAACAAAATGCACTTTAATTAAATGAAGATGCAGTTTTGGATGTAGACCCCAAATTGCTGGTAATTGATAAAGAAGTGCTACTAACAGACCAAAATACACATTAATGGAGGATCTTTTTATTCTTATTCTTGCTTCAGGACTTGTATTGCAATTTAACAATATATTCTCTTTATTTTTATTTTTCACTTTTCATGTAGACTTGTATTTATCACAAATATTGAAATAATTAGCTGAGTTACCATTTCATTTCTTCTCTTTGTAGGAAAAAAAAGACAATTTTACTCGTTCTGGGTTGGACCCGTTATGCTTTCTCTGATGGTTTTACTGAGGTGATGATCAGAGATGTCCCGACATCATTGGAACAGTTTGTTATTGCTGATGCGATTTTGAATTAATAGAACGTATTATTTCCCTCAAAAAAAGGTTGGAGCCGTTGACACAAACAATAAAATCATCTTTAATAAACAACTCAATCTCAACTTAACTCATTAATAAAATATTCATTTCTCTCTCATAAACATACGTAATCTACTCCACAACCCAACTTCAACATTTTTACACTTTATCAACAACCCAACCCTATATTTCAATAAATATTAATTTTTTGCATCCACACACACAACCTATTTCCCAACAAAGTCAATATTTTTGAGCTGCAGTTCAATAATTGCATATTTTCTTGAGAGCATTTCTTAATATATTTTGATATTTTTTTACCATGCACCTAAAATAACATACTAACACAATAACTAAATTAATGCACTTCAAATTTTAATTCAAAATATATCAAAATTAGGGTATATTTATAGAGAAAAAAATAGTAATTTTGATAAAAAAAAGTTTAAAATAAAAATTATGTGACAGATTGTGGGATGAATAAATAATTTAATACGATCAATGGGGAGTGGATATGTGACAGATTGTGGGATGAATTTGGATGTGAAATAGGTTGGTTGACCAACCCAAAGCCATAATTGGTCATGGATATATATTTCTTTTCTACACACACACACATATATATATATATATATATATATATATATATATATATATATATATATATATTTTGCCTTCTTTTCATGACCCAACACATGGGATCATGGATAAAGATGGTCTATAAGTTCTTTGATCTAGTGACGTTTACATCATATTTGCCTTTTGAAATCATCAAACAAGTTGTTAACTAGTGTATGATTTTTGTGGCTCACGTGCAATCAAATTAAGTTATTAAAATATTTTAGATATCTTTATGGTTAAAAAAAATAAAAAATTGGATAATTAAGTTTTGATCAGTTTATATCTGATAGATATGATTTTCACGTTGATATATCGTGATTGGATAGCAATCTTAATTGCTTACAATCTTATGTATATTAAGAATAGACCTCCTCTCCACCTATAAAAGAAAATAAAGACAAATTATTTCTATCACCTAATTAATTACATTAAATGTTTTGTTCTAAAACAAATGATCAGGATAGAGAAATCAATTTATTCTATTTAGGAGAATTAGAGGAGTTAATGTCTTCCATTCTTAAATCAAGCGATGACCGATGAAGAAATCAAGAAATAGTGCTCTAATTTTATATTTTATTAGAATGTGAAAATTATGTGGTTCCAGGAATCATGTTTAACATATAATCTCGATTATATATACGTGATTAAACTTACTAATATTGAACTCATGATTTTTCGTTATTAATTATATGACCCCTAATTCTAAAAAAAATATATGAACCTTAGATTTTATTTGAATCTTTGAATGAATTGTCATGGTTTGGAGTCTGCAATTTGACAAAGAGTGTGCCTTCGAGTATGCACATATTGTTTTATAATGAGGATTATACATTACTTCGACGGTAATCCGATTTGCTGAGAAAAAAAATATGTGCTTTGAGGACTATAAACATTATGAATTTTAGTTTTGAGAAACCGTGATTACATGGCACGCATTTCTTCATGACATCATCATTCTTAATTATTAATTAGGACATGTTCTAGCAATTAATGTTTCTTATCCCTAAAATTCATGCTTATTGTCATGTGATTGCATGTGGATAATTAATATTCTAGTATGCCTAACCTAAATCAGAATTAGGATACAAGGTCCCATGCCTACTATTATATGATTTAAATTTATTTAATGTTGGTCTGTTAATAAAAAAATGGTCTATCAAGAAAGTCAAATAAATTTTAAATCACATAAAAAATGTTATTGAATGTGGCTCATTTTGATCAGTTTTGAATACCACTCGGAAGAAGTTTTTCAGCTCAAACAAAGTTTTTCAGGATCATGCACGTGACATTACACATGCATGGAAAATTCTGTTATGTTAGTTTATATGCTGTTGCATTTCTTGTAGTTGTATTATTCAGCTGAGGGCAATTTGGTCAGGATAGTTCAGTAACAATTCATCAGTTTTTCTATTAGTCGGTTGTTGGAGTGATTTCTTGTGAGAGAAGGCTTGATAACTAACTCCATCATAAGTTAGCAGATTAGCGAAGAACCAACATATATGAAAAGTTAGAGGGAGAGAAAGCTGAGGAGATAGATTAACCAAGAGCTTGGATTGTGAGCTAAGGGGTTAGGAACATTAATCTTTTGTAATCTCTTGTTGTTGATAGTGAAGAAGAACATCAATTTCTCCCGTGGATGTAGGCTGCAAAAGCCGAACCACGTATATCAGATTGTCCAACATCATTTTTCTGTTCTGCATTCATTTTAGTTTTGTTCTCAGTGTTTTCTGTTCTTGTTTCTAGTGGATATCATGAGATCAATAAGAGAGGTTTGATTTGTTGAAATCTGGTATAATAATCCTTACAAAAAATTATCAAATTATTTATGTATCTGGCTCCAAAAAAGTTTTTAGCTCAATTACTTGTTAGTATTGTAATTTTTAAACTGTACTTTCTATGTTGGAACAAAAACACGACAACAGAAAATATATCACACACCAAAATAAAAACACGAGACTGAATCCCCCAAACCCTCGGACCTTTTGTTGTTGATACTTCGTATGTCAATAGGTTTTACAAAAAAGATTCAATTCCCTAACACCTACCTATATTATACCAACAACGTCCGACGACTCCTGGAAACTTGTGCAGCTCTAACACGGAAAATCTTCGAGGTCTGAAGAGCTCTCCCGAACCTACTTTGAAGTCCCTTCTCCCAAAAGTGCTTCGATACAAAATTTACTAACACGACTATCAACTTGCACGAACTACTTGATCTAATACAATTGTAAACGACGTATTCAACTGAATAACCAATATAATCATAAATGAAATAAAAGACAAATTCAACCAGTACACCTTAAAGAAATAAGCTGCCACTATATTTGAGATATTCTGCCAACCAATAATTCAATTTTTCCCTCTGCCCAATAATAATTGATGATGTCTCCTTAATAAATGATGTCGCCACTCTTACTGAACTCAATAAACTAATTCTCTCTTGAATGCCCTATTTTCCAATCTGACCTTGCACACATATATATAACACCATGCTAAATATTTTTGGTGGGCTCAAGCGCATAAAGCCTCAAATTTTAAGGTTATGAAACTCAGCCATATCAAATCTTATTTGGTTTGATTTATTCTCGGTCACTTATCTGCTCAAATTAATTTTTCACTCCAAATTATGTCTTCGCAACTTTCTTGATGATCAAGACTGAAATCTCTTGAATATCTTTTCAGATATATATCTTGATCGATAATTTTCCTGCATAAACAACAAAATATTCAAATAATATAGCTACTAAGTTCATTAAATTAAATAAAACTAACTTATAAGATTTTGACAAAAAATATTGCCAACACAATATATCCTAACAATCTCTCCCTTTGGCCATATTTTTTCAAAACCTAAAAAATGACTAAACACCACAATATAAATATAAATCTAAAATAAATATAAATCTCCCCTCAATATGATATTGTGACAACGACGGCAACGTATTCTCCTCCTTTTTGGCAAAAAATATAAAGATAAAAAAATTGACCAACCTAATAAAATATACGCAAATAATTCAACTCCCCCCTCACTTTTAACCCACTGACTCATAATCAAGCTCACTGTATGAGTGATAAATTAAGAGGTGCAACATTAAGTAATTAAACCATAATTCCAAACAAGCGAATCTTTTCAATTCAAGGCATATAGTAGTTTTATCCATAACCTCATAAAAAACCACACAGTAAGAAAACAAAAAAAATGCAAACTTAATTTTTATCTCATCGCACCCACGATATTATGCAAGCAGAATTGTTTAGCAAAGAAAAAAACGAAATTCCACATCCACTTCTAGTTTTATTTGACTTTTAGCACAAAACGATTTAGAGGCTTATATGTACGATTAAAACAAGGTATTCTTATTCCTCCAACTGTTTTTATCCTCTCGGCAAACCTCATGAGCCAAAACCACACTAGGAAAATCCGGTGTGATGAGCTCTGGTTGATCCTTATAACCCATTTAATAATAGCAACATGAAATAATTAAACTCGTTATGTTTGTAGTCGTCGACTTTCACAGATCAATCACTTTTTGTGCTCGTAGCTCTTTTCGATCCGTAGACCGATAGCTGATCTCAACATCATTTTATGACTGTAGCCCTGTCTGATAGATGGGGAATAAACAAAACAAGATAGTATTTATCAACTAGAAGAAAAAGGAATGTAAAGTTGTAAGCCAAATAAATCTTTGAACTTGTCCTTTTGCATGGAGTGTTACAAAGAATAAAATTGAGATGGATGCATGAAAATAAATACCTAATGCAAAATCTTACATGGTATGCATGTTGTAACATATGTTTCTTTTACGAAATGCAAAACAAACACAAACTAGTCCTAAAGATTTTTCAGAGAATTATGAAAAGTTTCTGCATTAAATGCCTTATTTTTATTAGATTTGATGTCGGAATATGATCAATTATTTTAGCACACTGATATACCAACAACCAAAATAGTGGTGAAACGAGCCAACGGGCTTAATTTGAGGAAGTTGAACAAGTAGATTTTCTGACCCATATTTTTTGTTGAGCATGGTTTTCAAATCTACTTTTGGTCTAGGGACTCAACGTGGTGTTTCTCTAACATCCTAACCATCATAAAAATCAAAGTGCATTCTGTAACAATTTAGACGTATATGCCTCAAAATACCACAATAATGACAAATTGGAACAAATGAAAAATTTCTATAGTAGCCACGCCTTGTATGTTGCAACACACGATTTTGCGAATGCTTATTCCACCTCACATTTTTTATGCATGTTTATTTTGTCCAGAAGGATGAGTGTGCACGAAATAGTTTTCAATTTGTTTAGGAAAAAATTCTTCACCTTTATGTGTTGCAACATTAGGTCTCGACTGTACAAAAACTCGTTGATTAGCATTGAAAGTCTCACCACCATAACCAAATCCAGTGGCATCACCATAATTTTCGCCTGAATTGAAAAGTTCGGTTAGAGTGGCCTTACCAGAATTCAGTCGTTTCAGAACCTGTTTAGATTGTTCCAACTTAGTGGAAAACTTCTGAATTGATTGATCTTTGCTTTCAATACTGCTCATACATGTGCCGAGATTACTTTGCATCTTCTGGAGGTCAGATTTCAAAGAATTTACCTGCCTTTCTATTTGGGCCAGTGCATATTGGAACATAGCTTCTGCCTCTCGATTTTTTCCTCCATCATTGTCTCCATGCTTCTCCGTCTTAATGTGAGCTCCTCATTCAGTTTACTAATTACCAGATTATTCTCTTTAACCTCTCTTTCTAACCTCTCAATTGTCGCCAGTGATTCTTGAAGTTAACTCTCCAATTTTTTAATGGCCTTGCTGCCTTGAAAACGTGCGACTGACAGTTTCTTGTACATTTTATGCATCTCCTCAATTGTGGGACCTGTTTCTCCATAAGAAGCATCAGATTCATAAAATTTGGGTAGCTCATGTTGTAACATAGCTGGGCTTTCTTCGAGATTTCTTTCTTCGGTTTCGGTTTGCTCTAAAAGACATACGTAGGATGCTGAGAAAGCTGCTAGGTTGTTCGAATGATTGTTCTCTTCTTCACTATCCGACTCGTCACTCCATGTGGGTTCTAGGGGCTTGTTTTGCCTTGTCAAAATTGCGAGGCACTCTTTATGAAAGTGATCCCAACCATTGCATTCTCTCATCTAACTTTTTCTGGTGTTGAACCTGCAAAACGTGACGAAGAATTTAGGTTACTCATAATAGCTTGACTTGATTTATTACCTAAGGCAGAGGAATTCGAATCATTATTTCACCACTTCTTCATCATGATTCCAAACTTCTTTGTGAACAATAACATATTCTCCACTATTTCTGAATGGTCTGGATCACGTCCGCTGGCTTCTTCATCCTTCCGGTGGACTTTTGCCTTGAGTGATATGCCTCTGCTTTGCTCCTCGATCTCAAACCCTTTGTTGAGTTTGAATGTAAGGAGATCTCCTACTAGCTGGTCAATCTTTATGTTTTCAACATCTTTTGAGGTGTTGATCGCCGCAACTTTCTCTGAGAATCGGTCCGGAAGTGTTCTTAGAAATTTGTTCATCATTAATGATTCCAGAATTGTCTCTCCAAGTGAGAGCCTCTTGTTCACGGTCCTCATGAATCGCGAGTGATAGTCTTCAATGGGCTCGCTTTCCTCCATCTTGAGGCTGTCAAACTGATAGCCCAAATTTCTTAGTTTGGATTTCTTCACTTCTTTGGTTTCTTCAAAGTAATTCTCGAGCAAGTCCTAAGCTTCTTTTAATGTTTTCAATTGCAGATTTTCATGTATTGGAATTGATTAACAGTCGTTCGAATGAAGATGAGAGCCTTATGATTCACCTTATATAGTTTCTTTTCAGCAGAAGACCACTTGGATGTAGGCTTTGGTGTGGCTGAGCCTATGGCAGTAGGTGGAGACCATCCGGATTCAACAATCACTCGGGATTCATCACCCATAGCCTCCAAGTGAGCCATCATAAGCGACTTTCAATAATCGTATTCGTGCCATCAAGTAAGGGAAGCCATACGGTATTGCCCAAAAAATCATGATAGTGCAGTTTTCCAGAATCTACAGTATTAGGATATGGACCCGCTTTGATACCACTTGTAATTTTTAAACTGCACTTTCTATGTTGCAACACAAAAGCACAAAAACAGAAAATAAATCATGTCCCCAAAATAAACACGGGGTTGAATCCTTCAAACCTCTTGGACCTTTTGTTATTGATACTCCCTATAACGATAGGTTTTACAAAGAGACTTAATTCTCTAACACCTCACTTATAGTATACCTACAATGTCCGGCGACTCCAGTCGACTTGTTTGGCTTTAACACAACAAACCATTGAAGGCCGGGCGAGCTCTCCTGAATTTGCCTTCAAGTCTCTTCTCCTGAAGGTGCTTCTAACAAACTCTACCGACACAACTAGTGACTTGCACCAACTACTTGATCTAATACAATTTTAAACAACATATTTAACTAAATAACCAATATAATCATAAAATAAATAAAAGACGAATTTAACTAGTACACCTTAAATAAATAAGTTGCCACTATATTTGAGATATTCTGCCATGCACCATTAATTCAATTCTTGCACACTATGCCCCATAATAATTGATGATGCCTCCTTGATTAATGTTGCCGCCACTCTTATTGAACTCAATAAACTAACTCTCTCGTGAGTGCCCTCTTTTCCAATCTGACCTTGCACATATATATAACACCATGCTGGTGGCCCAAGCCCGTAAAGCCTCCAAATTTAGCTTATGAAACCCAGCCATATCAAATCTTAATTGATTTAATTTATACTCGGTCTCTTATCTGCTAAAATTAGTTTCTCACTCTAAATTATGTCTTCGTAGCTTCTTGATGGTAAAGACTCAAATCTGTTTAATATCTTTTCGAATATATATCTTGACTAATAATTTTCCTACATAAACAGTAAAATAATAAGATATTATAACAACACTAATAATATATCTACTTAGTTCATTAGATTAAATAAAACTAACTTATGGAATTTTGACAAAAATATTGCCAACACAATATATCCTAACAAGTATTATATGATTTAAGTTTATCTTATTATGGTATGTTAATCACCAAAGTAGTCTAACTAGAAGGTTTAATAATTTTAAATCATATAATGAATATTTGATTGTACATAAGAATGAGATGCTTCGGGGTTTAACTATTTTTTTTATGTTTATGGATAATTATAATTCATAATAATTATAAGACATTAAGATCACCCAAAGGTGGATCATTAGTTCCTATAAATTATAAATATAATGTGATAATTGATATATTAGGTTGACTATTTTGTACATCCAAAGATGACAAAATAATTCAATAAGTGTATTCAATTTATCAAATTATTGTAAATTCTACAAGCATCATTACCATTATGATTGTATATTGTATCGCCTAAAGGAGAACATCAATGTATATTTATCGATTATTGATCTTGAATCTGTGTTTAAGTTAATAAAAAAACATTAATGTGAATAATTATGGGGATGTTTGGTTATACTCTTAAAGGCATCTTTTCCACTTTTTACTATGCTAAACACATAAATCATGTTTGGTTTACCATTTTCATCCATATGCTTTTTTCAAATCAATTATTAAATCTAAATTAAATATTTATTTCGTGTCACATCACTATCAATTCATCTAATATAATATGATATATTTCGATCTTAATTATACCACTATCAATCAATTCAATATGATAAAATAAATTTCAATCATTATCGCATTTAGTGGGACCTATCATTTACTATTATTCTAATAAAATACTATTATTCAACCATATTATTTAATAATTAGTCACATCTATTTAAATATTAATCACATTTATCAAATCATATAAAATAAAATCTCATAAACAATGCTAGAAACATTAAAAACTGAAAATTGAAAATGGAAACATAACCAAACATCCCTTATATATCCTTGCGGTGCCTATTCATGTTGCTCTTTATTCACATGTTACACATGTTCAAACGTTTGATGGGATAAACTATTATGATTGGTGTGAACAAGTTCAAATTCACCTAAGTGTTTTGGATAATTATTATTCACTCTAAGTCGACAAATCTGCTATTACTGACAAAAGCAGTGACGCTCGAAATTTTCCCATGATGTATGGGTACGATCAAACAAAATAAATGTGATGTTTATGCGAATGAATGTAGTATAGAATATCAAGTCTACTATATCTCAAACTAAAAGTGCTAAGGAATTAATGAAAATTATGAAAGAACGGTCTGAAACCGCTGATAAGTCTCTCGCTTGGATACCAATTGCGAATTTAACCACCATGAAGTTTGATGGTTCTCTAATAACCATATTATATGCATGGATTTAGGCCGATTTATATGAGTGTTTTGGAAATGTTTGCATATAAATTCGGTGGTTTTGTGTTATATTTGATTATCTTGAGCCGAATGACGTGTTTGCTCATTTTGTAGCGAAAAGTGTGAATTTAAGGTTAAAATTCCATTAGGATGAAGTTTGGAGAAGAAACGAGCATGAAAGTAGGTGAAACAGTGAAAAAGGTGGAATGATGCGTTGCATCCTGTCTTGACATATCTTCCATATTTTTCCCATATCTTGAGATCTAAAAATCCGATTGAGATAAAATTTACGGAATTAGAAAGCTAATTCAAAATCATGCAACTTTTTCAGAAAGAGCCAAATCCCAATTCGGATCGAAAGACCTTCAAAAATGACTTTGAAGTTGGAAAATTAGTGCAGATTCGGCCCATTACTTGGCCCCCAAGTCCATAAACGCGTTTTTGACGAGATTTTCCTATCCCACATCATATTTTCTTCCTCTTTATCCTAAGGATGTACTCCTATTAATACCCTAAGGTTATAGACAAGTTAGAGGCATCAATTCATATACTATCATCATCGGAAAATACCTTGGACGTGAGATCGAAGAGCAAGGAGTGACGAGATGAAGATGAAGATCAAGATTCGGGTTTTATTATTTCCTTTCTTTGTAGTTAATTTCTCATATGTTTTTCTATGAATCTATTTGGTTTTTTACTCTAGATATGCGTAGCTAAACACCTTTGTGTACTAGGGTTAGAGCGTTGGTTATTTACCAACTATGTTTTGGTTACTTTTGTTTAATTCTAGACGCCATTCTTATACTATATGCTTTGTTCTTATTTTATGAATTATTTAATTTTGTCAATTGATTAATTTTAATTGCTTAATAATTCGGCTTCGAGAGAAGGGAGTTATTAATAGGCATACGAGCATATAGCGTAGGTACCAATAGTCGTTCGAGAGGAGTGATGACTTGTGTAGGCATCGACTTAGAGAACCCTTGGGAGTCTTTTATATGTTATTTGACTCGAGGGTGACTATCCTTAATTGATTTACACGATAGCGGCTTCGAGAGAAGGGCTAATTAAGAGTAGTTCCGCCTAATAACAACAAGAATTGGTTTAGAAGTCTAGAATACTAGAGTAATCACACATAAGAGGTAATAAACTGAAATCAAATCCCTAGAATATGTCTTAATCCGTCTAAGTTTTCCTTGTTATTTGATTCCTTGTATCCCAAGTAAGTCTTAATTAATTAGCTAATTTAAGCAAATTAGGTTTTAGATTATAAAATGCAATTCCTTTTTTAGAGTCTAGATAGGGAAGAACTATTAGGATTAGGATATAAAATTGAACATAGGAATCGTCTTCGTGGGATCGACCTTGTTTGCCATTAGATACACTAGAACCGTATGCTTGCGGTAACACTAGGGTTAGAAATTATGCATCATTCTCGTAGCATGCATGAAATGTCATTGGGATGACAAATATTGCAGCAAGACTTAAGTCATTGAGAATGAAAGTGGATGATAATTGTTATCATAAACTCACTGCCCCTGAGTATGGACTATTCCAAATAACGTTAATGCGTGAAAAATAAATGGAACGTGAATTGACTTCACATAATGTTTGTTCATGATGAACAAGGCTTAAGAATCAAAGGTCTCATTCTGCTCATCTCCCAATGAATCAAGAAGCTGGATAAAAGCCGAAAAGAATGAGAAGGCAATCAAGGACTATACAAATGGAAGGAGTCACATGCCCAAAATTCAGAAAAATAACATGATAGTCCTAAGTGTAGCTTTTGTATGAAACCTGCATATTTCAAAAGGGATTGTTAGAAACATAAAGAATGATTCGAAATGAAAACTATATTGAGTGTTATAATTTAGTTGATGTTCCTTATAATACTTAATGACTTGATCTTGCATCATAATGTTGGAACTAAACATGGTTTAGTTTATGAAATTTCTGCGTGCTTGTGGCATAACTATTTGGAGCACATCTCTAGAGAAAGATTATGTGAGTTGGTAAATAATGAAATCTTTCATGATTTAGATTTCACTGATCTTGCTATTTGTATGGATTGTATTAAAGGAAAACAAACAAAACACACAAAGAAAGAAGTCACAAGAAGAACACAACTTCTTGAAATAGTATACACCAATATTTGTGGGCATATTAATGTTATTCCTTAAGGAAAAGAAAGATTTTTTTTATCACCTTTATTATGATTATACACGCTATGATTATATCTATCTATTTGAATTAAAAGTCTCATTCAATAAATACATTAGAAGTGTTTATTAATGAAGTTGAAAAACAATTAGGTAGAAAAGTGAAAATCATCTGGTCTCTGATAGAGGTGGTGAATATTATAGAAATAATTATGAATTGGGGCAATGTCCATGCCCATTTGCTAAATTTCTTGAAAAGTGTGGTATGTGCTAAATACCCTATATCAGGTACACCACAATCAAATGATGTAACATAAAGGCAAAATCGCACTCTTATGAATATGATTAGGAGTATGTTAAGTAATTCCCCTTTACCAACCTCATTATTGATGTATGCACTAAAACTACCATGTTTTTGTTAAACAGTGTTCCTAGTAAAGCAGTTCCTAAAATGCCTTTTGAACTGTGACGGATAGGAAACCTAGTCTAAGGCACCTTCATGTTTGGGGTTGCCTGACAAAGTTAGAATTAATAATCCACAAGAAAAGAAATTGGACTTAAGAACAATTAGTAGATTATTCATTTGTTATCCATAAAATTTTAAAAGGTATATGTTTTACTGTCCTAATCACCAGTACGAAAATTGTTGAAACTGAAAAATTAGGTTTATTAAAAAATGGTGAAATCAATGGGAGTGTTAAGCCATAAATAGTGGATCATGAAGAAGTAAATGTGGAGATTCCTCTACCTAAAACATCATCTCAAGTTGTTGTTGAACCGTCAAACAACTTATAGTTATAACATATAATGGTTAAATTCCCAATAATCAACCTCCAATAGATGAACCACAATGACAAATAGTAAGAAAGTCTTTAAGACCCTATTAATCTGTTATTTCCGATGATTATGTGATTAATCTACACGAGTTCATAATTTGACATTAGAATTGATGAAGAAAGAAGGGCTGAAATCAATGGCTCATAATGAACTCTGGGATCTTGTAGAGTTGCTAGAAGGATGTAAAAGAGTCGAGAGAAAATGGGTATTCAAGACCAACCTCGATTTAAATGTCAATATTGAAAGACATAAAGTTAGACTAGTTGCCAAATGTTATACTCATAAAATGACATTGACTACAAAGAGGAATTCTATTTCCAGTGTCTCAAGTTAACACCTTTGGAATTATTATGGCTTTGGTGGCTCATTACATTTTCGAGTATACCAAATGTATGTAAAAATTGCTTTTCTGGATGGAATTTAGTGGAAGAAGTCAATATGAATTGACTTGAGGGCTTGTCCACTAATGTAAACAAACATAAGGTATGTGAACTCAAGAAATCAATATATAGACTTAAACAAACTTCCCACGAATGGTAGCTTAGGTTCAATGATAAAATTACCTTCTTTTGGGTTTAAGGAAAATATTGTTGACCGGATATATCTGAAAAGCAGTGGAGTAATCTTCTTCTTCTTCTTCTTCTTCTTCTTCTTCTTCTTCTTATTATTATTATTATTATTATTATTATTATTATTATTATTATTATTATTATTATTATTATTATTATTATTATTATTATTATTATTATTATTATTATTATTATGATGATGATGATGATGATGATGATGATGATGATGATGATGATGATGATGATGATGATGATGATGATGATGATGATGATTATTATTATTATTATTATTATTATTATTATTATTATTATTATTATTATTATTATTATTATTATTATTATTAGTACTACTACTACTACTACTACTACTACTATTATTACTAGATGTGCACCCGTGCAATGGACGGGATATAATATTGTTTATTAAACTAATATTATGTCAAATTATATTATGTTATATGTTATTAACTTCATACGAAAAACAGAAAAAAAACCCAAAAAATTATTATAACATAAGAAAAAGGTAGGGTTCAGGGTGGAAACAACCTAAATATAGAGTATAAAGTACTAAAATCTAATACATTATAAATTAGCAATAGTGAGTTGCACTCATAATTGAATTACAGTAGTAGATATATAACATAGTTATAGTCATTTCTAGCACTCAAAATCCTTTCACAATATCCTTTCATCTCCTACGTGAATCTCTTACAACTAATCCATCTTTAAAGGAATAGTGAGATACAATCATAGTTGAATTACAATAGTAGATTCTCATTTAGCATCAGTAATTCCAAAATATATTAGACTCTCATTTACCAACAGTAATTCTTACTTAGGTTGTCGTTTCGGATCACTCTTGAAGCATAAAAAAGGGGAATCAAATCACCTTGAAGAAAAAAAATGAAATCATAATGGGGAAGATCTTGTAAAGTTTTTGTTTGAATTGAAACTCTGTCTAAATTGAAACTCAAATTAGAGTGACGATAACAAAACTGAAAAGGAAGAAGAAAAAAGGAAAACAAAGAAACACATATTTTAGAAAGAAAACAATAGAAAGAAAGGAAATAATATTGCAAAGCTATTATAACGAACTTAGAAAAATCTAGTAATTTGAAGTTTTAACAAAATAAGTTTGAATATTTTTTGTATCTATTTCTGAGATACATAGTCAAATCCCTTAATTGAAACACAGGCTTATTGAAAACATATTCTTTTCGGACGAACAAAAAGAACTTTGGATCAATCATCATATATAACTTAAATTAATGCCAATATTGAGAATCTGGAGTATGAGATTCCATTGAAGTTAACCCCCTCCTCTAAAATAAAATCAAATTCTCCATGCAACTAACAAAATAACCGTTGTAGTGGGTTTTCCTTAGATAAAGAAAACATTTGGAAGAAACAAAGAAAGAAAAAAGCAATGCAAGTAAAACCAAAAGAGTTAATAATTACAGAATATATTAATGTAAATTGAACAAAAAAAATTTATGATGTTGTTTGGCGTCCATGTTTATCTACACTCTTCTTTGAACACATCGCCAACATCCTAGTCCTCGAGTTGATCCTTCGGATCTGGGTTTGTGTGAAGGCGTATAAATGCACCCCTCGTCAGAGTGACTGTCTTTGACCACATATCTTTCTTTTGAAGATAGTACCGCAACCTGGTTTCTATGATTAAGGTGGTGGTGATCTGGTTTCTACGTTTAGAGGCGGCGAAGATTTTGTTTCTACAATTGGAGAAGACGGTAGAGATTTGGTTTCTACGTTTGGAGAAGACAGTGGAAACCCATTCCTTTTCAATGACTCAAAAGGTGGAGATTTGGTTGCTATGAGGAAATAGACAGAGAGAAAAAATTGGTCGTGTAAGGTTATTCTTTTCATCGAAGAAGACGGACCCACGAAGAGAAAATATTTCAACCGCCTTAGCCCTTGAGTTTATCCCTCCCTGTTTCTTTTTATTCTTCATAGAAAATTATCATATAGCAGATACAATCCGTATTTTAAAGAAATTAAGGAATGATATATAGTAAAAATCTTTGGACATTTTGACAGAACAACACGTGTCTCGACACATGGCAGACAGGGAGAAAGTTATTCTAAGCTATCTTGCTTTAATAGTAAAGGAGGATTATTATTTTTTGTGTGTTGATGACATCTTACTTGCAATGAATGATCTTGGTTATTATTTTGAAACTAATAAACTCCTATTTGAGAATTTTGAAATGAAACATATGGGTGAGGCAACTAATGTGATTGAAATAAAAATATTTCATGATAAATCACGATGAATGTTAAGATTGTCTCAGAAAATGCTCACCATGCATTGTTCCAATCCACAGATAAATTCAGCATTATGCAATGTCCAAATAATGAATTGGAACTTGAGCAAATATAAGATATTTCTAATGCATTAATTGTTGTTAGCTTGATATATACACAAACATGTACGAGGCATAGAATGGTTGGCATGTTACCAAAGAGATCCAAGAATGCACCACTGGAAGGATGTAAATAAAGTAGTAAGGTACTTACAAGGAACGAAAAATCACATGCATACTTATTGAAAATCTAATCATGTAGAGGTGATTGGGTAGTCCTTTTCAGATTTGTGCCGAATGTGTTGATACTAAAAAATCTACATTTGGCTATTTGTTCTTATTAGCAAGAGGAGCAATCTCATGAAAAAGTGTGAAGCAATTTGTAATTGTTGCATTCACTATGAAGGTTGAATTTGTGGCATGATGTAATGCTACAATTCAAGGTAATTAGTTGTGGAACTTTATTTCAGGACTTAGATGATGTCGACAGTATTGTCGAGCCGCTGAAAATTTATTATGATAATTTCGCAGTAATATTCTTCTCTTAAAATGACAACTATTCCAAAGGTGTCACACATATGGAATTAAAGTATCTTGTTGCTGAACTATTTTCTAACCTAGTAAACTGCAAATGTACGGTGCTAGTGTAGCTAATGGCAAACAAGGTCGATCCAATAAGGAATGTGCCCTATATCCAATTTTATACCCTAATGTTAATAATTCAATACTATCTAGACTCTCAAATTGTGATTGATTGTTGATTAAACTAATAGCTAGATTGCTAGAAAATTAGTAACTAAAATAAACAAGCATTGAATAAAAAGAAACAAATAAACAAAAGATGCAGACATAAAAGAATAGATATTCTAGGGCTTCGATTTGAATTACTATCCCGTATATTTGATTATCCTAATATTCTAGGCTTTTAGATCGATTCTTATGTTTATTAGACGCCACTACTCTTAATTATCCCTCCTCTTGGACGATGCTAACATGTAGATTACGTATGAATAATTACCCTCTCGGGCTAACTATCACATATGCAACTCCCAAGTGATCCTAAAGCCAATGCCTACACAAATATCTCACTCATCTCGGACAATTTTTGATACCAATGCTATATGCATGTATGCCTATTAATAATCCTCTCCTCTTGAACATCGAGTTATTAAGCAAGTAGAATAAAATCACTTGGCCAAATCAATTAATTCATGAAATACAAACAAGCGTATAGATAAACCATAAAATGAACTCTAGAATTAAAAAACAAAATCAAAATATAGTTGATACATAATTTACTCTCTAACCCTAGAACACAAAAGATTTAGCTACTCATGTTCACAAAAAAAGAACCTAACAATATTCATAGACAAACATAAACAAAAGCAAACAAAACCTGAAATCTTGATCTCGATCTTCGTCTCTTGCGTTCCTTTCTCTTTAATCCAAGCCCTCAAGTGTTTCCAATGACATTAGGTGATGAAAATTGGACTTTGAAAGCTTCTATTTATAAGTTAGGAAGGAGTGGGGTTGAAACAGGTAAAAAAATCAGCCCAAAACGTTAGAAAATGCATCCACCGACTTTCCTAGACTGGCCGGATTGGTCTTGGTGACCGGCCAGATTGAATTTCCAACAGAAAACTTTAGAAAAATACAGATCTGGCCGGACTCTTCGGGCAGCCTCTCAGGTCCATCTTCTAAGCTGTTTTTAAAGTTATTACGATCATAATTTGGACTTGGCTATTTCTAGCAATAGCCCTTTGAATTAGCTTTCCAACGCAACAAATTCAACCTCATTTGGACTTGTAGATCTCAAGATATGAATAAAATACTAGAGGTGTGTCAAGCTGAAAATCTACCTAGAAATCTTGCATTTTTGCCTCTTTTCGCCGTTTCACCTCGTTTCTTCTCCTGGACCTTATTCCAATGGATTTTTTGTCCTATAATATATGATTTTAAATACAAACGAGCAAACATGTCATTTGGCTCAAGATAATCAAATATAACATAAAACTGCCCGAATTTGTATGCAAATACTGCCACAATGACTCTATAAATCGACCTAAATGCATGCATGCACTACGTGTATCACTTGTCATTAAAGAAGAAATTCAGAAACAAAAGTTTCAATTGAACATATTAGCACCAAACTTATGATTATGGATCCATTGACTAAATGACTAGAGACATTTATTGGACATGTCGAATGAATTGACATTATTGAAAAGTCTCGACGAATTTATGATGAGGAAATGACACTTTGAGCTCTTTTATGTATTGTTTCTGAAAATGGAATGATATATTATTTTTTCATGATGTATATATGAATGTTGGCATAAAGTTTGACAGGATTTAGTCTCCACTCGAGACATTAATGTGGACCATTATTGAAATTATGAGTCATATTAAGTAGAAATCTAACATTGGGGTACATGGAAGGAACTATGTCGAGTGAATAACGTAGAACTGCCTTGACTCGTGTTAATCTATACTCTATATCAACATTTTGATCCGACCAATGAATGTAACACTTATCTTTATGTTGTACATATTATGTCATCATTTAAACCATGAAAGGTCAGTTCTGTCACATTGGCCAAGCAGGAGAATGTAATATTTTTGTGGCCCACATGCCATCAAATTATGTTATTAAAGTATTTTAGATATCTTTATGATTTAAAGAAAATAATATTCCTAATAAGTTTTGGTCAGTTTATATCTGATAAGATGATTTTTACATCGACAAACCGTGAATGGGTAACAATCTTGATTGCCTTACAATCCTATGCCTATCAGAAGTTGGTGCCCTTTCCACTTATTAAAGAAAATAGAGGCTTTTTATTTCTATCACCTAATTAATTACAAAAGTGCTATGTTCTAAATGAAGGGTCAGGAGAAAGAAATCAATTTCTTCTATCAAGGAGAACTAGAGGAGTCAATTTCTTCCATTAAGAAATCAACAGATCAATCGATGCGTCTCAAGATTAGTGACCTAATTTTATACTACCTCCGTCCCAATTAATCTTGCACACTTTCTATTTTTGTCCGTCCCAGCTAATCTTGCACACCCCTTAAAAAAGAAAGTTGTAACACAATCTTCACCCTCAAAATCTCCACCCTCAATCTCCACCTTTAATCTCCACCCTCAATCCACCTTTGAAAAGTCAACATTACTTAACAATCAATTTTTCTTAATACTTGTGCCAACCTCCCCTGTGCAAGATTAACTGGGACGGAGGTAGTATCTTATTAGAATGTGAAAATCATGTATCTCCAAGAAGTTGGATTTAAGTTATAATTTTCACAAAGATGGTGAAATGTTTGTTAATAAACATAATATTTACTTGGGAAATGATGATTTAGACTCCTAGCTAGGATGACAACTCGACTATTACCCCGCGGAATCATAGGTATTTAAACCAGAAGGTCCAGAATGATATAGAAGTAATATTGTCCATAACTAGCCATACCCTCTTAATAAATACTTGAACTACTCTCTTAAAAAATATTTGATTATCGAAGTCTTTTTGATAAAATTAAGAATATAACAATAGAAGAAGGTCAAACAAGTTATTTCCAAAACTTCCATTAAATTTATTCCAATAGTTGTTGCAATATAAACTGCAAGAATTGGAAAGAAAACGAAAAAAAAGAACAAAAGAAGACAAGAAATTGCTTAACCAATTGGCCAAAGAATTGACTATTTGAGGGGGGCTACCAAGCCATAGATTTTTAATGACTTCTAGAAAATATATCTTTACAAGTACATCAGCGGACTATATACAAGGTAAAAGTGTAGCCTTAACAATCATGGCTTGTATATATAGTTAGACTCCAAAGCCCAACAATCTCCCACTTGGAGATTGGACACACACGTAACTATCTCTTCATCTCTTCATCAACAACCCATAACTAGAGTAGCGCTGGACCTTCATCTCAAGTTCTAAGGCCAACTAGAGCCATGTGTAGCTTCAAATTCTCTAAGGTCACCACCCTAGTCAACATATCAGCAGGATTTTAATTTCCTTGAATCTTCACAAGTTGTAAGATCTTCTTCTGCAATAGATAACGTATGTAGTAATCTCTCAACTCGATGTGCTTTGTTCTCGAATGAAAGATTAGATTCCTTGCTAAGTAAATAACACTTTGACTGTTACTGTAGAGAATATTATTATTTCGTTCCTTCCTTAATTGACAAAAAAAAATGCAACCATACCATCTCTTTGTTGGCCTCAATAACTGCTACATACTAAATTCCAGCAGTAGACAAGGCCATGCTTCTGACTCTTAGAAGCCCAAGAAATCGTTATACGACATTATACCCATTTGTACTCCTATTTTTATCTAGATCACTTGATGTCAAATCTGCATCAACATACCCTGCTAATTCAACTCTTCCATCTTCAAAACATAAGATTCTCTCTGTGGTACCCCTCAAGTACCTAAGGGTTCATTTCACTATTTCACAATGTTGCTTACCTGGATTATACACGAAACTGCTAACAACTCCCACCGCATGCACAATATCTGGTCTAGTACACATTGTTACATACATTAGGCTCTATGTTGTTGAAGCATATGGAGTCTTTTGCATAATAGCACACTCCTTATCACTGCTAGGTGAGTCTTTGCTAAATAGCTTAAACTGACTACCCACCGGAACACTTATTGGCTTATCGTCCAGAATACTGAACCTCTTTAGAACATTCTCAATGTATTCGGCTTCTGAAGACACAAATTTCCTGCCTCCTTATCCTAATCAATCTGCATACCCAAATTTACTTAGCCTCTCTTAGGTCATTCATAACAAACCGTTAGAGAATTTCTTCTTCAACTTGCTCACTTCTCGAGCACTAGAACCTTCTTTCTTTATAGAGCAACAAAATAATTTAGCTATTGTTAAATCTCTAGAAGTAGCAACAATATCATCCTCGCATCTAATGAAGTCAATCTCGTTCATGAACCCATCAAACTTTTTGTACCACTCTATTGGAGCTCGTTTTAAGCCATACAAGCTCTTATTTAGTTTACATACAAGCTCACTTCTACCTTTTGACAAGTACCCTTGTGGTTGCATCATGTATATATCATTCTCCAAGTCACCATGAAGAAAGATTGTATTTACATCCATCTTCTCTAACATCAAGTCTCTGCAACAACCATACTCAAAACCAATCGAATAGTGGTTAGTTTCAAAACAGGACTAAAAACATATGTGCGGTGAAAAACCCTTCATAACCAATCTTTCCTTATAGTACTTGCTTCTGTTCGCCTCCTTTTAAACTCTATAAACCCATGTTTTATGTAATGTCTTCTTACCTTTTGGGAGCTCAACTATATCCCAAGTGTTATTGAACATAAAAAAGACTAAAAACATCACTGCAGTGAAACCCCTTCATAACCAATCATTTTGTGTAGCACTTACTTCCATTTGCCTACTTTTTAACTCTATAAACCCATTTATTATACAATTTTTCTTACACTTCGAGAGCTCAACTAGTTCTCAAGTGTCATCGAACATCAATGAATTCATTTCAACATCTATAGCTAGTTAATTACCATTCGCTTATGTGTTCTCTCTGCGTATCCTCTGCAACACATTCAGTTTCACCACCTCACTCAATAAAGATAATTGGAAGACGTAAACTTGTCTGGTGGAAAATGCTCTCTTGTGGATATGCTGGAAGTGGTGTTCATTGTTCAGCCTAAACAACCACCTAGTCATTCTAACATGCCTTGCTCCCACCTGAGTTAGAGATATCTAGCTCAACAACCCGTGCACCTTACTATAAGTATCTTTCACGCCCAACCTATCTTTGTATAAAACATGTTCATACAATATGACATCTCGACTATGGATTATTTTTTTAGTTCTAATCATCCCGAAATCTATAAGAAAATCTGCCAGCTCCGTATATAATAAATGTACACTTAACAGACTTAACTCACAATTTACTTCTATCGACAAAATTAACATGAACATAAGTAACACAACCAAATATTTGAAGAAAAGACAAGTTTACCTCTTTAGCACTCCAAGTCTCCTCTGGTATTCCATTTATCAAAAGGAACTTATGATCCTCTATTAATCAAGAAGGCAACAATCTTAATTACATCTGCCCAAAGAATCTTTAGCAACCCGTTCTTCAACCACATGCACCAAGCACGTTCATTCACGATTTTGTTCATACTTTCTACAATGCCATTCAGTGTGGGGAGTTCCTTTCACAGTCCTTTCCATGCGAATACCATTTGTAGCACAATGCTTTTTGAACTCACGAAACTCATACTCTCCTCCATTGTTAGATCACAAACACTTTACTTTCACACATGTTTCAGTTTCTACCAAGGTTTTCCACTTTGTAAAGGCATCAAAAGCGTCATATTTATTTTCAGAAAATAAACTCATAACTTTCTGGTAGAGTCATAAATGAAGGTCAGGTAATTGAGGCACCACTAAGATATGTCACCGGTGGTGGCCCCCATAATTCATTATGTACCAATTTGAGCTATCATTTCTTCAAGGTTCTGCTACCCCTCGAAGAATTCACCTTTTCAGTTTCCAGAAGACACAACTGTGAGCATAAGTTCAATTTCATCAAGTGAGGATTATATGAAGTATGAGATGTTGGGAATCCAGAACCGAAATTGAAGCTTAAAGAACGGGTCCAGAGAATCGGGTTCAGAGTCAAAGCAGTGGGAGAGGTTAAGAGGAAACTGGGTTTGAGTTGGTTGTGACTGCCGTTTGCAACGGTTTAAATCTATTGCGCAGAAACCGTTGTAGAAGACGCGTTCCAGCAACTTGCAGTAGTTTTAGATTCAATCGGTTATAACTTCCTCATCGCGTGGATTCGAGCTACAACTCTTGTATAGATATAATTCACTTGTACTTGCGAGCATGATGATCAAGATTTCCCTCTGTAAACATTAAACTAGTGAGCGAACTAGAGTTCTAGGGTTTGTGATCCTAATTTGGCTTGTGAATTAGGGATTTACTAGATTCTTTATAATTCTTGTAATTGCTTGTGTAGTGAAGTGAATTGAGGTGCATAGAACCTCCGTGGACGTATATCATCACTGATCGAACCACGTAAAGCCCGGTGTGTTTATTTTTCTTTCATTTTCTGCATTCGCAAGTGTTCGGCCTGTTTCTGCATTTGTCGTCTGAACATAGTCCTTGTGATTTTGTGTGATCCTGATCTTCTCATAACAAGTGGCGCCATCTGTGGGAAGGTGTTGCACACAAGAATAAGAGGAGAATGGCAGGAATGAAGATGGATTTGGACAAGTTATTAAGGAAAAATGACTTCTCTATATGGAAGATAAAGATGAAGGCCATATTGGTGCAAAATGGGTGATCAAATGCCCTCAAACCTGAAGATCAGTGAGTGGAGGCTGAGAAACCTAAATATGGCGATGTGGATCAGAAGGCATTAAGCCTAATCATCCTATGTCTTGGGGATAAACCTTTGAGAGAGATATCCAGATGCAAGACTGCAATTGAGGCATGGGCCAAGCTGGAGGGGCTGTATCAGTCCAAGTCAGTATCCAATAAGCTATTCCTCAAGCAGAAACTGCTGGCTTTCAAGATGATGGATGACAAGTTAATTTCTGACTAGTTAGATGAATTTACAAAGCTTCTTGATGAACTGGAGGATCTGGGAGTAAAGATTGAAGATGGTGACAAAGATTTAATGGTGCTTAATGCTCTACCAAGGTCTATGGGGGGTTTCAAAGACACTCTTATGTTTAGAAGGCAAGATAAGTTGAGTTATGACCAAATTATCACTGCCTTGAAAACCAAATGTTTACAGAATCAAGGAGACAAGAAAGTAAATCAATCTGGTGAAGGTTTGAACATTAAGTTCAAAAGAAATAATCAGAAGAAGAAGGGCCATACTTCAAAAGATTCAAAGGGTGGAAATGACAGTTTTAAGAAATCTGGAGATTGGGTGGAAAACAGGAAGTGTTTCAAATGCAAACAAGTTGGACACCTAAATAAGGACTGTCCACAAAAGAAGAAGAAGAAGAAGGAAGGCCAAGGTGCTGAAGCTGCTGCTGTTGAACATGAAGGAGACACACCAGAAGTTCTGAATATTACTGACTCAAAGATGGAGAAGGAGTGGATTGTTGATACTGGTTGCTCCTTCCATATGTGTCCTCATGAAGTCTAGTTTCAAAATCTCAAGAAAGAAGATGGAGTGTGTCCTACTGGGAAATGATCAGTCCTGCAGGGTTCAAGGCACTGGCTCAGTTAGAATTACCATGTTTGATGGAGTTACAAGAACCATCACCAATGTGAGGTATGTATCTGGTCTCAAGAGGAATTTACTTTCCCTAGGATCTCTCATTGCCACTGGATGTGAATTTAAGTCTGTTGATAGTCACTTGCACATAACTAAGGGAAATAAACTGGTGATCAAAGGAAAACAACACAATGGTTTGTTTATTTTGATTGGAAAGCCTGTTGTTGGTTGTGTGGGTAGTATTCTTGGCAAGAATGAACTGATGTTGTGGCATAAGAGCTTAGGCCACATTGGGGAGAGAGGATTAAAGGAATTATCCAAGAGAGGCATAATTGGAAATGTAGGAAATCAAACACTTGAGTTTTGTGATAAGTATGCATTAGGCAAATCACAAAAGCTGCCTTATGCTAAGGGGATTCATTCTGTTCAAGAACCTTTAGATTATGTCCACTTTGATATTTAGGGTCCATCTAGGACTAAAACACATGGAGGAGGAAGATACTTCATGTCTGTTATTGATGATTTCAGTAGGAAAGTGTGGGTGTTTGTATTAAGAAATAAGAGTGATGCATTCACCAGGTTTAAAACATGGATGATTCAAATGGAAAACTTAAGAGGCAAGAAGCTCAAGCATTTGAGGACTGACAATAGATTAGAGTACTTGTCTACTGAGTTTGCTGAATTTTATGATGAGAAAGGAATCACAAGACATAGAACAGTCCCAATGAACCCTCAATAGAATGGTGTTGCAGAAAGATTCAACAGAACAGTACTTGAAAGAGTGAGGTGTATGGTGATTGATGCTGGATTGCCAAAGACCTTCTGGGGTGAAACAATTAGTACATCATGTTACTTAATCAATTGGTCACCTTCATCATCTCTAGGGTTCAAAACTCCTAAAAAATTCTGGAGTGGCAAAGTTCCAAGCTATGTAGAGTTGAAAGTGTTTGGATGTCTTGCTTATGCCCATATTAAGCAAGACAAACTTGATCCAAGAGCACAAAGGTGTGTGTTTTTGGGATATCTAGAAGGAGACAAAGGGTACAGGCTATAGTGTTTAGAACAAGGAAATCAGAAGCTCGTGATAAGCAGGGATGTTAAGTTCAATGAATCAGTCATGGGATATCACTCAACTGGAAGTCAAGAGGAGTTTGATGGTTCTATTGAAGTAGACAGGGTATCAGTTCAGGTGGAGCCTCAAATATATGATAATCCTCAAGGGATTGATGACTTGAATCAGCACTAAAGTGAGAGTTCATCTGAAGAAGATGATGTGCAAACTGGTAATCCAAACTTGAGAAATTGTAGTATTGCCAGAGATACACCAAGAAGGCAAATCCAAAGACCAGACTTCTATGGGTAAGCAGGAAGTGTGTACTATGCACTAAGCATTGCTGAAGACATAAAGCTTCAAGAACCACAGAATTTTAAAAAAGCAATCAGTGGTAGTGAATGTGAGCACTGGATAAGTGCAATGATGGAGGAAATGGAATCTCTGGAGAGAAATGGTACTTGGAAGTTGGTAGATAAGCCTAAGGGGCAGAAAATAGTAAGTTCCAAGTTGATTTACAAGAAAAAGATTGAAGGTGGAGACACAGAAAGGATAAGATACAAGACAAGGCTTGTTGCAAGAGGTTTCACTCAAAGAGAGGGCATTGATTTCAATGAGGTATTCTCTCCTATGGTGAAGCATTGTTCTATCAGACTTCTATTATCAAAGGTGACACAAGAGGACATTGAATTACAACAACTAGATGTTAAAACTGCATTTCTACATGGTGATTTGATTGAGAACATATACATGAAACAACCTGAAGGCTTTGAGATTCCAGGAAGTAAAGATAAGGTATGCTTTCTCAAGGAGTAACTCTATGGGTTAAAACAGAGTCCAAGGCAGTGGAATAAGAAGTTTAATGAGTTCATGTTGAAGACATGATTCATCAGGAGTCTATATGACAGTTGTGTGTATTTTAATAAGGATTCTAAGGCTGATCAGGTGTATCTCCTATTGTATGTTGATGATATGCTTATAGCAAGCAAAAGTAAGCATAAAATACAGCTGCTAAAGAAGAAGTTGGGTACATAATTTGACATGAAAGACCTAGGGGATGCAAAGAAGATATTGGGCATGAACATTTTAAGAGATAGGGATTCTGGAATTTTGTGGTTATCACAAAAGCATTATCTTCAGAAGGTGGTGGAGAGGTTTCATATGAGTGTTCCAGTAAATCAACAACTTAAATTGTCCAAAGAACAAAGTCCAAAGACTGCAGAAGAAATGAATTACATGAGAAACATACCATGTGCAAGTGGTGTTGGTAGTTTGATGTATGACATGATTTGTAGTAGGGCTGACTTGGCTTATTGTGTGTCTTTGGTTAGTAGGTACATGTCAAATCCTGGTAAAACTCACTGGGATGCCTTAAAGCAGGTGTTGAGATACTTAAAAGGGACAGTGAACTTAGGATTGAAGTTTGAGAAACAAGCAAATGTTAATGTTCCATTGGTGGGATTTGCAGATGCTGATTTTGCAGGAAATATAGACACCAGAAGATCTATTTTAGGATACGTATTTACACTATATGGGACTGCAGTAAGTTGGAGAAGTGTGCAACAGTCAGTAGTGGCTTTGTCCACAACAGAAGCTGAGTACATTGCATTAACTGAGGCAATCAAGGAGGCTTTGTGGTTGAAAGGATTTCTTAGGGATCTGGGGATTAAGCAGAAGTGTCTGACCATATTCTGTGATAATTAGAGTGCACTTCACTTGGTTAAACCCTAAGCATTCCATGAGAAGTCCAAGCATGATGATGTAAGGTTACATTTGCAAGAGATGTGATAGATTCAGGTTCTGTGGAGGTTAAGAAGGTTCATACACTAGACAATGCTGCTGATTTCTTGACCAAGGCAGTTCCTGGGAACAAGGTTGTACATTGCTTGAGCCTAATTAGACCTGAAAAATGTGTTTAAGCTGTTAGAAGAACAAGGCAGGTTGAGGTAATGAAATGCACTTGATTTCATTGAGGTGGAGATTTGTGAGCATAAGTTCAATTTCATCAAGTGAGGATTATATAAAGTATGAGATGTTGGGAATCCAGAACCGGAATTGGAGCTTAAAGAAACAATCCAAAGAACCGGGTTTAAAGTCAAAGCAGTGGGAGAGGTTAAGAGGAAATTGGGTTAGTTGGTTGTAACTGCCATTTGCAATGGTTCAAATCTGTTGCGCCAGAAACCGTTGTAGAAGACGCGTTCAAACAACTTGCAGCTGTTTTGGATTCAATCGGTTATAACTTCCTCATCGCGTGGACTCGAGCTACAACTCTTGTATAGATATAATTCACTTGTAATTGCGAGCATAATGATCAAGTTTTCCCTCTGTAAACATTACACTAGTGAGAGAATTAGAGTTCTAGGGTTTGTGATCCTAATTTGGCTTATGAATTAGGGATTTACTAGATTCTTGATAATTCTTGTAATTGCTTGTGTAGTGAAGTGAATTGAGGTGCATAGAACCTCCGTGGACATAGATCATCACTGATCGAACCACGTAAAGCCCGGTATGTTCATTTTTCTTTCGATTTCTATGTTCGCAAGTGTTCGGCCTGTTTCTGCGTTTTTCGTCCGAACATAGTTCTTGTGATTTTTTGTGATCCTGATCTTTTCATAACAACAACCCTCACATAGACCAACGTCAACTGTCTTGAGGCCCAACAACTTACCCTTTGAACACACCACCTTCATACTCTTTTCGCTCATGTGGTCAAGCCAGCAATGCCACAAATCCGCATCATTGTTTGCACTAGCAAGAGGATACTATGACGGGTTTTATTCGTCATATATAATGTACTCTTTTTATCACCTCGCACCACTATCATGGCTCCTTTAATTACAAGTGCTACACAAATATCACACCATAGCCTTCATCATCCAGCTGATCCACAGAAAGTAAGTTTATCCCAAAGCTGGGAATATGTCTAGCACCACACAGCTGTAAACCTGAGCTATTGGGTGTTTTGATTTGAACATATCCGTTCCCCATGATTTCCAAAGGCTCATCATCAACAATATAAACCTTACAAAATCACCAGAAGTATAGTGTTCCCTTACGTCAATGCTACTGCATGAATGGGATGATGCTCCAGAATCCAAAATCCACGATCCCGATGGACTAGTCAAACTCAAGATTAATGCATTTGGAATCCCTACTTTCGCAACATTTGTTAATTTGTCATTCAGTAACGGTGTCGTTCACTAGTTCTTGTAATGACCATACTAATCCCAATTAAATCACTTGTTTGAACTCTTGCCTTTCTTCGACTTATTCCCACCTCTTGACTTTGATCGTTCCTATTTGATATCGACCTTGAATCTGATCTACCAATATTTTTTATGCTCAAAGTTGATCCCGAAGTTATACCCGGTTCTTTCTTGCGAATTTCTTCACATATAATCAGATCTCTAACTTCGTCAAATTTAACTTTCACCTTCCCTACTGAAGCACTAACAGCAGTAGCCGTTCCCCTCCAAGTCTGGTAAGGAAGACAACAAACTTAGGGCTCATACCTCATCATCAAATTCGATCTCAACCGAACTCAATTGGGCTATTATCATATTGAATTCCTTTAGATGATTGGCGACTATAGTGCTCTTTGTCATCTTTAGGTTGAACAAGCGTCTCATCAGATAAACCTTATTCACCGTTGATGGCTTCTTGTACATTTCTGACAACGTCTCCAACATCTACTTGGCGGTTCCTACTTGATTGTATGGAGCACAATGTTCCTGGATAGAGATAAGCGTACCACTCTCATTGATTTCCTGTCTAAAAATTTCTAATGATCCTCTTTCATGTCCTCTAGTTTCTTAGTTAGAGGTTGATACAAATCTTTACCATACCTCGATCTGCATCTCGTAGAAAGAAAAATATATTTCGTCAAAATTTTCAACTAGTAATTTTCATTCTCCCATTATATCTACTAAGCAACAATAATTGCAAAGAAAATGAAAAATAAGAACGGAAAAAACACACGAAATCGTTTACCTAATTCATCAAAGAATTGACTATGAATGGGAGCGCTATGGGTGGCAAATCGTACAGGTTGGGTTGTTATTGGGCCATCCTGATAAGACCCAAACCAATAAGGTTTACCCCAAACCCGCCTATTTAGTTTATAAGGTTGAAAACCTCAACTCAAATACGGCCCAATAAAAACTTGATAACTCAATCCCACCTGATAAGCCTGTTAATATTTGCATACATATTTATGTCTTATTATTTTGTTTAGCCTCACTAAACATATTACTACTAGTTATTTTTTTTAAAAATACAGAACAACTTCAAGCAATCAAATAAGTATTACATCTATTCCATAATTAATGATCTTCATTCACATAATATAATAGATGAATAAAAAAAGGTGCCACAACGAGGCCTATATCATAACACATAGCATTAGAGAGTATTCTTTCAAAGTTTCTAATCGACATTTCCCCTCTAGGCAACTAAGCTCATGTCTTCAAACTCTTCTTTAAATAAATTTCTTCCTCTAGATCAATCAATTCCAACCTTAACATATGATATCATTAATAAAAAAGTTGTGAAAGCACTATTAATATAGTTTTATAAGCATTGCGGTTTGCAAATTTACTTATCCTAGATGAAGCTGTAGAAATACTACCTATGTTAGGTCATCCAAATAAAACTCCAAGTGAGATTTTTTAGCACTAAATGACTCATTATTGTTGAAAGTTTTTAATTCAAAGAGTAATCAATATTATTACCAAACTGAAAAAAAAAAAAAAAAAAGAAGAAAAATTATCGGGTTGGCTAGATATGACCTATATTTTATTGTGTCCTATTGGGATGACCCGATAACGACCCGAACTTGATAGACTTCCGCTCAAAAACTCGAAATTATTGTGCAGGTACGTGTCGTGCTATTGGACCATGTCGAGTTTTTCCACCCCTAGTACCAAGTTAGAAATTTTCAATAGCTTTTAAAGAGTATATCTTTAAAAGTACATCAACGGACTATATATAAGGTAAAAGTCTAGCCTAACAATCATGGGATTATATATATATATAGTTAGGCTCCAAATCCCAACAAGAATTATGTATACACAACTAGGGTTGTGCACAGAGCTTGGAGATTACCGAAATTGGACCAAAATAAGACCAAGTAAACTTCACATCGAAACATCCATGTACTACTTGACTTTTTTTTAACCTTGCTGAACCGATTATCTTTTGATATGAATTTAGATATTTCTCAAATTTTTTAACCGAAAAACATATTGAACCTTACCGAACTGTACCAAAATGAATAACCGAAATAAAATGACAAATTATAAATTTAAAAATAAATTATACCTACAAGATTAATTTATATAAGAATTAAAATGAAATAATCCATAATTTTGTAGGTAGTTATGTTTAACATAAATAATTAAAGGAACCTTATATTTTATTATTATATGATTCTCAAAACACAAGTTATGTTGTGTTTGTTTATGGTTGTAGGTGGCTGAAATATTGTAGGTTGCGTGGAATAAAGTGGAATTAGTAGGTTGAGGTAGATAAATGAGTGTTTGTTTTAGTTAGTTGGAGATTGAATAGGAGTTTGTTTGTATTATAAAAGGTGAAAAAGATGATTTGATCTGTATAAGAGTTAGTTAGGGAATAACTGGTTATTGATTAAAGTGTTTGTTGAGAATTGAGTTTGATTGATGATGTGTGTAAGAATTAGTTAGGGAATTGATGAGTGATGTTTTGTTGTTTATGGGTTAAAATAATTTTATTTAAATATTATCTGTTAATCTAATTTTAGTAATTAATTTATGAAATAAAAAAATCTTTTAAAATTAATTCCATTTAAATATTAATTTATTTTATTTACCAAATTTTGTTCCTTCATCCAAGCCATTGTCTTTGCTAACTTCTTAATTAACAAATTTTAGCACTTTACGAAATTAGTTTAATATAAGATAATATATCTTGGTGAGCTCTTGTACACTAAATTTTTTAGGTTCTTCTTGGCATCATGTGAAAGATTAGAAAACGAGCGACAATGCTAACTCAGCAATTTAATTTGATCATGTCCATCACAAGATATAAAAATAAAAAATACAAATAATGTCATCAGTTGTGCACCAACATTACATATTAACTTGAAATTTTTTAGGGGATGTATCCCGCTTAATTAATCAGTTCAAACCATGATGATGTGGGGGTACAAACGTAGGCTTAGCAGTGACGATACGTCTTAAGCCTCGGGAAGGAACCAGTCCTCTTTCTCAGCCGGTATGAGGTCCAAAAACTACTGGGTAATGGATGGATCGTGTAATACGACCAACACCTTCGTCATATTCACGACGAAGATTCCCTCAATCGTCCGGACAATGGCCATGCTCTGAGAAAATGCCAAGGCTCTAACGTTCTCAGCGAATGTACCCATCATGTCCGTGCATTAATCGAAGAAGGGATATCCACGCTGAACAATTGCCTCGGCCTCGGGATGTACCTAAAGAGGAGGGTTTGTTATCTTTTTTAAATACTCAATTGTGAACGGATTAATATAAAGATGACACTAATAATATCGTGGAAATTTAATGCATGAAATTAGGACATTTGATTACAGCCTCTTGCTCATTATTCCAATCGACTCCACTGTGACAACGAAGATCAGTTAATAAACGCTAGACGAGTCTGAATATTTTGATTTTGTGCCTCAAGTGGACCACCTGATGGATAGGTTGGACGTTGGCTAACATATTTAGCCTTCCCTCTATCATAAGAAGCATTGCTTCTATGAAGTGTAAACATCGCATTACATTTCCCTCCACGCACTCATAGTAGCACAAGTACAAGAAAATGTTCTCGTTATCAATTGACCAATGGGCCCGACCAACCAATCTTGACCTATTCATCTATTAAAAAGGATAGAATAATTTATCAATACAACACAATGCAAATAATGTAGAACTAGGTTTTTTTTTTTTTTTTCCTTTCCTAAACTAGTCCATAATTAGTTTGACACGTTTATAGTTCCCCTTCTAGAATTGAAAAGAATGATGATATATTAACCAACTTACCAAATGAAATAAAGTGATAATGTCCAAGCACGAATAAACAAAATCGTGATAAATCAACGTGCGAGAGACTTAAGTTTCCACATTATTGAAACTCAGGGGGGTTTGAAGCAAGAATACGAAAATAAGATGAACATCATAAACAAAACAAATCGTGTAGTCTCGCGGTTGCAGATGTTAATACAGTATGGAAACAAGATCATTTCTAATACCAAGATACTAGTTGTGGCCAACGTGCTCTTTCCACATCTCATCAACAATTTGTCCTTTCTGTGATTTTGTGCCTGAATTGCATCTAGAGTAGGGTATGATGGCCCTGAGAATATCAGTTCATCTGGATGATAGTGATGCACATCCATCTCCAATATTAGATCGTCAAGGCAAGATGCCTTGATGAAACTGTGCAACACAATACGTGATAACAATCTTTGGATGGTTGCCTATTCGGTAACTTGGCATGCCATACACCAGGATGGGGAATCGGCTTTTAAGGCAACCAAATGCCCGCTCAACCACATTTTTCAACTACAAATTTCTGTGGTTGAATAACTTTTTCTCGTTAGCGGGTTCGGGCGTCCATGAAACTCTAGTAGATTGTGTCGCTTCTGTCTGTGCGACGACAAAAGGCGGTGTAGTTTGTGTATCCAGCATCAACCAGATACTACCTAACTATAATTTTTATAAATTTATTGTTAAAGAGCTTGTTCAAAGTAACAGATAAATATAGGAAGATATTATTTTATGATTTATTTACCACTTGATGCATATCGGGTGGCCAATTAAAGGTGTTATCTAGCTCGAGGGCTTTCATCAGTACTCGAGCCTCATGAGAATTTCCCTTCCATCCGCGTAGATGTATGTGAAAAACATATTAAAGGCTACAATTGCACATATGTTTTGGCACTTTATCCCACATGCATTATCTGTGTAGTGTCTCGATCTACAAGGACGCTCGCGGGTATTAGTATTCCATCTATAGCACCAACTGCATCCTATAAAAAATCGAAATGTTGAATTTTTTCATAGTGAATGTAGAGGGAAGTAAGCTGAACATTGTTGTGCAAATAAATTCGTGGTTAATAGAAGCACGTGGAATACCTCGAAATAGAGGGGACTGGGGTATAATCAGCCTATTTAATCCAATCCCCGCCCAATGCAATCACTGCATTCAATTCCCTGTGAAAGTGCTTGTTAATTGTTTGTGTTGAATGTTGCACACGTTCCTCCTCATCCAGATGTCGGTGATGCATGCAAACCATCCAGAAAATATCATCACAGATTCAATAGGTGAGACATTTCACATGAGAACGAAACAATGTCGGTATAAGCCCACGATTAAATAACGTATTAACCATGGCAAAGAAACAATCCTTGGTTATATGTGCTTGATTGTAAAACTTTCCGGGATACTTGAACAACATCTTTAACACCCAATCGGTTCCTTGTAGTATAGACGTGTTTTTGGGTTGTCGAATGGGAGAACCATATGGTATAAGGACATTCAGAGCAAATTATACTACCATTTCGTCTTCTGAGTCATCCGAGTTTAAATTTGAGACGTCGGATTTTGAGTTGGACATGCTTCATAAGAGGGATGAACATAATAATAAATTTTATGAAAGGTGAATTCGTTGGACAACACTAACATAATTGATTAATAATACATTATCAGACGTGCAAGCTAATGTGAATCATTAAAAAACTAACGACATAGTTAATAATAACCGTTCAAGTCCATAAACAACTTAAAGATACACTAATAAATAAAAGTGCACACACTTTATAATTCTTGTTTCTTACATACAACACAATAAAAAGAAATAGTCCAGGACATTTAGAGGTAATAAGATGATGGTCACACAAGGTAGGGGGTCTAGAGGATCACAAGGAAGAACATCTTGTCATCATCGTCCATATTCATCCATAAATGGCAAGTGGACTCATCCTGTTTGGCTCTATAGCCAACCATTCAGAGCACTTGAGTGGGATCAAGTTTCTTGATCCCTTTCATTTGGCCCACGTTCTCCTGAAGACCAAGATGTGAAGCTGGCACACGCGTCTACCTGGGTGAGAAAATGAGGATTTCATAAAGAAATTTTGCTTGCGACTCGCCCATCTATCGTCGTAGGAGTGTGGGCATGTCCGTGTGAAGGACCAGCCCTATCGGTCAGCCCATTGACACCCATAAAGTTGAAAGCATTATAATTAACACCTTCGGGTGCCCCATCACGGTTATTGTCAGCCGCACGCCAAGAGCATTTGTTCCCTCCACATGTCCTCACATTTGTCCCAGTTGGGACAGCCTATCTAGATGAATCCGCGGTAGTCATTAGTTGGTGCAGGAATTCAGTTGTGAGGGCAGTTTCGGTTGAGTATGTTTAGATTTTTTAACACATTATGGGTAATGACCAATATATTTTTAAAATGTAAGTGTATTTAATTATTTTGCACAAGTCGTCCAGAGAATCCTTCTCAACAATGATTGTCTCCTTCACGTGGTCTCACTCAATCGAATTGTAATAATGTGCCTGCATCATACGCCAGCATCGCATGTAATTCTTCAACTTATTTTATGCGGAAGTGATGTTGTAGGTTCGGCCTTCGTGTCGGCCATTGAGTTGGGTCATGATGCGTTCAAGCACATTACGGGAGAATCGACCCGACATCAGGCCCCCGACTTCCCATTCAAGGTGACAGAGTCGGATCAACTCTTTCTCAGAGTTCCGAGTCCAGACACCCTTAGTTATGGCTGGTGATGACCTACCCTGGCTTATTACACCCTCGCCACGCGTAATCTAAACAGAGTGGGATCGATTGAAGAAATTGTCAACTAACATTAGAATAGTACTAATAAGCGATTAAGGATAGTGGGTGTGGATGTCTTAATAAGGTTTACGTATGAAGGGTATATAATTCTTATATAAGCAAGTGAATTGTAACGAAACCGCTAAATAAATGCAATTTTTTGTTAAATTGATTTATTTTTATTAGTGAGTAAATTCATCGTTGGTTATGCTAAATTCGGCATTTTCGGTACTTGAAATTGATGGATTTACTAGACAAAAAAACTATTTTATCTAACTTAATAGCCAAATATAAATGGGTAATATTTTATTACATTTGAAATGATATAATCCGTTCTTTTGTTAATATTTTATTATTAATTTCGTTAAATGTCAATATAAATCAGAATAAATAATAGGTGAATAATTTTTGCATAATTTCTAAGTGAAACACCTATTTTATTGTGTATTGTTTTATCATCCGAATAAGATTTCCAACTGAATGAGATTGTTACAAATCTTTGCATTTTTTAGTTACCCAGAAATAACTTTAGCAGATTTTGTAAATTTCGAAAGCTATTAGAAGTGCTTTTTAAGGAACACAAATTAATTATATTAAAAAAGAAAAATTGTAACAGATAAAGTTACAAATTTAACTTGCGTAGATTTGACAAATGTTGTTTGGGTATATTCTACAAATTTATTATTGTCATTTGAATAATTTTTTAACTTGATTTTATTTTACAAATTTACAAATTTTATTTCGATATATTTTGTTGGCCCGTTCTGAATGTTTTTTTTTTAATAGACCACTATCGTATTTACAATTTTTTTATTTATTTTTGTAGTAGTTATAGAAATGTCGAAAGTTTGCAAATATTACTCTTTTAAAGTACAAGTGTACAATATTTTTTTTATTTTGTATAAAATTTGTTTTCAATCAAATAAATTAATGTTTAATAATTACGAACATTATAATCTTCCAATATACCGATTCATAAATAGACAACAGTTAAACAACAACAGTTTTTTCCAACACTTATTTGCCTTGAAAATGTAGAAAAAAAATATTAGTTAGTATCTCTTTGTGAAATCATCATTTATTTTAGATTTAATTCACACACTTATTTGCCATGTTTTATGTTAGATACTTAAAATATGGGCTATTTTTCCTGTCAATTCTCTGGCAGCATGTATCGAACTTTGAATAGGCTATGGAGACTGTGAGTTGTTGAATTTTTTGAAAGATAGCTGCGCAAGTGAGAGAAACATCTATATATCCATTCTGCTACTAGCAGATATGCTCCAGTGGTGAGTCCCATTTTTTATTTTTTAAGTGCTAGGGGCTATAATAACATACCATTACTTTTGGAAGTGAAGCCTAACCACATCATCAAAGGGAAACTCTATCAACATATATAATTTGATTTTTAGAACTTACGTCTCTGTCTCTCATATCAGTAGAACCTTCACCATGCAATTTCCTGATGCCATGAGTATTCAACTGTGAGTATTGAACTGTTTTGGTAGCAAACATGTGTACATTTCACTGCGAGTATTGAACTATTTCTGAAATACACAACTTTTACCATTAGTATTCTTTGAACTTTCTTCTATTATGATAACAAGTACTAGTTCCTGGTGAAGCACCTAGTAGCAACATATCTTATTAAGGTGAATCTTAATGGCACATTAGAAACTTATGCAGTTAGCTCTTGTGGTGTAGAGAAGTGTTTCAGTTGTGTATTTCTTTTGGGTCCTCTGCTATTAGACACTTTCTGTTAGGTGAAGTCTTTTTTTTGCTGATTTGTTTAGAGACAATTAGTTTATTTTATACTTTGGCTGCAATTTTTCTTGATTTTATTTTTAAAAGGGATCTACACATTGAAAATTATTTCGGGTGGTGAAACGAATTTGAGAATTTTTGCAGGAAAGATATACACTTTCAAAAGTGTTCAATTCAAATGTGTTTTGTGTTCCATGCTTCTTGGGTCTAGATATGGTAATATCGAATACGACCACCTTTTTTCTTCCTAATTTTTGGTTTTTTAACCACACTGTTTACTTGTTATGCAGACTTACCACATAACTGGTATAAAGCTAAAAATAGGAAAGTAAATACTACTGATAAATTTAATTTCTTATATCTGTATAATTAGTTATTTTACTTGATATAAAGCTGTACTTTGGCAACACTTCTGTATATGGCCTTATGTTTATTGAAGTAATGTATATATATTTATATATATATATATATATAATATTTGATAATTTGACAGTTACATTTCTGTCTATAACATTTGACAGGAGGGCAGCGCCTACAAATCACTGAATTGCTTAAGAAAATGAAATGATGATTAATATTGCAGCTGTGGAAGAGTTAAATTAGTACTAATAAATTTTAATAATGAAAAGCAGGGTGCACATGACTGGCGATGCAGAAACATAAAACCTACCATGAGAAGGAACTGTAAACAAAAAGTCATTATTTTATAAATATTTGTTATGAATCTTGCGATTTTTTGAGTAAATAAGAGTTGGTTTTTAGTTTTATTGTAGGACTTATTTATTTGAAGAATTCAAATTGTATTATAATAATTAATTTGATGTCGATGAATTTATTGACATTTATTTTGTATTTGATGTTCCGTAAATATTTTATGATATTTTGACTATTGGGGTGTTTCATATGAGAATATGGATTTAACAACAATATTCATTGATAAAATCGTTGTCTTTCATTGAAAGGCAACGACCTTTTTTTTTTCTTTGCTAGAAAAGACAACGGTTTTATTTGTTATCTTTACTTGTAAAAACAATAGTTTTACAGAAGGTCAACAGTTTTCCACTGTTGTCTATAGTTAAATAGACAACGGTTATATACTCGTTGTGTATTATTGAACATACAACAGTTTTAAATTGTTGTTAAAAGGGTATTTTTAACAAAAGTACTATTAATATCAGATTTATTTATACAACAAATAAAAAATTCGTTGTATTTGCAAAATTCTTGTAGTGAGATAAATAAATTAAGACGTTTTATATCATCAAATCCAGAGCCGGTGTGAACTGGTTATGCAAAAAAACATGAATAAAATATATTACTACATAAATCGAAGTCGAATATAATGACCAACCATAGTAAATCCAGAACCACATGCACCACAACAGAACTACAACATCACCAAATCATAGTGAACCACAAAGAAAAACATATTAATATGAACAGAACACCATCGGCCCGAGCAACACAATAAAAGCCAACATCAAGCAACATTTGTTAGTTTTTATTAAAAAACCAACAACCCACAAACAAGAGTAGTAAAACAAAAACAACATTACAGATAAGCACTTTTTTTAAAAAAGTACCTCAGCTTGATTGCTTCCAACAGACTCCGAACGAGAACAAAGAGAGCAACTGCAACTATTTTTGATCTTCTTGGAACGTAAATAGTAAGAATGAGAAACTAATTTCGTGCACAGTGTGTGGGTTTGAAGGGAACATGCACGATTTTCTTTGCATATCGAATAAAATATAATTTTTTGTGGGGTGTGTGCTTCGTGTAAGAAAGAAGAGAGTCCATGGGAGATCAATCTAGAGATATAAATAGACATGAAAATAAACCAAATTAACACACAACTAATAAGTACAACAAAACAATAAATCAGAGCAATCATTACTCAGATCACAGGTCCAGATCCATTCACACACAGAGAATCTGAAAACCCTAAAAAACCTCATTTTCCAGCCTTATTTTATAGAGTATCTCTCTGTCAAACGTTGAAAAGGTTACACAAGTGGATTGGCCACCATTAAACGTCGCTCAGTGGTGGGTGGGAAGTGACAGAGACAGTAACATCCCCTGCCACCCTAAGCACCTACGGCTTCTCAAAACCAAGATCAACATAAACATACCAAAAGCAATAGACTAACTAGCATTAAATCGGAAACAATAAATGGAAGAAAAATAGAAGAGAGAGAAGAGAGATGGTGGCCACAGAGGAGAGAGAATGGCAGAGGAGAAAGAAGGGAAGGGGACATTTCATTCATTTTGAGAGAGGAGATAGAGTATGTCTCTTAAAGATCATCAAAATCGGAGCTGAAGGAGTAGTGGGGAGAACCCCAGTTGGGAGTAATATATTGCTCTGAACTCACATAAAAACACAGGCCAGGTTGGGCCCAATCTACAATGGATTGGCCCAACCATTATCAAATACACTCTTAGTGAATTGGAAACAAATTTAATGTAATAAAATTATTTATTTTGGTTTGATGTCAATATTTTTTGTTCAAACTAAATATGTTATTCAAAAGATAAATAAATCTGTAGTTATCCGAACTAAACCAAATCGAATCGAACCGTTCTAGTTAGATTCAACATTTCAAACCGAACTATCCCCAAAAAATAACAATCGTACTGTATTGTTTCGATTTTTTTATTGATTTTGAATACTCCTTTCTAAAATAACCGAAGTTTGGTAAGATTTTCAAATCACTAATCCACACCGTACTGCCACACTCCTATACACAATTGTATAACTAATGGTGTAAGACAAACATTTAATTTATCCGTAGTTTTCACTTTTCGTTCTCTGAAAAATCTTACTATATAATAAAAGAAAACCCTTTATAAAAGGAAATCAGATAATTTTCTCGCATATTTCACCTTCTAAAAGTAGTAGGTATAAATCATAGTTAACATAATAAGATATTTGGATATATATGGTAAAAATTTGTATATATATATGGTAGAATCTTCTTAAAATTAGTTCCAATCGTAAATTTTGTTGGCAATTTGCTATATGAAAAAAATATAGGTGACAATTTTTTATTGATTTATTTTATAATAACAATAAAGAAAAATGAGTTTTGGTTCTTTTTCCCTTTTTAATGTGAAATATAGCAACTTATAAGTCTTTTTCAGGGCCTTTAGTTTGATATCTACATTGCATATTTTAAAATAAGTTATATTAGAAAAATGTAATTGTTTGTCAATTGTTTAGGTATTTTTTATGCAATATCAGTTGAATTATTTGATTGGATATGAGATACAATCAAAATTAAGAATATCTTTTACAAGTACTTATTAATTAATCTTTTCAACATATTAATATTTTTTAAATTCATTTTTATTTTATAACAAACCTTTCCTATAATATTACAACTGCTTAGAAATGGTAAAAAATAACTATTTTTGAGTTTCTGGATTTCACCGAATTTTTTTTTTTTTTTTTTTTTTTTTTTTTTTTTTGTAAAGAACAAAAAGAAAGTAGCGGAAGAACACATTTGCCCATATTAGGGATGCAAAGAATTTAATGATCTTTTTTTGTAGCTCTCTCTCTAGAACGTTGTCATTTTTCCAGCATCCTAAAGGTACTAATAACTTTTATTTTTATTTTTGATCCATTTCTTTTTAGCAATAGATAAAAGCAAGCCTCTTTCCTTCGTATTTAATTTGATAGTGATATTGAGTATTTTGATGTAATATATTAAATATAAACTAAACTACTATTTGTTGATTGATTATTATGCTTAGATTTGAATATTTATTATGAGTTAAACTATTTACATTAAATATGAGATGCAAATAAAAATAAATTAAATAATTTTTTTTTAATGAAATCAAAAGTTATTAGATAATTTAATCTTCTTTTATTTAACAAACAATAAGTTATTCAATAACATTGTCCAATTATTTAATTTTATTTTTTTACAAACAAATATATTTTAAATCGTGCATCGTACGACTGAAAATTTTAATAAAAAAGTAACTAATTAATATGTTTGATTATAAAAAAAAAAAAAAAAAAAAAGAGAAGCTAAACATTATTTCAGCTCGACCAATCTTTTCTTGTTTTCCTTCCGATAACTAAATGAAAATAAAATTTAGTTCTTAATAAATTTTACTTTTACAACAAAGCTGAACCGTAGATGTATGCTAGGAGTGGCAAATTGTGAGGCTTGGGTTGTTACGGAGTCAACGTGATAAGGCCCAAACCGATAAGGTTTAACCCAATACCGCCTACTAAGGTTATAAGGTTGAAAATCTCAACCCAAACACGAACCAATAAAAATTCTGATACCAATCCGAATGATAAGCATGTTAATATTTGCATACGTATTTATGACTTATTGTTTTGTTTAGACTGACTAAAAATATTACTATTATTGATTTTTGTAAAATTACAGAATAAATAGCACATCTATTACATAATTGATCTTCATTCACATAATATAATAGAATAATAAAAAAAAAAAAGATGCCGCAACGAAGGCCTATAACATAACACATAACATTAAACAATATTCTTTTAAAGTTTCTAATCAACATTTTTACTTTAGATGCAGCTAAGCTCATATCTTCAAACGCATTTTCAAGTAAATTTCTTCAACTAAATTCAAAACACTACTAATAAAGTTTTATAAACATCACAGTTTGCAAATTTACTTGCCCTAGATGAAGTCGTAAAAGTACTACCTATAAGATTTTTGAGCATTAAAGGACTCATCATTGTTGAAACTTTTGAATTCAAAAAGTAATGCAATATTATTACTAATAAGTAATAACTAAACAAAATTATCAGGTTGACCCGATATGACTCGAATGTTATTTGTACTATCGGATTGATCGAATAACAATTCGAACCCGATAGACCTCGGCCAAAATTGAAAATTACCTTATAAATTTGTATCGTTCTTTCATGTGGTGTCAAACTTTGCCACCTATAGTATATGCTACATTATTTCGACCCGAACATAAGTTTTCAACTTGAGTGGGACTTGGGTGCATAAGATGGACAATAGTGTTTCTGTAAACCATAAACTCTAAAACCCTAAAAACCTTAAAAAACCCTGAAAACCCTAAAACCCTAAACCCTAAAAATCTTAAACACCCTAAAATCCTAAAAAATCCGAAAAAACCCGAGAAACCCCTAAATACCCTAAACTACCCGGAAACCCTAAAAAAATCCTAAAGCCTAAAACACAAAACCCAAAAACGAAACCTCGAAATTTCTCTCTCTAGCTGAGAGCTTCTCTCTCTAGGATACACTTGCACACACACACTAGGTTGTCTTCCACCATAATCTACCCTACCCCCCCCGGCCCCACCGCCTCCGCCATCCAACCGAACACCGGCCATCGCCCCACCAGTTGACGTCACCAGTTTTATAAACTACTACAGTAATAGTAGCAGTTCGTGCATCCCCCCTCCTCCCATTTCCATTAGCCACTACCACCTCCACCACCGACGTCCAGTTGTCCGCTGGCGTCCATCTCCGTTGGCATCCGTCTGCCCGCCAACCTCCTCTGTCAGCTCCTCCCATCGCTGATTGCCACTCGCCGCCATTGACCTCCCCTTCACCACCTTAATAAGGTCATTCAACTCCTCCACCCGCCACCCTCACGGTGGTGGAACCGACTGCTCCGCCTCTCCCCCCCCGCCATGTTTGGCTCTCTCCTGGCGGCCCCTTCACTAGCCTTGGGAGTCGTCTACCACCTGTTGCGGTTGTCCATCCTCCCCCTTCGCCGACCCTTCCCTCTTCACTGTCGCCGGCCTCTCCAGTGCCGCCCCTTGCGGTCGTGGTCAACGGCTAAGCTGACCCTTGCCTTGGGCTAGTTTAAGTTGGGCCTCCCTTTTAATGCTGATACTCTCTCTCATATTCTTACTTGTTCTGTAACCCAGATTTTGTGGCCCATTTGAGCTCATTTCTCCCACCCTTGGACTCGACCCCTTTCGCCCTTTGGACTCACCTGCCCCCAACCCCACAGGACCACCCCACCCTTCCCACCCAACCACACTAACCCGACACTCACTTTTCCACCTCCAGTACTCCCTTTATCCCCCACGACCCCTTTCCGTCGTCTCCTACCCCCTTCTCCTCCACTACTTCACCACCGCCCCTACCTTCATCACATTCGAGGCTCTTCCAACCAAAAATTTTGCCGAAGCGATCACACATCCGAATCATACTGCTCCTGCGTCAAAGCCGTCCTCCGCTCCCAACCTTATCTCGCTCGTGTTAGAAGATAATGTACGTCCACTTGGCTCCTATAACTTTATCGATAACATACCTGCGCTTGATATCTTGCCTAGTGACTTTGATAGCCTAGTTGTTAATTATAAAAACTATCTTGCTGGGAAATTTTCCCACGCTATCCCCACTGCTCGCATGATATTGTTCGCCGGGTTAGGCCTAGTTGTTAGGTATAGTTAAAGTTTTATAACCCGCTCTCACATTCTTATTGAGGTGTCTAAGGATAGTAATTGTGCCAAGTTATGGTTTAACACTTCTTTGTCGATCTCTAGTTGTCCTATGTGGGTCCTTAAATGGACCTCGGATTTTGACCCTAGAGGCCTCTCTGTCCCCCGTTTGGTGCCGCTTTTTGGGCCACCCTGTTCAGATGTTCAACCACGACGCTTTGTATGCCATGGCCGAACTCATGCAGACCGCTTCAGATGGATTACCCGACTAGTAACAGGAGCAGAGTTCTTTATGCTAGGATCTACATCGAGCTTAACCTTTAGGCCGACCGACCCCCTGAGATTATGATCACCTCGGGTGAGAAGAGATGGTGTCAGCGCGTCATTTATGAGTTTGTGCCGGACTACTCCGCTAGCTACCATCACATTGGGCACAAGATACAGGACTGTTACGTGATGGGCAACAAAGCTCGGCCGCCTCCGCCCGACAGACGACCACCTAGTCCACCTAAGAATCAGCCGGAGCAGCCTGTTGATGGCGCTGCCCGAGGTCAGCAGGACCGACAGCGCCGCAGGCTACGCGGGCATCGGTCTTCCCCCCAGAGGCAGTCGGGGGGTGCTCATCCTCTTTTATCGACTCAGGATAGGCCGGTCCAATGGACTGGTCAGCGTCCTCGAACTAGGAGGACATCCGCCGCCACTTCCAAGTGGCAGACCGTCCCTGCCAGGGGGACCAAGCTGCCACACCCTCTTTCCGATCCTGAGGTAAGCGAGGCCTCAGAGCGCGCAGAGAGGGCTGACAGAACCCTCGTTCGGATGAGTGGAGATGACCTCGAGGATGAGGACACGTTAGATGATGAGGACACCGACGACAATACAACTCTCAGTGGATCTTATGTAGTTGAGTTTGAGATGCCCGACTCGGTCGCCACTTATTTCGCTGCCAGAAGAGCACAGACTGCTCAAGGGGACTTTGAGAGACATAATAGAATAGACGTTGAGATGTCTGTGGTGGCTATCAATGTGCCCAGATCTTATGAGACTCTTCCTCTGATCTTTGCATCCCAAATGCCATGTCTCGTGAATATGGCGCAGGAGGAGCTCTCATGCGAGTCCTCCCACTAGGATGCTCAGGTCCCGACTGGATATGACCCTAACTTTGGTAGGAGGGGGGGAGGGCATCACATTCAGCAGTTTATGGCTGAGAAGGCCCTTCTGGCCACTTCTGAGAAGTTGCATGGGTCTAGTGCGCCACCGAGAGGTTTTAGTAGGTTGACTCGCACCAACGAGAAGCTAGCTAGACATAAGACCCCAGCCATACGCAGTGTCTCAGCCGCACGCAGTAGCTACGAGTGTCCGATTAAGGGGCGTAGATCCTTCCCTCCCCCAGTTGTTTGATTATGTCGGCTCTGTTTATGATTTGGAACACCCGTGGGCTTTAGAACAGTCCCACCTAGAATTATCTTCATCAGCTTGTTAAGATGCACCGCCTTTCTTTTTGTGCTATTTTAGAGCCTAGAGGCAATGGTTCATCCCGTCCATTCATCACTCGTCATCTTGGCTTTCATAGTGGGGTCAGTAATGTCTAAGCTCAGATTTAGGTTTTTGTTCCCCTGCATTATCATATTGATGTCATCATCAACATCGAGCAGACCCTCCACATTCGTCTGTCTGCCCCGAGTCTGCCCCAGCCGATCTTCCTCACCGTTGTGTATGCTAAGACTCAATGGCACCTTCATCAACCACTCTGGGATACTTTGCGTGAGATCATCGAGTCTATGTGAGAGCAAGCCTAGATTATGGGAGGCGATTTTAACATCTTCTTCCATGACCACGAGCATTATCGCAATCTCTGATTGTGAGCAGCTCGATTTAGGTTACACCGGTTCGGACTACACCTTCCAGGGCAGGAAAGGCTTGCTCTAGAGGATGGATTACATGCTCGCGAATGGTGAGTGGTCATCGGTCTTCGGGGTCACGAAGGTCTTGTACCTTCCTCGTACTCGGTCCGACCATGCCCTGCTGCTTCTCGAGTGCAGATTCACCGAGCACAATCAAGGATCTTCCTTCCGCTTTCAAAGCATGTGAATTCGGCACCACACGTTTTTGGACTCTATCCGAGAGGTTTGGGCAGATCCGACAGGAGATATGGGTATGGTGAACCTACAGATAAAGCTCACCTGGGTCAAGAAGCACCTGAAGCAGTGGAATTGGTCGGTCTTCAGTAATATCTTCCACAAAATTCAGGAGGCTGAGAGTGCACACGCTGCTGCCGAGCTCGCCCGTGACAGTGACCCCACTCCTGCCCGATGCACATAAATACGGCGCCTCCACGCTGAGTATCTTTTGTACCTTCGGATGGAGGAGGAATTTTGGAGGCATAATGCGGCCATGCGCTGGACCGTGGAAGGTGAGAGGAACACCCGATTCTTTCAGGCTTTGTGAAGCAGAAGCCGTCAGTCCTATATCCACACCATCGAGGCTGACGGAGCCCACAACGCCGATTAGACCGGCATTCGAGACTCGGCTGTTACTACTTCCAAAGCCTTCTATCGGCGAAGGAGGGGGAGTTGGAGGCCCCTTCTGATGAGTTCTTCCCTAGGCTCCCCGAGGATACCGACCTGACTTCTCTCTGTGGGATGCCGTCTGATGAGGAGATTAGGGAGGTTGTTTTCGACATTGACCCAACGAGTGCCTCCAGTCCGGATGGTTTCACAACCCTGTTCTTTCAGACATGCTAGGATATCGTGGGTCCGAATGTCGGGTCCGCCGTTCGAGATTTCTTCTCCGAGAACCCCATGCCGAGGAGCTTCATTGCAACTTCCATTATTCTGATCCCGAAGAAGCCTCATCCAATGTCCTGGACCGACTACAAACCGATCAGCCTCTGTAATATCTCGAATAAGATCATCTTCAAAATCTTGAACTCCAGATTAGCGTCTCTCCTCCCGATGCTCATTATGCCTACTAGAGTGGCTTCGTTCAGCGTAGATCGATCTCGGACAATATCCTGCTAGCCCAGGAGCTTGTTCATGAGCTGAACTGTGACGTCCTTATCCCCAACCTTATGCTGAAACTTGATATGGCCAAGGCCTATGACTAGGTGCAACGACCCTTCTTATGTCATGCTCTTCAGAGAATGGGCTTCCCTCCCTTTCCCCCTCCAATGGATTGACTTCGTGTGCAATTGCGTGGAGAATTTTTGGTTCTCAAATCTTGTGAGCGGATCTCTCGTCGGCTTCTTCCACTCTAGTCGGGGCCTCCGTCAGGGAGACCCCCTCTCCCCTGCCCTGTTTGTTCTTGCGGCGGACTACCTCTCTCGGAGGCTAGACATATTCATTCACAGCAGGCCCAGGATGATTTACAGATCCCCCAGCTCGGCCTTCCCCTCCCGAGTCTCGCACTTGGCCTATGATGACGATATTGTCATTTTCACTCGTGCCCAGGAGGGGGAGATAGGGGAGCTTGTCGAGCTCCTTCAGCATTATTCTGTCGTCTCGGGTTAGATGATTAATGCTCAGTTACAGTGGCAGGACATGGTTCATCAGAAAATTGGATTTCAGATTGGTCAGTTGCCGGTCACCTATCTTGACGTCCCGCTCTTCAGAGGGCACATGAGCTCGACCCTCTTTCAGCCTATTATTCAACACCTCCTGAGCGCTATCACTGGCCGGTCGCACCGCCAACTGAAGTATGGAGGGAGGCTTCCCCTGATCAAGAGCACGTTGGTCTCTATTCCCCTCCACATTCTTCAGGTTATTGCTCTGTCGAAGTTGCTCCTCGACAAGATGAGTCAGATTATTGCCCGATTCTTTCGGGGCGGCTAGGGAAAGCATCACTGGATTAACTAGAGAGATGCTTGCAAGCCTCGTGATGAAGGTCGTCCGGGGATCCATTATTTCTTCGAGCTTACCTCGACTTTCTCTATAGATGTGGTGGCGCTTCAAAGAGGGTACCTCGTTGTGGGCTTGGCATAGGAGGGACAAGTACTGCTTGGTTGGCCATGTTATTCCTACTCATGCGTGCTAGAAGCATGAGCACAATTTCCATTGGATCCGCCTTTGTAGAGTCATCCCGCAGGCTCAGTCTTATATTTTTTGGGCCCTTGGTGAGAGGGCGATCAGTTTCTGGGACGACACTTGGGTTGGGCATCAACCTCTTTCTGAGAGGTTCCGTGATCAGCTTGTCCATCAGGATGTTAGCTAGAATTTGGTCGTCAGCGAGTTTTGGATCGATAGGAGCTGGGATATTCCGCGATTAGAGTCCGTTCTGGTCGATCCCTTAGGCCTGCCCCCAGTGGCTTATATAAGAGATTATTGAGGTTCCTATCATGCGAGACAACGGGGATTGCATGCGATGGAGACTGCCATAGCACGTAAATTTTTCGTTGACGACGGCTTGGGAGTTGACTAGGACGAGATTGCATATGTTATCTCGGGAGCATTTGGACGGACTTGATTCTCCCAAACATGTTTGTAGCTTTCAAACCGTCTTCTTATCCAGTCTTATCATCTTTCCCAGGGTTATCATGTGGTCCCTAGATGTTTATGTTGTGCAGTCACGCGTAGTCATGAGTTGGAGACGATCTCTCACCTGTTTCTTCAGTGCAGTGTGGTGCGGTCGGTGTGGGCCTACTTTGTGGCCTGGTTTCGAGTGGAGATGCCTGATACACTTGACCCTACTCTCCTCCTTAGTTTTTTTCCTTCACATATCACGCGCACACACTGATCACGTGGCTTTCATTATTCCTTGCCTGATCCTTTGGTTCACCTGGACGGAAAGGAATAGTGCTAAGCATAGAGGTAAACGATTTTTATGTTCTCATATTATTTTTCAAGTAGAGTATCGCCTTGCACTATCTTTGCGAGCAACTGACAGCCCCCCTCCCCCCCTCTCCGAGCATGTACAGACTGCGAGGAAATTGCGGTTTTGGTCCCACAGGAGACAAAGCAATTGCATTTTGGTCTCAAAGTTTTCACATTTGATCCCACAAATATAAAATCGAGCACATTTAGTCCCACCGTCACATTTTCTATTAACTTTGCTTGCACTTTTAGTCCCAAAATTTTTGTGCAGTTTTTATCCCAACGAAACAAACACTATTAGTCCCAAAGTTTTGTGTAGTTTTGGTCCTAACCAAATAAGCACTTTTAGTCACAAGATTTTTTACATTTTTGTCCCAAACCAAACAACCATTTTTTCTCTCCACAAATTAATTTTTCGATTGATAGATGATTGAATCTCTTTTTCTCTTCTTCCATGCTCCTCTTTACATCAACTGCATTTTTGTCTCCAGACTTGGCTGTCAATATCTGAAATATTTGGAGTTTTTTCATTTAATATATGGCACACTTAGGAATGTGATCAAATATATAAATCACTAATATAAAGTAACTGAATCTCGCCTCTTAATTTTTTCTTGATATTTGATTTTGCTACACCAATTCATCCGAGTTACGAAACCAAAAAAATCGTATAAATATAAACTGATTCTCCGTGAGTAAGCTATGAAGATGTAAAAGGAAAATAATAACCTTTCTGCTATTTTTTCTTCCATCTCTTATAACCAACATTTCAATAATTTAAACACACATATCATGAAAATTATGTGAAGTAGAATAATGGTATAATACTCCACAACCCTTTTTGTGGATATTATGAATGTAAAATAATAGATCATGAACCTTATATTGAACATAAATCCTATATAAATGAGAAATGTCAGCAAACAAAGTTTTTTTCGGTCCCAACCAAACAAAACATTGGAGCGTAGTTAAAAAAATTCAAATCCATGAACATCGAAACAACAAGAGATTTGCTACTCTATGGATTTCATTTAAACGAGAACATTCTAATTAACTTTTGAAAAATCTAGAAAAACTGATTATAAGTTGTAGGGTCTGAAAATGTCTTCATTATTAGTAATTTGTACTTGTATAATTGCATGAAAAATGGTTTGTAACATCTCATGTCTTCACATTCTCAAATCCAAATTCACCAAAAAAAATACCTCGTACATGGGATCATCAACGGTCTCCTCTATTTTAATCTACTATAATTTCGCAAATTAATTTGTCTAGATCATGAGGGGCCCACAAATGATCCACAGGGCAAGGCCGCCCTTCATCAAGCCTCACCCATGGCTTCCCCTTCCCGCTCCAATGCATCAAACTAACCCGACCCGCATGCAAACCGCGGCAGCTATTCTCTTCATTAACCCACCTGGACTAGTTATATGCTTAACACATCCAAGTTCATGTGCCAAACGCCCAATACCGATAGAAGGGTCGCCAGCCGAAAGGAGTTGATCCATATCCAGGCGGAGCAGTTTAGAATGTTGATTCCACCTATGATCAATCCCTTCTACCTCCCCTCCAAAAACCAACATGAAGAGGGGCAAATACCCCAACTCATATATCCTCATTTCCCTCTGTATCTCCATCCATTTCCCAATTTGTTTTGTGTAATCTTTCCTTCTCCAGATCCTTATTCCTTTTAAACATGTCCAAAAAAATTAGGTCGGACCAATATGCGATAGAAAAGAAAAGATGGGACTGAAAATGAAAAAACTTGGGACTATTAATGCTTGTGACATTTCTTATGGGACTAAAAGTGCTCGATTTTGAATTTGTGGGATCAAAAGTGAAACTTTGGAACCAAAATGCAACTGTCCCGTGGTCTATGGGACTACAAAATGCAATTTTCTCGTATTTTTACATTATTTAGTGGACATGTGCTATGCACGTGACAAAAAAAACGTTAATGATAAATGTTGTAGGACTGAAAATGCAAAAACTTGAGACTATAAATGCTTGTGAAATTGCTCATTGGACTACATCTGCTCGGTTTTGTATTTGTGGGAGCAAATGTGAAACCTTTGGGACCAAAATACAACTGCCCTGTGTCCTGTGAGACAAAAATCGCAATTTCCTCTACAGACTGCATCTTTGCAGCCAGATTTCTGCACATCACCACACAGACTCCAACCCTTGTCAGACCAGCCCTGTTGGTTCGATGAAGAGCTCTCGACCCCCTCGGGTCAAGCTCAACACTGACGGTTCCTTCTTTCCTGGCACTGCTCAGGCTGCCCCGAGTGGTCTGATTCGGGGTCCCATTGGCGACCTCACATTGGCGTTTCATCGATCCTTTGAGCCACCTCGAGTTTTGATGTTGAGTTACAGGCACTACTGATGGGACTTACGCTCCTTGATGACAGCGTCTCTCACGTTTGGATTGAGATGGACGCAGTGGCAGTGGTCACACTCCTCACTTCGACAGGATTAGATCTTGGCAAGTCTCCCACTCTCTTACACGGGTTCGGGGCTTGCTGAGAAACAAGACTGTCCATATTACCCATCCACTGAGAGGATATCGACCGGCTGACCAACTCGCTGAGCTTGGGCACCACACCCAGCCCCTCATCACCTACACCGCGACGACCGCTTCGACCCACCTTCTAGCCCTCGTTCGCCTGGACCTGTTAGGCTACCCCAACTTTCGCTTCCATTAGCCTCTAGCTGGTTGTTTTTTTAACTTTTCTTCACTTATGTTCTCTCATATGTATCTACTCAGGTACCCCTATTGTACCCCCTTTGTTATTTTGCGGCTCCATATGTTGTTTGAGCCCTCTGCTTTCATTCTCACATTTTTCCTCTCCTTCGACCGCCATGACCAGTCACTTGGTCGGAAAGGGAGGAAACCCACTTATTCCCCCTCCCCATCATAGATTTTGGGCAATTTTGGCCCAACCCCCCTGATTTGGGACTATAGGCACTTTTGGTCTACATCCTTATACGTATGTGCGTCTGTACTTTGGTTGGTTCTTAATTTGATTATTAACAGGTTGGGGATCGAACCTTAATCCTCACCCATCTCGGGTGTTTTCTTTAAAAAAAAAAAAAAACCTAAACCCTAAAAACTCTTAAACTTTAAAAAAAACCCCAAAACCCAAAACCCGAAAATACCCTAAAAACCCCTAAAAATTCTTCAATATACATGAGAGTAGTTGTGCGATTCGCGCAAATTTTTGCCTTTCCATATGTGTTTAGGTTTGGTTGTACCTGGGCTAGGACCGAGAACTGTGCAACAAACACTGTTTGATGTCAATTCGTTGGTCTAAATTGTCTTTGAAAAGTTAGATGATGACTAGAGTTTGATAAATTACGTATTTTCGACACCAATTTTACTCGCGACAGAGCAAGAAATTCCAACAAGTTGTAATGGAAGATGAAGAAGAAGAAAACCTAAAGATCTTCCTCCAGTGGGCAACTTCGCTTGGAATCTCGGACTCTGCCATTTCTGAGAGCCGTTCTTCCTCTTGTATTGGCAACTCTTTGTGCGTCTCGCATTTTCCTGAAGCCGGCGGGTACATCTCAAACACATTATAACCCAAATTTCTGCGTAGATATACAGCTATATGGTTTACAGTGATAAATGACGCAGGAGGGGCTTAGCTGCTAAGCGTATTCTAAGGAAGGGAGAGTTGATTTTGAGAGTTCCAAAGGCGGCTTTAATGACAAGCGATTGTCTCATAAGCAGAGATCATAAGTTGTCTGCTGCTTTGGGGAATTACTCTTCACTCTCTTCCACTCAGGTGCGTGCGTGTGTTTTCTTTCAAAGGATCAAATAAAAGAAACTGTACATTTCTTGTGGAGCATCTGTTACTAGAATTAGGAATAGTGTGCCATTTGAGTTAAAAAGGAGGACTGCTGATTTACTTGCCCTAGTTGTCTGTAGAGCCAAAAAAGGAGGGAAGTTATGTATTTGGGATTGATATTTTGTTTGCTTTGAGTGAAAAAGAGAAGCCATAGCTACAGATTATGCAATTGGCCAGGATATTAGTTTGATATCTTATTCGTCCAATGAGGCTAGAGGTGAAAAATGATTCACTTGTCAAGAAAAGGGTAGAAAGATGATAATAATATGCTTCAATCAGTATTGAGCTTAACTCAAAATTAGAACCTTCCAAATATAATATCAGTAGGCAGTAGAAATTATCTCACTCGTAAACAGCTACTAACCTTTTGTGCTATGTACTGTTTTAATTTATATATCGAGCCTTGAGTTCTTCCATTACACTGAAAATTCGTAAGTGCTGACTAATGATTAGAAGCATCTAAGCAGGTAAAAGCTTGCACTTATCAAGAATGTATATCTGATATTAACTACATTTTTTAGTTGGGTCCAGATATTGTCCATTGTTTTACTAAATGAGGTGTGCAAGGGCAGGAGTTCTTGGTGGTATCCCTACCTAAAGCAGTTGCCTCGAAGTTACGACTTGATTGCAAATTTTGGTCAGTTTGAGATGGAAGCTTTGCAGGTTAGTTTTGATTGATGATGCTGCTAAGCGCAGCATCTAGGTTAATATTTTCCAAAAGGATCGACTTGAAAGTGAAGATATGGTTTTGAAAGCATTTTAAAATCACTTGTAGATTGATGATGCCATTTGGACTGCAGAAAAGGCTGTTCATAAAAGCAACATGGAGTGGGAAGAAGCTACTCCTGTTATATATGAACTAAGTCTGAGGCCTCAGTTCACAACTTTCAATGCATGGCTATGGGCTTCGGCAACTGTAAGCACCTATCATTTATTAAGGATCTGTTTTTCTCCATTAACATCTTTGCTGTCCAATTTATTGTTTCAGCAATGGTCTGAAAAATATTATGATCACCATTCAGTTTGTTAATAACAATATAATGCGACTATTTCAGATCTTTGTATCATCATGATTTCACTTTTGATTTTTGTGACGGTATTATTTAAAAAAGAAATGCAAGTGAATAATTTCTTCTTTTTCATCTTATTCGTTGTTTTTTTGGAAGATATCCTCACGTACTATGCATATATCCTGGGATACTGCTGGTTGTTTATGTCCTGTTGGAGACTTCTTTAATTATGCGCCTCCTGAAGAAATTCCTTATCACTTGGACGATCCAAAGGCTATTGATTCAGGCTCTTTTTTGCACATGACCTCTCCCAGTGGAGATACATTGGAAAAATCAACAGAAGAGCTTTTAGATGCTAATACAGATAGGTTGACCGATGCTGGTTATGATGAAGCTTTTGGTAGTTATTGCTTCTATGCTAAGAGAAACTATGAAAGAGGAGATCAGGTATCGGCCATATCTTCTTCTTTTTACTCAGTTTTTCTAGTGATAATAAGAACATTAAAGGATTCTCATTTGCTTTTCTTGTTTGTGTTTTGCTTTAAGTTCAATCTCTATGGTGGATCACTTCAAGAAGAAAACACTACATTTTAACATTGTTCATTCTTTTTAATTGCAATAACTGCTGTAATTATGAGCCCCGGTTCGTTCTTGTAGCTGGGAATATTTCTCATAATGTTCTGCTGCAGACGAAACTCTTTGTTTGACTGTAGCTAAAACAGGAAGCATCTCAATGTTATCCTGTTTATAGAATCATGTTAGCATTAATCAAATTAAGGGGATATTTAAAGAGGAGGTTTTTAGGCGGTTCAACAAGGATTAGATGGGATTAGTTCGGCTTACCACAGAGCGGGAAGAGTTTTAAGCTATTCTTAATAATTGAAGCCTAGCGTTGCAGTTATCTTAGATTCTATCACAGCAGATGCTTCCCTTGCTAGTAATTATGTAAAAGAAAAAGTCGAGTAAAGCCAAACCTGTCTTTCTTTATAAAAATATATTACTAGGAAATCTATGTACTTGTGCTGAAATTATGTAATCCATTTTTCCTGAGCCACATTTAATTGACTATTTAAGTTCTTGCAACAAGATTTCTTTATTTATTGTTGCACTGAATGCTAGATTCACATTCTTTTCTAATTTAAGGAAAAACAAGGGAATATGATTTTTAACTTTAGCTTGCCAACATTCATTGGCATGTTCCGATTCCTGGCCTCTATGATTTTGTCAGTGGCTCTTATTGTGACCGCGTAGAAACTAATCGTTTTGAGTGATTGATATAGAAGATAAAGCTATCCACTTTTGGCTAACATCTTTGATGTGCTGAAACTGTTATACACTCAATTGAAGTGTCCAATAACGCATGCATATAGACATAATAACAGAATGATGATTATTAGAGAAGGCAACGACCCTCAGCTTGGAAATAACTTGGCTGATAAAATATAGTATCAGTATGAGGACGACCAAAGACCTTGTAGCATCTACTGCTCTTTAACATTATAGAACAGACAAACTTCATCTTCTTTAGGAATCACTTTTTCCAATATAAAGGTATTTTATTACTATAACCTCATAGCAAATTTTCATTCTTTTTCCACCTGCAGGTTCTTCTAAGCTACGGTACATACACAAACTTGGAGCTTCTCGAACACTATGGGTTTCTTCTGGAGGAAAACCCAAACGACAAGGCTTTTATTTCCTTAGAACCTGAAATGTATTCACTTTGTTCATGGCCGAAAGATTCACTCTACATTTCTCAAGATGGGAAGCCTTCATTTGCTCTCCTCTCCACTGTCCGTTTGTGGGCAACCCCTGTCAGCAAGAGGAAGGCCGTTAAACATGCTGCTTATTCAGGCCAGCGTATCTCGCATGAAAATGAGATTGTGGTAATGGAATGGATAGCAAAGAAGTGTGGGGCAGTATTAAGTGGTTGCCCGACCTCAGTTGATGAAGATGCATTATTGCTCCGTATCATTGACAAAATTCAAGAATATAGTGGGGAAGAGGAGTCATCATCGGCTGCACTATGTAAGGAGATTCGTGCTTTCTTGGAGAGAGATCATGTAATGAGCGGGAAACTCTCGGCCAAGCAACGTGTTTCAACAAAGACACGAAGGTCCATTTGTAGGTGGAGATTGGCAGTTGAGTGGAGACACAGGTACAAGAGAATTTTATCTGATTGCATCTCACATTGTACTAGGTTCTTGGATAATCCTTATTGTTAGCAACATACAGGAATATAAGATTTAGCCGCCGCAACTACACCACCAAGAAAAAGAATTAAAGAGAAATAGCTTGAACTTTTTCCTGTAGGTTTTGTTTCGGTTTGAACACTCTCCTCCAATCAGTATCAGTGGTAGGCAGCTTTAGAAACTCATTTCACTATATCCAACAAATTGCTAATAAGCACAAGCCATGCTGTAGTTTTTGTCATTCATATAATATTTTGCTATTTGAATTACCAAATTGAAAATACAGCCCTGCTGAAGTTCCAGACAGCCGGCAAGAGTGATGTTGGCTCTATTCTCTCTCCCTCTTTTTTTTTTTTTTTGGGAATGTGAAAGGGGAAAAAAGGAAAATGAAAATGAAAGCAAAACACTAGAAAAGGGGAATACTACATAATGCCCCAAACATGCACCAATATTTCATCAACCCTTTATAGATATTTTCCACCAACATCTGACTGGTAATCCAACAATTTTTATTGACGTTTTCGTTCTTTGGTGTACTTGTAACTGACATATGAAAATATCGTGAAAATATCAATGAGTAACGAAATTATTTTCATCGTTGAGTTCAAGTTGATAGACGCTGTCCAAAACCACATCTTCATAGCTAGCCATCTCAAATTATGAATTTAGTCTTCAGGTCTATTTCAGAAATTTCTATTTGAATTTCCAGGATTTAGTGGTTTCAGACTTTAAATTCTTCAAACCATTCCAAATCATGTTCATCATTAGTTTGAACACACACAAAAAAAGAAAAAGACAATAGAAAAGAAATTGACAGAAGTTTAGAAACAAATAATTTAATTGGCATGAAAAAAGAAAAAAAAAAAGAGGATCCCTAATAAAACAATTTTGGGAGTGCGGATATCTTGTGGCAAGAGGCGTGTGTTATAATGGAGGTTAGGGGTATAAACCAATCGAATCAATACAAAGAAACAAATTCAAATTTATAAATATGTACTCGAATTTGAATCGAATTTTAAAAGGTGATTTGAATTCGATTCGTGAAACATCTTTGAACATATTTGATTCAGTCCGTGATCCAAAAAGTTTATTTTCTTTTCTTTTCTTTTAGGTATTTCTTGTTTTTTAAATATTGAAAAAATAATTTTTAACTTTTTTTTTTCAATTTCAACTTTTAATTATATTATATATAAATTTATTTTAAATACATAGGCACATAGCTATATAAATGTATATATATTTTGTATTATATGTATTATTTAATTCTTTAAAATATATAATATATAAATCAATTGAATATTCAAATTATTGAATCGAATATACCTATATTTATATTCAAATTTAAATATTATACGAATCTTAAAATTAATTAGTACTTGAATTCGAATTTAATTTTTCCGAAAATTCGAATCATGAATTCGAATCACGAATCGAACTAAATTATTTAATTTTACTATGCTGCTAATGAGTAATACTAATGTAAAACATCATACTATATACCAACTTTTTATAGGCCCAGTACAGATACACACACCAAAATCATGAATACAAACAAAACGGATCCTAGGGGTCCGTTTGCTTAAGATTGTGAAGTGTTGGACCAAACCTGATTGAGGGAGTTAATGAGTGTGCTTTATTGGAATTCGATCCTTTAAATTTACTGAGCCAAGTCCAAAGCAAACGGACCCCTAGATTTTGGTTTATTAGATGTTATAACAATTATACTGGTTTTCTAAATGATATGCTCATTGCATCATATATTCATGGGCACAAATTCACATATTGTGATTGTAGTAAAATATCTAATACAACGAGAATTGCAATTCTGCGTAGGAGTGTATTTTTTCTCTTTTTAGATAAATTTGGGTGCACAGGTAACTTTTACACATCAAGGTTGTGTTTACATCTGGCCGGAGGAAGTTGGAGAACGTAGGCTGGCAAAAATGAAGTAGAAAAAGAAGATTGGATTAAATAAATGAGTGTTTAGTTTTGTTGGTTAGGGATTGGGTTGGGATTTATTTTTAGTGTAAAAAGTGATTAAAAAAAAAAAAAGTAATGTGATACGTGTAAATTTATTGACAGCAATACGGCTGGACCAAGTCATAAGTAAAGACACCCCAAATTTGTTAACATTTAAAATTGAAGTTACCGGTCGTCTGAAAAATTCAAATTTCAGTCATGTTTTCTTTTTTATGCAGGTGTTTGTTGTCTTGTTTATTGCTCGTTTATGCTTTTGTATTTGTTATTACTTCCTGCTCTCTTAATACCCACTTACCTGTGATTCCTTTGATTAATGCCCGTAGACTTTATTTTTATCTTTTGCATTCATTTACTATCAAATATTCTCCAACTTAGCCTGGAGACAGATTCAGTGTCAAGAATGAATAAAAAGTCTATTTGGTAGTATTCATTGCTATAGAAAAGGCTGAAAAGCTAGGGTTTTCACGAATCATCAAGATATGATGGCAGTTCTTAATGGAAAAACTTTAGCTATGTTTGGTTAGGTCTCCGGTGCTGGAACATTTTTTGTTGTAGTAAAATGGCTGGAATAAGTAGTTGAGGAAGTGAAAAATTGGTGCTTATTTGAGTGGCTACGGAAATGATTGTAGTGTTGGATATTATTAATTAATTGTAAAATGTGATGTAATATGTGTAAGAGGTTATTAATTGATGATTGGTTTACAACATTATTGAAAATTGTAATTGATTGATATTGTGTATCATTGTTGATATTAGTTGTTATTACTTTTTAATATTTGTTTGTAAAATTTAATTACAACATATTTTCTTTATCAATGGTTATTTTCTTAAAATAAAAAAAAAACCTTTAATACAATAAATAGCAATATATTTAGATGGAAATATCTGTGTAGTATTCGGTGCAAGCTGTAAACTAGTGTAGAGTATGTACTGCTCCTAGGATTGTAAACAAATCAAATATTTTTTATTCAATTCGTGATTCGAATTCGATTACGATGATTCGAATTTGAAAAAAACTCGAATTCGAATTCGAATTCGAATACGAATTAATTAAAAGATTCGAATAATATTTAAATTCGAATTCGAATTCGAATATAGTTGTATTCGATTCGAATAATTCGAATATTCGATTCGTTTATAATATAATATATTTTTAAAAATTAAATAATATCTATAATATTAATATATGTATATAATATATATCTATAGCTATATATTAAATAAATTTATATATAATATATATTATTTAAATTTGTAATTAAAAAATTAAAAATAATAATATTTAAATATTTAAAAAATAAAAAATATCTATAATATAAAAATAAAAAAGAACTTTTCGAATCTCGAAACGAATCGAATAGTTCGAATATTTCTCACGAATCGAATTCGAATCACTTATTTAAATTCGATTAATATTCGATTCGAATTCGAAATCGTTTACATCGATGTCTGCTCTTCTCATTAACATCCTTTCCCCATTGTTTCCATTTAAGGTGTTTTTAAACTCTGCACAAATAATTGTTTGAATTAGTAGCTTCAATCTCTCTCTCTCTCTCGACCAGTGTCTGATCAAAATGGGGTTCTTATAGCATCCCCCTTCTTTTCAGCCATTTTCCTTACTTCAAGTTTATCCTCCGCCTCAAAATAAGGGATTCTATGCTTTTATCTTCAACAATTCCCACATTTATTAAGCATATTTCCATCTGCGTTTCACCATAGCAGTATACCCATTTTCAATTTCTTCTTTTTTTTTTCAATAAAATTGAAAATGGCTCCATGGCGGGAAAAGGAAACCCACATGAGCACCCCTGTAATGGTAAAAATGGAGAACCTAAACAACTGGTCAATGGTGGAGCTAGAGTCCCCTCAGACAAAGAAGACTTGATCTACCCAGACGACGCCCATAACCGCCGTCTTTGGATCTACAGAGTAAAAAAAATTAGGCATTATACATCTTAAGGTCCTTAAAGTATTAATGTTTGTTTTAAATGGTCCTTAAAGTATCATTTTGTTTTAATTGGTCCTTGAAGTTATAAATTTTTAAATCAATTAGTCCCTGAAGTATTTTTTGTTTCAATTGGTCCCTTATGTTTTACAATTATTTCAATTGATCCTTAAACTATTACGAAATTCTATCTTAAGGCCCCCTAAAAGAAAAAAAGATACATAAAATATGTGAAATCGTCGATTTAATTCAAAATAATATTATAACATATCTTTTATTAAATAAATATTGTGTTATTTGTTTATGATACTTTTACCATCAAACGAGGTGAATTATACTATAATAGGATTTGAACAAAAGTTCGAGACTATAATTTCTCAATAATTTTATCCAAACTTTGAGAAATACTTTGTGGTACTTTAATTTTAGTGATAATTTAGTTGAGATATTTTGAACTCTATCTATCTTGAATTTAATGTAAAACTGAACATTATTAACGAAAGGACTTTGAAATTTTATGTTTGAAGGTCTTTACAATATTTAAAAAAATTAAAGTTATTTCGTTGATAATGTTCAATTTTACTTTAAGTTCAATATAGTTAGAGTTCAAAATATCTGGATCAAATTAGCACGTTTCTAACTAAAATAAAGTAGCACAAAGTATTTTCTCAAAGTTTGGATGAAATTCTTGAAAAAATATAATCTTGGAGTTTTATTCAAATCGATATTTTAGTATAATTCACCTTCGTTTCAGGGGGAAAGCATCATAATGATAAATTACAAAACATTTATTTAATAAAAGATATGCTACAATATCATTTTAAATTAAATCGGTGATTTCACATATTTTATGTATTTTTTTCTTCTAGGGACCTTAAATATATTTTTGTAATAGTTTAAGGACTAATTGAAATAATTCCAAAACATAAGGGACTAATTAAAATAAAAAATACTTCAGGGGACCAATTGAATAAAAAAACTAGAACTTTAAGGACCAATTAAAACAAAATGATACTTTAAGGACTATTTAAAACAAACATCAATACTTTAAGGACTTCAAGATGTATATTGCCAAAAAATTACGATATGATCTATAGAAATGGTAAATCAAGTCCATTTTGTTGCCCTAGCCTCCCGCCGCCGTCAGATCTACAGATCAAATAAAAACATGCAATGTCTAAAATTTTCACAAACCACCACCTCCGATTCAAGTCCCTCTTCGTCCTCTCGGCTCCCCGTGCCGTATGATCTGCCGAAGGAGAATGGGATCTGCGAAGCCGTGGAAGCTACGGCCGAGGAAGGAGGTCGCCACCGCCACCGCGATGAAATTTACAGCAGTATGTGTTTGTCTTGAGAGAGAGAAGATAAGGGCATCCACAATCCATCCTTTGTTTGTACCTACCACATCATTGTCACCTCAAAAGTTAATATCCACTCGAATTGTATTTATTTCTCCCAACCCTCCTAAATACAAATGACACTATTTGTAGGTCCCACATGCAAACTACCATATTATTTTCATATCTACAATTTATTAAAATCTTATTTACAAATTTCACACCTTCAATTAATTTAACTAATATTCATAATTCTTTTTTTTTAATTAATTTTAAATTTTCGGAATTTTTTTATCTTTTCAAAAATTGTAGTTAATTAATTTTTCTAAATATTGTAACAACAATAAAAAAATTTGATTCGGTTTTTTTTTCGTATACTATTATTAAAAATGATGAAATTAACAAAAAAAAAAAAAAAAAATGCCCAATACAACTCGGAATCGGAATTACAAATAATAAACGTGCCCAGGCAATCTTTGAATATAACTAGTTAGTGTTGCATTGTGCTCATATGTGCTTAATCAAGTCGGCTCGAAGTTGATGATATTTTTTCTTATTCTGTAAATTAGCACCTCTTTGTATATATTCATTGAAACCTCCGATGGAACCTTGGAAGAATTGAGTAGTTGTATTGTAGTCGATGTTAAGTTCGTTCATCCAATTGACCGCTGATTCTCCATCGTCTTCAACTATCATGTTATGTAAAATAATGTAAGTATACATGATATCTTTTGAATTAGTCTTGTACCAAAATCGTGCTGGACCTTTAATTATTGCCCAACGAGCTTGCAATACCCCGAACGCTGGCTCGACATCCTTCCTTGCGACTTCTTACATTTGCTTGAAATGACTTCTTTTCGGATTAGCTGGACATTGAAAGCTCTTGACGAAAGATGCCCATTCAGGATATATTACATCATTAGATAGTACCCTCTATTATAGGGCGTACAATTTGCTATGGAATTTACCTCCGGGGCTTGTCCTCGCACAACATCGTTGAACAGAGGTGATTGATTGAGCACATTGATGTCATTATTCGAACCTCCAACTCCAAAAAAGGCATGTCATATCCACAAGTCTGCAGATGCAACTGCTTCAAGCATGATCGTAGGAACTCCATGATCACCTCTAGTGAATTGACCTTTCCAGGCAACCGGGCAATTCTCCTATTCTCAATGCATGCAATCAAGTCTATCCAACATTCCGGCGAACTCATGTCTCTTCTCATGCATATGGATCAAACGTTGACAGTCCGCAACAATAGCTTTTCTCAAGTATCTTTCACCAAATATGTCGATTACGCAGCAACAAAAGATAAACAAGCATTTGATACCTGTAGTTTCTGCAACCCTTAGATACTCATAAAAAAGGTCGGCTGGACCACCATATGCCATTTGACGAATTAGGGATGTGCATTTTTGGAGTGGAGAGAAACCTTTTTCTTCCTAATGCATCCTCCATAAGTTGAAAGTAAGGATCATGTTCTTCCAATGCATCGACTATTTGAATTAACAATTCTCGCCCATCCGAAAATGCCGGCGGAATACGTCACTATTATATGTTGGATTATCGCAAAAGTAATCCTTCACCAGGCGAAAGTGTGCTCCTTCACGATCTCGTTGCATGTATCTTCTTCTTTTTGGTGGGCGGATGAGCCTTCTACAGCATCGAGCAACATCCTATGTTGATCTAGAATTTGCAAGAACATGCTATCATCAGCATCATCAACAAAATGTTTGTCGATTTTTGCATCATTTTCAGTATTACTTGTGTTGTGGGGGTTTGAAGACATATTTCAGGTAGAAATGGGGGTAGAAGACGTTATTTAGCGAAGTTATTGGAGTTAGTGTTCTGCTGCAAATGAAGTATGTCATTCCATTTATAGACTAAGATTGCAACGGCGAGTTTGCAACGGCTAGTTCGTAACGGCTAGTTTGCAACGGCTAGTTCGTAACGACTAGTTTGCAACGGCTAGTTTGTAACGACTAGTTTACAATGGCTAGTTTGACAACTTTTTTTAAAAATTAAAATGGATAACTTCTTACATAAAACTTACACGGAATAAACTATAGAACAAAGAACAATACAGAAATACAAGAAATACATAACAAACAACAATGCAACATATTAGAATTTTAAATTATAAGAAATAACTACGTTCCCCAACCTCATTTCGTCTTAATTTCCTCGCACACGTGATAGTGCATGCGAAGTTGCTCCAGAGTCATCCTTATTGTGTCTCTCATGAATATGTCGTAATCTTTTGCGTGGTTCGGGGCTTTCAGCCTGGCTATTTTTTGCTGCGAAATAGTCCTATACTTTTTCATATTGCTGTTGATAGTCGCATTTATCTCTTCGTAAGCATCAACTTTTGCCTTGCCTTTCCTCTTTGCTGTTTTTTGCCTAATTGGACGACTGTGTTCTGCATCGTCGTCATCGTTGTTGGAAGATGATGTGTATGTCCCCAGTTCAGAAATTCTTGTCTTCTTTTTTTCCGCTATGATCACGATCTTGCTGGTTAATCCATTTTGGACAAACACTAAGAACCTTCCACATGCCAAGATGCTTGTTGAAATCCTGGCCATTCTTAGTATTTTCCCACTGCTTCAACGTCTCCATCAGGATATCGGCATCACTGCGTCCGCTTCCCAGTTCTCCTTTAGAGTAATGTAATTTGCATTAAAAGCAGACACAAATCTCTGAGCTGTATAAAAATGTGTCTTCATCGGGGCCCAATCTCGCTTTGGGAAGTCTGCGAGTCGATTCTTATTGTATTCGGCTGCGATTCTTTTCCACATCTGCTGTAACTTTTGAGTGTTACCGATTGCTGAATCTTCGCTAATATTCACCCAACACCGAGCAAGCAACTCATTTTTCGGTCCTTTCCATCTTGGAGAATTTGTCGTCTTTCTTCCTTGTGAGACGTTGTCGACCCCTTCGGAATTTGAATCTTCATCGAGGTTAATATTCTCGATCCCTAGAGGAGATGAATGTGGTGGGAATGGAGAAGCTATCCCCGAAGACGGAGTATTACACTCCATGTCAGTGCTCGATCCATCTATGCTAGCTCTTCTAAACGAGTTTGGAAGGATCGTTGTTGTACTCTGAGGAGAAAATCCATAAGGAGGAGGCGACATGAAAGGATATTGAAAGCCTTCATTGGAATATATAACATATGGAGCACCCAGGGTAACCATCGGATTCATCTGATGATACAGTGGGATTGAGAAATTTTGAGATGGTATCATGTTGGGTTGCATGGTGAAATTTTGGAAACTAGTGGTAGAATTTCAAGGGCGGGGATTGGAATTTTGATCCGAATAAGCAGAATTATTGAACCAATTTTTCATCCAAGATCTTCCTTCCATTGTCGGAGAAAATATTGCCAAAAAAAAATTTGAAGAATTGCTAGGAGAAAATTGTAGAAGTTGTTGAAAAAGTAAAAAATGTTTCCATGTATTTTTAGGTCACCTATAAAACATGGAAACATTTTTTGATTGTCTCATTGGTCACTTTAGTACCTAGATGTCAATGTTCTCCTATGTTCCACAACATGCCTCAGACTATTGCTTATTGCGACTGAACGAGAATCAATTATGTTAAGCCAGGGCCGAGGTTCTATTTCATAAGAGATGGATTGGTAACATAGGGTGGAAAGTGCTTGGAATGGGCAGATTTCTAGCACTCCCAGTCCCATGTTGAAAAAACATAATCAATTTAGCAAAATTATTGGATGAAACTAAAGCTACTCTGTTACAACTTTGAGCTTCAATAACTCCTTTATCTACTGGATCATGGCTTGTATTAGATCCTTTATCCGCACCTAATTCATTGGCTTTGGCAGCGGTGGATGATTAAGAAAGAAGTTAGATATCAAATTAGTGATGGCAGTTGTCGTCTAATACCACTTGTTGGAACAACTTATTAGGCCCGCTAAATACCAATACTTGGAAGACTAGCGTAGGATGCACCAACATGTTTATTAGTACAATCACAATGTCACTAAGGATATTTATCAGGATTTTTTTATGTTACAAACTATCTAATTTCATCTTCTTCTGTCATTTAAACTTGCTTGGAAAACATGGCACCTTAAGGATATTTTAGGGAAAAATGCTTCCCATCAAAATTTTGAACCAAATATCTATCTCCCTAACTTAAAAAGTATGGGTGTTTCTTACAAAATAATGTAGTGTCCAAAATATCCTTCTATCATACATTATTTATGAGGAAATGTGCAAGGACAACTATGTAATTTACCATATTTTTAATATGTATTTATTGCAAAAAATTAATAATATCATCCCCTAATTTTTATGTTGCCTATTTGTATTGTCTTTAAATCTAAAACTTCTAATCAAATGCAGTAAGTTTATATTTTATTTTTTAGATATGGAATTAATTAAACTTGTGTAATGTAGTATAAAATTGATAATTTATTAAATTTTCATAATATATATTTAGCTTTAATGCATTATTTGACATGAATTTTTTTTAAAAAAAAAACTATATGCAAATTCAATATATCATGTGGAGTAAATTGGAGGAAAACTACAAGATCATGGATATAACTTTTAGGATATATTACAAGGTAATTCTAATATACTATTTCTGACTAAAAACTATATGCTTACGATGCAAAGAAAAAATATCATGCATTATATTTTTATGCTAAATAAAAAAAAATAGTTTTAAGATAAGCAGCTGGTCAAACATTCGTAAAAATCAGAATAAGAGAATTATTATCTAAAATTTGTATTCCTATCAAACGACGATTTTATCCAATGACATTTAGTATTATTACAATTTTAATTTTTAGCATATCTTTTTTATCACATATATAATATAGGTAAAAAATGTGAATATGAATAATCATGTAGAAAAAAATTAAAAAGGTTGTACGCAATTTACAAACTAATTTAAAATCATAGAATATCTTCTACAAAGTAATGAGAATAAATCATAGAGTTATCTTATAAAGTAAATATTATATATATATATATGAGTACTCTTCAGCCCGTTCTTCATAACTATATTTTATTACTAATTTAAATAACTTTTTGTGACATATTCCCTGGCAAAATATATTATTTAACTATGCAAACAATGGATGACTTATTTACATACCCAAACTTTGTTTATATTTCTAAAAGTGAAATTTCAAACTCAAGTGAGAATATTCTTGATGTATATTTTTTTATAATAAGTACTCCCTCCGTCCCAGTTAACTTGTCACAGTTGACCGGGCACGGATTTAAGAAAAACAGATTTTGCTTTTTCTTTGACTCTTTTAAAGGTGGAGATTGAGCGTGGAGATTTTGAGGGTGGTGATTGTGAGAGAAATTTTATTTTTAAGGGTGTGCAAAGTTAAGTGGGACTGATCGAAATGAAAAGTGTGACAAGTTAGCTGAGACAGAGGGAGTAATATATATTGATAACTAAGTTCTACTTATCTACTTCCTCTTAACATGTGAATAGTAATTGTTAACAATATATTAGACAAAAGTTAGTTCAAACGACTAGCTAATTACTCTTGTTAACAGAGTTGGTTTTACTTAGAGAGGAAGTTAGAAGTTTGAAATCTTCCCTAATTATACCTTTTTAATTTCTACAAAGCTCAAAATTTAGAAGAGATAATAAATTTAGAAAGTAAAGTAATTTAGCTCGATCTTTATGAAACTTCTTTATTGATTCATGATAAAACAATGCGTACATATAATTTCATTTGATACACATCTCAATAATAAAGGTAACTAACACTATCTATAATTTGTGATATATAATTACTTGAAAAGTGTTAGTTCACGATTTCAAGTAACATCTATTTGAAAACAGAAAGAGATACAATTCACATTCTCATGTATATATATTTGATAATATATATTTTGCATTACAAGAATGAGATAATTTGAAATATATATATATATTTGATATATATTTTGCATTTACATTAAATAATCTTTAGTTTAAAGGTGATGTGGTACAACTTATATGATTGTTAATGAGATAATCTAAAAAATATATATATATATATATATATATATATATATATTTATATAGGCTCTTCAAAATTTTATTTTTTTTATTTTTTTTATTCAAAATCATTGAAAGAAACAATGGATTGTATACATGAAGTAAGCATATGTGCGATCATTTTATCCTTATACATATAAAAATATATGACATAACTTTTAACAAAAGTAAAACAAAACAAAACAAAACAAAACAAAAAAGCAAAAAAGACTAACATATACTCCTCCATCCCCAAAAAAGAGTTATCTTTGAGAGAAGTATAACTTTTTAATATTTTGTCAATTAGATGAATGTACTACTTTCTATAACTGTTAACTCTGATTAGTTATTCGAATTTATATTCTTTTATCGACTTATTCAATAATATTGACGTATTTATAAAATTAAAGTTTTAATATATACATTGACTAATAAAACAATACATGGACAACTTGAAAACTAGATGTTTTTTCAAGACACTCCACAAATTTAAGAAAATTATTTTTTAAATTTATGGAACAAATGAGGTTATTATAAACAATATCATTGTTATTTCACTTTTGTTAAAAAAATCTCTTTGAATTTAATTTTTACTTACTGTATTTCTATTTATTAAAATCAAGCATTTAAAGTACTCAATCATATTATACAACGCAGTGATACAAGATCAATATATATTAAGGAGTATATATTTTTAATCATTAGAAACCTATGGAATAAGAAGTATTTTTTATCCTTGACATATATACTATACAATTTTATAAGATTATTAAAAGTAAAAAATATATTAGTAACTTTGAGTTAATTATATATATCACGTGCAATGCATGTGTCTCTAACTAGTATATATAAATGAAGGACCTTTATGTAATTCTATCTTTCCCGCCTAAATTTTTGGGTCTAGATGGTAAGTTTTAATCATTTTTGATAAGTAATAACTTTTTTTTTTATGCATAATATATTAAATTATTCATCTTTTCACATTCTTCAATTTGACATCCATATCACGTATATTATAATGAGATATTTTATTTAAAAAAATAGATAGTTTGTTGGTTAATTATTTATGATAAATTTGAGTGTTTATTGTGGATTAGACACAACTAAAATTAGTAAAATAATTCTCAAATAAAAATATTAATTGAGTATTTTTTTTAAAAGTACAGCTAATCACTTTATTTTATTTAACATAAATTTTCAAATATTCCGTTATTTAAGTTACGTAGAAAGAAAAAATCATTGATCAAATAATGAAATTCTACTTTATTAAATCAAAGGCAAAAGATATACTCAATTTATTAAATCATCAAGTCTGCTAATACTATTTTATCACGAGAGCATGGGAGCTTTAAGCTTATATATGATTATGTATTCACAATGTTATCGAAATTATTTATAATTTTTTTATAGTATGTATTTTGTGAGAATGAATTTTTTAAGGAAATTACTCTTCGCAACTTACAAGATTTTTTTTTTTTTTTTACGTTAACTAAGAGGGTGTTTGGCTAAACTTATAAGCTTCTTAAAACATCTTATAAGATGTTTAAGAGCTTATAAACTCTTGAAATGTGTTTGGCAAAATAAGATGTAGACAATATATACGATGTAAAAATAAGCTCTTAGCGCTTATAAGATCCAAAAAAAAATAAGTTCCTTCAGTCCATCTTATTTTTTAAACTTATTTTTTAAGATTTTATAAGTTACACTTAAATTTCATATAATACACACACATACACACACTCCACAGACACTACACACGTTTCACACAGTTCACACACTACACACACTTAACACACATTTCACACATTTTACGCACTACACATAGTTCACACACTTCAAACACTGCACATGCTACACACTCTCCACACACTTTTTTTTCACACACACTACACATATTTCACACACCACATACACTTCACACACTAATAAAAAAGTGTGTTTGATATTAACTTTCAAATTGGACCACAAATTCATAGCTAAATCGCTTCATTCAATTGCAAGGTTAGAAACTTTTTTCTCTAAACGCTTTACAAAGTTATAAGCTCTTAAGAAATTACATCTTATAAGCTCTTTAAATAACTTATAAGATCTTTGAAATAAGTTTAGTCAAACACTCTCTAAACCTAAAGTATGTTTTTTAGACTTTGTACCTAAACAATATTGTCGCACTAACTAACCTCAACTATGTCTTTTTTACTCTTAACAACCTAAGTAACTTTATTCGTATTAATCAATTTTTATCCTTAAATAAATAAACTATTCATAAGAAAAATATAACATATATATATATATATATATGTGTGTGTAAATTACACATCAATTAAAAATATGAAAATATTTTGAAGAACTCACAGACTTTAATTTATCTTTTTTAATTATTAAATAATTTTTAGAATTTATTTTATTAAATTATGATTTATTGAAAAATACAAAGTATCTATGTAGATTTGAAACCACCAAGTGAAATGTTAGAAGTTGCAAACGTACCAAGAAAATTTTAAATATGTATAATTAAAAATAAAAAATAATTTAGATATACTAAAAATATAAAACAAAAAAAAAATAATAAAATTTTATATTACATCTGAAATATCCAACTAAATAATTATGTTTCCTTATTATACATTTCATGATTATTTTTAACTATTTATGGTTAGAATTGAAGAAATAATTTCATTAATTAAAAAAATCTATATATATGAGTGTGAGTGTGTGTGTGTGTGTATATATATGCCACATCAGGTGCAATTTGACAATTAACATTTTTCAGCCTAAAATTTTGAATTATAATCGGTAAGTTGTAACACTTGGTAAGAATCAAAATTTAGTTTACTTTTTAATGTTGCAAACAACCTATATACATTTCTAATTTATTTACTATGTATAATACATCAAAGTAATCCTCTGTTGACAATGTTTCATTTAGCATCCGTACCATATATATTATAATAAGATATTCAATTATTTATTGGTTGATATTTGAGTTAGAGTTTATCGTTTATTGTGAGTTGTACGGTATAGTTTTGGTTCGGAATACAACTAATCACTCAAATAATTTGAGGTCAAAACACTAATCAATTTATTTTATTCGATGTAAATTTTTTCAAGTTTTCTTCATTTATTAAATTGAGAGGAAAATAAATGTATGTATAATTGAACACAACTTTATTAAATGAAAAGTAAAATTTAATATTTTATTTATAATCAGCTTATTAGATTATTAATTTGTAAATTTATATTTGTTATATCACATGCCTATTACTTTCTCGCATATATATAACTTTACATATGATAATTATTTTGAAAATTATTTTTCATTACTTATTGGTTAATTAAGCTATCTGTGTACACATATAGATCAAGAGTGATACATAAACACTAAATATGTGTTTGAGTCAAAGATAAGAAACAATCATTTTGAATATAGATATATTTTATTTTTAATTTTAATATTTTATCTTAATGCTAATTTATAGTATATCTATATTCTATTATAAAAGTATGAATGTTTTTGTTTCGTCTAATTTATGTTAACCCTAATATACCCTTAGTAGTATTATAATTTAAGGGTAACTAAGTAATTTAAAATTTAAAATTATATATTTATTTGATTACAAATATCTACATTTATATCTATATTTATATCTATATCTAACTATCAATCTGTCTATATGTCCGTCTGTCTATCTATCTATCTATCTATCTATCTATCTATCTATCATTACTAATATAAAAGTATTGATTGTTTCGTCCCGTTATTTTGTTTCGTCTTTTCTTGTGATGCCTATAATATCCTTAGTAAGTATTAAGTTTATGGATAGTTCAAATAATTTAAAATAAATTATGATTTCTCATACTTCATTATAAAAAACAAGAGTTTCTTTACATTTCAAAATACTCCTTAAAAACTACATACTTAAATGATTATTCTTCTACACTTTTAATACTTTGAATTTTGAAATAAAATTTGTTTCATATTAAAATAGATCTAAAAGGTATTTTAAGAAGAGTATATAACTGTGATTGAATTAATTTTAAAAAATAAGTCCAATTAATTAATTAATTATATTAGAAACATCCGTTTTTCAGACACTATATCCCTTTTTTTCTTTTTTTTTTTTTAATTACTTTGAGCGATAGTTTTATAATTAAAAAGCCTCCAAAGAGGAGTACACAAAGATATATGCCGTAGCCAAATGACTATGGATATTCCAAAAGGAAATCTCGGAGCACCATTCCAAACGTATGGGCTCTTATTGATCTGTCTCCAAAAAAAAAAAAAAAAAATCCACTCCCACCTGAGGAGACTAGAACGTTCCCAAAAGGAAAACTGAACAAGAAAAAAAAAAAACATCAAAACCAAATCTAGAGTGCACTAATGTAAAGCACCCTATATCTAAATACGGTTCTAACATCAACACCAAATCTAGCCTGCACTGATGCAAAGCATCCTACATCTAAATATGGTTCAAATAAAAAGAAAATGAAGCAACGGAAAAAAAAAAGAAAAAAAAAAAAAAGCAGAAGAAACCAAAGGGTCCACTCCTTCACCATAGCCACACTCTTCTTTCACCCGACCACCGAATCGCTGCACCATCCATGCCACAAAGGCTCCGTCCACCACAATCTTCTTGAACAACAAGGCTTTGCAAACTTCCAACATCATCTTTCCTTCTGAGATAATAAGCTCGTGAACACTCCATTGGACAAAGGAGAAGCCTAGGAAGGTGGAGAACATCAAATTCGAAGGGTGGGGAGATGGAGGATTCTCCGGCGACCCAGGGGAGAGGGAGAAGAACCGGACCTACAAAGAGGCAGGGAGAGAGAGTGTAGATTTGAGATCCCCTTTTAGAGAGAGAAAGTAAGAGAGAAGGGAGAGAGAATAGCCATTTTCAATTTAGTTTAATGAATTAGTTGAAGCTCCCGATCGATATTTCAAAATCTAATTTGCATGTGTTGCTAAAATTTGTCGCAGTGTCGTTCTCAAATATCTTTCCTTGCCAAATTGAATATTTTTTTCATAAATCATATCAAGGATTCTTTTTCGTAAAACTAGAATTTAATAATTCTTAACCATAATAGAATAGATCTGTAGTATACCAAAAATAAATTATGTTTCCTAATTATAGTTGAATTCTAAAAACACATACTTTGCTCATACACTATAAATAAATATATTTCGAACAAAACATTAGTAGTATTAAGTAACTTAAAATATATTATTATTTAATTACTTGAATATAAAAATTAAGAGTTCTTATTCAATTCAAACTCCTCCTAAAAAATTACTTACTTAAATTATTCTTCTTCTACACTTTTAATACTTTGAATTTTGGAATGAAAAATTAAATGAAATATTAGTATCATATAAAATTATGATTTTTTTTTTTGTCTTATTTTATGTTTCATCTTTTCTTGTGATGTCTATGATATTCTTATTAGGTATTAAATCTAAGAGTAATTAAGTAATTTAAAATAATTTATGTTTCCTTACGTGATTAAAAAAAAGAGTCATTTTATATTTCAAACTCCTCCTAAAGAACTACATAATTAAACTATTATTCTTCTATACTTTCAATACATTGAATTTCGAAATGAAATTAGTTTCATATTAAAACAGATTTATAGAGTTTTCCAGTGATATATGTTCTTTGCATTTATTTTATGCAATTGTACTAGATAATATTACATTACAGTATTATAAAAAAAAAATTCAATTATTTTTTAAAATTAAAGATAAATTTTATTGCATAATATTAAAACTTTTATAACAAATACATTTCTACTATTCACAGTTAGATGGTATTACAGTTTTTATTTTTGCATGTTAAATTTGTTTAATTCACCATTAACAAGTAACTATAATTTAAGCTCTTTTGCTTGCATTTAATGTGACTATATATTAAAATTATTTTAATATAATAAGAAGAGGAAAAATGTACGTATATAGATAGACAATTATTTTTTCTTTACAGTATTTATTTAAGTTAGTTTATATTAGAAGAATGAAAAGCCTAAAATAGTTAAATGAAAAAAAAGTGAGCAAATTCGTTGTGATAAATATTATCTTATACAAATATTAACATAGGAAGAATCGCGATAACAATTACGTTCTTATCAGAACTGAATCTTATATAAGACAACGGCACATGCACATACACATGTGAAGCTTGCCGTACGATAAATTTAACGTCATTTTCAAAGCTAATATTTGCTTTACAAAAAAAATAAAAAATAAAAACTCTCTCATTTACACCTCTAATTACAAAGTAGAACGTAATACCTTACTAAAACTGAATGTTTGAGGAAAGCACACATGCACGCACAAAAAGTAGGCAACTAGGTTCCTGATATTAATTCAAAATTGAATAAACCCAGAATAATCAAACAAATAGGAACTTACCAAAATAAAATAATTTTTTTTTTTATCTTTTTATTAAATAATAAAAATATCATTTATCCAACATAAATCCAACAATCTAAATTACCTAATTTCTAATCATATTTAACATTAATATATCGAACTGAAATCCACATGTCCAAACTATGTAATTCCTAATCCTATTTAATTATTAAACTACCTAATTTATAAGTCTATTTAATACACTAGGCCTAACAATTATTGATCCAATCTTGCATAATCAGTAGTTGGAAAAATTAACGAAGATCCGAAGTTAGAGAAATCAGTAGAAAATGTAGAGAAGTATAATCCAAAGTGGAAGAAATTGGTGGAGAACCAAAGTTAAAGAAATTAGCGAGAATATAGAAAAGGTGGTAATGTTTCTTTTTTTCACTCAATTCAATACAAGTTCACTTTTTACGATTAAACCCTAGAAACTGAACTTTTATATAGTGTTACTTTTCAATGAACAAAGGGTTGAGTTTACCACACTAACTAATAAATTATTGTGATATCCTCTTAGATATATATTTTATATGTTTTTTTTTTCTTTTTGTTACTAATTATATTGATTTATTTCATTCCAGATAGTATATCAGTCGACAATTGTGCAACGGAGTTTAGGTAATTTATAATGTCAAATTTAGATACTACAGTTATACATAATCAAATTGCCAACAGATGAAGAATCAGAAAGACAAAGGAGCTTGATGTCCAGAAGAGGAAATATGCAAATTTGAATTTCGTTAAGGAAAAACTATACAAAAATAATGTTTTGAAGAAAAAAATAGAGAGGCAGCTTACAAGTACTACAAGAGCATTATTGAATCCATCTGAGTCGAATGGTGAGTAATTTAAATTTTAAAAATTAAAGTAGCTTAGTTAGTTGGAAAATCCTATTGTAATTTTGTCATATTTTATATAGGATCAATATTCCATGAACCGATAATCTACGAGCTATAAGATTTAAGTACAAACCTCCGACTTTTTAATGTGATAATGAAAAAGTGAAGCTTGTTCATGTTGAAGTACCAGAAAAATAATATGATATATTAACCTCTAACACGAAAGAGACTATTGAGCTTTGATTAAACATCCGTTCATATAATTCTATATTTTATTTGACTTCATTTGGTATCAAATTGGATAGGGAGCTAGCCTCTGCAAGAAAAGACGTTTTTACTTTTCGTGTACACAGAATGATGTATCACAATCTTCCAGCATTAAAGACTAACGATAGTCATTCTCATTTCCAATTGTATTTTGTGAAAACTCATAATGAAGTTAAGAGTAGAATGAGACAGAACTTGCGTCTCAGAAGTTATTTTTCGGAAACTAATGAAAATTTTGGAGAAAAATCCATATGCTAGAGATTTTTGAAGATCAAAGGAGTATTCTTCTTTAGAAGATGTTGCACTTCATATTTCAAAAGATGGGAGCATGGATCAACGAGTCGATAATTCTTCAACATCATATCAAGTTGCATCTATATGGATGGAGGTAACAATGGTAACATACCATTTTCTCGAGACATAAGAGTTATTGCTCATTCGGGGAAACAATACAGAATAATGCATTTTTATGGATGTTATGACTCATTGCAATATCCATTGCTTTTTCCAAGAGGCGAGACTGGTTGACATCAAAATATTTGAAAGAGTAATGGTAAATAAATTATCATAGAAAGAGATCAAGGTACATATTTTAATATAAATTTATAGTATTCAAATTTAGGAGTCCAACTTTAGTACCACATTGGTACCAATACCATTGCTAAATTTCAGCCTTCGGATTCAATTTCATTTAATCTGAGCCGTTGATTTGCACTCTAATTAAAATAACACATAAGGTCAGATTTGGTATCTAAAATTTATCACCAGCCTACCCTATTACTCTACTAATGTTACTTTTCAGAGCAATTAATTTCACTCATTTTTTGCTGAAGTTGTAATGGCTTCTCCTCATTTGTAACGTCCACACTAGAGGATTTCATTTCCATTCATTCATCTCTCTACACTTCCATTTCAAATTTCTCCCGTCGGCAATTTCGATTTCCAGTTCATTTCTCTGAATGTCCGCTGTTACGGATTCCTCCTCGAACAACGCCGGAATCAACCGCCCCCGAGTTAATCACCACCGTCCCGAGGTGCCTTGGTTTAGAGGCCCAAAAATTGACTACGAGGAAGATGAGTGACTCTGCCACTGCCGTCCCCCTCTCCGGGCTCCGATGTGGTACTCCTGGACGGTCAGTAACCCAGGTCGGCGTTTCTTCATGTGCCAGAAAGATCAGGTAACCCTTCTTCCTTTCGCGAGTGTAAAAAATGTTTATCCCCAAAATCATCTTGAAAATTTGGCATATCGATTTTTTTTAGAAGCTCTGCAACTATTTGTTATTCCACATGATGGTTTTTTTGTATATTTCTGAATAGTATATTGGGTTCTCCCTATTTTTTTCTACCAAGCAAAACTAATTCTTTTATGTAATCCTTCTACTATATCAACAAAATTGGTGTTTTTTCGATTTTTTTTTTATTGATAGATGTTCACCTAAACCCTGATAAATTATTTATGTTAGAAACATCAATGTTGGCCATGCTGTTATTAACTTATTATGTTGTTTGTCTTTGTAAATGTAATTTTTGCAAATGTGATTACTATTAGTAGTTGCTTTTTTTGGGTTTATTTGTTTAGTGTTATACTGGGATTTCTAATAGGCGTTCGATTTCTGAGTTTGGATGACCTTTTAATTGGGTTTGTTTAATCATTCGGCATTTTAGAGAATTATAATTTTATCTTCACTGCATGTAGCTTTTAGAAGTGTGAACACATAAAAAAAAAGCCCTAAAATTGTATTAAATGTTGGTTGATATCACATGGTAACAATGTAGGAAGTACATTGTTAGAACTGTGATTACAGGCAGGGGATGACCTCAACTCCATTATTAAGTTATAATAATTTCTCAAGAAATATCAACGGTTACTCGGATGCAAAATAAGCCATATTGCTTGACATATAGACAGGTTAAAATGGGGTTAGTTTTACATTGTGGTAGTTAGACAAGAAGAAATCATTGAATCAATATAGAATTTATGTATAATCCTAATCAAATTTGCGCTTAGTCCTAATAAATTAGCTTGTATGATCATGTTTTATTAATATTACTGTCCACGTCCCTTTTTTTTCTTGTTTTATTACAGACAATAAAATCTATATTATCTACTTTAAACACTTGACAACACTCTCACAGCTCAATGTTATCCTAATACACTACTTTCTTCAACTAGGAATTCCAAAAAGTTTTTGCTTCTCTTGTTATCCATCCCCTATGAAGAAGAATGAATGGGCTGCAAGATTGGGAGATTCTTCAGTGTTACCAATTATATATGTTTATAATTTGATGTACACTAGTTATATGTTAATCTTTTCCTTTCTTTATTTTAACAGTGTTTGCGGTGCAAACATTTTGAGTGGTTGGACGAACCTATTTGTTCTCCTGTTGCTGATATTATTAATGGGATGAAGAATGAAAGAGATTTTTTTCAGAAATGAACTACGACGCTATGTTGCATTTGGTTGTGATTACTATAGAACACGGACAATGAGGCAGCAAGACACGATAACTGCACAACGGGTCGAGGTCGAAGAAACAACCGCTGTGATGTCACGTCTTAAGAAGGAGTGTTTAAAGTTTAGGTGTTGTTAGATTGCCTCTTGGGTTGTTTTCTTCTTGGTAATGTGGATTGTTTCCGGTAGAGACACATTTCCTAGATCCTTGTGCTAGGGAATATTTTATTCGATGATTCATGTTAATGTATTTTGTGATGTAGATCCCGTTTTACTCTGTCGAACTCCGGTGACTACATCAAGTACTTTATTTCTTTTTAACTGTTTGGTAAGTGGATTTGGTTAATGAGAACAAGTTTTTGCATCTTCATATAGTATCCTTGTGCTTTATTTCACAATGTTTTTCAAATATGCTTTGAAGAGGAAGACAACACTAAAAAGTGTTGATCGCTACATTTATCTAAATACATTCAAAAATTGGTTCACATGCCACTACTTATAAACAATTGAAAATAAAACACATTAGATGTTGGTGGTTAATGTGTATACACATGTTGTATGTTCAAATTGAGTTTAATAATTCGATGATTTTATCTTTAACTAGTAAAAAACAATCTATCTCGGTATAGACGTGCCCATAACCTAGAAAGCAATTCACAGAGGTTCATAAAGCAGTAAGCTTTGTTAACATAAATTCCCAACAATTGTACAAATGTCATATAACATAATAAAGCACAAATTCCATGCCCATTTGTTGGAAAATGATGAAGCACATCAACAAGATTGAAGCCATGAAAGCAGAAAAACTGAGAAAGCTTGTTACTGTTATATTAAAATGAATTTCTTGCATATTACATGGCTGCTATATCCTTGCTCTTATAGAGCTACATTCTGTAAAGGAAAGAGAATGAAAATGACAGCTAACAAACTAGCTTTGACCAAGTACAAGAGTACCCTACATTCATTTAATGTCATAATAAATGCCTAGTACTTGTGCTGCAAAATCTTTGTCTTCATGCTGAAAATACAGAACAGCTACCTCCTCCTACAACCTTTGTCTCCAAGCAATATTTGTGCATAGGTTAGTTTCCCATGATGCTTCATAGCAGCTGAGCTGGCATGTCCACCTTGGCAATGCCCTTCGACACTCCCCCTCAATTCTAGTGCAGGTAAGGGAACTAAATTGAGTTTGTTCCTTAACCTCACAAAGAATTGTCCACTCAGCGGCTTCGTCATTAAATCGGCAATTTGTTCCACAGAAGGAATATGGAAAACTTTAATCAAGTTCTTACTGACCAAGTCCCTGACAAAATGTATATCAAGTTCCACATGCTTTGTTCTAGCATGTAAAATTGGATTCGAAGCCAAGGCTATCGTGCTTATGTTATCAACCCAAACTACTGGCTTTATCTCACTTTTGATCTTCAATTCTTGCAACAAAGAGTTTAACCACAGAATTTCTGTTGATACATGAGCCAGGCTCCTATATTCGGCTTCTGTGCTGGATCTAGACACACTTGACTGTTTCTTGGATTTCCAGCTCACAAGATTGCCTCCCAAATAAACACAAAAGCCTGTTATCGACTTTCTATCATCAGAATCCGTTGCCCAATCGGAATCACAAAATCCTGTGAGATTAAGGCCACCTGTTCTTCTCAAATGCAGACCATAATTAGAACTCCCTGCAAGGTATCTTAGAATCCTTTTTACAGCTTTGAAATGAGTGTCAAGTGGGGATGCCATGTATTGGCTTACTTTGTTGACTGAGTAAGCTATTTCTGGTCTTGTTATGGTTGCATACTGCAAACCACCAACAAGGCTTCTGTAAAAGGTGGCATTGAGAATAGGACTTCCATCATGCTTTGACAATTGAGGTGATGTAACCATAGGTGTCCCAGTGCCCTTAGCATCCGCCATGTTAGCTCTCCTCAGAAGGTCTTTAATGTAATTCTCTTGACAAAGGTGTAACCCTTCCTTTGTCTCTGTGATCTGAATCCCCAAGAACAAGCGTGCCTCTCCAAGATCCTTTAAGGAGAAATGGGCTGAGAGTGATTTAATGGCAGCATCAACATCAGTTGATCTATTTCCTGTAATGAGAATGTCATCTACATATATAAGCAAATAGATAAAGGAATCATTCTGTATTTTAAAGAAAAGGGAGTTGTCTGCCCTTGAATGCTGAAAACCCAAAGACAACAAAACTCCTTTGACCTTCAAATACCAGGCTCTTGAAGCCTGTTTCAGTCCATAGAGAGCCTTTGACAGCTTACAAACCAAAGGACTTCCATCTTTTGATTGAACTTCAAAACCTGGGGGTTGTTTCATATAGATTTCTTCTTTCAAATCTCCATTCAGGAAAGCATTGTTGACATCTAAATGTCTCAGCCCATCCTCTTTCAACTGCCAAGGTGAGAATCACTCTAATGGTACATGGTTTCACAACTGGACTGAAGGTTTCAAAATAGTCCAATCCTGGAGTTTGAGAGAAGCCTTGAGCAACCAACCTTGCTTTATATCTGGACACAACACCATCAGAATTCTTTTTCACCTTAAACACCCACTTACATCCAATCACATTTCTGCCTTCAGGAAGAGCTGACAGAGTCCATGTTTTGTTGGCCTTTAAAGCTGCAAGCTCACTTTCCATTGCTTCCTTCCAGTGTCTATGTTTCAAACCCTCAAGAAAGGAAGCTGGTTCTTCCTCTAGACAACTGACTGAGTATGTTTTAGGCTTGAAAATCCCCAGCTTGGACCTTGTAACCATATGATGACCTGTCTGAGGAACAACACAAGGACTTTCAACAGGAGAGTTAGTAACAGATGTATCATCTAACTCATTTTGTTCTTGCATATTCTCAAAATCAGAATGGTGGGAAGGATGAGGGAGTGAGCGAGTAGCATGAGAGGACTGATCAGATTGGACAGTAGTGTGATCAGTGGATGAGCTGGATTCAGTTTCAGGATTTTGTGTGGATGTTTGAGTTGGAATAACAGGGGGAAATGTAGTATAAAACTGACTGATAAGAGAACTTGTGGAAGAAGTGTTGTCGGCTGTAGAGTGTGAAGCTTCGTCAGATTGACTGAAAGGAAACACTTCCTCATCAAAAATGACATCCCTTGTGAAGATTATTTTTCCACTTGGGAGTAGGACCTTGTAGCCCTTGTATTGGTTACTGTAACCAAGGAAAATAGATTTTTCAGATCTAAACTCAAGTTTATGAGCATTAAAGGGCCTTGTATGAGGATAACATAAGCAACCAAACACTCTCAAATTCTTGTAGTCAGGTTTATTTTGGTAAAGGGCTTCAAAGGGTGACTTATAGGAAAGGCTCTTCACTGGAACTCTATTCATTATGTATACAACTGTGGCAAAAGAGTCATCCCAGAAATGAAGAGGAACATGCGAGTCGGCAAGAAGAGACAAGCTGGATTCAACAATATGTCTGTGCCTCCTCTCTGCCACTCCATTCTGCTGAGGAGTGTATGGACAGGATATTCTATGAATCATCCCACTAGACTCGAACACTTGGTTCAAAGGTTTGTATTCTGACCCACCATCGGTTTGCAAGATTTTGATCCTGAGTTTAAACTGGGTTTCTACGACATTTTTGAAGTGAAGGAAAGCTGAACACACTTCAGATTTTTGTTTAAGGAAATAAATCCAAGTGAACTTGGTGAAGTGATCTATGAAATTGACATAATAACTATGACCATTCTTGGATGTTATAGGAGAAGGTCCCCAAAGGTCAGAATGCACAAGCTCAAAGGGGGCCTTATATTGAGTATCAGAATCAGAATATGGTAATCTGTGACTCTTAGCTAAAGAGCAAGCTACACAAAGTTCTGAAACAGTGCTTTTCATTTCAAAAGGAATATTACAATTTCTGAGGGCAACTTTTACAATGTCAAGGCTGCTGTGACCAAGCCTTTGGTGCCAAACATCTAAGCTATTTCCTTTTTTAAGAGAAGCACTACAAACACTAACATTAGGAACATAATTTGGAAAAGAAGAGAAACTGGAAGAAATTCCTTCATTGACAAAAGCAGACTTGGAGTGATCTCCTTGATTGAAAAGGCTAGGGGAATTGGATGATGACTCTGGATGCAGAATAAACTTGTACAATCCTTCCTCAAGAGTCCCTTTGAGCAAAGTAGCCTGAGTGACTTGATCCTTGACAAGACAAACATAGGGATGAAATTCAAAGAAAACTGAGTTGTCAAGGGCAAATTGTGACACACTCAAAAGATTCTTAGTGATATTAGGAACATGTAAGAGATTTTTAAGTATAAATGACTTGGAATGTAAGGGAGATTTGAGAAATGCATTACCAAAATGAGTTATTTTCTCACCTGCACCATTTCCCATTTGGACCTTGTTTGTTCCCTGATACTCATTAGCTAGGCTCATGTTGCTCATGTCATTTGACACGTGGTTCGACGTACCAGTGTCTGGATACCAACTGTATTCATTTCCAGAATCTTGACCATTTGGATGAGATGCAAACTGAGCCATATTTAAGGAAGGATTCCTCCCTCCAAAGTTTTGCTGCTGCATGTTTTGTCCCTGTGGTATAGGTATGTTGTTATCTGGGTTATACCAACACTTGTCAGTAGCATGACCAATATACCCACAATATTGGCATATGGGCCTTCCATTTGATCTACCACCTCTGCCTCTGTATCCTCCTCTAGGAGCAAATCTTCCTCCTCTAGCTGGAAACTGTTGCTGTCCTCTACCTCCTTTGAAATTTGTGTTGTTGAATTTTTTCTGGAAGTTTGGATTCTGATTTCCTCTTGTCACAGCATTTACACTCAGCTGTGATCCCTCAGTATTCACACCTTGGCTTTGAGATTGATTTACTTCGAGCCTTGACTCATATGAGAGTAGTAGAGCTTGCACTTCTGTCACAGATATGTGTTCAGCTCTTGAAGTCACATTGACCATCACAGAGTCATAGTTTGATCCCAAACCAGACAGAATGTGCATAACTTGATCCTCCTGACTAACCCTGTGACCTGCTGAAGCTAGCAAATCAAAACAGCTTTTCATTTTGCCTAGATACTCTCTCATGGTAACTCCTTCTTTTTTGGTGTTTTGCAGTTGTATCTTGTATTGCATAAGTTTTGCTTTAGTTTGGCTTGCAAAACTCTGCTCTAGGGTACTCCAGATTTCATACGAGGTATCAAGGCCCACCATCAGTGAGAGGGTTGCTTCACTAAGTGAGGAGAGAATCCAGGAGGCAAGAAGCTGGTCTTGTCTTTCCCAGATTGCATAGTCTGGGTTTGGAGTTTCTTCAGCATCTCCAGGTTTTGTTATTTTCTTTGGAGGACAACTTTCATTCGATTGAATGAACGATTGCAGGCCATAACCCTTTATGGCAGTATAAATTTGTTGCTTCCATATCAAGAAGTTAGACTCCTCTAACTTCACTGAAATAAGCTGATTTTGTGGTTGAACAATTTGGATTTGTGGTAGGGTGGTGTTTATTTCTGCTGCTGCGATTGTGGTGTTGTCTCCCATATTTGTGAGGGGGATGTAAGAATATAAGAAACGGAGGGTAAACAGAGTCAGGATGAACCTGCTCTGATACCATGTTGGAAAATGATGAAGCACATCAACAAGATTGAAGCCATGAAAGCAGAAAAACTGAGAAAGCTTGTTACTGTTATATTAAAATGAATTTCTTGCATATTACATGGCTGCTATATCCTTGCTCTTATAGAGCTACATTCTGTAAAGGAAAGAGAATGAAAATGACAGCTAACAAACTAGCTTTGACCAAGTACAAGAGTACCCTACATTCATTTAATGTCATAATAAATGCCTAGTACTTGTGCTGCAAAATCTTTGTCTTCATGCTGAAAATACAGAACAGCTACCTCCTCCTACAACCTTTGTCTCCAAGAAATATTTGTGCATAGGTTAGTTTCCCATGATGCTTCATAGCAGCTGAGCTGGCATGTCCACCTTGGCAATGCCCTTCGACACCATTGGAGTACATGTTCACTTGATGTCTGTCGCAATCCAACCCAACATAATAAAATCTGATTTAACGCCTTAATTGAGGTTTCCAGACGCTCTCAGATGCTATCCCTGCAGAATATTACAAGTAACATTTAGTAACACAAAGTTCAGCTACTTATAGAAAACCAAAGAAACATAAGTCACTATAAAAGATGCTTACATAAATATATCGTCCTCACTGCCATCGTCGCTGCAACCATCATCCTTAATTAGTTTTGACCCTCCTCTATTTTCTTCCGGGTTTTGGTTTAACGTCGGACAATTGGACTTGTAGTGTCCGGTTGCCTTGCATTTTACCACATCTTCTCTTTTTGCCCTTTTTCATTTTTTTCTCTGATTGTTACCCTTTTGTCTTTACAACTTCCGGGTCCCTCATAATGTTAGTGTAGATGTCAATTCAATTTCATCAAGTGGACATGTGTTGTAGTAGAGATTGAGAAGATTCAGGAACCGGGTTTAGGTTGGGAAGAACCGGGCCAGAAAGTCGGGTTTAAAGCAGTTCAGTTTTGGAAGTTGTTGGAGAACCGGAGTTGTGACGGTTATAACAGAATTATGCAACGGTTTTGAACCATTGCATGTGAAACCGTTGTCAAAGGCGCGTAACCAGTTTTTCAAGCAGTTGAAACAGAATTGCTTCCAGCCTCTGAAGCTTCTTGATTCGAGCTTAGTTCTATATATACATTTGTTCCACTTGTAAAGACGAGTTGATATACATATTTTTCCCTCTGTAAACACTACACAATCATTAGAATTAGAAAGCTAGGGTTCTTAAGCTCAATTCGGTTTGTGAATTGGGGCTTCTAGTTTTCTGGGATATTTCTTGTAATTGATTGTTCAGTGGAGTGAATTGAGGTGTATAGAGCCTCCGTGGATGTAGATCACATTGATCGAACCACGTAAAAGATTTGTGTTCTTCATTTGGTTTCTGGTTTTGCGTTCGATTTTGTTTGGCCGATTTTTCAGTTCATTTTCATTCATTTCTGGATTTCATTCATTTGTGTGTGTTGTAAGTGATCCAAAGCTTAACAAGTGGCGCCGTTTGTGGGAAACAATACACACACACTCAAAGAAGAAGAAATAATGGCTGGAGTAAAGATGGATGTGGAGAAGTTTTCAGGAAAGAATGACTTCTCACTCTGGAAGATCAAAATGAATGCAGTGCTGATACAAAATGGCCTAGACTCTGCACTTCTTCCTGTTGATCAATGGCCTGATGCTGAGAAATCCAAGTTTCCAGAATTGGATAAGAAGGCCTTAAGTCTGATATTCTTATGTCTGGGTGATAAACCTTTGAGGGAGGTATCAAGGTGCAAGAATGCAGTGGAGGCATGGGGAAAACTAGAGGAACTCTATCAATCAAAGTCTATATCCAACAAACTAATTCTGAAGCAGAAATTAATGTCCTTCAAAATCACTGATGAGAAGGTTATTTCTGATCAACTTGATGAGTTTGTCAAGATGGTTGAAGAATTAGAAGATCTGGGGGTGAACTTGGAGGATGATGATAAGGCTCTGATGGTGCTGAATGTTCTTCCAAAGTCCATGGAAAGTTTTAAAGATGCACTGATGTTTGGAAGGGATGGAAAAATCAGCTATGAATCCATCCTGTCAGCATTGAAGACAAAGTGTTTTCAAAGAAGGGCTCTGCACAGGCTGGAGAAGGTTTGAACATTAAGTTCAAAAAGAATTTCCAAAAAGAAGAAGTTCCAGGGATTTAAGGATAACAAATCTGGAACTCAGAATGCAAAGAAACAAGGAGACTGGGTTGAAACCAGAAAGTGTTTCAAATGCAAACAAGCTGGACATTTGAAGAAGGACTGTCCACAAAAGAAGAAGAAGCAGGAGAATCAGAGGGCAGAAGTAGCTATGACTGAGCATCCAGAAGACACTCCAGAAGTCTTAAACATCACAGAAACAAAAATGGAAAAGGAATGGGTTCTTGATACTGGGTGTTCATTCCATATGTGTCCCAATGAATCCTGGTTCAAGGATTTACAGAAAGAAGATGGTGGATGTGTATTACTGGGAAATGACCACTCCTGCAGAGTTAAAGGCATAGGACCAGTTCAAATAAAAATGCATGATGAAGTCAATCAGAACTATTTCTCAAGTAAGGTATGTTCCTGGACTGAAGAGAAATCTCCTATCTCTTGGTTCTCTTGTGGCAAATGGCTGTCAGTTTAAGTCACTAGATGGTTATCTTCACATCACTAAACACAACAAGCTGGTAATCAAAGGAAGGCAACACAATGGCCTGTTTATTTTGATTGGATCACCTGTGATAGGATGTGCTGAATCTGTGATAAGCAGAGAAGATGTTATGAAGTGGCATAGAAGACTGGGTCATATTGGAGAGAAAGGATTGAAGGAGTTATCAAAGAAGGGCATCATTGGTGAAATGGGAAATAGAACACTGGATTTCTGTGACAAGTGTGCTCTAGGAAAAGCCAAGAAGCTGCCATATACTAAGGGATACATTCCACTCAAGAGTCACTTGATTATGTACACTCTGATATTTGGGGGCCTTCAAGAACAGAACACATGGAGGAGGAAGGTATTTCATATGTCCATCATTGATGATTACAGTAGAAAAACATGGGTAATTATTTTAAGGAACAAGAGTGATGCATTTCTTAAGTTTAAAACATGGCTGAGTCAGGTGGAGAACTAAGAGGGAAGAAGCTAAAACATCTTAGGACAGATAATGGCTTGGAATATCTATCCACTGAATTCACAGGGTTTTGTGAAGAGAAGGGCATCACAAGGCACATAATTGTCCCACTAAACCCCCAACAGAATGGGGTTGCTGAAAGATTTAACAGAACTGTGCTGGAAAGAGTTAGATGTATGCTGATTGATGCTGGATTACCTAAATCATTCTGGGGAGAAACTATAAACACTGCATGCTATTTGATCAACAGGTCACCATCATCAACTCTAGGGTTTAAAACTCCAGAAGAAGTGTGGAGTGGAAAGATACCAAACTACCATGACTTAAGAGTGTTTGGTTGTCTGGCCTATGCTCACATTAGGCAAGACAAACTTGAGGCAAGAGCACAGAGATGTGTATTCCTAGGATATCCTGAGGGCATAAAAGGCTACAGGTTATGGTGCTTGGAACAGGGAAACCAGAAGCTCTTGATAAGTAGAGATGTAAGGTTCAATGAGAATGTGATGGGATACAACTCTACTGGAAGTCAAGAGGAGGTTGATGGTGCTGTGGAACCTGAAAGAACTTCTATTCAGGTGGAGCTTAATGAGGAGCAGATACCACCAGAAAAGAATACTCAAGCTCAACAAGAAGATGACAGTTCATCAGAAGATGAAGAGGGTCAAACTGAGATTGCAAATCTCAGAACTTATAGCATAGGAAGAGACAGGCCAAGAAGACAAATCCAAAGGCCTGATTTCTATGGACAAGCTGGAAGTGTATATTATGCATTGAGTGTAGCAGAAGACTTGGATAGGGGCCATGATGGAGGAAATGGAATCTCTGGAGAGAAACCAAACCTGGAAGCTTGTAGACAAACCAAAAGGGCAGAAGCTAGTGAGTTCAAACTGGATCTACAAGAAAAAGGTAGAGGCTGGAAAAACTGATAAAATCAGATATAAAGCAAGGCTGGTGGCCAGGGGTTTCACAGAAAGAGAAGGTATTGATTATAATGAGGTGTTTTCTCCAGTAGTGAAGCATTGTTCTATCAGGTTACTTCTATCATAGGTAACTCAAGAAGACATGGAACTACAACAGTTAGATGTCAAGACAGCATTCCTGCATGGTGATTTAGTTGAAAAGATATACATGAAGCAACTTGAGGGCTTTGTGATTCCAGGAAATGAAGAGAAGGTCTGTTTTCTTAGGAAGTCACTCTATGGGTTGAAACAGAGTCCCAGGCAGTGGAATAAGAAGTTCAATGAGTTTATGATTAGTGCAGGATTCATAAGAAGCTTATATGACAGCTGTGTATACTTTAACAAAGGGTCAAGACTTGAACAAGTGTTCCTGCTATTATATGTGGATGTTATGCTCATTGCCAGTAAGAGTATTGATAAGATACAACAACTAAAGGAAAAATTGAGTTCAGAATTTGACATGAAGGATCTTGGGGAAGCCAGAAAGATTCTGGGAATGGACATCATTAGAAGAAGAAAGACTGCAACATTATGGCTCTCACAGAGACAGTATTTGCAGAAGGTTGTGGAGAAATTTCACATGCATGAGTCAAGGCCAGTGAGTATCCCATTTAATCTACAAACTAAGCTATCCAAGGATCAGTGCCCTAAGACAGAAGCTGAGGAGATTCACATGAAGGATGTTCCATATGCCAGTGGTGTTGGCAGTTTGATGTATGGAATGATATGTAACAGGCCAGACTTGGCCTATATTGTGTCTCTGGTAAGCAGGTATATGTCAAATCCTGGAGAATCACATTGGGAAGCTTTGAAGCAGGTTTTAAGATATCTGAAAGGGTCTGTCAGTATGGGGTTAAAGTTCCAGAAACAAGAAGCTAGTACTATACCATTGATTGAATATGTTGATGCAGACTTTGCTGGGAATTTGGATACTAGGAAATCTATTACTGGGTATGTCTTTACTGTGTATGGAACATCTGTAAGTTGGAAGAGTGTGCAACAGTCTGTAGTTGCTTTGTCAACAACTGAGGCAGAATTCATTGCCTTAACTGAGGCAATCAAGGAAGCTCTGTGGCTCAAGGGAATCCTCAAGGACTTGGGGATAAGACAAGAATGTGTTACTATTCAGTGTGATAACTAAAGTGCTCTTCACTTGGTGAAACATCAAGCTTTTCATGAGAGGTCTAAGCATATTGATGTTAGACTTCATTTTTCAAGAGATGTAATTGAAGCTGGGTCTGTTGAAGTGAAGAAAGTGCATACTTTGGGTAATGCGGCAGATTTTCTGACTAAGGCAGTTCCTAGGAGTAAGATAGTTCATTGCTCAAGCCTGATAAGGCTTGAACAATGCAATTAAAACCTGGAGGTGACAAGGCAGTTTGAGGTGATGAAGTGCACTTGAATTCATTGAGGTGGAGATTTGTAGATGTCAATTCAATTTCATCAAGTGGACATGTCTTGTAGTAGAGATTGAGAAGATTCAGGAACCGGGTTTAGGTTGGGAAGAACCGGGCCAGAAAGTCGGGTTTAAAGCAGTTCAGTTTTGGAAGTTGTTGGAGAACCGGAGTTGTGACGGTTATAACAGAATTATGCAACGGTTTTGAACCGTTGCATGTGAAACCGTTGTCAAAGGCGCGTAACCAGTTTTTCAAGCAGTTGAAACAGAATTGCTTCCAGCCTCAGAAAATTCTTGATTCGAGCTTAGTTCTATATATACATTTGTTCCACTTGTAAAGACGAGTTGATATACATATTTTTCCCTCTGTAAACACTACACAATCATTAGAATTAGAAAGCTAGGGTTCTTAAGCTCAATTCGGTTTGTGAATTGGGGCTTCTGGTTTTCTGGGATATTTCTTGTAATTGATTGTTCAGTGGAGTGAATTGAGGTGTATGGAGCCTCCGTGGATGTAGATCACAGTGATCGAACCACGTAAAAGCTTTGTGTTCTTCATTTGGTTTCTAGTTTTGAGTTCGGTTTTGTTTGGCCGATTTTTCAGTTCATTTGTGTGTGTTGTAAGTGATCCAAAGCTTAACAGTTAGTGCAATTATCATCCACACACTTACGCTTCTGTTCATTTCTTCCTGATTCGTTGTTTGTGTTCCCTGTACTAGCTAGTGTCGGGATTGTAGAATCGAATAGGGCCATGACACGGTTGTAGGCTTCCTGACTTGTAGATGCTGCATGACATAACTGATGTGCCTTGGAAAGTAGTGAGCCATATCTGAACTCGTTCGGACATGCTAGACTCATAGTTTCGGTATCCCATGTCCCTACATCGGTTGATTTTGTCCATCGGCTCCTCAACATCATCCCCGATATTTCTCTTAAGTTCATGGCCTTCATAACGTAAAACATGTATCGGCATGGCCACCATACGAATTCGAATCTTCCACTAGAACACGAAAGACTATGGTCCATTTCACAGATCGATACAATAGTCTCTCTTTCTATGTCGTCTTCAAATTTTTTCAATATAAATTTCCTGTACCCATCATCCGCATTCACCTCAATATAGCTGTATCTGGACTCCTTTCGAATTTCCTCGCGAACCTATCCAAGAAACCAAAAGTTACAATAACATAAATTTCATAAGGTAATTAACGTATCAAGTTTTAAAAAATGCATATTACCTTAAGGAACACTTCTCGAGTATAAAAGCTAGCAGCAGAGCTTTCTAGAGACTGCAAGTGCGTCTGGAACAGTAATTCGGACTGGTGATCTTTACAGTTGTTAACATGTACGGTTTTTCGTAGCCTGCTCATTGCCCTGAAGTATTGTTTGACAAACTTGTACAAACTTAGATCACAATTCAGAAATCTATTCATATATGCGTTGGTACTTTCACACCGCTGATTAGTAGTCATTCCACCAAAAAATACCCCTTTACAAAACGCCTCGGCCCACTTCTCCTTTATGTCATACAAATCATCCAACCACTCCTTATTAACTTTCGGATACTGCATTCTAAATGACAACCAACATTGCTCAAATGACTCCTCCGTTTGATGATGCAACATGCACTTTCTAAAATCACTTAAAAAATTTGTGTCGTGTGACATTACCCTAGCGTTTCACATCAAATGCCAAGAACATAGTCTATGCCTCGCTTTAGGCATGATTGACCCCAACCCAGATGCAATAGCCTTGTCCCCATCACTAATAACAGAAATAGGTTGTTTACCCTTCATCGCATGCAAGAAACTATCAAACACCAGACATATGTTGCAATACTTTCATATGAAATTAAAGCTGAACCGAAAACAACAGTACTTCTATGATTGTTAATCCCAACAAATTCAACCAACGGCATTTTAAATCAATTAGTTTTATATGTAGAATCAATAACTAATACATCGCCATACTTACTATAATCATTGATGGAGCGTGCGTCTGCCCAAAAAAGCCTGTTCAGTCGGTCTTCACAATCAACCCCGTACTTGACATATGAACCAGGATCCTTCTCCGCAAGGGCATTGAAATAAGCAATCGCGGCTTCTGCATCGGTGCTAAGCCTCCTAGTTCTCTCATTATCGGTGCTTATTAAATTGTAAAGATCTTTCGTCGTGAAACCGACTTCTGATACCTGCCTAAAGTGGTGACCATAAAATCCATTATTTGGCTTGTCTTAATTCCTGCGTCTTTCATTGTTCGAATTTCCATTACTTGTCCAGTTGTAATATTTCGGTTGCTTCTAAAAAAATGTACATGCCTCGGGTGCACAACCTCATGATTATGTTGCGTTTTAAATGTTGTGACCTTGTAAAATCCATCATCTGCCATTAGTCTAATGATCATCGAAGCCTTGCACGCACATCTTGTTATAGAACGGAGCTTCCTTTTTCGATCTTCTCTCATCAGATTTTTTTCGGATCGACTCCCTTCTCTACTACAAACCCACCGATGCATTTTTACAGCTCCTCGTGCGTAGTCCCATTCTTGGTTATCCCTACGGAAACCAAAACCTATCCTACTGGAATAAAATTTGTAAAAGGCCTCTGCTACTGGAATGCTACGGAAAGACTTCCCTACCAACTCCTCACCACTCCAAATTGTTACATCATGTGTGAAAAATTCGTCGTTTTCGTCGCATTCAGCAAATAAACTTAGAAGATACTCTTTGTCGGATTCAGATTCCTTAACACAATTCGCTTCAACTCCCTCGTGCTCGTTCTCACCTGTAACAGATAACTGTGATGATTCGTTGTCCGCAAATAAAGTGTCAGAAAGATCCGCCATTGAATCAAGGAGAAGAGGTCTGTTCTAATTACTTAGCCGAGCTATTCATGGGAATATTTCCAATTCATAAGCCATTTTAGGAAAACAACTCTACACTTGAAAATAGTGAGAAATGGTTTTGTTTTCGATTGGGGCACGGTATGATGATTTAATGCCTTGCTACTTTTGAGACTTGCAAATAAATTGCAACCAACTAAAAAAAGTTAGTCTGCCACCACGCATGCATACAAACTCTTCTAGTTTCGATGAAAAGTTTCCAATCTCCTAAATGAAAAAAATGCCAGTGAAATATATAAGTCAAACGAAATAAAGTACACCGGTTTTGGTAGATCGAACAACTATATAAGTGTAAATCGGTCTAGGATTGCTAATTAGACGGTCTAAGCTAGACGGTCTAAGTTGGACCGAACGACTATATAAGTCAAACCGGTCAAAGTTTGCTACTTAGACGGTCTAAGTAGATCGGACGAATACATAAGTCAAAATCGGTCAAAGTTTGCTACTTAGTTTAGTTTAGTTTAGGTTCAGTTTAGTTTAGGTTCAGTAGGTTTAGTTTAGTTTAGTTTTAGTATAGGTTCAGTTTTAGTTTAGTTTAGTTTAGTTTAGTTTAGTTTAGTTTAACTGGACAACTATATAAGTCAAACCGGTCAAAGTTTGCTACTTAGACGGTCTAATTAGACCGGACGAATACATTAGTCAAAATCGGTTAAAGTTCGCTAGTTAAACAGTCTTAGTAGACTGGACAACAATATAAGTTAAAATCGGTAAAAGTTTGCTACTTAGACTGTCTAATTAGACCAGACGACTATATAAGTCAAACCGGTCAAAGTTTGTTACTTAGACGGTCTAAGCTAGACCAAACAACTATATGAATCAAAATCAGTCAAAGTTTGCTACCGGACGACTATATAAGTCAAACCGGTCAAAGTTTGCTACTTAGGCGGTATAATTAGACTGGACGAATACATAAGTCAAAATCGATCAAAGTTTGCTACTTAGATGGTCTAAGTTGGACCGGACGACTATATAAGTCAAACAGGTCAAAGTTTGCTACTTAGACAGTCTAAGTAGACCGGACAACTATATAAGTCAAACCGGTCAAAGTTTGCTACTTAGAGGGTCTAATTAGACTGGACGACTATATAAGTCAAATCGGTCAAAGTTTGTTACTTAGACGGTCTAAGCTAGACCAAACAACTATATAAATCAAAATCAGTCTAAGTTTGCTACCGGACGACTATATAAGTCATACTGGTCACAGTTTGCTACTTAGACGGTCTAATTAGAGTGGACGAATATATAAGTCAAAATCGATCAAAGTTTGGTACTTAGACGGTCTAATTAGACCGGACGACTATATAAGTCAAATCGGTCAAAGTTTGTTACTTAGACGGTCTAAGCTAGACCAAACAACTATATAAATCAAAATCAGTCAAAGTTTGCTAGTTAGACGGTCTAATTAGACCAGACGACTATATAAGTCAAACCGGTCAAAGTTTGCTACTTAGACGGTCTAATTAGACTGGACGAATACATAAGTCAAAATCAGTTAAAATTTGCTACTTAGACGGTCTAAGCTGGACCGAACGACTATATAAGTCAAACCGATCAAAGTTTGTTACTTAGACGGTGTAATTACCGAATAAATATATAAGTCAAACTGGTCTAAGTTTTTTTATTTAGACTGTCTAAGCTAGACCAAACAACTATATAAATCAAAATCAGTCAAAGTTTGCTCCCGGACGACTATATAAGTCAAACCGATCAAAGTTTGCTACTTAGACGGTATAATTAGACTGGACGAATACGTAAGTCAAAATGGGTCAAAGTTTGCTACGTAGATGGTCTAAGTTGGACCATGCGACTATATAAGTTAAACCCGATCAAAGTTTGCTAGTTAGACGGTCTAATTAGACCGGACGACTATATAAGTCAAGCCGGTCAAAGTTTGCTACTTAGACGGTCTAATTAGACCGGACGACTATATAAGTCAAATCGGTCAAAGTTTGTTACTTAGACGGTCTAAGCTAGACCAAACAACTATATAAATCAAAATCAGTCAAAGTGTGCTAGTAAGACGGTCTAATTAGACCGGACGACTATATAAGTCAAACCGGTCAAAGTTTGCTACTTAGACGGTATAATTAGACTGGACGAATACATAAATCAAAATCGGTCAAAGTTTGCTACTTAGACGGTCTAAGTTAGACTGGACGACTTTATAAGTCAAACCGGTCAAAGTTTGTTACTTAGACGGTGTAATTATACCAAATAAATATATAAGTCAAACCGGTCAAAGTTTTTTACTTAGACGGTCTAAGCTAGACCAAACAACTATATAAATCAAAATCAGTCAAAGTTTGCTAGTTACACGGTCTAATTAGACCAGAAGACTATATAAGTCAAATCGGTTAAAGTTTGCTACTTAGACGGTCTAAGTCGGACCGGATGACTATATACGACTGTATAGGTCAAAATTGGTCTAAGTTTGATACTTAGATGGTCTAAGCTGGACCAGACAACTACTCCCTCCGTCCCGGCCCAATTTGCCTACCTTGGCCGGGCACGGAGATTAATAAAAAGCAGATTTTATGGAATCTTTTACTTTTTTAAATGTGGAGATTGAATGTGGAGATTTTGAGGGTGGAGATTGTGAGAGAAATTTGCCATTTATGGGTTGGCAAATTAGATTGGGACAAACCAAAAAGGAAAGTAGGCAAATTATAGCGGGACAGAGGGAGTATATAAGTCAAATCGGTCAAAGTTTGCTACTTAGACGATCTAAGTTAGACCAGACGACTATATAAGTCAAAATCGATCAAAATTTGATACTTAGACAGTCTAAGCTACCCCACCATCCTATTCGAGCTATGTGAGAGTATCGTTCGCAATTCTAAAGTTACTGGATAAACTTCGATTAAATTGCATGTAAAAGGCAAAAAATTACTTCTACTATTACTTCATTCTATCAGTAATTCGTTCTGCGAATCAGTATTATTCGAAAATTAAACTGATGAGTTACCCAAGAATAATGGAAATTTAAAATTATCATGAATTCAGTAAATTGACAAAATGTTATAATAATTAAGCCTTCAACCAAAGAACACAAAATGGAGCAGCTTGTCTGACAATTACTACTCGTTTGTACAAACATTACCCATGTGCTAACATTTGCAGGACATAAAGCTCTTGCTCATAAAATCTTTTAAGGCACGTCAAATCGTTCACATGTTGCACGTAATAGTGATAGTACGCACTGACTTCGGCACTTAAGTTGGAGTCATGAGGGTTTAGTGCCTGAAGACTAACACCGATTTGGATTAGGATATCAAAATGCTTCATATTGATCTCGGTCATCATCAACGGATCGTATATCTCGTGTACGATCATCATTTTCTGCTTGAATAGTTGATAGCGTTGCTGTATAGTGTAAAAATGAAAAAGAACAAACATGAGAACAGACGAAAAATAAGGTTATTAAACACACGTGATGGTAAAAAGAATGAATGTGTAGTTGCTTCGAGTTATAGTAAACCAACCTGCTGAAAATTCTGCGTGTCCTTCCAGTCAGTGTCTGTTTGCATCATCACCTGCATTAGTTTATCCGTTTTGCAGCTCCAATGTTCCAACGATTATAATAATGTCCCAAGGCCAAGTGGTGTTGGATTTATAGGAGAAACATAAGACAATTACAGTTATGTTAGTGGCACTTCGGGATTCACTATAATAGATGAAGGAATTAAACTGATGTATATTGCCCTTGCAGATTCTAGTAGTTAGCTGATTGAAGGGGGTAAAAAGGATTAATCTCACTCTAATTAATGAAAGATACATGCGGGCATTAAGTGTTAGGCGGCTATGCATTATTACAATTGTTTTACCGATAAAGTAAGGTACACCGTGGTAATAAATGTATTTTTAAAGACCTTCCTTTTAGGGATGGCAAATGCCTTGAACCAAACGAGTTATCCGACCCCGCACGAGGATTCCTTGCTCCGACCATGACAACGAGCGGTGATGAGCTTGATTCCCCCGCTCCGAGTATCCCCGCTCCATCCCGATTCTTTAAATAATTTATATGTATTTATTATATTTATATTAATTTTGTATATAAAAAAATTATAATTAAGTGAGAAATATATCATTTTTTTGTAATATTTTATAAAAAAAATTATTGTATTGTTAAATATAACACACAAAACTTAATACAAATATACATAATAATTGGTTAAAGTATATAAAATCATAAATTAATATATTATTTTGAGTAAAAATTAATTCGATGGGTATACCCGACCCCACCCTGAACCGGATTGACCCTCGTTTGACCCTGAGCCGAACTAGGGCAGGCACAATAATGCCAAAACTCGCCCCATTGACACTCCTATATTCTTTCAATTTTCATTCTAAATACTCTAATGACGGTCATGTCGACTCAATTTCGATGTTTTTTAAAAAATTTCTTCAATTAGGTTTTGTTGATGTATGTTACCCCTACAGATTCTAGTTAAATGGTAAATCAAGAATTGAAGAAAGATTAAACTCACACTAATTAATGATAAATACATGTGAGCATTAAGTGCTAGGCGGCTGAGCATCATGATAATTATGTTACTGAAAAACTAAGGTAAAGCGTGGTATTTTAAGTATTTTTTTAAAAAAAGTCTATCCATTCTCATTCTAAATATTCAAATGACATGCATGTGGGCTATATTTCTAGGTTTATTTGATTTTTTTCCTTGCTTTGGGTTATTATCAGGATTAAAAAAACACAATTAATTCACTTTATTTATACAGATTACACCTGTAGAGACAAAAACATGATCTTCAACTATTTCCAACGTAATAACTAGGCATAAGTAGCAACCTTTAATTAATGTAGAATTGTATTAACGGATAAGTACGAGGACTAAGTTAAATAAAGGATTTTTGTTTTTTATAGGGATAAGTTTAGTATAAATACAAGTACGTCCTCAACATTGTAAACAACTACAGAAACTTTAACTAATATCATGGAACACAAACAACCTAACTCAAATATCACTTACTCTAATTTGGAGGAGGAGTTTCACTCGCTTTATTTCAGTGACTCAAGTGTACAATCAAATTCAATCTACGACATTGTTACTGATACTGAAGCTGGAGAGAAAGAGAAATCTCAAGTAAGTTTGTAGGTTGGTAATTTGACTCACATGGTCATATACATTATGTTCTATTGCTAGGCACTAATATGCTTTGGTTTGCAAATATGGACATAGGGAACTGCTGAAGAGACGGAGACAGAGTCTAAAGACCAAGAAGGGGCAACAAGCGCAAAGAGACGACATTTACAGTTTGATAACATTATTGAGGATAGCCATACTTGTGTAAACGTGAAAGCTAACAACACTAAGAAAGCCACACCTGATAAGATAGCAAGAACAGATTATTCCGATGACGAACAGTATACTAATGATATTAACCAGCATTTAAAGTCTAGAATAGCTATCTCACGATTTAGTGAAACAGTAGGACAGTTTAATGATAGTAGGAGACATATAATTAATTCTATAGGCTTTGGTGGAACACTTAGCATCGTAGGATGTCAGTTGTTTAGGCCACTATTAGAGGAATTGGTTATGGGATTTGACACAGAAACATTTACTTTGAACATTGACGGACAGAGGCACTACTTAACTGCTGATGATTTTAGCTCTGTAATGGGAGTCCCAGAGGGTGTAGAGGAAATAGTCCTGAAGGGTGATTATGAAAAGGTTGCATCGTTGAGGTCTAAATTCCTTAGCAACGCAGTGGATCGGTCAGTCATTAAAACAATGCGATTAGAACACATAATTAAGTCGAATGGGAATGCTGACTTTGACTTTGTTAGAGCCTATGTTCTTTACGCGATTGTAACGTTGATGGGAACTACTAGTACTAACGATATTAGTCAAAACTATATTTTTACTGTGTTAGATGTAAATGCAATACCTAAGAAAAAATGGGCATCTCTTTTTTTCCTACATAACAGGTTGTTGCCTGTTCCTCCAGGTAAAATATTTTCTTAATCAGTAGTCTTTCTTTATTAAATTGAGTATCTACATAGTGTCCTACCTCACATTTGTTATTTGTTTTTTCTTATGGCCATATTTTTTGTAGATCTACTACTTGAGGGTAATACTGCCACTAGGACCTATAAGTTGTAAGCAGTTGTGGTCATCGGGTGTTTCTGGGATTGAGTCTCAAAAGAGACTTGCTAGAAAAATCAACGCAAATAATTGGTGTAGTAATAAAATGGTAAGTTATGTTTCTTGTAGGAATATCTTCATAGAAATCTAATTATTATATGGAAATGCACATTAAAAAAACATAACACAAACTTAATCATATTACATTACTGTACAACCTAAGTTAAATTTTTAATCTTTTTTTCAACTGAAGGGTAAGCTTGAGGACGAAGCATTCCAAATAGAGCATGGAAGCTATGAAAAAGACCCTGAAACTTTCAAAAGTAAGCAAAATGATGTGATTCGGGTATTACAGTGTGCCGTTGATGAACTAAGAATGCTCCGAGAGTCGCATGCTAACATGGTGATACTGTTGAAGGAAAGCCTACTAGGATCTAAAAAAATTGAAGTATCTACTGAAAACTTGGGTGCTTTAGAAGGGAAGTTGCATGAACCTAGTAATGTTACAAAATTGATGAATAGCACTTCAACGAGTCTCAACTCGGCGGGTGGGGAAGGTAACCATGTCCCTATCCCAACGCAATTCCAGAGTCCGAATATGCATAGTGTTCTTTCTACCCCAAATGGCAGTGGTACGGCCAAAGGTACTAGTAAGGGCAAAAAAATTGTATCTACTGTCGTTGTTGATGTGGAAAACAAACAAAATGATGTAGAGAATGACAACAACTTCATTGCGGATGAGATTACAAAGGTTTGATCTCTCTTAACTTCATAATGGTTACCCTTTATATATATTTTGTACATTATTTGAAACAAAATTCTATTAATGCAATTTTCAGGTGACACAAACTGTGAGTCCAAAATAATTAAATCCATTTTGAAGAAACTAAATCCCTCTAAGGGCCAGGATTTTTTCACACAAGACAGTGGACTTAGACTACAAAACAGTTCAATGACGTGGAGAAAGTACGTTTTGCTAGGGTACCCGTACCCTGAGTCAAGGATGAAAGTCTGATGAAAGTAATTATGTTCATGACTGATGTGAACCTAGAGGAGAGGTAATTGAATTATATATACTTAAGAATCAGATTGCAATAGCCTGAAAGTACATGTTATCTAAGCATTATAACACCCTAAAACTTGCCATGCAGAGCTATTATATCGGAGTCCAGAAACACGTATCTCAACAGGCAAGAAGTTATGACGTTGTTGCCACGACAATGGCTTACGTCAGCGGTAAAAAAAATTCTGAAGTTTACATATGGATAAAAAAAAATATTGTATCATTTACTAACTATGGCAGGAAATCCTAATATTTATCATTTAAATTTTCTTATGGGATTTGTATTAGGTTTTGAACACAGCAGCATACCTACTCAACTTCGAAGAAGAAAGAAAAACTGGGATGCATGTTTGGTTTTTCCCGTATTCTTAGTGGTACGGAAGATTCACGTAACAATTCAGATTAGAAATAATATTGGAAACTATGGTTATGTTGTCCAGTTCAACTGATATGCAATAAGCCAAATAGTAATAAATAATATAATCTTGTAGGCCGGTCCATTGGTCGAAGCTAGCAATTTCCTGACACAATTTAATCAAAGGAAGGTAAAGGGAGGGTTTATAAGTGTTGATATTCCGGCGGTTAAACTGGTATGTATATATAAATTTATGTTATTTGCATTTCTACTAGACTACAATATTTTAGTTTTATAACTCGTAATTAATTGCTACAGATTTACATCCCCCTCCACTTCGGAAATCCCGGGCACTTTAAGTTGGTGGTGATCGACATGCTAAGAACCAAGGTCGTAACACTAGACTCAGAACCAATCAATCCAATCATGGATCACTCATCAAAAAAGAATATCCACACTATTGTGAGTTTGTAATTATGAAATATTTATAGGTTTTTTAGATTCAGAATTAGTCAGACTTGCGTTTTATAAAGTTTAAATGAACTAATTTAGTGAAATAATTGTGTGTGTCTAGTTGGGTGTGCTGCAAGGCGTATATGAAAAGGAACTTAAAGAACATAATCTGGACGATTTCACTGATTATTCCATTGATGATCAAATTGGGGGTCCGAAACAGCTAAATTCGTGAGTCACGTGAATTTGCTACTTAGTTCAGTTTACTGTTTATTAAGGACTAATTTATTGATTAATTATGTAATGTAGATACGACTGTGGGGTTTACGTGATCAACAACATGAGAAACGCCAGAAAAATAGCCGAGGGAAAGTATTCGGATGATACAGAATAGATGAAAGAGGTGAATGAGCTATTCATACAATATCTTTCTAATGGGGATGAATTTACTACATTACGCGACGTCTATCAATGTGTCTTTCAATTATAATCATTTTAAACTAACTTCCTATGTAGGGCGACAGCGAACATAATCGGGTTAAGGTACTGCTTTGGATTGCCATGCATGAAAGCAACCTATTAAGCAGAAGGATGACAGAAGATTCAAACATTTGGTTCGATTCAACTAAAACGGGTTCTACTTCACCTCCCGTTTTTAGGAGCAACAAGAAGATTACAAGATGAAGTAATCGTCCTTTAATTACTTTTGGGTTCAAAGTAGAGTGAAGCTGGCAAACATTACGTGTTGCAAGATGTGTTTTGACAATTGGTTTGGATTTGATGACTACTACTGCAAACCAATTGAATTTCTTTTTTTGTGTTCTCCTATTTTGATGTAACTGGAGGTTATTTGAGAACAATTAAATTTTTAATGTTGTCTTTCTTAGCCAGTACAAAAATTGCACTAAATATAAATAAATAACAGTTTGAAAGTAACACACAAATAAGGCGATTAGATGCAATCATGAACAACTTCACTAATGGTCACATAAACGAGTAGAAATAAGAAATTATTTGGGTAGTCAGGCAAATCAGAAGAACAAATATTTAATGCATAAACCAAACAAACAGTTTTCCTCAAAAAAAAAGAAAAAAAAAATCATCTAAATCAAACCTTTTTTAAGATACCTGGAGTCTTCCCTGTATTCATAAGGAAGTTACTCCTTCAATAGCAACAAAGTTTGTAGCGGAAGAGTTCCAGCGGGTTCACTGCATAACGATTGTGAAAATCATTAGTGATGCAACATATTTAAAAATGAAAAGTTAAAAAAAAGTAAAAATATAAACCTATGACAGATTTGATCAAAATTTAACAAAAGGATTATCAAATATTGGCTTGTTAATATTTAGATAATCTAGTCGAAATCAGTTTGCATAACCAGATAATTTTGGCTAACAAAAATAAAGTATCCAACACAAGGCATTAGAGTTTAAGATTTTGATGGACTCCTAAACGAAAGATAACAAAACGAGATAACAAATTAAAAATCAGAGTATAATTCCACTTTTTGGTTAAATCGTCCACCGGTTTAAGATGGACGTGTGTAACAAAGCAAAAGAGAATACAACCATCAAAGATTCGAGATTCTTACTGTTCTTATGACCGATTCCAAAAAACACAGTCGTTCTTATTTTACTAAGGAATAATAAAAAAGATTAGTTTCAAATTTGTACAACAAAATGAAATTAAAGGAAGGAGTAGAAAACTTAACTTTAGGACTGCCATTACACCACGATGCCCAAAGCCAATTCATCCACCCATTGAGTAGTTACTCAATCGGGGAAGACGACCGAACCCTAACCCACAACCTACTATGTGCGATCTGTTACCTTCTTTGTTGAAATTTGAACATCGATAATACTGGGGGAAACCAGAACCAGATATAAATCGAGGGGGATCTTCATATAGTTATTCGATTGAAAAAACATATATGTTGAATGGGGGGTCTTCATAAATGGCTGATAAAGATATCTGGATCTATATGAAATTGGATGAAAATTGAAGTTGAATTTGGATGAAAGAAACTGATTATCTTGGTTCCAAATTTGAATACGCTGAAGTATTAGGATTTTTGAAGAGAAAAATTAAATCACTTTTGGTGTTTGATGATTATGGCTCCTATGCCCTTCTTCTGCAGAGAGAGAAAACGAAAGTGAAATTCATTGTTTGGACCTCTCATATAGTCAAATAATACTGCACAGCTTTTAGAGTGGTAATAATGGAGGCATTTAATGTTAAATAAAACAATCCTTTTTTTTTTTTTTAGAATCCTTTCGTTCATGCTTATTAATTGAATAACAACATTTTAAAATGTGAATTATCCTAAATGTCCTTATTGGTACCGGTACCCCATTAGTACCATTGAATCACCCCAAATTTAAACTCTATCTTTAATAATTATCTTTGTTTTGCATCATGCTACGTTTTATTTGTAAAAAAATAATCGAATGAATATACTACTACATGGAATAAATTATCTAACTTTCACTTTATAAAATTATTCAACTCAACACTGCCACTTCCTTATACATATCATGTACGACGAATAATCCAACAAATATAGATGACACTTCTTGAATCATGTCATTCTCTACTCCAGATGATAATATATCTCAAGAATAAGAAGGTAAATGTATTCATATCAAAATGTTATTATATCAATAACAAGTAATTTATATACTAATATAAATCACAAAATTAACTATATAATGTTATTTATGTTACACAATCTATTTGTTATATTACTTATTTCTTAATTTTATCTTTATTATTTTTTTATATAATTGTTGCTAAAGGAAGTGATAAGAAAGTCTCATGTAGAGAATATAGTTGTTATAAGCTTCATATTCGAAATCAAGGGCGACCACACCTTTGTTAGTTGGACGATTGTTTCAACAATATACAGTTGATAAATATATAAAGGTGGAGACACAAGTTATTTTTTCTTTTGAAATAATCAAACAAATTGAGAGCAGAATTATATCAAGGAATCGTGGACATTGTCTTCAAAGAAGAAACTAGAGGCAGTGAAGTTGGAAAGAAAATCATTCTTTCACAATCATTTATAAGTGGTCCAAGTTATATGCGGGCCAAATATCTAGATGCATTGATATTAGTTCATAGATTTGGAAAACCAGGTATGTTTATCACAATGACTTGAAATAATGATTGGAAGGAAATTCAAGAAAATTTATATGATGGTCAACTACCACAAGATCGTCAAGAATTAGTTGTTAGAGTTTTTCAGACAAATTGCATGATTCGAAAGATCAATTGTTCAAAAAATAGATATGTGGAAAAGTAATACCATATGTTCACGTTGTCGAATTTTGAAAAAAAAAAAGATTTTCATGTGCATAAATAATATCAATTAGTGTGATAAGTATATTTGTGCAGAAATTCCTGATCTAGAAAAATATCCTGAACTATATGAGTTGGTAAAGAAACATATGATGTACGGACCATGTGGAGGAAAAAAATTCATCACTGCAAATTTCACTACCCAAGACTGTATTGTGAAATAACAATACAAGAAAAATATGGTTACCTGACTTATTGAAGAGCAGACAACCGTCACAACCACGAAAAAGGAACCAAGGAAGAAGAAGAGTGGAGAAAAGAAGATAGCATAAGAGATATCACATAAGCAAGAAGAGGAACAAAGAAACAAGATTGAAACACAGGGAAAAACTTCAACGAGCAAAGCACCGAAAAAAATCTGGTTAAACCAAAAGAAAGAAAAGAAAAGCTAATACAATTCACCAACGAATAAATAAATAATGAGATAAGGAGAACAAAACGACATGAATGAAATACAATAAAAAATTTCAAACAACAAAGCAACGCAAAAGAAACCAAATAAACAAAAGAGCAGAAAAGAAAAGCCAAATACAGTGTACCACTGAAAAAAGACGCAACAAGAGAACAGTGAAGAGGCAAATGAAAACTTAAAAAGAAGATTTATGAAGACTGCATTTCAGATAACAGTGATGATGAAATGACAATTACCCAATACATTATCAAAACAAAAACGAAAATGAATACTAGGACAGTTCCCAAAAAGACTAAGAAAGAGAAGGTCTAAGTTCTCCATCAAAGCCCATCTTTTTTTAAACCCTTCTATCCTGACTTTTGAGTTTATTATTTTAATCTAGACTTGCGCTTTTACACCCCTCTATCGTGACTTTTAAGTTTTATGTTTAAATTTATGATGTGTATATATTATTCCATATTTTATATCCATATTCTCTTATTTTTTGTTGATTATTATTCTTTATTGATCTTAGTTAATTATCTTTTCATGTAGGAGAATAATAATTGGACTTGGAGCAAAATTGAGCTTAAATTAATGTTTTGGGCTGAAAGTTGAAGAAGCGGGCCGAGATAGAGAGAAGATGGGCTTGGATTTGTTAAAGTCTTCAATTTTATGATGAAGCCCATCAAGAGCTTTATTTAATTAGGCTTATTATTTCTTTTATGTAATTATCTAGATATTATTTAGATATTCCTTTTTAGAGATAAGATTGGATTTTATTAAGATTTGATTAGGAGTAGGAATAAGAATTTTTATTCCTAGCGTGATTTTAAGAGGAGGGAGACGCGCACAGTCCAGTACAAGAATGCCAATACACGCTCTCTCTCTCCCCTCCCCAATTATCCACGCTACCTTTCTCTCATTTTCTTCTAGTTTTCATCTTTTGTTCTCTACGTTTTATTGAAGATCTTGAATTCCATCGCCGTTAATTAATGTTATTTTCTAGTTCAAGGGTTGATTTCAATTATATTATTGTGAGGTTATTTGATTTAACTGTTTTTGTTAATTTTAAGTATTTGTAGATTCAAATTTATTTATATAGGAATTGTTTATTTTATTGAATTGACAACTCAATTGATTATTCAATTTCTTACCGTTATTCATGAATTCATGATCCGTAATTGTCATGAAAGATTGAACCCTAGTAGCAATAGGTTGAATTAATCGTGCTATCATAAATAATTTAACCTAATTGAATCTACAAGCTAATTATTGATAGTTGCAGCTATCTCAACTATTAGTAATTAGGTTTAGCTGTTTTCATAAATCGTCATGCTATCATTAACGTGGTATGAAACGCTATCGTGCCCAACTCGTTAATGATAAGTATTGATCGGTTGCTGGGATTGGTCAATTAATTTAGGAAAACGCAAGATTTATTATGGCTATCCTAATAAATCTTTGGTTAAACTATTTAAATTGCAAGAAAATATATTTATGAACCTATGATCAATAATGTAATTGAATATCAATACCCTTGGATCAGAGTCAGGTAGTATTTGATTCGTCTTTATATTTTAATTATTCTATTTATATGTTTTAGTTAATTATTAGATTCTTAGATTAGTTAGATACAAACAATTCAAAACCCCCCTATTTATTGCTTGTTTTCGCTCAAAAGGAATTAATCCCCGTTCCCCGTGGATTCGACCCTACTTGCCACTATACTCGTTATTTTGAAAGTAGGTTATTTAATTTGGCGGTTTGACAACCATCAAATTTTAGCGCCGTTGCCGGGGAACGGTGCAAAGTGATTTATTTCTTTTGAGTTTATTTTAGTATTTATTTTAGTTAGTTATTCCTTCTCCCCCTATTTTCTTCATTAATTGTTGCTGCCTTGTTCGATGGATGCGTATGCACATTATTTTGGAACTAGGCATGATAACATTCCACATGAGAGTTCTTTAGATAGAAGGATAAATAAAATAATCTCTTTTGTGGAAAAGTTGGTTTTATTTCAGGTACGATAGGTCAAAATTTGTGGAATATGCTCGATTCCTGGACATCCTACAGAAATTTGTCCCTCCAATGCTAGATACAATCCGGGATGGATGAGTTCCAATAATCAATATCCAAGAGTAGAACAAGGATTTTCTCAGTATAATTACGAGAGACAGTCAGCTCTCAATCAACAATCCGATTCTAGCCTATCATTGGAGGAAATAGTGAAAGCTCTAGCTGTGAATACACAACAGTTTTAAATGAGTGTCCAAGAGTTTCAACAGGAAACAATAACCAGCATCCAGGACCTAAGAAATTATATTAGCCAGCTAATACTTCTATTGGTGAATTGGGCTAAGCGCTCAGAGAGGCTAGCATCACAAATTGAAGTTAGTCTGAGGGAGAATGTCAGTGCAATTGTGCTCCAAAGAGAAAAAGAGATACAGTCTAGACTTTCTTTCCTTGAGGAAACCACTGAACATCAAAGCGAAAAGGAGAATGAAGTGAAAGAAAACTCACTTGATCCAAAAAAGATAAAATCTTCACACTCTTTTCCGTGTATTACTAATTTGGTTGTTCCTCCATTTCCTAGCAGGCTAGAAAAATCCAAAGAGAATGGGTGCAAGGAAGAAGTTTTTGGAGTCTCTCAAGAGGTAAAAATCGAGATCCCGGCTTTAGAAGAGACCAAGGAAATCCATGGGTATCCGGAGATTTCAAAGGAATTACACACGATAGTGAGGAACATGAAAAGTGAAGAACAAAGTGAAAATCCGAAGGTTCCAACTAACTTTTATATTCGGAAGATAGAGGATGGTTCCCTCATTGACACATATTTTGTGAAAATTCTTGACAACTATGAAGCATATGCCTCTTTTGACCTGAATGAGATACTAACGGATGCTCGTGGAATTGGCTAACCATAATGATAGAGGAAGAATGTCGAGCATAACGATGCAAAAAAATTGCGTTGTTGGGAGGCAACCCAAATTTTATTTTACTTTATTTCGTCTTTAATGTTATGTTCAATTTTTTTTAGGTTTATTAGTTGTCCGTTCGTGTCTAGTAGAATAATAGGTTCAGGGACAACTTTTTGTTTGGTGTGATCACGCCATATAAAAAAGTTAAATTTCCTTTAAATAGCCTAATTTTCGTAGGGGGCAGAAGACTAGTCGAGTTTTGGCGTGATCACGCCAAAAATGGACTAGTCTAATTTTGAGTTAGAATTAAATTGGGCATGATCACGCCCAATTTGAAATAGTCTTCTGCCTAAAAATGTCTTACAATCTTTATTTTCAAGTTTTTATTAAAAAAAATAATAATAAAAAAAAAATAAAAAAAATAAAAATTAGAAAATCGAAAAAAGCCTAATTCTGATCTTCTAATCTTCTTCTTCGCAGTAATCTCGCTGCTTCTTCTCGACCAACCCTCAGCACAGCCCCACCGTGTCTTCTATATGATGCGCGAACCACCTTGCGTGAATCGGCATCTAACTCCGCCATACATATACACACTGGTCTTGGGAAGCTACCCAGATGCTGTTGTTCTAAGTCCACCAGCCGCCATTGATTACCTCTGCCGTTTTCAGGGAAGTCCTCTTGCTCTATTTGTGCTCATATTGTTTAATTTGTCTTCCCTGTATACGCTATTATTTTGGTTCCACTAATGATATATTTCGCTCTATCTCACACTGTTTATTTTTTCGCAAGTTATGGTAGCACTTTATCTAACCTTTTTTGAGTGCTTGCTTTGAAGTGCATTGACTACATTGGGGACAATGTAGAATTTAGGTGTGGGGGGAGTTCATACTAGGAACCTATAGAGGAACTTGTTTCTTAAAGAAATAAAATAAAATAAAAATCTGAAATTCTTGTCGATTGGGGGTATCATTGTGCATATATACTAAATTTTGTGGACTTAGTTGCTATGTCTTTGTTGGGTTGAGTATGACTGGCATAATAAAAGAGTTAATTGTGATTGATTATTTTTCTTGGTACTTAAAAATAACATGTCTCTTTGATCTTGATAGTGGATAGAGTGAAAGAGTGCAAGATTCAACACAAATTAGCATTTTCCGTGAGCTTTTGAGCCTAAGAGCAATATATACGATTGTGCTCTAATTTCTTTGTTGTGTGTGAATCAAGCATATCATGTACATTCTAGAACTTGGTTTGGAATGCATTTCGAGACCACATTCATGAATTGTGCATTAAAATGATAAGGGCACTTAGGAATAACCCTTTGATGGCCTTTCTTTCTAAATAACCTACCCGAACATTTTTCCCTAATTGAACACGTTGAGCTTATAGCCTATTATTTGATTTTATCGTGTTTATACATAGCCTATATTCCTTTTTCTTGTTTATGATCGTCTACCTTAATTTTTGGACCTTCTTGTCAAGAAGTGTGGAATTGCATGTCAAAAGGTGGATTTTTGTTGTGAACACAAAAGGGGTGGGAAAGAAGTACAAAGGACGTTGTGACAAAGAAAAAAAAAAGAAAGAAAAAAAAAGGGCAAGGACGAAAAAAAAGGAAACAAAAAGTGAAAAATAGACATTGCCACAATGAAGAACGGGTAGAGAAATTCTGAGGTTGTCAACATCTTTGTGTTACTCTTTTCATGTCAAAAATAAAAAGTTTGACATATTCTACTTGAGAGTTGGCACCTCTAGGTTATTAATTGGTTATTTCTTGGTTTTGTTTTGATGATCTCTTACGATCTTGTGAGATTACCAAGTGTGGTTGGTAGGAAATAGTCTCTTGATCTTGTTGAAAATGAAGGCGTGTTTGTCATTAGAGACAACGTGCATATGAATTTTCATAACTTCTTGACTTGCTAACCTTCAATGTTCCCTTTTAGCCTACCTTTAACCAAGGCCCCGTTACAACCAATGAAAAGACCCTTTGATTAATGCATATTTCATACTTCAGTGGTGGAGATTTGATATATTAGCAAGCATATGGTAATGGCATGTATGTTTTGATATTGAGTGATTACATACATACCCTTATCATACACTTTAAAGAGCGAAATGAGCGATATCTTTGATGAGGTGTTGTTTATTGTCACACTGGAGCTTATTGAAGCTGTTAAGTATTGATGGGGCATATGGATTTTATTGAACAAAATCGAAATCATGATCACTTACTCTTCAAAAAAGTCGTCTGCTTGATTTCTTCATTGCATAGTAGCTTGAGTTGTCATGTAAAATATTTGAGTGAGGAGATAGTGATGATATAAGAGAGATTGACAATTGTTACCTTGTCCTTATATGTTCTAATGCATGCTTGAGGACAAGCATGGTTTAGGTGTGGGGGAATTTGATGTGTATATATTATTCCATATTTTATATTCATATTCCCTTATTTTTGGTTGATTATTATTCTTTATTGATCTTAATTAATTATCTTTTCATGTAGGAGAATAATAATTGGACTTGGAGCAAAATTGAGCTTAAATTAATGTTTTGGGCTGAAAAGTGAAGAAGCGAACCGAGATAGAGAGAAGATGGGCTTGGATTTGTTAAAGTCTTCAATTTTATGAAGAAGTTCTCATCAAGAGCTTTATTTAATTAGGTTTATTATTTCTTTAATGTAATTATCTAGATATTATTTAGATATTCCTTTTTAGAGATAAGATTTGATTTTATTAAGATTTGATTAGGAGTAGGAATAGGAATTTTTAATCCTAACGTGATTATAAGAGGAGGGAGACGCGCACAGTCCAGTACAAGAATTCCAATACACGCTCTCTCTCTCTCCTCTCCCCAATTATCCACGCTACCTTTCTCTCCTTTTCTTCTAGTTTTCATCTTTTGTTCTCTACGTTTTATTGAAGACCTTGGATTCCATTGCCGTTTATTAAGGTTATTTTCTGGTTCAATGGTTGATTTCAATTATATTATTGTGAGGCTATTTGATTTAACTGTTTTTGTTAATTTTAAGTATTTGTAGATTTAAATTTATTTATATAGGAATTGTTTATTTGATTGAATTGACAACTCAATTGATTATTCAATTTCTCACCGCTATTCATGAATTCATGATCCGTAATTGTCATAAAGGATTGAACCCTAGTAGCAATAGGTTGAATTAATTGTGCTATCATAATTAATTTAACCTAATTGAATCTACAAGCTAATTATTGATAGTTGCAGCTATCTCAACTATTAGTAATTAGGTTTAGCTATTTTCATAAATCGTCATGCTCTCATTAACGTGGTATGGAACGCTATCGTGCCCAATTCGCTAATGATAAGTATTGATCGGTTGTTGGGATTGGTCAATTAATTTAGGAAAACGCAAGATTTATTATGGACATCCTAATAAATCTTTGGTTAAACTATTTAAATTGCAAGAAAATATATTTATGAGCTTATGATCAATAATGTAATTGAATATCAATACCCTTGGATCAGAGTCAGGTAGTATTTGATTCGTCTTTATATTTTAATTATTCTATTTATATGTTTTAGTTAATTATTAGATTCTTAGATTAGTTAGATACAAACAATTTAAAATCCCCCTATTTATCGCTTGTTTTCGCTCAAAAGGAATTAATCCCCGTTCCCCGTGGATTCGACCCTACTTGCCACTATACTCGTTATTTTGAAAGTAGGTTATTTAGTTTGGCGGTTTGACAACCATCAATTTACCTTAGTTTGTTTTTGCATATGTTTTGCGTGAAACAAAACTGTGAAAACATTACTTAATCATATTCCTTTCATTAGAATTTTTTTTTTAAAAAATTACATTAAAATATACAATTTAGAACTTAAATTGTCGGTTAAAAAAATACGGTTTATCACAACAAAACAACAACTTTAAAACATATAACTATAATATCATTCTATAAAAAATCGATCTACAAACAATTTTATTACGTAATATATTTTTTCTATATAGCAAGAAGTTTTACAAAAAAAAAAAAAAATTAAAAACCAATGCAACAACAATTTTAAAACGATACAAATAAGTACTCCAACTATCAATTTTTCTTTTGTATTTATTTTTATCACTTAATCTAATCATGTTTTACATCTTTTTTCCTTTTTTATTCATTTTTTAAAAAATTTAAACTTATGTAGTCATCAACTTTCTTCACATATTATCTTACGACATTTAACAAATAAATGCAATTTTATACTTAAGTCTGAACTCTAATTAGCGTAGTGCGCAAATAATAAAAACAATGAATCAAAGATAATAATATGCATATTTCCCAATATAAAGTTCATGATTATGCTCACAAATTAAGGGGCTAAAAGAGAAAGTGAAAAGGAGTGAGATGTTGAGAGTGTGATTCTATGTTTAAATTAATTTTAATAATTATAAAAAAATGAGCTCACGTGCAACACACGTGCTTATTGCTAGTATACCTATACATATAAATATAAAAGTAAGTTATATTAAATTCATAAATAATGTGAAAGAAACTTATATTTATATTACTTATAATTTATTTATGTTTAATTCAAAATTCTTAAATATTTATTTTATAGAATAAAGTGGTCACATTTTTAAATATTAGGCCATCTCATATTTAGCTTAGTTAAAATAGTTACTTTTTAGATAAACTTCCGTGCATCGCACTGGAGTAATACTAGTTGCTATAATAGTCAAATATATCTGCTTCATAATTTATTTAATGTGTGTTGTTCTAATTTCATTAATAGAGCATCTATACCCTCTTATACATCGACCACCTCCTAGGAAATCTTAAACCCTATCCCGAACAAGGTTCTATTGTTTGAAAAAAAAAAAAAAAGAAGAAAGTAAAACTTATAGTGTTTTTGTTTATCACTTGGCACAATTCATTAAGATTTAGGCCAATTCAATTGTATTTGTTTGTATATTCAGCACAATAAAGTAGTTTACTTTCCTCCCTCTTCTTCTCACCTAACTAATTTTTACACACATCACATTTATCACATTTTTATATAAGGGTTAATTACCAAAAACAACCTTACTATGAGACTTTTTTACTTTTGCAACCCCATCTTTTTATTTTTTCCGATGACAACTTGTATTACACCATTTTGCAACTTCCGGCTATATATTCCGGCGTATATAGATCATGTGCTTAGCACATACCAAAATGGCTAATAAGATGTCGACATGACACCCATAAAAATTGAAAATATTTCCAAGAAAAAAGAAAAAAATAATAATTTTACATTTCTCTAAATATAAAAATATTTTTGAGATTTTTCTGTTTCTAGAATTCTCTCCTATTTTTTCTTTTGGAGATCGATTTCAACAAATTCTTCATAGCAAACATTCCATTAAAACATACTACCTCCGTCCCAAGCTAATTGTCCTACTTTGACTTGGCACGGAGACTAAGAAAAAGCAGATTTTGTGGAATCTTTGACTTTTTCAAAGGTGGAGATTGAATGTAGATATTTTGATGGTGGAGATTGTGGGAAAATTTGCCATTTATGGAGTAGGACAATTAGTTTGGGACAAACAAATAAGGCAAGTAGGACAATTAGGCCGGGACAGAGGGAGTAGTTCATTATCTGAATTAGCGGTTCTCTCTCACGGGGATTGGCGCAGGCTGCGCAAATCAATCTTTTTCCTGTTTAGCGATCGAATCGACGAAACTGGTAAAAAAAATCAGCCATCAAAAGCGTCAAGCTTGAGTTCAAGCAACTGAAACTCCATTATCGGAAGTTGCCGTATCCCTCTCGCCTCTGAGCTTTGAAGAAATTAAAATAAAAAAGGCCAATAAGAAGTCGACAATTACATTTTTCTTAATTTTTTGGTGCAACTTGCCGAAATTTTATTGACCTTGTTGACATATCTTGAGTACATGACCTAAATATGCCGTAATATATAACTAGAGCTAGCAAAATGCAAAAGAAAAAATGCAATACATGTTGTCATCAGAAAAATAACAAGCCGGAATTACCAAAATAAAAAAGGCTCATAATACAGAGTATTTTTGGCAATTAAAGTTTTTTATAATATAAACAAAACTCAATTTCCAAACAACGAAAGCAACACCTCTTTATTTAATTCAATCTACTACTATTTTCACTTTATTTTCCCAGCCTGCATTGCTCTAATCTCCTCCAGACATAAATAAACACAACAACAAAATGCACGAGATGTTAAATTTAACAAACCTATACAAACATTGCGGCTTTTAGGAGGTGTTTGCAAATAAATGTGATTCTAGAAAAGTGATTTAAATAAAATTTTATAGTATTTGAAAAAAAAAAAGTGATTTAAATTAATTTTGTGATAAAATAAAATTTGATAGTATTTGAAAAAAAAAGTGATTCTAAACAAATAAAAATAATAATAATAATAATAATAATAAATAATTCCATTTATTTTAAAAAAACCAAAAGTACCTAAAATCCAAGGTTTTGGGAATTTTCAAAATTATTTACAGGAAGTGATTAGAGTAGTCAAATATTAGGTTGCAAACACTCAATTAAATTAAAGTGCTTTCTAAAAGTAAATATTGATAATGAATTTACAAACGCCCTCTAAATATAATTGAGTTTCAAAAAATCTATCATTCAATATCATAAACTTAAGTTAGAAAAATACCAACTCCAGCAAAATAAACTTCACAACTAAAACGAATATTGAATAAACAAAAACGAAATAGAGAAGAAATGGATGATTACTAGTATTATGAATGATATAGATGGATCAGAAAATCTGGCTTGGATTATCTCAACAAGGAGAAAAATACAGTAAAAGCGCTCTGTAACTTCAGCGTCGAGTCATCTGGGGAAGAAATCATCATTTACATCTATATAAAGTATAAACATACTTGAAAACTTAGTCCTGGGTTCGAGTCACCGTAAGAGGAGGGGAAGATTTTTCCTTTTTTTGTTAGATTAGGAGAAAAAATTTAATAAAAAACAACAGATGGATCAGAATATCTGGCTTGGATTTTCTCGACAAGGAGAAAAAACAGTATAAGCGCTTAGTAATTTCAGCGTCGAATCATCTGGGGAAAAAATCTAAATGTAGTAACATTAGAGTTGACAACTGAGAAGAATATAAAATCTAGTATTAGTTTATTTTATATAAAAATTGAACAAGCTTAGAATATTATGTCGAACTCAATTTAATAATTTTTAAATATTCAGAAAATTTACATTAAAATTTCGAAGAAAATGAAACGGATCAGATTCTTGGCTTGGATTCTTCATAGTAGCATAGTAATATCAACTTCGATCATTTGGGGAAATAATCATGTCTATAACGTTAATTACATCAAAATAAAAAGAAATCTCTTGTAGAAAATAATAATTTTCAACTAAAATTTAATACTTCCGTTCCGCCCTAATTTGCAAACTTTTCTTTTTCGACCGTTCCATCTTATTTTGTACACCCCAAATGAAAATTTCTCTTACAATCAGTGTTTGTGGGACCGGACCAGTGATCGAACCGGACAAGGTTCACCGGTTCAACAACCGGTTTAACCGGTCAAAGGCAACTTGTTGATTTTTGAATTTCAATAGTTTTTATGTGTAATACAATCTAATTTGATACTAGAGTTCAACTTGTAAAAAAAAAATTCAACATATTTCAATATCAATTAATCCAAAGATACTTTTAACTCTAATTTTTTTAATAACATCCTAGTGCCAAATTTAAAATAAGATGGGAATAATAAGGACAAATGAAGATAAAGGTGAAAATCCCTTTTTTTTTTTTTTAATTTAAAATAGGCAAAAAACAACTTTATTTTAAAAAAAAAAAAAAAAATTATATATAATCCGGTTTTTTAACTCAACCGGACCGGTTCCGGACCCGGTTCCCGGTTGAACCGGTCGAACCTGCCGGTCCGGTCCGGTTCCACAAACCATGCTTACAATCTCTAACCTTAAAATCTTCAGGCAAAAACTCGTATGTGACCGTCACACGGTGGTCACACAGTGTGACAGGAAAAAGTATCACTTTTTGTGGTAAAAGTATCACGTTTATCTGTAAAAGTATCATTTTTTTTGAACAAAAAAAAATATCACTTTTTGTAGCAAAAGTATCACCTTTATCTGTAAAAGTATCAATGTAGTAAAAGTATCACATTTTCTTGTAAAAGTATCACTTTTTCCTGTAAAAGTATCAAGATTTTCTGTAAAAGTGCATTCCATCACACGTGTGACCGTTCACACACAAGACTCACTCAAATCTTCACTCAAAAAAATAAAAATTTCTCTTACAATCTCTAACCTTAAAATCTCCACCTTTAAAAAAGTCAACTTAAAAAACAAAAAACAGTTTTAGGTAATCTTGCCCCCAAAAAAAGGATAATAAAATTTTGTAAAATTAGTTGTTGAGATGATCAGAATTCTGGCTTGATTTTCTCCACAATGAATGGAGAAAAAACTAGAGCGCTCAGTTATTTCAGCTTCGAATCATCTGGGGAAAAAATCATCACTTCCATCAAATAAAAATTTGTGAAATAAAAAAGAAAATTCAATATTCTAAATTAGATTAGAAGGGGAAACAGAATAAATCTAACCAGTTCTGTTAAGAGAAAAGCGAAGCTCAATATGATAAGCAGAAACAAGTAATGTGAATTTAGCGTCGGCTCATACTGTTGTAAGATAATCAAACAATCGAATCAAAATAACAATGCAAAATGTGTTGAATCAAACTAAAAAGAAAACGACTCAATGTTTACGTGGTTCAGCCAAAACGACCTACATCCACGGAGGGGGTTTCCAGCTTTCTTTTAACTCTCAAGAATGGTTACAAGATGATAAAATCACTGCTGAAATACTTCAACAGCAAGAGTAAGCAAAACTAAACACTCAAAGAATGAAACCTATTCTTCTATCCAAGTGTTTCTATCTCTATCTCTTCTCCTTCTCACTCTAGATATGAGTTACACCAGAAATGAGAAATTCAATATCATATACAAGCTCGGAAAGAAAAACGGTTGAAAATGATACAAAACCGCGCACAAAACTGATCACCAAAAACTGCTTCTGCACACTGCCTTCCACAACGGTTTTAACAGAAACCGTTGTAATTTTCTGTTATAACTGCCATATGACAGTTTCCTTCACTTCAGTTTTCAGCTCCATTTTGATCCGTTTCTTGACCCGATTCCAACCTGATTTATGAGTAGATTAAGTCCATAATTGTACTCAAGAAATATCTTCAAAATAAAAATCCAGAGTTTTCTTGAATAATCATCTATTATACTCAAGAAATATCTTCCACCCCCCATTGTTTCCACCTTTGAAGGTCCCCAAAGATCAGAGTGAGCATAGTCTAGGGGGTGTTTAGAGGTATGTTTACCTGTAGGGTATGGCAGTTTCTTGCTCTTTGCCAGGATGTAGGTTTCACAGTTGTGTATTTGGAATCTCCTTTTGTGATTGATGACTCTTTGCTTCAGCAATTCATTCATCCCTGTCTCACTCATGTGGCCAAGTCTTTTGTGCCATAATTGTGAATCATTAGCAACAATACTGTTTGCATCTCCAGTCAGAGTCTCTGCAATGAGATAGTAGAGACTGGATCTCCTGATGCCTTTCATTACCAGCTTTGAGCTCTTGTACACAAACAATTGTCCATTCATTGATTTGAAATTGCACCCTTTATTTTTCAGTGTTCCAAGACTTATGAGGTTTCTTTTGAGCATAGGAATATATCTTACATTGGACAATGTCTTCACAGAGCCATCATGCATTTTGAGCCTAATATCACCAATTTTCTCAATCTGGCATGCATGATCATCTCCTAACATTACTGAGCCATGTTTGTGTACCTTGAGGTTTTGAAACCATCCAGCATTGGGGCACATATGGAAACTACATCCTGAATCCAGAATCCATTTATCTTCTGTGCTTCCCTCAACAACATTCAATACATCAGCATCCTCCTCACCCTGTGCTAAGTCTGCTGTGTTTGGCTTATTTGAGCTTTCTGCCTTCTTCTTCTTGAATTCAAAACAATTCTTCTTGAGATGGCCGGGCTTCTTACAGTGGAAGCATTTCCTGGTCTCCTTTCCTTCAAAACTCTTTGGCTTTGACTGCTGTGACTTCCTTCCCAGATCACTTGTTGTTGAGGCTTTCTTGAACTTTTGAAACCTTCCAGATTTGATGTGTAACCCTTCTGCTTGAGGGTCTGTTTTTCCATCTGATGAACTTTACAATTCTTTGGCCCTCAGAGTAGTCTGTACTTCTTCCAGAGATATCTTGGTTTCTCTTCCATACATCATAGCATCTTTGAGATGCTCATAGTATTTTGGCAATGCATTGAGTAATAGGATGGCCTTGTCTTCATCTTCAATCTTGGCATCAACTCCTTCAAGATCATCCAGATACTTGTTAAATTCCTCTAGCTGGTCATCCATGGCCTTGTCTTCTTGGATCTTGAATGAATACAATTTCTGTTTAAGATACAAACGGTTGACCATGGTCTTCTTCTTGTAAAGCTCTTCAAGCTTATTCCAGACAACTTCTGCTGTCAATTGCTTTGAGACTTCCCTAAGTACTTTGTCTCCTAGGGATAAAATGATGGCAGAATGTGCTTTGTCTAGCAACTCTGCCTTCTCATTGACTCCAATCTTATCAGAGAAACCATCTACACCCTTGAGAGCGCCTGCAAGCCCTTGCTGCACCAGGAGAGCCTTCATCTTCAATTGCCAGAGACCAAAATCATTCTTCCCATTGAATTTCTCAACATCATACTTCATTGCCGCCATTGTTATTCTCTTGATTCGCCTCAGTTCTTAATCTTCCCACAGACGACGCCAATTGTTGTGAGATAATAAAACAATCGAATAAAAATAATAATGCAAAATGTGTTGAATCAAACTGAAAAGAAAACGACTCAATGTTTACGTGGTTCGGCCAAAACGACCTACATCCACGGAGGGGGTTTCCAGCTTTCTTTTAACTCTCAAGAATGGTTACAAGATGATAAAATCACTGCTGAAATACTTCAACAGCAAGAGTAAGCAAAACTAAACACTCAAAGAATGAAACCTATTCTTCTATCCAAGTGTTTCCATCTCTATCTCTTCTCCTTCTCTCTCTAGATATGAGTTACACCAGAAATGAGAAATTCAATATCATATACAAGCTCAGAAAGAAAAACAGTTGAAAATGATCCAAAACCGCTCACAAAACTGATCACCAAAAACTACTTCTGCACACTGCCTTCCACAACGGTTTTAACAGAAACCGTTGTAATTTTCTGTTATAACTGCCATATGACAGTTTCCTTCACTTCAGTTTTCAGGTCCATTTTGATCCGTTTCTTGACCCGATTCCAACCCGATTTATGAGTAGATTAAGTCCATAATCTTCACACATACACAACACTCATTTCTAATAAGAGCGCTGGTAATCAGTAAATCAACGCTTTATCGAGCTCTAAATTAGTTACAAAAAACTCCGAAAAAGAAACAATAGAATTTCTAAATCAGAAAGACAGATAGGGGATCGAAGCTCATAAATTACTCACAAAAAAACTCCGAATAGAATTTATAAATCGAAGGAGAGAGGCGGAGGCTGTGGTGCTTGCCGTAGATTGCAGGAACGAGAGATGAGGGGGTTTATTTTATATATAGGCTTGAAAGAGGAAGAGGACCCTAATTTGAGAATTGGGGGCTCCACCGCGTTTACTGTAACTGGAAGCGAATTTTCATCTTTGTCCTCCCTTTGTAGTAATTTGTTAATTATTAAAGGGATGATTGGATTGGGATGTAGTAGCATGTACCACGTTCGATGGGGCACATTCATTGACGGGACATTCAAAAAGGTATTTTAGTTTAAGGGTATAGTAGGGTAGGATGTGCATTAGAAAATTGTAAAAGGTGTATTGGAAATTGTAAAAGGTGTGTTGGAAACTGTAAAAGGTGATGTAGGTAATAGGGTATGGATGTGGAGGGATGAGTTATCCAGTGTAAAGTGAAATACGTTGAGGATGGCCCATGCTACATCCGGATGGGGACATCCTAGTCCAATTATCCCTAAAGGTTTTTCTTATCAAAGACTTAGAAGATGGGTTAATTATCAATTTAGATCCTGAAAGAATTTTTTTATCAATTTAAGACCTACAAAATTATCAATAGAAGATCCATAAGCAAAAAATTATTGTAGGACCTATTTGAAAAATTGAAAACTTACAAAATAAAATTGTCCCGAAGTGATAGTGGTTCCGAAACTGCCGGTTCGGACACCGAGGAGGGGGGGAACCGGAGCTAAACCGCCTATATGGCAGTTTCGATTCCGGTTTGGAACCGGGGAGTGGACCACTGGTTCCGGTTCTTAACAGGCGGTTCTCGTCGATTCGCTCCTTTTATTTTATCTTAATATAGAGTTGTAAATTAAGAATTTAATTAAAATGTGAGGATGTAAAAGATGAATCTTCATTTAAAAAAAAAAAAAAAATTAAACTTTACATTTATTTTACCTTACTTCATATAAAAATACAAATTACATTATTACATAAAAACTAAAAATATGAATTATACACTTTCATTACTAAAAATTTAAACTAGAAATGAGTTACAAACTTACAAAGTAAGAATTTAACCAAAATGTAAGGATGTAGTAAGAATGTAACTATAAGGATGCAAAATATGAATCTTCATTTATTGAGAAATTTAAACATTACATTTACAATTACTTCATCTAAAAATACAAATTACACTACTAAACATTTAAACTAGAAACTAAAAATATGAATTACACAACTACAAATTAAAATATTAAAATTGACTAAACTACAATTAAACATTAAAATTGACTATGTTACAGAATTATATGTTCAACATACATAAGTAATATATTAAACATTAAACATTGGAAAACGAAAAGGGAAAAAAAGAAAGGACTTGAGTTTTATTCTAAGTTAAAATTAAATTAATTGTTAACTTAAAATAAAATTGCATACGTATCATTCACCATCCCTTCGATGTTAGGGTAAATGAATCAAAGCCCATCAATAATCAACAAGAATCATAAATTCTAGGGTTAGGCTACTCCCAACCCTAGAAACCTAAACTAACTACTCACAAGCCATGAATATATCAACAAGAGCATAATAAATACATAAACTAAGCATTAAATGGGATGGGGATGAGTGTAATAAATAAAAATGCAATAAATGTGAAGATAGGGAATGAGAAAGCTTAGTCTAGTATGATTTCTTTAATTGAGCTTCAATCCTTGTTTGTAGTTAGATTTTCGCCTACGATGTCCGAAAAGCCCTAAAATTCTTCAAGTCTTCAAGAACCCAAAGTAAAATTCTAGAAGAGAATGAAGAACCCTAGTTCTAGAGAGAAAAGTAGGAGAGAGTTTTAGAGAGGGAGTAATTAAAATCTGAAAATTGGAAATGAGTTTACAAGTTACATAAAATAAAGGAGGAGGGGGTATTAATATACACCCACTCCTCACACATACAAGAGTGAAAAATCTGCTGAAAAGGTTCCCATAAGTAAGGGTAAAATAGTCAAAGGCAAACTAAAACACAAGGGATTAATTGTAAGTTGTTAGTCGAACCTCCCCCTCCCCTGTCTCGCGCTCGACTCAACTTTCATGCAAATTATGGGAAGAATAGACTCAGAATATTCTAATTGTCCAAACATGAAAGTCATAGCTCATCGTCTTGGCTATGCATGGCTACTTGAATCACTCAAATCGGAGCTCGGATGAAGAAGCTATGGCCGAAAAACAAACATCGTGCAACAGGGGACCAGCGCGCGAACTACCGGGCAAACTGCCTGCCCGGCAGCCGGTCTGGCAGCCGGGCCGGTCGTGACAACGGTAGATGGTTGGGCGATTCTCTGGACTGACTACTGGTGGTCCTGCCAGTCCAGTAGTGACCCTGGTAGTGCCCCTTTTTCCTGTTTTACACCTCCGTCTTCCGTCGCTGTTTCGGACCCTTTTCTCTCGTTTTCTCGACCCGACCTCTTCACGAATTTTGTTCGTGACTCGACGAACATCGATTTGGGATCTTTTTGGGTTTGATCTGGACTCATTTGGGCCTTGGTTTGTGGGTGGGAACATGAAGCATGGGCAATTGCCCTCGTCTTCAATCTTTCAATTCGGGACTTTCCTATCCATTTTCTTGCTTCGACTTCTTCACGAATATTTCTCGTAGCTCTATGGTCTTTTGATTGGGCCTCGTCCCAACCTATTTGGGCCCGTTTAGGCCTCGGGATGTGGGCCCAGGGGTGTGAAAATAGACTTGAACAATCTTCTAAATTTCTTCGAATTTCCTAACCTTCGAAATATGACTCAAAAACATCCAAAAGCTCATCAAATCATACTAAACAGGAAAATCAACCTGATAATACAATAAAGCACGAAATCACACATGAACATATCAATTACACGTAATTTCCTACAAAATATGAACGTGAAAAGTGAAAGAAAAAGGGTAACTTTTACGTTCATCATCCCCACAAACTTAAGTTTTGCTCGTCCTCGAGCAAATTAAATATTTAAGCGCAAAGAGAAAATGGATTCGTAGAGTCATTGGAGGTCTACACAACTAATGAAAATCTCTCTTAGGTGAGCAATATTTTTAACATTTTAGTTCACCACACTTACCTAATTCCAGTTTGAATTAAGTGGTTTGCAAAGGAGTAGAGAAACATGAGGGCATAAGACTTAGGAGGACAAGTGCTATTTTAATTCACCTTCTCCCTAAGTTAAGCACTATGAGCTCTTCACTTCTTTCCCTAAACGTGCTTATGTGTGTGACCTTGGATGAATTACTATTTCTAAAAAATTTTAACCATAGGCGATTTAGCTCAGTTCTTTTTTAGGAAGAGGCCACACACTCTCCCCGTAAGAGAGGGCTCCTTCCTTTTTTGCAAGGAAGGGGGTTCCAGATGCAATGGTTTGGTTGATAAGCCAGCCCACTTTGTTGATAGCTTCTTTACTATAAGGTTGGTAAAATATGGAATTTCTCTGCGTTTAAGCCATTTTATTTCCTTGAAATATCTGACTTTGTGGCCTTATCCAGCCTACCCTTTGAACATTTGCGTGCCCTGCCTTCTGCCATGAACTGGGCCTTGCTCCATTCACAACCAAGATGGAAAATGGTTTCACGAGTTCCAACCGGCCATAGACCGACCTTTCCACTGAAGCGTGGGTGATGCGACTCTTTTCTCCCTTGAGCCAAACGATGCTTTGATTTTATCTCCTTCTTTCTCCTTTTTCCACCGGGCTTGGTCTAGAAGGATAGAATTGTCATCCTAGCAATATCATACTTATCAAACAATACTCTTTTCGAGTTTTCATAACATTTACAATGATCTCATACTCGATCAATTTTCTTAAGCTTTTTTTTTTCTTACGTTTCATACAATGTGATTTTTTTCTTTTTATGCTCGACTCAATGACTAGAGTTTACGAATGTTTACTAGGATGCATTACAACAATTACATGCAATGACCTTGCCCAGTGACCTAATTTACCTTATTACTCTTCCTACATCTCCTTCCATTTTCCACCTATGGCTAATGCATTCTAGGTTTCGCTCAACATCCTTGGTCGTGTAATGTGTGTTTTGGAATCGAAGTGACGCCCACAAGCAACAAGACATCGGGGTGAGCTATTTTATTTTCACACTTCTAGTCCTATTTATTATGCCGAGATTCTCCCTACTCATCAATTCGCAATCCCACTTTTGTATTGAATTAGGTAAGGAACTCTCTGGTTTTCTTTTGTTGCACAATCCTTCTTAGAGATTTCACCTTTCTTCTTTTCACAACACAAATGCACATGTCCAAATTTCTTATCATTCACATAAAACAGAGTTCTACCAATAACATCCTTTCAAGTGCATTTATTCAAGCAAAACATAAAGCATAAAGCATAAAACCTAATGATGGATAGGTGGCATAGATCATGGTCACGAGATAATCAATCAATAGCAAGGAGCATCCTCGTCACGAATATAAAACAATAAGCACTCCTTCCTCCCCACAAACTTGAGCGAAATTCTCGAGCTCAAGTTATGAAAGAGTTTGGAAACACATGCATCAACAAGTAATTAACTCAATGGCAAGCAAAAGTTTCTATATATATGCAAAGTCACCAAACATGCCATGATTGACTAGTCCCAAGAGAAATCACAACCATTCTCATGTCCATCCTACTCCTTATTTCAAATTGAACAACCCTAAAGCATGCAACTAAAAATTAGTTTATTTAAAATAAACTCCCCCACCAAATAAAATGTCCTAAAAACATAAAGAAATCAAACAAGAAATTAAAGACATGGGGAGAGTGTACGGTACCTACTTAGTTGGTGCTCGACGGGCCAACTCTGGCCCTCCAATAATCTTCCTCTCCTACTTCATCATCTCCAACCGTAGTCGGCGTCTCCCAATTTTTATCAATGTCGAGGTATGTGTGAAGGTAGTTTGGGAGCACTATTCTCCTTCAGGCTTCAAAGTTAAGCTTAATTAGGCAGCTCCGACTCCTCTTGATCATCCTAAATGCTATAAGGTCCTCCTTGGTGAGCCTTGTGGACCCTTGCACTTCTCGATAAGGAGTGGTGTCCACACCAACCGCAATGAGAATGCGTGTAATGAGACCTCCGACTACACATGCCATGTCATATGGGATGACATATTGTACCAAATGTTTGAGGAAGAAGTATCCCATGTTGATTTCATTTCCCATTACACATGACCAAAGAGCGAATAGGCTTCATTTGGTAACTACATTAGGATTGCTTCCCCTACCATAGACCGTGTGAATGATGCAATAATGAAGATACCTCAAGTTTGGATTCTTGATTTAGATTGCCATGGTTTGTGGAATGAAAATTTGGATAGAGGTTGTAACTTTTTATGAGTTGATGAAGTATTGAGGATAACCAAATGGTGAAGTGGGAGGGTATAAGTGGGGAGAAGGAGAGAACAAAAGTACATAATTTGAGTCCTTTAATGTGACAAAATGTTTGGCGGTAACGATGAGCCATCATCGTCTCCTTGAGTGTCATATCTTGCTTTAAGGATAGGCTTCTTGTTTGCATGCATGCCACACTCCCAACTCAATAAAGGGGGATTCTCTTCCCACAAACTTGTCCTCTTGCTAATGTCCAAAGGATCAAGAATCTTGGAAGAACATGTGACTTCTTCAAGATTCTCCACTCAAAGTCTTTTGTCTCCTTCTCGATTGTTCAATCCTGAAATGTCACAAAAAATAGATTACTAAGACATAAATAAAACTAAATACTTACTTCAGAAATTAAACTACACTAATGACAAATTAAAATTCCTTGGGTTGCCTTCCAAGAGCGCTTGTTTCAGACATAACGACCCGACTTTTGTGGTGATTCAAGATGTGGTCTGGTTGGACTCATCGAGAGTGTGACTCTCGTCCGAAGCAATGTCTTCATCTTGCACATAATTCTTCAACTGGTGACCATTCACCGTAACAATCCCTCTCTCGGGGTCATTGCTTTCTACCGCTCCGTTCCCATGTACTCTCTCAACAACAAAAGGACCCCTCCAAAGGGACCTAAATTTCTTGGAAAACATCGAGAGTCGGGAGTTAAAAAGTAGAACCTTTTTCCCTTGCTTGAAATGTCTAACCCGAATATTCCTATCATGCCACATTTTCGTTCTTTCCTTGTAAATCTTAGAATTTTCATAGGCATTTAGCCTAAGCTCTTCTAACTCTACAAGATCGAGTTTCCTCTTCTCACCGGCTTCCTTGAGGTTATAGTTTAGCTCCTTGATGGCCCACAAGGCTTTGTGCTCCAATTCAACGGGGAGGTGACATGATTTCCCGTAGACAAGCTTAAAGGGAGTCATTCCAATAGGAGTCTTGAAAGCGGTCCCATATGCCCAAAGTGCGTCACTAAGCTTGAGAGACCAATCAATTTTTTATTTAGAGACCATCTTGTTCAAGATCGCCTTTAACTCCCTATTTGAAACTTCGGCTTGTCCGTTGGTTTGAGGATGGTAAGGGGACGCTACTCGGTGATCAACTCCATAAGACTTCAACACACTAGTGAAAGCTTTCCCAACAAAGTGTGATCCACTATCACTAATCACCACCCTAGGAATCCCATTCCTCGGAAAAATGGCATTCTTGAAAAGTCTTGTGACGGGCTTGGTGTCGCAAGTGCTTGTGGCTATGGCTTCCACCCATTTAGATACATAATCAACGGGTACCAAAATGAATTGGTTCGCAAACGAGGGTGGAAATGAGCCTATAAAGTCAATGCCCCAAACGTCGAAGATCTCAACTGCTAACATGATCTGTCGAGGCATTTCATTCCTTCTTGAAATCCTTCCACACTTTGGCATGCATCATACCTTGCCATAAATCTTACGGCATTGCTCTTCAAAGTAGGCCAGAACAATCCCGCCATTAGCACTCAGTTGCACGTTTTATCCGATCCACCATGTCCTCCCCCTTTTGTAAAGGAAAGGGTCACTCCAATAATAGTGCTTTACGTCACTCCACCATGCATCTTTGGAAGGTAGTGATAGAGTTAATCGGTTTATAGCATCAAGGAAATTTTTAAATTGTCGATCAACTCTATGCCCCTTTTCACGCTTGGGAAAAGGTAATCAAGGTGGAGTTTTATTTAGGGGAGATTGACTTTCAAATGAAGGAAGGTCATCTCTCTCTTCCAAAAATGGTTCCTCGGTTACTTTTTTCTTACCCTTATCATTAGAAATCCTTCCGGGGGTTCCCCGCTCAAGTTCTATAAGAGGTCTTCCACTTCTTAGGGCCACGGCATTGTCCCCTTCCAAAGGAGTGAAATGAGAGTTAACTTGAGGAATGATCATGTTCTTATCAATATCACCAAGAAAATTACAAAGATTTTCTAATGCAAGGGCAAAATCTCTTTCCTTAGCACCGCTCTTCCGAACAAGGTTTCCCACTAAACCATGAATTTGTTCTCTAGTGGAAACCTCATCGAACTCATCCTCACTAGAGCTACTATTAACCAATTCAACACGAGGTTCCGTCCTTCTAGAAGAATTTCTATTACAAGAATGGTTAATAGGACTTTGGCATTCCACACAAAGAGGGTGAGTGGTACTTACCTCAAATCCCTCATGCATGTCATGTTGAGTAGGTGTCTCACCTTGGTCATTGGATTCACGTTTTTCCCTCTTTACACCTTCTTCTTGGTTTTGCCTCTTCCTCTTTTTATCTTCTTGTTCTCATTGATTTTGATTGGAGGCCATCACTTTTAACCAAGCGACGGCTTCATCAACTTCCTTGTTGAGGAAAGATCCTCCCGAAGCTACATCCATGAAAACACGTTCATCAAGAGTTAATCTGGCATATAAGACATTAATAACAAAAGCATCATAAAAACCATGGTGTGGACATGACCTACATAAGTTTAAAAGCCTTTCCCAAGCTTCAAACCGACGCTCGTCATCTCGTTGGATGAAACTTGAGATTTCACGCGTTAGCCTTGCACTTTTTTCGGTCGGGAAGAATTTATGAAGGATGGAGGTGGAAACATCCTTCCATAGGGACGAGGAGTCGAATGCCTCTTCACAAAATCATTGTTTCGTGGCTCCTTCAAGTGTAAATTGAAAGAGCTTGATTGAATATTAGCTTCTGACATCATTGGAATTTTTTACACATTCACGAATTTGTAAAAATTCCTCTAGATGTTCATAAGTATCTTCCCCTTCCTTCCCACTAAATTTCATCCCTCTAACCAAATTCACCATAGCCGGGGTGACTTCTACTCCCGCGCAAGTTTTTGCAGGCTCAGTGAGCCGAGAGTAGGGAGTCGTGATCCCGGTGTAGTGGAATTTGCCTTTTCGACGATTCATAGCAAGAGTTCAACAAAGTTTTTTGTAATGATTTTTTTGAATTTTTGTTTTTATAAGTAAAACAACTTAACAAAATGCAAACACCGGAAACAAACAATAAAAAACAGTAAATATCTACAAGCCTAACATCAATACACAATTAACCCTACAATGGATCTCTGAGGAGAAAATTGATACACGTTAATTATGCATGTAATTAGATAGATTTTAGGATAGTATTTTATAGGAATTATGTGCATATTAGGTCAAGAATTGTATAAAGTGCTATAAATTGGATCATTTAACGTGTTTGACTTGTTTTACAGTATTTTTGAGCATTTGCAGGATTAAAAGTTGTGATTTACGACTAAGGAATGAAAGAACAATTCGAAGGGACGTATAAACTGGAAAAAACCGATAAAAAACCGGCCAAAAACCGGCCCAGACCGGTCTAAACCGGTCCAGAGGACAAACCAGAGCAGAAATGACACGTGTCATTTGTGACGTGCAAAGTGTAAAACAGCACTGTTGCTCCAACGTGGCCGCGTCATTTTGTCCATTTTTAGAAAGTTTTCGAGTTCAAGTGGATGTGGCCGCGTCACTCATCCAACACTACCGCGTTAGAAGGTCGATTTTCAAGTGGATTCCTGTCCCAAGTAGGAATGGATTCCTAACTCCCCAAGGACTTTTCCGAAGCTTATAAAAGATAAGTAGAGATCGTTTTTCAAATAGGAGTTACATCATCATCATCATTACACTTTGAAGAGATTTTAGAGAGCACTTGGAGGACGGAGAAGACGAAGATCATCGAGACGGATTTATCCGGGTTTAGTCGTTCTTTCTTAGTTTTATCTTTTACAATATTTTCCATAGAATCTTGTATTGGATTATTGCTAGGCATGAGTAGCTAAGCTATTTGGGTCCTAGTGTTAGAGAGTAGGGATTATTATGATAATGTTTTGATTATGATTTAATTTATTAATTCCGTTCTTTATGTGTTTATCTCTATGTTTGTGCTTATAACTAAATTTAGCTTGATCACCTAGATTTAGTAATTTAGTTTAGCAATTCCCTTTCGAGAGGAGGGAATCGTTATCAAACTTATGACATAGAGCGCAATTGTCTATGACTGTGTAGGCTGTGGCTTTGGATCGTTTGGGAGTTATTAGGTTTAATTGACTTGAGAGGGTAATTAGCTTAATTAATCAACAGTTTAATCGCTTCGAGAGAAGGGTTAGATTATTGTCGTGCCGCCTAATAAACACTAGAATTGGTAAATCTATAGGTTAATCATATTCAACATTGAAGTAATATCCTGAAATCGGAACCCTAGGATACATTTTCTCCTTGATTGTTATTCCTTTTTGTTTGTCAAGTGTTAAGTAATATTTAATTAGGTAATTTAGTTAATTAGTTAAATTCCTAAGTTTTTGTTAAAATCAACCTTTTGCAACCTAGTATCTAGTTAGGACAATCGTAGAGTATCGAGGTATCGAACTACCTAAAATCTATTCCTTGTGGGATCGACCTTGACTGTCGCTACTACACCTACAACCGCATACTTGCGGAACACTAGGTTAGAAAACCAACGTGTCAAAAATCCTCCCCGGCAATGGCGCCATGAACTTGTCCACGAAAAAGGCTCTAAATCATTATGATTCAAACACCTTTCTCAAACCGCAAGCGTACGGCTTGTGACAGTGGTAGTATAAGAGATTGTTGAACTACAGAGAGGATACACTCGTCGAGCACACCGAAGGTCTATCAATTAGTACATTTAGGCTAAATGGAAAAAAGAGAGTTTGATTAATTAATTCCTAAAAACTACTAAAGGGTGCAATTATGATTTACGAAGTACTCTCAACTAAAAGAGAGTTTCTAAGGTAAGGTTTCACCTATTTTCTAGAAATTATGCCTTGCAATTACCAATTAAACGAGAGGTTGTGGTTGGAAGGTTTTGTCCCAATTTGGGAATCCAAATGGGTAAGAAGAGGAAGTTTTACCAAATTAACTAAATATCACCTAATTTACTCCAATCCCAATCATTATAGACAATGAAGGGATTACTAGACCTAAAGGTGAGTAAATTATGAAAATAATATAGTTAATCCTCAAAATCCCATCCCAAGAGGATCTAGCCTAGGGATCGAAGCCCTAAAACATCCTACAAGATCAATACACATAATTCGGGTTCTCCGTTTGTCCCTCATGGGCCTTTGGGGGGAAATAATATATTCTCGGTTAGCTATTCCTAGAATATAATCCATATAATTCCGAAGTATTGATTTCAATCACAAGTAATCCCCACAATTTAATCAACAATCAACAAGAATCATAAATTCTAGGGTTAGGCTACTCCCAACCCTAGAAACCTAAACTAACTACTCACAAGCCATGAATATATCAACAAGAGCATAATAAATACAAAAACTAAGCATTAAATGGGATGAGGATGAGTGTAATAAATGAAAATACAATAAATGAGAAGATAGGGAATGCGAAAGCTTAGTCTAGTATGATTTCTTTAATTGAGCTTCAATCCTTGTTCGTAGTTAGATTTTCGCCTACTATATCCTAAAAGCCCTAAAATTCTTCAAGTCTTCAAGAACCCTAAGTGAAATTCTAGAAGAGAATGAAGAACCCTAGTTCTAGAGAGAGAAGTAGGAGAAAGTTTTAGAGAGAGAGTAATTAGAATAACTAAAATCTGAAAATTGGAAATGAGTTTACAAGTTACATGAAATAAAGGAGGGGGTATTTATACACACCCACTCCTCACACATAAAAGTGTGAAAAATCTACTGAAAAGGTTCCGTAAGTAAGGGTAAAATAGTCAAAAGCAAACTAAAACACAAGGGATAGCAAGTTGTTGGTCAAACCCCCCTTTCCCGCACTCGACTTGAATTTTACACAAATTCTGGGAAGAATCGGCTCAGAATTGACTCACGATCCAAACATGAAAGTTATAGGTCTTTGTCTTAGTTACACGTGGTCGTTTGAATCACTCGATATAGAGCTCAAATGAAGACGTTACGGCCGAAAAACGAACATGGCGCGAAACAGGGGACCGACGCGGGGACTACCGGGCCAACTGCCTGTCTGGCAGCTGGATAGGTCGTGACAGTGGTAGATGGTTGGGAGATTCTCTGGACCGACTACCGGTGGTCCTGTCGGCTTGCAGCTGGTCCAGTAGTGACCCCAGTAGTGCCCTATTTTCCTGTTTTACACCTCCGTCTTCCATAGCCGTTTCGGACACCTTCCTCTCATTTTCTCAACCCGACCTCTTCATGATTTTTGTTGGTGACTCGACGAACTTTGATTTGGGCTCTTGTCGGGTCTGATCCAGACTCATATGGGCCTCAGTTTCTGGATTGAAACTTGAAGCATGTGCAATTTCTCTCGTCTTCAATCTTTCTTCAGTTCGGGGCTTTTCTATCCATTTTCTTGCTTCGACTTCTTCACGAACTTTTCTCGTGGCTCAATGGTCTTTTGATTGGGCCTATCTCATACCCATTTTGAGCTCATTTGGGCCTTGGGATGCGGGCCAGGGTATGAAAATGGACTTGAACAATCTTCTAAATTTCTTCGAATTTCCTAACCTTCAAAATATGACTCAAAAACACCTAAAAGCGCATCAAATCGTACTAAAAAGGAAAATCAACCCGATAATACAATAAAGCATGAAACCACACATGAACATATCAATTACACTACAAATTATGAACGTGAAAACTGCAAGAAAAACGATAGTTTTTACGTTCATCAGGGAGCATGTGGAAGCAGCAGTATCTTGTGTGGACCAGAACCGCTGAGAATTATGAATTGTATTGTGTGGAGTGCAAGGGGCCTGGGAAACCACCATTCATTCCTTAATTTGAGGTAATGAATTGCCACTCATACTCTCGGTGTTCTTTTCATTTCGGAGTCTAAACTGTCGTCGTTTGTTTATTTTCGCTTTAGAGTGTTATTTGGTTTTTTTGGTCTGTTTTATGTGGACCCTCAGGTTTGTCGTGAGGGTTTAGCTATTTTTCGGAAAGATCCATTTCATGTAAATATTCTTTCGTATTCTAAGGAGCATATGGATTGTGTGATTTATTTTGACTCTTTTAAGTGGCAATTTATGGGGTTTTATGGCAATCCGGCCGTTCACTTGCGTCATCATTCTTGGCAGTTGTTAAGGTGTTTATATGGTATTCATGAATTCAGTGATTTACCTTGGCTTATTGGTGGAGATTTCAACGAAATCCTTTATGATTCGAAAAAATGTGGAGGGGTTGATCACAATTATTCCTAAATGAATTCATTTAGTAATATGCTTTCGAATATTTGGGTTCAAGATTTGGGTTGTTCGGGTGAATTTTACTCATGGTTTTGTAAGAGAGTGAATGGGCACTTCATTCTTGAACGGTTGGACCGTTTTGTCACTAATCTGAGCTGGCGACTTTTGTTCCCTTTGGCCGGTATTGTAAATTTGGATTTTTGGCTCTGATCATCGAACGGTGTGTTTGTCATTTAATAATGTATCTGGGACAGCCTGCATACATCATCCGCCTCGTTCTTTTTTTGAACACTCATGGCTGTTGGAAATGGATTTTATGGACGAGACTAAAAAGATCTGGAGAAGGTCTACTGGTTCTCTATTAAACCGGTTAGAAGCAGTTCGCTAATTCTTAATGCAGTGGTCTTCTGTTCATTTTAAGAGTCGTAAGAGAGATATCTTTGACGCAAAAACGTCTTGATATAGCTCTTCGATTGGGACCAGATGGGGTCGACTCGATGTGGCTGCAATACATCGTGATTTGGAAAGCCTATTAACGAAGGAGAAGGCTTCTTAGCAACAACGATTCCGCACTAATTGGTTGAAGCATAGTGATAGAAACACTCAATATTTCCATGCATCTGCTTCTGAGCACAAGAGACGGAATGAGATAAAGGGGCTAATGAACTCACATGGTGATTGGTGCTCGTCTTTGGGGGCATTGACGAAAATTATGGCTTGATATTACTCAGATTTATTTGCTTGTTCTGGTCCATCATTGGAGGATATTAGTGCGACCGTGGATGGTGTTTCTCCCCGAGTTACGAGTGAGATGAATACATACCTTTCAAAGTCGTTTTCTAGAGATGAAGTTCGAAAGGTTTTATTTGATATGCATCGCTCGAAGGCACCGGGTATTGATGGTTTCAATGCTCTTTTTATCCAGAAGACATGGGCATTTATAGGTGATGCCGTTGTGGAGGAAGTACTCAATATTTTAAACAATAGGGTGGAATTGGGTGATTGGAACTAGAACTTTGGTAACGCTGATTCCTAAGGTGGCAGAATCATGTACTCTGAAGGAGTATAGGCCAATTAGCCTATGTAACACTGTGGCGAAAATTGTGTCCCACATTTTGTCCAATCGGTTGAGGGCCATACTTGATAAGATTGTGGATCACCAATAAAGCACGTTTGTGCCAGGGAGGCTAATCAATGATAATGTTTTGATTGGATTTGAATGCATGCATTGGATTCAAAGCAACAAACAACTCGAAATGGGTATTATGCATTAAAGTTAGATATGAGTAAAGCCTATGATCGGGTGGAATGGGCTTTTCTTCAAACCCTTTTGGCCAAATTGGGTTTCGATGGGCCTTTGATTGACATAATCCGGAGGTGCTTATCCTCGGTCTCTTACTCCTACAACCTTAATGGTTCGATTGTGGGACATGTCCAGCCTAGTCGGGGCTTATGTCAAGGTGATCTGCTATCTGCGTTATTATTTGTTTTATGCCCTCAGGACATTCTTCGATGATGAATTCGACTTAGACTCGGGGGTTCATTTCGAGGTGTTCGCATTACTTCTACATGCCTGGTCATAACACACCTATTTTTTGCGAATGATAGTCTGCTGTTTTTTTTAGCCACTCGGATGGATGCGGAACAGGTTAAGAGTTGCCTTCGGCTTTATGAAAAGACGTCTGGGTAATTGACTAACTATGTGAAATCAGCAATTACTTTTAGCCCGGCTACCCCAACTAGATTTATTGATGAGATTAAATGCCTTTTATCTACGGTTGTGCAAGGACATTACTTGTATCTTGATCATCCTACTTTTTCGCTCCGATAGAAGAAGTTGTAATTTTGGTTTTTTAGGGAAAGGGTGATGAAACGCATTAGTGCTTGGAGTAATCGATTTTTTTCAAGAGGAGGGAAAGAGGTGATGATTGAGGCGGTGTTACAGGCTATTTCTAATCATGTCATGTCGTGTTTCGTATTCCGGCCTCTAGCTGTCATTAATTAGAACAAATTTGTGCTAATTTTTGGTGGGGTTCACAGGCTGAGGGTCGATCATTGCACTAGGCAAGATGGGATTACTTGTGTAGACCAAAAGAAGTTGGTGGGATGGGCTTTGGGGCCTTCACCTCTTTAATGGGGCATTTTTGCAAAGCAGGGTTGGCACATTATTAATAATCCTAACTCTTTAGTTTCTCGTTTGATGAAAGACGGATACTTTAGGCACTGTGATATTATGGATGCTGGTATTAGTTCTAATCCCTCATATATTTGGCGGCTATTGTGTTGGAGTCGGGAGGTGCTGACGCATGGTTTGATGTGGAGGGTTGGTGATGGGATGATCATTGCTCCATTTAGAGATGCTTGGGTCTCGGGTTTGGCTTCTGGGCGTATTTCTTCGGGGAGGGGAGTGCTTCGGCTACCCCAGTAGCTTACTTTATTGAATCGGGTCAGCACTCGACAAGTCAAAATTGCGTATTGCCTTTCTGCCTTATGAAGCGAATGTGATTCGGATATTCCGTTGGGACAGGAGGTTATACCCAATTCTAGATATTGGCATTTTCCAACATCGTTGAGATGTGCGTTATGCAAATATTCTGAGGATTCATCGATGCATGGCTTCTTTTTTTTTTGTGATCGGCCGCGACCACGCCACCTTCACAGCGTTTTTGCTCTTTAGCTTTAGTTGGGCCGCAGCCACGCACTTAGGTTGCGGTCGCGGTGCTCTGTTCCATGCTTTATCTGCGTTTTTCCTCCATTTTGACTCCCCGGACTTCATCGGACATCCAGCCGAGTATAAACACTTGGCCTTAAATTGTCTATTTAGCTCAAAATGAAACCACAAGTGTCAAATGTTCCAAGGACATAAAAACAAGCTAAACACACTCAATTGTACACGCAAACATAACAACTCATCACTTTAACAGACTTAAAGTGCATAAATAAATGCGTGTACCAGATGTTTTGGAAGGGTTTTTTGTTTTTGGGAGTCTTTAGAAAGGGGTCGTAATGCCTCTTTTCAGGATTGTTGTGAGATTATTTCTAATCTCTTTGGGAAGGAGTTATAGTGGCTGTTTGGCAAGTGTGGCATTGTATATGGGATTTGAAGCATGGTGTTTCTAAAACTTGGAGGTTACCGGTGTGGTCTGAGATAGAGGGCTCTCTCACCTAGTTTGATTTGGCTAGTAATGTATTTGGGGGTCGTGCGGTGGATACGAGTGCGGATCTAGAGCTGCCAATTCGTTGGTTCTTGCCGGAGGAAGGAACGCTATGTCTTGATGTGGATGCCGCATATAATGATGTCAAGGGTTTGTATGGGATTGGATTTATGGTGCGAGAACATTTAGGAGAGGTGATTGCAGCAACTGCACATAGAACTAGACGATTACCATCGGTTAAGGCGGCCGAAGTGGAGGCGATTTTGAGTGGTGTTCGATTTTGTTGTGAATGTGGTTTTGTACCGGTTGTGGTTTTTTCGGATTCCTTGCTCGTTATGCAGGCAGCCACGGGGCAAGAGTATTTGTTAGATGACTGTGGGGTTATGATTCAGGAGCTTCGGATGCTATTGGAAGGAAGTCAAGTGATTAGTGTGATGAATATGAAACGTGCTTGTAATGAGGAGGCTCATAATTTGGCTGTTTTTTTCTCTTTTATCTCCCCATTCGTCTATTTGGATGGGAGTTAACATTCCTCTATGGATCAGGAATCTTGTAGTTCATTGTTTAAATAATAAGATTCTTCGTTTTCTAAAAAAAACTACTTTTGAATTTGTTGAGTCAAGAATCTCCTCCGTCTCTTATTAGTGCCTAAACTTCATCTAGTTTCTTTTTTACCTAAGCAAGAGATGTTGAATTTTTTTCACCAACGGAATTTTTTTAGCTGCAAAAAAGAATAATTATCAATTATATGTCCAAAATCATGACATAAAGAGTTCACATAAATAGAAATCATAAGTGAACCAACAAAAAATCAAGTTAATTATAGTGGTCAATAAATAAAAAAAAGCACAATTTAACTTTTTCACCTCATCGGCAAAACAGTATCCATTCAAGCATGTGATCGTTACGGTAAAAACATTTTCAAGAAGGGGAAACATCAACTATATCTCAGATATTTCAGTCATATCAATCAAATAATATCCAATCAATAAAAGAACAAAATTACAATATTTCAATAATTCAATGCCTTCAACAACTATATCATAAGAAAAAGTAAACTTTTATATAAGAACAAGAGAAATGAGCTTCGGCTTAAAAAAATTAACTATTGCGTTATCTTCATATATTGGTTTCAAACATTTCTTTAGTTAACTTAGATGTCTCCAGAATTTAAATTGATTCATCTTGTTCGTAATTTGAAATACATATAATATGCATTATTCATAAGAAAGAAATAGAATTGGCAGATGAGAGCATCTACAATATCATCAAGGCAATACCATTATCTAGTAACTTAACAGGTAGAATAAAAAATGCGCACTCACAGTGCTTCAAAGTAACCCACACAGAGCCCTTTTCCGTAGTATGTTAGTAAGTTCATTGAGGAAGGGATCAGGTTGTAAGCGTACTTGCACACACAAATAAATAAATAAAACAGGAACTGAAAATATGATATTTACATCAGTAAATACAAAACATGCAGGCCTCAGTAAGAGTAATCCTCAGACGCCACTCTAAAGTCTGTTCTCCACAACTCTCAAGCCTCACTAAGAGTAACACAATCCTTTAGCAGCAAGAAACAAGTGCTAATCTCTATCACCAATGTTTTATTCTTCCAGACTATGATTAATTTCTCAATCCCACTACCAGAAGATATCCCCAAATTATTGGACATGAAACAGAATATTGTACTTGCCATTAAACAAATTTCCCATCATGTTGTTATGAACGACGATCTATGATGATGAGTGATTGGTTAACCAAGACTTGGATAAGAGGAAAGGGGAGAAAATCTGAGAAGAATGAGGGAGGAATTCAGATGCTCATATTGCTCAGAAAACGCAGACTGCATGGTATAGGGTACTCTCTGCACATTTAACGAACTCGCTAGCAAAACGACACCGTATGACCATCTCCCTAATCTGTGCATTAGCTAAATTCTAACAGAAATAACTGAAAGTGAATAAAAGGTCGAGGGATCGAATCCCATGTCTTCCAATCTTGACACAGTTTCCCCCTTCAGCTTTGTCTTGTCCTCAAGACAAAAGTGTGGGATATTTATCTGCAAATGGCTCGTAGTCCCATGTAGCCTCCTCCTCCGGTAAGTGAGCCCATTGAATCAACAACTGAGTAGCAGCTCGATTGTTTTGTTTCACCATCCTTCTAGCTAAAACTTTGATAGGTTGCAAGATCAGCTTCCCCTCTTCATCGAATGTAGGCAATTCTGAAGTCACATTAGAAGCAACTCCCACTTTTTTCTTTAGTAAAGACACATGGACACCAAATGTATCTTTGCGCCACCAGGCAGTAACAATTTATAAGCCACTTTCCCAATTCTGCCTATCACTTTGAAGGGTCCGGCATACTTAGGACTTAGCTTCCACATCTGACTTTTATGCAATCTTTTCTGAGGATATGGTTTGAGTTTGAGATACACCAAATCTCCTATCTCAAAATTCCTCTCTTTCCACTTTCTGTCAGCAAATACTTCATTCTGTCTTGTGCTTTTTTTAAGATTTGTTTGAGTTGGCATTGGATTTCCTGCTTCTCCTTAAGAATGAACTCAACTCCATTTACTGAACTTTGTATAGAGGATCCAAATGTCAATGGTATAGGTTTGAACCCCATACAGTGCCTCAAAAGGGGTCATCTGAATAGATGTGTGAAATAAAGTATTGTACCAAAATTCAGCTAGTGGAAGCCATGTTGACCATTTCTTGGGACTAGCACCACTCATACACCTCAAGTAGTTTTCCAAGCACTGATTCACCCCCTCAGTTTGTCCATTAGTCTGAGGGTGGTATGCAGTACTCATGTTTTGCTGAATTCCTAGCAATTGAAATAATTGCTGCAAGAATTGACTGGTAAAGAGCTTGTCCCTATCTGATATAACAGTATGTGGTAACCCATTCAACTTGTAAACCAAATCCATAAAAAGTGAAGCCAACTGTGAAGCAGTAAAGGGATGTGCTAATGCTATAAAATGGCCATATTTGGTAAATCTGTCAACCACCAGCCAAATGGTGTCTTTCCCAGCTGAAACAGGTAGTTGTTCAATGAAGTCCATAAAAACGTGCCTCTAAGCTTGATCTGGAACAGGTAAAGGCTGCAGCAAGCTAGGTGACCTCAAGTTCTCATGCTTACTAATCTGGCACTGATGGCAAGCTGACACTACTTCATGTACTGCCCTCTTCACTTCAGGCCATCAAAACAAGGCTTTGACCCTGTTAAAAGTAGCTAACTCCCTTGAATGACCACCCTCTGTAGATAAATGCACATATTCCAAAATTTTCTGCCTCAGTGTTCCATTTTGTCCAATATAAAGCCTCCCTTTGTATCTCAACAGCCCTTCTTTATAAGATAAGAAAAACACATTGTAAGGTTTAGTGAGACACTCCATAATTTTGCTTTGCACTTCAGCATATGCCTCATAGTTGTCTTGTATTTCCTCCACCCACACAAGTTTCAACACTGTCATAGCAGCACAGTTTCCTTCTTCTCTTCTGGATGAGGCATCAACTACCCAATTTTCTGCTCCTTTCTTGTATCCAATGGTATAATTGAATACCAATAATTTGGTCAGGTACTTGTGTTGTAGTGGGGTTGATATCTTTTGCTCCAAAAGATACTTGAGGCTTATTTTTTATGATGTTCTTTTGACAAAATTTCCATGGAGAAGATACTGTCTCCATTTCTCCTCTGCTAGTAGTATAGCTAAGAATTCTTTCTCATAGATGGACAACCCAAGGCTTTTTGCTCCCCAAAGATTTGCGAAAATAGGCAAGAGGGTGTCTGTCTTGCATAAGAACTACTCCAACTCCTCCATAGCATGCATCTGTCTCCACCACAAATGGCTTGTCAAAGTCTGGGAGTTTAAGAACTGGAGTTGTTATCATTGCCTCCTTCAGTTGATTAAAGGTTTTCTCAGCTGATGCATTCCAAGTAAATTGCCATTTCTTTGTTAATTATGTGAGTGGTTTAGCAATCATTCCATAATTCTTCACAAATTTCCTGTAATATCCAGTTAAACCCAAAAAACTCCTTAGAGCTTTCATTGTTCCTGGTGTGGGCCACTCTTTCATGACTCTGATCTTCTCAGGAACAACACTAACCCCATCTCTGTTGATAATATGTCCAAGATACTCCACTTGATGCTTACCAAAAATACATTTAGATAACTTGGCATAGAGCTGATTCTCTTTCAGAATCTGAAATACTGCTCTCAAATGTAGAATATGCTCTTCTTCTGATCTGCTATACACAAGTATATCATAAAAAAAGACTAAGATGAATTCCTTCAAATAAAGGTGAAACACCTTGTTCATCAAAGTTTGAAAAGTGGCTGGAGCATTTGTCAAGCTAAAGGGCATGACTCTAAACTCATAAAGTCCAGAAGCAGTGACAAAGGCAGTTTTGTAAATGTCTTCAGGGGCTACTCTAATTTGGTGATATCATACTCTCAAGTCTATCTTTGAAAGCACACGAGCTTTGCCTAGCTCATCTAGTAGATCCTCAATCAAAGGAATAGGGTAACTATCTTTAATAGTTATAAAGTTAAGTTTTCTGTAATCTACACAGAATCTCTAGCTTCTATCTTATTTCTTTACTAGCAAAACAGGGGATGAATAAGGGTTGATGCTAGGTTGTATAATTCCTATCTTCAACATCTCCTCTACAAGCTTCACATCTCTTGCCTTTGTAAAAATGGGTATTTGTATGGGGTTTGTTTGATGGGCTCTGCTCCAGTTTTTGTGGGAATTCTGTGATCCCACTACTTTGAAGGTGGCAACCCCTTAGGCTACTCAAAGACTTCCTTAAAATCTTCTAAAATTTGTTTGATTTCTCCTTCTCTTTCCTCCTCTGTATCCACTTCTTTCCCAGTCACCACACACAAGAAAGTCGGTACATTATCTATGTTTTCTTGATCACCCTCCTCATTTGTTTTGATGTAATCATCATCAATTTAACTTCAGTTTGGTTCTGAGTTCCTTGAAGTGTAGTCACCTTTCCTTTTTTTTTTTTTTTAAATTGCACCACGTTTTCCTTATAATCAAATTTATTGGCCCCAACTGGCCTAGGAGATCTACTCCAACAACCATACACATCCACCCAGATTCAATAATCTCATTGATATGCTGAATCTGCATTCTCCCATTTCCCATTCAAATTCTGGACATTTTGCATCACACTCAACTTTTCCTCTATTAGTAACAGTCACAACCATTGGGGTAGTGTATTCTATCAAACACCCCATTTCTTTAGCACAACTAGGATCCAGAAAACTATGTGTACTTCCAGTATCCAGCAGTATATTTATATTCTTATTGTTTACCTTCCCTTCTAGCTTGATTGTCTAAGGCCCTTTTTTTGTCCAGATAGAGCATTAAGTGATACTAATGGCTATTCATCGTCTCCTCTACCTCTTCTAAGATCCATTTATCAGGTGGATCCCCCGTGTCCTCCACCATGATGACAAAAAAGTTTCTTGCACCTGTGACCAATGTGATACACTTCATCATAATTGAAACAAAGGTTCCTCTTCCTTCTGCTCTCAATCTCCTCTTAGCTCAATTTCTTTACAGTCTAGTTGGCAGATGGTTTAGGTTTATTAAACCCTGTGCTTTCACCTCTCCACCCCGATTGAGCAGTTGTGTTTACTGGCTTACTCATCCCCTTTTGATGCTTAACCAACAATTGAAGCATGTGTTCTTGTTTAGTGGCCAGCTACATAGCATGCAGGAGGTGCTTAGGGTTCATTATCTCCACCCTTTTCCCTATCTCAGTTTCAACCCACTAACAAACCTCTGTATAAAGTGCTCTTTAGAAAGTGATTTATTCACTTCTAGCATGAAGACCTTTAGTTCTTCAAACTCCTGAGTGTATGCCTCTACAGTCCCGTGTTGTCTCAGCTTGTTAAATTGTCCTACCAAGCTAATTAACTCCCTCGCTGTTCACGAACCTAGCCAAAATCATTTTGGAAAAAATTTCCCATGGCATGTTCTCCTTCCCTTCCACCTAATCTACATACCATTGATCTGCTATCCCATCAAGATTAATTGCAGCCAACATGATATTCTCATAATCCGACATATAATTAAAAGTGAAATACCTATGACATTTTCTTAACCACAGCCTAGGATTTTCACCATTAAACTGAGGGAAATCTAGTTTTGGCATTCTATGGCCAATATTATGTTCATTAGCTCTTATATTGGCCAATGGTGGCACTCCTCCTTCCCCTGCCCTTATATTCGGTGTTGGTGATAAGATACCAACCTCATTTCTAACAGGAATGCCCATATTACCCAAAATCGAACTAGAACTACCAGAAGTTGGATTCAAAGGCTCTTTACCTTTACTCACATTCGTGTTCACCTCCTTAAGAGCTTTTGTGATTTGAGCTTTCACCAACTTCGTGAAACTCTTCAGTTTGGTGTTCATCTCTGTCTGTCCGGAAAGGATTGTAGCTTGGCCTTGAACAAGATCTGCTACTTGTTCCTCTAAAGCCTCAATACGCATGGTGTTGTTTTTTGCCATGAACATGGAAGCGAAGATCGTGCTCTGAATACCACTTGTTATGAAAGACGATCTATGATGATGAGTGACGAGATAACCAAGCATTGGATAAGAAGAAAGGGGAGAAAATTTGAGAAGAATGAGGGAGGAATTCAGATGCTCATATTACTCAGCAAACGCAGACTGCATGATACAGGTTACTCTCTGCATATCTCTCTAATCTACGCATTACTAATAAAAGCGCAAAAGAAAAAGAAGTAGCAACTTAGCTAAATTCTAACAGAAATAACTGAAAGTGAATAAAAGGTCGAGGGATTGAATCCCATGTCTTCCAATCTTGGCACATGTTTGCAGCAACATACATTTGAATTATCGAAACACTCAACCAAATTCCAAATTTGGTGCAGTCAAGTATTGAAACTTACTTTCCTATTAAGTTTATCAAACATCAAAATCAGAAAAGGGATCTCAGTTCACAAAAGCCCTAACACATAACATTCCCTTTTGCTCATATTCACAAGTAAATAAAAAAATACAGTACTTTTACAGAAAAGATATATTGGGGATTACCATCTCAAGATTCGCAGAGAAAAAACTCAATTCGGGCTTCTTTTTCTTCTACACTCTCTCTCATACAAGGATGCAAATTTCGTTAATCTCTGCAAACCATTGGATATAAGGTGTCATTTTCTTTTCCCCCAAATATAATTTTGATGCGGCTTACGGTATAAATCTTGTTGTCTGCATTGGCAATGTCAGATTGGAATTCTTTTTACCCTGCAACAGATTATGAGCAATGGAATATATATTTCAAAGAAGTTAGATCATTCAAACCTTCTGAAGATCGTGAGTTTGGTAGCTTTCCTCTCCAGTTAGTGACGAAAATGGTGCCAACTATTGTTTAGCCTCATCAATTGAGCTGAAATTTGAAATGGAAAGACAATTAAGCAAAACCCTTTTTGACAATACAAGAATCCTCTCTCATAATGAAGAAGATGTTCACCTAGCACTCCTTAAGAAATCATTGTATAAGAATCTTGCGAAGCTCTTCTATACAAGTTGCAGATTCAAGTAAAAGAAATCAACCCAAAGTATGGTTACGTTTACTCAAGGTTGGAGGTGGCTAAGGTACTGTAGGCTAGGATAGATAAAAGGGTAAAAGAGGGGTTTAGATAAATCTAAGTGTGTTTGGTAAAGTTAGGGTAAATAAAGAGCAAAAGGTAGGTTTAGGTAATTTTAAGTGTTTAATTAAGTTGGTAGGAGATTTAATTTAGGGTTGTTTATAATATAAAAATGTAAAAGGGTGAGGTGATGGGTGTAAGAGTTAGTTAATAAATGATTGAGTGTTGATTAAAGTTAATGTTGGGAAATGTTTATAATTGATGATGTGTGTAAAAGTTAGTTAGAAAAGTGATAGGTGATGTTTTGTTGTTGTTTAATAAATTTGTTTTATATTAACTCTAAATTAAATTCTTATTGATTTAATACTGGAAAAGTAATTGTAAAAATTGATTTATATTATTTTAATATTTTTTAAATTATGTAGTGTGACCTCTTTTTTTAAGTTTAATTAAATCTCAACTTCTTTTATGTGGTATTTTACTAAATAATAAGGCATAATTAGAGGCACAAAGATAAAACATGCGCGTGCACATTATTTATGGATTAATTACGCTATAATACGTTGGAATGTGATATATTCATAATTTTTTTATTCGAAATATAAATCGTATTTATTTAATATTGGACTAATTATTGTAAAAATTAATTTCTATTATTTCGATTTTTTCAAAATTAGCTTGACCCTTTTTTTAAAAAATTTAATAAAATCTCAATTTTCTTGATGTGATCGCTTACAAAATAATAAAGCATAATTAGAGGTACTAAGATAAAGCATGTGCTTAGAACAATATTTGGTTTAGAATTACGCTATAATTCGGCGGAATGTGAAATATACACAAATATTTTTCTTTGATGGGATTTCAAAAAGTTCATCAAGGTAAACTTTTTATTAGTATTTGAATAAATTTTCCAGCTTCAATTTATGTGTAAAAAAATTGGTTCTGTTTTCGTAGTTAGGAAAAAACAATTTTGGCGGTTGATATATATTTTTTTAAAATATTAAAAAAAAAATCATTATTCCACAGATTTTGGAAGAAAGTTCAGTTTATAATCGTAGTTGTTCATGAAACTTCAAAAATATTTCATCATCTTCAAATGTCAATTTATCATGTAATGACTCGTTTTAATTTTCTGGTAAAAAGTGTTTGTCATAGTTGTTTGAAATTCAACAATAATTGAGGCATAAAACAAATGGAACAAGGGCAATACCAAATAAAAAATTGTTAGAATATTTGAATTCAGCAAACAATACTCCATACAAAATACATGAAAATACAAATAGTATTTACAAATATTTTACAAGCTAGTAAAAAATTGCACCTGTGCATACTAAACCACGTTGCACATCCAAATTAGTGGTTCAATCAACCCAATTTTTTCATCAATCATGGCACTTAAAAACAGTCAAATATAGGAATGAGGATATTTAATGGTTCCGTTGAAAAAATGTTGTAACGATCGTAAACTATCAAATAATGGTTCTGCTAGATAGAAAAATACGACAGTTACGTAACTGTCACTCACCATACTAAACAATCCCTCAATTACCCTAAGCCTATACAACTAAGAACACATAAAATCCACCCAAGGTAAAACATATTAGAAGACCAATTTCAGTGACCATACAAGTTAAAAAAGAGTCATGTATTGTATTTTTTTCAAAATAATTACAGGCAAGTTACGAACGGTGGGATATCACTACATTCATACAACCTCAAGCCAACAGACAAAGCAATTTACTACAGAGGGATTGTGAACTCTTATGGGTTCCACATATCAATTCCACTACCCATACAAAAAAAAAAAAAAAAAAAAAAAAAGTACTAGAAAAAAAAAAACATAAAAATTAGTACTAGACATCAAGGGGGATTGACTTACGCCTCCACTCAAAGGGTGGAGGCACCCCATCTTGATGAACACTCAAACAGGATTGAGGACGGATGAACAACTAAAAAATAGATAAAAAAAATAGGGCTAACAAATAACAATCCAAACCAGATAAACTAAAACACAAGGCTAACAAATAACAAAAAACAGGGCTAACAAAAATTACATTATCTTCAAACTACTAAACAAAAATGCAGATTAATATACACCATACTAAACAACCCAGATTCGCATGAAATTTGAACAAGATTTAAAAAGAAAATTTGCACCTCTTTTGCAGAAAAACTTAAATGATTATTGCTTCCAACGGATTCTATCTAGCACACGAACTGCAGCAGCAAATTTTTTGGATTTTCTGGGGTCGCAAAAAATATGAATGAGAATGAAGATTAGTGCATTGTGTGTGCAGTGTGAAAAAGAGTATGAATTTTCTTTTCCCGGATCGTAAAAAGTAGAAGTGTATAGTGCTTATGTGCTTTGTGTGAGAGAAAAGGGACTCCATGGAACCTAAACCCGAGCTAATAAATAAACATACAACTATCAGGGAAAACAGAACAAGTAAGTACCAGAAATAAATAAAGCAAAACAAAAAGTTAAACATTCACGGGTGAACATCTCGACTGAGACACAAAATCAAGACCCCTAAATTTACTCCTTTATTTGACAACATTTTTTCAGAGAATCTCACTGTCAAAAGAGGGTATGAGTATAAAGTGGGGTTTGACCGCCATAAATGGGAGCTCGGCGGTGGGTGGGGTCTGACAGAGGAAATCACCCCTCCCCCCCCCCCCCCCCCCCCCCCACCATCCCAAATCCGATAAAGCTTCCAAAAACCTAGATCTACAGAGATCTACACTCACAAACAACTGCCAAGAGTTAAAGAATTTACATGTTAAAGTGAACAAAATATTTAAATCGAGGCTTAGAGGGAGGGAGAGAGACGGTCTTTCGAAGAGAGAGAGGAGCGGCAGAGAGAAAGGAGAAAATGAGGGGAAAGAAAGCTGAACGGCTGTATTTAGAGAGATGAGACGTGAGTTGAAAAGACACTCCTAAACCCTAAATCATGCCGTAAATTTGAAGCCGAACAGCCGGTGGGTTGGACTAAACTTAAATGGGTTGGGTGACACGTCGGTTCTAACCTAATTTTTCGCAAGTGTACTATTGTCAAGGTCGATCCCACAAGGAATAGTTTTAGGTAGTTTGATACCTTAATACTCTAGAAATGTCCTAACTAGATATTAAGTTCCAAAGGTTGATTTTAACACGAATTAAAGAATTTTATCTAATAACTGGCAAACAAAGAGAACTAACAATTGATGAGAAAGGGTATCCTAGGGCTTCGATTTCAGGATATTAATTCAATGTTGAATATAATTAACCTATAAATTTACCAATTATAATGTTTATTAGGCGGCACGACAATAATCTAATCCTTCTCTCGAAGCGATTAAACCGTCGATTAATTAAGCTAATTACCCTCTCGAGTCAATTAAACCTAATAACTCCCAAACGATCCTAAGCCACCGCCTACACAGTCATAGACAACTGCGCTCTATGTTCTAAGTCTGATAACAATTCCCTCCTCTCGAAGCGGAATTGCTAAACTAAATTACTAAATCTAGGTGATCAATCTAAATTCAGTTATGAACACAAACATAGAGATAACACACGTAAAAAATGGAATTAATAAATTAAACCATAACTCAAAACATTGTCATAATAATCCCTACTTTCTAACCCTAGGACACGAATAGCTTAGCTACTCATGCCTAGCAATAATCCAATACAAAATTCTACGAAAAACATTGTAAAAGATAAAACTAAGAAAGAACGACTAAACTCGGATAAATCCGTCTCGATGATCTTCGTCTTCTTTGTCTTCCAAGGCTTCTTCTAGGTAGAATGATGATATATATGATGTTCTCTTATGTTTTCTATCTGATTCCTAGAGCTTGGGGTCCTTTTTATAGAGTTGGGGACGAATCTTTGAGAAGATAGGATCCAAATCCTATTAGGAAATCAAATCCCTATTAAACAGGATCTTCTCTTATCGGCGCCTTTTTGACACGGCCGTGTTGCTTAAGTGACACGGCCGTGTTGCTTTCACTTTCTGCGCAACATTTGACACGGCTGTGTTGCAATTGTGACGCGGTCGTGTTCTGATCCAGAGTTGTTTTAACCTTTTCACATCACTTTTGACACGGCCGTGTTGAAGGTTTGACGCGGCCGTGTCGGTTCTTGCGTCATTTTGCTACTGGACCGGTTCAGGCCGGTCTGGACCGGTTTGGACCAATTCTTGGACGGTTTGGACCGGTTTTCACTGGTTTTCACTATTTTGGGCCGGTTTTCACTCTTTTCCAACTTGTTTCCTTGTCCGGTAGTCGTAAATCACAACCTTTTATCCTGAAAAAGCTCAAAAATACCTTAAAACAAGCTGAATACGTTAATTGGTCACTTATATAACATTTCATCCAATTCTTGACCATCTATGCACCTAATTCCTATAAAATAGTATCGTAACTCGACCTAATTACAAGCATAATTAACGTGTATCATTGGGCTAAACCCAAAGCAAACGCAGCCTATATTTTACTTTATAAAAAACAAGGCAAGAGTGTAAAAAAACTACGAGTGTATCTAGAATGTCAATGTTGAAGATATTACCTTGTTATATGGAGAATGAAATCCAAAATAGTAAGCAACGAAAACAGAAAATAATGTTTGTATATGTGGACCTTGTTATATGTTGCTATTAATTATGATGTGAGAAAATAATGTTTGTATATGTAGACTTTGGCTCCGGGGTTTGTGGGCCTCATTTTAACTAAGGTCTCGTGTGGTACACTATTACATATAAATGTTAAAGTAGTATCTTTGTCATTCAAAATTTATTATATCAAGATTAAATATAGTTTGTATACATGTATTTTTTTCGTATTCTTTTACAATAAATATTAACAAGTCTCGAATTCATACAACCATCAGCAATTTCGAATCGGATCGGTTTAAAATTTTAATTGGACAAAAAAATAGTGAACCCAACCCATGTCGGATCCTATTTAACCATCAACAATTCGGGATCGGATCGGTTCAAAATTTTATTGGACCAAAAATTAGTGAACCCAACCCATCTCATTCCCTTAAAATATTGGCCAGCCCGTGTCCAGTTGGGCTATTGGCCCATCGGGTTGGGCATATTGGGTCTGATGGTATTTCGGGCCAAGATTCCTATGGCCTAACCCGTCTAAAATGTCGATTGGCCAAGCGAATTTTACCACCTTGAACCATCATTCACTTATAAAGTAACACTCCTTTTACCAATAGAGACATGTTAGCGTGAAATACCACAAAGAATTCTTGTGTTTGATAGCCCACGAAAAGTTCACTTTCTTGGTGCTTAGCAACCATTTAAAGTAGTTCTTCATCAAGGAATCATAGAGGTATGAGACGATATCGATGGCATATAAAATTAAGTTTTAAAAAATAATTATAACATGAATAAAAAAAGATCTAATAATTAAAAGAAAAACAATGAGAAAAATAAAATTTTATGTTTTATTTGTAAGAATTCGAAAAGTCAATTGTTATATCACTTGAGCATCTGAGTGAAATGGATGGTACTAATAAATGTAACTATCAGTCTCGATTAATAGAATTCTTTCCACTTTCTTGGTAGTTGTCCCTTACAAACAGAATCTTATTCAATTTCTAAGAACATCATCAATGACTATGTAAACATTACATGGAGAAATCTTTAATAACCACCATTGGTCATCTCATCATAATATCGAATGTTTCTCTAATTGTAATAAAAAGGGAGGGGGGGAGGGGAATAGTTTTTTCGTCCATTATATTGTACCCATTTCGATTTCTATTCTTTTGGTTTTACGTTTTTTTTAACTTTGTTCTTTATGTTCCAAAATTCGACAAATTGGTCAGGTGACCGTCTGCATTAGTTAACCTTCCGGTTTTGCTGACGAGACAACATTTTTTTTTTTTAATTATCTATGTGGTAAATGTGGTTCTATGTCATTTAAAAAGTTTATAAATAAGAAAAGTCTAAAATAACATAAAAAATTTAGAAATATAAAAAAATATAGAAAATTAAATAAAAAAATTCAAAAATAATCTTCCAGAAAAGAGAAAATTTAAAGAAAATAAAAATTTTGGAAAACTATAAAAACTTCTAAGAAAATCACGAAAATTCTAAAATAACATATAAAAATTTAAGAAATAAAAAACAACCAGAAAAAATAAAAGCTCAATAATAAATTTTCTGAATATAAAAAAAAATTTAAATAAAAAAAATGTAGGAAACTAAAGAACAGAAAAAATCTCATAAAAATAAGAAAATTCTAAATAGAACGCATAAAAAATTCAGAAGTTCAAAAGACCCAGAAAAAATAATAGGAAAAAAGGGGAATTTTTTAAATCCAAATTTTTATTTTATGAAATTTAAAATCCAAAATAACAAAAAATAAAAAATCCAAAAATTTTGATTGAACTTTATGAAATTTACCTTTAGTTTTTCAATTCTCTCGTTTTACATTTTTCTTCCTTTTTTTTTTCTTTTAAATTGGTCCTTATATATTTCTTAATGTCTGGATTTCACTAATTAGTTAATTTAACAATCGATTACCTCTTTTTCATAGTAAGTAAACTAGCTCAATTAAATCCAGAAAATATTTAGATTAAAAGAGGCCTTCATTCCTCCCAAAGGGGTGATTAATAGATTACATAAGTTTTCAACAATATTTTTGGGGCTCATGGGTAGATAGACAAAATATTCATTGGGCTTCTTGGGGGAAAAAGAAAAAATATCCCATAGAAGAAGAGGGATTGGGTATAAGAAATTTGGAAGATATGTCTAAAGTTTTTGCTCTTCAAGCCTGGTGGAAACTCAGGACTTGTAAGTCTCTAAGTGGGGAGTTTTTAAGCGACAGACACATGGGTAAAATTCACCTTTTTGTGGCTGATGTGGGGTATAATCAATCTCATTTTTTGGGGAAGGCTAGTTGAAGTTAAGGATCTAGCTGAAAGTAATATTTTCTGGAGGCTGCGTAAGGGGAATATATCATTTTAGTTTGACAGCTGGTGTGACTTTGGGCCTTTATATCAATATGCTAATGTGTTTGATACCAACCAAACTGTGTTCTAGTGAAATAACACATGTGACCTTACTTTTGTTTCTTGCATTCTTCCCTCCCATGTGCTTAACAACATCCTTGAGTTTTCCTAGTAGCCTCTCCTTATTTAAGTTTTTTGGCATATGGTTCCATCGGCTCCGTAGCCAGGACCACATTCGTTTGGTGTTGCCTTTGCTAATCTGTTGGCAAATTTGGCTAGCCAGAAACCAAAAAAAGTATCAAGGTATTGATGTGGGTGTTAATAGAACCCAACTCGTGGTATTAGATAGGTAGAGGCCAATTGACTCGACCAATCTTTTGTCGATTGGGTTTTGGAATAAGTATCAACATATTGCTGAAAAATGGGGTATGAGGGCTATTGTGAGGAAGGAAAAGGACCTATGAGGGTGTCATGAGAACCTCCAAGTGATGATTGGGTCAAACTGAACTCTGATGGAGCATCTAAAGGCAATCCGGGTCTTGGGGGCTGGGGGTGATTAAGAATTCCAAAGCTGTTTTTTATACTTTCATTGAGCATTATGATAATGTTTTTGCGGAGATTAAGGATGTGATTGCGGGAATTGAGTTATGTTATGAAGTAGGATATAAAAACATTTGGATTGAAATAGATGTTTTGGCCATTGTTTATATGTTTAGATAGGTTAATCCAGGGAATTGGAGATGCCAAAATCTGGTGATGAAGTTTGAAGGCCTTAAATAACAAGGCAACTTTTTTGTTTCTCATATACATCATAAAGGGAAGAAAATTGTGGATACACTAGCTAATGAGGCGGTGAATCAAAAACAAAGTTCAAGATTTACTTGTATAGAATTTTGTAGGCTCATTAAAGGAATGCTTTGTGGACATGCACTTGGGCTTCCAAATTTTAGATTCAAATGCTTCTTGTGTAATTAGTATAGTTTTCTATTTTTACTAAACTATTGATATTCAATAAAGTTTGGCTTTAGAGAACAAAAGAGGTCCTCATGGAATCAGCCTACTTTGGAACAGAGTCAGGCGTCATATGTCCATCGTCTAAAACTCACAATTGTAAAGATATATAAAATGTTTCTCACATTTTTCGAGGATATATTACAGCTCAAAACTAGCGAAATTATGTATGAGAAAATGTAAAATTATCTTAAAAAATAATAAGCCGGTTAAAGGAACAAAATTACAAGAAAATTATACTACTTTTATGCGTTGTATGTGAAAGAAAGAGAGAGATGAATGGGCGTTGCAACAGAGATTTTATTCATGTAGGTTTTCGCGTTTTTTCGTTCCTTTAACCTCACAAAATATGTAAGTATTAGCTCCATGGAAGGACTCATAGAATTATTGTATTTCTATCATTAGTTTGTGATAAGAGCTTCACAATATTGTTACAATTAATTAGTTAGATTATGTTTAGGTTTGGAATTGATTTAGCTCAAGTTATATAACTATTTTATATATTTATTTCTTTTAATATAATAAACATTCAGAATTTCTGAATTATTTAAATACCTTTAAAATTTAATACTATTACGCATACATTCGGCATAATAGAAAATGGATGAAAAAGGACTTTCATATGTTATAGGTCTGCAATGACGACTCGGAATTGTGAGTCTCAGATAGCCTGAAAACGATCGGCCACCAATGGCCTGGCGCGACCATGAAGTGATTCAGGCAAGGACAGTGCAACCCGTAATCTGGGCCTCCTAGTCGAAACAGTCTCAGACTTAGCGAATCGGCTCAATATACGGTGAGTTGCTCGCAGACTCAGTCACAGCCTAACTCATGACTTAGACCGAGCCAACTTGTTGAAATGGTGGAGGCCCGTAGCACTAGAAAAATGCATTATTGAAAAACATTTTAAGCAAATCTCATCTTCTCCCTCTGTTTTCTCTGCGTTCCTCTTACGCACAACTCACGAGCTGTAGGTATCAGTTCAATTTCATCAAGTGGTCGTAGTTTGTAGTAGAGGTTGTGAGGAATCAGGAACCGGGTTCAGGTTGGGAAGAACCGGGCTGGAGAATCGGTTGTGAGGCAGATCAGTTTTGAAGGTTAGTGAAGAACCGGAGTCAAAGCGGTTATAACAGAATTATGCAACGGTTTGGAACTGTTGCATGTAAAACCGTTGTGAAAGGCCCGTCTACCAATTTTGAGCAGTTGAAACAGAAATTGGTTACAACTCCTGGTGCTTCTTGATTCGAGCTTAGACCTTTATATACATTTATTTGTTCCACTAGTAGAGACGAGTTGATACACGTTGTTTTCCCTCTGTAAACACTTCTCAATCATTAGAATTAGAAAGCTAGGGTTCTTAAGCTCAATTCGATTTGTGAATTGGGGCTTCTAGTTTTCTAGATTGTTTCTTGTAGTTGATTGTTTAGTGGAGTGAATTGAGGTGTATAGAGCCTCCGTGGATGTAGATTACATTGATCGAACCACATAAAAGTCTTGTGTTCTTCATTTTGTTTCTGTTTTTGCGTTCGGTTCTTGTTTGGCCGAATTCCGGTTAGTTTTCATTCTTGTCTGGTTTGAGGTTGTTTGTGTGTGTTGTAAGTGCTTCATTTCTTAACAAGTGGCACCGTCTGTGGGAAGCTTGCACACACATTCAAAGAGGAAGAGAGAATGGCTGGAATGAAGATGAATGTGGAGAAGTTTTCAGGTAAAAACGACTTCTCACTTTGGAGAATCAAAATGAATGCTGTATTGATTCAAAATGGGCTAGACTCTGCATTTCTTCCTGTTGATCAATGGCCTGAGGCTGAGAAATCTAAGTTTCCAGAACTGGATAAGAAGGCTTTGAGTCTTATATTCCTCTTTTTGGGTGATAAACCATTGAGGGAGGTATCAAGGTGTAAGAATGCAGTGGAGGCATGGAGAAAACTGGATGAACTCTATCAATCAAAGTCTATATCAAACAAACTATTTCTGAAGCAGAAATTGATGTCTTTCAAAATCACTGATGATAAGGTCATTTCTGATCAACTTGATGAGTTTGTCAAGATGATTGAAGAATTAGAAGATCTGGTGGTGAACTTGGAGGATGATGATAAGGCTCTGATGGTGTTGAATGTTCTCCCAAAGTCCATGGAAAGCTTCAAGGATGCATTAATGTTTGGAAGGGATGGAAAAATCAGTTATGAATCCATTCTATCAGCATTGAAGACAAAGTGCTTTCAAAATCAGGGGGAAAAGGGCTCAACACAGGCTGGAGAAGGTTTGAACATTAAGCTCAAAAAGAACTATCAAAAGAAGTTCCAGGGATTCAAAGATAACAAACCTGGAACTCAGAATGCAAAGAAACAAGGAGATTGGGTTGAAACCAGAAAGTGTTTCAAATGCAAGCAAGCTGGACATTTAAAGAAGGACTGTCAACAAAAGAAGAAGAAGCAGGAAAATCAGAGGGCATAAGTGGCTGTGACTGAGCATCAAGAAGACACCCCAGAATTTTAAACATCACAGACACAAAGATGGAAAAGAATGGGCTCTTGATACTGGTTGTTCATTCCATATTTGTCCCAATGAATCCTGGTTCAAGGATTTACAGCAAGAAGATGGTGGATGTGTATTGCTGGGAAATGATCATTCATGCAAAGTTAAAGGCACAGGATCAGTTCAGATAAAAATGTATGATGGAGTCATCAGAACCATTTCTCAAGTAAGGTATGTTCCTGGACTGAAAAGAAACCTCCTACCCCTTGGATCTCTTGTGGAAAATGGCTGTCAGTTTAACTCCCTAGATGGTTATCTTCATATCACTAAACACGACAAGCTGGTAATCAAAGGAAGGCAACACAATGGCCTGTTTATTCTGATTGGATCCCCTGTGTTAGGTTGTGCTGAATCTGTGATAAGTAGAGAAGATGTCATGAAGTGGCATAAAAGACTGGGTCATATTGGAGAGAAAGGGTTGAAGGAGCTATCAAAGAGGGGCATCATTGGTGAAATGGGAAATAGAACACTGGAGTTCTGTGACAAATGTGCTCTGGGAAAGGCCAAGAAGCTGCCTTATGCTAAAGGGATACATTCTACTCAAGAACCACTTGATTATGTACACTCTGATATATGGGGGCCTTCAAGAACAGAGACACATGGAGGAGGAAGGTATTTCATGTCCATCATTGATGATTACAGTAGAAAAATATGGGTATATGTCTTAAGGAATAAGAGTGATGCTTTCCTTAAGTTTAAAACATGGTTGAGCCAGGTGGAGAATCTAAGAGGGAAGAAATTGAAACATCTTAGGACAGATAATGGTTTGGAATATCTATCCACTGAATTCACAAGGTTTTGTGAAGATAAGGGCATCACAAGGCACATAACTGTCCCATTAAACCCTCAACAAATGGGGTTGCTGAGAGGTTTAACAGGACTGTGCTGGAGAGAGTTAGATGTATGTTGATTGATGCTGGATTACCCAAATCCTTCTGGGGAGAAACACTAAATACTGCATGCTATTTGATAAACAGATCACCATCATCAACTCTAGGATTTAAAACTCCAGAAGAAGTTTGAGTGGAAAGGTACCAAACTACTATGATTTGAGAGTGTTTGGGTGTCTGGCCTATGCTCACATTAGGCAAGACAAACTTGATGCAAGAGCACAAAGGTGTGTTTTCCTAGGATATTGACACGTCGGTTTCTAACCCAGTGTTCCGCAAGTGTACGGATGTAGGTGTAGTACTATTGTCAAGGTCGATCCCACAAGGAATAGTTTTAGGTAGTTTAATACCTTAATACTTTAGGAATGTCCTAACTAGATACTAAGTTTCAAAGGTTGATTTTAACAAGAATTAAGGAATTTAACTAATAACTGGCAAACAAAGAGAACTAACAATCAATGAGAAAGGGTATCCTAGGGCTTCGATTTCAGGATATATTCAATGTTGAATATAATTAACATATTGATTTACCAATTCTAGTGTTTATTAGGCGGCACGACAATAATCTAATCCTTCTCTCGAAGCGATTAAACCGTTGATTAATTAAGCTAATTACCCTCTCGAGTCAATTAAACCTAATAACTCCCAAACGATCTTAAGCCACGGCCTACACAGTCATAGACAACTGCGCTCTATGTTCTAAGTCTGATAACGATTCCCTCCTCTCGAAGCGGAATTGCTAAACTAAATTACTAAATCTAGGTGATCAAGCTAAATTCAGTTTTGAGCACAAACATAGAGATAAAACACGTAAGGAACGGAATTAATAAATTAAACCATAAATCAAAACATTGTCATAATAATCTCTACTTTCTAACCCTAGGACACGAATAGCTTAGCTACTCATGCCTAGTAATAACCCAATACAAAATTCTAATAAAAACATTGTAAAGAATTAAACTAGAAAAGAATAATTAAACCCGGATGACTCCGTCTCGATGATCTTCGTCTTCTTTGTCCTCCAAGATTTCTTCTAGGTAGAATAATGTAATCGATGTTCTTCCGTGATTGATGATCTTTTTTCCTAGAGCTTGAGGTCCTTTTTATAGAGTTGGGGACGAATCTTTGAGAAGATAGGCTCAAAATCCTATTAGGAAATTAAATCCCCTATTAAACAGGATCTCTCTTATCGGCAATCTTTTTGACACGGCCGTGTTGCTTAAGTGACACGGCCGTGTTGCTTTTGTAAACTTCAATTTCTGCGCAACATTTGACACGGCCGTGTTGCAATTGTGACGCGGCCGTGTTCTGTTCCAGAGCCGTTTTGAACATTGTGCACCACTTTTGACACGGCCGTGTTGAAGGTTTGAGGCGGCCGTGTCGGTTCTTGCGTCATTTTGCTCCTGGATCGGTTCAGGCCGGTTCGGACCGGTTTGGACCGGTTCTTGGACGGTTTTCACTCTTTTGGGCCTGTTTTCACTCTTTTCCAACTTGTTTCCTTGTCCGGTAGTCGTAAATCACAACCTTTTATCTTGAAAAAGCTCAAATATCCTGAGGGCATAAAAGGCTACAGGTTATGGTGCTTGGAACAGGGAAACCAGAAGCTCTTGATAAGTAGAGATGTAAGGTTCAATGAGGATGTGATGGGATATAACTCTACTGGAAGTCAAGAGGAAGTTGATGGTGCTGTGGAACCTAAAAGAATTTCTATTCAGGTGGAGCCTACTGAGGAGCAGATATCACCAGAGAAGGATGCTCAAGCTCAACAAGAAGATGACAGTTCATCAGAAGATGAAGAAGGTCAAACTGAGATTGCAAATCTCAGAACTTATAACATTGGTAGAGACAGACCAAGAAGACAAATCCACATGCCTGATTTCTTTGGACAAGCTGGAAGTGTCTATTATGCATTAAATGTAGCAGAAGACTTGGAGTTTCAAGAGCCAAGCAGTTTCAAGGAAGCAATAAGTTGCAGTGAAAGTGAACACTGGATAGGGGCCATCATGGAGGAAATGGAATCTCTAGAGAGAAACCAAACCTGGAAGCTTGTAGACACACCAAAGGGGCAGAAGCTAGTTAGCTCAAAGTGGATCTACAAGAAGAAGGTGGAGGCTGGAAAGGCTGATAAAATCAGATACACAAGGCTGGTGGCTAGGGGCTTTACACAAAGAGAAGGTATTGATTATAATGAGGTATTTTCTCCAGTAGTGAAGCATTGCTCTATTAGGTTACTCCTATAAAAGGTTACTCAAGAAGACGTGGAACTACAACAGTTAGATGTCAAGACATCATTCCTGCATGGTGATCTAATTGAAAAGATATACATGAAGCAACCTGAGGGCTTTGTGATTCCAGGAAATGAAGAGAAAGTCTGTTTTCTCAGGAAATCACTTTATGGATTGAAGCAGAGTCCAAGGCAATGGAATAAGAAGTTCAATGAGTTCATGATTAATGCAGGATTCATAAGAAGCTTATATGACAACTGTGTATACTTTAACAAAGGTTCAAGAGTTGAACAAGTATTTTTGCTGTTATATGTGGATGATATGCTCATTGCCAGTAAGAGTATGGATAAGATACAAACAGCTAAAGGGAAGATTAAGTTCAGAATTTGACATGAAGGATCTTAGGGAAGCAAGGAAGATTCTGGGAATGGACATCATTAGAAGAAGGAATACTGGAACACTATGGCTCTCACAGAAACTGTTTTTGCAGAAGGTTGTGGAGAGATTTCACATGCATGAGTCAAGTCCAGTAAGTATTCCAGTTAATCTACAGACTAAGCTGTCCAAGGATCAGTGTCCAAAGACAGAAGCTGAGGAGATTCACATGAAGAATATTCCATATGCCAGTGGTGTTGGCAGTTTGATGTATGGAATGATAGGCAGCAAGCCAGACTTGGCCTATAGTGTATCTCTGGTAAGCAGGTACATGTCAAATCCTGGAGAGTCACATTGGGAAGCTTTGAAGTAGGTTTTAAGATATCTAAAAGATTCTGTCAGTATGGGTTTAAAGTTTCAGAAACTAGAAGCTGGTGTTATACCTTTGGTTAGATATGCAGATGCAGACTTTGCTGGGAACTTGGATACAAGGAAATCTGTTACAGGATATGTCTTTACTTTGTATGGAACAGCTGTAAGCTGGACGAGTGTGCAACAATCTATGGTTGCTTTATCCACAACTGAGGCAGAATACATTGCATTAACAGAGGCAATCAAGGAAGCTCTGTGGCTCAAAGGGATTCTCAAAGACCTAGGGATCAGACAAGGGTGTGTTACCATTCAGTGTGATAATCAAAGTGCTCTTCACTTGGTGAAACATCAAGCTTTTCATGAGAGGTCTAAGCATATTGATGTTAGACTTCATTTTGCCAGAGATGTGATTGAAGCAGGATCTGTTGAAGTGAAGAAGGTGCATACCATGGATAATGCAGCTGATTTTCTAACTAAGGCAGTTCCAGGGAGCAAGATGGTTCATTGCTCAAGCCTGATAAGGCTTGAACAATGTAGTTAAACCTGGAGGAAACAAGGCAGTTTGAGGTGATGAAGTACACTTGAGTTCATTGAGGTGGAGATTTGTAGGTATCAGTTCAATTTCATCAAGTGGTCGTAGTTTGTAGTAGAGGTTGTGAGGAATCAGGAACCAGGTTCAGGTTGGGAAGAACTGGGCTGGAGAATCGGTTGTGAGGAAGATCAATTTTGAAGGTTAGTGAAGAACCGGAGTCAAAGAGGTTATAACAGAATTATGCAACGGTTTGGAATCGTTGCATGTAAAACCGTTGTGAAAGGTCCGTCTACCAGTTTTGAGCAGTTGAAACAGAAATTGGTTACAACTCCTGGTGCTTCTTGATTCGAGCTTAGACCTTTATATACATTTATTTGTTCCACTAGTAGAGACGAGTTGATACACGTTTTTTTCCCTCTGTAAACACTTCTCAATCATTAGAATTAGAAAGCTAGGGTTCTTAAGCTCAATTCGGTTTGTGAATTGGGGCTTCTAGTTTTCTGGATTGTTTCTTGTAATTGATTGTTTAGTGGAGTGAATTGAGGTGTATAGAGCCTCCGTGGATGTAGATCACATTGATCGAACCACGTAAAAGTCTTGTGTTCTTCATTTTGTTTCTGTTTTTGCGTTCAGTTCTTGTTTGGCCGAATTCCAGTCAGTTTTCATTCTTTTCTGGTTTGAGGTTGTTTGTGTGTGTTGTAAGTGCTTCATTTCTTAACACGAGCTTTGCTCGTTCCCTTCTCCGACGTAACATAATGTCTACGAATTAAATTACCTGAAATAATCTATGGCAAACCATCTGCCGTGTTACATGGAATCACACGTGAAGGTTTAAAACGTATTAATCCAACACTGTAAAAATCCGACGGAGGTGGATTGGACAGCGGGGCGGCCCTTGTAGTCCCAAGCTCCTATTGTATCTATAGAACTGACATTTACAAGGAATTGAATTCTGACCAGGAAAAAAGAGAACCTTAATTAGAAAGCAAATGCTAGGGCGAGGGCGAAAACGGAGAGCCAACGACGAGGGCGGAGTGACGACGACACAGGTAGAGCGGTGAGAGCGACGAAGAAGGCAAAGCGGTGAGAGCGGCGACGAAGGCGAAACGGTGAGGGCAACAATGAAGGTGGATTGGTGAGGGTGACGATCAAAGTAGAGCGGCGGTGGAGGCGGCGGCAACGATGAAGATCGGCGTCGAGAAGGAGCGATTTCACCTGTTCGACTTTTCTTCTCATATAAGGCTTTTTCTCAATTCAATTTGGGAGTTCCGATTTGGGGAGAGGTTTTCTTATTTTTATTAGCAAAAACGTGTTTACGAGAAAAGAAAAAACAGTTACACAACTTTAATTAAGATTTTAATTTTTAAAAAAGAAAAATGTACTAAATCACAACACCCATAACACAACTGTAAATTGAATCCGTTGTTGTTGAGCGAAGTTTTTATTGAAACCACAACGGGAATACTTACAACAACATTAATTTGCTAATAGACAACGGTTTTAATATAAAACCGTTGTCTTAAAGGCGTTGTTGTTTAGCAAATTTCTTGTTGTGCCCCTAACGAATTAATTGTTAATTGCTACTTATGATTATAAAAATGTAACAATTACGGATTACAATTCTATAATCTAGCGATGGACAAATCAATAACCTAATTCGACTAGCCCTATCAAATCAAGAAATCGAAATATCATAAATCAAGCAATCAAGTGATACAAATAAGCTATCAGATAGAAATCAAAACACAATTACTGATTAATAAACATAAAAGTACGAGTAGGGTTCAACATCTCTTCGAACTGGTAAAACGAACTAGCTACGCATAATTAATTGTATCTCATGAATTGAAAAACATAAACTTAAAATCATAAAGCAGAATTGAAAATTGAAACCCAAATAGGTCGGGCTCCGCTGCGCCTCCGGCGGCTCTGACTTTTCTCCCACTTCCTGGACTTCTCCACTTAGCGTTCTAACCTATTGGCCCTTAACATGTTCTTAAAGGCAATACCCGGCCAACCAGAACTTTTCAAGTTATTATGTGAATGCTTGACACAGAACCTGTGCTCAACCCTGGGAAAGACAGACTAAAGCTGCTATTAACCCTTTTTGGTTTGTCTGAGATAAAGGTAAAGTCATAGGGGTTGTCTATGAAAAACTCCTACTTAAGTGATACATGTTGTGTATACATGCATTTTAGGTCATTTGACATTGCATGGATAATTGGTCGAAATATGTAACATTCCTCATATTGAGCGTTTTAACGTGTTTGTGAGTGTTTTGGAGCAAAATAGGTAAATATATGCCAAAAAGGGCATTTTGATGAAGTCTGGAGAACAAACGAGATAAGTAGTAGCAAATGGAAGAAAAAGGTCAAGGAACGGAACGGAAGAGAAAAATCGACCTTGAACCAGTTTTAGACTGGAACGACCACGTCAGTGAGATGCAGCCGCATCAAAAGTGGCTTAGATAAGCTTAGGAGCCCTGGAATCCCAACATGACTGCATTGCCAGACGCGTGCGCGTTAGTGAAATGACCGCGTTGGTGAGATCGGGCGCGTTCATGGGGCGTTCAGGTTTAAGTTATACGCGTCTTCTCCTAAACTCACCCTAATTCAACACCATATAATTCCAGACTTATAAATATAGGATTCCAAGACTAAAGAAATAGACTATCATCATTGGAGAACACTTGGGAGACGAGATCGAAGAGCAAGGAGTGATGAGATAAAGATCAATATCAAGATTCGGGTTTTGTTTACTTCCTTTTAGTAGTTATTTTACCAATCATGATTGTCTATGAATTGGAGTGTTTTTTTACTCTAGATATGTGTAGCTAAACACCCTTGTGTTATAGGGTTAGAGAGTAGGTTATTTACCGACTATGTTGTGATTACTTTTATTTAATTCTAGACGTCATTCTTATGTGATTATGTATATGCTTTGTTCTTATTTTATGAATAATTTAATCTGGCCAATTGATTGATTCTAATTGCTTAATAACTCGACGTCCGAGAGGAGAGGGTTGTTAATAGGCATATGAGCATATATGATACACGTCATTTATACATGCATTTAGGTCGATTTAGGGACATAGTTGGTATTATTTTAATGTGTATTTAGTCGAAATAGGATTAAATTCATTATATCGAGCTAGATGATAGTTTGTGTTTTTTTAGTGATAATCAGGTATAAAAAACCCTAAAGAGCCCGTTGACGAAGTCCGGGTGAAAAACGAGCAAGAATATTGGAAGAAACGAAGAAGAGTTAGAGTTTGGGCAGAATGAGTCAACTCAACCGAAGCCATTTGGCAACTCGATCGAGGCTAAGTTGAAGAAAAACAAGGAACATGACAATAGCCATTAACTTGGGCGATGCCCAGATAACTTGGACGAGTTCATCAACTCGGGCGAGTTGCTTGTGGCGGTGCAAGTAAGTGTTTTACGCATTTTTTCCTGTTTCAAGTCCATATTCACCCCGACTCATTCCCAATTATAAATACGAGCCTCCAAGTCCGAAAAAAATATAAAATCATCATAGGATAAGAGTTTTGGGAGCTTGATCAAAGAGCAAGGAAGTGACGAGACGGCAATCGGAAAGAAAGAAAGATTCGGGGTTTTCTATTTCTTATTTTTAGTTAGTTATTCCAAATATGTCTCTCTTTAAATAGATTTGGGTTTTAACTTTGATTATGAGTAGCTAAACACATATTGCGTTCTTGGGGTAGAAAGTAGATTGTGAACAAGTATGTTTTAATTTATCTTTAATTCTAAACTTCAGTTTATGTTTATTTATCTATGTGTTTGTTTTCTTCCCATGATTTTATTGAAACTGATCATTTAAATAATATCTACACGTTTAATGGTTTCGCTCCGAGAGGAGGAAATCGTTAATAAACGTACAACACATAGCGTAGTTATCAATATTGTCCGAGAGGAATGAGATAATTATGTAGGCATTGGTGTGAGGGCTTTTGGAGTCTTTAGGATTGGTCGACTTGAGAGGGTGAGCAGTCCTAATTGATCAACAGTCTAATCGCTTCGACAGAAGGGTTAGCCAATATATGTGTTGTCTAATAAGCAACATGATTGGTTTAAAATTCTAGAGTTTTAGGTCAATTTTACATATGAGTTCAAAATTGAAATCTATGATCAAGAGTGCAACTTTATCCATCTGAATTTCCCTTAATCTTTGATTACTTCTTTTCCAGGAAATTCCTCGATAATTAGTTAATTACATAAAATTAGTAGGGTTGGGCATAAATTTAATAAATCGCCCGAACCAAACTGCACTGCACCGCTCCGCTAGAAATAATTTGTATAGGTAACCCGTGGGTAGTTTTTTCGTAAGAAACTGCACTGCATATGCGGTGCGGTTTATATTTTTACTCAATAACCGTACCAACCGCACTGCATATTATATATTAATTCTTTTTTAGTAATATATTGATATTTAATTAATGTTTAGACATCAGACCAATCCCACAAATACAATATTTAGCATATTTTATATGAAAATGGAATATTCTGAAATATGTATCCAAAGATGATGAATTAATTGAGTGGGCTCAGATGTTTATTAGAAATTAGCCCCAAGACTAATTAGCAGAAGTAAGAAAAAGAAACTTAGCTACATTCATCCCTCAATCTTAGTAGATCCGTCGTACACCATACCCAAACAATCAATATCAATCTTGTTTCAGCTCCTTACCTCCTCGTTGTTCTCCTAGACTCCGACCACCCCGGTTGCTGCAATTTACCCGACGACTTGTCTGAATTGGTGCTGCAATCAAAGCTCGATAGCTTCAATACGGTATGAATATGGGAAACTTATTCAATCAAAGTATACTGGATTGGAAGAAATTGGGGCTTTGTGTGTAGCCTTTTATGCTTTTCGAAAAGATGCATTAAAGAAATGAAAAAATTGATATTTACTTAAGTTTCAATGTCTTCCGAAACTACATGCATTGGCTAATTTTGTGAGATAGGGGGCTGATGTTTTATCAGTTTTTATGCTCTTCTAGTTTTAGTTTCATGTACCAATTTCTTGTTCTATTAATTATAATACATCATCTTATTTTATACAGGGAATAAATTTTGGTTCAGTACCTTAGTCGATCTTATGGACAATGCAAATACTACAACAGTAAGTCGTTTTATGAAAAATTATATTTGATTAGTTGAGTTAAGTTTATTTTCTTATGTATGTTTTGTTATTCAATATGAGGATATTGGAGCTTCGAATACTGGGATTACATTGGAAATGAATGCTCCTCCAACTGCAGAACAAGAGAGTCTCGGCATTGAACAAGGTGATAATACCATTGCCGTTGAACAAGTCAAATGTTGTGAAATAAGTCAATCCAAACTCTGCAGTTAAACCACCAAAAAAGAGGAAAACAACAAAGCCCGTTAATATAACAAAAACACGGGTTGTTTCAGAGATATGGGAGCACTTTACTAGGTTGTCAGGTTCTAATCTACCTAGAGCAGCTTGTAATTATTGTGGCATGACTTACGATGCCTATTCTAGAAACAATAGAACCGGTAGTTGTGGAGTCATTTAGAGACTATTTGTAAGAAATATCCATATAGATTGGAAAAGAAACAAAAAACCTTGCATGATTTTGAAAACATGAGTAAAGTCTAGTAGGTAAGGCTAAGAATTTTGAAGAAATCAGGAAATTGCTTGCCGAAATGATTATTGAGGATGGTTTGCCTTTTAGGTTTGTAGAGGGAAGAGGATTTCATAAATTAGTTAGAGGTTTTGATCCTAAATTTAAGGTACCATCTAGGCATTCTGTTGCTAGAGATTGCATGAAAATTTTTCATGAAGAGAAAAGAAAATTGAAAAAAAATCTTGAAAAACAAAAGAGTGTATCTCACTACAGATACTTGGACTTCAATTCAAAACTTGAAGTGCATGTGTCTTACTACACATTGGATTTCTAGTGAATGGAAATTGGAAAAGAGAATCATAAACTTTTGTATTGTTGAGAACCATTAAGGGGAAATAATCGCCAAACAAGTGGAAGAGTGTTTGATGGAGTGGTGTATTGAAAATATTTTTACAATTACAGTTGACAATGCTAGTTCTTATGACAATGCAATTAATCATTTGAAAAAAAAAAAAAAGTGCAAGTGGAAAGATACCATATTGAATCGATTCATGCATGTAGGTGCTCTGCTCACATAGTCAATTTAATTGTCAAACAAGAGTTAGAAGAGCAAAATGATGTCCTAATGCGGGTTAGAAATGTTGTTAAGTATGTGTGGTCTTCTCCAGCTAGGCTGAAGGCATTTAAAACATGTGTAGCGAAAGAAAAAATCACTTCCAAAAGCCTTGTTTGTTTAGATGTTGAAACAAGATGGAATTTTACTAATATGATGCTTGAAGCCGAGGAGAAGTTTGAAAAAGCATTTGAGAGGATGGGTGATGAAGATAAAAAATTCATAGATTACTTTGATTGTTATGAAGTTAATCCAGAAAATGAATGTGAGGGGAAAAGAGTGAAGGTGAAAGGGAATAAGGCCCTCCTAATGATCATGATTGGGTGCATGCAAGGAACTTTGTTCAGTTATTGAAAATCTTCTATAATGTGACTTTGAAGTTCTCGGGCTCATCTTATGTGACTTCAAATATCTTTTTTCGTGAACTTGCTTTTGTGCACATGGGATTGTCTATCATGATTAGCAATGGAGACTTCCAAATGTCTTCCATGTCTTTTCGGATGAAAGAGAAGTTTAATAAATATTGGGGCAATATTAATAACACTAATTTGTTGTTGTGTGTTTCAATTGTTTTGGATCCGAGATACAAGTTGAAGTATGTCAGTTTTTGCTTCTCAACAATGTATTAAGGTAATGCTACTTTGATTAAAATAATTATTTAAAAGGTTGAAGAAGTATTTATTTTGTTGTACACTCATTATTCTGATTCTGATGGTAAGAAGTTGATAAGGATGAACATTCAACTCAAGGGTCTAATCACATGTTGATAGATGAGGATGATGAATTGGGTAAGATGCTAGAATCTCAATTTGATAGGCATTTGGAACAAGAGAGTCTATTGAGAGTAAATATGAAATAGCAAGTTACTTGCTTGATGGGTGTGAGAAAAGAGAACTGAATTTTGATATCATGAGTTGGTGGAAGGTTAACACGTCGAAGTATTCTATTCTTTCAAAAGTTGCAAGAGATGTGTTGGCTATTCCAGTTTCTACTATTGCTTCTGAGTTGGCATTTAGTATAAGTGGTCGAGTGATTGATCCATTTAGGAGTTCATTATCTCCTAAAATGGTATTTATGCACAAGATTGGTTGCGTGTTTCACAAGATCCGATTGATCTTCGTTCAGCAATGGAGGATATTGAGCAATTTGAGGAGATAGAACAAGGTACACATTTAAGATTTATGTTTATTCATCAATTTTATATTTATTAGTGATTTTTTTTTTTCCAGAATTGGAGGGATCAAGTTTTTCAACAATCACAAATGATGATTAATTTGATTGGTGATTTTAAGATTTGTGTATCTACACACACTTTTTTCATTATTTGTGATATACAAGCATTTGATCTTATAGTGTGTTCTAATTCTTGCAATTTCTTACGACATTTTCTTGCAGATTGTTGGAGTTCAAGAAATTGTTAAAATCAAAGCATGAGAGGAATATAGATTTTAGGATTATGTGATGATTTGTATTATTTTGTTGGTTATGTAGGGAATATTTGCAACTATTTTATTTTTTGTAGATCACGCAATTATGTTTGCTATTGACATATATTATGTTGGATTGTTGGTGATGTCTCTTTAAGACTTTATCTATAGTTAAGGCTTAAGAATTATGGATTGTAGGATTATGTGAAAGATTTTTATTCTGTTGGTTATGTAATATGTAGGGTATATTTGCAACTGTATTTGCTGGGTCATTTTTCAGAAAATGGGGAACTCTTTTCATATCATTATGCAGATTCCTTTGAATAAAAAATATTGCAACCTACATCATAGTTTCATCTAGTTAGGTTCAGTAGAGAGCGCTACTAACATTCTTCATTTTATGATATTCAACAGCAAATCAATGTGAACATTACCATTCCTAAAACCGTTGGCGACGTGTTATAAGACCATCTATATTTTGTTGGTTTTCTCCTCCTTTTACATTGGTATTAAAACCGTGAGACCGCAACAAACCGCCCGTAACCGCAAATAACTGTGTACTCAATTTTTTCACATAAACCATGGTTTGATTTTAAATAAGAAACCGAACCGCATATTGCGGTGTGATTTAAATTTGTTGAAAAAAATCGCAAAGTCGCACCGTGACCAACCCTAAAAATTAGTTTTATAAAATATTAAATCCATCCACTTAATCAAAAGTCTAGATAGAATAGAGGTGTCATAATCAGGTACTAAGTTTACACAATACAGTCTCTGTGAATTGACCTTGTCTACCACTAGCTACTTTAGAACCGTACACTTGCGGCATACTAGGGTATAAATTAGTGCATCAATATCGCGTAGGTACCAATAATCGTCTGAGAGGAGTGGGGACTTGTGTAGGCATCGACTTAGGGAACCCTTGGGAGTATTTTATGTGATAGTTGGCTCGAGAGGGTGACTATCCTTAATTAATCTACGCGTTAGCAATATCAGAGAGGAGGGCCAAGTAAGAGTAGTGCCGCCTAATAACAATAAGAATTGGTTTAGAAGTCTAGAATACTTGAGTAATCACGCATAGGAGGTAATACCTGAAATCGAATTCCTAGAATACGTCTTAATTCGTCGGAGTTTCTCTTGTTATTTGATTCTGTTGCATCCCAAGTAATTCTTAATGAATTAGTTAATTTATGCAAATCAGGGCTTTCAAATATTATTAGAATCACTTACTCGAGAGTCTAGATAGGGTAGAGATATTAAGATTAGGGTATTAAACTATATATAGAAACAGTCCTTGTGGGATCGACCTTGTTGCCACTAGCTATAGTAGCACCGTACACTTGGGGTTTACTAGGTTAGGATTAAGTGCATCAATTTCTAGCACCGTTGTCGGGAACTGGTAACTGTGTTAGCTTTTATTCTGATAGATATTCGATACTTGACTAGACATTATTTTCTGCACATATATTTTTTGTTTTATTTTCTTTTAGTTTTACGCTGATTTTCTTGTTTTGAATCTTAGGTAGCGTTTCCACACCCGCTCTAAAGGGAAGGATAAACTCATCCCTTTTGATCTGGAAATCCAAGTGACTGCTCGTAGATGCAGAATAAAGAAAGATCGGGAAAAAGATATGGCTTCACCACCTAAAAACGCGATCTTGGAAGACATGGTCAGACAACTTTTGAAGCGGTAAATACTATGCAGGTTGATGTGAATACACTAACACAACAAAATCAACCGCCAGCATTAGCACCAGCCGCACAAGATGATAATCAGATAGCTATCAGGGACTGTCTGCATCCATGCCAAATCAGCGATATGGAGAAGGCGAAGCACCACCAATTCATGCCAACAACTTTGAGTTAAAGCGAGTACCTATCTCAATAGTGCAGCAGAATCAATTCAGTAGAGGACCATTGGAAGATCCGAATGTTCATCAAGGCAGGTTCAAGAGGATATCTGAGACTCTGAAGGTAAACCAAGTGTCACATGAACAAGTAAAGTTGCAGTTATTCCTGTTTTCATTGAAAGACAGAGCTCTAACGTGGTTTAATTCACTGGAAGACGTGAGCTACATGGGATGAGTTGAGCACTTATTTTTTGCTAAAATACTTCCCACCTGGCAAGATACTCGAACTTCAGTCCGAGATAACTCAGTTCAAACAGTTGGAGGGAGAGCCATTCGGGGAAACATGGGAGTGGTTCTGAGATCTTCTCTGGAATTGTCCTCAACACAAGGTCACTCAAGATCAGCAGCTCTGCAAGTTCTATAAAGGGCTACTTGGGCCCACAAGAGTAGTAGATGCAGCAGCATGTGGATCCATTCTAGTAAAAAGCGCGTAAGCAGGATCACCATATTAGAGAGATGGCTGCCACCAGTTGGTAGTGGCTGAATGAACGAAATCAGCCACGGAAGGTTATCAAAATCAACGGAAGTAGAACCGTTATAACCAGTGGTCAACAAGATGGAAGCTCAAATCGCCACTATAGCTAATCAGCTAAACCTGCAAACAAGTTTGACAGTAGCCCAACACACTAAGCCAAATTACAACAACCGCCTACATAGGACGTAGTTGAAGACGCAAATTATGTCAAGCAAAGGAACTTCAATAACTTCAAAGGTAATCAGCAAAGGTACAATCAGTACCAGCAGGGCACAAGAAACCATTCAAATCTATCTTATAGCAACCCTAACCATTTTCTCCAACCGCAACGAATGGAAATGATCCACGAAGGATGAGAACCAACTCAAGAAGAGTTAGTGCAGTCGCAATTTTCCAAGTTTGATGAACGAATGAGCAGGTTAGAGAAGAAGGTGGATAGTAATACTATGGAGATGAATAAAAGTATAGTAAGTTTGGGAGCAGAGATGAAAGCAATGCAAACGCATATAGGAACAGATATGAAAGCATGCAAACACATATGGGTCAGATATCACAAGCCTTGGGATCTCAGCATCAAAAGCGGCAGTTTCCTAGTGATACCTTAGTAAATCCAGAGGGCAGTGCAATGTTGTTTATTCGATGGAAGAAACTAAATTTGAAAGCCCAAAATCACAAGAAGCCGAAGCTTCGGTGATAGAACGAGATGAAGGGGAGGAAGATGACAATATACAAGAAGATGATTACGAGCTGATAAAAAAGTGGTTTATGAAGCCATGATCGATTACGATTGAGGAAGGTCCTAGATATATTCCTCCTCTCCTATTTCCTCAAGCACTCTATAGAAAGAAGACTGCGATAAATTGCACCAATTGTGCTAAGCTTGTTGAGGAGCTTGAAGCAAAGAAGAAGCTAGAGAAACTTGGGGTTGCTAAGCAGAAGAAGGAAGGCCAAACCAAATTAGATAAGGAAGTTCTACTTCCTCTTGACGATAATCTTTTTTAATTCTGTTTATATGATACATTCTTTTTTCTTTTTTTTTTTTTTCTGAGAAATGACCATTCATTGAATTTAAAGTCGATGGGAAACGGCCCTACATCCCGAAATACAATAGAAGAAATCTTCACGGGTAAATCATCAACCCATAGTCTACTAGCTCCTACTTGTAAATTAACATGAGCTAAAGCATGAGCCACCGTGGTGGTTCGTGCAACATACGAAAATTTAACCACATCAACTGAGATGCCTATGTCAAGAATATCATCTATAATGATGCCACAATAATCCAATCTTTCCTTCCGATCCGCTAAGGATTTCATCAGAGTTTGATTGTCCCCTTCAATCAACAAACGTGTTAAATTTTCCTCCCTCGCACACAATAGTGCATACCGCACGGCCAGGGCTTCAAGCATGATCACTGTACCACTTGAGCGCAATCACTGTGATCCTGCTAGGACCAGCTCTCCATATTCATTTTGCACAATGAAGCCACACCCTTTACTTCCATTTGGCCATGTGGCCGCATCAAAATTAATTTTAAGCATTGAAGGAGGTGGAGGATTCCATCTAGCAGCTGCAGTGCGTCCAATCTCAACAATATGGGAGGGAATTGAGTGCATCACTTCATTAAATTCATCCTTTTGCTTCACAGCTCGTGCCCATATCTTACTTCCATGGACAATAACTCCTTCAAATATGAATTGATTCCTTGCCTTCCAAATTTGCCACAGGAAGCACGATAGCAACTGGGCACCTTCTTGAGGCATAGTCTGAATCAGGTTCTGGAATTTGGATCGGAATGAGCCCACAATGCTCCATGGTTGAAATGGGCTATATGCCCATGCCTCTCGGACTGCTACACAAGTGAAGAACAGGTGTCCATCCGTTTCGATGTCAGTACCACATCTAGTACAGTGAGATTCCGAGCTCATGTTTCAGTGCATTAGATTAGCTCGTGTTGGTAGTGTCGTCGAGCAAGTTCGCCAAATGAAATGTTTTATTTTCGGGATCAGTGCCAAGTTCTAAATTTTTAGCCACTCTTGGATGGAATTGCTTGAACTTGGCAAGTGAGTACATTTTCCAAGAAAATCTTCACTGCTAGGTGATAAGCAGCTTTGACACTAAAGTGTCCATTTTTCGTCAAAGTCCGAAATAGTTTATCACTAGGCCACCGCGAGCTAAGTGGTGTAGCCAAAAAAAATTTGGCATCATCCGCACCAAATGTCTCTCTAATTTCCCCTCGTCCCATCTGTTTTGACCTGTAATCATAAAATCATAAACAAGACAAGAATCGGTTAAAGACCATGAAAAAATAGAGGGTGGGCTTGGGTTATGTGGCCCAATCCACTTGGTTGTTCGAGCCTTGATGCTTCGTCTATCTCCCACACGCCATGCAGCCTCTGCATGGATTAATGCTCGTGCTTGTAACAAACTGCGCCAAGCAAAGCTTGGATTATGTCCAACCTGTGCTATTTCCAAAGAATTGTTAGGGAAATATCGAGATTTAATAAGACTTTAAATAAGTGAATTTGGTGTATTAAAGATACACCAATATTGTTTAGCAATCATAGCAAGGTTGAAGAAAAAAAATTCTCTTAAACCCAAACCTCCATCTCTTTTAGATCTTGTCATTTTCGTCCAGTTGACCCAATGGTGTTTCTGATTTCCTTCGGTTGAGCCCAGTAAAATCTGGCTATTAACTTTTCGATTTCCTTGCAAATTCCTACCGGAAACAAGAAACAGCTCATTGCATATGTAGGGATGGATTGAATCACCGTTTCAAGCAAGACTTCCTGACTCGCTTTGGAGAGTGCTTTTTCATTCCACAATTTCATCCAACTATCCACCCGATCAATGGTCTGGAATATTTCTTTTTTGGATCGGCTGATGATCGTTGAAAAGCCTAACTATTTATCAAATTTGATTGACTCCTTTACTCCAAGCACTTCGGCCAATCTGTTAAAGTCCAGACTAGACACATTTGCAATAGCTAATCACCTCGGATTTCTCTAATTTATTCGTTGCCCCGACGCATTCTGATATATTTGGAGAATATTCCGGATTTGATCGCATTCCTCCCTAAAGGCACGAAAAAATAGAACATTATCGTCTGCAAAAAATAAGTGAGAAATAGTAGGAGCATTTCTCGCTATATTGATCCCGTGGATTCTGCCATCAAGTTCAGCCTATCTAAGTAAAGCAGTAAACCCTTCTATGCAACAAAGGAAAAGATAAGGTGAGAGGGGGTCGCCCTGTCGAAGCCCTCTCCCGGGAGAGAAGGTTTCAGTCGAGTCCCCATTAACTAGAATAGAATATGATACAGATGACACTAGACGCATAACCAGATCGACCTATGATCTCGCAAAACCCAATCGGATCAAAATGGCCTGGAGAAAACTCCATTCCACTCGATCATAAGCTTTGCTCATGTCGAGCTTCAATGAAAGCATACCCTGTTTTCTAGATTTCTTCGTGTGCATATAATAAAATAACTCAAACGCCACAAGTGCATTATTAGTTATTAGAAGGTTAGAAATAAAAGCACTTTGATTAATCGAAATAACAGAGGACATAATCAGTTTAAGCCTATTAGCAATAACCTTCGTAATAATACGAATAATCACGTTACATAGACTAATAGGGCAAAAATCTTTAGGGGTCTCGGGGTTTTTTTAACTTAGGTATGAGCACAATAAAGGTTTGATTTAAAAAAGTTGGATTCAGTCCATTATTGAGAATATTCAAACATGAATATTCAAAAAGTTGGATTCAGTCCAGAATTTTTTGATAAAACAGAGGGGGCATACCGTCCGGTCCGGGAGCCTTAATCGGATGCATTTGGTTAAGAGCTCTGGTTACCTCATCTCATGTATATGGTCGAGTGAGGAATTAATTATGTTGGTCTGTGACTGAAGCTTGCACCGCATTTATCACCATCTTCATGTTTGAGGTTCCTTCAGTTGCAAACACACGAACAAAGTGATCCCTCATTATATGCACCAAATGTTCATCATCTTCATTCCATATACCCGCGTGATCTTTAAGCCGAGTAATTATGTTTCGGGATTTCCTATTCGATGCCCTTCGATGAAAGAATGTAGTGTTTCTGTCCCCTGATTTCAGCCACATTACTCTCGAACGTTGACCCCAAATGATTTCTTCCTTCTTTTCCAATGCTTTATTTTCCTTCTCGATAGAAGCCGCTTCAGTCATGACTGCATCAGTTTGGTTCATCTGCTGAAGTTCGCTGAGCCTCATTCTGAGCTACTACATTTTGCGACGAATATTTCCAAAAACCCATCAATTCCACTCCTGTAATGCATTAGTGACGGATTTGACTTTGTCTGTAAATTCACTATTAGTTTCTTGCCAAGATTGTTCCACTACATCCACACATTGTTCGTGTGTAAGCCAAACTTGCTCAAATCGGAAAATGCGTTTCCTCTTACGTCTACCATAACTTCTATGATTTCTCCAAACAGCCTGCAACTCAATTACAATAGGTGAGTGATTTGATGCAAGGCGAAGCAAATTTCTTACACGAAAAAATGAGAAGATTGATTTCCACATCGGATTTGCAACAAATCTGTCCATTTTGCATTGTATATTATCGTCCCCTCGTTGGTGATTTGTCCAAGTAAATTTATTTCCACAAAAACCCAGATCTTCAAGGCTCATATCCTGGAGGAGATTTCGAAAATTTCGCATTAATGAAATAGCCCTCCAGTTTCCTCCGGACTTTTCATTCGACCATAAAATTTCATTAAAATCGCCGAAGACTATCTAAGGGCAATTACTTGGCGGAGCTATTTGTCTAATAAGTTGCCAAGTTCTGTCTCTTAGGTATTATTCGGGCCATCCATAGATTCCAGTTAAATTCCATTGTCGCGTTGCACCTGTGGAGGAAACATTCGCAGAAATATGGTTAGCAGAATAAGATGAAATGTGAAGGTCGATCTAGGCTTTCCACAACAGGCATAGACCACCTTTGCGAGCCTGCCGATCTCCTTCACATGCAATAGTAAAATAATCGGAAAAATGAAAATGATTAAAATTTAAAGATTGCATTTGGCGTATAGTGGATTTTGTTTCCATGAGGAAAACTACGCTCGGATTTTTTGCATACGAGAGCTTCTCCAATTCCCGGACTGTCGCTCGGTCCCCAAGCCGCGACAGTTCCAGGATAGTAGAGTCATTGATCCCACGGGGCTGGGGCCCAGCCGCCGCCGATAATTTGGAACATGAAATGTCATTGTCTCTGCTTCATTTTAGTTCTCTATCATCCCCTCCAACTTCTTCACGCCTCTTCACCCCAGAAATATTCAATTCTGGGGGATTCTCGTATGCAAATGTAGCCACTCTCTTGAGGATATTGGGGCGACGTTTCGGTCCTTTGCCTTTGTTCGAAGTCTTAGGTTCGATTTTTAGTATCAGTAGCCACTCTCTTGGGTTTCATGGCAATGTTTCTCCAGAACTGCTAGCGGTATAAATGAAGGTTGTTGGGATTTACTGTTATTTGAGGGTAATGGTGACATATATTGCATCATTTGATGTGGATTAGATTTAGTTTGTGGATGCGGGTTTATGATGTTGTTACTTGTTGGGCCATTATGAGGGATGGTAGTATTGGATGAGCTTGGTTTGCTGGGGTTCATTATTGAAGAGTCGTAAACTGGTGGGTGGATTTTTTGTGAGATGTGTTGAGTGTTGGGTTCGGATAGAGGAAGGTTAAGATCCACAATAGCAGGTTTGTGATGGGTTATATCTTTGATATGGGGTTGGTCTCTTGGCAGATTAACCTTATGGGTACTGTTATCTGAATCATGATTCTGTGTAGTGACCATCCCCTTCTTAAAACCTTCCGACACCTTAGCAATCCTTAACATTTACTGAGTGTTTTTGTTGTTCTCCGTTTGATGGCTGGTTTTGATCGGAGCTGTGGGTTGTACAACCAAAGATGTTCCGTCGGAGTGAGCCTGACTGATTGCGGTTATCTGAACCTTCGATTCGGACTTGAACTTGTTTGAACGGAGATGCTTTTAGCATATCTCGAATGGTAGCTCAGATTCTGGTGTCATTAGTATATCCGTATTTTGGTCCGACCGCTCACATGTCGCTTCATGTGACCTAGCATGCCGCAAATATAACAGAATGATGGAATCTTTTCATACTTGAATGGAATCCAAATATTTTGGTCTTTGGAGATTTGTATATGAGTTCCTTTTCGCAAGGGTTTATCGAGCTTTATCATGGCTTTTACCCGAACACTTATGTCAAATCCTTCTAAAGACTCCGTATCAATTTCCACTACTTGCCTCGCTCGCTGTGCAATTTTTCCCAAATAAACTTCAGATCTTAATGTTGGAGGGAGATCATATAAACGAATCCACATGGCTATTTCAGTAATATTGACAGATGATGGTTGCTCTGTTAGGCCCAGTTCTTTAACAACCACTAGATCACTTTTGAATGTCCATAGCTCCAGATTAAACACCTTATCCATGTCGCTCTTTTGAGAGAATTTAAAAGCGAACAAATTTGTTCAGATTTCCTTAACAGTCATCTCATATTTAGGGTTCCATACATTCCTCATGGCTTCCAAAAAACCAAACCCACTGAAAGATTTTAATGTCCATTCTGATGCTACATTTCATAGTGACGATATCTCGATCGCTGGAAGGTTATCAAACAGATTCAATGGCTCTTCGCCGTCGTCAGTTGTACGGTGGGGAGATCCATTGATCATAGCCATATTTCCTGAGATACCCAAAAAGAAATAGAACACAACGAGAGCACGAAGAAACTAAAGACAACGACTAAACATAGCTAAATAAAAGTCGTAAACCACGTATATATACGAACTATATTAACAGCGGTTACCCAAACTAAATAAACTTAGGAACAAATGCTATAAAACTCTGTATCAACCATAACTAGATTCGATAGACTTCACTTAGTTAATCAATTAATAGTTATATGACTCGGAAGATGTTAGCAGATTGATGATCTTGCATTATTTGATAATACCGTGGTCGGTCCATGCGACCAAAAGAGCCTAATCGCGAGGAGGAAGGTCAGCGTGCCACAGGGAGGAAACCCTAAGCTAGAGGAAGTTTAACTAGTTTATTTGTAGGTATATTTGTAGGTAGATATGATACATTCTTAGATCCTGGAGTTTGTGCTAATACATTATTTGTGATGCAGGAAGAATCTAAGGATAGCAGAAATGATGAGGACGCGATGAAGGAAGCGCTAAAACCACCTGATGAAAAAGTTGGTTGTATAAAAAATGAGTGAATGAAGACACACAACGGAAAAGGGTTAAAGAAACTAAAAGTGGCAAGTCCCAAAAAGAGTAGCAACACAAGCACGCAACTAAGAAGAGCAACCAACGTGAGTGATCCAGGGAGTTTTTCTATCCCATATTCCATTGGTAATCAGAAGTTTAGAAATGTGTTATGTGACTTAGGGTCTAGCATTAATTTAATGCTACTTAAAAAATATAGACTGTTAGGACTAGGGGTGGTAAAACAAGCCTTTCCGACTATTCAATTGGCGGACAGGTCTGTACAAATGCCATCTGGAGTAATAGAAGACATATTGGTTAGAATATCCAATTGTGAGTTTCCTAGTGATTTCTTAATAGTCGATATGCAAGGGAATGTTGAAGTTTCGTTTATTTTAGGTCAGCCATTCTTGGCAACTAGCCAAGAAATTATAGATGTACCAAAAGGAGAGTTAACTTTTAGTATTCCAAATGATAAGGTCAGTTTCCCGATATACAATAGGTTGGACTTAAGAGGGAAGCATAAATGTTGTGTTGTATATAATATTGAACAAAAGGGTAGACCTGTTAGAGCAAACCTGAAAAAGGGGTATCAATCTTTAAAGGAAAATGCTCCAGAATCAGGTTGGTTGGTGTTCGGCTAAATTATCTAAAAGGTCGTCTGGCCAAAGACGTTAAACCTAGTGCTTGTCGGGAGGCAACTCGATGTTTACTTTTTTTATTTACTTTTCTGTATTTCATTTTTTTTAGTTTTCAGTTGTTTTTATTAAATATTAGAGTACTAACATAACATTAAGTATAGGGGTGATGAAACAGGTTGGAAAAACAAAAAAAGAGGCACGAGAAGTGAAAAAAATTGAAGTGTTGGATGAAAGAGGCCAACAACGCGGCCGCGAAAAAACAGCAGAATGCGGCCTCAAAAAAATTGCAGCCTATAATACAAAAACTCAGAAATCCATGTACTCCCAACACAACCATGTTCTTAGACATGGTCGTGTTCGTCATATTCAATGGGACTGCGTTTACCTAACGCGGTCGCAAAATGTATTGCATGGATAAGGTAAGTATAGCTGAGATGTGAACGCGACAATGTTGGTCTCAGGAACAGCATAAAATGCAGAACATGGGGTCTTCCAAACCTCATTCTCACTTTCTTATTTTCGCGAAGTACACATACAAAACTCTTCATTCTCACAATTCTTCATCCAATCTCACAATCATCCATCAATATCACACACGATCACTCTAAAATCATTCCCCCACCCTATTACATCCTTCATTCCATCCAACAGCTCGAATTTGGGAGAATTTGGGTACAATTCAAAAAATTCGAAAAAGGCGTGAAACCTTCAATTCAAATGGAGTAAACACATCCGGTAAGAAAAGCTCACCCTATTCTTTGTATTTTATGTTCAATTTTTGAATTTATATATGGATTAGGGGTGGTTGTGCATTAATGCTAGATTGGTTGAATTTGAGCACTTGTAGTACTAAATACGCAATTTTTGTATAATTACTTGCTTTGATGTGTACCGGTGATGTAATTGATTGTTGATATGAGTGATTGGGAGTATGGTTATGATTTTGAACATCCATTTGAAGTTTAGAGTCACAGGTTCAGTGGGGAATTATGTCAAACACCTCGTATACAAGGAAACTATGGAACTTATGATGTGGAACTTGGAATATTGACTAGTTATTTGAGTCATATGCATATCAATTGATAAGTATGGATTGCTTATGTAATATGTAAATACATAGAACATAGGTAATTCCTTAGCACGTGATAGTATTTCATGTGTGCTCAATTTAATTGGTTATAAATTTCAATATGTGCTTGATTTTCTGAATTCAAGTTGATGTTCGCTAAGTTGATAAATTGTGTGTGGTTTATAGGACAATACTAATAGCTCCAAGAAACAAAGGAAAGGGCAAGCAAAATGACGTCGTACAAGACCCAGTTCCTAAGGACACACCGGCTTGGGATCCATATGATAGCCGGTATCTAGGGGTAATCTTAGCCAATCGGGAACATGATGCAAGGTGGAGGAAACTGGCTAATCGGAAGGTAGTGCCCACCCGGTACACTGATGACAAACTGACCCTATCTATGGCATACATGAGAATTTGTGAAAGCTGCTAAATGGTGTGGGCATGATTAAAATCATGCAACCACAACAAACTTATAAAAGGGTTATAATGGAGTTTCTAAGCACATTGACGATTCTTGAACCAAAGTCCTACTATCACAAGTGATCAGAATGTATCAAGTTTCAGTTAATGAATGAGTGGTCCCAATTAAACCTCGATGAGCATGAGGATATTTATGGTATTCCAGCACCTTCTGAAGATCCCCCTCGGTCTTTTTTAGATGAAAATTGATTTTGGGGGCAATTAACACAGGCTGAGGGGACGATATAGCCGTTCGATGCCAAGAATAGCAAGATGTCCTGGATTAAAAGCTCGGTTATCCGATATTTATAGAAGATGTTGGCTTTAACGATATTTGCCCGAAGGGAGACGGGAGCTAGCAGAAATGTCGAGTTGCAAGTGTTGTGGAACATTATATCACAGTACAAAGGAGAAGCGATCACACATTTGTTACAGACTTTCGAGAACATCATCCTTCGTCAAAGGGACGATATCTTTATTAGAGGCCAATCACTCCAATTGCTCACTTCGAAGTTCCTCTAGTCGACATGGTGGTGGAGACAGGAACATGCTTACTCTCTTGGGAAGATTTAGCCCGAATGAGAATTGTAACGTGGGGTATAGAGATGGGGAGCCTCGAACTCCCAAAACAGAACAGTGCCTGATGGTATCCAGCATGTAGGACCATTCCTACGACTGTCTCAGCCACAACTGACAGAGATCCAAGGAGTTTTGGACCGCAGGAATTGGTCCGTAGCTACTCCGGCCCCATCTGGCAGTATCTAGGGAACTCGATAAAACCGAGAAAAGAAAGTTCCAAGCCACGGGAATCCCTCCTCAAGGAAGCCAAGTGCCAGCTCAGCCGGAAGAATGAGCTGCAGGCGAGCCTGGACCAGCTGACAGAAGTAGCCATTCTGCTCGATCGGCCCGAAAAAGGCCAGTTCTGAGACTTATTTGTTCTTTTATGTGTTTTGTTGGGATTATGTGAGGCTCTGCATACCCCATTGATATTTCTGTCTTAGATAATTTGAGGATCCGCATATCCGTTTGTGTTTAGATTGGAGAGTAGACAAGGGTGTGTGAGACCTATTGAACTTGATTTGTTATGTTTAGATTAGGTTGTTATTTACTTTACTTGAATTTTTTGTTGTTTATTTTGTTATTTATTGCTTTTTAGTGTTAATTATTTTTGTTGAGTTTTTTTCAGTCTAGAACCCGAATCGGTAGTCTTGAAAAGCCAAAAATAGGGTTGATGAATGGTGATAAGTCAATGACGAGATGATTTTTAAAAAAATGGTATTTTGATACTCAAAAAAGCATGATAGGCGTAATTGAGACAAAATTCAGCTTGAACTTTAAATTTATGATCAAAAGTAGCCTGTGAGAGTTGAGCCTTAGTTGTACTCCTACTATTGGAGTAATTTATTATTCTTTTGTTGTGAGATTATTGGTTATATTGTCATTTAGTTTCTTGAACTTGTCTTGCGTCTTTTCAAGGAATATGTCAAGTATGTCTTGTGACTTAGAAGATGATATTAGGTATTCTTTTCATAAAAGCCTATTTTTTAGCCTTGAAAAATAACTCTTTTTACCAAAACTTAGAAAATAATCCCTCGTTAGCAACTTTGAACCTTAACTTTGTTTTTCATAGCCGAACATACAAGCATATACCTTTCTTTTAGCTTTAGGCTGTTAATTGGACTAATTGAGCAAGAGAGAGGTGAATTGGAAGGTAGAATGGGTGAAAGCACGAGGGAATAAGTGGAATGGATGTGTGGGATGAGTTGGCGAAAAGATACATTGATTGGTCGAAAGAAAAGGAAAACATAACCCCTCCTAGTTGTTTATAGTATAGTTTCGTTTTATTGTTAAAAGGAAAAAAAGAGAAAGAAAAAAAAAGAGAATAAATCGAGAAAAAAAAAAAAGAAGAAAGTTGTAAATATTTATTTTTGTTGTTTAGGAGGGGTAAACAAGAAAAATTGCCGAATATGATTAAGTGTTTGAAAGACGAGTAGTCCCAATGTGGTACTCAAGTAAATGAGGCATTAGCAGTCTTTGGTTGATGAAGTGAATAGGAAAGTGCTTTTGAAGGGTGAAGAGACCATACTTTATGGTTTTCTGAAAATTGAAGTGTGATGATTGAGCGAAAGATGACGAGGGGTAGTTGAGTTAGGAATAACCTGATTAATTCAGTAATTAGTCACTTTTTATCCAAATTATTGCACCTTACCTTAAGCCCACATTACAACCGAAATAAAGATTTTTTTTAGTCTTTGTCACACATGTCAAGTACGAGGTCTAAATTAGACAATAGGCAAGCATATGGTAGATGGTGCATGTAGTTCAATTTGAGTGTAAACATGTCTAAATTTTATACACTTAAGAGATCGGTGATACACTTATCTGGTGAGGATCATGTAATTTATAAGTCTTTTGCCTTGAAAGTAGTCGAGATCTTACCATGTCACTAATGCTCGAGTTTCTAAGTTGTCAGTTTTCAGGAAAAAAATTCACTGAGACTAGAATCATCATCCAATCGCCCTAAAAAGCATGTTGATCTTGTTTTATTTGCTTTTGTTGTTCGGAGACAAACAACAGGTTAAGTTTGGGGAATTTTTATACATGTTGTGTATACATGTATTTTAGGTCGTTTTAGATAGGTATTTTATGATATTTGCATGTATAATTGATCGAAATACATAATATTCCTCGTATTGAGTATTTTAATGTGTTTGTGAGTGTTTTGGGGCAAAATAGGTAAATATATGCCAAAAAGGGCATTTCGACGAAGTCTGGAGAAGAAAGGAGATAAGTAGGAACAAAAACGGAAGAAAAAGGCCAAGGTACGGACCGGGAGAGAAAAACCGGCTTGAATCAGTTTTGGACTGGAATCGCCACGTCAGTTGGACGTAGCCTCGTCAAAAGTGGCTTAGACAAGCCTAGGATCCCTGTACTCCTAACACGGCCGCATTGCCAGACGCGGTCGCGTCAGTAGAACAGCTGCATTGGGAGAGCAGCCGCGTTCATGGGTCGGCATGGTTTAAGTTATACGCATTTTCTCCTAAACATGCCCTAATTCAACACCACATGATCTCAAAATTATAAATAGAGGATTCGAAGACTAAAGAATAGACTATCATCATTTGAGAACACTTTGGAGGCGAGATCGAAGAGCAAGGTGACGAGACGAAGATCAAGATCAAGATTCGGGTTTTGTTTACTTCCTTTTAGTAGTTATTTTATCAATCATGACTGTCTATGAATTAAATTGATTTTTAACTCTAGATATGTGTAGCTAAACACTTTGTGTTTTAGGGTCAGAGAGTAGGTTATTACCTACTATGTTTTGAGTACTTTTATTTAATTCTGGACACCATTCTTATGTGATTATCTATATGTTTTGTTCTTATTTTATGAATTATTTAATATATCCAATTGATTGATTCTAAATGCTTAACTCAATGTCCGAGAGGAGAGGCTTGTTAATATGCACACGAGCATATAACGTAGGTACCATTAATCGTCCGAGAGGATTGAGGACTTGTGTAGGCATCGGCTTAGAGAATCCTTGGGAGTCTTTTATGTGATAGTTGGCTCGAGAGGGTGACTATCCTTAATTGATCTACGGGTTAGAAATATCTGAGAGGAGGGTTAATTAAGAGTAGCGCCTCCTAATAACAATAAGAATTGGCTTAGAAGTGTAGAATACAAGAGTAATCACGGATAGGAGGTAATAACTGAAATCGAATTCGTAGAATAACGTCTTGATCCATCTGAATTTCCCTTGTTATTTGATTCCTTTCATCCCAAGTAATTCTTAATTAATTAGTTAAGTTATGCAAATTAGGGTTTAGAAATATTGATACAATCACTTATTTGAATATTCTAGATAGGGTAGAGATATTAACATTAAGGTATTAAGTTATACATAGAAACAATCCTTGTGGGATCGACCTTGTTGCCACTAGCTATAGTAGCACCATACACTTGTGGTTTACTAGGTTAGGATAAGTGCATCATTAAGGACAGTGAGAAACCACTCCCAAGAGTCTGTGTTTTCCGTAGACACTAGAGCATATGCAACAGGAACTAGATTATTATTAGGATCTACCCCTACTTCACTAAGAAGCATCCCCCCTTCCCCCCACCCATGAATTCTCTTTAGAAAACATCCACCGAATCCAAGAATGGGCCGGCAGCCCCCAAAAAACCCCTACGTAGAGCTTCAAAATAAACATAGAAAGGGGAAAACCGCTTTTGATCATCAAGCCCTAAGATGACAGTGGAACCGGTGTTTGTCTTTCGAAGCTCATCGCAATAAGACCAAAGCCTTGTATATTGCTCATCGGGGTCACCTTGAATCAATTTTAAAGCTTGGAACTTGGCCCAATATGCTTGTTGCTTAGAGACAGACAATTAATTTCTTTCACAACATCTTGCCTAAACCCCAGACTGATCTCGTAGCATCGGATTGAAATTTTTGGATATATCTCTCGCTTAACCAGGTTGACATAACATTCTTATAATTATATTGAGGTGTGCAATCGTGATGGGGTTGATACTCCCTTAGCTGCCAAGATTCTTGGCCAGCCATTTTGAGGCATCTCATTCCTCAATTCACAATGACTTGCTTTACACTCAACATAGGCCCTAATCTCATCATTCTTCATAGTTTTCAAGTTTCTCCTAGTTAGTATTGCATGTGATTGAACCGCTTTCCTAAACTCACTCTTGGACCCGAAAACCTGTTCTAGAGTGAAAGTCGCGTTGAAGGTGGTTTTGGGATTGAAAACTAGGTATGCGGGTTCTTCATTCTCCTCATCGGAAACCATATTTTCATCAAAGTCATCTAAGGTAGTGCGTACCACACCTTCCTAATCATCACTAGACACAATAGGTTCACTCGGTTTCTCACTGTCCAAATAAGTAGGATGGACAGTCTTCTGGGGTGGGGCAGCCTCATTGTCACTAATGTCATCACCAATCACAAACTCAGAGTCATCTTCTAGCTCATCTACACCGGCCCTTTCCTCAGCCTCTCCTACAAAACTAGGAGAATCATGGTGATCAATTGTAATTAGTTTTGTATATTCATGAAACTCCCTAAATATAAGGCTCCTCTTAGCTAACTTATGTAGATCTTGGGTATCTATGAGAAGCTTAACCACCCCACCCACCCCCACCCCCAATTAACCACCACATAAAACCTAAGTTCCCCCTTTAACCTCAACCGGCCGTATATGGCCATATCAGGGAACTTAATTCATTCCACATTCACATAGTCCATCACAACTACATCACCACCTAAGTATTCTGCTGGAGGGGAAGTCCTAAATTTACCCATGAATGTATGATTAAGGATAAATCTTTGGACTTTACATCTGTAAAGACAACAAAAAAATACTCAAATGCAATGCCCTAGTCAATGAACTATAAAACAATTAATGCCATACCCATATTTTACCACCTAACTATAATATATGCATAGTACAACATGAAATCAATAATTTTCATGTCAAAAGCAGTAAGAATTTGTCTATACTGTCAATGAATAAACAAACTAAATATATGCCCTACCAACCACAATAAAACAGAAACACAACCCTCGATACACTAAAAGAAAAATTCACCCACTATACTATCAAGATACGGAATGGGCCCCATCATCAAACACATAACAATAGTTACATAGAAAAAATAAAAAAGGAAACACAATCCAAAACGATGGTAAACACATTATTAAAATCGAAGGAAAAAAATGAGCTGAAAAGGTGGACTACACCCTGGAAAGCTTTAAGCTAACACCAAAGTAGAAAAGAAAATAGCCATAAAATTGGGAAAACTACTGCAATAAGATTCCATACAGTATATAATAAACAAAAGAAAACATGATAATTTTCGATGACAAGGACCACAACCCGACAGATTCTTAGGCATACCCTATCAATACATATATTCTATAATATATGCAATATAAGAGAGAATACTAACTGTATTTGGGAAGCGATGCACTGAAATCACCACGAGCACGTATCTACACCATTTTTTGATCCACGCGCGACGTTATTGTTGGGTCTTCGAACTAGAGATGACCTCAAGCACGATCTTCATAAGAGGGTTTTGATTTAGGGGAGTGGGTTGAGGACTTGGGTTAAGGTTTGGAGGTTAGAGTTTGGGTTGTGATTTGGATTTGAGAAGAAGTGTTTGTGGGTCTTCGTTGGCTTTATCTCCTTGAATTACATATTCTGGTTGTGATTTATTTCTTTTTGTTTTGTTGTAATTTTATAATTTCTTTTGTTTTCAATTTAGTTTAATTCCAAGTAATGTCATTTTCTTTCATTTTTAGTTTTATGTAAGTGTTATGTTATTGGTGTACTATCCTTGTAAGCATTTCCACGATTTTCAATTTTATAATTTAAATGACACGTCAGTTAAAAGAAACTGACTCGTTGGATTGGAAACCCCCAACTTGAATCGTCACGTGCGTCGTGTGTGCCAATTTTCGGTGGCCTGAGTAATTTCCGAACATACAGGACTAAAATTAAAATTAGCTAATTTACAGGATTTTTTCTCAAATGGCAAGTTACGAGACTAATTTTAAATTTTTTTCTTTATTATTTCTTTTTTTTTTCATTTTTTATTTTATCTTTATTTTAATTTACAATGTTTTATATATATATATATATATATATATATATATATATTTATATTCTACTAATTATTTTCTTTATATAATAATTTATAAATTAATAATAACAATTAGTAAATAATCAAAATAAATTTATAATTTATTATAAAAATTTGAATTACTACTTTTGTTTCATTTTTTATTTTATTTTTCTTTTGATTTACTATTTATACTGCTTGGGTTAACAAGTTATACTATGTTGATAAACGAAATATATATTTTGGTAAAACAAGTTACAGTATATCGAATCTGCCACAATGAAAAGGGAAAATAAAAATCAAAGAATTGCAAATTATATGTTCCAATGAAAAAAATATACTTTTGGGTAAGATGAGTAATAATTTATGGCTAAATAAGTTATATTGTATCAGACCTGCCACAGTAAAAAGAAAAAAAAACATAATAAATATGAAAAATTAGAAATATACTATTCAGGTAAACAAACTATGTTTTTTGGTTAAATAAGATATTATGTATCCGATCCGCTACAACAAAAAAAAAAAAAAAAAAAAAAAAAAAAAAAAAAAAATTCTCCCTCCGTCTCAGCCTAATCGGTCTACCTTGGTTGGGTACAGAGAATAAGAAAAAACAGATTTTGTGGAATCTTTGATTTTTTCAAATGTGGAGATTAATGGTGGAGATTTTGAGGGTGGAGATTGTGAGAGAAATTTGTTATTTATGGGCTGGTCAATTAGATTGGGACAAACAAAAAATGAAGGTAGGTCAATTAGGCCGGGAAGGAGGGAGTATACAATATCGAATCTGCCACTATAAGAAGGAAAAAAATAAATATTTAAGAGTTACAATTTATACTATTTTGATAAACAAATTATTCTCTTTAATAACACAAGTTATACTATATCGAATACGTCATTATAAAGTTAAAAAGAAAATACATAATTATATTTTTAAGGTAAACAAATTATATTTTTTGGTTAAACAAGTTCTACTAAACCACCAAAACAAAAGGGAAAACAAAAAATCAAACAAATGTAAATTATACAGTGCAAAAAAAAAATATTCTTTTGGTAAGACAAATAAAATTTTATGGTTAAATAAGTTATATTTATCGAATCCACCACAATAAAAAGAAAAAACATGGAAATATATTATTCAGGTAAACAAACTATACTTTTTTATTAACTAAGTTATACTGTATAGCATCCGCCACAAAAAGAAAAAAAAAACACACAAAAATTATACTAATCGAATCCGCCACTAAAAATAAAAATTTAAGAGCTACAAATTATATTGTTCTATAAAAAAAATTATACTCTTTGGTAACACAAGTTATACTATATCGTATATGCCACTACAAAAAGGGGAAAAAAATAAAAAATAAAAGAATTACAAACATACTATCTTGGTTAAACGGGTAAAATACTATATTGTATTCGCAACAAGAAATAAATATTAAAAATTGAAATAAATAAATATAGTAAATATAATTGAAAAATAAAGAAAATTCAAGAAAATGTATAGTATAATTTGTTTAACGAAAATGTATTATTTGTACCTGAAAATGTAACTTGTAAATCCAAGAAAATAAATAAATAAATCAAAATAAAGAATACAAAATTGAAATAATAAAATTTAAAAAAAAATAACAATTTATTATTTAATTTTTTTTTATAATAAATGATTAATATTACTATATAATAAGTTTATACATAAATACGATCATTAGCAAAATTGTAAAAGAAATCAATTTATTAATTGGTAGAATGTGAGATTTGAATCCCTCACTAAAAGGTTATAGGCATAAAGTTTCAATAACATAAGAACATCAACCTGAATGCCCAACCGATTTGGTCATCAATGTCTTTTAGTACACATTTGCACCATCATTTAATATAAAAATCCGGAGCATTGATAGCCAGATTCAAAACCAAGAAAAATCATCAAGCCAACTCTTATTTTAATTGAAACAAAATCGATTTTTCTTTACATAATATATTGCTTTTAACTTAAAGAAACTAATATTAGGCTTAATTATTAAGAAACAGAAACTCCTCAAATGTGCTGAATGATTTCATCATCTAATATTTTAAAGAGATAATTGTTTTAAATTTAATAAATTTGACAGTTTTCATGTGTAAATGACTAAAAATAATTGTTTTATAACCTCTTTTTCTCTAACCATATAACATAAATTAGTCCATCTTGAAAAATAAATTATTTTGATATCCATATCTCCAACAATGATGTTGGACCTGAAGAAATGGTTTTATTTTGGTCTCTTTTTAGGGCCGCTTGGTTGAGAATTTAGGGGTAGATAATGTAAATGAATGAGGATTCATTCTCATTTATGGTGCTTGGTACATAATAAATAAGTTAATCGTTATTTCCTTTTATTAAAAAATTCTCACTTCATTTCATAGTATAATTGACTCCTTATTCATATCAATTACCATTGTCATTGATAATTTGCAACCAAGCGAGCAACCCTTAGTTTTTTCACTTCACATTGAATATCAATTAAGGTGAGATCCGTGTTCAAAATCTAAAATGATTTTCCCGTTCTTCAAATTTCATCATATATCTTTTCGTCTTATTTTGTTTTTTCATATTTATATTTATTTCTCCCACCTACTAGGCTAGCTACCACCACATGTATTTCTCCTTCATTATTGACCCAAATAACTTATTTCAACACAATAAATAATTGTTTCCTTTTTTAAAAAAATAAAGAATTTATTACTTACATTGTCACTATGTTAGAAAAATCAAGCTTTGATTTATTTGACATTTGGCCCATCGGTGCCCCCATCTAATTTTAAAAAAGTTATTTTTAGAGTAAAGGGGATAATTGGATTGGGATGTCTCCATTCGAATGTGACATGGATCATCCTCAACGTATTTCATTTTACATCGGATGACTCATCCCTCCACATCCACACCCTATTACCTACATCATCTTTTACAATTTCCAACACGTCTTTTACAATTTCCAATACACCTTTTACAATTTTCTATACACATCCTATCCTACCATACCCTTAAACTAAAAATACATTTTTGGATGTCTCATTCGTGAATGTGCCCCATCGAACGTGGTACATGTCACTACATCCCAATCCAATTATCCCCATAGAGATAACCACATTCAATGGGGAAAAAAACCAAAATAATCCCATAACTTTTTACTTTTTCGGATTTAGTCCCATAAGTTATTGCTTTTTCGATTTAGTCCCACATCTCTGGTAATTGCTCAATTTTGGTCCAATTTTGACCAAATGTTGACCAACTGACCGGAAAAGGTCACGTGACCTTCACGTGCCGGCGCGGTTTTGAAAATTTCAGCTAAAATGGTCCCATAACTTTTTACCTTTTCGAATTTAGTCCCATAAGTTATTATTTTTTCGATTTAGTCTCATATCTCTAGTAATTGCTCAATTTTGGTCCAATTTTGACCTAATGTTGACCAGTTGACCGAAAAAGGTCATGTGACCTTCACGTGCCGACGCGATTTTGAAAATTTTCCGCCGACTTTTATGTTTTATCAACTCATTGTTGATGGACTCCAACTCCTTGTTCTTTAACTCCACCTGTTTTTTTTTCTTTAACGAGTAGATCATTCTCTCATTATCTATCTCGGTTACGGAAACAATTTCTTCGAGATTCATGCGGGCGTTATGCAGGACCTCATTTTCAGCGTTCTTCTCGTTAAGCCTTCACAAGAGCCCTCTCATTATGTGTTTGCTTCTATCACATAGAAGTGCATCTATCCACCTAAAACTCGTACAATGACCTTCATTCTGCCAAAATTATATCCAGTATGTTTCAATTAATTCAATTCAACCTTGAATAAACCAATAAAATTGAAGCAAGAACTAAAAACCATATCGGGTATCGTGAGAGCAGCCGTAGAACCTACGCCCAACATTTTCTTCTTTCCAAGAGGTTTTAATGGGGAAATTCAAACCTTAGTCGCACACTGTTAAATATATGGCTTATCAACTCAGGATTAAGTGTAAATTGATTGAAGAGGATTTCATAACAACTAAATTCTGTTTCAGGAAACTAATTCTGTTATTTCTGTTATTCAGCTTCTACAACGGTTTTTATTCAAACCGTGGTCTTTCAACTATTGTTGTTTGCAGAAAGCAATTAGTTTGTTACTTGAGGAGTTGTGATCTGGTTTCTTGATTTAATCTCATCCGTTGTTCTCTAAGGCGGTTTTTTTTCCCATCTCTGATACATATATATTTCTTGTCATTCCATATAGAGGAGGCAACAAGTGTATTAAAGGGAGAACCACGTAACTCTCTTTGTTGATTTTATATTTTCTTCTTTGTTAAACTTTCTTGCATACAAGTGTGTTCTTGAAACAAGTTGATTGCTTGTTTTGATTGTTGCTGTAATCAATTGTGTTGAGCTAAGAGAGCTAGGGCTACGAATTCGCACACACAATACTATTTCGCAAGCTATTCCTAGATTGGGACATGGTTCTTTGTCTTCGTGTGTTCTCCAATTTTGGGGGAGTTGAAGCCGCGACTTTCTAATAGAAAAGATTGGAAGAGAAAAGTTAGAGCTTTTTCTTGTAGAAGGACGCGAACTGAAGAAGAAGAAGAAGAAGAAGAAGAAGAAGAAGAAGAAGGGATGCTAATTCTGATTTAAGGGTTAGATCGATAAAATATTACATTTCCTTATTTTGCATTTGTATTTTTTGGAGTTTAATTCAATTCAGGCAAAAGAAAAATATAAGCTAACAAGATAAATAATTTGTCGATTTGGTCTCCTAATAAAAAAAATTAAAATTCCACCTCGAAAGTCCGGCGACACGTGTCATAAGTCGTCAGAATTCCCAAAATCGCGCCGGCACGTGAAGATCACGTGACCTTTTCCGGTTAGCTGGTCAACATTAGGTCAAAATTGGACAAAAATTGAGCAATTAGTAGAGATATGGGACTAAATCGAAAAAGCAATAACTTATGGGACTAAATTTGAAAAAGTAAAAAGTTATGGGACCATTTTAGCCGGAATTTCCAAAACCGCGCCGGCACGTGAAAGTCACATGACCTTTTCCGGTCAGTTGGTCAATATTGGGTCAAAATTGGACTAAAATTGAGCAATTACTAGAGTTGTGGGACTAAATCGAAAAAGCAATAACTTATGGGACTAAATCCGAAAAAGTAAAAAGTTATGGGACCATTTGTACTTTTTTCCCCATTCAATGAGCCATCCAGCCCCTATTAACTCCCTCCCCCCACCCCCAACCCACACACGCCGGACATTCCTCCCACTCGCTTAACAATCCATCTCCTTTTTTTACCTAGTAGTATTATTCCCGTGCGATGCACGGAAGTATGTTAGTGTATTTTAACAAAATTAAATACTATATAATGTTATTTTTTAAAATGTGAACCTTATACACTCGATAAAATAAATAGTTCAAAAACTTGAATTATCATATAGTAAAATTTTAAATGGCATAAACATCCCTTTCTCATGTGAAATTTATGGATTGAATATATACTTATTATTTATAAAAAAAGTTATTATTAAGAAATAAAATTAAAATAAATATTAAATATGACAATTAAAATACATATTTTAAAATTATTTTTTTAACCTCAAATGTTACTATAAGCAGTCTGTATCCTTCTTAACCTATGCGAATAACCACAAATAATTTCATTAATTACATATGTTAAAATAAATATAAAATATAATAACATGCCAACTTATTAAAATAATAATTATAAGATAATAAAAAATAAATTGAATAATTTATAAGAAAATTATATTTTTCTTTTAAATAATCTTGTATTTGTTATTGTTAAAAATAGTCAATTGATTCATTTTTTATAATTTAATTCCCATTATAAATAGTTTAATCAACAATAAAAAGTCAAAACTTACTTCAACTTAAAGTAGGTGAAAAAATTATTAATTTCATTACTTCTAAAAAAATAGTTGTTGAGAAAGAAACAAAGTGACAAAATGGTGATAGTACAACAACTCCTCTTTAGAGACAACTAGATGAATAATACACGTGAAATGTCCAACTTGCAATTAAAGGGGAAAATAATTTTTTTTATTGCATATTTGGCTCCATTGTATTTAATTAGATAAAAATGCATATTTATATGTATATAAGTATATCTACAAAGATTAATTTACTGAAAAAAACTAAGATAGAAAGATACATACAATAAATTAATTAATTAAAGTATTTATAAAAAAATAGATTTTTTTTATAAAAAATATTTAACTAATTCTTACAGCATAAATTTGACACCAATAAATATGCACAATACGTACTGAAATCTAACCAAATAACCAATCAATATAAAATTATCTTTTATTTTATTAAATATCACACTTATATATATATGGTATGTACATGTATGTTAAATTAAAGATCATGAAAAGATAATTAATTTTATATATAATATGTAAAAATTGATTATGGATACAAAATACTATTTGTATTTAAAATTTGGGGAAAATACTTCTTTAGAAAGAAGGCAAAAAAATCAAAAGTTCGCATTTGTACAAATTACCATAAATAACACAAAATAAAATGGTAGAAAATACAATTTACAATCTTAACTTTCTTATAACTTTTATATATGTGTAGATTTTGCAATATATATGATAAAGTGCAATCCGTTTATCAAAGGAATTCGGAGTAAAACCTGATCAACGACACTGTCAAACGCAAGAAAAGCAAAGAACACAAGATATACGTGGTTCGATCCGGAGATCTAGGTCCACGGGCGGAAGCAATCACCTACCGAGGTGTTTTTCACTATCTTTCTTTCGATCTTACAAGTTGTAGTTTTAGAGTACAAAGTGCGAACCCTCAATCCGTCTACAATTCTACTACTTATGCTATCACAAATAAAACCCTAACTGAATTCCTGTAATTGCGCCCGCCAAATCTGCATGGAAGTTGGGAGGATATCATGGGGATCTCAATATCCAAATGTGCGGTGACTGGGCTCGGTTGTGTTGGGCTCGCGCTGTGTTGGGTTCAGTGGACCCGGCTACTGGGCCATACCTATCAGATGCCCCCCCACCAGTCGGAGCGAGGTAGGAGCTTCGGTTAAAAGTATGGCATGGTATAACGAGCGGTGATGTAGGTCAACTGTATCGAACTGAAGTACCCCCGGGGTGGGGTTGCCAACTGGGAACGAGTGGATGCGAGTGGAGAACTCACCGGGGTCCGAATTGGACCGATCTAAAATACCCCCGGGGTCGTGGGAACGACCGGAGCCGAGCTGAAGTATACCCGGGGTAGAGGAGCCACGAGTATAAAACGGGATCGAGCCGAAATACACACGGGGTTACTCCATAGTGAAGGACTCAACGGGCACCGAACTGTATCGAATCGAAGCACCCCCGGGGTCATGAGGCCTGGTGAGGCCGAGCTAAAATATGCCCGAGGTGAAGGGGTCACCGGAGTGAATCCCAAAACTTCCTGAGAAAGGGTGAGGTTGATGTGATTGGTGACGCCATCATTAGGAGAAGGGATGTGAAGTGACGCGTTTGAGAACTCCAATAAGCGTGTCCCCCACGCGCCTTGGTAACTGTAACGCGCATGACTTCAACGCACGAATCTGAGACACTGAATTTGAAAAGGTCAGATCTGAGTCGTTGATGCATGAGTATATATAAATAAGGCTTGTACAGTAAACTTCATTACTCTCATTTGCGTTCTGCAAGAGACAAAGAGCGGGAGAAAACGAAAGGATCATCTGTGCCAAGTCGTGATCAATTTCGAATCGAAACCAAGTAAGTATGTCTTCCTCTTCGTCTTCGTCTTCAATTAGAGAAGTAGGGACCACCAAAACCCCGTTAGACGTACAACCCTTGCGCTTTATTATTCCGGAATGAAGAGAGATTAGGATGGTATACAGGGCTGATGGTATGGAGTCTGGTACCCGGGCAGTAGGGTTTAGCGACTGCGGGGAGGAGGAGTTTGAGGTTGCCGCGGAGGCGCTGCGGATGTCGCGGGTGCAAATAGAAGCCCTGATTCCAACCTTCTATTTCCCCTTTAATTTAGAGTATATTGTTCCGGAGTCGAGTGACCGAGCTTGTTGTCCTCCGAAGGGTTTCATAAGTGTGTATATAGATCATTTGAGAATAGAAATTAGGTTTCCCCTTTGGGACTCTGTAGTGCGGCTGCTCAGGTATTACGGCATTGCCTTGAGTCAATTATCACCCAATGTCGTGAGGCAAGTTGTTGGGTTTTCAGTAGTATGTAAGAATGCCGGGGTGGAACCGGACGTAGAATTATTTAGATTTTTCTTCCAACTGAAAGCCTTCGGAAAATCGAAGGGGTGGTACTCCTTTAGCCCACGGGCCCGGGGTGGGTTTAAGGTGAAAAACCCGAGTAAGGTGGAGGGTTGGAAAGAGAAATTTGTTTTTGTGAAGGTTGACGTGGCCCTCCGAGGTGGAGGGGGAAGGAAGTAGTAGATAACGCCCCAGTGGTGGAGCCGGAGATTGTGAACCACTTCCGTTCCGTGGGTATGTTCAAGACCCTCTGCACCGAGGAGGAGTTGGAGGAGGCAGGGTTAAGTCCCTACTACTCAGGAGTAGCAAAGGAGAATCCCACCCGGAGGCAGGAGTCGGCGGCCGGGGCAGCTGAGGAGGGTAGGAACTCTTAATATTGTGTAATCGTTAGTAACTGGCATAAGTTTAACCATTGATCTTCTCTTGCAGTGGGACGCTTTGGAAAGGAGACTTCGGGGAGCCCTGCAGTGCCCGTGGCGTCGAAGAAGAAGGGGACTGTGCCGAAGTGAGTCCTAGAGTGAGGGTGTCACCGAGTCCAAGGCCGTCACAAGGGACGGAGGAAGATGTTGTGGTCGCGGGGTCTGACACCGAGGTCGAAGAGGAGGCCGGAGCCTTCTTCGACTCCGCCGAGAATAGCCAAAAGACTGCGCACGAAGCCGACCCCCGGGGTACAGTAATGATAACCATTGCCTTAGGAAATATTGCTGCTGAAGCTCTGCTTCTGATGTGTTGTTTTTGTGTTTGTTGGCAGGGGCAAGTAAGTGTGCTGGGCCTGGAGGGGCCCGACGCCGAGGAGCTACTACGGCTAACTCAGGGTATCATGGACCTCGGCCGGCGGAGTGAGAGGGAGGCTAAGGAGGAGTTGGCCGAGGCGGTGAGGGAGTTGCAATCTCGCAATGACAGGTTAACTCATGACCTGTCTGAGGCTCGCAAAAGAGCTGCCTTGGTGGAGAAGGAGGTGGCGCGACTGCGCGAGGTGGAAGCGGAGGCCGGGGTGCTCCGCGGCGAGGCGGCGGAACTGCGTGCGAAGCTGAAGGCCAAGGAGGCGGCAGTGGTTGAGAGCCAGGAGGCCATGTTGAAGACGTTTGCAGAAAAACTGTTGCAGACCAGCACATTCCTTGACTACCAGATGGGCTTTGTCGCGGTCGGCGACACGGCCACACGCTCTGTGCTGCTGGAAAAGGTGAAGGAGATCTATCCGAATGTGGACGTTTATCGTCCAGAGTTCGAATATGATTACAATTATGTTGGCACCGTGGAGGAGGCGTATTATAATGCTCTGGCTCGGGTCCCAGAGTGGCCCTTGGTGAAGGCACTGGCGGAGAAGAAGACGATTCTGAGTGCCGAGGAGATCGCTGCATGCAACGTGGATCAGGACAAAGAGTTCCTGTCCTTTCGGCAGGGAGAGTTCACCTCGGAGCCACGAACAAAGGATCCACCCCCGCGCATGGAAAGCACAGCAGAGACTATAGAGGGTGACACGGGGGTGAACCAGGCCTTGCCAGAGGAAGAGCACGAGGCCGAGGACAAGGAGGAGGTGGAGGTACCGGAGGCAACCGAAGGGGTTGATCGGGGGGAGGTCAGTTCCCCGCAATTTTGATAAACTGTAAATATAGTAAATGGTAGGGAAAATCTGTATTCTTGTTGTAATAACCGTAGACGATGTGTACACTCATTTTTTTGGATATTAAGTCGGTTGTTGCCAATATTGTTGAGTTACTGCCTTGTCGTTGGTGTGATTATATCATATTGGTATGATTTTGTGCTGCAAACAGGAGAATACCGAGGAGCTACATAATGTAATAAAGAAGCTCATGCAGTCCTTGGACTGGTTCCGCGGGGAAAAATACAATCTGCAAAAACAGGTTGTTTCTCGGTTGGAAAGGAGAGTAGCCGTGGCGAAGAGAAGGGCAAAGGAAGCCAAAGAGGCAAGAGCCAAGGTTGTGGAAGGGGCGAGAGATCAGCAGTTGAAATATTTGTCAACGATCGCCGAGCTAGATCGAGTCATCATCTATCAAAAAGAGTATGAACGAATACTGACGGAGTACGGCCGGCTAACTTTTGAGGAGGTCGAAGAGCGGACAACCGAGATCCAAGGGGAAATTACCGCGCTGATGGCGGCCGGTCACACAGGCTCCTCCGAGCTTGTTAGAAAGCGAGAAGTACTGGAAATACTCCTTAACATGTACGAGAGCTTAAGAGGCCGTGGTAGGTGGCGTCGTACTGCGGAGGAGTACATCGCGAGCTCCAGCCGGGGGCAAGACCCCTTGAAGGCTCCGCGGAGAAGTAAAAAGGGGGCAGTGGAAAAAGCAAAAGGGATCATAATCCAAGAGCCGGCCCCGGTGGCTGTTGCTGAGGAGGTTGAAAAATTAGCTGAGGAGATCGAAGTGATGGACCCCGCGGAATGGGATCTCGTGGAATGTGCGAACACTTCGAGGCCAGCACCACAACCAAGTCCTCGTCGCCGAGGAGATCGGGGAAGAGACAACATTCCTAGACCAGTCCCGAGAGTAAGTCCTCGTCGGAGAGGAGGTAGAAGCGGTGGAAAGACCAGAGTCCAAAGCCGAGGAACTTCGAGATCCCGGAGGACGCGAAGGAGCTCCCGAGACGGATCTCACCGCCGGAGCGCGGAGTATTGGCTCGGAGGCCGGAGATAATATTCTGTTGCAATCAGTGCATGTTCATTTGTAAAGAACACTTTAAGACTTATGATAATATTTTGATGTGTATCATAAATGTGCGTGGTAATAATAGCTATTTGGTTAACCATGAGGCAAGTACTTAAAATTATTTTGAGATGTCGTTATGAAAATAATGTGTTAATTAGTACTCGGGAGTACGACGCGGAAATAAGCCCTTGTTAGGAAACAAGGCACATAATCTCCCCGGATGGATCAGGCGGGAGTGAATGACCTCTCCGGATAAATCAGGCGAGAGGGAATATATGTCCGGGGACGAAATGTTGATCTCTCCGGACGGATCAGGCGAGAGACCAGAGTGTCCGGAGACAAACAATAATAAGTCTAGGCCGGGGCGTCCCCGCGGCGTAGAAGAAAGTACAGTAATGTATGTAAAGTTAAAACTTTATTCATAAAAAAAAAAAAAAAAAAAAAAAAAAAAAAAAAAAAGAAGATAAGATGAAATATCAGACAAAGAACATAAAGGAAGAAAAGGTACTTGACTATCGGAAATCATAGATAAAAACGCCGCAGATTGCTAATGCGCCAGGTTCGGGGTATTGGTGTGCTGTCTAGATGCTCTAAGTAATAGCTCCCGGAGGCATGTGCGGCGACGACGCGATAAGGCCCTTCCCAAACGGCATGCAATTTGCCCTCGGGGGCAGCTTTGCTGGCAGAATTTAACCGGAGTACTAGGTCTCCGATTTGAAACTGAGTACCCCTAACCCGGAGGTTGTAATACTGAGTTGCTTGTTGCTTACATTTAGCTTGTTGAATGAAGGATTGGTCACGGCGGTGCTCGAGTTCATCCAAGTTAGTACGGAGTGCTTCCTCGTTAGTCTCGGGGTCGAGGTTAACGAGCCGGGGACTGGGTACTCCCACCTCGGTGGGGATGACAACCTCGGAGCCATAGGTGAGGCTGTATGGGGTTTTCCCGGTTGACGAATGTGGCGTAGTGCGATAGGCCCAGAGAACTTGCGTAAAGTTCTCGGCCCAGAGGCCTTTAGCTTGATCTAAGCGCTTCTTTAAACCGTTGAGCAGAGTGCGGTTAGTAACTTCGACCTGACCATTAGCTTGAGGATGAGCAACCGAGGTGAAAATTTGTTTGATGTGCAACTCCTCGCACCAGGACCGGAAGGGATCAGTAGCGAACTGTTTGCCATTATCGGAGATAATGGCGCTTGGGATGCGGAAGCGGCATATTATGTTACGCCAAACAAACTTCAGAATATTGTGCCCGGTTATAGCAGTGAGGGGCTCGGCTTCGACCCATTTGGTAAAGTAGTCCACTGCAACCACAAGAAATTCTAAGCCTCCCGGAGCAACTAGGAACGGGCCTACAATGTCAATTCCCCACTGGATAAATGACCAGGCACTTTGTATGCCAGCGAGCTCGGTTTGTGGTAGATGCTTCACTCTGGCGTGTCGCTTTCACTTGTCACACTTTGATACCAGACCATGGACATCATTAAACAATGTGGGCCAGTAGTATCCCTACCGGAGGATTTTCTTGGCCAACGTGCACGATCCAATATGACTTGCATAGGCCCCCTCGTGAAATTCACGGAGAACATAGTCAGCCTGGACTGGGTCAAGGCAGCGAAGACTCAGCTGTAAGTATGACTGACGGTACAAGATTCCATCGTGAAGTGTATACTTCGGTGCTTTAAGAATTATCTGCCGATCGAGTAATTTATCATCTGGCAGTGTACCATCCTGAAGGTAATGGACGATAGAAGTCATCCAATTGGGACTGGCATCAGTCAAGGCAGAGACCGCCGCCACACTAATTAAAGGGTGAGTGGCGTCTTCGACAATTATGTCCGGGGACATGTTGGACGGGACCGCGGAGGCCATTTTGCTCAGAATATCAGCTTTAACGTTTTCTTCGTGGGGTATCTGCCAGACATCAATCGAAGCAAAAGTCGACAAAAGCTTATCTGTCAAAGCGAGGTACCTTTTCAACGTATCATCCTTGGTTGCATAGGTGCCTTTGATTTGGCTAGAAACAACCTCGGAGTCCGTGGAAAGCTGGATATGCGAAGCTGCAAAGGTTTGAGCGAGCCGGAGCCCAGCAAGGACTGCCTCATATTCCGCTTCGTTGTTGGTCACCTTAAACTTAAATCGCAAGATATACTTGATCTCGACGTCGTCGGGGCCAATGAGGAGAACCCCGGCACCACTACCTCGGGTCGCAGAGGCGCCGTCCACGTATACCCGCCACGTGCTGGCTTCAACCTCGGGGCCAGGGTGGTAAGGAATGGTAGCATATGCGGTTGCCCCCGGGTCAGTGAATGGTGCTTCGACCAAAAAATCCGCTAGGGCTTGGCCTTTGATGGCCCGGCGAGGTAGAAATTGAATGTCATATTCCCCGAGTTTGATGGCCCACTTAGCCAGACGTCCTGACACATCGAGCTTAACGAGGATTTGACGAATAGGGTGATTAGTAAGAACCCTAATGTCACGTCCTTGAAAATAGGGTCGCAGGCGGCGGGCTGTCATAATGAGGGCCAATACTGTTTTTTCGACGACAGAATACCGGGTCTCTGCCCCTTGAAGTGCTCGGTTGACAAAATACATGGGTTGTTGACTCCCGTGATCCTCGCGGACCAGGGCCGCACTGATGGCTTCTTCGGCATATGCCAGATACACATAAAGAGGCTCTCCGGGGACAGGCGCAGACATGGTTGGCAGTTGCTTGATGTGATGCTTTAAAGCTTCAAAGGCCTCGGTGCACTGCGGAGTCCACTCGAATCTCTTTGCCTGACGTAAAATTTTGAAGAAAGGAAGCTGACGCTCCGCGGCTTTAGACAAAAAACGATTTAAGGCTGCAAGGCCGCCGGTGAGACGTTGAACATCCTTCACCATCTTCGGCCGCTGAAGATCCAATACATCTCTAATCTTGGCTGGATTAGCCTGGAGACCGTGCTGTGAAACCACATATCCCAAAAAAATTCCTGAGCCAACGCCGAAGGTATATTTTGCCAGATTGAGGCGAAGATCGCCGCAACGTGCTTAACGTCTCGGCAATGTCTTGTACACATGTAGAGGGGAAGGAGCTTTTAATAACAAGATCGTCAACATATACCTCGACATTTCGGACGATTTGGTCTCGGAAGACATGGTCCATAAGGCGTTGGTAAGTAGCTCCAGCGTTCTTAAGTCCGAAGGGCATTTTCTTGAAGGCAAAACACCCAAAATCAGTAATAAATGCCGTTTTGAGGGCATCGCGGCGATCCATGTGAATTTGATGATACCCTTTGTATAAATCTAGAAAGCAAAGTGCTTTATGCCCAGCAATGGCCTCCGTTTTTTGGTCGATGGGGGGCAGAGGATAACAATCATTTGGGCAGTGCTTATTGAGGTCAGAGAAATCAATGCACATTCTCCATGCCCCACTGGACTTCGTCACCATCACGGGATTAGAAAGCCAGGACGGATAGTGTACTTCGAACAGGATGTCTGCATCCAGGAGCTGTTGAACCTCAGTTCGGATGGCCGCGTTCCTTTCTGGAGCAAACTGCCGCTGCTTTTGTTATATGGGCTTCACGCCGGGGTCAATATTCAACTTATGAGTAATAAGGTCTGGAGAGACCCCCGGCATATCTAGAGGAGACCACGCAAAAACTTCAGAATATTCTCGTAAGGTCTGGATGATAGCCTTGTGCAACAATGGTGTGTCCACGGCGCCGACTGTAACCGTCTGGTCCGGTTTAGCCGGGTGGAGCGGCACCTTAACAGTATCGTCCCCGAGTGATTCAGACGAACCCAAGTTCAGAACCGAGGTGGCTATTTGAAACTGTGGCTTGGGAGGAGACTTCGTTGTTTTCTTAAGTGCTATATACATGCACTCTTTAGAGATTCTTTGATTCCCACGGATGGCCACCTCGCCGTGGGGTGTAGGAAACTTTAGTGCGAGGTGATATGTGGAACAATGGCCTTCGCCGGGGTGAGCCAATCTCGGCCCAAGATCATATTGTATGGAGATGGAGAGTTAACCACATAAAAATCGACGAAGATGGTTTTTATTGCTGGATAAGTACCAAGCGAAGCGGGAAGGTTGATGATTCCTTTAGGTTGGACCTCACCCTGAGTGAAGGTCTGTAACGGCCCAAGGGCCGGTCGGAGTTGTTCGCGAGGTATGCCCATTTTTTGGAAACAATCAGCGAATATGACGTTGAGTGCGGCTCCATTGTCAATGAAAACTCGTTTTATTATAACATTGGCTACGGCCATATCGATTACGATGGCATCAGTATGTGGGGTGAGCTCGGGGACAGGATCTTCATCAGTGAAACTTACAGTTTCAGATTTGTGGAGGCGTTTGTGGCGTGGCTCCTCGGGAGGAGGTCTGCGCGCTTCGGCCTTCAGGGGACTTCGGGAAGTCCCGGTTGGAATGGCCCCATAGATCACATTTATAACGTGATTGGGCGGATTATCTCCAGGTCCTCCATGAGGTGGCGGAGGCGGTAGCAACTGGGGCTGTTGATGACTTCCCTGGTCTTGCCGAGCATAGTTGTTGTACCCCGACCTGTTATTCTTCCACTGAGGTCTGTTTTGTCTTAGACCTCGGTCATTGTAACCTCCGCGGCCTTGTTGTGAGCCTCCATTTTGGTTCGACCGAGACCGGTCTTTGGTCCGAGCTACAAATTGCCGCAGGAAACCCTTCTTCAAACAATCCTCAATTTCTTTTCCAAGTTCGCGACACTCTTCGGTGTCATATCCATGATCGTGGTGGTAAGCACACCACTTATCACGGTTACATTTCTCTGCCGGAGCAGTCATCCGTGGGTACGGTCGCAGATCATTCTTGTGAACAGAAAGTATTTCTGTCCTTGATTTTGTAAGCGGAGTGAGCTGAGGGATATCTCCGCGGAATTCCAAACGTCCTCTGCTTAGGCGGGTGAAGGCACTAGGCCGGGTACTGGTCCCGGCTTATGTTTTATCTGATTTCCGTTTGGTGGCATATTTCTCGTGCTTGCAGCGGGTTTGCTCCTCAGCCTTGGCGAATCTGCATACAATCCTGAAAAGAGCCCGGGTCATGGTAGGAGGATTTCGGACAAGCTCGGTGTAGAGCGGCCCGGGCCGGAGATCATTCATAAAGGCATTGATGATAACATCATCAGATCGGCTGCCAACTTTGAGGCTTTCGGCGATAAAGCGATTGAGAAATTGGGTAACAGTCTCCCCATCTCGCTGTTCCAGATTCATGAGATCGGCCAAAGTGGCCATGGGTTTTGCTCTTGTATGGAAACGTGCCCAAAACTGCTCGGCGAGATCCCGAAAAGAGGTAACACTACCTCGGGGTAAAGAATCGAACCAAAGTCTGGCTTCATCTTGAAGATACTCAGGAAACACTTTGCACAAGTGGTGAGGTGTACAGTTGCGGTTGAACATAACGTACTTAAAGGCGTTTAGAAAATTACTTGGATCGCCGGTGCCATTGTAGACGGACACAGGGGGAAGCTTTAACTCCTCGGGGAGTGAAGTAGCAAGAATCTCCTCAGAGAACGGGGTGATGATCTCCCCGTCGGCATCAAGGCCCAACACCTTGTCAAGCTCTGTGGCAAACTGGGCTTGTTCTTGTTCCAGAGGATCAAGTACACGGGATTTGTCCAAGCGAGCACGCTTTGGTGCATCTACAGGTCTGCGACGATCCACGTCTTCGTGGGCATAACGGGGCCTCGAACCGTTAGAACTGCAGTTTTCCGCTGGAGATGCTGATCGCTGTCGACGGCGATCATGCCTTGCTCGGTGAGGTGGATCTTCATCCAGTTCGCGAGATAGATCACGGGGCGGATTTCTCGCGCCCTGGTCGACGCCATTGTTGGCGCGCTCATCGGAGTTGGCACGCCGATTATTCCATTCTTGGAATAGAGCGGCATGCTCCCGAAGAAAGGCTTGCTGCACTTGAAGCAATTCTGGGGCAGGTTGGGGGTTAACTTGCGTCGGATCATTGACGGGGGCAAGATTCTACATGTTAACATGCTTCGCAGGCGGATCTTGATTCTGTTGAGTGAGGCAATGGGGGCTTTTGATCCACAGGGGGATTACGATGAGACTGAGTAGGGTTAACGGATCGGCGGGTGTTCACCATGGCTAACACGACAACGTTGAAGTATACTAGGGTTTTATTTTCAAGTCGTTTCCCACAGACGGCGCCAATTGATAAAGTGCAATCCTTTTATCAAAGGAATTCGGAGTAAAACCTGATCAACGACACTATCAAACGCAAGAAAAGCAAAGAACACAAGATATACGTGGTTCGATCCGGAGATCTACGTCCACGGGCGGAGGCAATCACCTACCGAGGTGTTTTTCACTATCTTTCTTTCAATCTTACAAGTTGTAGTTTTAGAGTACAAAGTGCGAACCCTCAATCCGTCTACAGTTCTACTACTTATGCTATCACAAATAAAATCCTAACTGAATCCCTATAATTGCGCCCACCAAATCTGCATGGAAGTTGGGAGGAGATCATGGGGATCTCAATATCCAAATGTGCGGTGACTGGGCTCGGCTGTGTTGGGCTCGCGCTGTGTTGGGCTCAGTGGACCCGGCTACTGGGCCACACCTATCAATATCTACATAAACTTTCAAGTTCTAACTATAAATATTTACACTTCCCCTTCTAAAATTAGATTCTCAATTGCACCTTATAATACTTTACTTGATGATATCAGATATACCCAAAATATTTCTAAATAAATCCTAACATTAACAAAATAGAATTCAAAAGTTATTCATAATTCGAATAACAATGTAAAGTGTGTGAATTCTAAAAAATACTTAAATATGTTTATATTTTATTTGGTATTGTAATTTACTCAAATAAATTTTATATGTATAATGCAAATATTATATCTATCTAAATATAAAATTAATTAATGAAAAAACTATTGCTTAGGTGGCAAAAAGTTAAACAAAAAACAGTTGAATTTAGTTAATGCGACAAAGTATTTTATAGATGAAAAAGTGTAAAAAAAATATAGTTGAGGTTAGTGACGTAAAAAAAAAGAAAAAAAAAAGAAAAAACTAAGAAAAGATTGAAAGATGTAACAAATGTCATAATTTAGGTTGTAAAGTGTAACTTACTTAACAAAATAATTTTAATGTACAAAATACATATTACGAAAATATGAATTAGTAATAAAAGAAAAGAATAACCTGAATAATAATTATGATATATAAATATGCATTTGCTCTAAGCTCCCATATTCCGTGAAACAAACATTGTTATTATAAAAAAATATACTCATTCTGTTCCTTTTTGTTAGATCTTTTAGCTTCTTAATGATTTTTCGAACTAATTGATTTTTTAGCTTCTTTTTTTTTAATAATTTCTCTCAATTTTGCCCTCTCTCAATTCTGAAATATTTATTACTTTTCAACCTAGATTTGAGATAGATGTGAGAGAGAAAGGAGATAGGGGGGATATATTCGGAAAAGAAAATTGAATTCTTAATTATTCCACTTTTTTTTCTTTCTAAAAAGCAATTAAAAAGAAACGGAGAGAGTATATTAGTAGATGTAAGTAACTATTTAATAAATTGTTTGTAAAATATTAATTTTTTACCTTTAACTTAATAAAATAAGAGTTTCATTATTTAAACAATGATTTTTTATCCTAGGCGTAATTTAGGTAAAGAAAATATATTAGAAATTCATGTTATATAAAATAAATAAATTTCTTTTAGTTTAAATGAACTTAACTAACCGGAATCTAACCAAAATAATTAACCAATAAATAATTTATTTTTAAATCTAATATATGTGATATGGATGTCAAATTGAATATCGTGAAAAGATGAATAATCTGATATATTATGTATAAAAAATGGATTAAAAATAAAAAGATTATTTGCATTTTACAAAATAAAAAATAAAAAAAAAAGTTATTACTTACCAAAATTGACAAAATCTTACTAAATTAATGTTAAAACATTTAGGCAGGAAAAGTAAAATGGCCTAAAAGCTCTCCATTCTACTTTTATATATATATAGATATCAAATTAACTTTGACAATTTTAGCAAATTTAATAGAATATTGCACTGTTCATAAGACTATTAATAAAGTGTAGTAAATTTTTGCGATGTTTAGATAGTACGCAAAGTCGCCATGCAGTAGGTGACATTGCATAAGTCGCCTCTACCATGGGCAACATGCTCGGAATTAATTATTATTTTATTTTATTTTATTAAAGCCGTCCATGCCAGGGACGACATTGCCAAAAAATAAATAAATAAATAAAAATTATATAATTAGGCAGGGGCGACTTTAAATTGTTTTCTTTTTTTTTTTTTTTTTTTTTTTTTGGTAAATGATGTAGATAGTAGAGGCGACAATGGGGTGGAAAATACTCCCTCCATCCCGGCCTAACTTGTCTACCTTGGTCGGGCACAGAGGTTAAGAAAAAATAAATTTTGTGAATTTTTTTACTTTTTTAAAGGTGGAGATCGAGGATGGAGATTTTGAGGGTAAAGATTGTGAGAGAAATTTGTCATTTATGGACTGGCAAGTTAAGTTGGGACAAATTGAAAAGGAAAGTAGGCAAGTAGAGCGGGACAGATGTAGTAATTTATAAACCGCATTCCACCATTTTTAATAAATGATTTTCAAATTAAAAATACAATATTTCACTTAATCATAAATACTTAAAAAATAGGTAGCCAATACTAAAATAAAACATCTAGCTTGCAAGAGAAACCCTAATACTCATGGCCTATTTAACAACGAGTCTTTTTTCTATTTCGTTTAGCCCTAACTCTTCGTTCATCTCTATTGGCATCATATTCTCTGTCTTGTGCATATTGTGTTTAACCATCATCTGATTTGTTGATATTCAAATTAAATATTGGCCGACTAGATGAAGATGATGTTTGACTTGAATATGGAATAGGAGACGTATTAAAATGTCCTCGATGACCTGTAAAATTTGGCTGATGAGGAAAAATTGGTATATTTGTTGTATAGTGCCCGAACTCAAAGAGTGAAATGAATGACTAATCAAAGTACATTGAACCATGATAAGGAGTGACAAGATCTTGTTCTTGTACCATTGGAGGCACATAGTATCCTGGTTGCATATCCACACCAGGATGCTCATGAACGGAAGATAATGATGACCCTGGTAGATCGCTTGTCACAAACCTGAATGGACGGGTGTTACGCAAAGTGGTCGCATCAGTTCTTTGTCTAAAATTAGTACGTGTAGACGTACTATGCCTCCTTTCCTGTTGGTATATACTATATGGCATGGGTGGTGTATCAACTTGGTGTTGTGCGTGCGGGTGCGGCTGATGGTAGAATGGATGATGATCATGAAAATGAAGCCTCACTTCCTGATATAACTCATCAAAAGATCTTCTCGTCGGCGCCCTCATATACTCTCTCTCCCTAACTGCTAGTTGATGCATGCTCTAAACTATCTTTTCCTAAAATGATAGGTTAATAAACATTTGTGAATATAAAATGTAAACATTTTGTATTTATATATAAATACTCATATTGAAATTGTTGACTAGGGGTGGGGAAAAATAGCGAAATGCCGAAATATCGCACATACCGTATCGAAAAATTACCGATAATACCGAAATTTTTGGTATGCCAAATTTTCGGTACGGTATGATACCGATACAAAATTCGGTATACCGAATTTTCGGTACGGTATTGGTATTTACCGATATCATACCGAATTTTCGGTATGCCGAATTTCGGTATACCAAAATTTTTGGTACGGTAACAGTATGAATTTTCGACATACCGAAAATTTCGATACGGTAACAATATGGGCGATTCGATACGGTATACCGTACCGAACCACCCCTATTGTTAACCCACCAATTTTTTTATAGATGCATTAGGGTGTCGGTTGAGATCCCTCTTGCACACCTAATCCAGGAGTTATCAATCAACGTGTAATCTCTTGATATCACCTCATGTACCCAATGTCCACTTCATCACATTGTCCTCCGATGTGAGGGGCGGTAACAATGTGTTGATTTCTGGAATTTCAGTGCTGCACCAAATGAGCGTGTGTTTCAGCCTAGTTTTGATTGTATCATTCTCGTCGATCTGTCTTATTTTATCCATATTATTATACAATGAATTAGTTGTCGGAGCTAAAAAATAGTCTATCCGCACAGTAATCTGTATCAATAGAAGCTGTAAATCTATATATATATAAAAGTAAAATGGAGGGCATTTATGTCATTGTAATTTTCCCGCCTAAAATTTTTATAATAATTTGGTAAGTTTATGTTAATTTTGGTAAGTTCATAATCCTCTTTCAATTTTTTAAAATGCAAATAATTTTTTTACTTCCAATTCATTTTTTATATATAATATATCAAATTATTCGTCTTTTCACAGTGTCCAGTTTGACATACATATCACATATATTATAATGATATATTTGATTTGAATTTTCTTTTTTCTTTCTTTTGGTTATTATTGGGGTTATATTTGAGTGTTTTATTGTGAATTGGACTATACTGTTGGGTCTAAGCTGCAACTAAAAAGTGGTAAAATTATCCTCTGATAAAGAATATTAGTTAAGATTTTTTTAAAGTACAACGAATTAATTTATTTTATTTGACATTAATTTTTTATTTTTTTACTTATTTTATACCCAAAAATAAAATAATTGTTTAAATAGTGAAACTTCTATTTTATTAAATTAAAGGCAAAAATTAATGTTTAATTTTTACAAATAATTTGTTAAATCATTACATTTGTTAATATATATATATATAGATATATATATTAATAAGAAGTATGAAAGCTTTATGCATATGTATGTTTACATATCATTTATGTGAGGAAGTGTTCAATCTCATCAAGTGAGCTATATTTTGAAATAGGATGTGTCTAGAATGTGGAACCGGGATCATGAAGTAAAGAACCGGGTGGATAGACCGGGTTTTAGCGTGTAGAAGTGAGTCTGTGCAGAATAAACCGGGTTCAGGGTTGTTGGAGGATAACCGTCAGTTGTGACGAGTTTGTTACAGTTTGTGACGGAATAAACCGTCACATTTGTCCGGTAGCAGCAGTCGTCTTCAATCAGTTAGAACTTTTCCATCAGTTACATTCGAGCTACAGGACCTATATCATTAAAAAGCTCTCTTCAAGGAGAACAACGCTACGTCAAGCAATTTCCAGTTTTCATAGATTACAGAGAGAATTTAAGAGTGATAGTTTTCTGCCCTAATTTGTTCCAGAATTGGGCATATTCATTTCTGAGTGTAATTTCTGTAATTGATTGGATATCTTAGTGGATTGAGGTGTGCCTTGCCTCCGTGGATGTAGTTCATCTTGAACGAACCACGTAAAATCGATTGTGTGATTCATTTATTTTCAGTTCTGCGCGAAGCTCACTTCGGCCACAACTCTGGCCGAACAGTTGTGTATTTTTCAGAAGTTTTATTTTCGAACTCGTTCCAGTTTCTTAGTGTTGTGTGATTAGGAGTTGGTTTGTCTAACAAGGGGCGCCGTCTGTGGGAAACAACTCGCACAGCTTGAATAAGAGGAGGAATGGCTGGTATGAAGATGGATTTTGAGAAGTTCACTGGAAGGAATGACTTCACATTGTGGAAGATCAAGATGAACGCAGTCCTGGTTCACAATGGTCTTGATCTTGCACTAATACCTCTGGAATCATGGGAAGAAACTGAGAAACCTAAGTTTGCATCAGTGGATAAGAAGGCCCTAAGTCTTATCTTCTTGTGTTTAGGTGATAAACCGTTGAGGGAGGTTTCAAGATGCAAGAGTTCCTTAGAAGCATGGAGGAGACTGGAAGAACTGTATCAATCAAAGTCAGTATCCAACAAACTGTTCCTGAAGCAGAAGATGTTGGCCTTCAAGATCACAGAAGACAAGGTAATTTCTGATCAACTTGATGAGTTCATTAAGATGATTGAAGAATTGGAAGATCTGGATGTGAAACTGGAGGAGGATGACAAGGCATTGATGGTGTTAAATATTCTTCCAAAATCCATGGAAAGCTTTAAGGATGCTTTGATGTATGGGAGAGATGAGCAGCTGTCCTATGATGGAATAGTGAAGGCTCTGAGATCAAAATGCTTCCAGACTCAAGGAGATAAAGGCATGGTGCAATCTGGAGAAGGTTTGAATGTCAAATTCAAGAAACCGTGGCAAGGCAAGAAGGGTCAGAATGCTAAGGATCCAAAGTCAGGGGATTCAAATCCTAAGAAGGGGAGTGACTGGGTTGAAAAGAAGAAATGCTTCAAGTGTAAACAGCCAGGTCACCTGAAGAAGGATTGTCCTAAGAAGAATAAGAAAGCTGGAAATCAAGGGGCAGAAGCTGCTGCCATTGATCATCAACAAGACCCTCCAGAAGTATTAAATGTTACTGATTCAAGAATGGTGAAGGAATGGGTCCTGGACACAGGGTGTTCTTTTCATATGTGTCCTCATCAGTCATGGTTTAATGAACTAAAGAAAGAAGATGGTGGAAATGTTCTCCTGGGAAATGACCAATCATGCAAGGTCAAAGGGGTTGGATCAGTGAGCATAAGAATGTTTGATGGGGTGATCAGAATCATCTCAAATGTTAGGTATGTTCCTGGCCTTAAAAGGAATCTTCTATCTCTTGGCTCATTGGTAACCAGTGGATGTCAGTTTAGCTCAGTAGAGGGATTCTCGCATATCACAAAACATGGAAAAATGGTGATAAAAGGAAGACAGCATAATGGACTATTTATCCTGATTGGTTCACCTATTGTTGGAAGTGTAGATGTGGTCTTGAACAATTCTGAGATTGCTAAATGGCATAAGAGACTTGGACACATAGGAGAAAAAGGACTGAAGGAATTGGCAAGGAGTGGAGTAATTGGAAATCTGGGAAATCAAGAACTGGAGTTTTGTGATCAGTGTGCTCTGGGCAAATCCAAGAAGTTGCCCTATGGAAAGGGAGTTCATACAACTCAAGAACCATTAGATTATGTTCACTCTGACATATGGGGCCCTGCAAGAACAGAATCCTATGGTGGTGCCAGATATTTCATGTCCTTGATTGATGATTACAGCAGAAAAGTATGGATCATGTTGCTGAAGAACAAGAGTGATGCCTTTCATAAGTTCAAAACATGGTTGATCCAACTGGAAAATGTCAAAGGGAAGAAGCTGAAGCATCTGAGGACTGATAATGGACTGGAGTACCTCTCTACAGAGTTTACAAACTTCTGTGAAGAAAGAGGAATCAAGAGACACAGGACAGTGCCAATGAATCCTCAACAGAATGGAGTTGCAGAAAGGTTTAACAGGACTCTCCTTGAAAGAGTGAGGTGTATGTTGTTGGATGTTGGGTTGCCAAAGGTGTTTTGGGGAGAAACCATTGCTACAGCATGCTATCTTATTAACAGATCACCCTCATCAGTGATTGGGTTCAAAACACCTGAAGAGGTGTGGAGTGGACAGAAACCAAGTTATGAAGGATTAAGGGTGTTTGTGTGTCTTGCTTATGCCCACATCAAGCAAGACAAATTAGATGCAAGGGCTCTCAGATGTGTGTTTCTTGGATATCCGGATGGGATTAAGGGTAACAGATTGTGGTGCCTAGAACAAGGAAATCAGAAGATAATCACAAGTAGAGATGTGAAGTTTAATGAGAATGTGATGGCTTATACTTCTACAGGCTCTAAAGAAGAATTTGATGCTGCTAAAGAGACAGAGGAGATATCAATTCAGGTGGAGAAACCTGCAGAAGATAATCACACACCTCAACCACAAGCAGATGAACAAGACAGTGATTCATCATCTGAAGAAGAAGCACAAACTGGACCTGCACAAAATATCAGGGAATACAGCATTGGAAGGGATAGGCCTAGAAGAAAAATCAACAGACCTGATTTCTATGGCCAAGCAGGGAGTGTATACTACGCCTTAAGTGTTGCTGAAGACCTGGAATCACAAGAGCCTAGCAGCTTTCAAGAAGCACTAGACTGTGAAGAAGGTGAACACTGGATACAGGCTATGACTGAAGAAATGGAGTCTCTGGAAAAGAAAAAGACCTGGATATTGGTGGAGAAACCAAAAGGTCAGAAACTTGTAAGCTCCAAGTGGATATACAAGAAGAAACTAGAAACTGCAGGGTCCAAACAGGTGAGGTTTAAAGCAAGGTTGGTAGCCAGGGGCTTTACACAAAGGGAAGGAATTGATTACAATGAGGTCTTCTCACCTGTAGTAAAGCACTGCTCAATCAGGTTGCTTCTATCAAAAGTCACACAGGAGGATATGGAACTACAGCAACTGGATGTAAAGACAGCTTTCTTACATGGAGAACTCAATGAGGAAATATATATGAAACAGCCAGAAGGTTTTGTTATTCCTGGGAAAGAAGACAAAGTATGTTTACTGAAGAAGTCATTATATGGACTTAAACAAAGTCCTAGACAGTGGAACAAGAGGTTCAATGACTTCATGATCAGTGCTGGCTTTGTAAGAAGCCTTTATGACAGTTGTGTTTACTTCAACAAAGTTTCAAAGCAAGATAAAGTTTTTCTTCTATTATATGTGGATGACATGCTAATTGCCAGCAGAAACAAGGAGAGGATACAATGGTTGAAGGATAGACTTAATGCTGAGTTTGACATGAAGGACCTGGGAGAAGCTAAGAAGATATTGGGAATGAACATTCTAAGAAACAGAGAAACTGGAGTACTTTGGTTATCTCAGAGACAATACCTACAGAAAGTATTGGAGAGGTTTCATATGCATGAAGCCAAACCTCTCTCCACTCCAGTTAATCTACAGAAGAAACTTTCCAAAGAACAATGCCCAAATACTGAAGAGGAGATCATACAGATGAGCAATATACCCTATGCAAGTGGTGTTGGAAGTCTTATGTATGGAATGATCTGTAGCAGGCCTGACTTGGCATATGCTGTATCTTTGGTAAGTAGGTTCATGTCAAATCCAGGAGTTGAACATTGGGAAGCTTTGAAACATGTGATGAGGTATCTAAAAGGATCAGTGAACATGTCACTGAAATTTGAGAAGAAAGCAGATGGAAGTACTGTTGCATTGGAGGGGTTTGCTGATTCGGATTTTGCAGCAAACGTGGACACAAGGAAGTCAATTTCTGGATTTGTGTTTACCTTATATGGGACAGCCATCAGCTGGAGGAGTGCACAACAATCTGTTGTGGCACTATCAACTACAGAAGCAGAATATATCTCTCTAACTGAAGCTATCAAAGAATCAATCTGGTTGAAAGGGGTGTTGAGAGACTTGGACATCAAGCAGAAGTGTGTGGTAATCTACTGTGATAATCAAAGTGCTTTACATCTTGTGAAACACCAAGCATTTCATGAAAGATCAAAACACATTGATGTGAGATTACATTTTGCTAGAGATGTCATAGATTCTGGGTCTGTGGAGGTGAAGAAGGTGCATACTTTGCATAATCCTGCTGATTTTCTTACAAAGGGTGTACCTGGAAACAAAGTGGATCATTGCTCGAGCTTGCTGCAGCTTGAGCAGTGTCATGAAGAGCAATAACAGATAAGCAGTGAAGAGGCAGGAAGAGGCATACTTGATTCATTGAGGTGGAGATTTGTGAGGAAGTGTTCAATCTCATCAAGTGAGCTATATTTTGAAATAGGATGTGTCTAGAATGTGGAACCGGGATCATGAAGTAAAGAACCGGGTGGATAGACCGGGTTTTAGCGTATAGAAGTGAGTCTGTGCAGAATAAACCGGGTTCAGGGTTGTTGGAGGATAACCGTCAGTTGTGACGAGTTTGTTACAGTTTGTGACGGAATAAACCGTCACATTTGTCCGGTAGCAGCAGTCGTCTTCAATCAGTTAGAACTTTTCCATCAGTTACATTCGGGCTACAGGACCTATATCATTAAAAAGCTCTCTTCAAGGAGAACAACGCTACGTCAAGCAATTTCCAATTTTCATAGATTACAGAGAGAATTTAAGAGTGATAGTTTTCTGCCCTAATTTGTTCCAGAATTGGGCATATTCATTTCTGAGTGTAATTTCTGTAATTGATTGGATATCTTAGTGGATTGAGGTGTGCCTTGCCTCCGTGGACGTAGTTCATCTTGAACGAACCACGTAAAATCGATTGTGTGATTCATTTATTTTCAGTTCTGCGCGAAGCTCACTTCGGCCACAACTCTGGCCGAACAGTTGTGTATTTTTCAGAAGTTTCATTTTCGAACTCGTTCCAGTTTCTTAGTGTTGTGTGATTAGGAGTTGGTTTTGTCACACCCACCCTTGTAAAAATTTATTTTATACTAGTTTTTAATCTTAGCCTTACAAACCTGTATATATATATATATTTTTTTTTTCTTATCAAAATTTGAAATTTAGAATCCTATTTCAACACCAAAATCTCACCTGCTTATATTTACATAGCTCCAGATTGAGTACAAAGGTGTCCCACTCCATTCAACACCACATTTACATAAATATACATACTGAAGTATTTTAATTTGTACATGTCCAAAAGATTGTTAGAACACTAGCAAAAACATAGTGAGTCCACGGTTTAGCCCCACAGGTCGTCATTCATATACACGAGGCTTCAAAACTTGCATCAGCTCTAATAGCATGCCAGATCAGTTCACAAGCTCATGCATAGTCAAACTCACCTACAATGCAAGAACTACGTGAGCTAAAACTCAGTAAGCAGAAATCATGCATGACCAATGCGTGAATGATGAGATGCATTTTATAAACCATTTCTTTCAATACTCTCTCAAAAGAAATCATATTTGGTGGGAATTGGCTCTCGTCACTGTCACAAATCTCCCAAAAATAACATTCATTGGCCACACTCGTGACTATCAAGGGTCCCTCCTTCCCCCTTATAGTCCATCCGAGATATCAGTGATGGTTGGTACGACCAAGCGGCTATCCTCCCGAGACTACCAGGGGTCCGCCTCCTGCCTGCCCCCTGCAGTCCACCGGGAAGTCTACCTCTTCCCGTACCCCTCATCACAAAGGTGCTGAAGTGAGAACCTCTTCCGCGTGCACGCCTATCACCGGAAGCATCCCGAGAGACACCATATATAATGTATAACTCTAAATGTGCCAGTGGTGACCAATCCCAAAACATTATCAACTTAAGAAATTATGCTATTTTGACTTCTTATATATACACATGTACTTCTTGAAGATGCCAATGCTCATGATTGATGCACATCAGTTTGTTTTTTAGCAACAGAAGAATACACTTTATACAAATGCATACAACAACACATACAACAATCAATTATCACAAATAATAAACACAAATACTATGTTCAAGCATTGTAGTTGGAGATGGATTTCTACTTACCTCTTCTCCGGAGTAGCTTTTGAGATTTCCTATTCCACAATGGTAATCAATCTACGACAATTTTAAATCGAATTAATACACAATTTATCAAATTCCAGGTTATTAAGTACTTTTAATTTGAAATTTCCAGTTTCGTCGCATTTTAGTAATAAGACTCTAACTATTTCTACAAAATTGATATTTATATGATTCAAGTTGGGTTATAAAGCTAACACATAAGGCTACAACTTTCATGTTTTACACTTTTCCTAATTCAGGTTGCAAAATTGTCGAAATAGGCTGATTAGTGAACCTCTATCGCAAAAATCTGGGCAGAACCAATTTTACTCAATATCTTAACCTCATCTATGTGTATATAAATGTGCATACATGTATACAAATTAACAACAGGTTATTGTGTTCTCTATTCAAATCACATGCTCCCTACCTTTAATAATTAAACATAATAGTCTTATTGGAGATTACTCAATTATTTAATACTTCTAACTTACTGAAGTGTTGTTTTAGTGGAAAAGAAACTCACATGATTCCAATAGACTAGGCATAGATACTAATTAAAACTATAATTTTCATTAATGGCAAAGTAACAAATTTACATACCTATCTTTCTGTTTCCTGTCCTTCGACAACTCTTGTCCTCTTTTCCTTTTCTGTTCTTTAATAACCTTCACAATCTTATCCTTTTCTTCTAATATATAGGATATTTGTAAGATCCACCTCTGCCGACTTAATTTGGCGGTGGTGGTATTATTATTATTATTTATTATTATTATTATTGTTGTTGTTGTTGTTGTTATTCCGATAATAAAATTCTTTACATATCTAACACTTCCACGTACTACATAATATTCTATATTTTAACTTGTCACGCATAGTCTTAAATTTTGTAGCATGTCCCAATATTTTAGACTAGGGGGTTCTTGACTACCAAGGTAAACATCTCCATATTAGTCGCAAAATATAATATAAACCAATAAATGTAATAAATTAATTACTATAAAACTATCACGCAAATAGCACATAAAAATATGGAATGCATGAAATGCAAAAATTATATTGGCCAGTGAGTTGTGAGAGGCGCGGGTATTACAGGTTTGTCTAACAATTTACATTATTGAGATTATTTTGTGTTACTTCTTCATATTTTTATATAATGTATTTTGTTACAACTATTTTATTAAATAAGTTTACTTTTTGCAACCTAAGCAATTTTGATCTCATTAATCCATTTTTACCTTTAAATAAATATAATATATATAACAAAAACGTATAATTTATTTGAAGAAATTACCATACCAAATAAAACTTGAAAATATTCAAATATTTGAAAACCCGCATACTTTAAATAATCAATCTACTTTTGTATTTTATTTTGTTAATGCTAGGATTTCCTAAAAAATAAGAAATATATGAGTATATCACCAAGTGAAATGTTATACGTTGCAAATGATAATCTGATTTTAGAAAGAAACAATTAATTATTTATAGTTATAACTTGGAAATGATTTAGATATATTAAGAAATGTACACATATATAAAAACTACTCCCCTCGACCCAAAAAAAAAAGTGTCGCTTTAGACTTTTTTTTGGAAAACTAAGGATGAGTGAAAATGATTAATATATCCCTACACAATCTATTTATATGTTTTGTTGATTTTTAAATAAAATATAGTCAATTAAATTAAATAGGTTGTTTATGGTAAGATTTGAAGAATTGCGTTTTTCTTTCTTTAGTTGCTAAAATGACATTTATTTGAACAATTTCAATTTCTGATAGGGATGGCCCGATCACTTCGGGTCGGATTAATACCTTGGCCCACTGACCGGCCCAGAAGGTCCAGAAGTACGCATCCCAGATAATGTGGCGCGGCCCAACTTGAGGCTTGTTCCGCGATTCGAGGCCCACGATCCGTTCCCAACCGCCACGCAGCGGAAAATAGGCGCGACAATAGGGAGTTAGTTAGGGTTTTATTAGGAGATAGTATAAATATGAGGAAAGAACTCTGAATTAGGGTTCGCATTCTGTATTCTGAAATTACTACGTGTAAACTCAAAGATCTAGTGAAAGAAACACCTCGGCAGGTGCTATTTTGTGCCCGTGGACGTAGATCTCCGGATCGAACCACGTAAATCTTGTGTTTTTCTGTATTTCTTACGTAAGCTTTCGTTAAGTTTCTTGGATATCAGATTGCGCATTATCAATTGGCGCCGTCTGTGGGAAGCGTAAATAGTTTTTGACATTAACAGTGTATTCAAATATCATGGTGATGACTCGTCTGAATCAATCTCGCCAGGGTGATCAAGCCAATCAAGATCCACCCATGGATCAAGTTTTGCCGCCGAGGCAATCGCCGATAAGAGGTACGTCTCATCATCAGGGCAACCAAGGCCCGGTTATGAATCCAGACAACCAGTTCTTACCTCCGCCCCCACAAGACATGCAAAACCCTAATCTCGCTGTTGCTCGGCCACCGGTCAATATTCAAATAACTCCAGAGTTACTCCAGGCTTTCCTACAAGAGCATGCTCATGTTCTTCAAGACTGGGCGGCCAATCGCCTAAATCCCGAGGGACCAGCCGGACATGATGCCAATCCCGCGGCGCATTCACATCGTCAGCACTCGCATGATAGACAAGACCCGGTGCACCGCGGGCGTCAGGATCGGCGACGGGAACGACCTGGTTCTCCCGAGGACCATGAGAGTTCTAATGGGTCAAGACAGGGATCGATCGCCGTCGTCCACTTAACGCGGCTAAAAGAGTTCGTTATGCCAATCCTCATGCTCTAGATCTTCAAGAGTATGAGCGAGTCCAACGCAATGTCGAGCTAGACAGAATCCTGGGCCTTGATGCCAATGGAGATATCATCACATCGTTCTCTCAAGAAATCATGGCCACCTCCCTTCCCGAAGGGTTCAAAAGGCCTGCCATACCACCTTACGACGGCACCGGAGATCCAGTCAATTTTCTTGGAGCTTTCAGGCACAACATGCTTAGCCGCGATCATACTACATCCCTTCATTACTGTAAGATTTCCCTGAGTACCTTCAAGATGAAGCTCGGGTTTGGTTTGATTCTCTCCCTCGCAATAGTGTATCCTCTTTCAGAGAACTCGCCGAGCACTTTTGGGCGCGTTTTGAAGCACGTGCGAAGCCCATGGCCACCCTGGCCGACCTCATGAATATGGAACAGCGGGACGGCGAAATCGTTACCCAATTTCTTGACCGCTTTACAGCGGAGAGTCTCAAGGTGGGAAATTGCTCAGATGATGTAATCATCAACGCATTCATGAATGGACTCCGTCCCGGACCACTCTACACCGAGTTGGTTCGTAATACACCGGTCACAACCCGAGCACTGTTCAAAACGGTGTGCAGATATGCTAAGGCCGAGGAGCAGACTCGTCGGAAACGTGAGAAACATGCTAGCAAGCGGCAGTCCGACAGGGCACAAGTTGGGCCTAGCACACGACCTAGTGTCTTTTCTCGTCTGAACCCGGGGCGTTCAGAATCTCGATGTGATATTCCACAATTCACTCCGCTGACAAAATCACGAGCTGAAATTCTTTCTGTTCACAAGAATGATTTACGGCCCTGTCCGCGGATGACTGCTTCGCCTGAAAAGAGGAACCGTGGAAAGTGGTGTGCATACCACCGAGATCATGGGCACGAGACGGAGGAGTGCCGAGAGCTCAGCAGGGAAATTGAGGAGTGTTTAAGGAAAGGTCTCTTGCGACAATACATTGCGCGGACCGATGACAAACCTCGGACAAGTCAGAGTGGGGGTTCGTCTCATAACCGCGGAGGTTATCATGACCGGGGTACACAACAAAATCGGCCGCCGTGGCAGAATAATCGGCCGGGGCCGCCAACAACCTCGTTTTCTGCCACCGCCTCCTCCTCCGGGAGGACCCGGAGATAATGCACCCACTCACGTAATAAACGTGATATATGGGGCCCTCCCCACCGGGGCTTCGCGAAATGCCTTGAAGGCAGAGGCTCGCCGTCCTCCTCCCGAGGAGCCACGTCATAAGCGCCTCCATCGATCCGAAACTGTTAGTTTCACAGATAGGGACCCAGTTCCAGAGATAACACCTCATACTGACGCTATTGTCATCGACATGATTGTAGCCAATGTTACAATAAAGCGGGTCTTCGTGGACAATGGAGCCGCAGTGAGTGTTATATTCGCCGACTGTTTCCAAAAGATGGGGATTCCTCGGGAACAACTTCGGCCGGCCCCCGGGCCATTGCAGACTTTCACCCAGGGTGAAGTCCAGCCAGAAGGTGTCATCACTCTCCCGGCGTCTCTGGGGACCTATCCGGCGATAAAAACCATTTTCGTGGATTTTTACGTAGTTAACTCCCCGTCACCTTACAACATGATCTTGGGTCGGGATTGGCTTACTCCCGCCAAAGCCATATGCTCCACATACCACCTCGCGCTAAAATTCCCCACCTCACATGGCGAAGTGGCTATCCGCGGTAGTCAGCGGGTTTCTAAGGAGTGCATGTACGTGGCACTCAAAAAGACTACCAAAGTTCCTCCCAAACAGCAGCTTCAGGTAGCATCATCGGCTCTTGAACCTCAGGTATGTACCTCATTGGGGGATACAACCGTCCAGGTGCCGCTTGATCCGTCCAAACCAGAACAAACTGTAACTGTCGGTGCCGTGGATGTGCCATGGTTACACCAGGCCATCATTCAGACCTTGCGAGAGTATTCCGATGTCTTTGCATGGTCCCCTTTGGATATGCCCGGGGTCTCTCCCGATATAATAACCCACAAGTTGAACATCGATCCCAGCGTAAAGCCTATACAGCAAAAGCAAAGGAAGTTCGCTCCGGAGCGAAATGCAGCAATTCGAATCGAGGTACAACAACTCTTGGATGCGGACATCTTGTTCGAAGTGTATTACCCTTCTTGGCTATCCAATCCAGTGATGGTGATAAAGTCCAGCGGGGCATGGCAGATGTGTGTCGATTTCTCCGATCTCAATAAACATTGTCCGAAGGACTGTTATCCTCTACCTTCCATCGACCAAAAGGCCGAAGCCATTACTGGGTACGTGGCACTTTGTTTCTTAGACCTGTATAAGGGATACCACCAGATCTTCATGGATCCGCAGGATGCCCTCAAGACGGCATTTATCACTGCTTTTGGGTGTTTTGCTTTTAAGAAAATGCCCTTCGGGCTCAAGAACGCTGGAGCCACATATCAACGTCTCATGGACCGCGTTTTTCGCGATCAAATTGGCCGCAACATCGAGGTTTACGTCGATGATCTGGTTATAAAAAGTACCTCCCATTCTTCATGCGTGCAAGACATTGCCGAAACGTTGCGTACTCTGCGGCGCTACAATTTACGACTTAATCCGGCAAAATGCACTTTCGGCGTTGGCTCCGGCAAGTTTCTTGGTTATATGGTTTCACAACACGGTCTTCAGGCCAATCCAGCCAAACTTCGGGATGTTTTGGATCTGCAGCCACCGAAGACGTTCAGAGACGTTCAACGCCTCACGGGTGGTTTGGCGGCCTTAAATCGCTTTTTATCTAAAGCGGCAGAGCGCCAACTCCCATTCTTCAAAATTTTGAGACAGGCGAAGTCATTTGAGTGGACTCCGGAATGCACTGAGGCTTTCGAGGCTTTGAAGCATCATATTCAGCAATTGCCCACTTTGTCAGTTCCTCTCTCCGGAGAGCCTCTCTATATGTACTTGGCTTCCGCCGAGGAAGCTATTAGCGCCGCACTCGTGCGAGAAGTCAATGGTGTTCAACATCCCGTGTATTTCGCAAGCCGAGTACTTCACGGGGCGGAGACACGGTACTCCATGCTGGAAAAAATCGTGCTGGCCCTTGTCATGGCGGCTCGGCGTCTGCGGCCATACTTCCAAGGGCGCGAAATACGAGTTCTGACCAATCATCCTATCCGTCAGATTCTTGTCAAGCCCAAGGTGTCAGGGCGCCTCGCCAAGTGGGCTGTCGAATTAGGCGAATATGATATTCAATTTCTTCCCCGCCGAGCTATCAAGGGTCAAGCACTTGCAGACTTTTTGGCTGAAACCCCGGGGGATAATCATGAATCTTCTGCAGGCAATGGTACCCATCATCCTGCTACCCCACCTCGCAAGTGGCAATTATATGTGGATGGTGCATCCACGACTCGCGGAAGTGGTGCCGGGGTGCTTCTCATTGACCCCGAGGGAGTTGAGGTTAAGTACGTCATCCGATTCAAATTTAAGGTGACCAATAATGAAGCAGAATACGAGGCAGTTCTCGCCGGGCTCCGGCTCGCTCAATCCTTAGCCATTCGCCATCTTGAGCTCTTCACGGACTCCGAGGTCGTGTCCAAGCAAATCCAGGGAACTTATGTCGCCAAGGATGAAACAATGATCAGGTATCATGCTTTAACACTCAAACTTATGTCAACTCTTGATACAGTTGTTATCCAGAAAATATCACGTACTCAGAATGCAAGAGCAGATGCGGTCAGCAAATTAGCCTCCGCGGTCCGAACTAACATATCTCCGGATATTATAGTTGAAGACTTATTTCATCCGGCAATTCATGAGGCAACGGTTTCGGTATTGACCGATAGTGATCCGAATTGGATGACCCCTATCGTTCAGTATCTCCGAGATGGAATTCTGCCTAATGATAAGCTGCGAGCTCGGCAAGTAGTCCTCAAAGCCCCCAAATACTCCTTTCATGATGGAGTCTTGTATCGACGGTCGTACCTACAACCGAGTCTCCGGTGCCTCGCTCCTGCCGAGGCTAATCAAGTTCTACGGGAGGTTCACGAAGGGGCCTGTGCCAGTCATATCGGCTCCCGGACGTTAGCCAAGAAAGTTCTCCGCTGGGGATATTATTGGCCAACTTTGTTTAACGATGCCCACGACTTAGTGACCAAATGCAGCAAGTGTCAGCTACATTCTCGTGTGAAACACCTGCCACAAACCGAGCTCACTGGAATTCAAAGTGCGTGGCCATTTATCCAGTGGGGAATTGATATTGTTGGCCCATTTCCAGTCGCTCCGGGGGGATTGAAGTTTCTGGTGGTCGCCGTGGATTACTTCACCAAATGGGTAGAAGCGGAACCTCTTACTGCCATCACTGGCCAAAACATCTTGAAGTTCGTCTGGCGAAATATCATATGTCGTTTTGGCATACCGAGCACTATTATCTCGGATAACGGCAAACAATTTGCCAACGATCCCTTCCAGTCATGGTGCGAGGAGCTTCATATCAAACAAATTTTCACCTCGGTTGCTCACCCTCAAGCCAACGGTCAGGTTGAAGTCACCAATCGAACACTACTCACGGGTATAAAGAAACGCCTGGATAATGCCAAAGGTCTTTGGGCCGAAAACCTTCCGCAAGTTCTATGGGCTTATCGCACGACACCGCATACCTCTACCGGGGAGACCCCCTACAGCCTAACTTACGGCTCCGAAGCAGTTATTCCGGCGGAAATCAGCGTACCAAGCCCCCGCCTCATCACATTGATTCCCGAGGATAATGACGAAGCTCTCCGTGCAAATTTGGATGAGCTCGAATATCGTCGTGATCAATCATTCATCCAGCAGGCCAGGTGTAAACAACGTGCAGCCCAGTATCATCACCTCCGGGTTCGAGGCACTCAATTCAATGTCAGGGACCTAGTACTTCGACTCAATTCAGCCAGCAAAGCTACCCCCGAGGGGAAATTACATGCTTCGTGGGAAGGTCCTTATCGCATCGTTGCCGCGCACGATTCCGGATCCTATCAGTTAGAGCATCTCGATGGAACCTCAATTCCCCGAAGCTGGCATGTTACCAACTTGAGACGCTTCTATCTGTGAATGCCAAATGACAAGTATCATCTTATCTTTATGATCATTGTACGCTTCTTTTATGTTGTTATCTTTCTTTGTATCCTTCAATTTGCTCCGGCACTCATCATTGAATAAATACTCTTTGTTTAAGCATCTTGCTATGTTCTCTTTTACATTACGGGGACGCCCTAACGCAGTCGTATGATTATTATTCGTCTCCGGACAACTAAAAATCTCTCTCTCGGTCTGTCCGAGGAGATTCACATTTCGTCCCCGGACTCGTATCACTCTCTCGCCTGTTTAACCGGGGAGGTGTTTGCTCCCGCCTGATCCGTCCGGGGAGATTTTACTCCCGCCTGATCCGTCCGGGGAGATTTTACTCCCGCCCGATCCGTCCGGGGAGATTTAAATTGGAGTTATCCATATTATGTTCCCGAACACCCGTTACAACAATTATTACTTTTGGTTAATAACTTGTTGTTTTCCTTAACACAACTATGCACACCAAAACGATTTTATTATCCTCCTTCGAGGTGATGCCAAAAAGTTTTTTACATAAGACTTCAAACAAAAAAAAAAAAACCGAACAAACAATTATCTACGGCCCCCGAGCCAGTATTCAGCGCCCCGGCGTTGAGGCCTACTCCTAGACCTACGCTGTGTCCTCCGGGATCTTGTCGTTCTTCGGCCCCGGGCTCCGGCTTTTTCCCCCCCCGCGGGCTTCCCGACGCCGTGGACTTGTTCTTGGCGCTTGTCTGGGAACTTCGTCTCTTGTACGAGCACGGCTACTTGGCTGCGGAGCAGACCTCGGGGTTTGGGCCCATTGCACAGGGTCCCATTCCTCGGGGACCATCACCTCGATTTCTCTGGCCAGTTCTTCGACTACCTCTTCGGCGACAACGGCAGGCTCTTCTTCGATCGTAGTCACTGGAACTGGCTCTCGAATAACAATGCCTGTGCTCTTTCCCTCGGGCTTCTTTTTACCCTTCCGGGGGGCTTTTGAAGTACTTTGGCTCCGGCTTGTACTCGCAATGTATTCCTCGGCAGAAGGCCTCCACCTGCCTCGGCCCTTCAGTCCTTCATACATGCTGAGGAGCAGCTCCAAAACCTCTCGCTTTCTTACAAGCTCCGAGGACTCGGCTGGGTCATTTGCCATAAGCGCTGAGATTTCGCCCTGAGTCTCTACGACCCGCTCCTCCACTTCTTCAAAAGTCAGAAGGCCGAACTCAGACAGTATCCGGTCATACTCCCTTTGATGAACGAGGACACGGCTCATTTCAGCAGCTTTAGCCCGGTACTTCAGTTCGTAGTCCTTGGCTCTTTCTTCGGCTTCCTCCGCCCTCTTTTCCGCAACGGACACCCGCTTTTCTAGCCTTGGCACTACGTGCATTTGCAGGTTGTTCTTCTCTCCGCGGAACCACTCTAGTGATCGCATAAGCTTCTTTATCGTCTCGTGCAATTCCGCGGTATTCTAAACAGCCAAAAGAATCAACGAGAACGATCAATCTCGGGCATACAATGAGCGGGAGTTCAGTTCAAAAACAAAATTTATATATTCAACAAAGTCAAAGTACATTATCCATGATTCAATCCAAAGTCTACATCTACTCCTATTGTCTATTACATTAAATTTGAGGGGAACGACTGACCTCCTCCTCGGTCCCCTCGGCCTCTTCGGGCACCTCCTCCAGTCGTCCCTCAGCCGTTCCTGCATCCCCCACTTCGGCAACAGCGGCAGTTTCTATACGGGGGGGTGGCTCTTTGTTTCGGAGTCCAGAGGTGAACTCACCGCGACGGAATGCTAGGAATTCCTGGTCTTGGTCCGCATCGCAGCTCGCCACCTTCTCGGCCCTCAGTATCACCTTCTCCGCCAGAGCTTTTATGAGGGGCCACTCCGGAAGGTGAGTTAGAGCTTTGTAGTAGGCCTCCTCCACCCCGGCCACAGCGTTGTAGTCATACCCGATCTCTGGACGGTATACGTCCACATTCGGGTAGACTTCTTTGATTTGCTCTAGTAACAAGGAGCGCGTGGCCGTGTCCCCGATAGCGACGAAGTCCGTCTGAAAGTCCAGGAATGTCGTCGTCTGGAGTAATTTTTCAGCAAATGCTTTCAGCATTGCTTCCTGACCTTCGACGATCGCCGCTTCCTGGGCCTTCATTTCTGCCCGCAGCTGGGCCGTTTCTCCACGAAGGGCTCCGGCCTCCGCATCCACCTCGTGCAGACGCGCCACTTCAGCCTCTGCCAAAACCGCTCTCTTCCGCGCTTCGGTCAAATCCTGAGTTAGCTTGTCATTGCGCGCGCGAAGATCCCTTGCCACCGCGGCCAGCTCTTCTTTGGCCTCTATCTCGTTCTTCCTGCCAATCTCCATGATTTCCCTAGCTAGCCGCAGAAGCTCCTCGGCATCCGCGCCCTCCAACCCCAGTAGACCGGGGGCCGCTTGTTCCTTCTGAATATTACACAAGACATGAAACAGAACTCAGTATTAATAATACACACTTCGTGTGCGTAGAAATTATGAACAGCGTTTCAGATTTACCTCCGCGCTTTCCCCTATTCGGGGTCTTTTGGATGGTGCCGGCGGAGTCCCGGTAGGCTCTGACCTCCTCTTCGTTCCGGGGGTTGACCCCGCCGGCACAACTCGTTCTTCCGGCCCCACAGAAGGTCGTGGACTGGGTGACATCTTCCCCCGGGGAGACACCTCAGTAGATTTACCCTTCTTCTTGGCCACTGCAGCCGCAGCGGGGCCTCCTGCTGGCTCTTTTCCGAAGCGTCCCACTGCATATCGAATTTGAAGTTAGTCCTGTACAAGTCAACAGTTTGAAAAAGGCAAAATATGAGAACTCCTACCCTCCTCGGCAACGGCATCGCCCGAATAATATGGGCTCAGTCCGGCCCCCTCCAGTTCCTCCTCAGTACAGAGGGTCTTGAAAGTCCCCACTGACCGAAATGTATGTACAACTTCAGCCTCCGGGTTCTCCACCGGGGCGGTATCAAGTACCTCATCCCTCCTCCACCTCGGGAGAGCTACTTCGTTTTTCACAAATATAAACCTCTCCTTCCATCCCTCCACCTTACTCGGGTTTTGAACCTTGAACCCACCTCGGGCTCGGGGACTGAAGGAGTACCACCCCTTGGATTTACCGAAGGCTTTTAGTTGATAAAAAAACCTAAATAGCTCTACGGTTGGTTCTATCCCGGCGTTCTTGCACACTACGGTGAATCCAACTACTTGCCTAACCGCATTTGGCGCTAGTTGACTTAAGGCAATGTTGTAGTATCTCGGTAACCGGACCACAATGTCCCACAGGGGCAGTCTCAAACCTATTCTCAGGGGGTCTATATACACACTAATGAAACCCTGCGGCGGGCAGCAGGCCCTATCACCGGGGTCCGGTACTATGTATTCTAAGTTAAATGGAAGGTAAAAAGAGGGGATTTCTCTATCAATCTGCACTCGCGTCATACGTAACGCTACAGTGGACACTTCAAAGTCCTCCTCCGCGCATTCATAGAAACCGACCATCCTAACGTTGGTTTCCATGCCGTCGGCCCTTTCTACTGTCCTAATCTCGTTCCTCTCCGGAAAAATGAATCGTAGAGGTGGCACATCTAATGGGGCACTCTTAGTCCCTACTTCTTGAACAGAAGAAGAAGATGAAGAAGAAGGCATACTTACTTGGGTTGAGTTTGAGAAGTTTTGATTTGAGATGAATCACAAGCACAGAATTCCCCTTTTTTCCCGCTTTCTAAACTGGTAAATCGCAATGAAGAAGATGAAGAGTTACTGTGCCATTATTCCAAATATATACACAAAAAACCAACGGCTCTGATACGGCCTATTCAAATTCAGTGTTTGAGATTTGGACGTGATATTCACGCGCTTTACGGTTCCCAAGGCTCGTGGGGAACGGATTCATTGAAAATCGCAGAGCGTGTCACTTCACATCTCTCTCTCTCATGATGGCGCCGCCAATCACATCAACCCCACTCTTGGCCAGGAAGATTTGGACTACACTCCGGTGCTCCCTTCATTTTGGCCCGACTACTACACTCCGGTGATCCCTTCACCTCGACCAGACTAATGTCTTCTTCCGCTGCAATTTCTTGCTTTTGGGGAACTCGGTATCTCGCTATCAACTCAGTGTACTTCGGCCTAGTTCGGTTCCGCTTCCACGGACTGCGCTGCGGGGTCCCTTAGACGCGGGACAGACTTGGTCATCCACAAACACTTCGGCTCGCCCGCGACCACGGCCCTCTTGCTTATAGTTCCACCCCGGTAACAACCGAAGCTCCTTCCTCGCTCCGGCTGGGGGGGGGGATAGGGATGGCCCGATCACTTCGGGTCGGGTTAATATCTTGGCCCACTGACCGGCCCAGAAGGTCCAGAAGTACGCGTCCCAGATAATGTGGCGCGGCCCAACTTGAGGCTTGTTCCGCGATTCGAGGCCCACGATCCGTTCCCAACCGCCACGCAGCGAAAAATAGGCGCGACAATAGGGAGTTAGTTAGGATTTTATTAGGAGATAGTATAAATATGAGGAAAGAACTCTGAATTAGGGTTCGAATTCTGTATTCTGAAATTACTACGTGTAAACTCAAAGATCTAGTGAAAGAAACACCTCGGCAGGTGCTATTTTGTGCCCGTGGACGTAGATCTCCGGATCGAACCACGTAAATCTTGTGTTTTTCTGTATTTCTTACGTAAGCTTTCGTTAAGTTTCTTGGATATCAGATTGCGCATTATCATCTCTAAAGCGGCATTTTTCAGACCGGAGGGAGTATAAGTGAGTTAAAATTATAAATTGTATTTTCCCACCAAAATATTTTGTGTTATTTATGGTTATTTGTATCAATGCCAACTTTTTTATTGTTTGTTCATTTTTTTCCTTTTGACCTTCTTTCTAAGAAAATCCATTTTTCTCATTTTTAAGTACCAGTAAATTTGTTTTTATCTTCAACACTTTTTATATATTATATATATAATTAATCATCTTTTTATGATCTCTAATTTTTTACATCTATATCACATATTTAAAAGTATGATATTATATTAAACAAATATACAGTTGTTAAGTGGTTGATTATTCACTTATTTCGTTAGATTTGAGTACTTATTGTGGATGTTTACCGATGTCATATTTAGGCTACAAATATGAATTAGTTAAACAATCCTGTTAAAAATATATTTTATTTTATGTTTTAAATAATTTATTAATTTATTTATTGTATTTACCTTTTATTCTATAAATTAATCTACATCTATACTAATATACATATAAATGTCTCTGTGTGTGTATAATAAAATAAAATAAAATGGAGTCAAATACGTAAAAAAAATCATAGTTATGTTCAATTGCAAATCAAACATTTTCAAGGATTTTATTTATATATGTATCCCTAAAGATAAGTTGTTATAGTGTCAACATTCTATCACTTTGTTTCTTTGTCAACAACTATTTTCTATTTTTTAAAATGCTAGCAAGTTTTTTTTTTTTTTTAATCTGTTTTAAATATAATATATCAAATTAATAATCATTTCACCTTCTTTAAGTTGAATTATATTTGAAGTCTTTTGTGGATTAGACTATGTATATAGTGAATTATATTATATAAAAATAAATCAATTGACAAATTTTAACAGTCAAAATATGAGATTATTCAGAAAGAAAAATTTAATTTTCTTATAAATTATCAATGTACTTTATCACTATCTTATCTTTGTTTTAATAAGTTGTGTGTTATTATATTTGTATTTTTGTTTCAACAGATGCAATTAATTGGACTATTTGTGGTTATTCGCATAGGTTAAGAATGATAAAGTATTTTTAAATTTTTAGAAAAAAATAAAAGTAAGCCTTTTTATTTGTTATATTTAATATTTATTTTAGATATATCAATAATAATATTTTTTATTCATAAATAATAAGTATATATTTAATCCAAAAGTTTTAGGGGAGAGCCGAATATTTACACTATTTAAAATTTTACTATAATATAATTTAAAATTTTAAAATATTTATTTGATCAATTATACAATATTTACATTTTTAAATAATAAAGTAATATCAAATTAAATTTAATTAAAATATTATTATACTAGCAAACTTCCGTGCATCGCACGGGAGTAATACTAGTTAATGATAGAAACAAGTAAAGTTTAAAAATTTTTACCTTATTGGAGTATTATTTGATTACACAGATAAACTGCTACACATAAAATTTCACTTGTTGTACTCTAAATGACTCAAAGTAAGACAAACATTGGAGAGGAGATGTGAGGCAGTATGAAAAGTGGGTAATGAATTTTTGAGGCGTGCATTTGATTTATAGACTCATCTCGGTTGAAATGCAGGAGCATGCTAAAGAGGGCAAAATTCTATTGAATGTGATTGATAATTCATACTGCCATTTATTAATAGTGCTCCATGCAGGAGAGAATCTTGCAGCTTTGACTCTCGTCTGCTATCTTTATTTGGCCATTGTCGCCTATTGTGAAGGCGACTTTATAAAAAAGAAATTATGGCTCAATGTCGCCCCTCGACTCTAATTAGAGAAAAACAAACAAAAAAATGGCAATGTCGCCCCTGGCAAGGGTGACTTTAATAAAATAAAGTAAGAAAAACAAAATTCTGAGCATATGTCGTCCAGACGACTTATGCAGTGTCTACTATATAAACATGACAAGAACCTACTATACTTTATTAACAGTCTTATAAACAGTGCAATATTTTATTAAATTTGTGGACTAACTTTAGTACATTAACATACTATTGGCTTTATATGCATACATGTGTAAACCAGCTTTGTTGAAATAGAGAGTACTATACACAAAAGTCATGTACTGTTTAGAAACATTGGTCAAAATAATAATCCAATCTCTAAATTCTATGTCCAACAACACAATAAGCATGAAGTAACCTCAAATCTAGAAAAGAACTTATTTAAAACTAGTAAATTAGTGTGATTCCAAATTCAAATATAGATCAAGATTCCTTTTCCTTATCTTTTCTGAATAAATAAAATAAGAGGAACAATTTTTTTAGTGCCCAAAACAGTAGTAGGTAATCAGACATCAATGTTTAATCTCAACGGCTATATTGAATGCCCCGCTCAGTCAAATTTTGAAATTGCTGTCTCTTTCTTTATCCCTACAAAAAGTTGTGATTCTATTAAGTAATTGAGTGGTTTTCTTGGACACTGTTCCCCTTTTCCCTTATCTTTTTTCCTCTTTCAATTATTTGAATTTTGATTCTGGATTAATATCGTTGCCGGTTCTCTTCATTGAATCTGAGTAAAAATGGGGAGCTGTTTGAGCAAGAAGAACGCTTGTGCTTCCTCTACTTCACCAGTTGTAGTCGCCGACCCGCCGGAGAAAAAGAAAGCAGAGGAAACTGTAGTGAAGAAGGAAATCTTCATTATCAAACACCGGAAGAGCCATGAAGTCGAGCGGCAGAAGCCGGATGAGGAAAAGGTTGAAGTGAACAAGGCAGAAGAATCCATCGAGAAAGGTAAAAATGTGGCTTCTAATAATGGTTTGGATACTGGGGTCGGAAATGGTGGTGGTATTATCAGCGCCGGAGGAGCGCCGGTGAGGACTTCAAGCTGTACGAAAGAAGAGGTGGACGCCATTTTGATACAATGTGGAAGGCTGAGCCGGAGCTCTTCCACTGGAAAAGCTGCTGAAAACGGCGGTAGAAAGTACTCTGGTTCGAAGAGGAGTTACGATTTCGACAACGAAAATGGGAGATCTGAGGGGAACAATGGCATTGATGGAGATGACGATGCGGTGGCTCGGGAGAGGGAGAACCGGCGCAGGGAGCGCCACCGTCAGTCTCAGGGACGGCGGAGGACTCCCAGTAGGGAGAGAGAAAAAGACCAGGCGGCGCAGCAGCGGTCTGGCAGTCGAGAAAGGGGCAGCAGCAGTGGCGGAAGGCGGGTGAGCAGATCTCCCGGTAGAAGATCTGAATCTCCGATTCCGAATTCTAGTTCAAATTCTAATTCATCTGCTGCTGCCAAGCCAGGGAAAATGGTATCCGTTCCGGCCACTGTATCTTCCCTGGCAATGGACAAGAGTACTAATGGTGAGCCTAATGCGGGTGTCAAAAGGATCCAAGTGAAGAGAAATGTGGGCGGAGATGGCAGAACCGCTGCATCTCCTAGAGCTCGGTCTCCGGCCAGGGCCAGAACCGCAAATGAGAATCAGCAGCAGCAGCCCATGTCTCTTAGTCGGAGCAATTCCAGGAAAGCTGATAATTCTCCTTACAGAAGGAACCCTCTTGCTGAAATTGACACCAATATCATCTCACAGGTGTGTACGTAGTGAATTCAAACTTGCTTCTGTTTTTGAGTTCATTATTGAACTTTATTTACTTTCTAATGTTAGGATCTGTTTCTGCAACACTTGGCTTTGAAACTTTATCATTAATGTTAGAAATTATCTTGTCCAGGCTCCTACTCAGAAACCAAATGCTGAGAACAAAAATAACAGCAACAACGTGATGAGTTGCAAGAACCAGGAGCAGCAACAGCTGACTGCTAGTCATGTTGGGCTGAATGTGATTTCTGCAGGGCCTGAAAACCCGAAGCCCAACACTGTTACAAGAAGCCGATCCTCTCGTCTCTCTCGAGACCTAGACATCAACCCTGAAACTCTATCAAACCCCAATGCAGCAGCACCACCATCATCATCCTACACCGCATTACTTCTAGAAGACATCCAAAACTTCCACCAGAAGAACACCCCACCACCACCCGCATTCTCTCTCCCACCATGTGTCACCAAAGCATGCTCCATCCTCGAAGCTGTTGCTGATCTCAACTCCAGCACCGCCTCCAATCTCTCCACCACTTTAACTGATCCAATCGCAAATCATGTAAGAAAGACAAAGCCAGATATCCGTGACCCCATTTTGGAATCAGAGATTGTTGGCGATGATGATTTGATGAAGCCGAGCTTTCATAAGTATGTAACTGTTAGGAGGGGGACATCAGGAGAAGAAGACGATTTAGAAGAGCAAGAATCTTCAGGGAGCAACAGCTTTGTAGGCAGTCAGCAACACTGGCTGTCGTCTTCTTCGTGCTGGGAACCTAATTCTGCTGACTCGACTGATCGATGGACATCTTCTTCGAGATCGGTTAGCAGACAGAAGAGGGAGTCCGACCATCATCACCAACAGAGTGGAATTGGCAAGGGCAGAATGGGAACTCGAGATTATGCTGCGGCCGTTGCTTCGACATAGACATGATTGTGTTTCCGAGTTTGATTCAAATATGATGTTTTTATGGTTGCATACTTGCAACTTTTCTCTCTGTTTTAGTGTTTGTGGATACAGTTGTTTCTTTCGCCAGTTCTTCTCTTGTTAACTGGAAAATTGCAGCCATTAGGGTCCCATGGTCTTTTCATGTTGTAGAATTTTTTATGTTTGGTTGCTGACTTTTGCAACTGTTACTACAGTCCCATTGTTTCTAAGCAACTGTTTTTGAGATCTTCTGAATAATGTCGATCAAATTTCACTACTTTTTATTGTACAAAATTGAAACATATAAATATATATACGAGTAAATAAAGCATATGTTAAATAGTGTTACTCTTCGAATTTGAATGCGTAAATTATTGAGAGCTATATACCTAGCTGCATTCGTTCAATACAATAAAAATTTCCCATTAGAGAGAGAATATGTTGGTACAACAGCTATATACCCTTCACCTTTGTACTAAACATGTGTATGCCTCAATGTTGACAAACTATACAATTTGTGTAAACTATACATACTAGCATTAGGTTTTTGTATACAGATGTCATGTAAATATGTTCTCTGAAGTGATAAAAACCACTTACATACAGAAACAAATCTCAACATGCATCCTCCCTTAGTTCAACCTCCCTTTTTCTAGTCTGTACTCATTTGGGATAGTTTGGTTGGCTACCATCAATAACTATCATCCATCGGTAAAACTGGCTTCTAGGCCTCAGTCAAAATCACGTTCTTTGGCAACTTACTTGAACCATAACACAGCCTTTTCATTCTGCTTCAGTTTTGTAGTTGACCATATAGATTGCTGCAATGGTTACGAGTGCTCCAACCAGTTGCACTGGAGTGAAGGTCTCACCGAGATAGATGAAACTACAGTTGAAACAGGTCTTTAGTTAGTGCAAAGAAAGAGAGACAGAGGATGCTACTTGATCGCCAAACACTAGAAATGCCGGTATAGTCAATAGAGGGTATTGTAGCACGAAAAACAGAAAACAATATGTTACTGACTCAATTTGAGGGTTGTGTTGTATTTAGATTTCTTACCCAAAACCTGATGCAAACATGGGAGTCAAAAAGGTGAGGGAGCTGAGCTTTGTCAAGCTACCTGTTCCAATATAAGCAAACTAGTCAAGCACACCAACAGGCATTATTGTACAAAATAAGGAGAAATATCCACCCAAACCTCTTGTAGCATTGTAGAAGAAGACGCCGTAACTGAGTGCACTGCCGAAAATGGAGGTGTAGACGAGTGCCAAATCATCACTTGTTGTAAGCTTGTCTAGATTTGAGAGAGCGGGATCATTATTAAGAATAGAGATTGCCACAAGAGGGAGACCGCCAAGAACCATGTGCTGCAATGAGATGTACTTAGCATATCTATCTATACCTTCTCAATAATGCATGACTCATGATACAGGAAACTGGACAGTCTCATATATCTAGCTTTCAATATTGCACCATGATGGAAAGAAATCTTATCAACTTATATTTTTGGTTTCAGGATCCATATAAAGATTCCGATCCAATGTTTCTTAAACCATATATGCCAATATTGGGCTAAGAACACAAGTAAAAGAATATAATGGTCACTGGTCGGGAACTGCCAACACGAACAGTTTCTGAAAACAGTTAACAGAGCATGCCCCATCTCTCCATTAACATTCTTCACTCCTCTGTTCTGACATTGCCTTTCTTGAATTTGCATTATCAGGCATAGATTACTCTCCCCTCAAACTACATTCCTAAGTTTGACTTCGCATGAAATTTTATATGAGAGTTGAAAACATTCGTGTGTTTTCCGAATTATGCCCTTTCAAAGTAGCGATTTCATGTTATTAGTTGAATTGAGTGGTGATCTTTGGGGAAATATTTTCACTTAACAAAATGGAGAATTATTTACATCCTGGAAGGAAGGCCAACGAATTTGGAATAGAGGGAGTAACTAGTTTAAGATCCTCCATTCACTTAATCGCCAGATAAGACACTAAGCAGGCATTTTCTCTCTTTCTCAGCAGTCAAGGACCAAATTTGACCCTTATAATCTGACTCACCCTCACCCAGTCTCAGTTCAGCCAAGCAATTAGGTATCCAGTTAGTGATTATCACGAGCCAGGCCACCTAGAACTGAACTTTGCTGATGAAAACACAGTGATTAATCCCTAATAGCCCTAATTCCTTCGAATGTCAAGCCTGCATACATTTTCACTATAAATGTGAACAGAGTTTGCCGACTCAAGATACCTATTAAGCCTACATGTATTTCCTATACATGGTTCAGAGTCTTCAGACAATAAGCACAAAGTTGGTGCCTGTACATATTGTTAGTTACTTTAGATGTGGTTATCAAGTAAGATTATCTTCAGGCACAATAAATGTACAACTTTCTCTACTACTCTATTACTCTCGAATGCCTTTGACACCCCTATATAATCTTGTTAGTACATAGTAATGTAATGTGATGTGACAATGACCTAAAACTTTATAAAAAACAAATAATCAGCTAGGAACTTCATATTACTTCTTTGTTACAGATGACAGTCTTAATAGTAATAAAGACTTCTGAAAAGAAATAAGTAAGCGAAAAGCAGAATGACATATCTATTTGAGAATCGAAGATGAGAGAATCTGATGTAAACTTATATAAGATGGTACTCTTACCCATCCAGTTGCCATAACGGGATCTGAGTATTTGGAGACCCAGCGGACCATCACAGTACCAATAGCCATACTTTGGGCGGCAAGAAGCATCCACCACTCCCCACTTCCCCACAAGGAAAAGTTATTAGCGTCAAAAGCAAGAGCAGGTACCTGCAGGATAACATACAATATTTGGAAATCAGAACACCCAGACTCCAATATAACAGCATTACAGAAGCGACAGAAAATAGAGTTGTTGTTGCACACAGGACTCTAGGAGTTCACTTTTGTGTGAACAAGGTGCCTAACAGGATAAATAGTAACCTAGGACGGGTGAGGTAATTTTCCCAGCTGTATCGCTTATGGGACATGCAAATACTCATTTGAAGATTTATAAGAAATGTGAACATCGTAGATAAAACATATAGGAAATCAAGACACGACATGATGGTTTAATTCAACTTGCAACAAAAATTGGTTTATAGGCATCAGATTTGACTCATAACCAAATGGTAGAACAGCCAATGTTTTTACGAGAAGAGTCCATAATTGGTTTATCGTGCATAAATGACAAGGAACTTCTTCTCCACATGGGACGAAAAATTAGTGTCACCAATGGAACCTATATAGTTCAACTGGACAAATTTTTAAGATTTAAATAACGAAATGCAAATTCAACATCAACAATAGAGTCAGTAACTCAGCAGAGTAAGATTGAAGAACTGCTGCAGAGAACGAGGACTGATAACCCAGATAATTTTTACCTCAAGAAGTAAAAGTCCTACGACACCAAGCACAAGGCCGGCAGCTCCAATGTACCCTATTGACTCTCCGAATAGTAAGGATGCCAGAATAGCCACAGTAAGAGGTTGAGAATCAATTATTACCTGCACCACATCATCCATAATCTTGTAAGAGAATTTCATTGAAAATGAGACCACAGAAGTTTTACTGAATAGTTGCAGAAGGGAAGCACCGCCACAATAGTCCAATATCAATATAGTTAAGCAAGTCCTCAATCTCTATGCTCCAAGGAATCCAACCACTATAATAGCTAAAATCTACAACCTGTGTTTGTTTCTTATAAAAATAAGGCGGAGAAGATTTTTTTTCCTAATTATTTTCACAGTTTTAACTGAGCAACCTCCAGAAGTTACCGGCCGTAATAGTTTGCATAATAGATATCGTTGGTAAACTGCACAGATTCTCTAACAAAAAAGGTACATGTTGACATAAAATGTGACATCCTGATCGTCATCGATCTCCCTGTATCTTTCTGTTTCATACATTTACTATAATCCAGTTTAAGTCACATTACAAGAAATTTGGGTTTTGATGTGTAACTCAACAAAGATCAGCTCAATTTTCAAAGTGATCCAATAATTTGGCAGCATCATTCTGAAGGCCTGATTGTGTTGCACACAAGAAAACATTGTTTATCATTTTGGACGCACAAGCAATTGAAGGTGATTTGGCTGCACTACATATATACTCTAGGGGTCTGTTTGCTTAACACTTGCACACTCATTAACTCTCTCAGTCAAATTTGGCCCAGCACTCCCCAGTCTTAAGCAAACGGAGAATAATTACTATCAGGAAAAAGCTAGCATGAAAGTTTAGTAACATACACTGCCCAATCCAGCTGTTGTCCTCTCCAACCCTTCAGCAAGAAAACCCTGCTCACCACCAGTCAAAAGAAAGCAATTATGCACGTCATTGGCACAGTATGAGTGTATAACACACTAAGTACACATACTAAAGAGGGACCTGAAAACAGGAAGCATCAATGAGAGCAAATGCTGAGATAGACAGCCAAGCATTGAGACCAGACGGCAAACTCCTGCCTCTGGAAGCAGCGAAGCCAATCAACAAGAACCCGGCTGGAATAAGCCGAAAAGCAGCCACAAAGAAGGGTCCCGTCTTGGGAATAACTTCTTTCATCGCAACCATGGCCGTGCCCCAGAAGAAGAAGGGAGATATCAGAAGCCCCCATTCCAATGCTGCCCCTGCCAGTTCCAACAAATCAGACCTTGTTCCTCCCAATTTCTGTTTCACTCGTTTAGGGTTTTGCGACAAATCATCAGTAGGAGTGATCACGCATTCAACGTCCAACCCAGTGCCTATACAATCGATCCCATCGGACGGCGAACGATCATTATTAAGTTCCGTTTCTGTGGTTTTGCTCCTCGCTCTGAAATTAGATGGAATATCTCGAATTCCAGGATTCCCGATGGATAGCAATTGCGAGGGCGCATTCTGCTTTCTGAGAGTAATTGTGAAACTATCCGAAGTTCTCGCGGAGGCGTAAAAGGCGGGAACTAAAACTGCAGATGTGGTGGCAGCGATGGAAGAAGAGCAGCAGCAATTCCACGCCATTTTCTCTGATAATATACCAATTTTCATGGAGATTAACCCCTTTTCCCATTGATTGTGTGGTGTTAAAAGCGTCCACAGTTGAGTGTGCAACACAGACAGATATCCATCGATAAAATCTTGCAAGGTAGATTTAATATATTAGTCCTTTCATTCCATCCAAATTTATTCATTTGGCACGCTTGATCCGACACGTATATTAAGAAAAAATTATTTTTTTGAGTTGATTTTTTAAAACTTAGAGATTGATGGTGAAATTTTAAAGGGGGAAAGTTGTGAGAGAAATTTCATTTTTAAAAATGTGCCAAAGAATGTGGAACATACCAATAAAGAAAAGGGACATTTATTTAAATGACTTGGTCAACATAATATACTCTCTTCGTTTCATAAAGAATGTCATTCTAGACACTTTAAAAAAATTCACAATAAGTGTCACTTTAAAAAAAAAAAAACTACTATTCTTTCAATATTATTTTAAACAACCTACTTAATTTAGTTGATTATTTCCTTATTCCACAAAACATATCAATTAAATAACAATCCTTAATTTCTCCAAAAATAGCTAAAATAACATTTTTTTATGAAAGGGATGAAGTATTATTTAAAAAACCTTCCTTTATAAACCTTTATCTAAATAACCCTTTTTTTAAATATAAATTAGGGAATTTCTTAAAGAAGAATAGTTGGGGGTTTATTAAGTAAGAATAAAATAAAGGCCTCTTAAATCTTAAATATAAAATATTATTAAACCCTAATTAACGTATTTTCCCATAATCACGTAAGAGAAAGAAGGAAGCCGTTGAAACAGATAAAAAAAAAAAGAACAGAGAAGAACGTGTTCATAGAAATAGAACAGAGAAAAAGAGAAGAGCGTGTTAATGGTGAAAGCTGCGAAAAAAACTTCAGAGCGATACAAAATTATCTCTCTCACAATTTTCTGCTTTTAATCATTGTCCTCTCTTATTCAAAATTAGCATGTTGGTGGAAGTTCATTGAAGAAATTTTTCTAGTGGAAGTTGATATACATAACAAGTTATACAATTTTCTTTTTTGCTATATACTTCATTTACCATTATGATATATATTGGGACCATTATTTACTATTTGTGTTGCTACTGGTTTCTACTGCGCTATATTTTTTTTTTAAAATATATAATTTCACAATTTTTTTTTAAATATATAATTTCACAATGTTGTTCAATCTTTTGGGACAAACTTTAAAAAGTTCTTTGACTATAAATTGCAGCTATGGATACTACAAATAGTATGTGGATTACAATATGTTATGATGTTATTTTTTAGAAGAAAATTGATGGCGATTGGATTTGGAAGCACAAAGGAAATGATCGAGAAAGTCTGATGCCAATTCTGGTTTTCAAAACTATAACTTATACAGAGCTATATGAGAAAATTGGTAGAGCATTGAACATAGATTCTAAGTTTCAGAAAATGCAGTTTGCATCTCTTGCTCCTGGAATGTTAAATGTGTCAATTCCACCTATGAAAATTGATTCTGACAATAGTGTGTTGTGGTATATATCTGTTTGTAAACAAGTTCCCTTCTGTGTTACTGTTTTATCAAAGGATGTCTTGGAGTATAATGAAAATTTGAGAGAAGAAAACAATTTAAATTGGGATGATCTGAATATAATTGTGGAAAATGATGAACAAGTGGAGTTGCAGGTGAAGTTGGAGAAAGCCTACCATTAGAAAGAGAGAGAGGAAGTTGTTGAACATAGAGAAACAAACGATTTACATATGGCCGATTTGAATATAGTTGCAGAAGTCCAGCAAAAAGGAAGCTATAGGAAGTGGTGAAAGACTGAGAATCACAGAAAGTCCTCAAAGAGTGGAAGTTGGAGAACTATGGAAAGAGTGGAAATCAGAGGAAGTCCTTTAGAAGATGGAGATCCATCAGAAAGAGTGGAAATTGTTGAGCCATCAAATATTCATACACAAGCTGATAATAGTGCTCAAAGAGTGGAAATTGCAGAACATCAGAAAGACTAGAAGTTGTTGAGCCATCTTATATTCTTATACATGTTGATGATGTTGTGATGAAGGAACCTCATATGGCTAACGAATGTTCATAATTTGGCAGTCGATTTAGTTCCTACTCAAGCTGGGTCGTCAACAAGAATTCCTGAAAGTGAATATATACAAATTAAACAAGTTTTCTCGTGCAAAAAATCTTTAATAACAATGTTGCATTTGCTTCTATGAAATGTCACTTTGAGTTTAAGGTATAAAAATCCACTAAGAGTCTTTACACGGTTGTTTGTATTGATGAAAAATGTCTTTGGAGGTTGCGTGCCATGAAAATGAAAGGATCAGATATGTTTATAATCCGAAAATATGTTGGTTCGCACACATGTTCAGTGAGTGTCCGACGTAAAGATCACAAACATGCAACATATTGAATCATTGGAAGTCACATTACATTTATATTTGAAGATCCTAATAGAATACACATACCCAGGAACATAATAAATGACATTCATAAGGAGTTTGACATTACTATAAGCTACACGAAGGCATACATGGCTAAAGAATTTGCAGTATGTGCAGTATCTCGAATACGTGGAACTCCGGATGATATTTATGGTACTTTGCCTTCTTATTGATCTGCTTTAGAGCAAAGAAATCCGGGTACACTTACATTCATCGAGAGCTTCAAGTTTTTTTTCATGGCATTTGGCCAAGCATACGAGGATTTCAAACATCAATTAGGCCCGTGATTTCTGTTGATTGCACCTTTCTGACTAACAGATATAGAGGTACACTGCTTGTTGCTACATGTCAAGATGCAAATGTTCAAATTTTTCCTCTTGCATGGGCTATAGTTGATTCTGAAAATGAAGCTTCATGGACGTGGTTTTTAATAAGTTGAAGGAAATAACCGGAGATATTGAGGAGCTAGTGATTATATCTGATCGTGGTGTAAGTATCCATCCTTCTTTTGAAAAAGTTTTTAGTTTCGCACACCACGTACACTGTTTATGGCACTTGCAAAACAACATGAAGAAAAAGTTTCCAAGAATAGATTTTGGAACATTGTTTTGGATGACAGGCCTACAATATGACAGAATCTGATAAAAAGATGACGGCACTTTGTGGGTTGCATAAAGGGATTAAAGACTACCTGGAAAATGAGGTTGGGGTGTCACGTTTGGAGTAGAGCACATTGCAAAGGGATTTGCTACAACATAATGACAACCAATAATGCACAATCTTTGAATTCAGCACTGAAAAATGCTCATGATGGTTTAATTGAGCACATTAGAGTGACATTGCAGAGATGGTTCCATGAAAGGTATACTGATGCAACAAAATGTAGTAGCTATTTGACACCACCTATGGAGAAGAAAATGATCATAGTGTACAATCAGTCTCACGGTATGAAGGTTATTCGTATTTCTGCAACAGAGTTTGAGGTGTATAAAGAAATTGAGACGCAAATTGTCAATATTGAAGTTTTCACATGCACTTGTAAACAATTTGATTTGGAGATATTTCTGTGTGCACATGCAATTGCCGCTATTAAACATACCGGATGTGATGGATATAAGTTATGCTCTTGTTTTTATACGACATCATGTTGGAGAGAATCGTATTCTGAATTTGTTTATCCATTACCAGCAGAAGATGAATAGCAAATCCCTGATGATTTTAAGTCAATAATTATTTTGTGTCCACAAACAAAACGGCCAAGTGGAAGACCACCAAAACAAAGAAAAAAATCAGTCAGAGAGCTACACAAACCAAGCAAGAGCAAAATAAAGAAACCTCGCAAGTGTGGGAGGTGTGGAGGAACCGGCCATTATCGCGCTACATGCACCAACGCACTGCCTTAATTATTGATAAGAAAAAAAAGTTTATTTAGTTTTTCTAGATGTTCATTTAGTTTGTTCAATATTTATTATTTGATGATTAGGTAATTTATGACTTATTTTGTTAATAATATTTCACTTTGTGGATATTCTCATTCTGGTTACTTTTATATTTTATCAACTTTATAGTAGAAATTTTAGGGTAATCGAATCAAATTACTATGTCATTAGTGAAATATGCACATAATATGTTTATGTTCAACTATAATGATACATTTGTCATTATTCAATTTTCATATAAAATTTTTAGAAATATTGAAACTCTCTTTATATTAGGATCCTTTGAGTATTGAACTTTTTTTTAATAATAATCAGTAAAGTGCATAATGCTCACACATGAATGCTTAAATTTATATTATCATTTTAAACATAATTAAAAATAATAATGATTAATATTTATATAACTGTAAGAGACTATACATATTCCCTACATACTTATTGAATATAATTAAAAATGCTCCAACTTTATTTATACTCATAAGTTCATCATATTAACAATAGAGATTTAATTCATTCTAAAATACAGATTTATTTCCTGTATTTCTTCTGATTTATTTTTAATAGAAAATATTTTTGAGGTGAACTCATAAAATATTATATATAATAATCATTTTTTAAAATATTTTTGACTTATTGCTAAGAGTTGAATTGTACTTTTTTTGTTAAACATTTTGTTTATTATTTTCTTTCTATAGTAATTGATTTTCTGATTACTTAGATAAAAATACTGAAGTATATATTTACCATGCTCAACTTCAATTATGTAAATAAAATAAAATAAAATAAAGAAGTCATTAACTACGAACTTATAACTTCTTATACTAGTTAACTCATGACTTAGACTCAACTATACAATTGTCTTCATCCAATGTTCTCAGAATCAGACCGGACCAACCGGTCCAATCAGTTGAACCAAGAATCGATACTCGGATTGGTCCGGACTACCCTATAGAACCACTTTTATGGTTCAACCGGAAAAATCCGGGCTGAACCGGGAAAATTTGAAAAACCGATGAAACGGAAAAACTAGAAAAACCCGATTCTTTCCATTTTTTTGTATTCTTTTATGTTTGTTAAGTTTCTTTTTTTATTATTGTGTGTTTATTTCATTTATAGATTTTCTTTTTATTTATGAGTTAATAAAATTTTAACAAGTTATTCATTATTTAAGATATTTGGGGAGAGATTTTGAAGTTAAACAAAGTTTACAAGTATCTTTATTTATATTTTGTGGATGTTGATGCGTATGATTACATCAGAAAACTAGTAAATGACGACTACTAATTTTTCGGTTAGACCACTGATCGAACTGGTTAGACCGGTTGAATAGCCATCGATGGTGGAACCGGTTTTACAACCGGTTCAGTTATAATCCCACTGTTTTATCATTTTTCTTGTATGTTAGGAGAGAAGAGTTTAAAAGTACATCTGGCTTTTATCTTGTGATTTATATGAAAAAAATACTACACAACTTAGATAGTAGGTTTATTATAATGCGCTTGGAGTATTTTGGTAGGTTAACGATGAATTTATTGTTACTTAGGCTCATAACTACATCTAAATCAACAAAATGTTGAAAACAATGTCGTTAAATCAAACTGGACAGGTTGCATGAACCAGTCGAACCGAGAACCAGTGTTTGGTCCGATCTAGGCCGGATCATCCTATAGAACCGTTTTCATGGCTCAACCAAGAAATATCAAATTGAATCGGATAAAACCAAAAAATTGGTTTTTTTATTTTTTTACTTGTTTTGATTGTGTGTTATTAATTTGCTTATTTCACTTATGAATTTCTTTTTTGCTTCCTATATATGAATTTTTAAGATTTTAATAAGATACTCATTTTCGTTCTTTGTCATATCTTCGAAAAAGATTCTAAAGATAAAAGAAAAATAAAATATGAATCGTAAATATAAACCAGTGAATTTTATAAAATCACCCATATTCTTTAGTATATTGAGTTATGTTTATATTTATTAGAATTTGAATGTAGGGTAAGAACCACTGTCAAAACTGGACCAGATCGGCCAGTTAAACTTGTTGGAAAAAATTGTGTGTTTGAGTAATTTATCTCTATATACATATATATGTATTAAAATGAAAAGTTGAAGTATAACAATAAACTACAACTAATTGATCTTTTGGGTGATTTGTCTAAGTTTCTTTCTTTCGAATTTTGAGTAGTCTGTAATGTAGAAATCTAAATTCATCAATGGTAATTAAACAAACCATACAAATTAAATTATAATCAAACAACATGCAGTAATAATTAAGCTTCTTAAATTAACTTCCTGGTCATAAAACAAATGGAACATACCTATAAGACCCCAGCAAAAAACATCTTGCCAGTGATGCTAGTAGTCGTCTACAAGGGAAATACCAACAACGCATGCATCAAGAAGAGGATAAAAGATGATGAATAATTTTTGCCACATGACACCAGCCATGAAAGCATTTAATTTTCCAGATAAAGTAGTGTTTGCAATAACTTTATTTAATCATTTTTCAGCTTATAACTAAATTGAAGTTAATTATTATTTTTGCATTTTATAACTTTTGCTTAAATAAATTAATTTTTAGCCATAAGTTGTAAGTAGCTTCGACGATTCTTCTGCTTATTCCTTATTTTCTAATTTGTAAATTAAGAGGCTAGAAGTACTTATTTATCAAACACTTCCATTCTAAAATTTCGGCCAAAATCACTTAATTCTCAAACACTACTCACTTTTCACCGTATATGAATTTTGCACAAATGCTAATTTCAATACCTTCTTTAAAGCAATGAAAAACACTCCCTATGTATAGTGCAAGGAAACCAAGACCCGCAAATGACCCTGCGACACCATCAAAAGTCCATCCCACAAACCAGTGGCTTCAGCCTTTAAAAATCAATGTGAAATATAAAGATAAACAAAAACCAAAATTATTTGTCAAGAATATACATATACATACATGTATTATACAAATATGACAGAAAACACTTGAAGTACGTGTAAAATAATTATGGGCAGCTCATTCTTTTGACAAATAATTTGACCTACCCCATTTGATTTACTAGTTCAAACTCCAAATCCCCGAATACCGTTGGTCTATGTGATTTTATTGTCAAGCATAAAGCCCATGTGCACTTCTCATTGTGCATAATGTGGAGAAGTAGTATCATAAACAAGATGATCGACTCTTTGAATCCGCTAGGATACTGCCAGCTCGCAAACCTGATCCCATATCAAATCATCATTGAAGTTGCACCATTAAGACTGACATCCAAGCAAGGTAGGAATCAACAGAGTCAAAACCAAACAATCAACAGAGAATAAAACCAAACAAGATAAACGAGAACGTTGCATATCAATTGATTGTTTAAGAAGCACATCTAAATTGACCTACATATTATATATAGGTACCTAAAATAAAATCGAGCATCTAAAATATTATAACTTTTGGGGCCCGAAGCGATGGACTCTCCCGAATAAGGGAAGGTCCATCCATGACCCTATCACGATGCAAGATTGTACTGCACATCAAAAGTCAAAATCAATACAAAAATTAGGATAAGTAGACAAACTTCAACCACCCCGCCAATCATGCAGTGAGATAAATGGATATAAATACATACATGTACAAAATCACGTCGGAGCATAACATTGGAACTCAATCCAGTAACTAGGAAGATTGATCAAACCATGAACTTTCAACTTTCTTGCTACCAAATGAGGGGGAAAAAAGATACCTAGATGTATTTTGTGGCCAGCAATGGATAATCCTTCAATCGAATTGTCTACAAGATGGAGGCTTATATTATAGCAAAGACTTCCATTTTATATGCATTGTAATTTAAAAATGCATTTTGCATAAGAGAAATAAAGCAAATCAGTCACAAGTTAGTTGGATGATATTATAACTTCAACGACGCAAATTGACATTGTTAAGTATTTAAGAGAAACCTACTTGGCAAAGAACAAAATGAACCAAAAATAGCATCAAACGAGGGGGAGTAAACCAGAGCATGTTGTTGTCACCTAGCTGAACTACTATGGTACCCTTTATTATAACTCTACCAACCGCTGTAAGAAATGCATAAGTTCTTCACTTACTACTAGCGAGATAAGATGCACAAAAATGGATGTTGTGAAGTATTAGAATCTTGATACAGGAACTTATGAATAGAGGAAATGATCACGTAATTGGCCTACCTTTGCTGTTGGTGAGGAGGAATATAACTAGGGCTACAACGAAAGTTTGAATTGAGTTTGAAATATTGTTCTGAGAGAGAAAGAGAGAGAGAGAGAGAGAGAGGGGGGGGAGGGGGGAGGGGGAGGGAAGGTAAATAATGTATGCCTAAGGAGGCAACCTGTTTAATTAGCAAGCAGAATTGTGCTGATATATAACTACATTTTTTATTACTCACAGGAATGCAAGATTCACATCTTCTATACTTTTTTAGCTTCATGTTAGATGTTAATGAACTTTTCATAGAAATGATCCAGTTGATTAATCATCCAAATGTTGCTGAATCCAGCCAATGAAGGTTTGACCTTGACCAATGATATAATAAAACTTAGAACTTAGAAACCTTTCAATCATGTCTCAAGATAGAAAAGTAAATGGATAGACATTGATACAAGAGATGCTACATTCTAAAAATTAAATAATTAAAAAAAATGGAAAATCAGAACTAACCAGCTTTAACATAAGAAGACGACTGCCCAAACCTGCGATAAAGCCACTGATCTTGGTCGGAAACCTGCAAAATGTAGTCATCATGGTGGCAGCGCTGCTTCTGCTCGACGCACGAGCCAGAGCTGGACGAAGAATAAGTCAGAGGTAGGCAAGTTGACAATGGGCCAGAAGACACTTATCATTATAAACTATGGGCTGAAATTCTTATCGGAACTAACACAACTAAAGCCCAATATTTAGAGAAGCTCCTATGTTACAAGGAGAATGAAGTCACGGACAGGTTGCTAGACTTTTCAAGTTTAGATAACTGAATTTGTGAGTATTCGTTGCAATAACCTTATTTTTTGCTAATTTTTCCAGTTGCACCTAGACAATCCTTTATATTTTATTTACTAACTGTAAGTAGATATATAATCAACTCCAAAAGAACAGTATATCAAGTTGGTTATACAGTGATGCATGAATATACTGGTAATGCAAGCAACATTGTATTTTCGCACCTCTTAAATGTATCTCTGTGAATCACATGCTTATCATGAGAATAAGCTAGAGCATGTCTGAGATATTAAGAATAACAACAAAAACAAGGTTAGGCCATGATTAAATACAAAATCTGCGAGGAGCAGTACCGGACAACGAGGAGGGCGGCGTTAGTAAGCACCACCTAGATAGATAGGGAGAGAGGAGAGCACCAAAATGATGACAAGAATAGTGTATCATAACATAATATATTTATTCCGGAGCATACAAATATATCTCCCCCCTAAAAATAGACATCCTGCAAACTTGTTATATACTTTTAGTTTAAAAACCAATCCCATGCAAAAGTATAATCAGGGAGGTCTGGAGAATGTGCTTAATATATTTCATTATCGATTCCAAATAATTGTTTACATTGTTAGTGTTTCTTGATTTTAGGAAACACCATGGATTTTAAGGGAGTTGTCAATGATGTTAAGGGGAGGTTGGCATGCTACAAGAAGGATTGGCTCGAAACATGTGGTACCGGTGCAAGGTGCATTTTCTTTTCCACAATCGGCAAAGGAGTCTATATCAGGAATTGCTATTTGACTCAAATAGCTAATTTCATCTTTATTGCCATTCACTGTTGCCATATTCTAGCTCCAACTGCATATATTTTATTTGCTTCTAATGTTACTGTAATTGCATTTGGAGAGCAACAGAGTGGGATTGTTTTTAGACAACTTTGATGTTGTTTCTCCTTGATACAATCATCATTCAATTTACTCTCTGGCATGCTAATCACACTTGTTTTCATTCTTGTTGCTTGAATAACAGGGTGTGGTACAGTAGGTGAAAATGAAAATGTCTCAGAAGAGAAGAGAAGTATCAAATGGTTCACTCGCAATTAGCAGAAAAGGATGGAGAGATGAGTACAAAAGCGTGATTATCTTTTAAACAGAAGTACTTTTAGGTTTTGGCTACATGAACAAAAAAAAATCCAACTATATATATGTGTGTGTGTGTGTGTGGGTGGGTGTGTGTGTGTGTTCACTAGCTTCCAACAAGATACCCAGTAGCCAAAAAAGGAGATTGTTTCTAAATGCGGTGCATACAAGAGTGTCTTGAGCCACTAAATGCTAAATAGTCAATAGATTAATAGGTATGTGGCCTTATTGCACTTAATATTATAACCACTTTGAGAGCATTGCGACAAACTTCATTGTTTGGGACCTGTGGGAAAAAGTATAAATGAGTTTAGCAAGTCAATAGATAATTCCCCCTACTTACCTGTTATTCTTTGCTCGCCATTTTCTCTAAAACCAACCCAGTGTCAATGTGTATATTAAGGGCTCGAGTGAGTACATCAACACGTAGCCACCATGGGTAGCTATTACTAGAACTAAATAAGGGAGGTCGAATTTATAACTAAAAGTATTTCCATGGCCCTGGCAAATTATTAATGCTAACTTCCTTTAGAACTATAAATTTGAAGGGCATATATGAAATAATAATGTCAGTCTTGTTCTAATACTTATACACCATAACAAAGTATAAACAAAGTTAAGAAACGGTGACTAAAATATACCCAATTATACAAATTTCTTATAGGAAAACCACACAATAATCAGGAAAAAAAAAAGCGATTTTCAAATATATAATTATTAGCTTGGATTTTCATCACCTCTTTAACAATGGAATCAATCTGATGGAGAGAACTCATCAAGTCTTCTTCGTACTTCTTTTGAATTCTTGAAGGCTCTTTCTTTCAAACCAAATTCTTTAAATCATAGATGTTAAAATCTGGGTGAGTCTTTGGATCGGAAATGAAGAACTCGATGACGTCTCGTTTGTGATACATTCCGTCTTTGATTTAAAAATCCCCACCTCCAAACCCTCAACACTCCTTTTACCCATCCACCCATATCCTACTCATAGGCAGACTTACATGGGATCATACAAATTTGTTACTATATAGATGTATTATATTAGTTCTAATTTAATTAAATAAATAAATAATTATATTGTTTAACTTGAGTAATTGTTTAATAATAATCAACAAATGTATTTTTAAGTGTAAACAATAGGGATAAACATTTTAAAAAAATAGAATGAAATGATTACAAACGTTATATCATGATTATTTCTTTTTTTGTGATTGAATCAATTTATTGATTTCAGCAACATTATTCCTACTTTTTAGTAAGGGTGGGAGAAAATATTGAAATGCCGAAATATCGCACATACCGTATGAAAAAATGATTGAAAATATCGAAATTTTCAGTATACCGAATTTCGGTACGGTAACCATATGATAATCCAAATATTTCGGTACCGAAAAAAGTTCGATATTTCGGTATATACCGGTGTTTTTTGGTTTTTTGGTAATTCGATATTTTGGTATATCAAATTTCTAACATTATACCGAAAAATTTTGATATACCAAATTTCGATATACCAAAATCAATGGTATGATCGGTATATACCGATATAAAATTCGGTATACCGAAAATTCAATATGGTGTCGGTACTTTTAGTACGGTAACGGTATAAGTTTTTGGCATACCAAAAGTTTCAGTACGGTAACAGTATGGATGGTTTGGTACGGTATACTATACCGAACCACCCCTATTTTCTAGTGTTAGAGTTTAATATTGTTGAAACTCTGGACTGATTAATGGGGTCGTGGTCCAGCATAATATATCAAATTATTCATAGTTTCACGATCTTTAATTTGACATACATATCACATCACATATTGGTACACGTGTTTCGTGCACGCACTTTAGGGCATTTTTAGTGTCATTTTAGTGTCAATAATGTGCATAATCACGTGTATTTAGTGCTTTTATACTCTCATGGGCAAAATAATGCGTTTGTGCTATTTTTGTGTTAAGACAGGTGAAAAAGGATCGAAAAATAACATCAAACGACCGCGGAGTCGAGGGATCGATCGAGGCAACAAAAGGAAGGGCTAACTGAAGATCTCGGCCGAGACAGGATGCAAATCTCGGCCGAGATGAGTCTCCAGGGGATTTCATGAAGAATTGTAAAATTGCAAATCTAGGCCGAGACAGACTCTGCATCTAGGCCGAGATGGAAATCTAGGCCGAGACAGATAATGCATCTAAGCCGAGATGAGTCTGCAGGGGATTTCAGAAATTCCAGAAATGGAGATCTCGGCCGAGATGAGTCAAATCCTAAAAATTCCAAATTTTCTCTTTTTCACGTCTCGGCCGAGACACACTTGCATCCCGGCCGAGATTTCTTACCCTGTTTTAAAATCTTGAATGCGATTTTGCCTATTTTTGACTAGCATTTTTCCCCCTTATATATATCTCATCCCATTCGAATTTAACCTAACCTAGAACTCATCCCCCACACATAATCAGCCACTTTCCTCCATTGGAAGCAAAGGAATGGAAGGGGGATCTTCAACCCTAACCTTTGGTTCTTTCTATCATATTTTCATGTTTTCTTTAATTTTCTGTTATTTTATCTTTGTATTAGGTAAAATGGATGGCTAGCACCCTTTTGTTCACCCTTGATTATTGTGGAACCTTGAGTTTAAGACATTTATGTGATTATTACGGTTAATGTTACCGAAAATATTGTGAATTCAAGTGTTTTGTGTTATTTGTTGTTATTGACTCACATTTATGAATTTATTATTGGATTGATCACCCTTTAAGGGATTTGTGAATGTGTTGCTAGAATAGGAAATTAATATCCATAATTGTAGGATTTTCGATTCCCGTGTAGCAAACAATAGTTATTTATTGGTGATAACACAAAGTTCAACCACTAAAACCGAGCTTGCGAGTTTTATGTTGAATTTATCTCGTTGTCCTAGTGTTTAATGCATTTGGTGATTGAATCTAAGAGAGCTTGTTCGAGGATTCGGTTAAACTGAATAGGGTTAGTCGAAGAGCTTGTTTTGATTAACTAAGATTAAGGGATAACAAGGCTATTAGAGCTTGTTAATAGCCTTGAGATAAGGGCTAGAATCACAATTGAATAGGGCATTAACAATAGTTGCATCAATGGTCCAAGACCTCGGTGAAACATGATCAAGGGTGAATCGTTTTATTATTTAAAAACCAAAAACCTATAAAAATCTCTTTAATTGTCTTTGTTTATTTAGGTGTTAGTGTTATTTCATTAAAACCCCCCACTTCTTTATTGTTTTCTAGTTTATTTACTTTATGTTTCTCGATCATAATAGCTTAATACATAAGAGCAAAAATTGTTCGACCGTTCCTCGTGGGATCGACCCTTACTTGCCACTCTACTAGTTAGAGTAGTAGGATAAGGTATAGTGTATTCTTTATAAAAAGATATTTGATGTTAAAAAAAAAAAATTGCTTATTGGTTAACTATTCAAGTTAGATTTGTGTGTTTATTATGAGTTGGACTATAATGTTGAAGGTAAGATGCAATTAAAAATTCGTAAAATTAGTCTTTGATAAAAAATATTGATTTTTCTTTTTTTATAAAAGTATAATAATTGGTTTATTTTATTCAACATGGACTTCCAAATAGTTTCTTCATTTAAGTTACTCCCGGGAGAAAATCATTGTTCAAATAATGAAACTCTTACTTTATTAAATTAATGGTAAAAAGTTAATATTTTAATTTTATAACCATTTTATTAAATTATTATATATGCTAATGTTTTTTTACAATAATAATGTTTGTTTGATTAGTCGCGAAAGTACGAGAGCTGTGAGTATATTCATTTTTTTATATAACAATGCTTTTTTTATAATTATTAAAATTAAAAATATAATTGACTAATGTAGATAAAAAATATATATATATATAAAAAAAAAAATCTGATGGTATCGCCTTTATGGTAGGCGACTCTAAATAATCAAAGAAAAAAATTGAAGATGTCGCCTCTATGGTAGGCGAATTTATTTATAAAAAAAACAATGAATTTTGAGTCACTTGTTCGACCGGCTACTAAAAATGTTAGACATTGTTTACGTCGACTGCACAAGTGTTGTATGTCCTCTCTGATTGGGGCGACTTTGCTTATTTTCTTAAATTTCTCAAACAGTATCGTAAATTAATCTATATCTCTATATATATAAAAGTAAAATGGAGGGCATTAATGTAATTTTAACTTTCCCTCCAAAAATTTTAGGCTAAAATTAGTAACTTTTTTCTTATTTTTGGTAAGTTCATAACTTTCTTTTACTTTTCTAAAACACAAAGAAGTTTTTCATTTTTAATCCGATTTTTATGCATAATATACCAAATTATTAATCTTTTCACGATCTTCGATTCGACATCCATATCACATATATTATATTGAGATATTTGATTTGAATAAACAAATTATTTGTTGGTTAATTATTTGTGCTAGAATTGATATTTATTGTGAATTGAACTTATAATATTTTGGTTTTAGTTGCAACTAGAATTTGTAAAATAATTTCTTTACAGAAAAATATGAGTTTTTTTTTTTTATAAAAATACAACTAATCAATTTATTTTATTTGACATGAATTTTTCAATATTTTTTGTATTTAAGTCAGGGAGAAAACCCATCGTTTAAATAATGAAAGTCCTACTTTATTAAATCAAAAGCTAAAACAACAATATCTATTTTGTAATCAACTTATTAAATCATCAAATCTGCTAAAATATCTTCTTATCACGGCTTTGAGCATATATATAGTTATGTATTAAAATAGTTACTGAAATTATTTTTAATTACCTATTTATATTTTTAATAATGAGTATTTTGTTAAAATTACTTTTTTAAGGAAATTTACTCTTTGTAGCCTAAATTATGACTTTTATTACATTTGGCAATCTTTTAAATTTTCTACTTTTACTAAAACTTCAATTATATGTTTTTACACTTTCTAAGCTAAAAAATACTTGGTCACACAAATTAACATCGAATGCCTTTTTTACTCTTAACAATCTAAATAAATTTGTTCGCATTAATCAATTTTTATCTTCAAATAAATAAATTATTTATGAGAATGATATAACATTTATATAAATAATTTACAATACTAAATAAAATAAGGAAATTTTCAAATATTTTGAAGAAACCAAAGACTTTAATTTGTTATTCGAATCAATAAATAAATTTTGAATTCTATTTTGTTAAAATAAGATTTTATTAAATAAAATTATTTAAGTATGTTTGAAATCACCAAATGAAATGTTAAAAGTTGCAAATGAAAATTCAATGTTATAAAGAAAAAAATAAATATTTATAATTAGAACTTGAAAGTGTATTTAGATCAATTAAAAGTTAAATATAAAATAAAAGCACAGACATAATGAGAAAATTATTAAACTTTACATTATCCGAAAAAAATATCATTGTTCCTTTTATTATATATTTATATTTATGGTTATTTTTAATTATTTATAATTAGAATTTAATTATTTTATAAATTAGAAATATATATATATATATATATATATATATATATATATATATATATATAACATAGTAGTGACAATTCTGTAAGTAACATTTTTCAACCTAAAATTTTAGGACTATGATTGGTAAGTTGTTGTCACATTTGGTATGAATCAAAATTTATTAACTTTCTAAAGTTGCAAATATCTTCTTTTTCATTTATAATATATTTATTATGTATACTATATCACATTAATCATCTTTTGACGATGTTTGATTTGATATTCATACGATATATATAATAATACCATATTATATTTAAAATATTATATTATTTGTTCGTTGATTATTTACGTAAGATTTCAGTGTTTTTTATGGGTTATATAAAAAATATAGTATTGATTTGGAATACAATTAAAAATCATTCAAATAATTTTATTTTACAAATTATTTTACTTGATTATTTCATTAAAATCACACCTAATCAGTTTGTTTTATCTGACATGAATTGTCTCAAATTAATATTTGATTTATAATCAACTTATTAAATTATTGAATTTGCTAATGCTTATTTGATATACTAATTATTTTTGTTGATAAATCACAAAAGTATGATCTTTTCGCTCATATATATAACTTTATATATGATAATTAATCTTAGAAAATTTTTTATTAATTTTTTATATTGTAGATATGTTAATTTTATTTTTCTATAAATAATTACAATTTGCAACTGACCGCACTGTCGCGATGCGGTAAAATTAATTAAACCTAGCTACCCTTCTAGCTCGTAGAAGTGGTAAGTAGGGTCGATCCCACGGGGAGCAGGAAGACTATTAGTGTTTTAAATAGATACTAATACTAGCAACGTATATAAGTATATAAATAAGGGGGGTTTGTAACTTGATGTATATTAACTAAGGAACTAAAACAGAAATTAAACAAATTAATTATGAACTGTTCTACTTATGAAATAACGAATCCCAGCCCTTAATCTTATCTCCCCCTAGTTATTACTACCCTGTGATAGATGCAATTATTAACCAATTTTAACCTTTAAAACTCCTAACCCGAGATTAGCAACAAGCTCTGCTAACCTCGTTACCCCTTATGATTAACTAACCAAAACAAGCTCTTTGGTTAGTCTATCCAGTTGAGTGACCTCAGAATAAGCTCTCTGGGTCTCATTAACCGGACGCCTAGAGTACTAGAGTAACGGGATAGACACGGTGTGGACCTCGTAAGCTCGGACCCATTCAGACCGAGCTATATACTACCCTAACAATATCACTTGCTATTCGCTACCAAGTGGCTATAGGTTCGTAACAATTACGGATTACGATTATAACCTAGCGTTACTTATGCAATTATAATCCTAGGTGATCAATCTAGCATATAAACACACAAGCATTGAAGGATAAACAAATAGTATAACAACGTTTCAAGGAATCAACTGATTAATAACCACTGTAAATATCACAAGATAGTAAAACTAGGGTTCGACTCGACTAAGGACTGAAATAACCTACTAGCCGCTCATGGCGGTGACAAAAGACAAATTAAACTGAAAATACATAATTAAAAGACTTAAGGACTAGAAAACCCGAGTACTGCCGATCTTGATTGCTCGTCCCCTTCGGAATCTCCCAATCTTGCTCTCTTGTAATATCCAAGTCTCATATTCCCGAGCATAAGGGTCCCTTTTTATAGAGGTAGTCAATTTGGGTTGATTTTGGGCTCTAAAACGGAATTCGTGTGGCCCAAGGATTAATTAGCCGCCTTAACGGGCCGCGACCGCGCTCAAACACCGCGCCCGCGCCCGCTTTTAGTCCAACAGCACGCCGCGGCCGCGCAAGTATGCCTCGGCCGCGCTACTTGTCCAGGGCTTTTCTCTTATTTCTTCACTTTGACCGTGGCCGCGCCATTTTGCCGCGGTCGCGGTGCTCTGTTCTCATTTTCCGGCGATTTTTCCATCCTTTTGACATCCGGACTTCATTCCCTCGTTGTGCATCCGGCCGAGTACGAATACTTAGCCTTAAATCACCTATTTAGCTCAAAATGAAAACACAAACGTCAAATAGTCTAAAGGCATTAAAACAAGCCAAATACTCTCCATTCTACACGCAAACATCACAATTCATCACTCTAACAGACTTAAAGTGCATAAATAAACGCGTGTACCAAAATCCCCCAAACTTAACCTTTTGTTCGTCCCGAACAAATCTAAATCAAACAACAATCAAGACACGGGTTTTAAAGCACTTTAAGTGGCAATTACGAGTTTCAGAAAGGTTTTCCAATAAAAACACAGCAACATGATGTAAACGAGCATATTTGAGGGCAACTTCAACTACTTTCATTACTTATGATTTTCAACAATTGATCCTCACCGGAATTGTGTATCACTCTTCTCTCAAGTGTTTAAGGTATGCAAATTACTACACTCACACTGACTTATATGCACCGACCACCATATGCTTGCCAATTATTTAAGTCAGACCTAGTGCTCAGCATGTGTGGCAAAGAATCAAAAAGGTCTTTAATTCAGTTGTAATAAAGGCTTAGGTAGGGTAGGATAAAATTTGGATGAAAGTGACTAAAACGTGGACTAACCGAGTTATTCCTACTCAACCACCCCTCAAAACAATCACTCACATCTCACTCTCCAAATTTCAGTAAATCACCCCAAGGAATGACTTCTTCTCCCCACAACTGAATCTTTTACAACCAAGTGCTTCTCTTTTTTTCTTACTATGTTTTTTTTTTTCTTCTTTTTTTTCTTTTTTTTTTTCTTTTTTTTTTTCACGCGGGTACCACATTTTCTGGGACTACCCGAATTCCTCTCTCTTTTTTTTTCTTCAATAAGCACTTTTCTTACTCCCCTCCTCAAATCATGCTTCATATGTACCCAACTCATTTATTTTCTTACTTTCGCATTGTACAAATCAACAAGTCTAAACTTTTTAACACATAGGAGGGGTAAACCTTCTTGCTTCTCCTATCACCAATTTCCTTTTCATTTCTCACTTTATTCCCCTTTTTCAACCCATAGGCATCCCAAATAACATCCCCGACTACCTCTCCTTTCGCCTCCCTCTTAACTAGATTAGTCCAATAAGGTCAAAGGCTAATTGAAAAGATATTCGGCTTGTAATATTCGGCTAACAAGTGATAGGCTCACGGCTCAACTGGGCTAACTAAGGAAAATTACTTTTTCAAGTTTGCGGTAAAAAAGGTGATTATGTTGAGTGTCTGAAATAGGCTAAAACCAAGAAATGCCTAAGATCACTTTCTAAGCCACAACACACATTGACTTATTAGTTTTTAAATAAACTTTCGTGCATCGCACGGGAATATAACTAGTACATATAAAAGTAAAATAAAGGGCATTTATGTCATTGTAACTTTCCCGGCAAAACTTTTCCAATAATTTGGTAAATTCATGTTAATTTTGATAAGTTTATAATTTCTTTCAATTTTTTAAAATGCAAATAACTTTTTTAATTCTAATCCTTTTTTTTATATATAATATATTAAATTATTCGTCTTTTCACGGTGTTCAGTTTCACATACATATCACATATATTATAATGATATATTTGATTTGAAAATAATTTTTTTATTAGTTATTATTGGGATTATATTTGATTGTTTATTGTGAATTGGACTATACTGTTAGGCCTAGGCTGCAATTAAAAAGTAATAAAATAATCATCTGATAAAGAATATTAGTTAAGACTTTTTAAAAGTAAAACGAATTAATTTATTTTATTTGACATTAATTTTTAATTTTTTTACTTATGTAATACCCGAGATAAAAATAATTGTTTAAATAGTGAAACTCCTATTTTTTAAAATTAAAGGCAAAAATTAATGTTAAATTTTTACAAATAATTTGTTAAATCATTACATCTGTTAATATATATATATATATATATATATATATATATAAAATAAGAAGTATGAAAGCTTTATTCATATGTATGTTTACATATCATATACATTATAGAGATTATTTTTTGTTACTTCTTCATATTTTTATATAATATATTTTGTTACAATTATTTTATTAAATAAATTTACACTTTGCAACTTAAATTATGACATTTTTTACACTATTCAATCGTTTCTTTTATGAATATCAACCTCAACTATACATTTTTAAACTTTGCAACCTTAAAAATACCTTGCCACACAAACTAACTTCAGCTGTGTCTTTTTTTACTCTTTGCAACCTAAGCAATTTTGATCGCATTAATCCATTTTATAACAAAAACGTATAATTTATTTGAATAAATTACCATACCAAATAAAACTTGAAAATATTCAAATATCTGAAAAACTCACATACTTTAAATAATCAATCTACTTTTGGATTTTATTTTGTTAATGCTAGGATTTACTAAAAAATAAGAAGTATTTGAGTATATCACCAAGTAAAATGTTACAAGTTGCAAATGATAATCTGATTATAGAAAGAAACAATTAGTTATCTATAGTTATAACTTGGAAATGATTTAGATATATTAAGAAACCTACACATATATATCAGCTACTCCGTTCGACCCCAAAAAAAAAAAGAAAAAAAAGTGTCGCTTTAAACTTTTTTTGAAAAACAAAGGATGAGTGGAAATGATATATATATCCCTACACAATCTATTTATATATTTTGTGGATTTGAAAAAATATAGTCAACTAAATTAAATAGGTTGTTTATGGTTTGAAGAATTGTGTTCTTCGTTCTTTAGTTGATAACATGTTTTTTAACAATGTCATTTTCTAAAGTGACATTTTCAGCCCGGAGGGAGTATAAGTGAGTTAAAACTATAAATTGCATTTTCCCTCCAAAATATTTTGTGTTATTTATGGTTATTTGTACAAGTGTCAACTTTTTTATTGTTTGTTCATTTTTTTCCTTTTGCCCTTCTTTCTAAGGAAATTTATTTTTCCCATTTTTAAGTACAAATAAATTTATTTTTATCTTAAACACTTTTTGCATAGTATATATGAAATCAATCATCTTTTTATGATCTCTAATTTTGACATCCATATCACATATTTAAAAGTGTGATATTATATTAAACAAATATACAGTTGTTTAGTGGTTGATTATTCACTTATTTGGTTAGATTTGAGTACTTATTGTGGATGTTTACTGATGTCATATTTAGGCTGCAAATACGAATTAGTTAAACAATCCTCTTAAATATATATATATATTTTTTAAATAATTTAATTTATTTATTGTATTTATCTTTTATCTATAAAATTAGTCTATATCGATACTAATATACAGACAAATGTGTGTGTGTGTGTATATAATAAAATAAATAAAATAAAACAAAATGGAGTCAAATATGTAAAACAATTCATAGCTTGTTCAATTGCAAATCAAACATTTTCAAGGATTTTATTTACGTGTCCCTAAAGATAAGTTGTTATAGTGTCAACATTCTATCACTTTGTTTCTTTGTTAACAACTTCTTTCTATTTATTAAAATGCTAACAAGTTTTTTTGTTTTTAATTTATTTTACATATAATATATCAAATTAATAATCATTTCATCTTCTTTAAGTTTGAATTATATTTCAAGTCTTTTGTGGATTAGACTGTGTATATAGTGAATTAGATTATATAAAAATAAATCAATTGAAAAAATTTAACAATAAAAATATGAGATTATTCAGAAAGAAAATCTAATTTTCTTATAAATTATCAATGTACTTTATCACTATCTTATCTTTTTTTAATAAGTTGTGTGATATTATATTTGTATTCTTATCCTACACATTCAACCAATTGGACTATTTGTGGTTATTCGTATAGGTCAAGAATGATAAGGTATGTTTGAGTTTTTAGAAATAAAATAAAATAAAAGTAAACATTTTTATTTGTTATATTTAATGATTATTTTAATTGTATCAAGAAAAATATTTTTTATTCAAAAATAATAAGTATATATTTAATTCCAAAATTTTAGGGGAGAAATGAATATTTTCACTATTTGAAATTTTACTATAATATAATTCAAAATTTTAAAATATTTATTTTATCAAGTATACAATATTTATATTTTTAAATAGTAAAGTAATATAAAATTGAATTTAGTTAAAATATTAGTCTATTAGCAGACTTCCGTGCATCGCAAGGGGAGTAATACTAGTAAAATTAAAGGAACAATATCATATAGTGTTACATTTGCCCAAAACAAGTGTACATGATTAAAGCTTTCTTACTTCCAAATAACTTGAATTCAAATTAATGTGGGAAGAAAATAGAGAAGAAATCCCAAATTGATAGTGACCAATGCTTTTTAAGCCATAATAATAATAATAATAATAATAATAATAATAATAATAATAATAATAATAATAATAATTTATATCTATATAATAATAAAATTCACCCAAAATAGTAATTTAAATTTTTTTTCATCGAAATCCCTTTGTCATTTCTGTAAAAAAATACTTTTGATATAAATCATTTTATTTGAAAAATATTATTTTTTATATAAAGCAGTTTATTTTTTGTATAAAGCATTTTATTTAGAAATAGCTTAATTTGAATTTTATTTCCTTTTATTACTAATTTTTTAATCATATAAAGATATAGAAGTTGAATAATTTAGTAATATTTTATAATTTCAGTTTATAATTTCAACATTTTATTTTTCCCAAAAAAATCTAATTTTTGAAATAAAAAATATATTTTTTTATTTCTAATGTGATTTTCCTGTATAATAAATTAAATTAGTCATTTATTATCGATCTATAGTTTGACATCATATTGTATAAAAAAATTAAATGAAAAAAATTTAATTATTTGTTGGTTAGTTATGTGGATTAATTATTAGTGTGCTTGTGCTACAAATAAAAATCAATAAAATTAGAATGTAATGCTATTGGTACTCACTAAAAGTTTTTGAAAATTTCTTGTACATTATATTTGGAAAAAAAAAAAGTTAAATACTTTGAATAAATATAAATGTTTATCATAAAATTATAAATATACATATATACACTCATCATTTGTACAAGATAGTCAACATGACCTCCATACATGAATGATAGAGATACTCATAGGGTCTGTCTGCTTAAGGCTTTTATTGAGATTCGGTCCTCTAAATCTATTGAGCCCAATCTTAAGCAAACGGACACATACATTAAGGAAAATAAATATGAACGAACTGTAACTTACTCAAATTCATATATTTTCGATTTTTAATATTTTTCACTGACTCTTCTTTCATTAACATATAATTATTCATTTCTTATTATATATTAATTGTAATATTTTATTATATTAAAAATATTATTATTAATTTATTTATATTTATAAATCATGCCTCGCACGAAGATATTACTAGTTTAATACTACTAAATAACAGATATATAGTCGACTATATATAAATAATATTTATGACATTTTCTAAAAAATTAGGCTTCATAAATATCTGGACCAGCTTCAGCCCAAAAAGGCTCATCAGAGATTCAGCCCAAATAGATCCGCCATTATCACATGGGCCAGTTGAAAAACCCATTCTCTCCTATTTGTTAATTTCATATAAGTAATACAACTCATCAACACCCTAGTTTCTTTGTTGCTTTTGTTCCGACGTCCACCGCAGATTTCAGCGCCGCCGCCGTCGACCGATCGGAGAAAAGGTTAGCTCTCTATATGCTTAGCGAGTATGCATGTTTTTCGTTCCTATGTCATTGTTTCAGACATTAAGCTTCATCTAATAGGTTTGAAGAGAACTGCACATTTGCATATTTAATTCAAAACTCATTTTCACAGCTCTAATAGACTAATACCAATATACCATCTATATCCCTCATTTCAAAGCATAGAGAATGAGGAAAAAATACTGAGCGAGAGATTCTTCGACATCTAATGGTCCAGATTTATCGGATTTATTAAACCCTACCTGCCCGGCTGCTGCTCTCTACCACCCTCACTTTCAGTCGTCCTGTTACGAAAATCTAGACCCCCTACGCCTCCGCCGCCACAGCCACCGCCACGTCCTGCTTATTGAGGCTTCGAAGAGCAGTTTATTTCTTCGGTGGTCGATATTTCCAATTTCAATTACTTTGAATTTGCCAATAGTGCTAGTGTTTGGACGAGGATTTCCAGGTTCTTAAGGTAAAAGAGTTGGTGATTTTGTTTTCGTTTCGAGTAGGAGAACATGCCTTTATATTGTACTTAGTAAGGCCTGCTTTTAGAATGTTGGGTTGATATAGTGACTTTTGAAGTAATGCACCAACATATATTTGATGTTTTAACATGAAATTCAATTTGGGGCAATCATAGGTAAGAATAAGAATGTTAACTATCTATAAAGAAAGTTGTAAAAGATTGTTCGTTCGACGGATCTGCTCCTGTTTACCCCTAAAAATTTTAGTCTAACAAATGCAGTAAAGTATCATTTGGAACTTGGAGTATCTGAATTCTATGATGATAATCTAATTATTTTAACCTACACGTTTCAGAGTACCACTGTGATTTCAGTTGTTCTGATTTACTATGTGCTATTTCATGGGCGTTTCCCTTTTTCTATTTAAGTGTGCCTCACATTATCCGGTAGAAAGTTGACTGTATTTTCAGCTGCATTGAAACAGAATTCCACAAGGGCCCCAACAGCACTTGCTCAAGTCATTTGTTGGTCACTACTATTGAAGATAAGATGGCAACTGGGGCTGGACTTGAGACTCTTGTTGATCGTATGTAACTCTAATCCTCTATGAATAGTGATCCTATTATCCTAACATTTGTATGTTTGATAATATCATGTTGTTTAGCATCTAGTACGTTGATTGCTTGAATGTCAGTCGTCAGAGGATTCGATGTGTTACATATCTGGAGTTGGACGATTGTTTCACTTAAAGAGTTAGTAGGTGATTTAATGACCAGAAGAAGACTATGGAAGTAACTTAATGGAGTAGGGTGAATATCATATAATCTGGAGCAACTCATAACTTCTAGTTTGAATGTAGAGTAGGGGCCGTTTTTATCTCCATCCTCTCTTTTCTGATATAGAAACAAATGAATAGTTCTATTGATCATTTTTCCTAAATGAAAGGTATTAGGTTTAGCAAATTGGCCAATATTTGCCATAAACACTCAACTTTTAAGGTGGTAGTTGTGACAAATGGATAACCAAGAAGATGGAAACATTATTGATTGTGTTTCCTTTTTTTTTTTTTTTTTTTTTTTTTTCTACGGAATATTAATATTATTGAAATTCTGCCTATGGCTGAATAATTTTAGAAAATCATAGTGAAATTGAACGTGAGAAAAAATATTCTTATCATGAGACTGATTGGATATGAACATGTTCATGACAAATTCCTGATTTGATGTGAAATATTTTCTTCAAACACCTTTCGATTAGTGTTTTTTTGTTTTGAAAATTGTCATATACTATCTTCTTTGCTTCTAATTTACATTCAGTATTGATAAATCATTAAATTATATAATGCAAGTTTGTTTACTTTTGTTGATAACTTGATATATTTAGTTGCGTTTAAACCTATGCATGTTCAAATGTATATGCACTATGTAAGGTAGCAAGTTTTATATTTCTTTTATATTTATATTGAAAATCTTATCTTGCGTGGATTATCAATTCATTCCCTTTAATTTGTTTCCCCAAATAGTCTTTATTAGTTTGTTATATATATATATATATCTTTTTTTTTTCCTTGCCTTCGCCCTTCTTCCATTTTCTCTGATTTGTATGTTCTGCTTCTTCCTTATCGCTGCCAAGCCAGATTCGCTACCTTTAATCTCTTTTCTTAGCAATGTTGCATTTACATCCCACTCCAGTACCATCATCTTCTATTATTTTTCTTTCTTTTGCCTTAAACAGAATTTCAGATTTTTCCATTGCAACTCAATCTCAGTCTCAACCTCCCCTGTTGAAGTAGCTGAAGAGATACTAGTTTTGTTTTCATGTTTCTCCTCATCTATAATCAGCTATTCAAGAGATCTTCTCTTTTCCTTTATTTTTTTCTTTTTCCAGTTCTTCTGGCCTTAATTTCTGCAAAATTTTGGGAAAACAGAAAAAGAATAATTGTCTTAAACCATATATATTTCAAGTAATTGAAAAATGTCGGAGCTGCAGCAATGACCTAAATCAAGGTCTTTTGGTGGAGAGAATATGAGGATGCCTTTTCCATCTCCATACTGTATGGGATGTCTTTCTTTCTTTTTTATTCCTTGGAGAAATACCAAAGACTGATAAATGGAAATGGTGAATTTGGAATCTCAGAAACAAGTTGGAATAAATTTCTATAGACCTTCATGTTTCAGTGGAATTTTTTGTGGAAATGAAAAATGGAAAAGATTTCTATAAGCAAGCACTACATGTATCAGTTTTTTCCCCGCAATGAAACCCAACCCCCATTTTTTGACCCCTTCTCTGCTTGTGACTGTCTTAAAATCTCGCTCATCATAAACCATTGTGATCAAGGGGAAGGATATCTATCTCCTAATTTTGGTTTTGGCTAGCAAAAGGCTTGCCCACTCTTCAATGGCATGGCAGTTATCTATATAATTAGTGGGTTCCTTTCTGTGAAAAAGTGAATTTGATTTCCTGTTATCGCTTTCTATGCAGCCTCTGCTTCCCCCTTGGATACAATTTTGTATGACATGAAGGTTGAATCTACTCCATTGTTTTGTAGATCATCGGGTGACCAAGCCTATCCTATTGTGTTTGTTTATGTGGAAGCTTAATCACAACATCTCGCTTGTTGCAGTGTTTTTAATCGCTACTGCTTCGCCTTGAAGTTTAAAATCTTTTTGACATGTTAATTTTCTACCAATAACAGTTTTCCTTTTTAAATGTTTTTGTCAGAAACTATTTCGGTTATCACGAATGACGGGCGAAATATCGTGGTGAGCTTCATGTTTGGGCCAAAACAGGATATCTTTTTATTTTAGTTATGTTTTTACTGAGAGTTTGATTTTCACGCAGGGAGTTCTGAAAGGTTTCGATCAGGCCACCAACATTATTCTTGATGAGTCTCATGAACGGGTCTACTCTACCAAGGTCTGATTTCTTACTAGTGCTAAATAAATACTTCTCCAACCAATTGTATACCAGTTATATTGTTTATGTTCTTTTCTAGGATTCAACCACCCCACCCTCTCTAATATTAACGCTGTATGTACTTCATTATTGCAAAAATTCATTGTTATATACTTCTACATCTTTTCCCAAAGAAGAGTCCTATTTGAAAAGGGTTCAACTTTTTACTGTTGGTTAATCAGATGTAGGGTCAAACTTCTAAAAATCATGTATTCTCACTTATCCAGCTTGTTTATTTTTTTATTCGACTTATTCGTGAAACTAAAATTTAAATTTGTCTACTTTGACTCGTAAAAAGAGGAGTTGATTTTTGAAACCATAGACTTTATTCTTTGGGACAAAATATTTTTGAAACGAGACTCTTTTATGGAAAGGAAGTATTTACTAACTTCTCGCGTTCTTGTAGAAAAAAACTTCTCAAGTCTAGCATCAAGTCAAAATATTTTATCACATTTAGCTGATCAATCTTCCTTCTCATCTGTAGGAAGGCGTACAGCAACTCGTTTTGGGCCTGTACATCATACGCGGTGATAACATGTACGCTATCCTCATTTTTTTCGTATTACCAACACTCATTACTCAATTCATTGCTCTCGACTTAGTGTTGGTAAACATTCCATAATCAGACTGGTTCTTTTTTTACATATTGTAGAAGCATTGTGGGAGAATTAGATGAAGAGCTGGATGCAAGCTTGGACTTATCAAAGCTTAGAGCTCATCCTTTGAAGCCGGTCATCCACTGATATGTACCATCTCAAAAAGCATATGTAATGCTTCAAAACTATTGAGCTTGGTTGTTGGAAACAAATTTTACCAGCTAGAGAGCAGGCTAAAAGGAGATTGAGAATTAGTTCGATATTTTTGTATAAAAAAGTGTTGTTATTATTTTTGCTGGTGCCCTGCTAATCAAGTTTACGGTAACAAGGAGATGATGTTGACTTTTTGTCAAAAATGTCTCTTCTATTTGTGATGATTATATCTCCCTGTTCTACATAGTAATTCCTTGAGGCATGTTGCACGGGCTTTTGGTTTCTTAAAGTCTCCCAGATTTTGCTGGTCAAACGAGGATGTGTATTTTTGCAGTTCCTATTATGAAATATCTAAGATGTCCTCATATCTAAAGATAAAAAAAAAAAAAAATAAGTTAAATATCTTGTTGGTTGTAACGTCTGAATAGTACTCATCTTGTTTTGAATTTGATATCGTTGACCAGAATTTTCTGTTTGATCTTTTGTTCGAATGGCCAAAAGCATGTTAGACATACTAGGTTCGAACGGAGCTGTAGAACTTCACTATTTCTACTTTGAATATCATGCAAAAAAATATTAAAAAACCTAATCTTTCTCTAGTGTACTATCTTTAATGAAAAACAAGGAATCTTTTAATGAAAAACAAGGAGATACTATATATTAAATCTCAACAATTTTATGCGATTTCATATATACCTCAGCCGTTCGTTTGAATGTGGGAAGAGAGAAGTGTATTTTCTTTATATTTATTCTTTTTTATTTTTTTTTTACCAAAAAGAGTATAATGATTAACAAATGAGGTACTTTAGCACTTTTGAATTATTTTTTGTTTGAAAATACTTCCTCTGTCCCGGTTTAATTTTTCTTACTTGTCTTTTTGGTTTGTCCTAAATAATTTTGCCGGCCCAAAAAAGAAAAATTCTCTCACAATTTCTACCCTCAAAATCTCCACCTTTAAAAAAGTCAAAGATTCCACAAAATTCGTTTTTTTCTAAACTCTATGTCCGATCAGAATAGACAAATTAAGTCGGGACGGAGGGAGTAGTATATTTATCTTAGAGGTATATTTAGAAGAATTAGGGATATTATATGTAAGAATACACGTCTGATTTAAGGGATTGATTAAGTTTTTGCGTGTGTATTAACAATTGTATTAATGTCCTTTTCTCATTATTATTGAAATCAAATGTGAGATAATAAAGTATAAAAGTTTATGCAAAAGATATCCGTGCGGTAAGTTAATTGATATAAATAAATAAATAAGAAATGAGGAGAAAGGCCAACTTAGATTATGTATAAAATGCTTCAGAAAGAGGAAAGGAATAAAGAAACAGCGCTACTTCAATTTTACTATACTATCAACAACTCGAAAAAGGAAGAATAAAAAAATCAATGATTATTTATTGACAAAAATATCAAAGGGTGACGGCCAATACCAGCAGATGGACTGAAGAAATAATAATAATAATAATAATAATAATAATAATAATAATAATAATAATAATAATAATAATAATAATAATAATAATAATAATAATAGCTCTCCCTTTATTACAACAAAATGATAAAAAATATTACTAACAATCAAGTAATGATATAAGAAGAAAGATGAATAAATCAAAGCCTGAACCTAAATTTGCAGCTGCTATTCCTGATCCTGATCTGACTATCTGCAGCCAAACTATCAACTATCACCCTACACTTGACCAAGAACTTCCATTTCATCAACTTCAGCTTCCCAAGCTTAATCCTCACCGGAACTTTCGCCCTCAGATTCAACGGGATGCTTCCGGTCTGCTGCTGCACCTGCAACGACTGCAGCAAACCGGCAGCGTCCTGCGTTTGCCCCGTCAGCACAAGGCTGAGCAGGGTGGTGTTACGGTGGCCCTGGTAAAACTTTGGCAATGATCCTTCACACAGCTTTGCACCTGTATACCACACGCTCAAATGGCTTCCACCCTCATAATATATCCCTATTTTCTTGTTTGGATTTCTTGCAGTGATATTGACGTTGAATGTAGCAGATAAGCTGTTGTCGTTGCCGGGAGTGAACTGAGTAATTCTCATTGCATCTACAGAGTATTTTGGAACTTTGGGCTGGAAAACAAAGTATACTACTGCAGCCAAGATTGCAATAATGATGATCAAGATTATGATAAGGGCTAAGGTCCAACACAAGCACTTTTTGAAGCAACTACTTCTCCTTTTGGGTGGTTTCAAGGGTGCAGATGGGATTGTCCGGCGGAGGGGAGGCTGGTACTGTCTCTCGGGGTCACCATTTTCCGACCGGAAAGAGCCGCGGCCCACCAGGGGAGTGGTGGATTTAGGGGGAGGCGGCACGGCCTCGGGGTCCTGAACTGGGTGAATTCTTTGGTGATCAGCCATTGGAGGGGAGATAAGATTGCAGTGAGTATGAAGAAATGTTGCTTGTGTTTATATAAAGATTGGTAAAGTGTGTGTAATGTGAGAAAAAGTCGTGGAATGTATGTAATGGTTTTGTTGGTGAAGTTTCGTTTATTTGACTTTAAAAGCATAGAGGGTGAAAAGTCACAATCTAGGAAGTATTTGTAGTGTGGGAAAACAAATCACATGTAACCTCTTAAATAGACTCTAAATATATTTGAAGTCAAATGCAAACGCGTGTTATGTTAAATTTTGAGAGTTGGTTGGAAGGGTTCTCATGCCAAGCTGAGGCTCCGACACTCTTGATGTCATAATAACACTTTCCGACCTACTAGTTTCGAAATTATTACTATTACTTGTTTGGTTTTGTCAATGCATGTGAGTATACACGTTATGGTTTAACTTTCGCCTGATTTTGAATGCATTACCCAATTATCTATAACAAGGGAAGATTCAGAATTTGGAATTAGTTCAACGTTCAATTTGGTTATGATTAATTTAGGATGGTGATAGGGTTGTTGAACTAAGCCGTTTTCATTATGGGGCTACTTCCAAATAAGGTAGCTTTTTGTTCCTATTTTAACTGCAAAAAGTACATTAATTTTATTTACAGCAACAGTAAAGAATTTCGCATTTGCCTTACGTGAATGATTTTGCTGCTGATAATGGATATCAGAATGTAGACTGTTGACATATATTTTAGTGTTGGTTTCTCGAATTTCTGTATTTTTCTGAAATCAACCAAACAAGTTCGGTTCATAACCAATTAAAAACATACATACTTCCATTTATGTATTCAGCTCCACCAGTTCGGTTCATGAATTTGAAGTCCATAACTACCAAATTCGTTTATGCTCATTTTTAAACCTCTCACTTCTCATTTAACCGTTCGTGGATTGAATTAACTCTTCATTTTAGGCATCCGTTAGTACGTTAAGCCCCTCCACCAAAACACAATCTAAACATCCATACGCAGATTATTCACACAACCAACAAGTTTTCCAGATGTATAGACATAATCACATAGAGCCAAGATAATTCAAAGACTGCATTCGGGGTGAATATGAATTTCAACAAACTCAACCAGCAAAACTAGACTAGGTGATCTCACATGTACACAAGAATTTATCACCAAATTCATTACCAATATACATAATCACACATCAAGGGTCCGTACCATCTTCATACCTCTTAGCTAACCACGAGCAAACAACCCACGAAGAGAACCTGATGCACCACCACGCTTTCTTCCCTGGATCGCATAACCATACTATAAATACATAGATATCGCCTATACGAGGTTTGTTTAAATAGTGTAGTCAACATAAATCGTCATTTAAAGGGCTCTTTTTACTATTTACTAAACAGTGGTCACAAACCATTTACACAAAAACTCATTTTTACACGGCCCAATTCCCATATGTGTGGGTGTGCATTTGACGCCTAAGAAGTTTTAAAACACATGATAGCACGTATACAGACCTTTTCATTGTTAAATAAGTCTTCTGCAATTGCTTCCATCTGCTTGCGCTTTTTCTCCTCCTTTATGGATGTGGTCACATCTTCATTCCCATAGTCGGAGGCTCTAAGAAAGATGGAACATGCATTTACACATATATAATTAATTAAATCCAAGAAAAAACTAAGAGGACCAAGAGCGGAGAACTGAATCATACTCATACGGGTGCTTTGCAAATGGAATTAGGTTGTTGAAGCTGTTCCCGGATGGAGCACTCGTCTAGTAAACATCAAAATAACTTAGCATATCATAAAAAAGGATTTGGAAAAAAAACCTCCCTGAAAGGAACTTCTCATAGCAATCATGTGACTAAACAATTATTGATCAACTAAGTATCCAAGCCAATTACCTTCCTGAAACGTTTGAAGTCTATGTCTGCACCATTTGTCAAAGAATGACCAGTTTTTCTCAAGTTAGATTCTCGAACAATTAGGTTTTGGCTGTATATTATATCAAGATTCTCACTTTCAGATGAATGACCCTTATCATTTCTTGTCATGATACTTGGGTCTCCGGCCCCTGGTAAACTGATATTCACACTTTCCGATTTCATAGCAGTTCGATAAGGACTATCAGGCTTAGAGGTCTCCTGATTTGGATGTAAGAATCCTTGGCTACCATGTTCTGCTGTTCTCAGAGTAGCAATATTCTCTCCACTGTCATGCTCACTAGATTCTACTACATGAACAACGTTTTCTGCTAGGGAAACTTTTCTGGAAGCTTTTACCTCATGGATTAATATGTTTTCCTGACATTCATCTTCAGAAGGTTCTTTTAAATGAACTGCCACAGATGTTCGAATTGACGTGGCAGTTTCCAATTCTGCATCAGAATCCGCAACCACTGTCTCATCTGTGGAGCATGAAGATGTGACCAATACTGCAAAAAGAAAATTATGTAATAAATTTATATTATACATCTCACCGGCATTGATATTGCTCACAGAAAGCCAACAAAACAGCATATCACTTGAAAGAGAGAGGAGAGAGAGAACCAGGAGATATAAATAGAAATCCTGACCCGCTAAACTGGTGTCCCTACCAGAATCCTGACCAAATAAATTGAACTCCATAGTTAGAGTACATATTCTTAGATAATTAAATCTCTGGCTAATTTTTTATAAGAAACAAAAGAATTTATTAGCAAATGGACAAAATACATAGGGGATTACAATGGGAAGAGGTTTCCCAAAACACACTCTACGGTTCTAAAGAACACTACATAAGAACAATGCTAGGGTCCCTACGTAAATCCGACATAAAATATCCTCTGAACTCTTTGAGGCCAATAATCCAAGACGCAACTCTAGCTTTGACTAACTCCCACACTTCTTCATCTCATCCTATACTATTCTCAAAAAAAAATTGTTACGTTCTAGCCAAATGGACCAAAGTAACGCAAGCATCGTCACCCTCCACAAAATCTTTGCTCTCTTACTTCCTAGGAGACTCAAATCCCCTAGAAATATTTAGCCGATGCTCCGAGGCGAGACCCAGTTCAATTTGAACGTCCCGAGGGCCCTGCTCCAAAGAGAAGAGGAGAAAAGGTGATAGTGCATCACCTTGTCTAAGTCCCGTTGTTCCTCTAAACTTACCTCTTGGTCTCCCATTGATTAGGATTGAGAAGTTAACTGATTGTAGGAATCCTTTTATCCACTTTCTCCATCTTTCCCCAAATCCTTTCTTCCGAAGCACGAAATCTAGAAAATCCCATTCGACATGATCGTATGCCTTTTCAAAAAATATCTGGCACTCTATACTTCTAAATTCCAAGTTTAGAAAAGGGAATTTGACTCGGGTGCTATGGAACATTAACTTGAGCTGGACCTTTTAGATTAGAGTTTCTTCTTGAGCTAATAGGGAAACAAGGAATTGACCGTAAGGAAATGAGAAACAGGAAGCAAATCAGCCGTGCAAAGATCCGAACACGGGGAAGCCTGTACTGCCATCTGAGGCCAGACAAGTGAGTTCTTTAGACAATGCTGGTTATTGATGCTTGCATAGTTGCTTTTCACTCTAATTCACTTTCTCCAAACCTTAATAGCTATATATTTGTGAAGAATAAACAAAATTATACTCGTTAAAATACTATATCGATCCTAAATGACCTGGGAAGTCTTAGGTGTTACATTGCAGAAAAGCTATTTGGAATCATTTTACTAGAATACTATATAGAATAGTATAGTATGAAAACCCCCTGGATAGAACGTTTTTAATACTTATGTAGAACTAAAAAAGTAAGAAACATCTAATTGGATTCATACCCTTGGATCATTTATCAATCATTCATTGAATGATAAATAACTACAAGTGACAGAGATACACGGTTTATATAACGAAAAATCCAATATTTAAAAATAGATCTTTCTGAGAAAGAACATTTGTTTATGGGATATAGACATGGTCTAGAGCACTTACCAGGGGCTGATCTCATAATCAAAGGATCCAAATGTCCGGAAACTATTGCTCTGATCAATTCCATCTCATTTACAGTAGGCAGAGAACTGAACTTTTTGAAACTTCCGTTGCTGCTTGTTAATCCAGCTGGCATCACACACACCAGATTGTCACCCAAATTCTACAAAGATAGCATTCAATTGCCAAACGACAGATAAGTTTCCAAATATAACATTAATGTTTAGAAGGATAGTAAAACTGGAGATCACTTAAGTTAGCAACTCATATCCCCACCAGCTTACTAATGCTAAACTGATGATAAAGATTTTCACACTCTGTTCAAGGTATTCATGCTTGACTTTATTAAGGCATTAATAGGAGAGCTGTTGTTGGTAACATTATTCCTTTAAATTCCTCGTTGAGTCAGTTCTACTTTTTTAGAACAAGTTATATATTAACGAATTCACTACCGATGTCGACAAAGATTCTATGTCGGGTGTCCAACACGGGTGCGTATCTAGAAGTTTCAGAATACGGGGACACGGCTGAAAAAGATCCGAAATTAGGACATGGGTGCGGCGATATGTCTATACAAATATATAATATTTTCATGTAAAATCATTTATATTAAAGATTGACAATTATAACATTAAAATTACTAAACAGAAATTAATAACAATAATTCATTACATGTTGAAAGATGCAAAATAGAGAGAACATCAAAATGTCCAAAAGGAGCACCAGTGATCAAATTAATTAGATGCTAACAGTAATAAGCAAAATAATGCTTCTATAAACTTGAAAATCCATCAAATTGATGTATCATTCTTAGGCACCACCAATATAGTTGTCTCCAATTCTAGATCATTAAGTGATAGTTCTCCCAACATCAGAGCAACATTCTCCTCCCAAGTCCCAAGTCTACTTCGTTAGCACTTAAATTCCAAATGATTAAAAGAATAACTTTTATGTACAAAAGTCCCAATATTTCGTTTCCCCTTCTCTATACTCAGTTTCGTGACAACACTATAGATTGTAATGCACAAACATAAGATCATCAACCCGCTTGTTGTTAACTTCTTCCTCTTGGAATAAATGAACAAGTACTCCCATTTCTCTCACAACAAGAAGAAGCAGGTTGCATAAATAACTTCAAAAGATAGAGTTCATAAAAGATGTATAGAAGCACCATGAACCAGTCCTTCCAACTGTCTTACGTCAATTACATGGGGCTGATTGAAATACTTAGAACCAATAGAGAAAGCCCTATATTCAGCATAAACCTTTCTCAAGTCACTTGGTTTCTTGAAACTATCACTTTAAGAAACTTCTATTAAAGATACTTCAATGTCCTCTTGTGGGAGCGATTCTTGGAACCCGTTATTCCCATTTTGAAGCCACAATTCACAGTATACTTAGGAACTAAAGAATTGTCATGCAATGGAGTATTACATTTGTTCCATCTACTCTCCAACACTTGACGAATAACATTAAAATTCAGAATTGCTAGAAATCGAACCTCTTCTCATGTATAAAAAAACTTGTTTCGCATTCTATCATTGTAACTCACATATTGTACTTCATGTGCAACTAGCAGGAAATTGAAGTTTAGTCTGCAACTATTGCAGTACAAAAGTTGTTGGCTCCATGATTTAACTTCACTGCATAGTTGCAGACTCAAGTTCGATTTCCTCCTCCCCAGTGCCACATGATATATGATATGCGAGATACAATGATAGAAAATGTGAAACAAATTATTTTTGAACATGTGAAGAAGGATCTGGTTTCTAGTGGTTTTGAAATAATTAATGCTATTCATCAAGTCTTGGAGAGTAGATGGAACAAAAGCAATACTCCATTACATTGCATGACACTTTATTTAGTTCCTAAACATTACTGTGAATCATGAGTTCAAAATGGGAACAAAGAATTCCAAGAACCGCTCCAAATATGGACAGTGAAGTGTCTTTGAATAGAAGTGTTTCAAGCGAATTGTTTCAAAACCCAAGTGACTTTAGAAAAAAGTTTATGCTGAATATAGGGTTTTCTCTACTGGGTCTACGTATTTCAATCAGCTCCATGTAATTGATACAAGAATGTTTGACGAACCAGGTTCATGGTGGGCAAATTATGGTAATTCTACCCCTTTGTAAACTATAGCTTTTAAGCTACTTATGCAAACAGTCTGCTCTTCTTGTTGTGAGAGAAACTGGAGTGCTTATTTATTTATTAAAAGTATCTAGAGAAACAAGTTTACAACAAACAAGGCTAATGATCTTCTGTTTGTATAGTACAATCTACGCTTGTTGTCACCCAAGGAAATGAGTATAAAGAAGGAGAAATAATATATTGGGACTTAGGTACGTAAAAAGTATTATTTTTATTATTTGTGATTTAATTCATTAAGATATTAGTAAGGAGTAATTAATATATATGCATTTGAAGGAGTTGGGAGGAGCACATTGTTGATCCTGAATTGGAGAGTATTACTTTTGCTGGTGCCCAAGAATGATATAGCAAATAGAGCCAATTTGATGGACTTTCAAGTTTATTGAAGTGTTATTTTGCTTACTACTATTAGCCACTTGATGCTAGTTAATTGGTTCATTGATGCTCATTTTGTAATTTGTTGGACATTTTGAGTTGTGGATGTCATTTGATGTTCTCTCTATTTTGAGTTTTGTGCATCTTTCAACTTAAATGTAATGAATTGTCGTCATTTGAAAGAAATTTTAATGTTATAATTTGCCAATCTTTAATATAAATGATTATACATGAACATATTTATTTTTTATATATCCGTATAGATGTAATCCTGCATCCCATGTCCCAATTCCGGATTCTTTTCAACCGTGTCCCCCATATCCTAAATTATAAAAACTTAAGGGTCAGACTTCTAGATACCCATCCGTGTCCGACACTGGTACCCTAGTCCAAGCAACATAGGTGGCCATCAAGTTGATGTAATTTACATCAGCAATGTTTCAAAATTATGACTAATATAGTGTTTTAAAAAGTGTGGCCAAGTACTAAGATGTGCATAATCCTAATGGACAAAATCTTCTCTTATAAATAAGAGACCATTTTCTGGATAATGGGTCATTTGAGCATTCATAGCCTTGGACCAGTTCACATGAGAGATATTATTCTTGATAATAAACTAGGCCTAATATGCCTTATCGTTTATGGTGAAAATAAGAAGGAAAATATATGACTACCTGGCTGCACGGATCTGAAGTTTCAGCATGAAGAACTTTTGCCCCGCTCACATCCAAAAGCAACTGCAACTTCTCCTTAAATTTATACTGCAGGAATGTGACATAGGAGGAGAGTGAAAGATAACGAATGCTTCCATGACTTCCAAAAAAGCTTATCAGATACATTAGTCATGTTTTATGCGTTTATAGTTTTATTACTTCTTCCAAAAGCATTTTATGTTTTCTGGTATATGGGGAACAGGAATGCTAATAGAGAACACGAGTTCCATCTATTTGTTTCCCATAAAGTTCAAAGAGGAAAAAAAAATGTCAGCACAAAAAAAGGGAACAGAACAGTAAAATGAATGACTGTTGCGGAAAATAAAGGATTTAAAATAGGGTTGCCAATGAAAAATATTTTCGTAGAATAATTTCGAGAAAATGAGGATAACAAGCACATTCGTGGATTAAAAAGAGAGAATGTTTCTGGAAATAATAGCAACACAGCAGAGCCTTACACTATGCTATATAAATAAAAATGGCACGGTCCCTTAATAAGTGCAACATGTCCATAAATCAGCAACTGAGTATTAAAAAAGTAAGCCCAAACATTTTCCAAGATAAACATTCAACAAGAGGCTCGAAACAGGCCCTTGTTTGTGCTACAAGCTGCCAATTTGTAAAATGTGTATCTCAATAAGAGCTATTTAAACAATGATAAGTTCAATAAAATACCATAACATGCCATCAGTACTATGTAACAAGTGCCAAGATTCATCTATATTGTACTTCTCTGATGCACTAGTCATATATATTAACTATTTATATGTAAACATGAATGTGCCAGCTCAAATATGCAAAAATATATCGCTATAGATTTTAAGTTGATGGAAATAACAGAAATGGAACCTAGCCACAAGTCGAAAGCATGAGAATTGAGATTTTAAAAGTGCTCAAAGTATCACCTTGTGTACTGATTGCAACAGAAAAGTGTATCCTTTCAGACACTGTTCTCGAGACTGCGGGTCCGTCACTTTAAGGGATACCCCATCAAATAGTAAAGTTGGAACATGCCTGATACAGGAAGGCAACTATCTCTTAATCAACCAGAAAAAGGCAAGGTCCCTCCAAGGATGTGACAATAACTTGTCTCGATAAGAGAGTATACTCACGGCGAAGAGCTGGGTACTTCAGTGGAAATGGTCTTTCCTGAAATTAACTGAATACAGTAATCCATTAATTAGTAATTACGTGACACTGGAAAACTAAATAAATTGGTTTTTACAAATTCGATATATGGAAAAAATAGATTATAAATAAGTTCAGGAAAAACTATTCGTGTACGCTAATATAGCAAGAAAAGTAAAGGTCAGCTTAAACAATGGGAGAAAGGCAGGAAAAAACTTCAGAAGAATTATCCATAGAAGGTTGGTCTATTTGTCAAATTATCAATCGCAACAAGATCTTTAGAGCATATAGGTGCTTCTGGTGTCCACAGAACACCCACTCGAGAACATTTGAAAACTATTTATTCCAGATCAGGCTTTCTCGACCGAGGATCTGAAAAACATGTGAGTTTTAGGTACAGACCAAACCAGAACCAGGGCTGGTTTGGTTTTGATCATGCATCCAAGCAAGTAAACATTCATAATTTTCTTCTGAAAATAAGCAAATATCTGTATTGTTATTAGCAACAGTTCCATGAGATCAACAAAACTAATATGTAAGATGCAAGCATACAATATTCTGAGTGTCAATCATCGCAAATATACCATCTTCGTACGAGGCTGTGTGTATTTAGTATTTATAGCTCTTGTCTGGGAGATGGGGTGAATATGAGAATAGGGCTTTCTTATCCAATCAAGGATTATGGGTGCAGAAATACCTCTATCCAGCTAAGTCTGACAATGGGCTTTTTGGCCACGATGGCGTCAGTGATATCATCATTGATGGAGATGAAGTCATCAATTACCATATGTGTGCATTTAGAACTCCAAGTTTGAGTAACAGTGGCACCTGCATGCTGAATATATTAATGATGATGTCAACTCAACAAAAATCAAATTGACCATAAACCATTCTCCCTTCACACATGGGGGGGAGAGACGCAGTATTTAAGTCCTTGTATATTACAAATAAAAAGAAACTAAATTGCTAGTTAGTGATAGATGGAGAATTAACATATACTAACCAATCTCCATTTAAAGATGGTACATGCAGGACTAACATGACGGACAAGGGGTGTTTCCATGTTTGGTTTCTTTTGGATCCTCGAAAAAGTAATGCAACAGTACTCAAAGGGCCAGGTAAAAGAATGTATATACATAATCTAAAGAGACATACTAAACTTCTCACTTAACCTAAATATGATTCAAGAAACTACTTACCAATCATCGCCATCTTCTCTTGCAGTTGATTCATCTCGGAAGCATTGGATGACGATTTAAAAAGTATGAGAGGCACATAAGAAAACCTGCCACATGACTGGTATCACAACATGTAACTTCATAATATCAATTTTTTAAACATTTGAAATGTGAAGCCCCGATATTGTAGAAGGACTAATGAAGCCGAGTGAAACACTGACAGATCAACCAGGAGAACTAACATCTGGAGTTAAAAGGGTATAGCATCAAATTACCTATATTTGGCATTACCAGTTCCAAATGCAACCAGGTCCCCATCCTTCAGCATTGTTTCTTTATTTGGAAATTCATGAACTTTCTCCTTGGAATCCAGATTCTTGATAATAAAGGTCCCATATTTTGAGCAGTCTCTTATCCGAACTTCGGAGGAATTATTTGAATGCCTCTTCTGTAAATGATCCATGCAAATCATTTCATCAACAATAATTTCCGCATGGACCCTTGAGACTCCTTTATCTTTGTTAGTGATTATATCACATCCTACAAATCTCGACATATAATAGCCGTTGTCAAGGAGTGAAATAAAAAATATCAATGCACGTTAGCAAAGACGCATTTACAATTAAAAGATCAGCATTTACATTTCATTATAGTAGAAAATAATGAGGACAATGAAGACATGTCAATTATGTAGTGAAAAGAAAAATTCGACTAAGAAAACACATTTAGATATCCCTATAGATTTTAAATGCACACAAGGAGCCTCACAGAAACTCGTAATTAGAACAAGTTCTCAAATCGGACAAAGAAAAGCTTCTTTCTTTTTCTTTTTTTTTTCCGTCAACAGAATTTACCATTATTCTTCTATTACAAGTTCTCCAACCAGGACTTCACTGTTGAACCATATGCATAATTCAGTGAAAAAGTAACTAAAACTGATAGATAATTTTTCTACAAACAAATAAATTTCCTCCTTTTGTCAGTCAGCAAGAAAACAGCAAGAGAGCTCTGGACTTACAATTGATATCAATCAAACTGCAAAAACATATTACTTAAAACACATAAAAAAGTTGCCTTTTCTGCACATCTCATATAGCTTGTGTAAAGACATTTGTATGGCAGATGAGTTAACAAACAAACATAATTGATAACACCTTTTCGGCCAACTTTGTACGTTCCCTTTCTGAAAATATAGTATTCCTGTTCCCCTGCCATTTACAACACACTTGAAGCATCAGTATAGCTCATTCCTCTAATAAGAAATGCACAGAAGAAAACACATATAGACTGATTACAAATCAATGAGCTACAATTTTATCGAAAAAAGTACTGATGGTGTGAGCACATCTCTAGTACAATATAAATGTAGGTCCCTCACTATAAAGAAGAAGTATTCTAACTCTCCATAGTTCAATTTGCTAGAAAAAGTGTAACCAAACACTTTTTCTTGCAAAGTAAAAGTTAAGAATTTCATCATATCAACAGAGACTTTTAAGTTGGCCTCAAATACAATCCCTCAAATACTACGTTTTTTCATTTCTTTCCAAACAAAGACTTGGAATCAATCGAGAAAACTTAAATTGCATTTCTCACATTATAAACCAAAGGGCAAATGCCCGTTATATTGGTTCATTTCCCAAAGTATATATCAACCAAGAACTTATGTTAGCCTCAAATGCTATCCCTCTATTTCTCTAATCACTAGTGCTACATTTTTATTTATTTACTTCTCTACACCAATATAAACATCACAATATTCGGCTATATTTTCCAAAATAAGCAAGACAAGTTTCATCACCCTACCCCATGGAACCAGAAAGCAATCTTTCATTACTTGCGTTAAGCAAATTTCCCATGACACAGGCACAAGTTTGTTTCAGCAAGTCATCCAAATGCAATATGGATAAAAAAAAAAGGCAGAAATAGAGTTGCCATATGTAGTGCTTAAAAGGGTTGGAAGCTCTGTGACTCTAGGTACAGATGATGATCGTTCAAATTCCCCCGTTGAAAGAACGAAAACATACTCAAGCGAACAAATAACGCGGAGTAGGCTCAATACCTGGAAGTGGGTCGACGGGAAAGAGGCCCCAAACCATCGTGGACCCTCCGCCGCCTCCGTGTCACTGTAACTCAATGTTTCGACTTGTTTTTTTTCTTTTTCTTTGGTTCACCTCTGCAAGTAGGTTCCGAGTTTAGTTCATATCTTTATAAATTTATATATATATGTATCCGCAAAATAGAGGATATTAACGTCATTTTAACTTTCCTTCAAAAGATTTAGATCATAATCGGTATTTTTCTTATTTTTGATTAGTTCATAATTTTCTTTTATTTCTTTAAAGTAAAAATATATTTTTTTATTTTTAATCCGATTTTTATGCATAATATACCAAATTATTAATCTTTCACGATCTTCGATTTGACATTCATACCACATATATTATAATGAGAATTTGATTTGAATAAACAACTTATTTGTTTGTTAATTATTTGTGCAAGAATTAATGTTTATTGTGAATTGGTCTATAATATATTGGTTTTAGTTTCAACTAAAATTAGTAAATAAATTTCTTTATAAAAAATATGAGTATTTTTTTTATATAAAAATACAACTAATCACTTTATTTTATTTGACATGAATTTCTAAATATTCTTTTTTATTCAAGTCATGCAAGGAGAAATCCCAATGTTCAAATAATGAAATTCCTACTCCATTAAATTAAAGGTAAAAACATCAATATTTATTTTATAATCAACTTATTAAATTATCAAATCTGCTAAAATATATTTTTTTATCACGAAAAGTACGGAAGCTTTGAACATATATATAATTATGTATTAAAATAGTTATTGAAATTATTTTTAATTACCTATTTATATTTTTAAAAATGTATATTTTGTTGACATTACTCTTTTAAGGAAATTTATTCTTTTGAGCCTAAATTATGACATTGGTTTCATTTGGCGATCTTTTTAATTTTTTACTTTTACTAAAACTTCAATTATATGCTTTTACATTTTCTAAGCTAAATAATACTTTGTCGCACTAATCAACATCAGCTGTTTTTTTTACTCTTAAAAATCTAAATAACTTTGTTCATATTAATCAATTTTTATCTTCAAATAAATAAACTATTTATAAGAAAAATATAATATTTATATAAATCTATATATATATATATATATATATATATTTATATGTAAAAGCCCAATGAAGGACTTTTATGTAATTCCATATTTTTTGCCTAAATTTGTGGGCCATAAATGGTAAGTTTTAGTCATTTTTTGTAAGTAATAACTTTCTTTCATTTTTTTTTTAAATGTAAATATCTTTTTTACTTATTTTCTATTTTTAATGTATAATATATCAAATTATTCATCTTTTCACGATCTCCGATTTGACATTCATATCACATGTATTATAACGAGATTTTTATTTGAAAAAGTAAATTGTTTATTGGTTAATATTAATGTTACATTTGAGTGTTTATTGTGAATTGAGCGCAACTAAAATTAGTAAAATAATTCTCAAATAAGAATATTAATTGAGTATTTTTTTTTTAATAAAAATACAGCTAATCAATTTATTTTATTTGACATGCATTTTTAAATATTTCGTTATTTAAGTTACGCAGAGAGAAAAATCATTGATTATGTAATGAAATTCTACTTTATTAAATTAAAGGCAAAAAATATATTTAGTTTATTAAATCATCAAGTCTGCTAATACTATTTTATTACGAGAGTATGGGAGCTTTAAGCATCTATGATTTTGTACTAACAATGTTATCGAAATTATTTTTAATTACTTATTTATATTTTTTATAATATATATTTTGTTAGAATGACTTTTTTAAGAAAAATTACTTTTTGCAACTGAATTGTGATACTTAACACACTTTGCTATCTTTCTTTGTTTACGTTAACTAAGAGGGTGTTTGACTAAACTTATAAGCTTCTTAAAACATTTTATAAGATGTTTAAGAGCTTATAAGCTCTTGAAATGTGTTTGACAAAAATAAGATGTTAGACTATTTATAAGATGTAAAAATAAGCTCTAGAGCTTATAAGCTAAAAAAAAAAAGGTTCTTCAAGTCCATTTTATTTTTTAAGATCTTATAAGTTACTCTAAAATTCACATACTACACCCACATACACACTACACACACTTTAACACACAGTTCACACTTCACACATGTCACACACTTCACACATTACACACACTACACATACTACACACCCTTCACATATTTTTTTTACATACACCACACACATTTCACACACTAATCAAAAAATGTGTTTGATATTAAATTTCATATTAGACCACAAATTCATAACTAAATCGTTTCATTCAATTACAAGTTTAGAAGTTCTTTTATCCAAACACTTTACTAACTTATAAGCTCTTAATAAATTACATCTTATAAGTTCTTTAAACAGCTTATAAGATGATTGAAATAAGTTTAGCCAAATACCCTCTAAACTTCAAGTATGTTTCATACACTTTGTAACATAAACAATACTTTGTCGCACTAACTAACATTAACTATGCATTTTACTCTTAACAATCTAAGTAACTTTATTCGCATTACTCAATTTTTATCTTTATATAAATAAACTATTTATAAGAAAAATGTAACATTTATATAAATAAATTACAACATCAATTAACATATTAAAATATTTTGAATAACTCACAGACTTTAATTTGTTTTTCGAATTATTAAATAACTTTTAGACTTTATTTTATTAAAATAATAATTTATTGGAAAATAAGAAGTATCAACATATATTTGAATCCACCAAGTGAAATGTTAGAAGTTGCAAACGTAACAAGAAAATTTTAAATATGTATAGTTAAAAATAAAAAATTATTTAGATAAATTAAACATATAAAACAAAAATAGGAAAAAAAGTATAAATTTTGCATTACATCTAAAATATCTAACTAAATTATTAATGTTTCCTTTATTGTATATTTCATGATTACTTTTTAACTATTTATGGTTAGAATTGAAAAATTATTTTCATAAATTAAAAAAATCTATATATGTGTGAGTGTCTCTGTGTGTGTGTATATATATATATATATATATATATATGTCACATGAGGGGCAGTTTCGCAATTAACATTTTTTAGCTTAAAATTTTGAACCATAACTGGTAAGTTGTTGTCACACTTGGTAAGAATCAAATTTATTTTACTTTTTAAAGTTGCAAATAACCTATTCAATTTCTAATGTTTTTACTCTGTATAATATATCAAATTAATCCTCTTTTGACGATGTTCCATTTAGCATCCATACCACATATATTATCATAATAAGATATTCAATTTAAAATATTAGATTATTTATTCATTCATATTTGAGTTAGAGTTTACCATTTATTGTGGATTGTAATGTATAGTATTGGTTTCGAATACAACTATAAATCACTCAAATAATTATCTTATAAAAAAAATTTACTTGACTATCTCACTAAAACCACAACTAATCAATTTATTTTATCCGATGTGAATTTTTTCAAGTTTTCTTCATTTATTAAGTTGAGAGGAAAATCAATGTATGTATTTTTGAGCACGTACTTTGTTAAATTAAAAGTGAAATTTAATATTTTATTTATAATCAAATTATTAGATTATTAATTTTTAAATTTTATTCGTTATATCACAGACCTATTACTTTCTCGCATATATATAACTTCACATATGATAATTAATTTGAAAATTATTTTTCATTACTTATTGATTAGTTAAACTATTTGTGTACGCATATAGGCCAAGAGTAATACATTCACACTAAATGTGTGTTTGAGTCAAAAATAAAAAAACGATCATTTTGAAATATTTTATTTTCAGTTTTAATATTTTATCTTAATGATAATTTATAGTATAAACATATGCATATAAATCTAAAGTAAGTTATATTAAATACATATATGACGTGAAAGAAACTTATATTTATACTACTTATAATTTATTTATGTTTAATTTAAAAATCCTAAATAATTATTTTATGGGATAAAATAATCACATTTTTAAATATTAAATTATTTAATATTTAGCTTAAATAAAATAATTATTTTTTAAATAAACTTCCATGCGTTGGGAATAATAATGGAGGGGAAAACTGGTAAAAATATCCCATAACTTCACCATATTTATGAAAATATCCTCTAAGTTTGGCAATTTTTAAAAATGCATCATAACTTACCAAAAATTGGTAAAAATGTCCCGCAACCGGATATAGCCAGTAAGTCATCCGGTCACAGGCTGATCTGTCAAAAACACGCTGATTTGGCACTTAAAATGCCACATTTTTTTACCAGATTCTTCATTTCATTATTGAGTAATGCTATAATTGACACGTAATAAACAAATAGGAGTGAAAGTCAGCTGTTTTCCACCCAATTCCAACCCTAAATTGAATACCTAGCTATTAAATATGGGTGAAGATTGTGCCTTCTTCCCCATTGTCATCTTCTTCAGATAGGAGGCTATTCTTCAGCGCGCGCGAATTTGTGAATATGTCCTGCTCAAACTCATCAGCGAGTTGTTTTCCACTTTGCGACTGTGGGATTCGGGCAGCTATCCAAACCTCGAAGAAACTGCAAAACCGAGGGCACATGTTTTATGGATGCCGAAATTAGTTTTATTATATTGTTGTTCTTAAACTGAAATGTAAGAGGAAACTGATGTTTAAATCGAGTTTTTTAGGTGTGGGTTTTAGCTCTGTTTTTCGTGATTTTTGTTGGCAGAGAGGAAGCTGACTGTTTTTTTGAGTGGATAGACCCTCTAATTGGGGGGTCGTCACAAGTCGCGATCGAGTTGCGAACAGAATTGAAGGAGCTTACGGATAAGTTGGACGCAATGCAGCTGAAATTGGAGAAGATTGGAAGAAAAGTGAAGTTAACCAAATTCACGGCGACTCTCTTTGTTGTGATAGTATTGGCCTTCTTGATCCATTTGTGGATGTAAGGGTCCGACTTGAATTGATTTAGGTTTAGGACCCGAGGGCAGATTGATCCAATGTGACGTTATATTTTGTATTAGTGCTGCTTAATCTGGTCGTAAGTTGTCAAATCTAACGATGTATCGTGTAAAATATGTATTTTCAGTTTATGTAATTTTCTGTTTAGTTTGATTTTGCTTGTTGAAATCAGTTTGGTGGAATCATTCCCACCTAAATTTGTTCTGTTATGTATTATGATCAACTGAGCATAGTTCTACTATTTTGGGAAATTTATCAATAAGCACTTGTTTTATTGTTGTGGATTAATTGACCTAAGTGTGAACCTATTCAGTTTTTTAGCTTAAAATAAGAACTTAATTTACTGTTTTGGATGAATTGACCAAAGTTTGAACCAATTCAGTTTATAATTTATGAATAAGCACTTATTTTAGTGTTGTGGATGAATTGACCAAAGTGTTAACCAATTCAGGTCGTAATCTATGAAAAAGGCACTTATTTTACTATTTTGGATGAATTGACCAAAGTGTGAACAAATTCAGTCAACAATTTATCAATAAGCACTTAATTCACAATCTGCTAGTAGGTCTCTCTTCTCAAATATTATACACCCTATACATAATTAGCTCACAGAAAGAAAAATAATAAAGTTTAGAACAAGAACTTTTATACACCATAAAATATGTTTAAAAAATGGGTGAAAAAATGGATGAGTATCTAACATGATCAAACTGCACTTTAGGATGTCGTACTTCCTGTCTCATCAACCCAGACTTGATTCTCTATGCTCGAAACTTCACTCGGTCCATCTTCGAATCCATAGTCTCGTTCATTACCGACTCCAGTCGAATGGTCAGTTATGCTAGGAGGCACTGTGTCGGGCACAACTGAAATCCCACCAGTGTCTTCCATCATTTTGCTCCCACCGACATCCTAAAGTGCAACAAATAGAATACATAAGGAATAAGGGACAGACTTGAGTAAACATTCACATAATCAGTAGATTTAAGACATTACCATCTTGTCAAAGTCATCATTTAGTTGAGTGAGTTAGCTTATTAGTTGCTCTTGAATCCCCTCATCAATGTTGGCATTCTAATCACAAGACCAATAATGGTGAATTTTAGATAGGTAAACTGATAATATTTACAACTAGGTTTTAAAAAACATCCATAAAAGGAGAATTATCATCATGTTAAATTCTGAACCTTCTTCATATTACTCATTTTCAGATTGAGGAAGTGTGTCATGGAGCTGATCGTCAACCTACACAAATCTCATGAATTAGCATTTCAATAATCAGAAGACCGGCAACGAATAAAGTTGTGGGTGAGCAAAATTAGTAGGGAGAACTACTTCAGCATGTTGGTCATCATCATTAAAAAATTCATCAAGGACTTCCTCGTCCTCCAAATCTTCTAACCCACAGTCATCTAGAATTTTTTGAAGTTGGAGTCTCTCCTCCTCGGAATGACCAGTCTCGTCCTATTTACACAAATAGGTCAGAATTATACTTTAACATGACTTGATGAATAGCATATTCAAAATTTTGGCGTGAATAACATCTTACGAATGGACAGGCCCTTCGATTATGACCTGGCAGACTACAAACTCCACATTTTAACGTGGTTTGATTCCTTTTTTTGTGATGAGCATCTCAATTAGCCGGTCTACCTCTTCGTCTCACATGCTTCTGTTGCGGCTCATCTGGTTTGCACCGTCTTGCTTTAGGAGGGCGTCCAGCTCGCCTAACAACTTTGGGAGGAAGTGGTGGAACTGCGTCTACGTGTGCCCATTCATGGCGACCATTTATAGGGAAAATAGTCGGCCCATAGGCTGCCCTATATGTTTCCACCTTGTAGCATCTACAGCCACAAAAATCGACAAATTGTGCAAGTTAAGAAATTTCTTTGTAAAAAGAATCATAAAAACCACAACAACTACTTATTCGAAAATGACAACAACACAGTGAAGCAGACTAAATTTTTGGCTAATTAGTCAACATATTGAAGCTGTCAATTCAGACTTATCATGTTTTTGTACACCAGAAAATTAAGCATCAATCACAAAAAAATCCGTATTACACAAATTGAGGATAAATCAAAGTAACAAGCTCAATCGCAAGCTCTACAGTTAACTTCACAAACTGAAATCAATAAGTGGATATGTCTAAATTTCAAAACGTATAAATAACATGTGAACATATGCTTTTGGATCCCCCCCTTGGCGATTGATGGTTGTCAGCGCATGCTTGCAAGGGATCCCGGTGAGGTCCCATTTTCTACACGCACACATTTTATTTTCAAGGTCAACTGCATACTGTCTACCATCGAAGCAAGCTATTTGGTAGTGTGTGTCGTTAGCTTTGATAGGAATACAATCGACTATCTGTGAAGTGTTGAAATCAATAATCTGCTGAATCCTTGGACATAACACTCCCTTCCACCTCCTCGCCATATCCCGATTCTCGGCACTTCTTTTCATTAAGGCGTTCATAACCTGTCCCAGCATCGATAATATAGGCAATTCCCGAGCACTTAAAATCTTACTGTTGAAACTCTCGCACATGTCGTTCATTAAGAGGTCACATCGGGGATAGGGATCAAAATGAGACCTACTCCATTGGTGAGGCGGTTTTTCCTTCAGTCAATTGTAAGCCTTTACATCCATCTTTTTGATTTCATCCATTCTTCTCTCAAAATCAGGAACTGTTGAAGCTTTGGCAGCCCTCCAAACAGTAACTTTGAATGCATGCCCTCTAAAACAATAATTTCTATGTTGAGGTGCATATGCCGTACACAAAAGCGATGAGCTGCGCCGGGGAGTTCCTTGTCAACTGCCTTGATCAACCCCTTTTGTTTATCACTTATTACCGTCCATTCCCACGACTTTTCAATCTGCAAATCATCTTTTAGTTGCTTCACGAACCAACACCAATTTTCTCCATTTTCAGTACTCACCACAGCGTAAGCAAATGGGAAGCTGTTGTTGTTTGGATCCACTCCAACAGCGGTCAGTAAGATGCCCCCGTGTGGACCTTTTAGGAAGGTCCCATCAAGACCAAAAATAGGTCTACAACCAATTAACAGCCCTTCTATCAATGTATCCAGACACACATAAAATCGCGTAAACTTGTTACCTGCGACTGTTTGAGCCACATTTAAGTGCACCGTCGAACCTGGGTTGGTTCTTTTGACCTCGAATGCATAGTCCACAGTAACATGTATTGGTCGTCGGCCCTTCCCTCTAGGCCCTTTATTGTTCGCTACTTACAAATAAATGTCTGCCATGGAGTGATATCACATCTGATTTCTTTAATTGCATCCTCTTTGAAGGCACTAATCTTCCTTTTCTTATCGGTCTGAAAAACATACGCGAAGCGTTGGGCCAACCACCTAGACTTCATGTTTCTAATTGTGTGGGACGGTGCACATGTGTGGTCTGGGATACAAGTTGTAACACAATACGAAGACTCCCCATCTCGTCTCAGTGCATTCACCCGGAAATGACAGTTGACATCCTCACACACCGCATAAATTCTCCGCTTATCACTCTTCACAAATTTCACATTCCTTTTCTCGAAAATGGCATGAGTATCTAACATGTCTCGAAATTCCTTCTTCGTGCTATATACCATCCCTAAAAGGAGATTCGGGCTCCGCGTGTAATCTGGTCTCCATCCTGGAGCATACCCGTCCGGATTTTCATCGTCTGACTCGTGGATACTCCTCAATTCATCCTCACTAACACATAAGTCCTCTTCCCCAAGGCTATTATTTGGGACCTCTGCTGCTTCACCACCACCAACCTCTTCGTTTGCACAACCGGCCCACTCCACATCCTTGTCTACAAATTTCTCAAAGTCTAAATCATCTTGGACATATTTACCCTCTCCCTCGAATTCGTAATCGATGTCTCTACAAACACTATCATCCACATCTTCATCATCTAAATTCACCACTTCTACCGGCTCTTTCCCCTTCTCACTAACTCTCTTTTTACTGCCACTCTACGCGACCTTCGATTTTGACCCTTCGCTGTTTTTTCACCGGCTACATCACCAACCTTTCCACTTTCAAGGCCCGTTCCCCCTGCCCGAACCTCCTGCTGAACTTCGGCTCCACCAGCAGGCCCACAAAGACTACCTTGGCAATACAAAGAAATTTCTGCAGACCCCCTAGATTGCTCAAGAAACTTTCGCAGATCCTCCTCGTCTCTGATTTCAGTAAATAAATTTTGCCCTTCAACTATAGACCACAACTCAGCAAACTTTGAATTTTCTAAATAGGCTGCAAACTTCCTCAATTCTTCAAGAGTGTAGCATTTTGTAACAACATGGTCAAACTTGATAAGGTCCCCTCCAACGTAAGCCCCCGACCAGTTGTCAATGAGACCCCCATAATAAATACAAAATGTGTAAAAGGAGCTGTCGGGACCTGTTAAACAGAAAAAGGTTGACTATATTAAATTATGTATTTTATACCCTACCCTAAACAACAAAATAGAAGGAATATGCTCATATTGGGGACCAAACCATACATAATATGCTCTATAGTGGGGACCAAAACACAAAAGATGACAAATAATGAAATTTTAACAAAACGTAGTCCCACAAAACTGAACCAACCCCCAAGTTAATAACTCATTTCCTGATACCAACCACATACAACTGTTCCCCATTACAACAACACCACAGTCAAAAAAATTGTTTTCAAAAAGTGAGACTCACAAGACTAAACTAAACTAAAAATTGAGGCTCATTAAAGCATAAAAACTAAAAAGAATGAGCAAATCTAAACTACACAGTAAACAATAAATTCTATCAAGTCTCAATCCCTAAACGACACTTATAATAGACTAATAACTGTCAAAATCAACACGCCAACATACAAGAAGAACAAATGTCCAGAAATTCACGATTTAAAATGTGAGAAGAATCGAGACTCACCATAGTCGGGACATGGGCCGTCGATTTTCTTTGGATCCCTGAAAACGCATCTTTGAAATCCCTCGAAAATCTCTAGATTCACCAAGAATTTGAGCTGTCGTCGGAATTTTGGGGACTAGGGTTTTGTACTCTTGTGAAACTAATTGTTGTTCTAAATCGCGTTTCAAGAGCCTAAAGTGTAAATATTCGAGTCTCTAATTCCCTCATGTGCGATGCACATGATGAAATTCCCAATATTCTGAAGTCAACGTGGCATTTTAAGTGCCAAATCAGCGTGTTTTTGACAGATCAACCTGTGACCGGATGGCTTACTGGCTATATCCGATTGCAGGGCATTTTTACCAATTTTTGGTAAGTTAAGAGACATTTTTTAAAATTGCCAAACTTAAGAGGATATTTTCATAAATATGGTAAAATTCAGGGATATTTTTACCAACCATAATAGAGTGTTAATAATATAGTGACACGATAGCAATTAAAATTAGTTTTTTATGCTCCTTTTTTTTAAATGAAGAAAATAAAACACGAAAAACCTTCTGAGATTCCACATTGGCCACCACCACCACTCTACGGCCGCCGTTGCACACGCTATCTCTGCCTTCGGCCGCCTCCACTGTTACTGGGTCAAAGTCCAGCGTTAGATTCGAAGGTCGAACTCTTGCGCCCTTCTCAAGCAGTCAAAACATTCACCTCCTACACATTCGTCTCCACCTCCTGCTGCTCACAACGACCGCCCCTGCCTACACCTCTCGGACATTGCTATATGCGTTGACCAGAAAGGTCAACTTTTGCATTTTTCTTCCCTTCAATAGCTGCTAGCTCTCCTAATCAAAGTATTCTTTTGTTTCTTTGTATGGAATAATTTTATTTTAGTTATGGGTTTCTCTCTCAATATAAGCTATGGTTATTGCCTGGTCGTTGATTTATTCTTTAAAGTTTGTAGGCTACGGTTATTGCCTTGTTGTTGATTTATTCCCTAAATTTTGTATTTGTGACGTGAATCGCGAATGTCCCCTGATTTTTTTCGCATTTGGTTAGTCCCCCCTGATAAGATCATTAGCTTTATCTTCCATCTCCATTCTTGTAGCACTGTAAGTAGAATTCCAATCTCAAGATACAATGAACAATGAAGTACTCGACAACAAAGTCTTATCCGGTGTATGCATTAATATCCATATGTTTTGACTTGTTCATAGTAAAGCATATATTGCTTTTAAAAGTAATTCAATGAACAAATATTACCATTGGACAAATAAAAGTTTTCGTCAAGTTAGTCTATCATAAGTTAGAGGTGTACACGTATTAATACCCTTCGCAAATTAGAGCAAAATGATGTGGCAAAAAGTCCTAAAAGGAAAAAATAATTTCGAAAGGAAGAACTTGTTGCGGTTCTAATGATGATTTTATATCCATTGCAGGATAACTTAATTTTGACCATAGAAAAATGATTTAATTGGTGGCCACGTGTCACAAGTTTATTGGCCCTCAATAAGTATCGCGGACGTTGCGTTTGACTCAACGCCGATGTGAGTACGCTGCTCCTTTTATGCAAAGTGGGGTATTTTCAAGAACGGCCTAGTCAAAGTATAACTTATCAAAAAAGGCCTTACTTATCCCAAACAATCAAAAAAGGCCTTCTTTCTTTAAATAAAAAGAAAATTATATTTATAAAATTACACAAATATCCTTATCACTCTTTCATCATATATTTTGTATATGCCACCTTTGAAGAATCATTTTCACTCTCTCTACTCAACACTTCTTCATTATGATCCTACAAGTTAAAAGTTGAGTTGAAGCCTTGAAGGTAAGAGGTTTTTCTTTAGTATATATATTTTTAAGTTTGAGTTTCTAGTTGTTAGTTTTATTTTGGATCAAGAAAATGTGCAGAAATTGTAGGGTGATGCTAGTACTGTTTTTGCTGCTCTACTCGTCGCCGTTGTTTAGGTGTTGTTTAAGTTGTTTACGTTGGTTAAGTAGTTTATGTTGTATTTGTTGTTTAGGTAGTTTAGGCCGTTTAGTTGTTTAACAACTTTTAGAAATACACAATAGTGTTCAGTTGTATAAAATTATGTTGTTTAGTTGTTTAAGTGTACCTCATTACACAACAAGTTGTACAAAGTCAATGATAGTATAATAACAGAGTCATTTATGTTGTTTTAGTTATTGTTTATGTTGTTTTAGCAATTCTTTATACCGTTTTAATGGTGGAGTTGTTTAGCTTGTTGTTTAAGTAAATTTCAAGTTAATGAACATTATCTTAATTTTTTTGTACCTTGGTGCCACCTAAACCACAATCTTTTTTTATCTCCTAATAAGTTATAATTCTTTCATTAAATTAATTGTAGATATGGAATCATCTTCCCCATGGATCACTATATTTTACTTTGGTAAGTTTATCAATGAAGAGGGTCGGTGGAAAAGGAAAAAGTGCGAGGGTGACGATGGTGCTAATGTAACATGACTTTCTATATCTTCAAATATGTCATATGAAGAGCTCCACTCTGAAGTGCAAAGTCTTTGCAATGTTGATTCTTCATTGCATGATGTGGAGATGCGATTTTTTCTCCCTGACAACAAACAGTTTCAAGTTCCAATCAACATCACTTCTAACAGACAGCTGCATTGGTTGTTAGGCCTCAACAAACAAGGCCAATATTGTCTAAACCCTTGTGAATAAACATCCATCTGAGCATCTTTATGAGGTTGAAACAAATGTTCCGTCTTATGAAGTTGGAGTGGAAAATGATGTCCCTATCCTTAACATGCAGCAAGAATGGGATGATCATAAACCTGAGATGCAAGAAAATCGAGTCAATGAGATAGCCCAAGGTGTGGACTGGGATACGTTGGTGATTCTTCCACATACCAACGTAGATATTCCGGCCCATGATGATGCTTTCACAACTCGTCAAGAGTTTGTACATCACAGTGTAGAAAAGATCAACTGGGGAATTTTCCAAGAAAAAATCATGTAGTAGGTGTGGACAAAGTGGGCATAATCGATTGACTTATCGAGATCCAGTACCAATGACTGAGAGACAATCACAATGTTACTGTAACTTAGTTGTGAAAAACCTTATGTTGTTTGTAAGTGTAATGCTGAAAAAATCATGCAGCAAGTGTCGAACAACTTAGTTGTGAAACTTTATTTTTGTGTTAAGTTACTCATTTATTGTATGTAAAAAACCTTATGTTGTTTTAGGAACCAAAGAATAAACAACAGGAAAAACCCAGTGGCTATTTAATAAACAACTCTGTTGTTTTAAACAACGAAGTTGTTTAAGCAACCTACTTAGTATTTAAACAATAGAGTTGTTTAAAAGTTGTTTTAAGCAACTTATTTTTAATGTATTAAAGTGTCATACAAGTCCATCTCAGAGTGTTTTCACTTAAGAAGTAACCAACTATGCTCTATTAGACCGAAACTCGTAATCCAGATCAAAAGAAACACTTATAACTCTCGATATAACATGTTAGAGTCTTACAAGTCTTTATAAGTCCATCTCAGAGTGTTTTCACTTAAGAAGTAACCAACTATGCTCTATTTGACTGAAACTCGTAATCCAGATCGAAAGAAACACTTATAACTCTCGAGATGCCATGTTAGAGTCTTACAAGTCCATATCAGAGTGTTTTAACTTAGGAAGTAACCTACTACGCTCTATTTGATCGAAACTCGTAATCCAGATCGAATGAAACACTTATAACTCTTATATATAACATGTTAGAGTCTTACAAGTCTTTATAAGTCCATCTCAGAGTGTTTTCACTTAAGAAGTAACTAACTAAGCTCTATTTGACCGAAACTCGTAATCTAGATCGAAAGAAACACTTATAACTCTCGAGATGCCATGTTAGAGTCTTACAAGTCCATATCAGAGTGTTTTCACTTAGGAAGTAACCTACTATGCTCTATTTGACCGAAACTCGTAATCCAGATAGAAACAAACACTTATAACTCTCGATATAACATGTTAGAGTCTTACAAGTCTTTATAAGTCCATCTCAGAGTGTTTTCACTTAAGAAGTAACCAACTATGCTCTATTTGACCGCAACTCATAATCTAGATCGAAAGAAACACTTATAACTCTCGATATAACATGTTAGAGTCTTACAAGTCTTTATAAGTCCATCTCAGAGTGTTTTCACTTGAGAATTAGGTTGAATTATATAGTGTTGTTTAGTGTTGCTGATAAACAACCCCAGTGTTTAGTGTTTTGTTTATCAGTTGTGTAGGGGTTGTTTAAGTATTGTTTAGTAGTTGTTCTGTGTATATCTTAAACAACCTCAGTGTTTAGTGTTGTTTATTAGTTGTTCATGTGTTGTGTAGATGTTGTTTCCACGTTGTTTAATATTAGTCTTGAACAATCCTATTGTTCACGTGTCGTTTTTCAGTTGTTCACCAGTTGTTTATCGGTTGCTTACTAGTTAGTCTTAAACTCCATAGTTGTTTTTCAGTTGTTCACCCGTTGTCTATCGGTTGTTTAGACGTTGTTTACTAGTTAGTCTTAAACTGCATAGTTGTTTTTTCAGCTGTTCACATGTAGAGCGACCAAACACAATATACGTTTAATGAAATGGAACAATAATATAGAAGTTACGCTCAGTAGCTCAAAAAGCCAGAAATATTACATCAGTCTAGACTCTTCAAATGTTACATAATATAAATGGGTCAAAGTCTTGAGTATATATATCGACAGCTAGCTTCTCCCTCCACTTCTCAATATGAGAGTCATCTATACGCTGCACCCCTGTTCAATGCTCAAGAACTCAACATATTTGATGGCATAAACTCCACAATCACCCCTAGCACAAAAGTTAGAAATCATAACTCGGTATCAATTCGAATCAATACTCCTCTAATAATCGATTTTCACTCGGTATTCTAAACTCATCTACACTACCTGGATTCAGTCCCGTAATGACTAAAATCTTGCAAGCTAAAACACACGGCCTCACTACCAAAGACCCGAACCATATCTCCTCATATTTTTTCCCAATGTTTGCATGATCATTTCACGGTACAGTCCTTCTCAGTAACAGACTGTGGATTAGCTTCCCCGATAAAGTAATTTCTCTCATGTCTAAAAATTTGCCAAAGCATGATCCTTCTAACTTCCTTTGGTGTTCATCATCCAACTTGGCATACATTTTATGAACTATTGACGGTGTACTACAAGAAACTGCTTTTGAGTCAAACCACTCTGTTGGTCAAAAGCATAGACATGTTGAGCATGCTGGTCGATCACAGATGCAATACTTGTTGGGGAAGCTACAGGAGAAAGAATTTTTCTATCATGCTAGGCGTTGTGAGCAAACAAATACAGTCATATCCCTTCTTGCCGACATAGTTGGTCGCCGCATTTTCCTTTGAAAAGTCATTGTAACTGCATAAAATAAATAAAAGATCATATCTCTTGACATTGCATATCATATCTTTAAAGTCCTAAACCATGTCCATTTATTATTGATTTTTCGTTGTTGAGATACTAAAATTTGTCATGTTACATGTTTGTTATTAATTTCTTAATGTTTGCTTTTGGTCATTCTTGCTCTTACTGTTGTTCTTCTTTTCCTTTGACATAGGCAATAAAATAATAATATGAATAAATAAAAGGCAACTTAATTAAAAATTTATTATTTCTCAGTTATGAAGAACTCTCCACTCCTTGCATTTGACTTACTTCTATAATTAAGCAAAATTATTTTCTTGTTGAAGTGTATGGCGCATCTCTATAATCTTTAATATACCCGGTTAAAGATATACTGTTGTGTTGTCATCATATATTTGTTTGCTTTTTTCAAGGGAAATTCAATTCAAGTTCAAATTTATATTAAAATTTCCTAATAGCTAAGACTTTATTACTAATCCTTATAATCATACACATCAGATCTCTACTTCAGTTAGGAATGAATTTTATGAAGCTCAGTAACACTATAAAGTTAATTCATATCATGTTTGAAAAGCAGAGATATAGGAGAGACTGTTCGGTCCAAATAATAGCCGAATAACATGAGGGCCGTTCGGCTCAAATAGAAGCTGAACAACCTGAACCCTGTTCGGACCAAATATCAGCCGAACATGTGAACGGTGTTCGGTTGGAATTTCGTTCGAACAGGTAACGGTTGTTCGGCCCTACGTTGCCGAACTCGCTGAATGCAATGGTCCAAATAACAATCGTCCAACGTGAAGCCTGTTTGGACCATATAGCAGCCGAACATGTGAACAATGTTCGGCCAGAATTCAAACCGAACGTGTAAAGGTTGTTCGACTGTTGCCCAACACGCTGAATGCAGTGGCCGAAAGAGCAGCCGAACAACGTGAAGCCTGTTCGGACCAAATAACGCCTGATAGGGGAGAAATATACTTTATCCTTGCACGGGAGTTGGGCCACTGAGGATATGGGTCAAGGACGGTGCTCCTGACCCGAGGACTTGAGATCTCGCCAGCTCTGGTGCCTCGGGAGAACAACAGAGCTGTGTCACCCCTGCAGGGCTAAGTCTCAGGGCCGAGCCAGTATGGCTCGGCCCTGCAGGGTTGAACCTTTGTGTCGTGACTGTTGTTGGTATCATCTCTGAAGGGCTGGTCCGGTGGCGATTCAGCTCTGATGATCCCTTAATTGGGTCATTGGCCTTGAACGGGAAGATTCAATGTGACCCTCCAGGTGCACCAGTAAGAAGTGCTGAAACAAGACCGGAGCTCTGTAGATGGAGGGGCCTGCATTGGTTACTTGGGGACCAAGATATGCACTCCTCTAACTCTGACAACAAGTACATACAACTATGAGTCATACTGAAAAAGTACTGTACCCTCTGACACCGCCGCCGGGTACAGAGGGACAGTTGTCACGATTTTATTGGGCCGCCCAATATGACATTTTTGCCCCTTTACCCCAGTAAACCTCAAGTATAAATAGGGGTTCATTCATCCTCAAAAAGGTTACACACTCTTAACTCACTATTCTTCTTGCTTGAATATCAATCTTCAAGCAGAGCACTGACTTGATCGTCGGAGGGTTTTCGCCGGGGCAACTCCCGGCTCTGTTTTGTAGGCACGTGGAAGAAGCAGCAGAGGAGAGGGAATTTGCACCTAGTTCACGGATTCTTTTTAGGATCATTCACAGGTGCTCCATTGAATATTCAAACACCGTTGAGAGGTGAATTACAAACCACCTCTATCAAGTGGCGCCGTCTGTGGGAAATTTGGGTTCAAGACGTGAGAGCATGGCTGGAGATAGTACTGCACGGGATTTGACAGCTGCATTAGAAGGAGCGACGGCGGAGGGGATTGGGCTTATCCCTCCAGGGAACACTCAGGCAACTTTGGGCTCCACCCCGGCTACGGAGGGCCGAAGTGGAGTCACCTTGCCCCCTCCATCGGGGGGCACAACCGTGACAATGACGACGGAGCATCTCAACTACCTAATAAAAATGGCCATTGACAGTGCACTGGCCAATAGGGGAGGGCTCTCAGGGCCACCTCCTGGCCTCGCTCCCATGGAGAACAGGGATCAGGTTCAGGGCCTGGCCAGAAGGCCTATCCCTGCGGAGGACGTGGCGCAAACGGAAGTAAATTCAATTAGGAGGGCATCCTCCCCTCAGACGGGCTGGCGACCAGCTCTGGAGGAGCGTAGAGCCCCGAGGCTGCAGCGAGCACCGCCAGGGGGAAGGGTGGCACATCCAAAGGAGGTGGAGGAGACGAATGATGATGACGCAAGTTATGCAGATACTGTGAATACAGTGAATCAGCAGCTGCAGGACCTGCGCAGGGAAATGGAGGAGTTGCGAAGGAGTAGAGATGGGGGTACTCGCAGGCCATTCAGAGCTGTGGGCTCTCCGTTCACCGAGGAAATTTTGGCAGACCCACTGCCCTCAAATTTTAAAACGCTGTCATACGAATATGATGGAACTGCAGACCCACACGACCACCTGCTGAGGTTTGAGAATGGGGCTCTGCTGCACCAATATACTGAGGGGGTGAAGTGCAGGGTTTTCCTGACAACGCTGACCAAGTCTGCTCAACAGTGGTTCAGCCAGTTACCAGCGGGATCGGTGACTTCTTTTGGAGAGTTGAGTTCCTTGTTTGTACATCAATTCGCTAGTGCAAGGAGGTGCTACGCTGACATTGTCAAGAAATCCACTCATCTGGTGCAGGGAGTGCCGGATCAGCAGGGCAGAGGCCGAGAGAAGAGGATGAAGATGACGGAGAAGGAGGAACTCGACCCAGAAATGAGGGTTAGACCCGAGGAGGAGTTAATGCAGGTGGAGCTGTATCCTAACAAGGTGGGTTTCACCACCCGGATTGGGACTCAAATGAGTCATGAAGTGGCCGAGGCAGTGGTGCAGAGCCTCAGGAGGAATGCGGATTTGTTCGCCTTTGAACCAAGAGATATGATCGGAATCGATCCAAAAGTAGCGCTCCACAGGCTGAACGTGGACCCACTGGCCAGGCCAGTCAAACAAAAGATGCGGCAATTCGGTCCGGATAAGGACAGAGCTATAAAGGAGGAGGTGGTAAAGCTGTCGGAAGCAGGGCACATAGTGGAGGTGCAGTTCCCGGAATGGCTTTCCAACGCTGTCATGGTAGCCAAGGAATCAGGTTCGTGGAGGATGTGTATAGATTTTAGGGACCTCAATAAGGCGTGCCCTAAGGACCATTATCCGCTACCTAGGATCGACCAGTTGGTCGACTCCACCTCTGGATGTGAATTGTTGTCCATGATGGATGCTTATCAGGGCTACCACCAGATTCAGCTCTCCACGGAGGATATCCCTAGAGCCTGCTTCGTCGTATCATGTGGAACGTATGGGTATGTGAAGATGCCTTTCGGACTGAAGAACGCCGGAGCTACCTACCAGAGGATGGTGGATACAGTGTTCCAAGCACAGTTGGGTCGTAACATGGAAGCTTATGTGGATGATATGCTGGTCAAGAGCGTTGCAGCAATGGACCACCCTGCAGACCTGGAGGAGGTGTTTGGAGTAATTCGACGATGTGGAATGAGGCTGAATCCCGCAAAATGCTCCTTTGGAGTGCAAACCGGAAAATTCCTAGGGTATATGGTTACTAGGCAAGGGATCGAGGTGAACCCCTCCAAGGTCAGGGTTGTTCGGGAAATGCAGTCCCCGAGAAACATAAAGGAAATCCAAAGGTTGAATGGACGTATTGCAGCTCTGAGCCGATTCATCTCAAAGTCAGCAGAACGGGGTCTCCCTTTCTTCAAAATATTGAGAAAGGGGTCGAAATTTGAATGGACGGAGGAGTGTGAGAAGGCCTTTCAGGAGCTGAAGGATCATCTCGCCACGTTGCCCCTGCTTACTAAGCCGGTGCAGGGAGAAGTGTTATATCTGTATTTCTCTGTCGGAGATACAGCCCTGAGTTCGGTGCTTCTCAGGGAAGATGCAGGGGTGCAGCATCCTATCTATTATGTTAGTAAAATGATACAAGGACCGGAGGTGAGGTATTCCGAGATAGAAAAGTCAGCTCTGGCTGTTATGATCGCTGCTAGGAGGTTGAGGCCCTACTTTTTGTCCCACAGAGTTATTGTGAGGACAAACACTCAACTCCGACAAACACTCAGTCGTCCAGATCTTTCAGGGAGGATGGTGAAGTGGGCAGTGGAGCTGGGGGAATATGATGTGGAATTTGAGCCTAGGGTGGCCATCAAAGCTCAAGCTCTGGCCGACTTCATACAAGAAACAACTCGGGGTCCAGAGTTGGAATTATGGAAGGTATTTGTGGATGGATCGGTTTCCCAAGCGGGATGCGGTGCAGGGGTAGTGGTGATTTGCCCAGCAGGAGAGGAGCTCCAGTTTGCCGTGAGATTTGAGTTCCGAACCTCTAACAACGAGGCAGAATACGAGGCTTTAATCCAGGGGCTCACCATAGCTTCAGAGTTGGGAGCGCAAAGGGTGGTTGTCCATTCGGACTCACAATTGGTAGCCCAGCAGGTCCTGGGGACGTACGAGAGGCGAGGCGTGAAAATGATTCAGTACGCAGAGCTGGTGGAGAAAATGAAGGACAAGTTCACAGAGCTGAACATTGTGCAAATCCCAAGGGAGGAGAACGGCAAAGCGGATGCGCTGGCCAAGATGGCGGGAGCGATGACTGAGGGGGCAAAGGGCAAGATCACCCTTGTTACACTGGAGAGAGGAACATTAGAGATGAACGTGGCTGCCGTGGAGGAGCAGGACGATTGGAGAACACCCATCGTACGATACCTCAGAACTGGGAGAAGTGAGGTGGGAGGACCACGAAGCTCGGTGTATGCTAGGTACTGTCTCATAGGCGATCAATTGTACAAAAGGTTGTTCGCTCAGCCGCATGCAAGGTGCTTGTCCAGAGAAGAGGGGAGTTACGTCCTCCGTGAACTCCATGAGGGCTGCGCTGCCAGCCACACCGGCCCACGGGATATTGTGAGAAGGGTCACCAGAGCTGGATATTACTGGCCCACAATGGTCCAAGACGCAGAGGAGTTGATTCGAAGGTGTGACAAGTGCCAGAGGCATGGACCACTGATTCACACACCGGCGGAAGAAATGGGGGCTATGTATTCTCCGTGCCCTTTTGATAAATGGGGGATAGACATAGTTGGAAAGTTTACTGCTGCTCCAGGGAGGAAGGTGTTTTTGATAGTTGCAGTGGATTACTTCACCAAATGGGTGGAGGCTGAGGCAGTGGCCAAAATTGAAGAGGATAATATCTTAAGGTTCTTGTGGAAAAATATATGCTGCAGGTATGGCATCCCGAGAATCCTTGTATCGGACAATGGAACCCAGTTCTGCGGATCGAAGGTGCAGGGTTGGTGCAAAGAGATGAAGATCAGACAGCGCTTCACGTCAGTGGCCCATCCTCAAGCAAATGGGCAAGTGGAAGTCACAAACCGTACACTGTTGGAGGGCATAAGGACTCGACTGGAGAAGGCCGGTGGAAAGTGGGCCGAGGAGCTGGATTCTGTCTTATGGTCTTATCGAACAGGCCCTAAAACCGCCACAGGAGAAACTCCCTTCAACTTGGTCTATGGAGCATCAGCGGTGATCCCGGCAGAGGTGGGGATAGAAACGCACCGCATAACAAATTATGACGAAGTCCAGAATGAGGTTCTAATGAGAGAGAACCTGGACATGCTGGAGGAGGTGAGAGAGAAGGCCAGAGTCAGAGCTGATAAATACAAGGGGCAGATACGTGCCGCTTACAATAAGAGAGTGAGGCCCAGAAGATTCGAAGTGGGGGACCTGGTGCTGAGGAGGGCGGATGCTCTCAAAGCAACAGGGAAGTTGGAACCTAATTGGGAGGGTCCATATATCATTGCCAAAGTGTTAGGAGGTGGAGCTTATGAGCTGCAGAACGAAGAAGGAAGGCCGGTCCTGAGGCCCTGGAACGTGAGTAACCTGAAAAAATACTATGTATAATGGGGCACAAGGTGTTTTCATGTTTTTAATTAAGGTTGAGAAACCAAAGTTGTAAAATCTTTCAAGTTTAATGAAAGAGGGGGGTCCAAGTTATAAGGGCCTCTCCGTTGGAGGAAAGATATGAATGTGTTACTTGAACAGGAGAATAATCTTGAGGGGTGTTGGCTTATGAGCACTCCACAAGAGTTTGAGAAAGAACCTCGCCCTTGGCCCCAGAGCTGAGTTCTCAGGGCATGGGGTTGTCCCAGCCCTGACTCAAAATGATGCAAGCCAAGGGTTTGAGAAAGAACCTCGCCCTTGGCCCCAGAGCTGAGTTCTCAGGGCATGGGGTTGTCCCAGCCCTGACTCAAAATGATGCAAGCCAAGGGTTTGAGAAAGAACCTCGCCCTTGGCCCCAGAGCTGAGTTCTCAGGGCATGGGGTTGTCCCAGCCCTGACTCAAAATGATGCAAGCCAAGGATTTGAGAAAGAACCCCGCCCTTGGCCCCAGAGCTGAGTTCTCAGGGCATGGGGTTGTCCCAGCCCTGACTCAAAATGATGCAAGCCAAGGGTTTGAGAAAGAACCCCGCCCTTGGCCCCAGAGCTGAGTTCTCAGGGCATGGGGTTGTCCCAGCCCTGACTCAAAATGATGCAAGCCAAGGGTTTGAGAAAGAACCTCGCCCTTGGCCCCAGAGCTGAGTTCTCAGGGCATGGGGTTGTCCCAGCCCTGACTCAAAATGATGCAAGCCAAGGGTTTGAGAAAGAACCCCGCCCTTGGCCCCAGAGCTGAGTTCTCAGGGCATGGGGTTGTCCCAGCCCTGACTCAAAATGATGCAAGCCAAGGGTTTGAGAAAGAACCCCGCCCTTGGCCCCAGAGCTGAGTTCTCAGGGCATGGGGTTGTCCCAGCCCTGACTCAAAATAATGCAGGCCAAGGGTTCGAGAAAGAACCTCGCCCTGGTCCTGACAAGAATTCCCTTCAGATGCCCTGAAGAGAACTCAGAGGGAAAACGCTACACGTTCCGGTGTTCAGCAGCTCTGGATTGAAGTCCAGTAAAAAAAAAAAAAAAACAACATATACGCTAAGGCATTGCAAAAGGAAGTCGATTTCATTAAGATGTAAGAGATTTACAAAATGTACAAGCCCTGATCTATTACAAAATGAGAAAAAATACTAAGGCATTCAGGGCGAATCCTCAGCTTCTAAGTCTTCCTCCTCGACATCACCTCTGCTCTGATCAGCGCCTGATGCCGGCGCTGGGACAGTCGAAGAGGATGGTCCCGTTGTTGGCGGTGCAGGGGGAACAGAGGCATCTTCCGTTGCATTGAAGAGGTCAACGAAAGGTTCTTCTGCCTCCCTCAACGCTGCCGGCTCTACATCCTCGGCAGTCACCATGGATGCAGCGGCGCGGATGGCAGGGACCCACCAGGGAGCGGTAGCCGGTTGAGAGGGATCACCTTTGAAGCTGGCTGGGAGCTGCAGAGTTGGGGTGATCTTCGACAGCTCAAAGGGTAGCTCCCCTGCAAAGCCCTTGGCTTCGGCGTCAGCAGCAGCAGCGTTGAATCCAGCACGGATAAAGCCCCTCAGGAAGGGGGCCATATCTCGGATATAAGCAGAGCTGTTCCGATAATCTTCAATGAGCTTCTGCTGCAGCTCCTTCAAAAAAGATTGGCCCAACTCACTGGAGAGTAGGCGTCGCCGACACTCCTCGATCCCCTCAGCTCTGCCTCGAGATAAGGCTTCGGCTTCCCTCCCCCTCAGATTTCTTAGGGCATCTCGGTGATTGGCCTCTGCAGCGGCAAGCTCGGTTTTCAGCTTCTCGTTCTCAGTAGTGAGAACGGTGTTGTGTTTTTGCAGCTCTGCCTGCTCAAGCTTCAGCACTGAGTAGTCTTCAGTAAGCCTGGTCAATTGCTCCTGAGACTTGTCAAAATCAGCTCTGAGGTCTTTAAACGCTGAGGAGCTTGTGCGGCTTCTGTGACGGCCATAGCGGGCTAAGAACTGCATTAACAAGAGGAAGGTGAACATTTTATAAAAGATGAAACACAGATGAATAAATAGAAGTCTAAAGCACCTGGACAAGCTGCTGATCCATGATTTCGTCATTGCGCTCGTCGCTGTCAGCGCTCATGGTCGCGTTGTCCTCCACCGTCGGGATCTCCTTCACAAAGGTCGTGCACTGAGCCTTGGAGAGTGCCAGGAACCCTTTAGGCAAATCTAGGGTATAATAGTCGTTCGCAGCTCTGCGAACGTCTCCCCTGCCTTTGCCACGCTGCTTCTCCGTGGCTTTATCAGAGCTGCGGTGTTTGGACTTCTTGGAAGCAGGGAGATCAGCGCTGGAAGGGGCTGGTCTCTTCCCCTTGTCCTTGGAGGGTGTCTGAGCGGTTGCAGCTGTGGAGGAGCCCACACTCTTGCCTTTGGCAGTAGCCTTCTGTCCAGAGCGGGCGGGAGTGGAGGTCAGAGTTGCAGAGGGAAGAGTTATATCCTGCTCGATGATCTGGACAGCGTCGGATGTATCATCTCCCGCTCCTCCAGAAGGCTGATCCTGAACCTCAGCCTCCTCGTCTTCAGCCAGCAGAAAGTTGAAGTCCATATCTGCGCACAGAAAATAAGTATTAAGAGGATAACACGGGAACAGAGCTGGGAATTATCAGAGCTGATATTTACCAGGGGCAGTAACAGGTTTTTCCTCATTCCCCAGCAGGCCAAACTTTGCTAGCACTGCATCGTCTCTGAGGAGTGATATTACGGGGAAGTGAGATCCTTTCCTCCTGACGTAGGAGTTCAGTTTTCTCATAACTTCCCTGTCCTCCTCAGAGATGCAGGTGATGGAGGGACGAGAGTAGCGAGGTGCAGAGTTCACCCATTCGCAGGGGAAGGGCCAGCCAGCAAGGCGAGGGGTGACTACAGCCCAACGGGGTTTCCAATTCCCGTCACAGCTGGAGGGTTTTCCTACAAAATGTGCAGGGCCACTAGGCCTAGAGCTGAAGTAGAAGAAGCCATTTCCCCCTTCTTAAAGTCATGGCAGGACAGGAAATAATCAGGGGTGCACTGGCCTCCGTTGGCTCTCATCAAAATGAAGAAGGATATTAGAATCCTCAGAGATGAGGGGTTGATTTGACAAACGGGGATCCTAAGACGGTTACACACCCCGACAATGAAGGAGTGAACAGGAAATCTCAGCCCAGCATCTACGTGAGCTCTCCAGAGAGCCATGGAGGGAGGAGAAAGCCAGTTTGGCCGCTCATCAGGGCCGGGGATGTCAAAGAGAAATTTGCGGTGCAAGGCATGGTGGTCCCTAAGGAAAGTCATATCCTCCTCGGAAAAGGTGGAGGCCCTAGTTACTAAGTCCCAATCTTGTCTCTGCGCGGCAGGAACATTATGTATGTGCCTACTACGGCGAAGGGGAATTCCCTCATCAGTATCAGAGCTGGAGGACGGGGTATCTACGGGGGTTTCTGTGGATGTATATGGGACTAAGGCATGAGAGCTCGTATCAGCTCTGGAAGGTTGCAGGGGGGAGGAGCTTTGACCTAACGCTCCCCCCAGCGGGGCAGAAAGGGTGGTTTCGCTACCAGAAGAGCCAGAAGCAGAAGTAGAGGATTGCTCCACAGACTCCTGCTCTGAATGAATGCGAGAGGAAGAATCCTCAGAGGTGGATGAAGATTTGGATGAAGACATGAGTTTTCAGACAGAAAATTCCCGGAAAAGGACTAGGGTATGAAGAATAAACGCGAAATCCAGGAAGAGAGAGAGAATACCTGGATAGTTTGGAAGAAAAACAAAGATCGAAAGAAGAAGTAGCTTGAAGATCGCCGGAAACCTCTGAAAGCACCTGAAGATCGCCGGAAGTAAACAGTGAAGGAGGGTAAAAGTTTGTAAAGTGAGGCAAGTGAGGGTATTTATAGGAGGGGTAAAACCCTAAAAAATAACCGACTATGCCAGAGCTCGACACGTGTACGGGTCACGATCAGCGGAAGCCCAAAGGGCAGGACACGTGGACTGCTGAGATCACTCCTTCACAAGTTTGAAAAATTATGAGCGGGAAAAAATTAGTAAAGGAATGAAACCATATCTCCTCAGTCCTGCATCTCTTCTCCAGAGCTGAGGAGAGACCTACTCTGAATTAGTTTGCTCCCATACTATCCAGAGTAGGGGGGAGGAGTTGATAGGGGAGAAATATACTTTATCCTTGCACGGGAGTTGGGCCACTGAGGATATGGGTCAAGGACGGTGCTCCTGACCCGAGGACTTGAGATCTCGCCAGCTCTGGTGCCTCGGGAGAACAACAGAGCTGTGTCACCCCTGCAGGGCTAAGTCTCAGGGCCGAGCCAGTATGGCTCGGCCCTGCAGGGTTGAACCTTTGTGTCGTGACTGTTGTTGGTATCATCTCTGAAGGGCTGGTCCGGTGGCGATTCAGCTCTGATGATCCCTTAATTGGGTCATTGGCCTTGAACGGGAAGATTCAATGTGACCCTCCAGGTGCACCAGTAAGAAGTGCTGAAACAAGACCGGAGCTCTGTAGATGGAGGGGCCTGCATTGGTTACTTGGGGACCAAGATATGCACTCCTCTAACTCTGACAACAAGTACAGACAACTATGAGTCATACTGAAAAAGTACTGTACCCTCTGACACCGCCGCCGGGTACAGAGGGACAGTTGTCACGATTTTATTGGGCCGCCCAATATGACATTTTTGCCCCTTTACCCCAGTAAACCTCAAGTATAAATAGGGGTTCATTCATCCTCAAAAAGGTTACACACTCTTAACTCACTATTCTTCTTGCTTGAATATCAATCTTCAAGCAGAGCACTGACTTGATCGTCGGAGGGTTTTCGCCGGGGCAACTCCCGGCTCTGTTTTGTAGGCACGTGGAAGAAGCAGCAGAGGAGAGGGAATTTGCACCTAGTTCACGGATTCTTTTTAGGATCATTCACAGGTGCTCCATTGAATATTCAAACACCGTTGAGAGGTGAATTACAAACCACCTCTATCAACGCCGAACATGTGAACGGTGTTCGACCAAAATTCCAACCGAACACTATAATTTAGTTCCAATCAATGAAAATTTGTTAATCTTCATCTTAACATCTCATAACAATCAATAATCACATAATAATTAAAAAATTTAAAGAACAATCAATCGTTCAATTAAACCCTAATTTGTTGAAATCTAGATTAAAAAAAAGGGATAAAAAGTGTACTTGCTGCTTTACTGGATTGATCCTTTGATTTGAGAGACTCAATGTGATTTTGTTCGAGGACTGATAGGTATGGCCCAACAACTCCGGTTCGGGTCAACACTCTGAGCCGGGGCAACCCGACCCGAGGTTAATGGGCCCATGAAAGCAAGCCTAGCAACCGGCCCAGAAGCGCGCACTCAACCTAGAGCGGCCCAATCGCGGCGTATTTGGGAAGGAAGATCCCCACGATCTTCTCCCAACTCCCATGCAGAGATGATAGGCGCAATTGTTGGGAGTTAGTTAGGGTTGGAGTTGAGTAGTATAAGTAGGAGATTTGAACTCGGAATGAGGGTTCGCATTTTGTATTCAAAAACTACTACGTGTAAACTCAAAGAGATAGTAAAGAAACACCTCGGCAGGTGATTTTTTGGCCCGTGGACGTAGATCTCCCGATCGAACCACGTACATCCTGTGTTCTTTAAGTTTCTTGCATTGATTTATGTTTCTAAGGAATTTGCGTTCGAAGATTATTTGGTAAACGGATCGCGCTTTATCAAGGACTCCCCGCTGCTGTTGTTAGAGAAGTCATGGCGGAGTTCGTAGTATTTTTCTTGAAGAACAGAATGAGTAGCGCGTTTTTTTAATTCATGGAACCGCGATATTTTAACAATAATAACGTTGGGCTATTATTTTTCTTTTTTAACCTTTTTTTAATGATTTTATTTTCCTTTATTATTTATTATTAGTTATAATATAATTAAGGGTAAAAATGGAACTTACTGTGGTGTACTTAGAAAATAGAAGTATTTTAATTATTAAAATATAATGCCTTTAATTATTGTGGTGTACTTAGAATATTATGTGTTGGCATTAGCCGTCGCCTTTTCTTTTTGCTGGTCAAAGGTAGTGAGGCTATTTTTGATAATTGGCCGGGTAACCCAGCCGTATTTGATACTTTCCACTTTGTGTTAGTAAAACCCAGTCACAGTTGTAGCGATGGCAACTCAACTTTTCAAGAAATGCAGCCCTGCCGTGGCTGTTCCCTTCCTCCGCCGCACCAAAACCAGTGCAGCCCAATATGTGGCCTCGAGAGCCCGAGACCCAACCTTTGAAAAGCTAATGGAGAGATACAAGAACCTCCTTAAAGTCGTCTCTATTCAGGACCTCATCCTCGGCTCCAACTCCAGCCCACCATCCGTCTCCCTCGACTTCCTCCACCGCCTCTCGCAGAGGCTCCACCTGAACCGCGGTGCTGCCGCCTTCCTCCGTAACTACCCCCACATCTTCCACATTTTCAACCACCCCGTTAAGCTCCAGCCGTTTTGCTCCCTCACTCCCGCTGCTCTCAAAATCATCCGCCTAGAATCCGAAGCCATAGACAAGTCATTGCCACTTGCAATCACCCGATTGGTCAAGCTTCTATCAATGTCCATCACCAAAAGGCTGCCACTCCGAGCAATTTTCAAGGTATGGAGAGAATTAGGCCTGCCTGACAACTTCGAGGACTCCATTATTGCTAGCAATTCCGATGTTTTCTTACTTGAAGATGGAATTGAGCCCAACACCCATTTCTTGGTGCTCAATGATAGTGAAGAGTTTAAGGATTGTCTGGTTCCTGCTGTTGAGAATTGGAGGGTCCTGGAGTGCTGTAAAGAGGATTGCAATGTGGATAGAACTGATTTGCAGTACAGTTTTAAACATGAATATCCACCAGGAATGCGGTTAAAGAAAAACTTTAGGGCGAAAGTTAAGGAATGGCAGAGATTGCCGTACATCGGACCATATGAGGAGATGAAACTGGGGGATATTAAGAGGAGCAAAAATGGGGTGATGAGAATGGAGAAAAGGGCGGCGGGGATTGTGCACGAGTTCTTGAACTTGACCGTGGAGAAGATGGTGGAGGTGGAGAAGATTAGCCATTTTAGGAAGTGGTTCGGAATTGATTTGAATATAAGGGATTTGTTCCTGGATCATCCAGGGATGTTCTATTTGTCAACCAAAGGGAAGAGGCACACTGTGTTTCTGAGGGAGGCGTATGAGAGGGGATGCTTGATTGAGCCAAACCCGGTTTATGAGGCTCGGAGGAAGCTTCTTGATCTTGTTCTCTTGGGGCGTCGGGGGTTGGAGAGAGGCTGTGGTGAGTCAAGGAGTGTGGAGGAGAGCGAAGGAGATGAAGTGGGAGAAATGGACAATGATTGAGGTGATGATGCGTCTTGATGGAGATTTGACATTTCAGAGGTGCTATGGCACCATGAGTGCTGGTGATGATTGCATAAGTTTTTGGAGAGCTCACATGAGGTTTGAATGTCTATTTATTTCCTTCTGCTTCTCTACTTGCATTTTAGATGATGATGTGTTTTCAATGGATATTGCATGATAACAATGATGAAGAGGGATGAAGATCTTGAAATGGATTTTGAAATTTCATACAATTGAAAAGATTTTGTTTATGCTGCCTAGTGCTTGATTAGCAGGAATGGTGCATTCATATGAAATTTCATGCTTTCATTGTGCACAACCACTTGTACAAGACTGAGGCATGATGCATCAATTATATTTTTAAACGATATAACAATATATATGGACTCAATTATTTTAACTAATTTAAACAGTAGCAACACATTATTTATGTAGCGAGTTTGATCTTTTAGGCAAATGAGTATATATTTGGTTATGACGTATATTCTACAAGATGATGTTGTTTCAGAAAACTTGACTCAAGAGTGACTCTTTTACTCTCTGTTTAGGCTGCTTAAGTTTAGTTCTTCACATTACCTAGAGTTCAAATCTGCCACATTCTGGATGAAGATCCCAATCAAGTATGGTGCTTCTTAATGACAATGGGTGAGTCTGTAGGCAGCCGCTAGCTTTAGTAATGTAGGATGATTAACCCCAAGTACTTAGGTGGTAGTGGTACCAGGAATTTGGTCTTTGCACTCCATAGCCATAGCTGAGACATGAGAGGCAAAGGTTTTGGCTTTGCTTATTATGAATCCCCTATCAAAACAAGGTGTTAATTACAAATTTATGCTCTGAGTGTACTGCTCAAGTGTTTGGTATGTAGTTTTATTTGGGAAAATGTGGTCCAAAGCCCTTGGAGGTAAGGCACGATATGATTACTATGCAAGGCGATATTCATGCATGTGTGAAAGAACCTGCAATACAACCATAACAACATGCACAGCATGATCTCATTAGAGCTAGTGATAGATGGACCTAGTGATATCATATGCAAAACTACTTTCTGTACATAGTAAAGTCAATGAACTTTCCTCCGTCGCTTCTATTGCTGTTTCTTGGTTTATATTTAGCTCTCGCTTCTCCATTTGCTGTGGTTAATTATGGCTCTTTTACTTCTTTCCCTGATCTGTTTTGCATCTCAGGTGCTTAGTGTTCATCGGACTGATATGCTATGAGAATGAGCACTACTGGAGGACTAGTGGGATCATCAATATGTCTGTTTGAACGGTAATAAAAGCAGGAAACAGCTGAGGCCAATCTGCTGCTTGAAGGTGGCTGACTATATCCTAAGGTCTCAATGTTGATACGTTGTCTGAACTTCCATGTAGGCTTTCATTTGATCAGCCATGTATTATTAGATAATCTTATACAATCAGTTTAGATTGGATACAAGCTCACTACAGACTAAGTGAAGAAATACTAATCTTTGATCAAGTTGTTGGAAGGAACAGTTTAGTTTGCAATGCTAATTTTACATGCATTATCACAACTCAATATTACACCTCCTATTTCGAAGCTTTGAGAATGAAAATACAATGTCGAGGCCATTAATTTTAATTTTAATTTTTTAAATCTGAAAAAGCCAAAACAGTTCTGCTATGTCATATAAAACACAACAGTGTGGTATATGATTTTGGATTTGGAGAATGAAAATGAAACACGTACACTTTCCATTATCAAGTTATCACACTATCCGAACAAAAAAATTAGTAGATCCATAACACTTTTTCATGGTGCACCATATTCGATTCAAAATTCTACCTTTTTCTTGCAAGGTCAAAAGAAGTTAAAGGTAATATAATCGACTAGTAAAAGAAGCTAGTTTTGAGGTGTTGAATTTTATGAAGACATTGTTGAGCTTTCTGTAGAACCGCAGCAGTCTTGCACCGTCTCTTAACAGTTGAAGCTTCAACAACTGAACAAGCTTTCTTTCTCTTCTTTTCACTTGATGACTCTGCACTCCAGCAAAAACAACATTTGCTGATGTCATGAAACACTAAACTCAGGGTTTGTATAGTAGATGGGAAAAAAAAAAAAAAAAAAAGAGAAACGGTGACCTTGGGTAGCAGCAGAGGGGCAGGTGTTCGAGGGAGACTCAAGTTCTGATATGAAAGCTTTGAGCTCCAGCTTGATTGAGTGAAACTTGTTGGGGTGCTGGAATTCCAGTATTTCCAGTTCTTCCTTCGCTCCTTCTATCATCCTACTCCTGCCTACATATTGCATATCTCTTTCTCTCTCTCTATTGGAGAAGAGAAGATAAAAGGAGTGGATTAAAAGGGAGGCGTTGAGGTGTGTGTCAATGGAAAAGTTGATTTGTCGATGTTCGAAGTGCTTTGGAAGTGACGCTACTATTTCTTTTCTGCTGCCAGCATTTACTACTATCTCTCTGCAGATCACTCTTTGGTCAGCTTGTCTGCCATTCTATTTATGGGGACTCCAATAAATAGAGGGATTGGGAGAACAAAATGGCCAACCAATAATAAAATAAAACACAGATTTGTCATGTAGCATTTACGAATCGCACTAAATGTCTCAGAAGATGAGTGTTTGTGGAATCGGACCGGACAACGAACCGACTTACCCACCGGTTTACGGTTCGACCGATCTGATCGGTTTAACCGGAGGTTCGACCGGATGAATACGATTCAAAGAATTGGGTTTATACAATATCAAATTCGCCAATCACTCTTCCACATGTCCCCTTGTCCACTAGCCACACCCCTTATTTATTTCCTAAGTTAATATAATTTGTATATAATATAATTATACCATATAATAATAAATATGTGTCCCACTTTTGACTTTCCAGATCTTTCTAATCCTAATTCATCCCAAACCTATCTCATTTCACTATTCATCTTCCTCCTATGCCAAACCCTCCGGCTGCCAAGCCCTTGTCCTCCACAGTTCCAATATCTCTTCTTAGTGCTATCTTTGTAGAAGTCCATTGTTATTCTTCAGTCATCAAAAGCTCCAAGTAAAAAATTAACAAAACAACAATTATTGTTTTCAAATCTCAGATCTAGATCTTCTATCCATCGATCTGCAGCGGCAACATTGGTGATGAAATGGTTGAAAGAATTGTGCCAGTCCTTTTTCCTTCGAAGAAACATTGGTCAGAGTTCTTTTTCTTTTAAACAATCAACCTACGCCGGTTTTAATTGTTTCGCCGATTTTCCGATTTTAACCGGTTTCCCTGGTTTTGACCGGTTCTGGCCGAGTTTTTCCGGTTGAACAGGTTTTCCGGTTTCATATACCTCACCGGACCGGCTACACGATCGGTTCCCGGTTGGACCGGCCGGTCCGATCCGGTCCCACAAACATTGCAGAAGATATGATATCTCACCCACTCTAGTATCTAATTAAATGTAACATTCAAGGTTAATTTGGCAGGGTGTCTAAGGCCTTCCCCAATGAGAAAACTCAAAAAACAGGTATTTTGCTGTCACATCAGCGCCACTTCAAAAGTAAAAATACCCCTACCTCCAAAACAAAACTCCTCCTCAACAATATACCCAAAAAGTAGATATGTTTTGGGGACCCATCTTAATATCCTATTTATCCCCTTTATATTTTAATTTATCATATATATTATAATTATCTTATTTTCGGATAAATAATAAATAATTAAATATTTCGATTGTTTTAATTTTTTAATTTTTTATTATATTTTTGAAAAAAAAATTCAAATAAATATTATTAATTTTTTTATTACGTAAAATGTAAAAACACAAATTGAAAGCACATATCGTAAAAAAAATACAAGAAAATTAGGATTTTGAGGATTGAAGTTGGTAATAATAGGTGGACGAAAATTGATATTTGGAGGTGACACATCTTCTCTGGAATTCAAAGAATTGAGCCATTACGGCCATGTAATTTTTATCCATTTTTTTTTTTTTATGTGAAGAGAAGAAATTTAGCTTGAAATTGAAATTTGATAGTAATTTAATATACACACTTATTTCCACTAAAATCCTATATTAAACAAAAAGAAAAAGCAAAAAAAAAAACTAAAAAAAAAAAAATGAAGTGGGGGGACAGCCTGCAGGCCGCGAGGCCCACGCGCGCGTGGCTCACACGCGCCTGCGCTGTCCCCTTGATTGCGCGCGTGCTGCCCACCCGGTGCCTCACCCCACTCGCGCCCGCCCAAAAAAACCTGGGTAGCGTTTTTGCTACCCGGGTGCTCCACCCCTACCCCAAATCTCCCTTCCCAATGGTAAATATCCTATTTTTGGGTATTTTCCACTTTCCACATCATCAAAAAACCTTCCATTGGGGAGGGTCTAACATAAGTGGATATTAGCTATCATTAGATATAGGGGATGTTTGGTTGGAGTTGGATCAACCCCATGTCATGTTTATAATCTGGGGTTGGGGCAGCACTTCCCACGATGCAGTGTTGACAACACCCTCATCCCCTCCACTTTAATTGATACCTGTCTCAATCACATACCCTCTCTCATCTTCATTTCTCTCTCTTTCTGGTTCATGTCCTTCTCCTTTCTTCCATTGTTGTTAACTTGCAGGAAGATCATCACTTTTTTCAGATGGAAAATTTAGGAAAATCTTGAGATTTGTTAATTTTTAACTAATGTAATCTAGAGCGACGTAAGCTAGTGGCGGTTCAGGAAATGGCTGCGATTGTTGTGGTGGCGGCGCATCTGTTTCCTCCACTGTCGACAGCGGCGGTTGTACGGCTTCCAGTGAAGGTGTTTGATGCATTTCATCCCGTCATTTTCTGAATTGCTGATTCGGAGAGAGAGAGAGGAGTTGAGCAGTGACTGTGGTGTATTCAGTGTTAGAGAAAGAGAGGAGAGGGAGAGCTGTGAGTGCAGTGTGTGTTCAGTATCATCAATGGAGTATACTAGAAAATGGGAAGATGTTGAAATGTTCAAATCGCGTTGAGAAATTGATGTTAATTCCCACCAGCTATTCCCAACTTCATTTTGGTCAATGTAATGACGTGTTGCAAAGTTTAACGGGTGTTTTCCCCCACTTATTCAACCTGCTTTTAGCTTTTTACTTGACAAAAAACATTATTGGGTGTTTGAGAAGATCAACTTGTGCTTAATAAAAAGGCAGATTCAGCCCACAATCTATAAGCTGAAACTTAATGCTTTTCCAACTCTTCTTTTGTTTTTTTCAATAAAGTTTTCCTTTTACTCTGTCAAACCCCAAAAATCCAAATTTACCCAAAATAGAGCAAAACTTCTCTTCCCCAACATATGCAGTAGGCTTTTGTTCTACCACTGGATCTTCATTCCTACCATGGCACTAGCGAGATTCATAAATAGAGTTGGCGAAAATTGTTCCGTTCGATTGCCGATAACATTTCGAGCCCATCCATTGCGCATATTCAAAACAATTTCAGTTGTTGCAAGCAAAATTTAACTATCTCCGGATTCAGAAGCCCTATGGTCTGATTTTGTGATGTGAAAAATGCAAAATACAAGGGTTCAAATTAGAAATGTGCCCACAAACTTCAACAACATGGAAAAGCCATTGTTCTTGGAGCTTACTACGCATGTTTAAAAAGAAATGGAGATTTGTCTCATTTTATTTTGTATCTCCTGGAGAAAAAATATTTATGTATTAGTAAGTTTAATTTGGTAATTTTATTTTAACTCTAAAAGTGATTGTGTTGCAAACACTATCTACTTCTTAAATTTGGTCAAAAGTACTTTGTTCTCAAACACTATCAATTTTTATTAAAAATAATTTAACTCACAATCTCTAAACTTAATCACTTTTCTACAATCACAAGCAATGAAAAACACCCATTTATTTGGATGTTAAATAATACTCACAACTATCAGATTTTTTTTTTTTTTACAAGGAAAATGAAAATATTAAATAGAGGAATAAATGTAATCAATTAAATTTTACTTCCATATTTACAACAAAAATGTTAAAAAAACAGAAAATCTCAATTACCACTTTAATTATTAAATTAAAGTGTGTGTATAGTGTGTGTGATGTGTGTGTAGTATATGAAAGTGTGAAGTGTGTGATGCGTGTGAGGTGTGTGAATCATGTGTAGTATGTGAAATTTGTGAAGTGTGTGAAACATGTGTAGTATGTGAAACGTGTATAGTGTGTGAAATATGTGAAGTGTGTGTAGTGTATGAAATGTGTGAAATATGTATAGTGTGTGTGAAATGTATGAAATGTGCGATGTGTGTGAGTGTGTGTAGTGTGTAAAATCTGTGAAGTGTGTGAAATATGTGAAATGTGTGTAGTGTGTGAAACGTGTGAAATGTGTGTAGTATGTAAAACGTGTGACGTGTGTGACACATGTGTAATGTGTGAAATGCGTGAAGTGTGTGAAGTTTGTGTAGTGTGTGAAATGTGTGAAACATGTGTAGTGTGTGTGAAGTATGTGTAGCATGAATGCAAAAGGTGGCCTAGGCGCAATTCGGATTCTCTGTTACAATAGATGTTTCATCCTCTATTACACTCAATTCACCAGGTGACACATATTAATTTGTGACATCATACCAAACACCTGACGGTTAGTGAATGTGGTGAAACACAAGATGTAACACCAAAGTGTAACAGGTGATCTCATGGGGTCTAGGCGTCCCTGGCCGCCCCGATTAAGGCCTGAGCGGTTGCTCTGGGTGTTTTTTTGTCTGGGCGCTGCCTAGGCGGCCTGGGCGGTCAAGGCAGTCTGGGAGTTTTTCGAATTCTTTTTATTTTTTATTTTAAAAAAAGGCTCGAAACGACGTCGTTTCCATCTAGTTTATTTATGTTATTGACTTATTGTTATGTCTTGCTGATATTATTGTCTTGTTTAATTGTTTTGGACTTAGTAATTGACTTATGTTGACCTCTTTTTATTTTAATTTTATGTTGGCTTCTTATAATAAAGTTTATGTATTTGAATTTTCTTTTTTAATACAAATCATTCGTAGCAAAAAAATTAAAAGCTTTTTTAAAATATTAAAATTGATTGTAGTGCTATATCATGATTATTTATATATATGTATATATATAATAATTTTTGAATTAAATAATTAATAAAAAATGCAAAATAATAATAATAATAATAATAATAATAATAATAATAATAATAATAATAATAATAATAATAATAATAATAATAATAATAATAATAATAATAATAATAATAATAATAATAATAATTCCTGGGGGCCCTAGGAGGCCTAGGCGCTAGGCGGACAGAAACCACTCTGCCTCCGCTTTCTGCCTTCTGCAGCCATAATGTATATATGTGTAGTATGTGAAATTTGAATGTGACTTATAAGATCTTAAAAAAATAAAATGGATTAAAGGGACTTGTTCGGAATTTTTAACCTCTAAGAGCTTATTTTTACATCTTATAAGTTGTCTAGTATCTTATTTTGTCACACATTTCAAGAGCTTATAAGCTCTCAAACACCTTATAAGATGTTTTGAGGACCATACAAACTTAGCCAAAGGTCCTCTAAGTTCTTCAGTTAGTGTAAATAAAGTAGTATTCTCCAAGTACATATTGTGTGATTGAAACCGGAGATGGAATGTAAGAATATCAACTTGTATTGTTTTTACAAAGCTAGTTTTCCACTTTGAATTTCTCTTTTGCAAACAATATTCATCCCCGAATAAGGTCCTCTATTATACTTAAACACAACATATATCATTTTAGACTTAAATGGCAGTGTTTCTGTTGCAAAATTAAGGATTTTTTTTTCTTTTATTATAATTTGTGATATGATATGGAGAAAAGACAAAAACAAGACACTCAAAATATTGTGCACACGACCTTTATTGATAATGTTAGAATAGTAAAAGACAAAAACTGATTTGCATTAAATTGATAATGTACACATGACATCATTTACTTGTCCAAAAGAATTCTTAAAATTTGTAAGGGTAAGCATTGTTCATCTATTAAATAGTGGTACTGGTTATCATGATAAATCCTCAGTAGGAACTAGTAAGTCTTTCAAGTTATCTCTTAGATTTTATGGTAGTTTTGCAGACACCTATTTAATTTTTGGTGGAATTTTTTCTTCCGCATGAATTTTAATTTCTATTTGATTTACTTATATTTTCAGTTTAACAATTTGACATTGAAGATGTTTTATTGCTAAAAACACATAAAATAAAGCCAAAATTCAGTAATGAGACATTAATCTCTTTTATAGTTGAGTATTGCTGGAGGCTTCTTGGAAGAGGATATATTTTGAAGTAATTAGGAACAATTGAAGAAAGGAGAGGTTCCGCGAGAGCACTAAAGTACAACCAAGGATATTTAAATCATATAATACCGATTTGCAGCATGAAGAAAGAAATGACCTTTTGTGTTCAAATAATTCTTTAAAAGTTTTGATGTTTCTTTTAGTAATTGTTTCAACAATTTTATATTTTACAAAATAAATTTTACCAAAACTGTTATTAAACATCAACAGAATAACAATTTATGCATTATTGTTAAGAGAATTGAATAGTGAAATAAGAATAACAACATATCTATTATGAGAATATTTTCTGTAAGAAAAAAATTAATAAAAATGTCATGTATCTATCAACATAATAGTTATTATGAGGTCATAGAGATCACAAAAGAAAAAATAGAGGGAACAAAAATACAACTTCAGTTTTGGATATAAAACTATTGAAGGAAAGAAAACATGAATAATATCGAAGAAAAAATATCATGAACAAATTGCTACAATGAAAGAGAAGAGAAATAGAAGAAACACAAACAGAAAAATTGAAGACAACATTCAAAATAGAGAGTGATATTAAGCAAATACTCAAATAATTTTTTTAACTAACCACAACAAAAAAAGACCTCGGTAACACGGAAGATCAAGAAGGAGAAAATATGGAAACAAGTGCATCTTTCAATAACCGAGTATCTCATAACGAACCAAATCATCTCATTAAATCTAAAAATTGTACCAAACTATCCCGAATTTTGGGACGGTTCGATTCGGATCTCTATATGTTTTGGATTGGCTTTAAACCTTAGATTTTGGAAGAATCGAACTTTGAGACGGTACTGAATTTTTTAAATCTCTGAACCATACCGTCCCATGCAGACATGTACCGTGAACCAAAATTATTTCCACTTTAATTTGGTTTGTAAAGGTGCAAGGTTTGTTGATTTGTATGGGTAAAGATGTACATGTCTAACTATCTTTCAAGTTAACGGCTCATATAACTCCACTTGAGAACATGGGACCTTAATTTTCACAAGTGTATGGCTCTAAACAGAAGGAAAAATATGTCTCCTTAAAAGTCCATTTGGCCACTCTAGATTCTTCACGAATAAACAATCCAAAATCAATCCACTAGAATCATCTCATTCTTCTTCTATTTAAGCTTTAAACTGTTCTACATCACTATTCCCTCCAAAAAAACTGCAATCTTTGTCCAATAAACTCGCTTCAGTTTGCTGTAAGAAAAAAATGTCCCCTGCTGTTTCACTATCTGCTTCTTACATTCCCATTTGCAAATCCCAAGATGATAACTTCCTGAGAGAACTCACCCCATGCCACCCGAAACTCACCCGGCGCAAACTAATGACTTCAACCGGGCTTACGCTTTTAGGAACTCAGCCTAGGAAATCCGCTATTGCAGCAGCCGAACAACCAGAATCTCCAGCTGAAGCAACATCAAGCAGAATGTCTTACTCAAGATTTCTGGAATACTTGGACCAAGATGCTGTTAAGAAGGTGGACTTGTTCCAAAACGGGACCGTTGCAATCGCCGAGATATTCAATCCAGCATTGAACAAAATCCAGAGAGTCAAGATTCAGCTCCCTGGATTGCCTCAAGAGCTTCTAAGGAAACTCAAAGAGAAAAACGTCGATTTCGCAGCCCATCCACTGGAAGTAAATGTTGCAGATGCTATTCTTGATTTGTTGGGAAACTTGGCTTTTCCATTGATACTCATAGGCTCTCTTTTTTTGAGCCGTTCGTCTTCAAACCGCCTTGGTGGCCCTAACTTGCCCTTTGGATTGGGAAGGTATGTGGGAATTAGGGAAGAGTGATTGTGTTTCTGAATCAGTGGTCTGAAAACCCACCTAACCCATTAGGTCTGTCTTGATGTTAATCCCTAGTCTGCTGCCTTTTCTTGTAGGCAGAGAATAAGAATTTTTTAACATAAGAACTATATAAATACACAGCGAAAGGGAATTGACGAATACATGCTAATGCCATGCAATTTCAGGAGCAAAGCAAAGTTCCAAATGGAACCAAACACAGGAGTAACATTTGATGACGTGGCTGGAGTCGACGAAGCAAAGCAAGATTTTCAAGAAATCGTCGACTTTCTCAAGACACCAGAAAAATTTGCAGCAGTGGGGGCGAAAATACCAAAAGGGGTGCTCTTAGTGGGCCCTCCAGGGACAGGGAAGACACTGCTAGCCAAGGCGATAGCTGGTGAAGCCGGAGTGCCATTCTTTTCTCTCTCAGGATCAGAATTCATCGAAATGTTTGTTGGTGTTGGAGCATCGAGGGTGAGGGACTTGTTCAACAAGGCCAAGGAGAATTCGCCTTGTCTTGTTTTCATTGACGAGATAGATGCCGTTGGGCGCCAGAGAGGGACCGGGATTGGTGGGGGCAACGACGAGAGGGAACAAACGCTAAACCAGTTGCTGACTGAAATGGATGGGTTTGCAGGAAACAGTGGAGTGATTGTGATTGCTGCTACTAATAGGCCTGAGATTCTTGATTCTGCTTTGCTTAGACCAGGGAGGTTCGATAGACAGGTTAGTGTAGGGTTGCCAGATGTCAGAGGCAGGGAAGAGATATTACAGGTTCATAGTAAAAACAAAAAGCTAGCAAGGGATGTTGATCTAAGTGTAATAGCAATGAGGACTCCAGGGTTTAGTGGGGCAGATTTGGCAAATCTTATGAATGAAGCTGCTATCCTTGCTGGTAGGAGAGGGAAAGCTGAGGTTACTTTGAAGGAGATTGATGATTCGATCGACCGGATTGTGGCCGGAATGGAGGGGACCACCATGACAGATGGGAAGAGCAAGATCTTGGTGGCATATCATGAAATCGGACACGCAGTCTGCGCGTAAGTAGAACATTCCACTAGCAACTCCATGTTCTGACTTAAGAGCTAATTCTTGTGAATTGTGTTAACAGGACCTTGACTCCTGGACACGATCCTGTACAAAAGGTCACATTGATCCCACGAGGGCAAGCTCGCGGGTTGACATGGTTCATACCCGGTGAAGATCCAACATTGATCTCTCGGAAGCAATTATTTGCTAGAATTGTCGGTGGTCTTGGAGGTCGAGCAGCAGAGGAAATCATCTTTGGAGAACCGGAAATCACCACAGGTGCAGCTGGAGACTTGCAGCAAGTGACTCAGATAGCCAGACAGGTAATTTTCCGTACGTTAAAATGAAGAACGTTTCTTGATCAAGTAATTGACTCTTCATGTTCTCTTTGATCCTCAGATGGTTATAACCTATGGAATGTCTGAGATTGGACCGTGGGCGTTGATTGATCAAGCTGTGCAGAGCAGTGATGTGGTGCTGAGGATGCTAGCTAGGAATCAAATGTCGGAGAAACTTGCAGAAGACATTGACGACAGCATAAGGCGTATAGTTGAGAGTGCATATGATGTTGCAAAGAATCATGTAAGGAACAACAGGGAAGCCATTGATAAGCTAGTAGAGGCGCTGATGGAGAGGGAAACTCTCACAGGGAATGAGTTTAGAGCAATACTGTCAGAATTTACTGATATACCCTCAGATAATGTAAACATGAAGCCTATCAGAGAGTTGATTGAGGCTTAGAAGAACTTATGTACATAATATTTAGACATGTAACACTGCCATACATGTAATGTGTTAAGAGAGTAGTAACAAAATAAAATGCCAGAATTCAAATATCAAAGAACAATTCCTTGCTACTTTCATAAAACACCAATCTGAATATATTTACATACGAAATGTGAAAAAAGAAAGTAAAAATAAAAGGAAGGACAGTAGCAGATTTGCAAGACCTGAAACAGAAGGGAAAGCTGATTGCAGCTTTTAATGGCTAAACATATACATCAATCAACTAAGAACCTAACTTTTCAAAAGCTTTCCTAGAGAAGAAAGCCATGCAAATGGGTGGTTTCACACCAGCCAGGGCTAATATCGAACTAGGCAGCGTCCATATTCCATCTCCACAGATCAAACCAGAAGCCACTGCAGGTCCAAATGCATCTGCCTTTTTCTTATCTATCTTCTCCCAAATATAAAGTATCAAGCTACCTATGCACATATCAATGGCGAAATATGCTCCAAGATAGAACGGAATAGCCATAGCCATTGGAATAGGGATGAATCTTGACCATTTTGGCCCTACAGCATCTCTGATGCCATTGATAACTATAGCAGCGGCGAAGAACGCCAAACACAGTGTAAGGCAGTTTTTGGGCAAAGCTGAAATCCCATCAACTCCCAATATTGCTATGTTTCGGAAGATCAGACCATAAGGAGCAGGGTATTGTGTGTGCTGGACTCCAAGATTAGGGAAAGCTTTGTAGAAGAGCCAAAATACACAGGGTGAGATCACACAACCCATAGCCGTACCAATGATCTGGCTAACAAACATGGATCTAGGGGATGCTAGTGTCATGTACCCGGTCTTGAAGTCCTGTGTGAGGTCAGAGGCAGTCGAGACTATATTCATCATCACGCCACAGGCCGCTAACCCTGCAAGTACGCCACCATGGGAGGCTCCGGCCCATGCACCGATTACAAAAATGGCCAACTTACCATAAGTGGATGCCAGTGACCAATCCGTTAGCCCACATCCATACGCATTGCAGAAGGCTAGCCCCGGTGCAAAAATATATATGACCACAATGTGGTACCATTTTAGTGGGGGAAAAATGTGTGGAAGTGTTGCAGTTGATATGACAGCAATGGTGACGTACCCAACAACGGCAACCCATGCAGGAATTTGGTCCTTCAGGAAAAGTTGTGTCCGACGCTCATCATCATAGGATAAATTAGGAGTTGTTGGGGCGGGCTGAGAACCAACAGGAAGGACGGGTGTGGCATTTCTTTTGCGGAGCTGGTTGTACAACCCGAACAAAGTTCGACTGACAACCTTAAAGAAGTTGTAAAGGCCATCACCAAGGATCATCGCTATGGCTATAAAGACCTTAATAGAGGGAAAAGGGGAAGAGATTATTATCAAGAATCAAAAGATTTAATGAATTTAGTGGTTGGAAGAAAGTAATTACCCTGTAACCTTGCAAGCCATGAAGGCTGCTAGATGGATAATCAGCAGAGTACCAATCCCCTTTCTTGTTCGTTATAAGAGGCCACATTAAGCCCCAAGAGAGGATAGCACCGACTAGCAATGACACGTTGATAAGATAGGGACATATCATGCCAACACCCACATATGTTGCTGAGAAATCGAAGTAAAACCTGGTGACAAAGAGAGGAAAGAAATGTGAGAAAAATAAGGGCTTAATTCATAATGTTAACTGGAAAATTACATTAACTCCATTGATTACATTTCTTCAGAAAGTTCCACAACCGTTTCTATGTCAGCAGTCGATTATTACCGCAACCACTTTGGAGGTTAATGTGACGGTGTCCAGTTCATGAATTATACCCTCATTTTGGTGTTCTATTTCCTTTGCTTTAGTCTATGTGAATTGAGATGCAAGAATGAAGAATAAAGAACACTAACCTATTCTCGTAGGCTTTAAGACCAAACGTAGGGAAACTCGCGAATCCACAACCGTCTCCCCCAGTAAAGAACCACTGGAAGAAACCCCACAAGAAACTGAAAGAAAAGAACTTCCCCAGAGTTCTTACTTGTTTCCTACAATAAACCAGAGAGAAGGTATTAAGAAATTGTAACACTTCTGAAATTGGTGACATCAAATAAATCGTGACTCACTTTGCTAGCTTGGCTCCCTCAGGAGTGTGAAAGCTGTTAATCAGATGGGCAGTTGCAGTGCCACTCGGATAAGTCAATTTGAAATCGATGATCATTATCTGATTCATCAAAGAAAGATGACAGTTAGTCCACATAATTTCATCATATAAGAAACAAATTAAAGAAATACCTGTAAGTTTCCTAGCTACTGTTATAAATGGCAGATGTACCTTTCGAAGGGGAACAACAGAAAAGAGCCCAAGAAAGCTAACAACGAAGAGGAAACCAATCATCCATGGCAGTTGTGGATTCATTATGTTCTTAGAGTCATTAGCTTCGGTTGCTTGTTTGGCAACAACTTCACTCATACCAAAAAGGTAACTTCCAAAACCACCTGAGGATTCAGTTTTAAGTAATTAGATTTGCTGCTAAAAGTTACGTACAGTGCAGAAACAACAACGCTGGAAAGGACCGTAAAGCAATGGCAGACTATATAACAGTCTTTCTCATCATCTTCTTTTTACAATAATTACTAGAACACATGAAATCTCGACTGATATTAAAGAACATAACATAAAATATTATGAAATCTGAATCAGTAAATAAAAGGCAATAGATTAAAGATGCCACAACATACATTTCTACCAGCGTGTCCACTTTCTAAGTAATTTCTTTTCTTTTCTTGGCTATGGTTTAAGGAATGACTGTTAATAACTTTTCCTTTTAGGTTCTAAGCAATTTTCTAGGACACTAACAGAAAAAATGTCAAAAAATCCCATTAGTTGAAAGCAGCAATATCTTCTAGATAATGAGGCCAACAAAATTAGTTCTATTCTTACTAGATTAAATTCAAGTAAATCATATTAAAAACATTATATATTTGTTTTCTTATTAGATATCTTAATTTCTAAGTGATTGTTTGGTTTACTCAAACAAGATCTGGATGAAGAAAATTTTAAATAAATAGTGAAAATTAGTGGGGAAAAACTAGCGGATGGAGTGAAGCTGTGAAGGTAGGAGCGGAATCTCGTGAGAATCCATAAATTCTACTGAAACAGGTCAACTTGCATTAATAGCAAACACAGCCAAGAGTCCCGCCAACCAATTACAAACACACAGTATTGATATCTATGCATTTAGTCAAAAAATACACGAGACCATAAAATTGTAGAGAGAGAGAGAGAAAGAGAAATTGCAAAGTCACCTTAATAACTTGACTATATAAATCAAGGGAAACCATTAAGATGTGAATAATTCCATGTGCAGATTATGACAGCAACAAAGACACGGCCGTTCACATTCCCTCAAACTATTTTTTCTTTATTTTAGTAAAAAAAAAGTATTTCAATCATAATTAAACAGCTTTGTTATCTCCAATCTGTGGAAAACATCATTGTCATGACTGAGAGAGTGTGAACAATAACATAAAATCTTGTGGACGAAATTGACACCCTTTTAATTAATCCTATGGTCCATCACGCCGTAACGGAAGGGTGCTTAATTTGTGGATCTGTACCATCAGTTGAACATTATCAATATATCTACCCTTTAATATATTTCTGTGTTTATTGTTAGTAACGGACAAAGAGCTATGACAAAAGATGAGATTTTTTCATCAAATAAACTATCTCGACCCAGAAATTGTTGCCCAGAAGCATATAGTACCCTATATAAACACAAAGGATTATCAAGTCATACTCGGCCAACAATTTACATTGCAAGCGATATTCTAACATGGCTGTGAAATTTCTGATACTTTGTGATGATTGATGATTAATGTGTGTTTGCGAGACAATAACAGGGATTTGGTAGTACGATTCTTAGATCTCAAAACCCGCTAAATATTATTAAGAAAATCGCATACAATAATAATTCCAGATAAAACCAACACGTACACACATGTACACGTGTGTGTGTGTGCGCGCACCAGTGGGTGTAGGGGGGCGGTGAGAAGTACTGACCGCTGAAGGCTATGCCGGAAGTGGCGACAACACAGGTCTGAATAACAGTGTTCTCCTGTCTCGTAAAAGGCTGCTTCAAGAGCCCAGATTTTTCGAGAAACTTGGTCCATATTTTGACGAAGAAGAAACCGAGAAGGCCGGCAGAAACATTGAGAGATGGTATAATCCCAGTGGTGAGATTAAGCTTCATGACAATGAAAGTGAAGAGAATACCCAAAATAAAGCTGACGAAGAAGGCCCTGAAGGTAAGCTGCTTCTGCCATGGGGGAACTTCCTTGGTCTCGAATATCCTCTCCACGGAGTCGTCAACATCATCGCCATCAGTTTTTTTGGTGATACTATCAGATCGATCCATGGCCTTTTGAAGATTCCCTCAAGTTTAGCGTGGGCTAATTTGTAGTGTGTGCAGCCGCCTCGATGTGATCAATACCAAGTTTGTTTGGGAATGGTGTATTAAATAGGAATAGGAGTTGGGGGGAAGGTCACAAACAAATCTTTTTCGATACGATCCTACTCTAAAAAGCTTCAATTCAGAATTTAATTCAAATATTTTATTTAAGGCTCCATTTATTTAAAATTGAACTCATAGATTTAATGGATCAAATCTCAATAAATTACACTTATTAATTCTTTCACTCAAATTTGATCCAACATTTCCCAATCTTAAATAAACGGTCCCTAATATTATCGATATATCTAATATATTTTGATTGTTTTTTTTCTTTTTTCATATTTAGATTTTTCAAGTCTAACTCAATTCATAATAAAATACCAAAAAAATAGTTACATTTATATTTTTGGTTTTGGTTATTCTAAATTATATTTTCATATTAATTGTTGTTCTAGTTACTTTTTTCTTTTTTTAATTATGATATCTCTATTTTCCAACCTATCAAAAATATTTTATTTGGTCCAATCTTTATCCCCTAATATTAGTCTTTATTCTCTAATATTAATTGACGGAATACCTCTCAGAATATTTTGCCTTTAAGTATTTTAGTTTTTTCTAAAAGAAAAATTAATATAGAATGGATGGAGTAATTAATTTTCATATATATATATATATATATATATATATATGACACAATTTCTCTAAAATACACTCATTTAATATTTGTTGAAAATATTAATCATTCTTAGTTTTAAGCATTCACTCCATGTACCCCAAAATAGATAAGAGTATATAGTAAATTAGCGGGTAAAAATTACATTTCGAGTACAATTAAACATGTTTTCTTAATTTTTATGTAAACAAAAATATGACTATCTTTTAAGATGACGGAAGCATTGCTTTAATTTTTGGACAAAAATGTGTGAGACTGTCACACGGTATGACAATCGTGTGATGAAAAAAAATATAACTTTTTGTAGCAAAAATATTAAATATATGTGATAAAAAAAAGTGTCACTTTTTTGTAGTAAAATATTACTTTTATCTGTAAATGAAAGTACTATTACTTTTTGTACCGAAAACATCACATTTATTTGCAAAAGTATATATCACTTTTTCAAAATATTAATTTTTTTAATACAAGAACTATTTTTATCTGTAAAAGTATGGTGTGTCAGATCAGTAGATCATCGTCAACAAGACTCACTTTAATTTTGAATGCATGCCTACTAAGGCATCCGCCAATCATGTAAGTTAGTGAAATCAAATTGTGAGTTGTATTTTCTCAAAAAAGAAAATTGTGAAAAATCAACTATAAATTGCGAAATCAAGTCATAAATCATGAAACTTCACAATTAGGGATTAAAAAAAAAAAAAAAGTAAACATGGAAGGAAAAGAAAAGAGAGAGGGGAAGATGAGTCTTGAGTGTTGGGTGGGGAAAAAGGAAAGAAGAAGAGGGTAAATTTATTAAATACCGATATTTTTTAGGGAAAGTCTATGTTGAATAGGCGTGTGATAGGAATTCTTAAATGAAATTTGAATTATATTGGAAAGAAGAAAAACAGAGAGTATTTGTGATAATGCAGTATTTTCCAAATTAACCCCTATAAAGGAAATATTTGGGTTATTGATGAGTGGGTATTTGGTAATACTAATATGGAGTTGATGCCAAAAGTCGTTAACGGAAGTCAATCACGTGAGAAGTTAATGGCAACATCTCTATCACTCAAACTTACGATAACATCTACTCCATAAAGTATTCAGTGTTGACCGATTAATCAATATTTTAATTACGGGATTCCTATTGTATATTCCATTATCTGTACCTCGGATATATTTCCGGGATCAGGGATAGATAGTAGCGTAAATATGCCCTATTTGGAAATCCAGATTTGATTTATCAATAAATTTTAAAACTTTTAGATTCCAAATTTCTTATTTGGATTTACGGTAGATTTGTTAAAGAATTTTTTTAAATTCAATTTTTTTTTTTAATTCATTGTTTGGCAAAAAATCGATAAACATTTGTAATATTCAGTTTTTTCCTTTCAAATTTAAACTTACGATTTTTTATTTTTTATTAAATAAAATAATATTTATCTACATCTAAAATAATCAAACTATTTTTTTCCATATATACACACACACATACATATACACATTTTATATATTTTATATCGCAAAAAGTTATTTGGAGCATTTCATAAGAGATAAAATAAAACAAGAATAAAAAATACTGGGAGCATTTCAATAGAGAACGAGAGGGAGAGAAAGAGAGAGAGAGTCGATGATGAAAGAGAGCGAGGAGGGGAGAGGAGTGAGTGAGTGGAGAGGGATTTGTAAATGACTACTTTTGTCAAATGATTTGAAATCCACCAAAATCTATATTCTATATATATAATAAGCCAAGTCATCTGGAAATAATAAGTTGAAAATTTTCCTGTTCATTTTTTAGTTACTTTAAATAGACGTTAATTTGAAATTTGAATTTTGAAAAATTCGATTTTATTATTGTGATTAATTATTTTTTACATCTAAAATTCAGTAACAATAAATCTGTAGATATATTTATAACAGAATTTGTTACACATTTTTTAAATTTTTGAAATTTGAATTTAAAAAAAAAAAAAAAAACCTTATCCAATTACATAAATTCTCCTATAAATTCACAAAGTCTTCAGTAAATGAGAATCACGTTTGCAGCTGGATATTTTCTATTTCTTATTCATTTTGCAATAACTTTATTTCGCAATTATTTCCACTGTTTCTATTCACATTTGTTGATTCGAATTTCTATTATTCCTATTCCTTCATCCATCTTTCATTCAGTGTCAACTTTGATAGGTACTTCACAATAGATACTCCAAAAGGACTACCTGCAACTCAGAATAAGAAAACATCAGCAACATTGAATCTTAATTCTGGCGAAAAGAACTTTGATGATTGTAGAATTCAAATCTTTCTACCATCGTCGTTTTCTATGGTAATCATCAAAACAAATTTGATTTTTTTAATTTCGGTCATGTGGATTATCTATATTATTGTTCATATATTGTGCTAAACTTTTCATTTTGTTTATAACATGCATATAGCCAATCCGCTTACAATATTGGGAAAAGATTAGAGATAATCAATTGAAATTCTAATTTTGTTCCTTTTTTTTTTCTTCTGTTATTACATTATATGTTTACAATAAAATGATGTTGACAAAACTCAGGGCAACGACGTTTACTATATGCAGTATATTTAAGAAGAAACACCCCATATACATTATATGTTAAATTGATTATTTCATCTATTGCAGAAATATTTATACAATATATTGATCTATTGCACAAATGAAATCACATATAAATTTGAACTAATATTACTGAATCAACATATCTTTACCAAAAACAGGATCTGTTTTATCAATCTTTTAATTTCCCATAAAATCGCTATCCACCTAACAATTATTCAGAAAAATCAATCAGTTTTCTACTATGTCTACGGATACAATTATGGTTTTCAGTTTTCTACTATGTCTACGGATAAAGTTATGAAGATTATAGTTTCTGTAATATGTACAGTGGTTTGCAAGATGCACCGGTTATTTTTTTATATGGCCAGCTAACACACTCCACCAAAAAAGCACGCTACATATATTTTTTATTGATTCTCAGTTTTTTTTCCACTATAAAATATTTTTTTTTCTAAAATTATTTTATCCATAAATTATTTTATTCATTTTATTTCTACTTTCTAGAAAAATAAAAAAATTCACTATGGTAGATTTTTTTTTTCCGAAAATAATTTCATTCATTTTTTTCCTTCTCTCATTTCTCTCCCAAAATCTTAATATTAAATTATAATAAATTTTGAAATAGATCATACTGATTAACAATAATAAACAAACAACGAAGATATACAATCAAGAATTGCAATACAATTTAATAAGATTGAATATAAAGTATTTTATTAGTTTAATTCATTAATTTTTCTTTATGTCTATTAATTATCTAAATCCAAATCCAAATTTATTTGTATTAATGAGCTCATCATATGGACTATGAAGATTCAGTTCATCCTAATATAAAATTGTATCTTCTATGTCTTTCTTAAAATTTATTTCTAATAGAGGATATTTTGTAGGTAAATTAATAAAATATTTTATATAAGAATAATTATTAAGATTATTTGTTTCTCAATCTGTTCAATGATATCGGATTATTGATTATGTATGTTCACTTTATTTATTATTATCAATCAGTGTGATTTATGCAAAATTTATAATAATTTAATATGAATATTTTGATACGACGAGAGAAGCTAAAGAAACAGATGAAATAAAAATTTTTTTTTTTTCTGGAATAAGATACGAGGAAGAAATTCGTGAAAAAATTAAAATGTATTTTTATTAGTGGAAAAAACTGATTTTCTGGAGTAAGAGGCAATGAAAGAATAACACTGCAAAAGAACACAATAAAATTCTTTGTAACAAATTTTAACCTTTTTATTTTTATTTTTTATATATATTATAAAATAAAATGCATTTTTAATAAAAAAGTATTGTTCACATTAATATTGATTTACTCTTAAAAAAAATAGCCCATGCATCGCACGGGAGCATTTATTAGTATAGTGTAAAATAGTCAATTTCAAATCTTGAATTTCTAATTGGGTTGATTTAAAAATCTAAATTTATAAATCCACTCTCATTTAGTATTTTATCCAAAACATGAATGAATTTGACATTGAATTTATAAATTCATAGCACAAATCCCTCCATCCAAATGGGGCCTTAAGTTATTCCAATCCCAATTTGATTAAAGTTTGTTCAGATATGGACACAATATGTAAACACACTTTATATCTATTAGATATGAATATATAGAAAACTATTATTTTGAATTTTTTCGAAAGTTATTCTGATCCCAATTCCATTAAAGTTTATTTAGATATTGACACAATATATAGACACATTTTATATCCATTAGATATGGATATATAAAAATCTTTTATATCTTATCAAAATACTAAAATTTCATGGCGTGCGATGCACGATTTAAAATATAGTTATTTGTAAGAAGAGTAAAAAATAAATAATTGAAGAACATAATCAAATAACTTATTATTATATATATATATATATTTATATATATAGATTTATTATGATATGTTTAATGTTGTTAGTGGAAAAACAATTATGGGGATTGTTATTTGCATTAAATGTGTATCAATTAACAATTCTTTTGTTTTGCAGATTTCTATTTTTCTAATTTTTTTTTCCTTTTTTTTTTTTTTTTTTTTGCAGATTATATCATTATACTTTTTGAAGCTTACTTGGATCCTTATTTCCCATAAAGAATCTAGAGGAGTTGTATTTTGAAGTCTCAATAGAAGTATTACTAAATTGATAGACTGTATATTTTTAGTTATGCTTTATTTGTAGCACATTGTAATAAAATGTTGTTAGAGAGACAGGAGGAACTTTTCCATATCAATCATGTAATAATAGTTAATCATTATTTTACCAAGTGTATATAGCAAATATTTATTGTTCTTTACTCATATGTATAATTGATTATTAAATATATAAAGATATTTTAAAGGTATATAAAATTAAATAATTTTAATATTCTTAATAAAACAAAAATTTATATTCTTATAATTTTCTATAGTCGGTTTTCTTTAATAAATATAAGGGAATGAAATGGGTTTCTAACATAAAGAATTATTTTTAAACAAAATTAGTTTCATATATACATCTAAATAGTTTTTGAATGATATTTTTCAAATATACTTTTTCAGTCCCGGCTAATTTTTCCTACTTTCCATTTCGGTCCGTCCCACTTAACTTTTCACACCTTAAAAAGAAATTTTCTCTCACAATCTTTACCATCACAATCTCCACACTCAATCTCCACATTTAAAAAAATCAAAGAAAAAGCAAAATCTGTTTTTTCTTAACATCCGTGCCCGGTCAACTGTGAAAAATTAGCTGGGATGGAGGGAGTATAAATAAAAAGCATATTAGATACTTTTAATGTCGAAATTATAAAAATAAAATAATATAACTAAAATATTAGCACTATAAATTTTACAAAAAAAAAGAGTATATACATATATAAAAATTATAAGCGTGATCAATATTTTTTCTCTTTTATTTGTGATGCATTAAACAAAATTATGTTTTCTTGATTCATTCAATTTTCTAAATATTTTTATAACAACGTGGGAAAATAAAAGGCTAAGTTACGAAATCGAAGAAAAAAGTGAGCATCTATTTAAACTGATTGAATGAATTTGTTTCCCATCTTAACGGTCAATTCATATATTTTGTTTCTACTTCCAATGAAATTTTACTTATTATTGAAAAACTTGATTGATAATTAATACAAATTTGAATCATTAATTAAAAATATAAAACAATTCTATACAATTTTAAATATATACAAATAAATCAATAAAAACGCTAATTTAATTTAAGTTATTGATTAAAAAATTTAGGGTTTCGGCCACTTCACAATGTAATTATTATAATTATAGAAATTATGGTTAATAATGATTTTTCTTCAATTTTCATCCAATTTATTTAGGAAACGTCCTACTAGTTCTATTTTAATTGTCTATCATCATTTATTGTATTATTAAATTTGGAAGATTGTCATCACAAATTTTCACCATATCCATTTTTACCATAAATCATGTACATATTAAAAGATTTTCGTCAAATCTTCCAAAATTAAGGATCCAAATAATTTAATACTCCCCAATATCAGAAACTTCATAAACGCAAAAACTTTTTGCACCCTCAATTCGAAATTTATCTCCATTTTCTCTCATCTCCTCCTTCTTCATCTTCAATCAGGTAATTTATGATCAATTTTTATTTTATGTTTCTATGCGATTTATTTGAATAATTGTTTGGCGAGTTTTTTTGTTTTTTTGTTTGATTTTGTTAATTTTCAGTTTTAGGTTTAGGTTTAGTAAATTTAAATTTCGTATTCTAATGTTGCATTCGTTTTTTGAATTTCAGTTTGTTATATAGATTTTTTAGTTTTGATCATGTTAGTGGCCTTTTAATTATCGTCTATATTAATTGATTTGTTTACTGGATAAATGATAGTAACAGATTTACTGCCGTTTTAATTCAAATATAAAAAAATCTTATTAAGAACTATTAGGTATATTAGTTGTTTTAGAGAAATTTATGAATATATTTAATTCGGTAATTAGATTAAAAATCTTGAATATATAACTCATTCATGTGTTTCTAAAGTGAAAAACAAAATGGATTTAAAAGCATAATTAAAGTTCAATTAATTTACTTGTATATAATCTATTAATATTGGTGATTTTCAATTATTTACTTTTAATTAATCTTAGACTTAATTTTTTCAGAACATCGAAATGTTGGATTTTTATCGGTTATAATAATTTACGAAAAAAAATCAATTTACAAAAAAGATCTATATTTAATTTCTTCATAAATTTTAAAAGTTTTTTATACACTATAAGATATCTATTATGGATGACAATAATGAATACATTATGTAGAGTTGCGTGATTAAACGGATATTAGCATATACGTCAAAATTTATTTTAAATACATTTGTCGAATTTAGTTTTTATTTTCTAAAAAATGTGTCATTTAGTAAATTATATAGATGCATAAATTTGGTTCAAAATATACTAATAGTGTATATTCATTTTTATATTACTTATGAAATGTTTGAAAAATTATACATGATATAAAAGATAAGAAACACCAAAATTATAATTTAACTAATTGCATTAACAGATAGTTCATTTAAATTACTCCATGATCTTATGCACATGTGCTTTGTTTAATTTTTTTTTTTTTTTTTTTTTTTTTTTTTTTTTTTTTTTTTAATTTGATGATATGTTTTTACCTTCAAACTTAATTTATGATTTTGTTTATTATAAGTTTGTTTTGTATTTTTTATTGCAGCTTTATGGAAATGTCAGTATTTTTACACAGTTTTCACCTATAGTTCATGCTATGACAAGCTTGTATGTGAAATTAATAACATGAACTTTGATTATGCATTTTAAGTGTGTATAATGAATTGTTTTATTGTTAATTCTATATATTTTAATTTTTGTAGGAGTTTCCTACTGGATTTGTGGAGGTTTTGCATGAGAATTTAAACAATAGATGCACTGTTGAAACAAACAAAATAGGAAGTGGGATATGGAAATTACACTGGATGAAGATGAAAAAATTTATTTGAGTAAAGGTTGGAGACAGTTTGTATAAGAGAATGCATTGGAAGATGGTTATTATTTATTTATCAAATATGACTCTTCCTCATCTATATTACATGTTTGTATACATGATCATGATGGGTGTCTTTAGACGTTCCAGATAAAATAAGGTCATTTTACGTGATTTTTAATCAGCGTGAATTTCTCTAAAATCAGGTAATGTAAAAGAATATTAATAATGTGTAATTCGACATTGATTTAAACAGATTTATTCTTTTGATTAATACATCTTTAATTTTCAGGCTATATTTATTTTGTATTTGTTGTTGTTGTTGTTGTTGTTGTTGTTGTTGTTGTTTTTTTTTTTTTTTTTTTTTTTTTTTTTTTTTTTTTTTCAGTCTGTTTTGATGCCAAAGGAAATTGGAGAACATTTGGAGGTTAAAATTCCAAATTGTTTTGCATTGGAGTAGATAGAGAAGTTTGGTTGGTTTTGGTTGAGAACATTGCTGATCAGTATTTGTTCACTTTTGGATGGAAAAAGCTTGCTAATGCAAATGAATTGGTTGATGGTGATGTTGTTGTCTTCATGTATGAGGATGGAAACAATTTCTTTGTCATTGTCTTTTTGGATCATCCAAATTATTGTGTGAAAGACACGTACCAATTCAAATTGAAATTTCTTCTCATCTTCAAGAACACGTAAGTTCAACAGGTATTAGTAACGATACGCATGTTTCTCAATTTTTTAATATGCTTCACTAATCTTTTTTTTTTTTTTTTTTTGTTTTTTGTTATTTGATATTCGTAGACATCAATATACAAGATGTTGATCAAGATAATCGTGAGATTATTTGTAGTTTGGACAATGTTGAAGATGGTGATAAGTCACGGTTGATTAAAAATCAAATTGGGAATTCTGTTTAAAGAATGAAACATAAAAAAACTGTTGAAGAATGGATTAGAAGATTTCAGTCAACTATATAGGTTCAAGGATGTGGCTAAGTGCAACTCCAGAGTCGTAGATGAATAAAGACTTTTTGATTTATGTGTTTTTATTTTTATTTTATTGAAGTCGAATTTTAGTCATATGAATATATTTCACAATTTCTTATATATGGACTACTTTGAACGTGTTTGAAATTTTATAATTGTTCAATGTTATTTGTTTTGCAAAATGAATCTATCAACAGTTTCATTTTTTCTGAGAATTACTTAGTATCTTATTGTGCTCTAAATTCAATCAATTTTTTCAAAGATGTTATGCAACTAAGTGAATTACATAATTTCTATCTATCTTTTGATGGGAATACAATTGTTCTCAGGGGAGAGTTGAAATAGATTGTTCTTGTTATAACAACGGGTTCAAGATAGTATATCGTTCACCTCACTATAATTTTGTCTTAATTGTGGGATGATTGCGGAAACATATGCACGAAGGGTGTGTTACGCATTATTATCACTAATATAATGTCATATGTATATGAGAAGACACACAAACGCAAGCATGCTAAATTCAACTCATTCATTTTTGGCCAAGCCAGTGTAAATTGTTGGGCACAGTAACATGTAATACCCAAACATTTAACACCCATATATGGGCACAAATAGTGTATTATGCATTATTACACATTATTATGCCATATAAAGTATTCCATCCAAAATTTTACTAATTGATTGACGCTAATTCAGTGTCGGTCGGAGGCACAAAATTGTGATTACACTGCATACGGAACATAAAGTAAACAAAACTCATTAGATAGAGGAAAATTGTTGTCTTTCTGATAATTTAACGCGAATGAGTTTGAGGCACGAACACAGGATAACAGCCAACTGGGTAAGATAAGGTATAATTACCACCTTATTAAGAGGATACAGGTTACAATCACATTTTACGAGACCTGGAAACACATACACACCCCAACCATGTCTACACAACCACGCACATCAATAACCAGGCACGAATTACAGCCACCCAGAACGAGCACAACAACCTTTACAGATAATCGGTGTTTTTACCAACACAACTACCGAATGCCACCACATTTACAATATCTACGGGAAGAATTTTGCTCCACATGACAAACGAATATAACATATCATCAAAAACATCAGAGGATGCACAACAGAGCAAACGGAAAATCAAAGAATTTTTTTTTTTTTTAAAAAAAGGGAAAACAATTCAAGTATTAATCTTACAGTCATAACAAACACACGGAATGAACAAATGGTTACCTGGACGTTGTCTTCTCCCTCCGAAGGCACAGATGAAGAGGAGCTACCTCCTCCTGAAACATGACCAGGTGAGAGTGTGCTTGAAGGACTAGTGGCCTGAGTGGGTTGCTGGATGCACGAAGATATTTGTGCATGCCTAATCTGTGTCCCGATCGTCTCAATTTCTCTTGCAGCGGCGGCTCTTGTACGAACTCCAGGGCTCACTGCCAGAGGAGGCACCAGAGCAGATTCATTCCTCGAAGATTCGGGGGCTAGATTTCGCCTATGAGGCGACCGACCAACTGCACCCCCCTCAATTGGTACTTGTCGCCCAGCACCGGCGACTACTTGGGGCTCGGCAAAAAGAACTCGACCCCTTAAGGCGGACACCATTTTAACTTGTTCTTGGAGATGGCACAACAAGCTATACGCGATTGGGGTCGTCAATCGATGGGTAACGGGGAGAAATCTCAGAGCGGTGAATTTTCCAGATTTTGGGAGGGAAAGATTTCGACAGTGGTTAATTTTCAAATGAGGGTGAGAGAGAGAGAGCGGTTAAAATGGATGAAGATGAACAGCCGCACCTTTTATTTGAGAGAGAGAGAGAGAGAGAGAGTGACGTGGGTTCGACCCATTGCGTGGCCGAGTTAGTGCTGGCGTATGTCAGATGTTGGGGTGGCTGTGATGGGGGGTTAGGATGGCTGGGAGGGTGGGGGGGGGGGGAGGGTGGGAGGGGAGGGTATAGTAGAGTCAAAGTGATAGTTTTGATAATATATTATAAGTCTGTTAGATTTTATATATCCTTACCTAAAAGTAATAAATAATTTTTTTCCCATGTTATAATAATGAATAATAACTAAATATTGCCGTCGACATTAATTTAGTTTGACTTAATTGCTTGGATGTGCAAACTGTGCAGTTGTTGAATTCTCTAATAAAAATTTGACTCGAGGAGAATCAATAGAGTTAGAATATTTACGAATAAAAGCTTAATTAAGAAAAAGGTAAATAAAAGAATAGCTGAATAAGAAAGATGAGTCTGCTAATCTTAGTTTGAAGCAAATGCTCTTCAAATTGATGACGTATACTGAAAACTTGACAAAAATGCCTATTTTCTTTGATTTTAAAAGTTAAAAGTTTTTTTTTTCAAAGAAAATAGTCCAGGGGCTTATCTAAAATGCTTAAGAGGGGATTTCTCAACAAACATATCAATTGTTCAAGATATATGATGCATTTTTCTTTTGGAAGAATTTCGAAGTAGATGAGAATCGGGTTAAAAAAGAACTATTTTGTGTCCCTTTTGCTTCATTGCAGCTGGTATCGAAGTTACAAGGGTTTAATTACATGTTCAAAATAAGTGTTGCCATGCTTTAAGTTTCAAATAGTTTAGTTGATAAAGTCCAAAAAAGCTAAGGCGAGTCTCACTACCGTTACATTTGGGGTAAAGTGATCTGCTGCCATGGTAACAACGCCCTTTCATGCAAAGTTCAAGTCGAACTTTTCCCAAATCCATGGAAGCCAAGGTAAGGATGTTCATGTACCCAAACAATATTTGAGTGATTTGAATATCTCTGATCAAGTACGAGAGATTTAGGTGATGGCCTACTCGCACAATTCTAATTTTGTACGATTGAATTTAGGAGTTTCTTGATTACTAGCTCATTTTTTTGTTATTTGGATATTGAATTTAAGGAACAATTTTGTTAAGGTTAAAATATTGTGCCTACTTTCGCTACTGCTATATTTGACTTTTGCAAACATATTTATCAATATTGATTCATGCTTCTTTCTTCTTTTTTAGGTTTTTTTTTTTTTTTTTTTTTTGTTATCTCTAAAGTAATAACTTCACCATCCCATCAAATTAATGTACATTTTGATGCAAGGGTTTCGGCCAATGCGAAGGTAAACCTTAGTCTTTTTATCATTTCTTTTTTTGGGGTACTGCTACTATGCAATTATTATATTGATACAATTATTCTTTTAACTTACTATAGCAAGTAGCAACAGATAATTGTTTTATATTTTTATCTTAAAAGTAGGTCCCACCTACTATTTTATTTTTCATCCACAACTCCACTCCTTATTTTCTTTTGATGGCCCTTCTCACGGAGCCGTACGTGGACGTTACCGCTCCTTTCGTTATCACTCGAGCATTTACAATTGGGGAACGGGGGCTCGGCTGGCGTTGAATGCTACTGGCGCCCTGGCAGTCGTTCAATCGCTGAGTCAGAGTGAATAGAGCTCTTCTAGGTAATCATCCTATCTTTTACAAGCTCTATCCGCAACCAGAAGGTATGAAGCACTTAGTCCTTGAACTAGGGATAGGGCCTAGGCCTATTAATCCAATTCCAATAGAGTAGCTCCTAGTAGACTTAGTAGACTACTTTGCGGCAAGCTTTTTTGCTTGTTCGTCAAGCTTTCGAGCAGCTCTCGTCGAATTGAAACCATGGTGGTTGGTGCTCGTAGTGAAGCAATACCAATGGTGTCCGTAGTATAAAAGTGCTCACACCCTAGCCGGTTCGGACTCGAGAATACGCCTATAAATGGACTCTGTTTATTCGTACAATAGGGCCTGCCCATATTCGATTAGGAGTGTACGGGCGCGCATAGTTGTCCTGTCCATGAATGGCCGACTGAAATTCTTCGCTGGATCCCTCAAACAGGGAAATGGCTTCTTTCTTGTTTTCCTCAATGGGTGCCAAATTCTCTCTCTACATTTATTTAATTTAATAGTTTTTTCCATCCCTCAATCCATAGCGATTCCGTTAATTTTTCATTTTAGTTTTCAAGATATGAAAAAATTATATCAATTTTTTTTATATTTTTCGTTTAGATCCCCAACTTTTCTTATTCTTTTCATTTGACCTTGTCATCTTAATTGCATTCTCTTTCAGTTGTTATCTTTTCTTCCTAATATTCTTAGACACATTAATCTAGAAAATATAAACTACATAAATATAAACAAATAAAAAATAAAATAAAATTATCCACCAATTGTAAGGAAAAAAAAAAAAAAAAGCACAAGGCAAAAATTAAAACTTAACACAATTTACATAAATTAGGATAACACTGATAGTAATTTCTTCTCTCTTATAGATGATATAAATATCACGTTTTGGTCCATCTCATTAGTATTTGCACATACTTTTAAAAATTGAACTCAATTTGAAATTGACAAAAATTCTACGCAATTTTTGGAAATAATTGATAAGAGTCACATTCCTATTTTTATTATGAATTTAAATATGTTATTGTAGTAGTAGTAGTTGTTGCTTTTATTATTACACCTTCCTTGCACATAATTGTAGGAGAAAAGACATTTTTGTTTCATAAGTATGACTATCTTATACTTTCAATTAAACTTTTTATTATGGCTCATAACTTAAGAATTATTCTATTCTAATTTCGATCGCAGTCTTTATAGTTTTGCAATTTAAGAGTCTCATAACATAGAAAATAATCAACTCTAGTACTTTTCTGCCGGCAAAAGTTCCGTGTGTGTCACATAAGTTTATTGAGATCTTTATTCATTAGGTCCGCATATGCGGCCTGTGACTAGAATCAACTTTTTCAAGTTATTACATAATATAAAAAAAATTAAGAAATGATAATTCTAGAAACTTATATTCCATACCGAAATTCAATAAAATTTAAAGAGAAAAAGAAAAGAAAAAAAGGAATTAAGAAACAAAACCCGAAAGGAAAAGGAAATATCATAATAAATTTTTTTCCCAAAACAAATAAAATTCTAAAAAAGAAAGAAAATTTTAAAAAATCCAGAAAGCAAAATCGAAAAAGGAAAAACCGAAAAATTGAAAAAGGAAAAAGTATAGAAAAAGAAACTTCTCGGAGAAAATGAAGAAAATTTACACAAAAATAGTAAATTATTATTTTCTTCTTCTTTTCCCTAATTGGGGTTCTTTTTCTCTCGGAGAAAATGTAGAAAATTTACACAAAAATAGTCAATTATTATTTTCTTCTTCTTTTCCCAAATTGGGGTTCTTATAAAATTTTGTGGAATATTTTTTTTGCTGATTTTTTCAAGATATATCAGAATTACTATAAATTTTGTAAGTACAATCAATTTATATATACAAATTGTGAATTTTTTATTTTTATTTTGTGAGAATTATATTTATTTTTATTCATTCTAAATTTATTTATTTTTATTTTGATGTCTTCACAATATATATATATATATATATATATATATATATATATATATATATATATATATACCATAAAGAGAACATTTCAAAAGTTCAAAAGGGTTAAAAGGTCAAGTCGAATGGAACATGATTGAAATGACATCTATTATATGTCAAGAGCTTATTAGTTCGAATATAGTGATTACTTTAGCAGATTGTTGGTAACTTAATTTAAGGGTCAATATTAAAAAGCGAAGATCCAATGATTATTACATATAGTTGTACTAATATAATGTTTGTATTGTAGAAGAATCCCCCCTTTTTTTAAGGAGATACTTTTTTAGAACATTTAAAAATTGAAAATTACTCCCTCCGTCCCGGCCTAATTGGCCAACTTGTCATATTTGTTTGTCCCAACCTAATTGTCCTAACCCATAAATGATAAATTATCTCACAATCTCCACCCTCAAAATCTCCATTTTTAATCTCTACCTTTGAAAAAGTAAAAAATTCCACAAAATTTATTTTTTCTTAGTATTTGTGCCCGATCAAAATTGACCAATTAAACCGGGATGAAGGAGTAATATTTAGTATTTTCTTCCCATCGTAGGTAGGTTGCTCTGGCTTTTGTATGATATAAGTTAGTTTTTGGTAATGATGCAGATTTTTCTATATTTTTTAATTATCACCTTGGGGAATGAGGATATATGTTGTTGACCAAAACTTCTACCCTAGATTTAATGCAAGTATTTGCTTAATAATTAGATGCAGGTCCTAGATTATATCTTACACCACATTTATCTACAATTCAATCTATAAATAAAATATTTATTCTTTTTCATTCACATACACAACCTACATTATAATTCAATTCTAATTTTTTTATATTTTATCAACAACCAACCTAACATTTTAATAAAATATTAATTTCTCTCATCCATATGCACTACCTATTTCCAAACCAATCTAATAATTTAAGCTATTATTTAATAATTACATATTATTTTGAGAGCTCTTTTTTATATATTAAAATGATATAAGAAATAGATAAAAAAAAATTATACTTGATATTTTAATTTCACAATTATAATAAGGAGATTTTTTTATCATACGCTTATAATAACAATAGTTTGAATATGAAATCGATTACAATGAATTAATTCAAAATATGTTAATATTTGTTTATCACCTAACACTAAAAAAAAAATCATATTAGAGACTGAAATTAATAACGGATAATATCGATCACAAAATAAAAACAGAATATAAATAGAATTGTGACGGAAAGTAGCAAAAAATCATTAGTATTCGATTAGTTGCGAAATAGCAACCGAATATTAGAGACATATCTCTATTTGATATATATTTTAGTCTCTAATTTCAAAAATAGAGATGGAAATTCCGTCACTAAATTTAGAGACGGAATAAATTACTCTATATATTTTAGAGACCAACCATTTTATCTCAAATCCGTCACTACTTTAATTTAGAAACAATATCACGTAAAATCCGTCTCTAATTTGATTTTTTTCTTGTAGTGTAAATTATATCCATAAAAGTAGTTAATACAATCAATTAAAACAAGACACATGGCACAACCTGTGGATGACTTGAGTTGTGGTGTAAGTTGGCTAATTCATTTCATTCTTGTTATTTTTGTCCAAACTTTTGTCTTTTTTTCCACTAGTATCGTACCCGTGCGATGCACGGGAAGATATTTTTTATTTTTTTATTTAAGTATTTTATAGTAATTGAATAACATGTATATTATTGAATAAAGGTCATAGAAAAATACAACATGACTATAAATAAATTAAAGAAGATTTTATAATAACACATGTATATCTAAAAAAAATCCAAAAATACTAAGAAAACTAAGAAAAATAATATACAATATAGACATTAATAAACAATACATAAAAAGAAAGAAACACCCCAACTACAAATTCTGAAAAACTTCCTTATAAACAACATTTGTAGTAGTCTTTCTTTCTAGATCTTCATCATCACATACTAAAATCTTCAAACCCTTTCGATTAGTAACGCGAGAGATTGCAACATACAACTGACCATGACTGAAAACAGGTTTCTTCAGGAACAGACCTACATGGTTAAGTGATTGCCCTTGACTCTTGTTTATAGTCATTGCATAAGAAATGATAAACGGATATTGTCGCCTTTGAAACCGAAAACGCATTATCTTGTCGGAAGGAGTCACAGACAACCGAGGGATGAGAACCGTGACACCAGCATTATCACCTGATATGACCTTTCCCTCAACTACATGATCACCAAGTTTAGTAATCATCAATCGAGTACCATTGCACAACCCCTGTGAATGATCTATGTTTCTCAACAACATAACAGGCGTGCCAATTTTTAACTTAAGCTCGTGATTCGGCACACCAGAGCATTTGATTGAATTAAAAAACTCAGGAGTATGAAGATCATTCAAAAGATCAACATTAGCATCAGATTTACAGGGTGTATCCGAGCTCAAGTACGTCCTACCCTCAGAATTGTTTTTGGATGTCATATACTCATTAATAGAATCAACAACATTAAGAGTTGGGGCTAGTATAGCCCTACCACGTAAATATGAAGTGTCATCACCTACTTTCCCAAAATCCGGATACGTACTTTTCACAATAGTTGCCATAGCACTGTCACCTTTTTGCAACAAAATGTCTTCCGGGATGTCAATCTCTACTTCTCCATCATTAGGTCCACCAATAATCCCATCACCAATACCAGCAATCCATTCTGAAAAATCTCTTAGCTCATGACCATTTGCATCATTAGGAAGATTTTGCAATCGCATATTCTTCGTCAACCTCAACACCTTGAAATGCGGCCACAAATAGGAAGAATTAATTGTTGCATACACTATATCCTGTCTTGTTCCTTTTGGAACAACAGGCAAAATTTGCCTAAAATCTCCACCTAGGACAACACTCTTTCCACCAAACGGAGCTTCTTTCTTTGTTATGTCACGAAGTAACTTATCCAAAGTTTCGAAACAATTTTTGTGCATCATTGGAGCTTCATCCCAAATAATTAGTTTAGACATACCAATCATCTCAGCCAAAGGACTTCCTAGGGTTATGCTGGACGAAGAATCCTCATGAACATTCAATGGAATTTTAAATCGGGAATGTGCTGTCCTACCACCTGGCAGTAGTAGCGATGCTATGCCACTTGACGCAACGTTCAAAACTATCTCACCCCTAGAACGTAAAGCAGCCGACAATGTCCTCCAAATAAAAGTCTTACCAGTACCACCATATCCATATACAAAGAACGCCTTACCATCACCAGAACTCACCGAATCCATAACAGAGGAATACACAACTCGTTGTTCGTCTGTCATTTCAGCTACAAATCTAGTGTGTTCAGCAGCCAAAGTTTCACGATCATACATGAGTTCATCAGCAACGAACCGATTTCCAGAAGCCGCCAAATTCGATAAGTCTGCTGTTGGCATGGGATCGTAATCAGAAAGACTCTTCCCACTAGGGGTGTGCAAAATTCGGTTATAACCGAAAAAACCGAAAAAAACCGATCGAAAATTGTCGGTCGGTTCGGTTATTATTGTGCTCGGTTCGGTCATCGGTTATGTGTTATAAAAAAATCGGTTAAGTCAGTCGGTTTCGGTTTTGAAAAATTAAAAACCGAATTAACCGAAACCGACAAAAAAATTTTACCCATATATAAACCAAGCCCTAAAAAATCGGTTAAGTCGGTCGGTCGGTTGGAATGTTGCAATTTGATAATGCTTGAAAACAGGTCTTTTGCTTTGTTTCTGTCGGTTTTCGTCGGTTTTTTTAGTAATTGGTCGGTTTTGATTTTGGTCGGTTTTCGATTTTATCCGAAAAATTCGGTTACATAGAACCAAAAACAGGAATTTTATTTATTTACGTCGGTTTCGGTTATAACCGAAAAAACCGACCGATTTCGTCGGTTCGGTTAGAGTCGGTTGTTCAAAAAATTTCGGGCGGTTCGGTTATTGTTTCAATAGCGGTCGGTTATGGTCGGTTTTATAATTTCGGTCGGTTCGGTCACCGAAACCGACCGATGCACAACCCTACTTCCCACGACTCCGTAACATTTTCTCAATATCCACAAGAGTAAGATTTTTAATCTCTTCATCAGACAACGTCAAATCTACATAAAACATATTGTATTAAGCCATAAATTAACATCCAAACACTTATTTTTTATAAATAAACAAAATAATTTTTTTTTTTAATAAAAATAACATCATACCATTAATATTCCTCATTTTACGTTGTTTGTACAAAATATTATCTGATAGATGCATCCAACATTGTTCCCACACGTGTTCAGGTCGGCCAATTGAGTTAGAGAAGAGGAGCGTAACAAACAAAACCCTCAAGTGCTGAGCAGAAGCCCAATGACTGGCCTCCTCGATGACATCTATGTATTCCCTATCATCCTCTAGCAACCCCCTAGCATAGCAAGCATCTCGATAGGTCTCATATTGTACATTCCCAACCTTTCTTATATCAGCATGACATTTGCAACCCTTAACAATGTTCAAAAGACACCTAGCGTAGTAAGGATCACAACATCCAGGTGGAACATAATGAAGCCTACGCTTTACCCTTTTCTCTTTTAACCCATTCTCTATCCTTCTGCTTCCAGACAAATTTTTGTGGAAACTCTGCATAAGTCAGATTATTTGCCTCTGGATATTTCTTATTTGCTTCAAACCATCCCAAAAACATACTTTGACTGATACTTTGTCGCTCCAGAATATTCTCCAACTGATCCCCTTCAGAATAGACAACTGACTGTTGATTCTCAAGATGGAAACTCAATCGTTCCACAGGTGGATATCGATATTGAATTTCAAATCCAAAGATCCTCCAAGCGGCTTCACAAGGCGATATGTATCTACAATCGTAGTACATACTAATCTCATCAACTGTATTACCAGAAGAATTATCTTGACTTGCTTTGTAAAAACCAGCAGTAACACGATCATGGCCTTTGTTTATGTACTTGAACAAATACTTTATAGACCGAGATTGGCTGCACCACTCAACATTTATGTGCGCTCCATACTTTAGAAGAAGATATCTATTATGGGGCACTACATATGCATTACTCAAAGGAACACCACTCTTCATAACAACCCTTCCATCATCCCTCCGCCTATATACTGGATAACCCTCGTCATCAATAGTTGTGGAATCAACGAATCTTTTCGGGAAGTGCTTCGTACATTTACCATCATCGTCCATACACGGTGAATTTGGACGCGCTAATCCACACGGACCGTGTATCATGAACTCTTGCACAACATAGTAATATTTTGGATCAGATACCTCATCAGGTATTTCCGCAGAAATTTTTCGGTCAATGTCTGCTCCGGTTGGATATTTATCTTCTTTGGCAAGAAAAAGAAGGATGTGAGCATGCGACAGACCACGCTTTTGAAATTCAATCGTGTATACCACTGCAAAATAATCCAAACAATATATAATTTTACATATATATTTATCACAATATCGAAGTTTAATCAATGTTACATGTAAAATTAGCTAAAACTAAATTACCTGCTATGACATTGCCAAATATTTTCTTGCAACGAAGCTCATTAATAAGAGCATCAAGTTTCATCTTGAACACCCTAACGACGATATCAGGACGATCCTCTAGCCTTAAGTTCCTTGGTTCAAGAAACCTAACAATCTCTAGCCATTTTGGATTGCATGTAAAAGTAATAAATAGATCAGGATAATCAGCCCATCTACAAATAGCCATTGCATCTTGATAACTTTGAATCATATACCGCGGACCACCGGTGTAAGTGGAAGGCAAAACAATCCTCAAACCCATGTAAGTAATATCAGTTTCACCTCGTAACAAAGCATCACTAAGACCACTATATAACTCGACTCTCAAAACTTTTTGATTTAATCTGATAAACAACAGTCTTATGGATTCAATGATGGTATAAAGATCAACAATAATTTGTTGTGTCAGCCTCTTGCTGTACAAAACACTTGCTCGCTCAGAATGCCTTTCTTGTAGGCGAAAAGCAGCGAATTCTCGCATACTTACTTTTTTACGTCCTCCACCAGCAGATTCTCTTCCAGATGCAAATGCAATATTTTCGCTATAACCATCTTCACCATATGGGAATAACAAATGATACTGTAAACTTAAATATGATGAGTGCATCTCATTAATGCGTTTCAACGAACCACTGCGCGTTTCAACAATTATGTCACGATCACCAAGCGCACGATCAAGGTCACCAACCACCAAGGCTGCCACTTCTGAAACAGCGGGTAGATTATATCTTCTCCGACCCTTTGTCCTCTCATTGACCAATTTTATTCTAACATCAGCACGTCCTTCAGATATTATCTTTTGAGCCGCCATCCTAAATGTTTTGACTAAAACATTGTGCTGATCAAGCATGGATTTCAAGTCTGCTACCAACTCAGTATGAAGAGCTTCATTTTCTCTGTTCTTTCTGGAAATACAAATAAATATATTTGCATAAACACAGTAAAGATAGGACAAAAGTTACGTACACAAACATGGCAAATTAAATAGTATTGCAAATAGAAAATTAAAAATTAAATATTATTACCTCACGGCATTAATTCTATTTGATATTTCGTTGTCAGTATCGTATATGTAAAGTTGTGCAAACTTCGGAGTTGAACCTTCAGAGGGAAGAAGACTTCCAATTAGATGATAATTCTGACCATGTAATTGGAAAACAGGAGGCCCACCACCAGTGTTCATACTAGAATCGATCTTTCCTCCCATTGACGTGAATGAGAACATATTATTGTATGTCCGTATATTTTCTAGATAATGCTTACTCCTTGCACTTTGTCCAAAAAGAAGTTCTTGTAAAAGTTGAGGAGGAGGTGGAAGTAAAGGAAGTTGAATCTTCCCCTTCATGCAGCATAAACTATATACAGGATATATAAACTTCGGGAATGAGGACAAACGTTCCTCATACCAAAATAATGCGGAACAATGACGACAACTGTACGTGGTATCACCAAAATCCATATAATCTATTCAAATAAAGTATATAGTGAATAATCTTAATAGACTTCAAAAATTCATGAAACATTATACTTGAAATTTAAATTAGTAGAACATAATTAATAAAACTTACCTACCACAGAATGATTATTAATGTGTACTTTCTTTGTTCCGGCTGCTTCTGCACAGAATCAATAAAATATCTTCATTAATATTTTTAATCAGTTTTTTTTTTTCTAAAAATAAAGTACATTAAATTAACTAATAATTTAATTTATAAAACTCATGTAATATCTTACGTCTTTTGGGTGGCTTCATAATTTTTTCAGGTTGTAAATTAGCTGATGCATTAATAGAACCACCTCTAGTAGAATTAATCAAACATGATACATTTGTTAAACTTTCTGCATGCGGAGTGATATTCGCATCTCCTGAAAATTTAAAATATTCATAAAATAAATGTTAGTATTAATTAATATAATTTTTGCACAATTGTTTTTAAATAAATAAAAGAATAACAAAAACTGTATCAGATGTACCTATTATGGTAGACGAAGTCGAATTAGAAACAATTTCATTTGAACATTCCTCTACGACAAAGGGGCCTTTTTGGCGACAGAATTTATTGGATTCAATAACTTAAAAAATAAAAACATTGAAGTTAGAACAAATAATTACCGAACAAAATAGTATAATAAATAATGAAAAGATAAATATAAATTCTAGGAAAATATTTTATTACCATTGGTGATATCGGAAAAAGGACTCCTCTGAAATGGATATGAAACAGTCCATTGACTAATGTTATTGCCAGAATCTGTCACCCTTGAGAATTTATTAACAACTCCACTACCATTCCTGTTGGATGGAGTTGTATTTTCTAAAATTAAAAGAAACAATAAACAATTTTAGTTAATCAAAATCTATATAAAGAAAACAAAAAAACATTCCAATAAATAACTATATAAACTTCTAATAAAAGAAAAAAATACATTCCCAATATGTTACTCCAACTATGAAAAATAATTAATCCTAATAGTAATTAAATTACGTAAACAATAATAGTAAACAAAAATGCAAAATAACACACAAATACAATAATAATTATTTTAAAGAATTATAAAACTTAAATGATTTTAATTTATATTCGATTAATCAATAATAGGCCTATTTGTTATTATGTTAGCAAATTCGTAAGTAAATGACAAACTGACTCAACTTGTTCAATTTTTTTTTTTTTGGTTTGGCATGAACAGATAAATGAAAAAAACTAATCCAAACATATCAAAACTGAAACCGTGTAAACTAAATCCTACAAATATTTTTAGTCGAGTTAACAAATAAACTATACAATTCATAAACAATGTTCAAAATTGAAAAAATTAACAAATAAATTAAGTAATAAATATTTCCTTATTAATAATATATCAATTAAAATATACATTTATTGAAAGAAAATATTTATATTTTAATTAGCTAATACCAGGTATTTATATTTTTTTTTTATCACAAAACATTTAAATTAAATATAAATTATAAGAAAATTACAATTTCTAAGCCCATTTAAAATAAATCTATGTCAATATAGTGGTAAAATAATGCTGCCCAATTTATTAATTTGTATGGGCTGTTGATATATAATCAGCAGCCCAATAACATAAAACAAAATAAATTAACATAAAATAAAGCCCAAACCCACAGCCCAAACCCACATACCATTTATACTATACATTTCAGATAAAACATTTCAGGTGAGGAGTCTTCTTCTAGACTCTTCCCTCACCAACAACTCACTATCTCCACCGTCATTCTCTCTCTAACTCATTTTCTGTCTTTTCCTATTCCGTCTATCTCTCTCTCAGATATGAGATGAAACACAGAGTATTACACACTCTGTGATAATCACCTCTTCATCTCCACCGTCATTTCTCTCTCAAACTCAGTTTCTGGGTTTTCCGTTTCTCTCTCTATCTGTGTTGGATTCTCATATGAAATAAGCCTTACTTCATAATCCTTTTGTTATCCTTGTTCATTCTGAGTAGATTAGAACATTCTTAGCATAAAATTCTCTTTTAGAAATGATGAATCAATTTTTTTTTGAAATATTTTAGTATATTTAATAACAGTGAACAGATCTAAGATTTCAGCGCAAAAAATGTAAAGCTTCTGATCTAAATGAGTTTTTTATGAGTAGAAATCTCTATTCAGAGATGAAATTAGGGTTTTTGAACGGATTCCATATCAATGATGAAAGGGGCTTTCAAATCGGTAAATTTTTGAAAAAAATCCCTTTCTGAGAAAAAATATGCTGGATCCTTTCACTAAACCTCCTTGCATGTTGTTTTCTGTAAAAAATGAGATGAAAGAAAGAGTATTTCATACTCTGTGATGCACAGCTCTTCATCTCCACCGTCATTTCTCTCTCTACCACAGTTTCTGGGTTTTCAGTTTCTCTCTCTATCTGATGTCCACTCTCATATGAAATAAGCCTCCCTTCATAATATGTTCATGATCTATGTTCATTTTGAGTGAATTAGAACATTATTAGCACAAATTTATTTTTTAGAAATGATGAATCAAATTTTTTTTGAAATATTTTATTCTAATGAATAACAGTATACAGATCTAAGATTTCAGCGCAAAATATGTAAAACTTCTGATCTAAATAAATTTTTTGTGATTAGAAATCTCTATTCAGAGATGAAATTAGGGTTTTTGAACCTATTCCATAACTATGATGAAAGGGGCTTTCAAATCGGTAATTTTTTGAACAAAATCACTTTTTGAGAAAAAAAATGCTGGATCCTTTCACTAACCATTCTTGCATTTTGTTTTTGTCATTTGTTTTCAAATAGTTTACCAGATCTGAAAGTGTGAAAGAAGTTTTCGAATTCTGGTTCTGAAAAAGGGTTTCAAATTGGTTTTCAAAGTTATATTATAGGTCAAATAAGGGTTTTATACATGTAAATATGTTTCGATGATGATAGGGGTTTTCAGATCTGTTTCTCATCTCTATAAAATCTAATATCTGATCATACCTTTCCATATCCGTTCTACGAAGAGACATGCAGAAGGTAATTTTATGTTTTTTTAATTTTATTTATATTTATACCATCCTAAATATGTGTTTACTGGTAGATATGTGCCATTTTGTGATTATGTTAAAACAACTATGTTATTTTGTAATTTTATTGCCTAAAATATAAACATGCAATCATTTTCTGAAGGTATAACAGCTTTATCTGAGTTATAATTCAACATGCAATTTTTTACTAAACTTGTAGTAGGCATAACACTTAAAATCACTGATCATCTGTATGAGTTGACTCATGTACTCTATTTTCTTTTGTATATATATATAGATATTTGCTAGAAATTTGTTCATATCCGTTCTACAAAGAGACATGTAGAAGTTAATTTTTTTTCTTTTTTTTTTCTTTTATATACATTTATATCCTCCAACATATGTTTTTACTGGTAGATGTAAGAGATTTTGTTTTTTTATTTTATTTAAAGTACTATGTATTTATTACTTTTATTAACTAAAATATCAATATGCAATGAATTTTTGAAGTGATTTTACCTTTATCTGATTTAGAATACAACATGAAATGTTTGTTAATTCAATTGAATAAGGCAGAATACTTGGAAACACTAATCATATGTTAAAATTGAATCATGTGCTCTACTTTCTGTTTATATATATATATAGATACCTGCATAAAGACCTTATTTGAAAATGGTCCTATTTTGACAAAAAAAGCTTCAATTCTGATAAAATCTTAAAACTGAACCTACTAAATCCATATTTTTAACGCCTAATTTTATTAAAAAACATGCTAAAAGAGTAGTTTCAAATGCTCAAATTTTAACTTAAAAAAGTTATTGATTCTCACAAGATTCATGAGGATAAACAGATGGTATGTTTGTTGAACGCTTAATTAACATAATCAATAAAATACGCATATCATAAGTATCTTGCATTTCATATTTATATATACTAAATAATGAGAAGAGTATAAGTTAAAATTTATTTAGGGTAAAAAAAACCATCATTTAAGTACAATACAACATGTTGCAGTAAAAAAAGTCATATTGTGATATTTTGGAGTGCGCTAATAATGTTATTTTTAATCAAAATGATCACTATCTTGAAAATTGTTATTATCAACAAAGATAATTTTTTGTTTAATTAACTTTAATTGATTAGCTAGAATACTTACATATGCTTACTTATTCACAATAATGAATTTTTATTTACTTTATTTGATTATCCAATATTTAATTATTAATTTGTTATTTTAACAGATTCACATCTAACTATTTCACTTTTGCATGTATAATGAGGTACCACTACAAAAGCAAATAAGTTCTTCAATCCAAGAGTATGATGCTGATCGCAGAATCTTGATGCAAAAAACATGCATCAAGAAAATGACAAAATACTGGACGAATCCAATTACGACAAACCAGGATGCTCAAAGGGCTGCACAAACAGATAAGTTTGTTCCCAATTGTTTTACTAATCAGTTTATTCTTATAAATACATTATGATTTTTAAACAAAGCAACGACTAACCTTTTTAACTATTTGAAATCTGTTCAATGTTTATGTAGGCAAAAAATAAAAAAAATAGATCTTCAATGAATACAGTTTTAAAACATCAGACATACCTTCCCTAGCATGCTTTTTTCCTATAGTAATAGAACTTGTAAGTTTCACCATGTTTTTCTTCGGACCACTGCTTGCGTGAAAAGTATATGTTGTTTGATCAATCTTTCATCATGCTGTATAAAATATATAAACATTTTCATCAACATGTAGGCTTTCCATATATGATACAACAAACATTACATAATAATAGACTTCACAAACATTACTAACTCAAAGTCATGTTAAACAGTTACAAAAAGAATGCTGATTATGGTATACATTACTTTGCTATCGAATAGTGATGAAATAATGTACTGATTCTTATTAATTTAGCCTTGATTACAGTAAAATTCATGCATATATTTTGGATTTGTGGGTTGACAATGCTTTACAATTATCTAATTGGACCATGTTCATCAATAATAATAATTGCTTTATAACCTAGAATTAACTAAAACATTTTCAAGCAACAATGAACCTTGCATAAATAATACAGTGTTTTGTTGTCATTGTTTAAGAAATTTATTCCCACTGCACAGCAATAGTGTTTTTATAAAGTGTTTGCACCAGAATATAATGATTCATTGATTCATATATCATTCATTGAATGAAAAAACAACTCTGAACCTACACAGCACGTGATTTTGATAAAACATTGTTTATTATCATGCATTTTTCATAGACATATATATGATTACAAAAGTGACATCATCTTTCATCTTCTCATACTTTTAAAAGTTCATTTAAAATAGATGCAGAAACACAAAACATCAAACAATCATCAATAACTGCAATGGGATTGTTAATATCCGGATAATCTTGGATATAAATGGAAAAATAATATGAACCTAAGTAATCTTTGCTTATAAATTTTTACTTCCCTTTCATTGTTCATAAAAGAATGTTGATTAAACTACTTTCACATGGTATATCATAGATTATGGAAACTTATTAATCTATATAAAAACTAAAAACACACCTTCACAAATCATAACCGCATGGTATTCTTCCACTGATTTTTCATTAACGATTGAAACTCCTTTCTGCATATTTAGGGCACCATAATAACGAAATTATGTTATTCTGTAAGTAGGGTAAAAAATGATGTAACTTATCTGTGGAATGAATACTTATATTGAGTATTTATAGGGATTTATATTTTCTTTTACATATTTGTGTTTATCTAGTCACATATTTATAGTTATTATCTTGATAAATATTATTCTGATTCATCCAATCATTGATAATTTATGTATTCCACCAGATCTTCAAATTCATAATAAATTATAAAAGGAAAATATTTGATCTTTTTAGTGTTGAGCATAAATTTCTATTTTCAATATGAGTATTGATAAAAACATAAAATAACTTAAGATTTTCATAATATGGGTTTAATATAAATATTTTTTATAGATTATAAAATAATCTTTTTGATTATTAAATAAAACAATATTGATAGTTTAGTGTTCTTCTTTCTGAAACATTTTCCTCTTTTTTGTATCTACAGGTTATAGAAGCAAAAGATGAATTAGGAATATTCTTTTTCCTTAAAAAATGACTTGATCAACAGTTTATGGTAGTATAGACAAATTGATTCTGATGTACTATAAATTGATATATTTAGTTTTAAAAAAGGAGTGAATATCTCAACAGATTATTTACTGCATAATCTAGACTAATTTTCGAAAATCATATCAGAATTCTGGTTAGAAATAGAATAATTTTCGGAAACCATATCACAATTCCGGATTTTCTAACCGCGTTACAAAATTAATCGGATTTTTCAGTTTTGCCATGTTTTCTTTCCCAATTTAGTATGTGCAAATGGGCGGAAAAAGTAGCTTATTTCCAATTGCGGTATAAATCCATTTTGTTTTTATATATATATATATAGATATAGATGTCCCAAGCCATATAAGGTCATGATAAATATGGTCTTGGTCTTGTTAATCTGTCGGTCAACTACTTTTGTATATTTTGGTCTCGATAATTATATCTTCTATCACGGCTTGATGAATTGTGGATTCTACCTTAATCTACATTTACAGGATATTCTCTTGCCAAAAAAAAAAAGAAGTTTATTTTTAAATTTTTGTTATATGCATCAATATTTCTTTTAATTTTACAGTTTTTATGCGTAGTCTGATTGCTCAACAAAATTTCCAATTACATTTTGAATCATTTTCTTTTATGTTGGGATTATCTTTTGAACATAGGCTTTTGAATATTTACATAAAGTTATAGATAACTATAACATATAATTATATATAGGGAAAATTGATAAAAATATTCCGTAATTTTGTCATATTTAAGAAAATATCCTTCAAGTTTGACAATTTTTAAAAATGTCTCCTCACTTACAAAAAATTATTAAAAGTATCATGTGACCGGCTATAACAACTCAGTCAACCAGTGAAAGGGGTGATGTAGCGGTCATAAATTGATGTGGCGATTTTTTTCTTTCTCGTGTGTTATTAATTTTATTTTAAATTATAAAATATTTTTAAAAAATCCAAATTAAATTACGAAATAATTTGAAAAATGTTAAAATTAATTTATAAAAATAAAAATAATTTTAAAAAGATCTTAAATTATTTTAAATATCTAAAAAATTATCTTAAAATAAATATAATCATTCTAAAAATCTATAAATAAATTAAAAAACCCCTACCCCCAAACCCAACCCCCACCCACGCCCACAAACCCTCCTTCCCCCCCTCTACCTTCGCCACCCCTCACCCACCGCCGGCGACCACTTTGCCTACGGTTTTAGCTTTCCCCGACCCTACCCCTCTCTTGCTACGCCTAAGAATCTCTTTAAGAAATTATTACCATTGATGGTCAACAATAATGATCTTCTCTCTTTTCCTAGAGAGAAATCTTTTGCATTCTTTCTGCCCAATCTGAGTTTAACATGATAAAGAAATATTACACAAGGCTGTTATAATCCATAAAACGAGTATGGTAAGGTCACTACTAGAGGTGGCAATTCGGGCGGCCCGTCGGGCTCGGGCCGGGCCCAGTCGGGCCAAGGAAAAGTTCGGGTCGGGCCGGGCCGGACCCGATTTATTTCGGGCCTAGAAATGCTAGGCCCGGCCCGGAGGACCTCGGGCCATCGGGCTATCGGGCCGAAAAAGCCCATAGATGAGCTTTTATTTTTTATTTTTTTTATTACTTTAACCATGAAGTAAAATTAGATATTGAGACGAATTTCAGTTTAATTCTCTTAAGAAAAAACTTGATCGGAAGATAATATATTACTATTAGTTGCAATATGGAATGATATCTATTAATCTATAGGCATATCTTAAACCCCAGATATAACAATAATAATAATAAAAAAAAAGAAGGAATGAATGATGATATATAGTTATATACTGTATGTCACAAGTTATTTAATTTTTGTGTACGTACTATATTACATGTTAATTAATTTTTCATTTTTCGACACATAATAATTAATGAGCATGCTTGGATCCAATTTATTTTCCATCTTCTGCTAATAAAACTGAAGAAATAGAGTATTAAATTAGTCAAATGTTTTAATTTCTCGGTAAATAGATACATTTATGCTCTGCTAGAAAGAGAAAAAAGAAAAACATGTTTCAAATAGTACAAAAGATATTACTTAATTCCTAAAATTTTCTTATTCGATTAGTGAGGGGAAAAAAATTCAATTCCATCGGGCCGGCCCGCGGGCCTTCGGGCCGGGCCGGGCTTAGCCCGCCAAAAGAAAAGCCCGTTCGGGCCGGGCCAAAAAAGCCCGATTTTTTTCGGGCCTATAATATTCCGGCCCGGCCCGCTCTATATTTCGGGCTAAACGGGCCGGCCCATCGGGCCGGGCCAGTTTTGCCATCTCTAGTCACTACTGCTAATTTGTGTTGCTATTGATGTGGGGACTAAGCAATAGATTTTAGAGGATGGATCTAATACCTACAACCTAGATCTGTCGCAACCCTGCACTGCTACTGCTCAATTGTGTGCGGCTGGGGCACTCCTCCACGCACCACCGCCTCCTGCCACATTTCCTGATCACCCACCACAACCTGGTACCAGCGGTGCCCCGTCCCGTCTGCATCTCAGCCTCTGTCGTGGGTGCAGCAGACCTAAGTTGCTGTTGTTCCTGCTATTTAAACGGAATTTAGAGCACAATTCCGAGCCTCCAGGCCCCTATTTGGCTGCCAGCACGGTGGAGGTTGCGTGGTGGTTGAAATAGAAGGTGGAGTGCAGGGCTGTAAAATTTTTCAAGCCACATCACATTTAATAAGGTGGACCTCCAATTATAAGCCACATAGGTTGAAGTTGCTGACTAATGAATCCACGTAATATTTAATATGCCACATCACATGTCACCGGCTGAGTAATAGCCGATAGTCGATGACAAGACATTTTTAACAATTTTTGTCAAGTTGTTGGGCATTTTCAAAAAGTGACAAACATAAAGGACATTTTCTTAAATATGGCAAACTTACTAGACATTTTTACTAATTTCCCCTTATTTATATAATAGTTAAGAATGATTTCGGAATATACATACATATTATCTTACTGAATTTCATGCATTGGACAATATGATATAGACCTTTGGGAGATAGAAGAATAAACTAATACATATACTAATACATATCCGATGATTGTAAATTGTGTAAAATAGAACATTGTTTGAACGAAGAGTGTGTTTAAAAACTTGACAAATGAACACTTTGCTCAGTTTTGGGTACAAGTGGCAAATGAAATTTGTAAAATGAAGAAGTGTTTGATGACTTGACAAATGAGTTACACATTAGTTCTATACACTAAAAAGCCGAGAAGCTTGAAATTTCAATGATCATGTTATCCATAATTTTTATGTTTTTCTAAATTAGTACATGTATGGAACCAATTCTTCACCGGGGCATTGGTTTAACACAACAATAAAATAATATTAGCTAAGGATGCCCTCATACAAGTAGTTTCACGCTTGAGGGGCAACCTTTTTAAAAAGGAGGGTGCTGTCTACATTCCATATATATATATATATATATATATATATATATATATATATATATATATTCTAAGAGAATTGGATTATGGAAGATTATTTGTTATATATGTGAATCAACATTTATACTTTCCAATGAGGAACATGCTCAAATATAATGTTGTCACTGCTGGGCCTTGATGGTGAAACTCGACTATGATGAAATTATCTGCATGCAATTCGTTCTTCTTAAAATCCTCACAATCTCAAAGTATAAGAGACTCCAGTGGAAGATTAGGGCCACAAAAGCCTAGAATAGAAAGACTCCCAAAATGATCAAAAGTAATAGAGTGAAGCCTCAAACAATATTAAAGGCCAGTAACTCCCTTGAAACTCTTTGTGATGTTAACTGTAGTACCCTCCAGGTGCCTTGGAAAATAACTAAATTTAGATGTATTTATATTTCTATTTGTTTTCTCTGCTTTGTATTATATATCTACTATGAAGCCTTTATTTTCCCATATTATGTTTGCTAGACATTCATATAAATTATTATTAGTTTTGTGAAATAATTTACCCGTGCATCTCACGGGTGGACATCTAGTATATGTCAATCCTCCTCTCGGAGCGAACTACATGTTTATTGTATACAATTAATCACCGTCTTTGATCTCTTAATCATATATAACTCTCAACCGATCCTAAGATCAAAGCCCCACAATTAGCTCAAACCTCTCGATTTTATCAACTAATCATGTTAATTAATGTGATGTCGGATAAAATCTCCCTCCTCGATTTCAGTTCAACTAACAATAAAATGCTAAACAAGTGATCAAGTTAGTTAACAAGCAAAATAAACAATTAGTCAACTAATAACATAACACAAGATTAAATCAACGGGGGAAAAAAATCACTTATCACCCATAATCTACTTTCTAAACCTAAATTAAGGAAGTTTAGCCAACCATGATCATAATAAATGATAAACACAAATATATAGACATAATCATGTTCATACAAATATTAGTTGAAATGGGAAAGATAAAACCTAATTAATGTTAATCTTGATCTTCAATTAGAGTTTTGCTCTAGCCTTTGCTCTCAAGTTTCTCCCAAATAAAACTATACAAATGATTCTTGATGGTGAAAATCTGAATGGGGAAGGGTTTATACATGTTTGGGGGCTTTTAAAACAAATGGGCCAAAATAGCGAAGTTTAAGGCCTAGCCCATGCAAATTTTGCCTGTTTAGTGCAGGGGCCGCGCATGTTTTTACAATGGTGCACGGCTAGGTTGTGCATGACATTTATCCCTAGATTTTTGTTGTATTCATGCATGGGTTGTGCACGTCTAGAATAAACAAGTTTAGACTCACAAATAAAGAATAGAGATGGGTCCTTGTCCGCAATCAACTGACGAAATTCATTGAATGCCCGACGGTTCCCAGGCCCCCGCGCGTTCTAACTTAAACAATTCATAATCCCAGGCGGGGTGAGCTTCCATTCACCTCCGCCTCAACAATATCAGCATCCACATCCATAGGCTGAAGACGCGTCTTTTTTTCAAGCCTACCGTCATCCTCATAAAAAAGTGCATAATGTTTCGAACCAGGATCAGAAAGAACAAAAGGTCAAGCATGAATAACCCCACGCGGACGATTCGAAGAACCACAAGGACGGCCTCTCATCTTTTTCACCTTACGTGGCTTGCTGGAGGCTTCATCTATATCCTTCAGTTTGGGTAATAGCTTATCCACCACCACCACATCTTTCTCCATTCCAATATTATTCTTTAACTTATCGGCAGCCTTATGTTTATTACCCATAGCTGCAAACTTGATATAGTTATCACCATGTGACCCAGAAGCATGAAAATATTTCGGCCCATCCGAGTTTCCCACCACCTCACTCGATCGCTGCACCAACACCGGCAGCTTGCTCGAACCAATACCCACGCCATCTTATCGACGAATAGCAGTTGGCAACGGAGCAATCGACGCCGAAGAATTTCCAGAATCCTCATAGTGAAAGATATCATATTTTCCAGCAAACTCAAACATATTACACAGAGTCCCATGAGTAGAAATTTCACCACCATCCACCCTCAACCAAGCTCCATAAAGATACACCATCGGCCATCCCGCATCTTTGGCCTCCAATAAAGTCGGGCAATCATATTTATCGTGATCAAGCATACCACTACCGTAACAAAAATTTGAAAGTTTTTCGTAACGACATAATACACCATCTCTGATCCCGCAAATCGTAAGCATCGTTCCTCTACACAACATTTTATGAACATCAAGCAACACCCGTACCCGGAGATACTTTCCCAAAACACACCCATCAAATGGTGCATCGACCTCCAAAACCTGCCCAATCGCTGTCCTAATGGTTGACCAATCTCAATAGACATATGGGGGAATTGAAGCCCATGAAATTGTATCCAGAATGGTACCCATCTAATCTCCAAAACGTCAGGCTTTTCATCCCCTTTCATTCGGTCGAGAGCACGCAATGCTCCATTGAAGTTCCATGGCTGCGAATGAAGAACACGTTAACATTTAATTAACATCCCGAAATGGAATACAAAACACCCTTGCCAGTAGAGTTCACTGATAGAGACATATCAAGATGCCACACCTGTCGCAGTACAATCAAAAGATCCTTCTTTCCAATTGGTCGCTTCAGAACAAAGCGACCATATAAGCAACTAGTTGCTATCGGAAGTGGCTGCTCTTCAACCACAACACCTTCCTCTTCCACTTCAAACAAGCATAAAGTCTTCCCCATCTCCACAAGAGAAGGAATTTCATCCTTAGCCATGAGGCAATATGGAAGAAGCAAATAGGAAAAAAAAAAAAAAAAGGCGGACAAGACCGTCGGATTGGACCACGAAGGCCGGAGAAGATACGTCTGCAACGTATCGGAAAATCTCACACCATCAGGAACTAAACCCTAGAAGAAACCGCTAGGAGGAGGAGAGGTTCTTTTGAAAAACTGTAAAGTACTCATTCCTATTCTTAAACATAATTTTTGTAGGTTCTCACATTTAACAAAATGCAACTAAATATTAACTAAAATGCTAATATTGTATTTATGTTGCACATATATCCCCTAAAAATTACTGAAATTATTTGAAACATATTATTATTACATTCAGATCAATTCGGGTCCGTCGAGTCCGTTCTATCGGGTTAGGGATTGTCACACCTTATTTTACGATACAAAGTATAATGCATCAACAACCTCATCACACAAGACATAAAGTGCCATCGGACACTGTTGTCATAACCGAAACGAACCAGTCGGTTCAAATTGAATTGGGAAGCGATGCTCGGACCGGTTCGAAGTGCCCCATAGAACCATTTTTATGGTTCAACGAGTAAAAACCAAAAAAATCTGAACTGAAAAAATCGGTTGTTCTTAGTTTTAATTATATGATTTTCTTTTTACTTTCTTTATGAGTTTATAGAATTTTAACAAGGTACTCAATATTTATCATATTTGCCATGTTTGCAAAGAGAATTTGAACTTTGTAGTTAAAGGAAATTTATGGACACCTAAACATTAAAAATTGTCAGACATTCATCCTCTTAAGTTATAATTATCTTTATTATATATTTGAAGTTTAATTGATAAATTTATATTTAAGCATTTATTTATTTTTAATGGTAATGTGTATAATTACATAAAAAAAATATATATGGTGACTGCTAATTTTTTGTTTAGACTGATTGAACCGCCAAATGATGACAAGATCGGTTTGATCACCGATTCGATTTATAACAATAGTGCAATCGGTTTTATGAAAAAAAAATGTAAAGTGCCATTGATTTTATTAAATCAGCGGAACTTTTAAAATAATATCATTAAGTTAACAAATCTAATGACATTTTTTTAGTTAGTGTTGTTATTTTCAATAAATTAAATATTTTTAAAAAGCATCAACAAGTTACATTTTATAGGAATGCTAATAAAAGTGTTATCAATATTGCGTCACTATATTATACTCATAAATGTAAAGCGACACCTGACTTTATGACACAAAATGTAAAGTGTCATATGTATTACGACACAACTTGAAAAGTGTCACTAATTTATGACACAAAATATAAAGAGTCCTCGGCGTCATGACGCAAGACGTAAAACATCACTAATTTTAAAACTAAAAATATAATGGGTAACCAACCTTGTGACACAAGACTCAAAATGTCACTGAATTTACGGCACAAAACTTAAAGTGTTATTAAATTCTTGACGCTTTATAAGAGAATCACTAAGTTGCCAACTATATTGACAGTTTGGTGTAAGTGTCGTTATTTTCTATAAATTAAATACACTTTTGTAAAAGTGCCATTAAGTATTATTGAATCTTGACACTTTTAAAAAAAGGTCATTAAGTAATATTTTTCAGTGACACTTTTAAAAGGTGTTAATAAATTAGCGTCACTATACGACTTTTTTCTTGTAGCGTTGGTCCTTGGCTAAACTAGTGAGAAAATGAGGAATGACTCTTCGTTATCCCGTATATTCAACAGTGTTAATGAGAATTTGCTGGAAAAAAAAACCCCTCCAATAACAAAATGTCAACTTTACCCTTACAAAGCCTCACCAACGAGTTACGTGATGTGCATTCAAGCGATTTTTTTTAAAAATTCCGGCAAATTTTGTTGGGTTGCTAACTTCGTGAACTTGGGTTAGTAACAAACGAAGATTTAAGCATGATATAGTAAAATGAAAAATAAATTATGTTTTCAAGTAATCTAATACTTTTAATTTTTAAATAAAATAGTATTTTTTTAAATTTATTAATATATCCACTACTTATATTTAAAGACAAAAGCAATAGTTGAAAGAGTAGTGATCTATGGAATTTACTTTAGAGTCTTGTTTCAATATTATGGATAGGTTTATTCCAACTCGAGGAAAGATTTTAAATAAACAAAAGATAAAATGTTGCATAGATCGAAGGAAATATAGAGATTCAACCAAACTATAGGGAAGTTTGAGAACATAATGAATCTGAATTATACACATTTTTTTCCTTCATTTTTTTAAATAACTATTATAATACCTATTCTATAAAGCAAATTTTTTATTGGTTCTGCTCAGTGTGCCCTGCTCTCTTGTCGATTTGGCACAGGTGGTGTTTGCTCCGCACGCCGTGCGTCTCATATCACACCTTGCTCCTCACAGTGTTTGGCCTCACAACCCATGCACATTCACTAGCCCTTGTCCCTCGTGTGTTTGTATTTCACACACTATGCGCTTATGATCTGTTGACTATTCTCTTAATCTCCTACCGGCTTGTGGTAGTTTTAGCTTTTACCGTTCGCTCTGTTTTGACTTTTGGTTTACTGTATTTTGCTCTGAGTAGTATTATTTTTTGCTAATTGCTAGATTTTTTTAGAGCGTTACGACTTGCTACAGTATTTTGATATTTTTTTTTTTTTATATATATATACAAGCAACTCTTCGACTATAACGCATCCATGGTAGTTACTAATATTATAATAAATTGAACAACCTTTTGTTGTTTTAGAAATAATTATGTTGTATAAGGAGCTTGTTGTGCATCAAATTGGCTAGCTAGAACTTGGGGGTGTTTAGTTTAGGCTTAAGAGGGTGCGGCAAATCCTAACTTTAAAATTCTAAGAATTGAGAAATAAAGGTGAATACTAAAATTGTATGTTTGTTTTGAAATTATATAGGGTAAGGTTGTACGGTAGATGTCAAGTCAATGCTAAAAAATGGGGTTGTATGTACTATTATATTGTAGGTAGTAATTTAAGTAATGATATATAGATTTTACATATAAGATTGTATTGGATGGAAAATTTTGAATTTAAATATAAAAACAAACAGGAATTGAGTACTTTAACAACCAAAATTTGTTCATGGTGTAGAAACTAACTCCTTCCTTAGGGGATACATGGTTTGGGATATAGTGACATATGCCATGTCTGTTGGAGAACATGCACGGAGGGGATATCCATTGAAATAGTAAAAAAATATTTTAGTTTAAGGTATATAGTAGGGTATAATGTGTATTGAAAATTGTCAAATGTGTATTGAAAATTGTAAAATATGTATTGAGTATTGAAAAAAATGATGTAGATAGTAAGGTGAGGATATTGAGGGATGGACCAATCCTCAATTTTGGATTGTAAAGTGAATACAGTGGGGATGGATCATGTCCCATCCGGATTAGGACATGCCAGCCCACGTATCCCCTTAATGTCTAAGACTCGACATGATTTGGCAAGATAGAGTGAAGAAACAAAGGCGGCAAAATATATATATATATATATATATATATATATATATATATGTGTGTGTGTGTGTGTGTGTGTGTGTGTGTGTGTGTACAAGTTCTGGGAGAGATGGGGTTTGGTGAGATTTGATCCCTCGTCGCTAGCTAAAGTTACAACATATGTATTTTAACCAAATTGAGTTACAATCAATTCTCCAAGACGACCAATTATAAACTAGCCCCTCCGTAGGGGTTTCAACAATGGTGAGAAAAAAAATTTTAATTTTACAATAAAATAGTATCATTTAAATTTTAAAAAGGGTGAGAAAACTAACACCTCATTCCTCTAATTACACCTAAAAAAAGTATTTGATTACTTTGTCCAAAGAAATATTAGAGTATTTGATTACACCAACTAAACATGTTTGAGGTGTTCGATTAATATGTCCAAAACATCAACCAAAACCCCAAACAAATTAATTTTGAAACTAAATATTAAAAAGAAGTACTTGAATTGATTTTGTACATTGCCTTCGTAAGGGCCAACTTACAGATTGATATTTCTTTTCTTTTTTTAAAGGAAATGTACACATCATTTCTGAATCAACAAAACTACATGGGAGTTTGAGGAACGTAGTGAAATTGAATTTTACATGCGAGTTTGCTACAATATTGTATTGTACAAAATTTTTTGACGTTAATGTTGTACTGCTCCACAAAATTTTAAAACTAAGTAAAGTCGCCCCTATGAGAGGCAGCAAGTCTTTCGTGGCCTTTGCAGGAGGCGACTCTTTTTTTTTTTTCTCAAAACAACTTTTTTTGAAACTTGCATGCAAAAGCGGCGGGTTTAATTTTTTTCTTTTCTTTTTAGGTTGTTGGCCCCACAAGAGGTGACTTATATTTCTTTTTTCTTTGTCGCAGTGACAAAACGAGACATGTGGGTTATCTTGACTTTTTTTTATAAAGAGTTTTATTTGTGTATTAGGAAAAGTTTCCTGAATGCAAAAAAAGCTTTAACCATAGCGTCTTATTTGATTTTTATTTTTTATTTTTTATTCGAATGCAGTGATTTTTATTTTATTTTTGTTATTTCACTATTGCTCACTACAATAGTTAGACAACCTTTTATTAATATATTTGAATAATAGACTTTATTGAAACTAAATAAGTGTTGATTAAGATTGAAAATAACAATACTTCATAACCATAATGACATTCAGTGAAGCAATGATGCCTAAATATTTTTCTTTTTTTTTTACTGTAGTCTTTTTGTTCATCAGAATCACTACCTGACACATTTTGTACATTACTATCTTCTTTCTGTATTAATATGCACAATCACTATATGTTATGACTAAAATTATAATTAATTATAGAATAAAAGAAATTTAGGGTGTTTTCTTTTCTGAGAAAATATACTTTGATTATTGTTAACTAATGAGAAATTCAATTATTTATTTTAATATCAGTGTTATTTTTATTTACTTTATTTGGTGTTTGCATCAATATTTAGGATAGATGTTTGAAGTTAAATAACCTGATAGAGAAGTATGTATAATAGATGGTTGCATGCATGACTTTAATTTGTTGATAAAATAAAACATGGTATGGTTAAAGCGCTTCTGCATTCAAGAAACTTTTCCTAATCCTCAATTAAAACTCTTTGAAAAAGAATCAATATCTAGAAACAATTAAATTGAAACTTGCCCCTTATGCAGCCGAGTAAAGATATGTCGCCTCTAACTTTACTTAGTTTTGAAATTGGGTTCTTTTCGGGTGCAATCGTGTTATTGATACAACCCTTACTTTACTGTGATAAAAATTCTTAGGACAAAAAAGTGAGACCACTACAAATATATTTAATTGATTTCTCTTTACCTTCTCCAAGAACCATTCTTCCTGCAGGCTGCAACTCTGAAAAATAAACCTTCAATTTCTTGTACAGTCAAAGTTCCACCATCACCCAACACCACCGCCCAACGCCACCTCTGTACACCACCGCTAGCAGCCCTACGCCACCAGCCGCAACAAAGGCCGCTTGTGGTGGCAAAAGATGCTCTAAGGTGAAAGTTATGCAGCCCACCGTGGGCAGTCCACCGGCCCAGTCAATTTCTGATCAACTTTTTTCTTTTTTGTATTGAGATGCTACACCAGTAATACAAAAAAACTCTAAAAAATAGTTATAGATTAAATATTTCTAAGTTACAACTGATACAAAACTATTAAAAGCTTCTGAATGACCTTAAAATGGAGTTGAGTCCATATTGATTTTCTGCAAATCACTGAATCGGAACTGCTTTCACTCATTGATCGATTTTTTCTTTTCTTTCTATTTTTTTTTTTTTAGAATCTGGAAGAGAGAAATTTTTAGTAAAAGAGGAATTTACAAAATATAAATTGGTTAAAATTTTACCGTGGTAAAATAAAATATCAAGTAATAGGATGAAAATAAATTCAACGGTTGTGATTGAAAGTATACTGATCAAATAGCTAAAAATTAAATTGTATTAATATCATGGTTGCACTATAGAAACCTTTGAAATTTTGTGTAACAGTACAGTATAAACGTCAATTTTTTTTTACAGGATAAACACCGTAGCAAATTTGGCAATTGTACACCGGGATTCTTGACACTGTAGCCTGTCAGGTCCATAGTCTAATATTTTTTACATAGTTTAACTTTTTACATGTAAAAGTAACCAAAGTCTGTCAGAGAGAGTTTTCATTTCATGTACACGATATAATTATTGTGTACAAGATAAATTTACATCGTGTACACGATAAAAAAAATTATATTATACACGATATAATTATTTCTTGATACATGCACACGATAAAATTATCGTGTACATAATAATTTACTAGACCTCCTGACTCATACCGACTATCTTATCAAATAAAAAATTAAACTATAAAAAACATTTGACTATGTCTCAAGCCAAAACACTCCATTTCGGCTTGTACACCCATCCTTTTCCGTCACATTTTAGTAATCAGAAAGAATTAATCAGTTTATATCACAAGTAATAACCCATTCCTAGATCCGACTTGCCGTTGCCAGGGTCCCCATTTTGTTAGCAATATCCCTGAGAGTGACCTTCTGCACTTTTCCGGTGGCTGTTTTGGGCAGCTCCGCCATGAAAACCACCGTCTTCGGGACCATGTAATGAGGCAGCCTCTCCCGACAGAATTGTATCATCTCATTCTCTGGCGGCTTGGGGATCACCCCTTCCTTCAAGCTCAAGAACGCACAAGGCGTTTCCCCCCAGTAATCATCTGGCCTAGCCACCACCGCTGCCTCGTTCACTGCCGGGTTCGAGTACAAAACCGACTCAACCTCCACGCTGCTCACATTCTCGCCGCCGCTAATAATAATGTCCTTTGATCGGTCCCTTATTTCCAGATAGCCGTCCTGGTGCATCACTCCAACGTCGCCAGTGTACAGCCACCCATCTTCTCTCATGCATTTCGCCGTTGCCTCCGGGTTCTTCAGATACCCCAGCATTAAGCACCCACCTCTCACCACGATTTCTCCCATTGTTTTTCCATCTCTCTTCACTCTATCTCCAGTCTCCGGGTCCACCACGTCCGCCTCCGTCAGCCCCAGCGTCCGTACACCTTGCCTTGCCTTCAGTCTTGCTCTCTCCGCCGCCGGAAAAGCATTCCACTTCCGTTTCCAAGCACAGGAAACCACCACTCCCGCCACCTCAGTCAGCCCGTATCCATGGCTGACTTTGAACCCCAGAGACTCCGTACGCAGAACCACCGCCGCAGGAGGTGGCGCGCCGCCTGTCATGAACTCGACAGGTGCCTTAAGCGGCATTGCATTTGGATAGTTGGCCAACATGGTGAGAATCACTGGAGCACCGCACATGTGTGTGACCTTATGTCTTTTAATGGCTTCGTACACTATCCGCGCATCAAACTTCCGGAGACAAATGTTGGTCCCACCCACCGCCGCCATACCCCAAGTGTAGCTCCACCCATTGGAGTGGAACATCGGCAACGTCCACAAGTAAACTGGCTGTTTGGGAACCGACCAATTGATTAATGAATCAAATGTAATTATAAAAATGGATCTATGAGAATGAACAACACCCTTCGGAGAAGAAGTTGTCCCCGAAGTGTAATTGAGTGTCATTGGATCCCACTCGTGTTTTGGGAGTTTCCATTTGAATTCTGGATTTCCCTTCTGCAACATTCCATCATATGTATCATGGAAATCAAGATCCGAAATGGGGTTGGTGACGTCATCGTCTTGGATGAGAATGAGAATTGGCGGCGGAACATTGGGTGGAAGCAGAGAAACGGAATGGAGGACTAAAGATCGGAGGTGGGAGTCGACGAAGATGGCTCTGGATTCGCTGTGGCGGAGGAGGAGGGATACAGTTGTAGCATCGAGGCGGGTGTTGATGTTGTTGAGGACACAACCAACCATCGGCACCGCGAACTGGAGCTCATAAGTAGCGGGGATGTTGGGCGCCAGCACGGAGACGACGGCGCCTGTCTGGATTCCGAGAGAGGCAATGGCGGAAGCTGCTCTGAGGCATCGGGTGTAGGTTTGGGACCAAGTGTAGGTGGTGTGGTTGTAGACAAGTGAAGGGCAGTCGCCGTAAACGATGGCTGCTCTCTGCAGGAATGTCAAAGTGGTGAGGGGACATGAATTTGCAGTGTTTGGTTTCAGTTGGTCCATTAATTTTGGGTATAGCTGCCAACCAAGAGTTATATCTCTGTAACTGTCTCTCTCCCTGGATATGGTAGGGAGATATATACACACAAGTTAATGGTCTGTGAACTGCCGCCATTAATGTGCCCAATGAAGAGTAGATTCATCATTGATGATAACAGTGAGGATACATGAGACTTAGTTAATGAGTAGTAACCAAAATAAAACTCGGATTTCTTGCTAAAGTGCAACGTCTCAGCTTGCAATTGCACCTAGCATCATATATCTACGGTTTCTTTCAAATATCATGTTTTCTTCTATTAATTCTTGAAAAAAGAAATTATCATATAAACTCTTCAAATTTGATTTTCGTACCTACAGTATACATTCAATTGCATGATAATTTTGGAACTATTCTTTTGCATTTTTATTTTGTTTGTTTAATACTCACTCTGTTCCATATTAATTGACGTTTTAGGATGAAAGACAAGAATTAAGGATGAAATATTTTGATAGACATACCCTCGCTAAATATTTGACCAAATCAAAATATCTCTAATAGATTGAAAATAGAGATATTTTAGGATTGAATCAAGAGAAAAAATTGGTAGAATTGATGAAAAATATGTAAAACGTCAATTAATTGAAACGTTCTAAAACGTCAATTAATATGAAACGCAGAGGGAGTATCATATAACAATGTTTCTACATCTTCAATATTTTCAAAAGAATATCCATTTCCTTTATGATAGGGAAGAATGGTCCAAGTCAAACCTCCAGCGGTGAAAGTTGATATGGCCCCTTGAATGCTTGCTTCCCCTCCAGCGCTGGTGTTATCGATACGCGGGGATTTTGGTTTCAGCACGGAGCATGTTCAGAGCTGAATGACTGACACGACAGGGAGTTCTTGTTGTCAGCCTTGGAGCGCTAATATGTGAGTAGGAGCACTGATTGATCCTTAAGGAGGTAGAAAGTAAAAGACATAAACAGCGCTAAGAGGAAGAAGGGCCAAACGCTCTGCTCCGAGCCCAGAAAGAGAACTTCCTCTGCGCTGTAAGGCATTTCCTAAAAACTTGGAGACCAAGGCAGATGTCTCTATTCTCCCGACAATTGTACCTACCACGGTTTGCTTTTCTGACAAAGGTACTGTACCTCCTGCACTACAAGAAAACAAACTTTTAGTGGCGTTTTTTTTTTGTCACTATATGTATTGCTATTGTCACTATAATATGTTAGTGACAATAACGTGCATCGTCACAGAGTTGTGACTATAGAGCCCGACACTAAAAGATTTAGTGACTATAGAGCCCGACACTAAAAGAATTTTTCCACCATCTTTTTTTGATATTATGATACACTTGCCTGTTCACCTTGTACGAGAGGCAATTTTGGGAGGACCAGAAGAATTTCGATGGATGTTCCCTGTTGAAAGGTTAGTAGTTTCTTTTTCCTATTTATATGATAATTGAATTGAACTAAACTATTATTTCATTCTATTAATATGCTCATCAATTTAAATTTGTTTTCTAGGTACTTATGCAAGTTGAAACGATATGTCAATAATAAGGCTTTTCCAGAAGGATTAATGGCAGAGGGTTATATCGCTGAAGAATGCTTAACTTTTTGCTCAATGTATATGAATAACATCGAGACTCAATTCAACAAAGTAGAACACAATTTTGAAGGGTGCAAAGCTACGTCAGAACAAAGTTTGCTTGTGTTCTCTGAAAACATACGTCTTCTAGGGAAAGGCGTATACAATGTTTTAGATGAAAAATCATTAAAACAAGCGCACTCATATGTTCTGAAGAATTGTGATGAAGTGTTGGATTTAATTAGGTACTTTATTATAATTGCTATGTTTTGTGGAAACGTCAATAATCATGTATGTTGTATATTTATATCAGCCACAATATTTATATTTAACTTTACTTGTCAATTTGTGTTTAGTGAGCATAAGGAGGAACTGAGAAGGGATGGTTGTGCCAATGTGGAAAAAAAGCACGAGGAATCCTTCACGAAATGGTTTGAACGACGAGTAAGTCTTTTTAAATTGCAAGCTTTCTTTAATATATTTCTTCATATTGTTTGTAATTTGGAAATGCATTCATAGATCATGTCAACATCCACTGAAGAAAATCAACTTGTTAGCGAGGATCTTGTGCATTTGGCATATGGCCCCGATCGACGGGTAACTCATTATGAAGGATGCATAGTGAATGGATTGCGGTTCCACACCAAGCAATATGAGATGAATAAAAAATCTCAAAATTCTGGTGTGGTTGTGAGAGTTGATGAAGAATCAGGGCATCGAGATTATTATGGTGTGTTGAAAGAAATAGTTCGATTAGATTATTTAGGTAATCATCAAGTGACATTGTTTGAGTGTGACTGGTTTGAGGGAAAGTCGGTGCAAAAAGACAAATATAATTACATAAGCATTAATATGTCAAAGCCCTGGAAGACTACTGAACCATTTGTATTAGCGACTCAAGCACAACAAGTATTCTATGTTAATGACATCAAGTTGGGCAATGATTGGAAGGTTGTTATTCATGCACAAGCTTGAAGTATGTGGGACGTAGTTGAAAACAAAACTGATGAAAGCATACATATTGATGAAGCATGTCAACAAAATGAGTCACAATGTACACATAACACGTTTGAGTGTTCGAATGACATCATTGAGTGGCATCGAGATGATATCCCAGTATCAACCATTGAGGCAGATGGAGTGCGACCTATTGAAGAGAATGTTGACACATTTACAAATGATCAAGATGAAGAAGATGATGCTGAAGGCGAGAATCATAGTGATGACGATGATGGCGACGACGACGACAATGAAGAAGGAAGTAGTGATGAAAATGATGATGAATTGGGGATTTATTAGATATCAAATTATGTTTCTTACAATGTCAAAACATCTCCACTTTATGATGCTATATATTTAACAAATTCTCGATTTTTATATTTTTTTTCTCTTTCTTCTTCCATTATTCTCTCCTATATGATTCTTCTTTATCATTTTAACTTTTCTTGTGATATATAAAGGCTATCTTTATTTAGCAATATTTTTATATTGGCCTAGGGAATACAAATCAATAGAAATATACTACGATGATTTGTAGATAAATATTTACCAGTGTTAGTATCTTGTGTCTTCTAGCTTTTATTTCAGCATATTGAGAAGCGGGGTCATATATATCATTAAAATAGAAATCATTTGAACAATTGTTTTATGTCTTCTACCTCCATTAATGTCAGTCGTTTTCTATAATTTACTGGCTATATTATTTATTGTCACTATATAAATGGAAAAAGAACACTAAATAGTTTAGTTATATAAATTTAGTGATGATATGAAATGTTCTCACTCTTTCGACAATCAGTACGTAAGAGATTTTCCACACTAAATTATTGTTTAATTAGTGACAACTTTAGATGTTGTCACTCTTCCAAAAATCGGTGACATGACGATTTTTGTCACTATTTTTTTATTAGTGACAACTTTAGTTGTTGTCACTATTTTTTTTTTATTTAGTGACAACTTTAGATGTTATCACTATTTTTTTTTTTTTTTTACATATTGTCGACTTTATTTGTTGTCACGATTTAAAATAGCACTAGTGACAAGTTTTATTTGCCACCGACAAAAAAAATTCGCACCAAAGATTTAGTGACAAAAAATAGTGACACTAATTCTTGTTGTCACTAATACTATAGGTTTCAGATAATTAGTGACAACAAAATATATTGTCGCAATTGATACATTTATTGTGACAATATTACAGCTATCACTAAGATTATTGTCACAAAAAGACGTTTTTCTTGTAGTGCTGGTAGCGCCGTCAAGTACAGTAGGACACCTGTCGTGATAGTATTGGGAGAAACTGAAAGGACTCCCTTGCCCTTGACCCTAACAACGATAAGTATAAATAGTGCTTCATTCCAAACACAACATGTTACACACTTTCTGTCACTAAAAACTATTGTTTCATTACTTTCATCATTTGGAAGCTAAAGACTGATTTGAGCGTCGGAGGGTCTTCGCCGGGGCAACCCCCGGCTCTGTTTTGCAGGAAATCGACCGGGCAAAGGAGAGGTGAATCGTCTCAATCCTTTCATCCATTCGCAATACTTATATAGATACTTTCTTCGATTTATAATCATTTAAAATCTATTGAGGGTTGTCCTCATCAAGCCCTCATCACTTTACAAAAATACACATATCGAAATTCGATTTATGTAATAAACGTATAATAAACCATAATAGTGGAGGGCTTGATAGCATGAGCAAAATATCATTAATATTTGCAGGTGGTGCATTGATGGTATTTGTTAAATTAGGGCCGTCCGGCACGATTTGAAACATTAAAGTTTGTGTTACATGTTGGTATGTGAATGTATAGATGAAGATGTAGAATACAGACAAAGTCGAGGCTAGAGTTTGACTCTATATCCGTAAGACGAAATTGCCACGTACTCAGGTGCAATACGTTTAGTAGCAAATCGCCTCCAAGATACAACGACTTTAAAACTTCAGACCGCTGCACTACGAGTCGGAAGTTATCGGCGAACGTATTCGGATATTCGGAACTTTCGGACTCTACTAATGCAGAATTTAGAATGCTTTTTGAATCTTAAAGAACTTGTGAATTCGAATGAATGAAAATGAAATGTGGAGGGGCCTATTTATATATGTTGAAGAGTTGTGGTGCCCTTTTGGAAAGGCACCTCTTCACCCCTTGGTTGAACCCTTTGGACTGGACCCACCAGTTTGCTGGGCGGTCGCACCCGCAGGCTGACCCGCGCCCTGGCGGGCCGCACTGGTTCGCTGGCGGGTCGGTCCGACCCACTGCCCCGGTCCTGTTCGACCAGTCCGAACCGCCGACCCGGACCGGTCCACGTCACCGCACCGCCACGAACCTGTGACCCATCCGTTTGGACCACCTAGCCAAAACTTTAAGGCTCCTCCAACTCCTCGCGACGATGCGTACGTGCGCCTCTAAAGCGACTCAATGCGACATGTGCGACGTGCGCGCCCGGGTCCATTTTAGCCAAAGGCTAAAATCCCACTAGGATCCACCATAAGGTCCACCATAGGGGAGCACACTCGATAACTATTTATCAAGTGCTCTACTAAATAAGGAGTATCCACTTACTCCAATTTTCCTATGTGGGACAAGTTCCCATATATTTACTTCATAAACTCTTCAACTTCCATGTTTAAGTTGCAACCTTTGACAATTAATATCTCATTCACCCGAAATTGGTTTTGAGCATATTAATACATTAAATTCATCTACTTGAAGTGTAGATTATGAATTTGCAACTTGTTTCCATTTTTAACAAATGGATTGAATTAATTAAATTGGTCAATTTTGGGTCAAGACCCAAAATTCCAAATCAATTTCCAACAGTTTGTCACTACGCTTCTTGTATTGTTTTATCACATATGAACAATTATGATATTTCACATCTTTTGTTATCAATGTGAACGAACACTTTGAACATTTGAGGTCATATATTAGAAGGAATTATAGAAGATAGAGAAAGTTAGCATTGATTTGTTTGAGGGTGATAATAATAATAATAGTTGGATTTAGCGGTGTTTGTAGATGAGTGTAGAAATGTATTGATATAGTAGAAACGTAGTCGGTGACAGAACATAGATGCATGGAACATTTAATGTACAGTAGTAGCTGTTGAGATTGAATTTGCATGGGTCCACCTAGGTTGCTGATATTAGATTAAGAGCGTGTTTGGCTAAGTTTATTTTAAACATCTTATAAACTTCAACATTTTATACGTTGTTTCAATAGCTTATAAGATGTCATTTTTAAGGAGCTTATTAGTTAACAAAGTGTTTGGATAAAAGAGCTTATAAGTTTGCAATTGAATATAGTGATTTAGTTATAAATTTGGGGTCTAATTTAAAAATTAATATTAAACGCACATTTTGATTAGTGTGTGAAATGTATGTAGTGTGTGAAGTGTAAATAGTGTGTGAAATGTGTGTTGTGTGTGTAGTGTGTGAAATGTGTGTAGTGTGTAGTGTATGAAATGTGTGTAGTGTGTGTAGTGTGTGTAAGTGTGTGGAATGTGTGTGAAATTTGAGTGTAATAATTAAGATTTTAAAAAATAAGATGGAAATAAGTTGGGGTAAAGCAACTTATTTTTTTTAGATCTTATAAGCTCTTAGAGCTTATTTTTTGATCTTATAAGCTCCTAAACATCTTATTTTGTCAAATACTTTGCAAGAGCTTATAAGCTCCTAAACAGTTTGTAAGATATTTTTAGAAGCTTATAAGCTTAGCCAAACACCCTCTAAGTAGCGAAATGGAATAGTGAACAACGATGCCAGTATCCCACAATATGCAAATGCAATCGGCTCTTTCGTGTTGTTCCAATCCGCAAACATGACATGTGAGTATGTGACACACAAATATATAGAATATTGCAAAACATGCCATGTGAACGAACTTTAATCAAACAACAGGATAAACTAATTCACAAAACTAACCCTACGTATCTATCTATACTCTCTTATAATATCATTAGATTATGAATCTATTGTGCACTACTTAATTTAATTTTGAAATTACATATATAATAAGAATTGTGTTTTGATAGCATAAAATTGTTGGTGGCTTGATGGTTGGAGTCTTACTTGTGCCCTTTGGACTCTTGAGTTCGAGACTCAGCAACACAAAACTTTTATATTATTTTCTTTTGATTCAAACTAATAATATATATATATATATATATATATATATATATATTAAGACATGTTTGTTGATCCTTTTTCTTTTGATTCAAACTAATATGTACATATATTAAGACATGTTTGTTGACACATAAGAGGCACTGACCTAGATTGTAAAATCATGAATTATTGCTTATTAGGGCATGGGTTCCAACCCCATCTTCTCCAACTTTTTTCTATATATGTGCGTGTATTATTATTAGTATTAATACATTGTGCCTTTACAATATGAAGTGGTGGCCTGGTGGATAAACAGTTGCTTGCACTTGTAGTTTAGGGTGAGGTCGGTTGCTTGCACTTGTAGTTTAGGGTGGGGTCGGGTTTTGGGTTTTTCGGGTTGGGTACCCGACGCATCGAATACCGATAAAAGAACTCGATTTTCCAACCTGATTTTGCAGGTACCTGCCCCGGTGGTTTTTTTTTTTTTAAGTTGATTTTTATGATAAATCATCTTTTGTTTCTTTAAGGTTGTTGAAGAGGTGTAGACTTTGGTTAATTTTGTTAAAATAGGGTACCCGAAAAAAATCGACCCTACAAAAGTCCTACCCTACCAAAACCCAACCCGGCCCAACCTTAACCCGATACCCGATGCACTAAAAATATCCGACCCTATCGGGTAAAACCCGCACGGGTCGGGTCGGGTATCCTAAACCTGAAGCCAAATTCCCACCCGTACTTGTAGTGGCTTGGGTTCGAGCCCTATTAAGCACTTCTAATATTATTTTAGACAACGTAATATATTAATTAAAAAAATTATATATTTTTCAAAAAAGGTGTGTATACCTGTAACATAAAATATACTATTACACAACATAACATATACTATTAAACAACATAAAAAGAAGTAAAAACAACGCAAAAGCAGGGTTGAAACCCCTGACCTCTGCACGCTTTAAAGCTTTTAGACATGAAGTGAAACCATTGCACCACATGGTGCTATTGCAAATTTATTCAAACGCAGCCCTTATGTATATATCCTTAATTCCAAATTAAATAGGGGAGTGCACAATAAGTCTATTGTGTGTTGGGTGCACACAAATTTTTGCCTTATAATATTATCAATATTTTGTTTCCTCAATTATTTGCATTTTTAATATATTCTTATTAATATTAAAATTTAAGGAAAACTAAATCATTTATAAATGTTTATTTATTTGATAATAAATATCTATATCTATATCTATCTATCTATCTATCTATCTATCTATCTATCTATCTATCTATCTATTTTAAAAGTATAAAGTTTCGTTTCGTCTGTTATGCATAATATATCCTTAACAAAAGGTACATTTTATATTTATATGGGATAAGGTTACGCCTCAACTGTATTCCTAAATTCAAATATACTTCAATTATTTTGTTGTCATGTTAACATTTATATTTTTGAAATTGAACATATAAATACTCTTAACTTTTCAATGATAATAAAATACACTTTTCAGTTAATTTTAAAAAGATGGCCAATCAGCTAACCTACACTTGTTCTCTTAAACACACACTAAGTGATGATGGCTTAAACTTTTTTTTTTTCTTTCCACAGAATATAAATCCAATCACAATTAGGGTGGCTGAGTGGCTTTAATTACTCTATTCTCCTTTTATCTTACTTTTTCTTTCTTCTTTTCTTATATATATTGATAAGAGATGTTGATGTTTCCAGTCTTTCTAGCATGTGTGTCTTAGATTATTGCATTTAGCCCATGGAAGAACAAGCGGGGTGACGGTGCTTGCTGGCAAAGAAGATGGCAGAATTTTGGGACTGGTCCATTGCCCCTTTTATTATGCTTTGGAATTCTCCGTGTAGTTTGGTTAATAAGAATATCATTTTATAATGTATAAATTCTGCTTATTTAAAAAATTAGAGTAGTTTTTTGCTTAAATTTTGATGCCATCCGTTAAAATTAATGAAAGTGTGTATTTTGTTCAGCATTGAAAAGTTGGAGCGCCTATTACTCCTAAAAAAGGAAGGTGGAACATGCCTATCTATTCGATTTGAAAAATAAAATATATGATCGGGCAAGAAAATAAACTTATTGAGGGGTTTGTTTGACCTTATTCCGATTTATAACTCTTTCTAAAGAAAACCACATATTTATATTCATGTCTTATCAAGTTTTGAATACTTTGAATTATGAAATAACATTACCTTCAAACTAAAACAGAATTAACAAAATTCTTAATGATATGCTAGATTCATATATAAATGAAATTTTAGATACTTTTAATTATATAAAGTGGGATTTGACAAAATTTTATTTTTCAATTTTTCTATCTATAATAAAACTGTTTGTATTAATATAAGTGTTAATTTATGTGGAAGAAAAATTTATACTAGTAGATATAAATTTTGACCAAATTAGTTTTTACATTTGAAATACAATATACAAAATTATGATCCTTTTAAAAAAAAAAATCAGTAAGTGAATTATTTTTTAGTAACTACAATGGAAAGAAATGTGAAATCATGAAATCAGAGATAAGTAAAGATTTTTAATGTTAAACAAAATGACATGATTACTAATATTAGCTCAATAAAATTTTGAATATATTTAGTTTAAAAATAAAATTAGGTTCATATATACATTGATATAAATATTTTTTCGATGAGATTTTAGAAAATATATAAGAAAAAAAAAACATTGCATAATTCTAAAATAGGAAATGTGGCAAAATATTTTAACTATAAATTGAAATATTTATACTATAAATGTTATGCAGAAGACAATATATATATATATATATATATATATATATATATATATATATATATAAACAAAATGGATTAACTGTGTTTTCCCACCCATTTACCATGGCATATTGGGAAACCATAAAATGCTGAAAATCTGTGAAATCCGTTAATTATTGGTGATTGGATATGGAAATCTTGAAAAATCTCTTAAATTTGGTAATTAATTGCCATCTCATACATAGTAATAGGAACAAAAACAATTTTAATCCGAAAATATATTGTTCAGATCACTCTCCTTTGAAAACAGAAAATATCAATATACATTATGGGAAATCAATTTCAAATCTTGATCAATCAAATTCCGATAGACCTGCTGAGATAAAATATTTGATCACTTAAAATCAGGGATTTTGACAGCAGAAATAAACCCTAATTTTTAGTCTTTAAATACTCTGCTGATAAACTCATTTCCTATCGCAATCCATCAATCGGAGCGTGACTTCATTCTCATCAGTTTATTATTGTAAGTCCCTGTTACATTTGAATGCTTTTAAAGATGCTGCATAAATTACATCATAATCATATTGTTTACATATTACAATTTCCGAATCTGTATTTTGAAATGTACACATTCACTGTCGTTTCACCCTTTGTTCATCTTTTGCTTTAGACCCTTTGTTTCATTTGGTATATCATCATCCAAACCGAATATCTGGAGTTGTTTACTGCAGAAACAAAAAATTGAGAATATAACCAGTATGTTGAATGAAAACAGATAAAACAACAAAAAACCCATCACGATCAAACCCAACATTGTTTCCATATTTCATTGGAATAACATAAGAGGTGAACCGCTTATTTGTCATTATAAATGTGAAACGCTATTTTAAAAATATTTACCTAAAAGTAATAATAATCGAAAGTTTTGAGTTGATCTAACGCACTACTATCACATCTGAGTATGATTATGCGTATGCAGATTATAATCCTAATCCTTTGTGCCTCCATATCGTCGTCACCATAATATTAATATAACTTCTATTTTTTTCTTAGTTGGAAATAGGAATAAATAAATAAATAGGAATTTTAGAGCTTGGACATGATTTTAAGAAGGTGTGGAATTATTTTGAAAGAAAATAAAAGTTGTAATACTTATATTTATAGTACGTAGTAGTGAATAAATATTTAATATCTCATAAAATATACTGAGAAAAAATCTAAAATTTTGAATGTATATAATTGACGTATATATTAATACCATATTTAAATTTCATAAATTTATAAGAAGTGAATATATGATTTTTGAATTTTCTAAAATGGAATAGTTGCATCAGTAAATTATACGCAGCGATGAGAAAACCTTTATAACTCGAAAATTATTCAATGTATATCTTTGAAATTGTAAAATAATTTAGAAGATATGTATATGGAATACATATCCAAAAAATGGAATTTTTGAAGTAATTTAAATACATATTTCGAATTTTATAAAGTAGAATAGAGAAGTGTTCAGATTTTTTACATCCGTGAGAAAATATTTATAATTAAATAATTACTATATATATTATCTTAAAATTTTTATAGGACATAAAATACATACTATGGAACAACATATCCGAAAATCATAAGATTTGAAGACATATAAATATATATTACGAAATTTCTAGATGGAAAAAGAGAATATTTAAAATCTGGATCAGCGGAGATAGAAAATTAATAAAATAAATTACAACTCATATGGGGTTGAAAATTTTACTGTAGCTTGAGAAAATGATATGGAATAACATATTAAAAATTCATTGAAAAATAATATGTATAGATATAGTTTTTGAATTTTATAAAGAAGATACCTAAAAATAGAGGGAAAGAGGAAAATGAGGTTCGGACGATGATGTCGGCTTCCCGAAGGCCCCTATTGTGTTTTGGACGAAAACTCTAATAAAAGAGATGATTTATGTTGTGATTTTGATTTATGATATGAATCCCTTTTTTATATATTATATTTCTAGGGTTTAGGACTCCTAATTAGATTAGGAAATTGTTTTCTTGTTCCTAGGTAAAAGTCATGGGTTCGGCCTTGACTAATGCATTGGGCTTATGTCTAAATTAAATATTTAAAAATCTAATAACATAAAACATACTTTTAACTTTAAATTAAAATAATAATTGACATAATTAATAAAACAGAATAAATATCATAAGATAAAAATAAAATAATTAAATATGATAAATGATTAAATAATTTACGGACGTTGCACAATGCTTCTCACGATTATTAGCATATTTAACTATTTTTTTCCATTTATACCATTCAATTTTCTCCTATAATCATCATTGAAGCAATCAGTCATATTGTCACCTAAAGATTTGCAGCTAAAGCAACATTTGGGGAGCTTATCATAAACCACTTTCTAAGTACACAACTTATCCCCACAAGTCACTACAACAATTTCATAAATAAACAATAATTAAAAGACAACAATTTTTTTCAGCAGTGTTGTGTATTCATGAATTAACAACAGTTTTATTACAATATGTTGTCTATTAGCGACAAGACGCCCTTGTAACAATGCAGAGTTGACTTCGATCTTCTTCGGATCTTAAGCTTTGACTTGAATAACGTTTGACCCAAAGGCTCGGAAGCTTAATTTTGGATCACACGGTCTTCTTGGATGAATGTTCGAAGAACAGCTTCGAAGATTTTGATGAACGTCAACGAACACCTTTGAATATTTATCTCGGAAACGTTGATTGGAGGGGCTCAGCACCTTGATCTCGAATCAAAAGCCGTTTCTTGGAGAACGTCGAAGAACGCTTGGAGTTGCTTGAAGAATGCCGAAGAACTTTGCTATGGAATTCTTCACTTGCTTCTTGACTTGTGTTCTTGATTTGTGCTGTTGATCATTTTGGTGGAGAATGAGGCTCTATTTATAGTTGTAGGATTGGAAAACCCTAACGGGCTCGGGTCCGAATGGAGTGATATGATTGGTCCTCCACAATATCATTATCCATAAGATAATTATTAAATTAATTGTATTTAATTTAATAATTACTGCAACAATTTGACACATGGAGCATTTTGATTGGTCCACCATGATTTGATGTTTATCATCATCTTCTTGGATAATTACTAAATTAATTTTAATTTAATTTAGTAATTTCTGCATCATCTTGACACGTGGTGGCTTCCAATTGGCCAATAAAATATATAGTAAATCACCAATTAAATTGATCTTTTAACTTAGGAATTTATTTAATTAATTCCTAATATTAAAATAATCAATATAAAATTGATTTTCAACCCATATTTTATTATGTGGCGCATTTTAATTGGATATAAATTTTGCGTATCAACAAATGCCCCCTCGAGACTTGTTCACGGACGCGCGTCTTGAAGTGGATGAGTCTCTGATTGATTTTTTGAAATTTACTTGGAACAAGTTGACATTTTATACTCGTGTCATGGAGTTCTTGATTTTGGATTTTTTGAATTTGTTAGGTATTTTATACTCGTACCTAGGAGCCTTCAAATTGAATTTTGACATTTTGATGATAGTTTATACTCGTATCAAGGAGTATTTGGATATAAACTTTGATCCACGAAAAGATTGAAATTGGGCGTGCAATTAATAATTTTGGGCAGCCCAATGACTAACAGGAAAGGCCGTAAATACTACTTTGGAAATGGGCCTCACTTATTCCAAGTTCATGAATCCACAATTTCATCTCCCTCGTTTAATGAATATCAACATTTCACCTGTTCCTATCAGTGACGTGGCAAGACACCAACTAAATAGCATTTGTTTTAATCTACTTGGGAGTTCCACATATCTTTCATTGCATGTATATGATAATCATTAACAGCTAGCCCTTATGATTTTCCATGCATTAGATACACACGCATCTATATATACATACTGGAACCTTATCAGATTCTTCCATTCAGTTAGCAGATATCTTCCAGGTAGTATCCTCATATCTTCCAATTTTCATGTTTATACTTATCTAACCATACTTCGTCGGTCATAATGATCTGAAGAATCCAACAAGATTACAATAATCTTCTACCATATCAGTATCAGACTTCAAATCTACTACCATATCAGTATCAAATTTCAATAGGATTCTAGTCGGTTCTGTTTCTTTTTATCAGTTTCTGAATCTGTATCACCTATCTGAATCTCAAGATTTCAATGCTCCAGATATTATCCCTGCCACACTAGGAATCGACTATATCATATCTATTGGAATCATATCTATTAGTGATATGCTTTCTTTTGTGATCAGATATATCTCCAGATATGTTTCTTTCTTGCTCCTCGAGTAAAACGAGTATCATAAATAGTCTCCCCATTATGTTCTCTTCGTCACTTCTTATCGATCAAGAACATCAGCAGCGTTCCGGATCATCTCTACGAAGGAAATTCTTGGTCGTCGGCATCTTACGAAGGAGCTTCTTTGTCGCGAACTTCCCGATTCTCCTTTCGATAGTGCAGCTTCTTGGGCTATGGCATCCTAAATCGTCTCGGCATCAATCATCAGCATCCCAAAATTGCCTCTGTGAAGGAATTTATTGATCGGCGGCGTCCGAATCTTTGCCACGAAGGTGCTACACTGTCGTGGGCATCTCTAACTGCCTCCGCAAAGATCTTATTCAATCGGCCTCAGAATTTCTCCATCTTGAACAGTCTCCATGAACACCGTGTTAGATCGTCGTCCGAATCTTCAAAATATCAAAACACAAAATAATTCATACAAATTAAAAATCTTAAATCAAACAATATTACAATATTGCGGTACGATCCCTAAAATCCCTCTGATTATTCTCTTCAATTTGTTTGATGCCTTCAAATGTGGAGTTGACTTCGATCTTCTCCGGTTTTTGAGCTTTGACTTGAATAACGTTGACCCAAAGGCTTGACAGCTTAATTTTGAATCAAACGGTCTTCTCTTTCCATTGACGCGTGTTGGTCAATTCAATCATGCTTACGGTTCTCCTAGTGCTGTAAAAGCGGTTGAGGAATTCTTGCTCCATTTGCTCCCAACTATCAATGGAATTGGCTTCTAAGTCTATGTACCAGTCGAATGCATTCCCCTTCAATGAGCGAACAAATTGCTTCGCCAAATGATCACCATATGTCCCAGCGTCGTTGCATGTCTCGACGAAATGAGCGATATGTTGCTTGGGGCTGCCTTTGCCATCGAAGAGTTGACTTCGATCTTCTCCGGATCTTAAGCTTTGACTTGAATAACGTTTGACCCAAAGGCTCGGAAGTTTAATTTTGGATCAAATGGTCTTCTTGGATGAATGTTCGAAGAACAGCTTCGAAGATTTTGATGAACGTCAACGAACACCTTTGAATATTTATCTCGGAAACGTTGATTGGAGGGGCTCAGCACCTTGATCTCGAATCAAAAGCCGTTTCTTAGAGAACGTCGAAGAACGCTTGGAGTTGCTTGAAGAATGCCGAAGAACTTTGCTCTGGAATTCTTCACTTGCTTCTTGACTTGTGTTCTTGATTTGTGCTGTTGATCATTTTGGTGGAGAATGAGGCTCTATTTATAGTTGTAGGATTGGAAAACCCTAACGGGCTCGGGTCCGAATGGAGTGATATGATTGGTCCTCCACAATATCATTATCCATAAGATAATTATTAAATTAATTGTATTTAATTTAATAATTACTGCAGCAATTTGACACATGGAGCATTTTGATTGGTCCACCATGATTTGATGTTTATCATCATCTTCTTGGATAATTACTAAATTAATTTTAATTTAATTTAGTAATTTCTGCATCATCTTGACACGTGGTGGCTTCCAATTGGCCACTAAAATATATAGCAAATTACCAATTAAATTGATCTTTTAACTTAGGAATTTATTTAATTAATTCCTAATATTAAAATAATCAATATAAAATTGATTTTCACCCCATATTTTATTACGTGGCGCATTTTAATTGGATACAAATTTTGCGTATCAACAGCCCTAACAGACAATAGTTTTACAACGGTTTTCAACATCTGTCGTCTATTAACGCATTTTTTCCACAGTAGACAACACGTTTAACAACGGTTGTCCAAATCTGTTGTATATTGGCAATACATTGTTCCAATAGACAACACTATTGTCAATATTTATGGGAAAATGTTGTAAAAAATTTATTATGTTGTAAAAATATGTTGTGTTATTTAAAATTCATTAAAATTATGTTCTATATATTTTTATAAATTCTTCATTGTAATTTTAATAATTAATAATGTATTTGAAATAAAATAATAATTATAATTTTATTTTATATATTGCATTTTATTTAATAAACTCTTCATTGGAATTATCGGGTCGGCCCGATAATCTTAATGTCTGATCGTAATTAATTTTAATAGTTTACTTAAAATTCATTTATTTTTCATCTTCAAAAAGAAAATAAAAGAAAAATAAAAAAATAAAAAATAAAAAATTTCTTGTTATTTATTATTATTATTATTATTATTATTTTTGCTTTCCCGGTTTATTAGTAGGGATGACAATTCATGCAGCTCGACCCGATCAACTAAGCTAACACCATATATTAGGCCGAATCGGGTTGGCCCGTAGCCCCTCGGGCTTTAGTTCATCAAGTAAATACAAAAACTTTAGGGATGACAAAACGCCAGTTTCTCCCTCTGATCAGGAAAGCCACCACCTTAGCCCTCATCTTCGAATTATTTACGAAAAGAATGTATATATATTGGAAAACTGCTCTGATTTTAGCTTGCGGGATTCAAAGAGGTGATGAATCCGCTGGCGAAAACTGAAAATTAGAGAAAACGTGATATAACTTGAGAATATGCAATTTGGAGAATATGGTGCACTGAAATGGTGATTACTGAAATGGTGCAGATATCATGGAACGGGGAGAGGAATGGGCGGTTGGAGTTTTGGAATCGTCAATTAATATTTTTAACACTACCTATTTTTCTCTAATTGTTACCTTGTTATTTAATTATTATATCCAAAAAACTTATACCAAGAATACAGGAAATTAAAACAAGGCGGTTCTAAATACACCATAATTTTCCATGAGACAAAAATAACTTTAAACCAAATAACTAAATTGTCATTTTTATTAATTAATAGAAGAACTAAAAATACCACAAAATATTCTAAATACTCTACATTATTTTTCATAATTTTTTTTTAAAAAGTTATCATAACAGTCTTTTCTCACTCCCACTCTTTCCTGGAGAAGAAACACACACACTTGATATGGTTTTGTATGATTACGAGTGATGATCCAAACACTGCTCCCTATGCACATTTGTTTTTGTTTATACTACATTGCAAGATCTGATGTTTCTTCATCATCAGAGTGTAAGAAATCTTCATTTAGGCTCTGTATAAAATGGAATTGTTAATCCGACTTCTTTAAATTAGATTCACTTGAAGTTGAGGATTTTCTACTCCATCTCTACGAGGCATAGGGCGGCTATGAGATAGATGGGTTGCTAGATTACGGTTCGACTATGTGTCGTCTCTCATTTCTCATCTCATTCTGATGCGTGACAAAATAATGTCATTCTCTCCATCTGATTACTTCTACGACAATAGAAGTTTGGATGAATCCCTGTTGTTCAAAATTTGTTATGGAGAAGTTATATTAGAGTTTGCAAAAAAAAAATTCTGAACAACAGGGTGAATTGCTCGATTCGAGATTCTGATCATCAACTCGATCAGGTGAATAGAGTTTTAATTTTGTTTTTCTTACTTTATTCATTATTATTACTATCTTTTGTTTTTTGTTATTTATTTTATGAATTTTGTTCTTTTTTGCTTTATTATTATAGTTGTAATAGTGTAAGGATAAAGTGGGAATTTAATGTGGTGTTTGAAGAAATTAGGAGAATTTAAATTATTAATATGTCGTATTTTTAGTAAATGTGGTGTACTTAAAATATTTTGTGGTGGCATTAGCCGCCGCCTTAAGACAAATATTTATATAAGGTGGTAAGATGTTAACATAAAAATTGTTACTCCCTTCATACAATAAAAAATATTGTTTGAAAAATATACAATTTTTTAATTTTTTTTTTTTTTTTTTTGGGTCAGTTTGATAAAAATACAATTCTCCAAAATCTATCAATATGCACGTACATGACTTATTTTATTGGTACTAGTATTTATTGTGAAGATAAGTTTTGGTATTTACCCAATGAGTTAAAAGCCCAAGGGGCCACAGGCAAGCCTAAAAGATCTTATTATATTTAGGGAATGAGTTGGGTTACACGTAATAATTTTGTGCGCAATAGAATTTTGGGCCAGTCCAAACCAGGTCGGTATGTGGTGTTGGCTCGATGGACTGTGCCGCTAGAATTGCCACCTCTACTAATTAGTGGAAAAGTAAAAAAATTAACAAGATTTTTTTTCCTTTTTTTTCTTTTTTTTTTCTTTTTTAAAAGAAGAATAATAATTCAATTTCAAGTAAATTATAGAAATTAATTACGATTAGATATTAAAAATTATTATAAAATGATATAACTAATTAAATTCCTAGTAAATGAAAATGAATTTAGAATTTCATGAATTAGTCGACAAGTTTTCAATTTTTTTAATTAAATTCATTATTAGTATTTTACTTCAAATATATTATTAATTATTAAATTTTAATGTAGAGTTCATCAAAATACTAGAACATAATTTAATGAGTTTTAATAACACAACACCTTACGCGCAGGATATCTCCCTCTCTGGATAAGGCGGCAGAGGTGGCATTATTGGAAGAGGGGCGAATGGCGGAGGCGGGGGAACCCCCGCTGCTGTTGCCGTCTCACTAGCTATCGCACTACGCACCATAGTGTTTATAAAAGCATGGAGCTGTTCAGCTCCGACGGTAACCATTTCGAGGCCTTGAGTGGTTTGGGCTATGCCACTAACCGGAGTTTATTCCACATCTCTGTGGAAAGCTTCCGCGGCCTGATTCAGCTCCTCCTTGAGATTTTTTGCCATATTTGGGTTACCTTTATCTGTCATTTTAAGAAAATAAGTAGAGTGACAGAAGCTGCAAAAAATCCACCAGAGGGGTGATGTTATTCCGAGAGGAAAAGAAAAGGAAACAGAGGGAACAACAAAATCACAACTAATCAAATCGCTTCTAGTTTTCAATAGTCACACACACGCCTTCAATCCCCAAAGATCTCCGACAAAAAAACCCCCCAAAACTAGCAGTAATCACCCCAGAAAACATTCTAGCCCCTCCCGCAAACACATTAATCAGTTTGATCGTACATAGTAATAACTCACGTCTTATACTCATAAATTTTTCCACAAACGGCGCCATTGATGTGTGTGAGATTGATTCGCATTATTGACTATTTAATCAAGAATATATAGTTATAAGTTCAACTAATAATAAAGATAAGAGGTCGAGTAAATCATAAACGGGAAAAGGAAGACATTCTTGTATCACCACCACGTTTTAACTACATCATTTCTATGTTACCTACAAAAAAGTTCACCGGATGGTGTTCCGGTGAAGAAACCTTCGATGCTTAAGTCAGTGATCGTAGAAAATTGCAATACAACATTTAATAATTTGTAAATAAAAGTGAGAGAGAGAGAGCGAGAGAGAGAGAGAGAGAGAGAGAGAGAGAGAGAGAGAGGGGGGTATTTATAGTACCATAACCCTAAGGGTATAAGGGAGAATTCCCCCTTCCCCCAAAATCCTATTTCGTTGGGCTTTCTTCCTGAGACCCCACCAATGCTTAATGGGCCTTTAGCGGAACCCAAATCCTTAGCTCTCGTCTTGGGACCCCACCTTAGTTCTCCACTTTATCACACAAGTTGTATCCAATCCGCGATGTACATATTGTCTACGGAGCAGACTGAGTTGTATCTGTTTTGTCTGGAATCCTCCTTTTTGACACTTCTATTGGTAAGAGTTCCATCTTGCCGCACTCCGCCTTATCATGTGGTTCACACGGCCCTTAAGGCATCATTCTGACTCATGCGTTCTTATCGCGTTCCAGTATCCCATGCTTATTCGGCGGTCCGCTCTGCCAACCCATGTCGTTCTCTATCAAAGGCAGGGCTGCACCTTTTTCCCACATTAGATTGCTCATCTTTGTAATAATGGGGAGCTTGTCCTTACAACTTTGTGTGAGTATTGATCAAATACTGTTCATTGTGTTTTGCCCATAATAATAATACTAAGTGGGAGGGCATATTGTGACATGGGATCAGGTTAGCTTCGTAGTTCCTTGTCATGAGTTTAGTCTTCCTTGTTACTTAAATGAAGCCCAATACAGAAGACGTCAAAAGGGTGGGGAGTGTCAAGTTGGGTTGGATTTAACTAATTGTATGACTAGTTCCCAAAACGAAGTTTTGGTAGAGGTTAGTATGCATGTTGTTGTTGGTATCGAGCATGTGGCCAATAATTTTTTTCAAAATATAAAAGTAAATATATATTCTACTTTCATAATTGTATCAGAGGGGTTTCATTGTTCAGAATTAAACAAAAAAATTCAGATTTAAATTTTCAGAACTGAAAAAAAAAATTTAGATTTGAATAAATTTCAGGTTTCAGAACTGAAAAAATAGTTTTAGAATGGAAAAAAATATTTTCAAAGTTGAAAAAAATCCAATTTTCAGAATTGAATGAAAAAGTTCAGATCCAGCCAAAATTTCAGTTTCGCAGAGCTGAACGAATAAGAAAAAAATAAATAGTATTAGAATTGAAAAATATTATTAGAGATGAACATAATTGCAGTTGTTAGGACCAAGGACGAAAATATCGGTGATTACGGAGATATCGGTATTTCAATTTAAAGAGATTTCGGTGAAATCTCGATTAATATCGAAATATCGGTGCAACTTTTTTAAAAATGCCGGAAAATGTATTAAAATAGTAATTTATCACGATATTTTATAGAGTGTTATAAACCTACATAAATTCAAATATTTAATCTAAATATTGAGTGAAATTCACATATTTACAACTAGTTAGACAAATAATAAACAATAGTAACATTATCAGGCCACGCAAGATACATTATGAACTCTTATTATCATTAAGGATGTTCAAGTATTTTACAATAATATTCTAATTTATTAAATCTTTGGGCTGCATTAAGAAAATTTAGTGGATTGCGAATAATTTAGAAATTTTACAACTAAGGATCATGAAATTTCACCGATATTAACCAAAATTTTACAACTAAGGCTGCATTAAGAAAATTTTACCGAAATTCACCAAAATTTCACCGATATTAACCGAAATATCACCGATATTAATCGAAATCTCACCGAAATTAATCGAATTTTACCGAAATTCACCGATATTAACCAAAATTTCACCGATATTAATCGAAATCTCACCGAAATTAATCGAAATTTACCGAAATTCACCGATATTAACCGAAATTTCACCGATATTAATCGAAATCTCAACGAAATTAATCGAATTTTACCAAAATTCACCGAAATTTTGGTAAAATTTCCACGAAATTACAACAAATTATACCTGGAGATAGCCCAAATCGAAATTTTCGGAGATTTCGGAGATATTTCGGAGATTTCGGAGATATATCGAAGATATTCTGACATAAATTTATTACATCCGAATATCGTTTCGGTATCGCCAAAAAAGAGAGATATCAGAGAGATATCGGTGAATATCGGAGATATTTTAATCCTTGGTTAGGACTAAATAAAAAATTTCAAATTTGAACAAAATTTCAATTTTCAGCATTGAGAAAGAAAATCAGATTCTCATTTTAGGTTTTTGGACTAAAAACATCGTTTCAGAGCTGGGAAAAAAAAGAGAATTTTCAGATTTGAATTTTAGGTTTCAGAGCTGAAAAAATAGTTTCTGAGTTAAAATAAATAAATAAATAAATAAGAAAGAAAGAAAGAAAAATTTCAGAGTTGTTTCGATTTGACGTAATTTCACTGATTATCAATTCTAAGGGTTTGAGTGTTTTATTAACTACTGCCTCATAAGAAACAATATTTGGTTCCATAAATGTCTTAAAATGTATGTCTAAAACAAAAATGTTTAGATTAATGATCATAAAATAACCGCATACAACAACTGTTTAACAAGAGGATGTTTGAATAGTTTATAAGATATAATTTCTCAAGAATTCCAAGATATTGTGGATATTTATTGATTAGCTCAGCGGTAAATATGTGTTTATTTATAGTATTGTCATTTTATGACTTGACTTTAGGGAGGAGTTCGTTAAGTTCTTGAATAGAGTTATATTTTGCATTATTTCCAACGTGTTAAAATTTATTCTTTGTGGAATTGTGGATAAATTACTCTGATACGATTTCATCTATCACTTGAGTTTAACCCCCTCACTAGATATGCATTAAGTTACTCTTAGTCTTAGTTCTGATTGTGTTAGAATACCATAGTTTGTTTTGGAGAGATAAAAACCACATCTGGTGGAGGTTCTGACCGTGGAGTAACTTAACAGTAAATAACATGAATTTCTCTAATAGATCGTCATAAGTATCAGCATGATTTTCACACTTGAATTCCAGGGCCATCAAGTACAAACATTCGGTTGTTTGAGGCCTCTTAGCGATTCGTCACTTGATTAATGTTTCCTAATCTCGTTCACTTACAGGATAAAATTTTAAAGCGAGTTTCAATAGCAGCTCAAAACAAAAGATGATTAGCTCTATTATAGGTCAAGAAGGTACTTTTTGTATTTCATTGCTAAGTACACCCCTCATGTTGATCAGCTATGTTGTCGTCTGACTCTCACACTTGATCATGCACATTTTAAATTGTTTTATGCCTTGTCATAATTGAATGTAGCTTTTGACTTCAATATCATGCACATATTTAGTTCACGATATAATTGATGCTTGTCAAAATTAGACATGACTTGAGTATGGGGCCGATGTTGATTCTATGTGGGATGTAATTTGATGATTTTGGAATTTGAGGATTTAAAGTTGAATGATGTCTTGTCCGCAACACGCCATATTCCATTTGTGTTATTAATTTCTTGCACTAGCTTCAGCTCTGAGTTTTCAGGATGGTTGGTTTAGTTCGTGCTGATTGCATAAATTTGTGAGTTTTCTGATTATTATTGTCCACTCTAAGTAATTTGTGGGGGAATATCTGATGTGGACAATATTACAGATCTTTCAAGTCTAATAAAATAGGGAATCGAAGTGAAAATACAGAGCTGAGTGGTACAGAGTTATTGTTACGGAAGCCTCCGAAATGACATTTTTGTTACAAATTTCCACCCCCTCAAGATACACACAAATTCACTATTCACAAACCATTATTCACTTTTAATATTTCTCTCTATTTCTATCTCCTTCTGCTGATCGGTCAAATGCTGACTTTGACATCGAAGGTTTCTCTACAGAAAATTCTTTCGGTAATTTTGTAGGAATTGTGTATGGGTTGAATCATCAACTCATATCATCACTAAGGGTAATTGACCATTTAAATTATTATTTAAAAAAACACTTTGACCAGTCAAATTCCGGTCGTTTAATATAATCCTTGTTTTATTATGAGAAGTGATAAATAATGATTAAGAAGTCATTCAAATTAATGCGTTTATATTAATGCATTATAAAAATTGATATAAATAATAATTGTTTATACAATGATTAAAATAGTTGTAGCTGGAATTTGTAGAGGTGATGGAATTTTAGATCATAAATGTATCACATGCCAATGGAAACATCCTGCCACATATGTGCACGGAGATATACTTGTAGGGGTGTTCATTCGGATGGATAGTCGGATTTCGGGTTACAGATTTAGATTAATCAGGTTTGAAGGTTTTAAAAAGTCATACGTAATCCAGATTTCGGGTATTTGAATATTTGGGTTAATAGGACCGAATACCAAATTATTCGAAATTTCCAAGCCTACAGTAACAAACACATTTACATATCCAAGTACACTAAGTGAACTACTTCAACTCGTAAGAATATCAAAACCAAATAAAAATAATTCTATCATTTACGAGTATGGTGTCTCATAATACAATTTAGAAATGGGTGATTCTATTCACAGCCTAAGAATTTCTCTTTACAGCCATAACACATATTAATTACCTATTTTGTCCTTAGAATTTACACCCTCTTTGTTTTCCCCATTCCCTTCACAAGCACCGGATCCCTTTCTTCACACAGCCACCGTCTTTATTTTTCTCATTCTCTTCAAAGCCACCTTATCCCCCTCTCTTCAAAGCCATCGACACTTATGCGTTTTTCCTCATCTGCAGCTCCACTACTTTAATTCGTATTAAATTGTATTTTATCTATATGTACCATATTTTTCTATCCTCTATACTCCTCCACCATTCTCTCTCTTTGATGGCGGCGGAGAAGAAGAATCGATCTATCCTCTATACTCCTCCACCATACTCTCTCTTTGATGGCGGGGGAGAAGAAGAATCGAGCAAGAAGCAATGGATGGAAATTTTCTTTTTTTATCACAAAAAATCAAAGTTTATTTTCCAGATGAAAATCGTTGGTTGTGAGGGAAAATAAAAAGAATTGGAATTGAAAATTCAGAATATTATGGTTGTATCGATGATGTGAGTTTTAGGAACATAGAATTGTAGTTAATTCTGGAGAAGTTGTGGTTTTATGTAGAGGAGGAACTTTTATTCACATGAATCGATGGTTGTGGAAAGGGAAAAAATGGAAGAAGACAAGTTAAAAATTAAAGTTTGATTTTATGGGTAAAATAAAAAATATATATTATAATGGTTGCAAAGAGAAATACGGTGGTTGTGAATAGAATTATCCTTTAGGAATCACTATCACATAATCAGATATAATTTGTCAAGTGCCAAAATAGTATCCAATTTATTTGGGCCCTTTGCTGGACATATCGATAAACTTGTTTGCTTGGGCCTTAAATGAAATTGAATGTAACTTTTTAATATAACTAATCATAATGAAAATAAGAATAATATATAAATGTATATTCTTATTCGGGTTTCTGATGAAATCCGAATAAAAATGTAAGGCCTGAATTCGATCTATTTATCTATTTAAGAATTTAGGTAAATATATATATCCGATCCGAATCCTAAATATTCGAATTAGTAATCCATATAATCAAATGATCCGGATGAATTTTTGGATAATTCAGATAAATTCAAATAATGAACCCCCAATGCACCAGAGTTGTTATCCTATACGCTCATATGGATATGTATAAATGCGTGCCACATTTGCACGCATCGATGGAGACGTGCATAATAGGATTTTTATTGTACACCATACTCTTTTTTTTCTAACTGTTGGAAGAGAAAATTACGCATGGGGTACGGATTGAAATAAGGAAATTAGACCTCTCCAAGGTTTTCAAGTTTTAACGTCATTTGACATTTTCTCTCAGCAAAATTCACCAAGGCAATAGGCTATATGTTTGTAACAGGTTCATTTATATCGAGATAGTTTAGGATATGATACATTATTCACTATTTTATTTATCAATTCATTGAATCAAAGCTAATTAATATGGTTTGTTTAAGGAGTCCGAGTGCTATCCATGACGCAAGGTTCTCTGCGTCAGAAGTAACTAAGCTCGTAGACAGGGGTAGCCTTGCAGTAAAATATAAGAATAAAAAGAATATTTAGGGTATGTTTGTTCAAGGCTGCTGGCCAAACTTGACTGCAGAAGTTAATACGTATATTTTACTGGGATTTGATCCCATAAATCTATTAAGCTAAATCATAAATAAACATACCTTTAGATAGTAATGAAATTGTTATAAGAAGAAGCGCTTGAGGTGGACTATATCACTTACAAACTTATCCTTGACTTTGAGTGACATACTTTGGAGTTGATAATTTCCACCAAATTCCGATGGATGAATTGAAGCCAAGCCCTCCCAATTCCAGCCCCTTGACGCCCATCGGCTTCCTGGAGAGAGCCGCCCTCGTTTACGGCGACTGCCCCTCAATCATCTACAACTCCACCACCTACACATGGTCAGAAACCTATCGAAGGTGCTTGAAGGTAGCATCTTCTCTTTCTTCTCTCGGCATCGGCCCACGAGACGTTGTCTCAGTGGTCGCCCCAAATATCCCCGCCATGTATGAGCTCCACTTCGCCATCCCCATGGCTGGCGCCGTCCTCCACTCCGTCAATCTCCGCCTTGACGCACGCACTATCTCCGTCATCCTCCGCCATGCTCAATCCAAGCTCGTTTTCGTCGATTTTCAGTCCGAATCTCTAGTTCTTGAAGCTCTTTCTCTGTTCCCACCAACCTCCGACCGCCCTTTGCTTGTTTTCATAGCAGACGGCGATGAATCAAGAATCCCGATGTCAAAATCGGAATTTTATTCGAGCTATGAGGCGATGATGTCGAATGGTGTTTCGGATTTCAATTGGATTAGGCCAGAGAGTGAGTTTGAGCCTTTAACTTTGAATTACACTTCAGGTACAACTTCATCGCCCAAGGGGGTCGTCCACAGTCACCGAGGAACTTTTCTCGTCACTATGGATTCACTAATCGAGTGGTCCGTGCCAAAAGAGCCCGTCTACTTGTGGACTTTGCCGATGTTCCACGCCAATGGATGGAGCTACACCTGGGGCATGGCTGCTGCAGGAGGAATCAATATTTGCCTCCGCAAATTCGACGCCACGGCCATCTACGCAGCCATACGAAAATACAACGTGACCCACATGTGTGGTGCTCCTGTAGTGCTTAACTTGCTATGTAATGTTCCCGATGGGAAGCCCCTAGAAAAGCCCGTATACATCCTGACCGCCGGCGCTCCGCCGCCTGCAGCGGTGCTGTTCCGAACCGAGTCACTCGGGTTTGTAGTGAGTCATGGGTACGGGTTGACGGAGACTGGTGGGCTGGTAGTTTGCTGCACGTGGAAGCAGAAGTGGAACGAATTTCCGGCCGCAGAGAGGGCCCGACTTAAAGCTAGACAAGGAGTGAGGACGCCGGGAATGGCGGAAATTGATGTGATTGAGCCGGAATCGCTGAAAAGTGTGAAGCGAGATGGAAAAACATTGGGCGAAGTTGTACTGAGAGGCGGCTGTGTGATGTTAGGGTACCTGAAAGATCCAGAAGGTACTGCGAAATCCATGAAAAACGGCTGGTTTTACACCGGCGACGTGGGAGTGATGCACCCCGACGGGTATATGGAAATCAAGGACCGATCGAAGGACGTCATCATCAGCGGGGGGGAGAATTTGAGCAGTGTGGAAGTAGAGTCAGTTCTGTACACGCATCCGGCGGTGAACGAGGCGGCAGTGGTGGCGCGGCCGGACGAATTCTGGGGAGAAACGCCGTGTGCCTTCGTGAGCTTAAAGGAGGGTGTGAAGGAAAAGCCAACGGAGAAAGACGTGATAGCATATTGCCGGGAGAGACTGCCGCGTTATATGGTGCCGCGGACGGTGGTATTTAAGGAAGAGCTGCCGAAAACCTCAACCGGAAAATTACAGAAATTTGTTCTTAGAGATGAGGCCAAGGCTATTGGATCATCCAAGCTGTAATGGTCAACTCTGACACTGGTCGCAGATCCAAAATCTTAGACAAAACAACGGTTCTTATTTATTGTTTAAATTTTATATCCTATCATCTTCTGTAAATTTGTACTAAAATTAATTAGCTAGGTCTGTCCAGATATCCAACTCCCGGGAGACCACGCTCTGTGCGTTTTAAAATTTTGCGATTTTCGAACTTTGCTTTGTGTGTATGGATTTAATCTAATTATGCCTTATTCATGCATTCGTTGTTGCTTTAGATATCTTAGGTTATTAACTTGAAATCTTTAGCTCTCATTAATGTTTTGTTATGTAAAATTATTAAATTATTCTCCAAGCTCTCTACTACAAATAATGACTACTTCACGCGACACAGATACGGGAATAAAAGGCTCCTTTTATGCTACCTACTTAAGACAAAAACTTGGGTGCATCATAGTGTTATTGTACACTTTGTGGATCCTACTGGTTCAGCCTAAAAGAAATTCGTCTGGTCAATTAGATTGAGACAAAGGGGAGGTAGACCAATTAGGCCGGGACGGATAGAGTAATTTTTTAGAGAAAAATACTCCCTTCGTCCCGATTAAATTTGTAATTTTGACCGGGCACGAATATTAAGAAAAATAGATTTTATTATTGAGAGTTGAAATTTTAAAGATGAAGATTGCAAAAATTAATTGTCATTTATAAAGTTGTAATATTAACCGAAACGGACCGATAAGACAAATACATAAATTTAATGGGATGGAGTTAGTATTATGGAATACTGGTACTTAGAGGGTGTTTGCAAACAAAACAGATTGTGAAAAAGTGATTAAAATTAATTGTTGTAGTAAAATAAAAATTTGGTAGTTCTTGGGAAAAAAAATAATTTTAAGAATTGATTTACAAAAGCTACTCTCTCCTTGATTCTCAAAAGTAGCTTAAAAGTGCTTCACATAAGTAATTTTAGGAATGTAAGATGAGTTTGCAAACATAACTAATTGTGAGAAGTGATTTTAAAAATTGATTTTGGAGGTGTTGTTGACTTTGCAAATACCCCCTTGTTTGCTTTAGCTTTTGGACTTTCTGGCGAACAGATTAGTATGGGAATTGAACTTGTTTATACTTGACTACAATTTCAATAGTAGATAAATACCACAAGGATCCAATGCGTCGCATCATCATCATCATCATAATCTTCTTCGTTTTTTATTAGAAAATACAATATTAAAAATAAAATAAAAGATCTACCCCTTTGCTGACTTGTCCTTATCGAGTCCATAGGAATGGCTCAATCACGGAAGCCTTTACGTGACTGAAGCACGAGAGATTACATATTTTAAATGCGCCAATTATTTGTTGCGCAAAATCTCTTAACGCGATTTATTAATTTAATAAATTTAAATATTTTTATAAAATGTATAAGATACTCTTAATGATAATAAATACATGAAATTTAGAAGAAAAAAGAAAAATTAAATTTTCTTCTTCTCTAACATCTTTGATCTAATTGTAAAATTCAATATATACTACTCCCTCCGTTTCATAAAGAATATCATTGTAGTTATTTTGGAAGAAATTAAGTATTGATATTTAATTGGTATGTTTTGTGAAATAAGGAAATAATCAACTAAATTACGCAGGTTGTTTAAGATAATATTGCAAGAATTGTAGTTTCTTTTGTAAAGTGATATTTATTGTGAAATTTTTTAAAGTGTCTAAAATGACATTCTTTATGAAACGGAGGGAGTAGTTCATTCAAGATTTCATCAATGAAGAGCCTAAATAAGAAGCAATAATCAATCAATATGTACAAAGTAATACTCCCTCCGTCCAGGCTTAATTGGCCTAGTTGATCGGGCACAGAGATTAAGAAAAAAATAGATTTTGTGGAATCTTTGACTTTTTCAAATGTGGAGATTTCGAAAGTGTAGATTGTGTAAGAAATTTATCATTTTTGGACTGATCAATTAGATTGAAACAAATAAAAACAAAAGATAGGTCAATTAAAGCGGGACGAAGAGAGTATGAGATAAGGTCATAATCAGATATTGCGCCGATCCCATAAAATTCCATGATTATTTACAAAGCTACTGGTAGGTAAGGCCCAAGTTGGCCCAAGTTGTCTAAGGCCGCAGGCTGGCCCAAGTTGTTTATAGTTGGAAGCCCAAGAATTGACCCAAAGACAGATTTGATAATTAGGTTGCAATGGCAGCGCAAGAGGGATGGAAGATCTGACCGACGATTTCCTCTCAATCATGAAGGCAAGTTTCGTGGCCTTAATTGTAGGAATATAGTTAGGGCTGTGATTTGTATGATATAAATAGTAGAATTAGAGAAAGAAAAGGGGTTGGAACTTGGATCAAAGAAAAGGCGCTTGTAAACAAAAACAAAGAAAGAAAGAAAAAGAAAAGGATCCCGATAGGGACATCATTTTCCCGTGGACGTAGATCTCCGGATCGAACCACGTAAACCTTGTGTCTTATTGTCTGGTTATTTTCTTGTTTAGTATCTTTCGTGAATATTCTTGTGATAATGGATTGTGCTTTATCAATTGGCGCCGTCTGTGGGAAATCGTGAAGCCGACTGGATTTTTAATATTGATATTGTACTTGAAACCATGGTAACTACTCGCTTGACTCACTCTCGCCAAGGTGATCAAGTCAATCAAGATCCACCCGTGGATCAAACCTTACCACCGAGACAATCGATAATACGGGATGCATCTCACCATCAGGGCAACCGAGGCCCGGCTGTGAATCCAGGTGACGGATTCTTACCTCTACCTCCACAAGATATACAAAATCCTGGTCCTGCTACTACATAACCACAGGTTAATATCCAGATGACTCCGGAACTACTCCAGGCCTTCCTACAAGAACATGCTCATGCTCTCCAAGACTGGGCAGTCAACCGATTAAACCCTAATGGCCCTGCTGGACCTAACATCAACCCCGTAGTGCAACCTCCTCGTCAGAATCTGCCCAAACAACAAAATTCAGTGCACCATGAGAGACAGGATCACCGACGAGAACGACCCGGTTCTCCCGAGGACCATGGGAGTTCTAACGGATCGAAACAGCGCAATGACGAACTTGTCGATGTTGATCGTCGCCGTCCGCTTAACGCGACTAAGAAAGCTCGTCATGCCGATCCCTATACTCCAGATCTTCATGAGTATGAGAGAGTATAGCGAAATGCTGAATTAGACAGAATTTTAGGCCTTGACGCCAATGGAGACATTATCACCCCATTCTCCCAAGAAATTCTGGCTACGCCTCTTCCTGAAGGGTTCAAAAGGCTCGCCATCCCACCTTATGATGGCACTGGAGATCCGGCCAATTTTCTTGGGGCTTTTAGGCATAACATGCTCAGTCGAGATCATACCGCATCTCTTCACTATTGCAAGATCTTCCCTGAATACCTCCAGGATGAGGCACGAGTTTGGTTTGACTCTCTTCCCCGCAATAGCATATCCTCTTTCCGAGAACTTGCTGAACACTTTTGGGCACGTTTTGAAGCACGTGCAAAGCCTATGTCCACTTTGGCCGACCTGATGAACGTGGAACAAAAAGAAGGAGAAACCATCTCTCAATTCCTGGAACGTTTTACGACTGAAAGTTTGAAGGTAAGCAATCAGCCAGATAGCATTATTGTCACAGCTTTCATGAACGGATTACGGGCCGGACCACTATACACCGAGCTAGTCCGTAATACTCCCGTCACTACCCGAGCTCTTTATCATGTGGTTGGGTGGTTTGCTAAGGCAGATGAGCAGACCCGGCGTAAGAGGGAAAAATCTATTGCCAAGAGACAATCAGATAAAGGACCATCTGGGTCTAATGCCCGTACCAGTGCCTTCAGCCGACTGGGTGGAGGTCGACCCGATACTCGTCACGATCTGCCCCAACTAACACCTTTAAATCGGTCCCGAACCGAAATACATGCCATCCACAAGGCTGATCTAAAATCTTGTCCTTGTATGACAGCCCCGGCTGACAAACGAAACCGCACCAAGTGGTGTGAATACCATTATGACCACGGGCATGATACTGAAGACTGCCGAGAACTCAGCAAAGAAATCGAAGAGTGTATAAAGCAGGGGTATTTTCGTCAATATATTGCTCAATCAGACAATAGACAACAGCACCGAGGTGGAAACCAACACCAGAACCGAGCTGGCAATAACAATCCTAGCTTCCAACAAGGTCGGTCACAATGTTCGAATAACCGATCCGGGAATAACCATTACCCAAAACAAGATCAGGGAAACAGACGTAGTGCTCAACAGCAACAACCTCGCTTATTGCCGGCTCCTCCTCCCCAAGAAGAAGGGACCAACCCCTCAGCTCGTGTTGTTAATAGTGTTATCCATATGATCTATGGTACACAGCCAGCAGGAGTGTCCCGCAAAGCTCTTATTGCAGAAGCTCGCAGACCTCCTCCCGAGGAACCCCGTCACAAGCGTTTCCACAATACTGAGACAGTAAGTTTTACTGAGGACGACCCCGTACCCGAACGAACGCCTCACACTGATGCTATAATCATTGATATGACTGTAGCGAATATTATAATCAAACGGGTGTACGTTGATAATGGTGCAGCTGTAAGTGTTATTTTCTCAGATTGTTTCCAAAAGATGGGCATATCTCGGGATTTGCTTCGGCCTGCTCCAGGACCTTTGCAGACATTTACACAAGGGGAAGTTCGCGCAGAAGGGATTATTAATCTACCAGCCTCGGTAGGTACTCATCCTGCAATCAAAACAGTTTTTGTCGACTTTTATGTAGTGTCATCTACGTCTCCTTATAATATGATTCTTGGACGGGACTGGCTTACTCCTGCCCAAGCCATATGTTCCACATTTCATTTAACGATGAAGTGTCCTTCACCTTACGGAACCATAGCCATCCGTGGTGATCAGAAGATGGCTAAGCAATGTATGCTTGTTGCACTCAAACCACGAACTACACAGACGGTTCAACCACAGTTTCAAATAGATACCCCCGGGCTTGAATCAATACCAATTCAACCTCTTGGTGATGAGGTAGTAGAAGTCCCTCTTGATCCAAATGTGCCCGAGCGAACTGTTAAGGTCGGTGCTATACATTTACCCCTACTTCACAGTGCCATTGTTCAAGTATTGCGAGAATACTCCGAGGTCTTTGCCTGGTCACCTCTGGACATGCCCGGTGTCTCACCAGATTTGATTACTCACAGATTGAACATTGACCCCGCAGTCAAACCGGTACAGCAGAAGCGCAGACAATTTGCTCCCGACAGAAAAGCTGCTATTCGCACAGAAGTTGAAGCATTGGTAAAGGCAGATATCCTTTTCGAAGTCCATTATCCGACTTGGTTGGCAAATCCTGTTCTAGTCCTGAAGTTTGATAATACGTGGAGAATGTGCGTGGATTTTACTGATCTGAATAGATATTGTCCGAAGGACTGTTATCCATTACCTTCTATCGACCAGAAGGCTGAAGCCATTACTGGACATCCCGCGCTCTGTTTCTTGGACTTATATAAGGGGTACCACCAAATTCACATGGACAAGAATGATGCGATCAAGACAGCATTTATAACGGACTTCGGTATCTTTGCATACAAAAAGATGTCCTTCGGGCTCAAGAATGCCGGAGCCATTTATCAAAGGTTGATGGACCATGTCTTTCAGAACCAAGTTGGTCGAAATGTGGAGGTCTATGTCGATGATTTAGTCATCAAGAGTCGAACTTTTGATGCATGTGTTGGGGATATTGCTGAAACACTGGAAGTACTTCGACGCCATAATCTCCGCTTAAATCCAGCGAAATGCACCTTCGGGGTCGGTTCAGGCAAGTTTTTAGGATACATGGTCTCTCTTCAGGGACTACAAGCTAACCCCTCCAAAATTCGAGATATCCTCGATCTCAAGACACCACAGAAAGAAAAGGATGTTCAACGCCTTACTGGACGATTAGTCGGGTTAAACAGGTTCCTATCTAAAGCGGCTGAACGGCAACTTCCTTTCTTTAAGGTTTTACGACAGGTTAAGAAATTCGAGTGGACTCCCCAATGTGAGGAAGCTTTGACGGCCTTAAAGCAGCACATCCGTCAACTTCCCATTATTTCTGCCCCGATTGCTGGAGAACCCCTGTATCTATATTTGTCCACCTCTGATGAAGCCATCAGCGCGGCTCTTGTCCGTGATGACCACGGGACTCAGAAGGTTGTATATTTTGCCAGCCGGGCTTTACAAGGAGCAGAAACCCGATACTCAGTCATCGAAAAGACCATATTGGCATTGGTTATGGCGGCCCGCCGCCTCCGTCCCTATTTTCAGGGACATGTTATCAACGTTCTTACAAACCAACCAATTCGTCAAATCCTGAGTAAGCCCGATCATTCAGGTCAACTCGTCAAATGGGCAATAGAGTTGGGAGAGCACGACATTCAATTTCTTCCTCGTCACGCTATTAAAGGCCAAGCCCTGGCTAATTTTCTAGCCGAAGCTACTTTTGAGTGTCCGGACTCCAACTCACATCCTGAACACATTTCCCCTATTGATCCCAGTGTTGAAACTGAATGATGGCATGTTCATGTAGACGGTGCCTCCGCTACACGGGGAAGTGGTGCCGGGGTCATCATCAATGGACCTGACAATGTCGAAGTCAAGTATGTTTTACGCTTCAACTTCCAAGTCACGAATAATGAAGCTGAATATGAAGCGATTCTTGCGGGTCTTCGTCTTGCAAAAACTTTAGGAGCTGCACATATTCGATTATACACTGATTCCGAGGTGGTTTCCAGTCAGATCAATGGCTTATATACAGCAAAGGAGGAAACCATGAAACGGTATTTGGCTTTAGCTCAAAGATTCCTACACACATTTGCCTCGGCCCACATTCACAAGATTCCCCGAGAAGAGAACACAAAAGCTGACGCTCTTAGCAAACTGGCCTCCACGGCTCCCTCAAGTATACCTTCTGATGTACTTGTAGAAGAGATGTCTCATCAATCAATCTACGAACAGCCTGTCTCGGTAATCACTGACTCCCAAATTACTTGGATGACACCCATTATTCAATATCTACAGGATGGAATCCTACCCAATGACAAGTTACAAGCTCGACAGGTGATCTTGAAAGCACCAAAATACACTTTGCATGACGGATTTTTGTACAGACAATCTTATCTCCAGCCCAGTCTTCGGTGCCTTGGCCCGGTTCAGGCTCAGTACATCCTCAAGGAATTACATGAAGGCTCATGCGCAAACCATATTGGTTCCCGGACTCTTGCTAAAAAAGCACTCCGATGGGGATATTATTGGCCTACTCTTTTTAATGATGCGCATGAGCTAGTGTCAAAATGCGAGAATTGTCAGCGGCACTCATGGATTAAACACTTACCTCAAACTGAACTGACAGGCATACGGAGTGCATGGCCTTTTATTCAATGGGGCATAGACATCGTGGGCCCTTTCCCTTTAGCTCCAGGTGGTTTTAAATTCTTAGTGGTCGCGGTGGATTACTTTACCAAGTGGGTCGAGGCTAAACCACTCACTACCATTACTGGAAGGAAAATTCTTAATTTTGTTTGGAAGAACATTGTCTGCCGATTCGGTATCCCTAGTACCATTGTTTCTGACAATGGGAAACAGTTCGCGAATGACCCTTTCCGTTCTTGGTGCGAGGAGTTACATATTAAACAGGCATTCACTTCGGTGGCCCACCCCCAGGCTAACGACCAAGTCGAGGTGACAAACCGAACACTTGTTGAAGGCATTAAGAAACGCCTAGGTGAATCTAAAGGACTTTGGGCTGATGAACTCCCTCAGGTATTATGGGCTTATCACACTACACCACATTCTGCTACTGGCGAAACTCCTTTTAGCCTAACCTACGGCTCCGAAGCCGTCATCCCGGCGGAAATCGGTGTAGCCAGTCCTAGGGTGCTGAATTTCAATCCAGAACAGAACGAGGATGCTCTCCGTACCAACCTTGACGAAGTAGAATATCACCGAGAACAAGCTCTTATCAGACAAGCCAAAAATAAACAGCAAACAGCGAAGTATTACAATGCTCGAGTTCGGTATACACAGTTTAAGGTTGGTGATCTTGTGCTCCGGCGCAACTCCGCCAGTAAGGCCCAGCCCGAAGGCAAGCTCCGTGCAGCATGGGAAGGACCATATCGTGTGGTCACTGTTCACCCCCTTGGGAGTTATCAGCTTGCGCGTGTTGATGGTACCCCAGTACCTCGGACTTGGCATGTTACTAATCTTCGAAAGTTTTTTCTCTTAACACTGTTAGTTTTACTTCGATTTCCTATCTCTTGCATAATTTGTTTCTATTATGATAAGTTTTGCTCGGTTAATCATACTATTCTGGTCTGTCTATTATGTGTTTATGATACCGTGGGGACGCCCCGATATCTTTACATTACATGTTTCCGAACACTTATTTTCGATCCGTCGCATATAATACATGTCTCCGGACTCCATTACTCAATTCCTCAACTCAGTTAAAGTTACATATTTAAACCTCAGGGTTCTATTCAAATTCTATCTCATTCGATCAAAGAGTACAAGGCGCTATTAATTTGTCTCCGGACTTCAACTCATTTTCTTTACACACTCTTGATAATCTATTTAAGTGTCTTTGTCTTTTAAAAAAAAAAAAAAAAAGAAGAAGAAGAATAAACAAGCAACATTTTTTAACTAGTCATGTATAAGTTACAACAGACTAATTACTCTCTCACTACATTAACTTTAGTTGGGTATTAGCTATGCTACTCCCTACGGACGTTGCTCGGAGCCCTCTCCGAACCAGTACGCGAAACCGCATCGTCTTGTCTCTGATCGAACATTCCTAGTCCTCCGGGATGTATCTTGCGCGTTCCGACGACGCTCTACTTCGCTTCGGTTACGGACTCCGGTCCCATACCTATAACTTGTCCCTTGAGGACCTCGGTCATCTACAGTATGTCTGGATCTTCTCCTTGGCCCCGACATATTGATCCATTCTGCATCGTCCCATTCTAGTGGTGCTAATGGATCCATCATCTCGGGGTTTTTAGTTATGTCCTCCCTGGTCTTCATTACACCGTTTAATGATTTCGGGAGTTAGGAGTGTGTTCTTCTTAGCTAAGGCCTCGATCAATGGCCACTTCGGAGCTTTCATCAACGCCTCAAAATATGCACCATCTTCGTTCCCTACTGCATCATAGTTATACCCGAAGTCTTCATCATAAACATTGACCTCCGGGTATTTATCATATACGGTTTCCAACAGCTCGCTTTTTGTAGCCGTGTCACCTGCAGCCACGAACGTGCTTAGAAACTTCAAGAATGTCTCTGTTTGCATCAATTTTTCGGCGAAAGTCTCTAGTACAGCTCCCTGGCCCACGATCGCCTTGTTCATCTCTTCCCGCGTCGCAATTAGGTCACCCTTCATCACAGCAACCTCGACGGCCTGTTCGCGTAGCCTGGCCACTTCTCTCTCGGCAAGTACTGCCCTGTCTCGGGCTGCTCTAGCACTCTTCTGAGCCTCCGCGAATCCGGCCCGTAATTTGGCAACCTCGGCCTCCATCTCGGCTACTTTGTCTTGGGTAGATTCTTTCTCCAATCTTCCCACTAGTCCGCGGATTGGCTCCAGCAGTTTTTCAAGCTCGGCTCCGGCCGCCGTTATCTCCGCTCCTTGCCCCTGCATTGCCTCACTATTATGATGGGCGTGTGCGAGGTATAATAACACTATTTACGATGATACCTCGTGAGCCGGGGTCATATGCGCCTTTTTGGGAGGCGGTGGTGTTGTTGGAGAGGTGATCCTCCTCTTGGTACTCGGCGTCAACCCTGAGAGTGGAATGTTGTCCTCGGGGTCAACTCCGTGGCTACCTCCAGCTGCTGTTCTTTGTAGCTCCGGGGTTTTAGACCTGTCATCTCGTCCCCCGGAGCTGGCTTCTGTACTCTTCCTAGCGGCACTCTTGAACTTACCCACTGCACATGACAAGCCATGTGTTCAGAGAATTGACAAGTTTATCTTACACAATTTATACAGGAATAAAAGCCCTACCCTCTACTTCTGCCCTGGTTTTCGTTCTCTCCCCCTCAGATATGCTCGGTGTCCTGTCAGAATCAGTCCCGGTTGGGGTACCTTTCTCTTGGGAATCCGAAGTCCCAGCAGCCCATCTGGAATAATACGGGCTCAACCCAGCTTTGTCTAGTACTTTTTCCGGAAATCTGGACTCCAGTACACCGGCTTTCTTCAAAACGTCCACACCCCTAGGTTCCCCTGCAGGGGCACTATCTACTACCTCTAACATTTGCCACTTTGGCAGCACTATTGCCTGCCTAACATAAATAAACTTCCCTCTCCATCCTTCAATTTTACTCGGATTCTTAACCTTAAATCTTTTTCCCGGCCTGGGGTTAAGGTAATACCAACCTTTATTTTTCCCCATCGTTTTCAATTGAAAGAAATGCCTAAATAAACTAATACTAGGCACCAATCCCCCCTTACTACACTCCACTAAAAAACCTACCACCTGCCTTACAGCATTGGGCCCTAATTGTCCTAAAGCTATTCCATAGTAATCCAACAATTTCATTAAAAAATCCCACAGAGGAAACCTCAATCCTACGGCCAGTTGATCTATGTACACGGATATGAATCCTTTGGGAGGGCAACAGGCTTTGTCCTTATCTTCGGGAATAATAAATTCCAAGTCAAAGGGTAAGAAAAAATTTGGCACCCATCGCCTAATTTGAGTCTCAGTTACAGTGGGCCTTACCCCTGCCACCTCGAACCCCTCTACTTCCTCCTCACACCGGGGAAAACTTACTGCCTCCACTCTTATTTCACTAAGATCACCTCGATGGATTTGTCTACTTTCGCTGTTCATGGGGAAGATCACTCGGATAGGAGGTGCTCTAAAAGGCACCCCTTTTTTGCCTACCTCCTCCACCCTAGATGAAGACGAAGATGAGATAGACATACTTACTTGTTTTCTTTGGTTGGTTGATGAGAGATATTCTATCGTCACAAGTTGGCACAATGGCGGATTTCTCTGATGCGCGATTCAGATAACTGCAGGAGAAGAAGGTGAATGGTTTCGATTTCCCTCCTTTTCTTATACATTCAGCAACGGTAAAGATTTGATGGTTTAAAATCAACGGTTCTGATCTTCACGTGCCACACACGCGCCTCGAAACCAGCAATATGCGCCGTTTCACACGCGCTTACTCGAATACTGTGTACAACTGTCAGTCACGCGCCTCAGTTGTGTTCATCACTCGTGTTGAAGAAGCTTCTCAACCTTGTTTGAGGGACCTCGGGGTTTACTTTTTCTCAATCCCGGTTGAGAAACTTCGAGGTTTACTCTCTCTCAACCCCGGGTGCAGGACCTCGGAGCTTACTTTTTCTCAACCCCGGTTGCAGGACCTCGGGGTTTACTTTTTCTCAACCCCGGTTGAAGGACCTCGGGGTTTATTTTTTCTCAACCCCGGTTGAGGGACCTCAGGGCTTGCTTTTCTCGACTCCGGGTGCGCGACCCCGGGTTTCTCACTCTTTCCCAAGTCTTTCTCAAGGACACTGGTGTTTTTGTCTTCCTTCTCATTCTAATCCCATTACTCCTGGAATCTGGTTTTCTACTCGCAGCACTCCCGGCTTACCTTATCTACTTTACAAAGCCGAATCCTTTTGCTTCGGCTTCTTTGGGGGAGGGGCATCTGGTAGGTAAGGCCCAAGTTGGCCCAAGTTGCCTAAGGCCGCAGGCTGGCCCAAGTTGTTTATAGTTGGAAACCCAAGAATTGGCCCAAAGACAGATTTGATAATTAGGTTGCAATGGCAGCGCAAGAGGGATGGAATATCTGACCCACGATTTCCTCTCAATCACGAAGGCAAGTTTCGTGGCCTTAATTGTAGGAATATAGTTAGGGATGTGATTTGTATGATATAAATAGTAGAATTAGAGAAAGAAAAGGGGTTGGAACTTGGATCAAAGAAAAGACGCTTGTAAACAAAAACAAAGAAAGAAAGAAAAAGAAAAGGAGCCCGGTAGGGACATCATTTTCCCGTGGACGTAGATCTCCCGATCGAACCACGTAAACCTTGTGTCTTATTGTCTGGTTATTTTCTTGTTTAGTATCTTTCGTGAATATTCTTGTGATAACGGATTGCGCTTTATCAGCTACCATGGCCAAGTCTCTTATACTAAGGAATGAAAATATTTGGAAATTTTCTCAACATTTTCCCGAAATTTTTGTTTATTCTTTTGTTTATTTATTTATTTATTTTTGCGTTATCGAAACGAAATTGGTATGTAATAGATTTCTCAGAATTTCGGAGATTTTCTTTTGAAATTTTCGGATATTTCTTGAAATTTTAATTTCGGTTGTCTCTACGTACAACTTGTTGTAATTTATCGGTGAAATTTTTGGATATTCTCGAAAATTTCAGTGATGGATATTTTCATCTATTTTAAATTATTGACATGACGTGCAATGATCCGCTTTTGAGCTAAAGACAGTATTAGACATTCTAATGTAATAAACTGGTATTTTTAGAGTGATTTTTTACTAAAATAAGTTTGGGCCTATCTTTTATTTAAAAATTATATTTTGGATAACAAATACCCAATCAACCCTTAAATAAAAGACTCGGTCTTCCCTCAGTCTCTCTCCTTTATCTCTTTTTTGTACACGTTCTCACTATCTTTCTTTTTTCTCTTTTTAAGAGACAATTAGAAGACGGAAGATCTTTAAGCACTAATACTACTTCTAATTACAATTCGAAATATTATCGATCATGATTAATTACATACAACTATAATTATATAATTCGATGATCGAAAAGAAATGATAAAAAAAAGTGTAATATTTACTCATGTAATATGTAATACGATGACTCAAGGAATAACAACATTAAGCAAACACAACAGATTTATATATTAATCCACTTGTTTGGGAAAAAAAATAAATATTTCCACGGGGAATTATAATTTTAACAATTAACATGAAACGATGGATCAAGAATAATTTTTTAAATTTTCGTTTTTCCTGGGCTCCCAAAAATTTGATTCAATTAAAATAACAATGTCAGTGAGCCACCAATTACATGAATAATCATTCATTGTGCCAAAAAAATAAATAAAATTGTAATGAATATTGACCCGTACACATTCAGAGAATTAATCGCGTGAAGAATCAGAGCACAAATTCAGTTCTTGAAGCTCAAAATCAGAAAGTTGGAAATTCTGTTGAAAAACGGTTATAACAGATTTTGACAACGGTTTTAGCTAAAACCGTTGTCTTTCAGTTTTGTTTCAAGATTGCAGTTTTTCTGTTGCATTTCTGGAGTTGATATAAGGGGGTTCTTTCCCGGGTTTTTCAAGCGAGGATAAGTGAGATCATTCCAGAGGATTCTTTATCTACCTAGAGAGAGAGTTGAGAGGAATGTAGAGAGAGAAACACGAGAGGGAGAGCTTGGGGATTGAGTTCGTTTCTTGTGTTCTGTTTTCTTGGCTCAATCCTGTTTCATTGGATGATCTTGTAAACTTTGTACTGTTCTTGATCGTGATTATAGTGGTGATCTTCTCTGCTCCGTAGACGTAGACTTTCTAATTCGAACCACGTAAATCGTCTTGTGTCCAATTTGATTTTCTGTTTCCGTTTCTTTTGGAAATCAATTTTGTGATTCATTGTTTTCCCAACAAATTGGCGCCGTCTGTGGGAAGTGAATCACGTTGATAGTTGCGGAATTGGTTTGGGAGTTAACTATGGCAGCTATGAGGTTTGATGTGGAGAAATTCGATGGCAGAAACGATTTTGGACTCTGGCAGGTGAAAATGCGCGCGTTAATGGTACAGCAGGGGTTAGCTGGGGCTCTGAAAGGAATTAAAGGTTTCCCAGAATCCATGGATGCGGAACAAAGGGCTGAGCGCATGGAGAAGGCTCACTCCACAATCATTCTGTCCCTGGCAGATAAGGTTCTAAGAGAAGTAGCCAAGGAACAAACTGCTGAGGGAGTTTGGAACAAACTGGAGGAGTTATACAAGAAGAAAACTATGGTTAATTGTCTGTATATTAAACAAAAACTGTATTCCTTCAAGATTCAAGAAGGGAAATCCATGGATGATCAGCTAGAGGAGTTCATCAAACACCTAGATGACTTGGAGGGGATTGAGGCAAAAGTAGAAGATGAAGACAAAGCTATCATTCTGTTGAATGCTTTGCCAAAATGCTATGAACACCTCAAAGATGCCATGTTATATGGCAGGGAAACAAAGATAAGCCTTGCTGAAGTTCAAACCGCATTAAGAGCAAAGGAGATGCAACAATCCAATGGTCATAAAGGGGATCTGCAGGCTGAAGGGTTGAGTATAAGGCCAGGAAATCAACCCAAGAAGAAGTAATTCTCAGGAAATCAAAACAAAGGAAACCAGCAGTTGAAACCAAAAGCAGCAGATGGAAAGGAAACAAGAAAATGTTTCCACTGCAAGAAACCAGGGCATCTAAAGAAAAATTGTTTTGAATACAAAAGAAAACAAGCACAGAAAAACCAGAACACAAGTACTGCTGATTTGGCCCAAGCAGAGGAAACCTCTGATGTCTTGAATATAACAGATGTCAGGACAGATGATAAATGGATTCTTGACTCCGGGTGCAGCTTTCACATGTGCCCAAACATAGGATGGTTTCAAGATTTCAAGCAATCAAGATCTGGAACCGTCATGTTAGGAAATGACCAAGCATGCCCTGTGGAAGGAATTGGCAGCATCAAGCTGAGGATGCATGATGGATCAGAAAAAACCTTGACAGAAGTAAGGTACATTCCACTCCTAAAAAGAAACCTCATAAGTCTAGGTACTCTAGAAAACAAAGGTTGTGAATTCAAGTCAGAAAAGGGATTTCTGCATGTGTACAAGAACTCAAAACTAGTCATGAAAGGGGTTAAAAAGTCTAGTCTGTATTATCTGTTGGCAGAAACTATGTTGGGAGATACTAACAGTGTTGAAAAGAATGATTCAGATATATGGCATAAGAGGTTAGGCCATATAAGTGAAAAAGGCATGAATGAACTGCTCAAACAGAACCTCTTGCAAAACAAGACTAGCTTCAAAATTGATCCATGTGAGGTGTGCATCATGAGTAAAAGTGTGAAGAAACCTTTTCCTGTGGGCAAACACACCTCCAAGAAACCTCTAGACTATGCACACTCTGACTTATGGGGACCATCAAAGAATGAAACAATGGGAGGAGGAAGGTATTTCTTGAGCATAATTGATGATTATTCAAGAAAGGTCTGGATATACATACTCAAGAATAAATCAGATGCATTCACAAAATTCCAGGAATGGTGTGCTGAAGTAGAGACTGAAAAGGGGTCTTCTCTGAAGTGTTTGAGAACAGACAATGGCCTTGAGTTCCTCTCAGAAGAATTTCAAGACTTTTGTAAAGAGAAGGGCATGAAAAGACATAGGACTGTCCCTGGTCATCCTCAGCAAAATGGAGTTGCTGAGAGGATGAATAGGACAATCACAGAGAGAATCAGGTGTTTACTCTTGAGCTCAGGATTACAAAAGAAATTCTGGGGAGAAGCTGCAACAACAGCAGTATATCTGATAAACAGGAGTCCATCAACAGCAAATGATTTCATCACACCAGAGGAAAGATGGAATGGAAATCCACCTAAGTATTCACACCTAAAGGTATTTGGATGTATGGCATATGCCCATATAAAACAGGACAAGCTGGAAGCAAGAGCTCTAAAGTGTATAATGCTTGGATACCCCAAAGGGGTTAAAGGTTACACGCTCTGGTGCATTGAGAATGGAATGAACAAAATTATTATTAGCAGAGATGTGACCTTTGATGAAAACAAAATGCCAATGAAAGGAGAGCAACAAATTGAGCTCAATCATGATGAGAACAGATTGCATGCTGAAACAAGGCATGATGATCAGGTGGAAACCCACAGTCAAGATGATTACAATGAAGAAGATCAAGATAAAGGGTATGATGATGAAGAAGACATCAGCCAATATCAACTGATAAGAGATAGGCAAAGAAGAATAGTCAAGCCATCCACCAGATATGGAAATGACTATCTCACTGCATATGCCTTGACAGTAGCAGAAGAAACTGAATATTCTGAGCCCAGAACCTATAGAGAAGCCATAGAAAGCAAGGATAAAGAAAGCTGGATGGTTGCTATGAAGGAAGAGATGGATTCACTTGAGAAGAATGGAACTTGGGTTCTGGTAAAAAGGCCAACTAACCAAAAGCTGGTCAGCTGCAAATGGATTTACAAGAAAAAGGTGGAGTTTGTTGGGGTGGAGAAAATCAGATATAAAGCCAGGTTAGTGGCTCGAGGTTTCACTCAGAAAGAAGGGATAGACTACAATGAAATTTTCTCCCCTGTAGTCAAACACTACTCCACAAGAATATTGCTTGCTTTAGTTGCTCAAATGGATTTAAAGCTGGAGCAATTGGATGTAAAGACAGCTTTTCTGCATGGAGAGCTGAAAGAGACAATTTTCATGACACAGCCAGAGGGTTTTATACTTCCTGGAGATGAAAATAAGGCTTGTTTACTGAAGAAGTCTTTGTATGGTCTCAAGCAAAGCTCAAGACAGTGGTACATCAGATTCGACAGATGTATGAAGAAGATTGGCTACACCAAATCCAAATATGACAACTGTGTATTCATGAAGAGGGCTGGACAGAAAATTGTTAGTTTCTTGTTGCTATATGTGGATGACATGCTTGTAGCAAGTCAAGATCAAGCAGAAATAGATAAGCTTAAGGAAGACTTGCAAAGTGAGTTTGAAATGAAACAGCTGGGAGAGGCCAGAAGAATACTTGGCATGGATATTGTCAGAAATCAAGAGAAAGGATTACTGTGGTTACAACAGAGGAGCTACATATGCAAAGTGTTGAAGAAGTTTAACATGGATGAATCAAGACAGGTGTCAACCCCTTTGGCTCAACATTTTAAACTATATGAACAGCAGAAACCAAGGAATGAGCAAGAGATTCAAGAGATGAACAACATTCCATATTCTAATGCTGTTGGAAGTATCATGTATGTGATGGTGTGCACAAGGCCAGACATATCACATGCTGTGAGTGTTGTCAGTAGGTATATGTCAAATCCAGGGAGGCTCTGAAGTGGATAATGAGGTACTTAAGAGGGGCAGCAGATTATGGAATAATGTTCAGAAGATGTGATGATTCATCAGAGGCTTTGAAGGGTTATGTGGATTCAGATTATGCAGCAAATTTGGATAATAGGAGATCACAATCAGGTTATGTCTTTACTCTGTTTGGTGCTGCAGTTAGCTGGAGATCAATGTTGCAACCCGTAATAGCATTGTCAACGACAGAAGCTGAGTTTATGGCTATGACAGAGGCAGTAAAAGAAGCAATCTGGTTGAGGGGCATTCTATCTGAATTTGGGATTAAGCAGAAATCAGTTAAAGTGTTGTGTGACTCTCAAGGTGCATTACACTTAGTCAAGCATCAAGTTTTTCATGATAAGTCCAAACACATAGATGTGAAGTTGCATTATGTAAGAGATGTAATTGAAAAAGGGGATGTGGAAGTTCACAAGGTTTGCACAAAGGAGAATGCTGCAGATATGCTCACAAAAGCATTGCCCTCGGAGAAGTTTAGGTACTGCTTGGATTTAATCCAAGTAGTGCAGTGTATTTGATGATTCGTCAAGATTGAGACATGTTCAAAGGTTGGACATGAGAAAGAGTGGGGAGGATGATCATTTGATAGTTTGATTAAAAATAGTATGGTATCTTCATGTGTTGAGTCAGGTGGAGATTTGTAACGAATATTGACTCGTACACATTCAGAGAAATAATCGCGTGAAGAATCGGAGCACAAATTCAGTTCTTGAAGCTCAAAATCAGAAAGTTGGAAATTCTGTTGAAAAACGGTTATAACAGATTTTGACAACGGTTTTAGCTAAAACCGTTGTCTTTCAGTTTTGTTTCAAGATTGCAGTTTTTCTGTTGCATTTCTGGAGCTGATATAAGGGGGTTCTTTCCCGGGTTTTTCAAGCGAGGATAAGTGAGATCATTCCAGAGGATTCTTTATCTACCTAGAGAGAGAGTTGAGAGGATTGTAGAGAGAGAAACACGAGAGGGAGAGCTTGGGGATTGAGTTCGTTTCTTATGTTCTGTTTTCTTGGCTCAATCCTGTTTCATTGGATGATCTTGCAAACTTTGTACTGTTCTTGATCGTGATTATAGTGGTGATCTTCTCTGCTCCGTGGACGTAGACTTTCTGAGTCGAACCACGTAAATCGTCTTGTGTCCAATTTGATTTTCTGTTTCTGTTTCTTTTGGAAATCAATTTTGTGATTCATTATTTTCCCAACAAAAATTATTAACCTAATAATAAATACATATAAACTATTGAAATTATTTCTATGAATTGAACTAATTAATTAATTAACTAATTAATCAAAGGACATTTTGGATTAAAAAGATATATTCTACCATTAATATTAATTTTCTTAAAATTTTATTTTATAACAATGTTGCAAGAGAGTTGGTTATCCAAACATTAATAATTAAAAAAAAAAAAAACCAAGAATTAGCAATAACCAAATAAAATTACTAATAGAAATTTTGGCCCATACAATAATTTATGATTAGTAGCCCAATGAATGTGGGCTAAATGAATCCACACTAACTTTACCTTAAAATTAAGCTGAATTAAATCAGCCCACTCTAGTGAGCCCACTCCAGTAATCTAATAATATAGCCCTTATCCTTGGCCCAAATCCAATGTCGAATTAAAAAAAAAAAAAAAAAATATGCGTTTTCAATAGTCAAAAGTAAAAACAAACCACTCTCCTCTCCTTCATTATTCAAGAAGATTCGAGACCATTGGTGTGCCTCTTGGCTCACCACACATCTTCATCTACCAAAAAAATTTCAAAAAAATCGAAGAGCTCAATCACAATTAATTACTTGCTTAAATTTTGTTAAACCTACTCTTTTACATCTAAATCCAGCTTTTCTAAAGCTGTTCCATCATCTATTCAGAAACCCTAGGAAATTTTTCAATCAATTTTTGCTACAGATGAGCTCGTTCGTATCATCTTTGTCTACGAATAAGCTCGGTGTTTTAGCCCAAGAAAGATCATCAGACGAATTTAACAGGTAATATATTTTTTATCTCAGTTTTCTTTTATTATTTTTTAAAATTTACCGATATTCAACTAATTTCTTCAATCTTTTTTCCTAAATTTTCACAAATTTTCCAGTAATGATCGATCGGTTGTTTCCAAGCTCTGCTTGTAAAGAACAATGGGGAATACTGTATGTGCGAATATCAGCCATCAGCATAGTGAAAATCTTCGATTGATTGTTGATTTTTCTGAAAAACATATGTTTCTCCATTTTTTCACTTGAATCTGTGTTATCTTTATATATTTAAGATCACCTCTAATTTTATAATTGTTTTTGTTATTCTTTATTTTGGTTTAGCAAAGATAAATTATCCGATTTTTACAGTTCGGATATATAAATCAAGGAAACAGATTGCATGTTTGCCCCTAGATACAGAACTGCATATCTGAAACAGGTATTTATTCTATACATAATTTGATTTTAATTATACTATTACAATTAAGAAATCATAATTATAAAATTAACCTACATTTTACCTGATTTTGTTCAAAAATGCAACAATTGGCATTATGGTTTTAATTTAACTGTTATGTACATCACATTTCCTACAGATTTTCCATTACGTGGTTCAAGATTTACCCAAAATTTGGTATTATCGATCCTATACATTATTTTCCTTTGCAAAATTATATGTAATTGTCTAGTATACATTTCTTAATAATATATCTTCTAATATAAGGTTCTTAATAATATATCTTCTATTCATTTTCTTCTTTTGTTGTAAAAAAATGTTGTATTATTGATCCTGTTTTATTAATTTTATCATTGTCATTTCCAATCTATGTGTGTTTGTATAAACTCCAAATGTTTTTCAGCAGAAAGCATAAAACATTTGAAATCCAAATTGATAACTTTATAATTACTTCAATATGTGAGAAGTGATATTTGTTTTACTTATGTGAATGATATGTTGTATAATATGCACACCGATGTCAAATTCACAACTTGAGGGATATATATGGCTTCAAAAGGCCAATCGTTAGCGATACTGGTGCTCTACGAGAGTTCAATGTGAAACAATTCTGGGGGCAAATCATTGCCGCTCCTGGAATAGTTGCACCACAGGTTTATGACCAGAGGGGCTCTAGGTTGACTTCGATACGAAGCCCAGTCGTCAAATACATGCAGAAGCTGCTTAGCTCGACGATTTGTTGCAGGAAAGAGATCAGCTCCCCCCACCTGTATGAGATGGAGATTTTATGGGCAATTGTGAATAGAAAATTGAGGAATTTCCAAGAAGATTTGATAATGAGTTTTGAGAAGATAGTGAAGGAGTTGAGGACAGATAGGAAGAAGAAAACGAAGGTCCCAGACCCGGTCTACTGCGGGGCCTTGATTACCCCCATTCTTGAGCACTTCAACCTGCCCCTCCCAGAATACACACCTATCAGTGATGATTACTACTTGGACTGGGAGGAGTTGGAGAATATGCGAATAGCAATGCTAGGGTATTACGAGGAAACCTCGGGACCGTCTGTCCCTTATGTTCTTCAAAATGAGGGACCCTACCTCCGCCTACCTAACCCCGATCTGACTTACATTACTGATTTGAAGAGCACATTAAACTTGGAGCTGAGCTCAGAGGCGCACATCAATGCGTCCAAGAAATCAACAAGTGAAGAGTTGACGAAGTTCAAGAGAGTGAAGAAGTCACGTTCGGTGGCAAGGGGTCGGAACGTGGGAGGCGAGGGAGAAGGTAGCAGCTAACCAGATAGACCGTCAAAGATGAGACCAACATCAGATGTGCTGTCTCAATCAGAGTTCCAAGAAAGGCAAGAAGGACTGGTGGCTGCAATGGGAGACAGAATTAAAGGAGTCAGAGCCGAATTGGTGGAGATGGGAACGACCTTTGGAGCTGAACTGAGAGACATTAAAGAGAACCAGAACAAGCTCCTCGAACTTCTCAACACCATCAAAGGGTGTTTCATCGGCTCGAGCTCCTGGCCTTCTCGGTCTATGTGAGTGGAGTACCGAGAAAGCCTTGCTCCTCATTCATAAACTTAGTTGAACGGGAGAGAACAAGGGGGTAAGACATTCTCGGCCGCTCAAAATTCCCGAACCCTCTCTTATCTTTCCTTAGTTTCTTTGAATGCTTATGATATTTCTATTGGCCTGTGTGCCCTCATTTTTGTTACTTTGCACTGTTGGAATTGTTGGTTTTGGCCTATGCACCATTTTATATTTTGCTTATGCTTGTTGGATTGATTTGACGACCGGTGTGCCGATTATGCTTTGACTTTTGGTTTGATTGTTGATGGATGACCTTGCCTTGACTTTTGATGATATTGTTTGGCTTGTGAGCCAGTTACTTTCTTATTGATCATTTTGGTTATTTGCTTTGTTGATAGTTTAATTTTGATACCTTTCACATTCTAGGAGTAGGATTTTTGCATTTAGTTAGTTAGTGGTTTTGGCTAAATGGTTAATAATTGGTTAAATTCGGCGAGCACCAACTCGTACTCCTCTTTTCCACAAACTTGGTTTCCAAACAAGTTTGGGGCGGGGGTGGTAGGCGTACAAGTTGATAGCTCGAGAAAAAGTGATTGGATCGTTTAGGAAAGAAACTTGTGGCAAATGGTTTATGATGAAAATTTTTGTACAAAAAAAAAAACAAATTAAAATGGCACTTGATAGAGCATGATAGGCTTTTGAAAAATCAACTTGCATTCAAAACTTGGGATCAAAATTTTTACCAAGTGAGTTTTTGAGCCTTAAAATGATACTCCCACTTTAGGAGTAATTCAAAATCTTCTTTCGGTGTGAAATTCATTGAATGCATGCATTGTCCTCTAGAACTTGCCCTGATTCTCTACTTTTGAATAAGTCGGTACATGTTGTGGTATTGAAAGTGATATTAGGCAATTCTTGATGTAAACCTATTTCAAAAGCTTGAAAATATTCCCTTTTTACCAAAAATATGAAAATTGCCCCTAGTAAGTCCCTTGAGCTTTAGCTTTTTTGTTTGATAACCAACTTTACAAGCCAATCCCCTTTTCATTTAGCCTTTGAACCTAAATGGACTATATGAGTATGAGGGAGGTGGGTGGAAGGTAGTCGGGTTGGAAAGTTGGATCAAATATGGGTTGACTAGTGGAAAATGTTGAAGGGTGAAAGGAAACACATAAAATAGGCGAAAATCAAGATTATTAACCTCTCCATTGGTTGTAAATATTTATTATACTTAAAAAAACGAAAATAGAGAAAAAAGTCGAAAAATCAGAAAAACAAAAGAAATAGTTGATTGTATATACTTTCTTAGTGTTAGAATTGGAGAGGTTAGTAAAAATCACACATCTAGTGATCATCACTCTTAAAAGTTGAAAAGGTCATAAGAAATACACTTCAATTGAGAGTTGATAAACAAGAGATTAGTAGGTTGGTTTGAGTTGAGGTAGTCGAATCTTAGGATCGACTTGATTGGGAATTGAGAGAGTGATGAAGAGTGACTATTATTTGAGGGATAGATGGGTAGGGCCCACTCGTTTAGTCCGTTTTATAGTCACTTTTACCTAGAATTATCCCACCTTACCCCAAGCTAACATTACAACCTATATAAAGACATATTTGATTCTTTGCTACACTTGTCAAGTACGTTTTTTAGTTTAGATTATTAACAAGCCTATGGAACGCGGTTCATGCATTTCAATGTGAGCGTATACACGTCCTACTTGATACACTTGAGAGTTGAGAGATACACTCACCCGGTGAGGATCTCAAGTCGAGAATGTCAAGTCTCGAAAGTAGTGGATTTTCTATCACATATGCTCATTACTATCATGTTTGCCTTGCTTTTAAGAAAATAATCTGAAACCGATTGCCACTTAAATCTGCCCTAAACACGTGTTCTTTCTTCTTTTTCTTCATAAGTTCGGGACGAACAACGTTCTAAATTTGGGGAGATTTGGTACACGTGTTCGTGCACACACTTTAGGACGCTTTAAGTGTCAATTTAGTGGTGTTTGAGTGCAATTTCACGTGTATTTTGTGCATTTAATTCTCATTGGGTAAAATAATACGGTTGGTTCGTTTTTGTGTTAAAATAGGTACAAATGGATCGAAAAAGAGCATCAAAAGATCACAGAGTCGATGGATCGATTGAAGCAACAAAGGACAAGGCTAAAGGAAGATCTCGGCCGAGACGGGCAATGCATCTCGGCCGAGATGACGTTCTAGGGCAAAGCCAAGTTTTCAAGAGATCAAGATCTCGGCCGAGATGGGCAACGCATCTCGGCTGATATGACGTTCCAGGGCAAACCCAAGTTTTCAAGAGATCAAGATCTCGGCCGAGATGAAACCTAAATTTCGGCCTAGATGAGCCAAACCCTAACAAAACCCTGAATTCTCCTTTTCACGTCTCGGCCGAGACACAATTACATCTTGGCCGAGATCAGCCTTCGAGTCACAAAGCATAAAACCCTCATTGCTTCGTCTCGACCGAGACACACTTAAATCTCGGCCGAGATTGTTTACCCTGTTTTAAAATTATGAATGTGATTTTGCCTTAAACCCAAGTGACAACTCTTCCCATATATATATAAGTTCCATTTCGAATTTGACCTATCTTGGGACATATCTAACAGTCATTTCTAGCCACCAAGACCACCAAGAAGGGAGATTGGGCAAAGGATTGAAGGATCTTCTTCCCCAATCAAGATTTTTGGTTTCACCTTTATGTTTATCATGTTTCTTAGCTTTTACATTGAATTCCTGTTAGTTTTAGTATTAATGGGTGAGTAGCACCCCTATTTCTACCATTTATCATATGTTGAACTTTGAGTGACAATGATTATGTAACTATTGCTAGTTAAAGTTACCTTTCTAATGCAATTTCAAATGTTCTACATTATTTGCTGGTATTGATTCATGTTTACATTCTTTTTATTGGATTGATCACCCTTTAGGGAGTGTGTAGATGTGTTGCTAGAATTAGAGATCACTATCCGTAATTGTAGGTTCTCTGATTCCCCTAGTAGCGAACAACGAGTGATGTCGTAGGTGATATTGCAGAATTCGACCTCTAAATCCGAGCTTTCGAGGTTCAAGTCGAATCTATTCCGTTATCTTGGTGCTTCATTGATTTGATTGGTTTAATCGGATAGGGTTAGTCGAATAGCAGACTTTTGATTAGCTAGACGTAAGACATAACACGATTGCTAGAGCAGACTTAGTAATTCATGGGATAGGGATTTGAATTGTATTGGATTGGGCATCAACAATAGTTGGGTAATACATTGAAGCCAAAGGGATACTAGATCAAGGGTAGACTCCTTAAATTTATTAAAAAACCAAAAACTCATTCTAATTGTCTTGTATTCTTGTGTTAATTGAATCTTTAGTGTTTAATTGTCTTGAGTTATTTAGTTTGGTTAGTTTAGTAGTTTTGTAGTTATTAGTTGATAATCACAATCAAACACCACCCCCCCCCCCACCCCCCCTCCTCTCACCTTTATTGCTTTCATTTTTTATTTCTACTTTTATTTAGATTTCATAACCGCTTGATTTATTAAGATAACACTAGTCTACCGTTCTCTGTGGGTTCGACCCGACTTACCGCTCTACTTGTAGAGTTGGGAAATCAGAATTATAAACATCTAATTTGGTATGGTCCAACGACACGCCGCACCAGTACAGAACCGTTATTATAACAAAAAAAGGTGACAAATACATTATAAGCATAATACTGATGGAGAATACATATCTACGGGGGTTTTTAGAGTGGATCATATACATACTGATGAAGATTTAGCCGATCCTCTGACTAAAGGATTAGCACAAGAAAAAGTATGGAGAACCTCGAAAGGAATGAGACTTTTGCCCTTAAATTGATTGATGAGTTACATACGATAGTAACCCAACCTATAGACTGGAGATCCCAAGAAATAACTTCAATGGGTAAGAACAAGTCATAAGTAATATGAGTGAATCATGGTATCTTTATAATTTAGAATCCTTTCGAGTAATGTGTTAAGGGATGATATCCTGAAGCGATATAAGGTGGAGTTTGTATTTTTTAACTCTTAATAGGTTCTATATATCCAATTGGATTGGGGTGCCTAGCTATATGAGTACTCTTGATAGACCCACCTATGTGAATATGGAGTGAGACCGCTTCCTGTGAGACTATGGGAAAAATCTCTAGAGCATCATTATATCGAGATACATGTGCATGACTGTAAAAGCACGGACTTTTGAACTACTCCTTGGTAGAGTTGTATGTGGCATGTTGTTAGAGATAAAGTTGAAACTATGAGTTGCTAAACTAAACTAAACTAAACCGTCCATTCAAGGTAAAGGTTCACATTGATCAACATCTTTACTTATGCACAACTTTATAATATTACTTGATTAAAATGTTCTGAAAATATTCAAGTTAGGGATTGTTGGAGTGAATTTTTACAAAAATAAGTTTGGGTCTATTTTTTATTTAAAAAATAATTTCTGGATAATAAAGACTCAATCACATTTTAACTAAAAGACCCGGTCTTTCCTATCGGTCTCTCCTACTTATCTCTACTATTTGTACGCGATCTCGCTATCTTTCTCTTTTTTCTCTTTTTAAGAGACGAAAATAGAAGAAGGAAAGAAAGAATTTTTGACCGCACTGTCGAGGTGCAGTAAATTAGTAAACCTAGCTACCCTTCTAGCTTGTAGAAGTGATAAGTAGGGTCGATCCCACAGGGAGCAGGAAGACTTATAGTGTTGATATACATCCTAATACTATCAATTTATGAATATATATGTATAAATAAAGATGGGGTTTGTATTTGATTTTCAATTAACTAATGAACTAAAACAGAAATTAAATAATTACTTATGAAAATATTCTGTTTATGAAAGTACGAATCCCAGCCCTTAATCTTATCTCCCCCTAGTTTATACTATCCTGTAATAGATGCAATTGCTAACCAATTTTAACCATAAAACTCTTACCCCGAGATTAGCAACAAGCTCGGCTAACCTCGTTATCCCTTATGTTTAACTAACCAAAACAAGTTCTTTGGTTAGTCTATCTAGTTGAGTGATCTCAGAACAAGCTCTCTGGATCTCATAAACCGGACGCCTAGAGTACTAGGATAACTGGATAGACACGGTGTGGGCCTCGCAAGCTTGGACCCATTCAGACCGAGCTATATACTACCCTCATGATATCACTCACTATTCGCTACTAAGTGGCTATAGGTTCGTAATAATTACGGATTACGATTATAGCCTAGCGTTACTTATGCAATTATAATTCTAGGTGATCAATCTAGTACATAAACACATAAGCATTGAAGGATACATGAATAGTATAACAACGTTTTAAGGAAACAATCGTTTAACAATTACTGTAAATACCGCAAGATAATAAACTAGGGTTCGACTCGACTAAGGAATGAAATAACCTACTAGCCGCTCATGGCGGTAACAATAGACATAATTCTAATGAAAAGCATAAAACTAAAATAAATTAGAAAGATGAAACCGAGAATGCCGAATCTTGATTGCTCGTCCCCTCCGAAGTGCTCCAAAATCCCAATTCCAACTCTCTCTTGATGTCTAGAGCCTTGAGATATTTATAGGAATACATGTCTAGGATAAAGAGGAAAAAAAAAACTAATTGGAATAGGAAAATAAGTCCAAAACTCGGTTTTGAGCTTGTGAGCCAAGTAATGGGCCGACACTGCATTGCTTTTCCAACTTCAAAACTATTTTTGAGGGTCTTCTGATCATTTTTGGGTTTTGCCTCTTTCATGCAAAGTTGTAGCTCTTTGAATCAGCTTTCCAACGCTACAAACTACACTTCAATCGAAGTTGTAGATCTCAAGATATGACCAAAATACTAGAGATGTATCAAGCTGACAGAAAATTCTGGAGGCTTTTGGTTGCGGCCGCTGAGAGTTTCCAAGGCTTTTCAGCCCTTTCTAGGCCACTTTTGATGCGGCGGCGCATCTAGGTCGCGGTCGCAACTAGCCTTTTCGTACTTGGCTCAATTTTCTTCCGTTTTGGACTTTCCGGGACTCGTTTCTTCACCCATCCTTGGCCGAATGCAATTATTTTGCCTTAAATCACCTGAATATCTCTAAAACAAGTCCAAAAAATCAAATCGCCCAATAATACGAATATAAGTCAATCGCGATCAATTATGCATGCAAATGTCATTAAGCGGACACTTAAACCGACCTAAAATGCACACATAAACATGTGTACCAATTTTATGGAATGATACACATTGTGTTCCAATCCAAACCCTTTTTCGATCAGTATTCCTAGAAATAAAGGAATCGAGGAAGTTTCTTCTACTAGTATTCCAAGCAATAGAGAGAGGTAGTATACCGGTCCTTTTCTAGTTCAGAAAGGTTCCGAGATAGAAATGATTTCTGGATTGTTTTATCCTAGGAACGACGGGGCTGGACACTGCTTGCACACTTTGGGCAGAGCCGCAAAAAGTCTTAAAAAGAGCGGCCTAATGGGCGATTCAGCCCAAAGAATCTGGTAATTTCATTCCTTTATATTTGTGCAACAACATGTATCAATATTGTGAACTCAAAGAAGGAGCATCAGCCCCGTGCCTCATAAGTTATCATTTTAGTACTAGCAAGTAATAATATTGTATGAAAAAGGTTCAGAATATTGTAACACAACGTTTATATTGTTTAATATTTATAAATTAGTTGTACACATTTTCATTTGTACAAATTTTTCCCTAAACATGTGTGTTTAAGTTAGTTATAACAATATGTAAATATCATCTTAAATTTCAGATTTTTTATATATTTTTCAGCTCTATTTATAAACTGCACTGAAATTTTCACCAATATCGATACTTCGCTGAAATTTTTTGTAAAATAAAAATATCGACATTTTCGTAAAAACCAAAATCTTCTTCCTTGCTTATATTAAAACCCTTCTGCCTTGAAAACACAACTTCCAAAACGTTGATGTAATGCAAGTTGAAGGTTGCGTGTGCGGCAATGCTAGGCTCTTGTTTGCCCGTATTTTATTCTCTATAAGGATACCAACTTATAATTATATGTTTGGTAAATAGAGCAAGTTTCAATATATATTTAGAATAACTAATATCAATACATGTAGATAAAAAAATTACACAATTGGACTTTTTTTTTTTCTAAAATAAAGAGAACACAATTAGTGAATAAACAACTAATAAGCAATATAAAATGATGATTTGATAAAAAATTAGTTTTAGGCATTCTAACAATAAATCATAATACGAGCCCAAGAGTTCTAATAGCGCCTTCTTAAGAAGAACCGTAGCCTCTTTCTTCCTCCATCCTCTTCATCTCCTAAAAGTTTAGATCTCCTTTTTTTTCCCATCTTCATATGATTGGAGGATGGGGGAATACTTCTAATATATTATTGATTATTTATTTATTTATTTCAATTTATTCTTTTCTCTTGTGAGATTTCTCTGCACGTGCAGCCTCCGGGATTTGTTTTCGATTTTATATGGATCTTTTGGCTCTGAATGTTGTTATGATTGACAAGCGTCCGAGACGAAGTTTGATGGAGATTCATGATCTTGATTCAAAGGCAAACCCCGTTTTATTGTTTATTTCAGAGTCGAAAATAGATGTTCGTGCTTTTTTCAATTCGTTGCTTGTTGTGCATGCAGTCAAGAGGCAAGTACCAGGTCTTACTACTGTTGAGCTTCTTATAGATAATATTCAGCATATACTTTTGACCGATACTTAATGTAGTTGTTAATAGGCTTGCATTTTTTTTTTCTTTACTTCAGCCGATCTAATTGTGTGGATGGATCCTAATTGGGTTGAGAGCCTTATATTTGAGATTGATTTATGAGATTCTCGATTTAAAAAATAATAATAAGTTAAAATAGTTATGAAGAATTTTTATGCTATTTATATTTTAGTTTGATCAGTTTAATGAACTCAATATAGATATCATAAATCAGATCAATCAAATAACATTTATAGCGATTAATTAACCTAAAAGAAATAATAAAAATAACAGTTAAGCATAAAATAATAAAAATAAGAAAGATAATTAAGATTATGAAATTTTTTATTAAACATATTAAACCGATTGATTCTCGAATAATTCGCCAAATTAAATCGATTAGACGCGATTTTTACAAATAATTTGCAGTGTGATACGCGTCGTGTATGCATTCATTTAGGTCGATTTAGAATAGGGTTTGATAGCATTTGCATGCATAATCGGTTGAATTGTGCTTATATTCGTTATATTGTGTCGGATGACGTATTTGTACTTGTTTTAAGGTTATTTAGGTGATTTATGCCAAAAAGTCCGTTTGGACAAAGTTTGGAGAAGAAACGAGCAAAGATAGTAGAAGCAATGAGAAAAGAAGAAAATTGACTCACCAACTCAGTCGAGTCCATATTTGGACTTGGTCGAGTCTATACTTTGAAGAGAAACAAGGGTTTGACTCGAGAGAACCAACTCGGTCGAGTTCCTTATAGGACTCAGTCGAGTCAGTGTTTCATGATTTTGCATGAAAATTGCCTTGATGAACGACTTGGTCGAGTTGCATTAGTGATTTGATCGAGTCAAAGTTTCGACTTTTAGAAGAAATTTGGACATAAAGATTGACTCGATCGAGTCAAGGAGTGACTCGGTCAAGCTAAGAAGTCGAGTTGAACAAGGAGAAGGACTTTGAGCATCTACTCGGTTAAGCTCCTTTAGTGACTCGATCGATCAGGTAAGGCGGTTCATGCATTTTAGACGCATTTCGGCCTATTTTCGGTCCGTTCAACCCTAATCCATCCAAAACTATAAATATAAGGTCCTAAGTCCGAGAAAACACTTTCACCATTGGACAACATTAGAAGCTTGGATTGATGAGTAAGAACGCAAGAGACATAGATCGAGATTCCAAGTTTTGTTATTCCTTGTTTTAGTTTTATCTTTCAATAATGTTTGCCTACGAATCGTGTTGGTTTTTATCTCTAGTCATGAGTAGCTTAACTCTTTGTGTTCTACGGTTAGAAAATAGATTACTATTTCGACTATGTTTTGATTTAATCGTTTATGTCTAGACTCTAGTTTAATCGTGCATTGATAGGGATAACCCGGTTACTTCGGGTCGGGCTAATACCAAAGCCCACTGATCGGCCCAGCACGCGCAGGCCCAGCAAGTACGTGAAGGCCCACCACACGTAGGCCCAGCAGGCCCAGGAACACGCGCTGGCCCAGCGAGCGGTTAGTTCCGCGAATCAAGGCTAAAGATTCGTTTCCAACCGCCATGCAGCTGGAGGTGGGCGAGGATATAGGAAGTTTGTTAGGGTTCAATTAGGGTTTAGGAAGTTAAGTATAAATACATGAAAAGAACTCTGAATTAGGGTTCGCACTCTGTATACTGAATTACTATCTGTAAACTCAAAATTCTAGTGAAAGAAACACCTCGGCAAGAGGGATTTTCTGCCCGTGGACGTAGATCTCCGGATCGAACCACGTAAATCCTGTGTTTTTCCATATCGTTTACATCGTTTATTGTTATAGTTTTCGGTTACCGGACTGCGCATTATCAATTGGCGCCGTCTGTGGGAACGCTTTAATCAACAATTTTTTACGTTTACATCGCATTCAAGAATCATGGTGACAACACGTTTGAATCAATCTCGCGGTGATCAATCTAACCAGGATCCGCCCGTGGATCAAGTTTTGCCGCCAAGGCAATTGCCGGCAGGGAGTACGTCTAATCATCAGGGCAATCAAAACCCTCCACCCCCTCAAGACCTGCAAAACCCTAATCTTGCTGCTGCTCAACCCCCGGTTAACATTCAAATCACCCCAGAATTGCTTCAGGCTTTCTTACAAGAGCATGCACATGTTCTTCAAGATTGGGCAGTTAATCGCCTACATCCCGCGGGGCCTGCCGGCCATAATGCTAATCCCGTGGTGCCTCCACCCCGTTCGCATGATCAACAGGACCCGGGGCACCGCGGCCGTCAGGATCGACGACGGGAACGACCTGGTTCTTCCGAGGACCATGGGAGTTCTAATGAATCACGACCTCGCAATGAGGAACCTACTGATGTGGATTGCCGCCGTCCACTTAATGCGGCTAAGAGAGTTCGCTATGCCAATCCTCATGCTCTAGATCTTCAAGAGTATGAGCAAGTTCAACGCAATGTTGAACTGGACAGGATTCTGGGTCTTGATGCCAATGGAGATATCATCACACCGTTCTCCCGGGAAATCATGGCCACTACCCTTCCCGAAGGGTTCAAACGGCCAGCCATACCACCTTACAATGGCACCGGAGATCCAGCCAATTTTCTTGGAGCTTTTAGGCACAGCATGCTTAGCCATGATAACATTACGTCCCTCCAGTACTGCAAGATTTTCCCTGAGTACTTACAGGATGAAGCTCGGGTTTGGTTTGATTCTCTCCCACGCAACAGCGTATCCTCCTTCAGAGAACTCGCCGAGCACTTTTGGGCACGGTTCGAAGCACGGGCGAAACCCATGGCCACCTTGGCTGATGTCATGAACATGGAACAGCGGGACGGTGAAACCGTCACCCAATTTCTTGACCGCTTTACGGCAATAAGTCTCAAGGTGGGAAATTGCCCCGACGACGTAGTCATCAACGCATTTATGAATGGACTCCGCCCCGGAGCACTTTACACCGAGTTAGCTCGGAACACACCGGTCACAACTCGAGCACTGTTCAAAACAGTGTGCAAATTTGCTAAGGCCGAGGAGCAGACTCGCCAGAAGCGAGAGAAACACGCTAGCAAGCGGCAATCCGACAAAGCACAAACCGGGCCTAGTACTCGACCTAGTGCATTTTCCCGCCTGACACCGGGGCGTTCAGAATCCCGAAGTGAAATTCCACAATTGACTCTGTTGACGAAGTCACGAGCTGAAATCCTATCTATCCACAAGAACGATATGCGACCTTGTCCGCGGATGACCGCGCCTCCTGAGAAGAGAAATCGTGGAAAGTGGTGTGCGTACCACCGAGATCATGGGCACGAGACAGAGGAGTGCCGAGAACTCGGTAAGGAAATCGAGGAGTGCCTTAGGAAAGGATTCTTGCGCCAATACATTGCGCGAACTGATGATAAGCCCCGGACAGGTTGGGGGGTCATCCAATAATCACGGATATCATGACCGCGGCACACAACAAAACCGACCGCCGTGGCAAAATAACCGGCCGGGGCCGAACAACTACGCACGACAAGATTCTGGCAATCGCCAGCAACCGCGTCTCCCACCACCACCTCCTCCTCCGGCAGGAACCGGAGACAATGCACCTCCTCACGTGATAAACGTGATATATGGAGCCCTACCCACCGGGGCTTCACGACATGCCTTAAAGGCAGAAGCTCGACGTCCTCCTCCCGAGGAGCCACGTCATAAACGCCTCCATCAGTCCGAGACTGTCAGCTTCACGGATAGGGACCCGGTTCCGGAGATAACACCTCACACAGATGCTATTGTCATCGATATGACTGTAGCCAACATAACAGTAAGGCAGGTCTTCATGGATAATGGGGCCGCGGTGAGTGTTATATTTGCCGACTGTTTTCAAAGGATGGGGATTTCTAGGGACCAACTTCGGCCGGCCCCCGGGCCACTGCAGACTTTCACTCAAGGTGAAGTCCAGCCGGAAGGTGTCATCACTCTCCCAACATCTTTGGGGGCTTATCGGAAGATAAAAACCATCTTCGTGGATTTTTATGTGGTGAATTCCCCGTCACCGTACAACATGATATTGGGCCGAGACTGGCTCACCCCTGCCAAAGCCATTTGCTCCACGTATCCCCTCGCGCTAAAGTTTCCCACCTCGCATGGCGAAGTGGCTATCCGCGGGAGTCAGCGGGTTTCGAAAGAGTGCATGTATGTGGCACTCAAAAAGACTGCCAAGGTTCCACCCAAACAGCAGCTTCAAGTGGCATCATCGGTTCTGGAACCTCGGGAATGTACCTCGTTGGGGGATGCCACTGCACAAGTCCCGCTTGATCCGTCCAAGCCGGAACAAACAGTGACCGTAGGAGCCGTGGATGTGCCATGGCTACACCAAGCTATCATTCAGACCTTGCGAGAATATTCCGATGTCTTCGCATGGTCTCCTCTGGATATGCCCGGGGTCTCTCCCAAGATAATAACGCACAAGCTGAACATCGATCCCAGTGTAAAGCCAATCCAGCAGAAGCAGAGGAAATTCGCTCCAGAGCGAAATGAAGCCATTCGAATCGAGGTGCAACAACTCCTGGATGCGGACATCTTGTTTGAGGTATTCTACCCCTCTTGGTTATCCAATCCGGTAATGGTGACAAAAACCAGTGGGGCATGGCGGATGTGTGTCGATTTCTCCGATCTCAATAAACACTGTCCGAAAGACTGCTATCCTCTGCCCTCCATCGACCAAAAGGCCGAAGCCATTACGGGGTACGTGGCACTTTGCTTCCTAGATCTGTACAAGGGATACCATCAGATTTTTATGGATCCGCAGGATGCCCTCAAAACGGCATTTATCACTGCCTTTGGGTGCTACGCTTTTAAGAAACTTGTCTTTGGGTGCTACGCTTTTAAGAAACGGCCCTTCGGGCTCAAGAACGCTGGAGCCACCTATCAACGTTTAATGGACTTTGTCTTCCACGCCCAGATTGGTCGTAACGTGGAGGTTTACGTCGATGACTTGGTCATCAAAAGCTCCTCCCATCTTTCATGTGTGCAAGACATTACCGAAACATTGCGCACTCTGCGACGCTATAACTTGCGGCTCAATCCAGCAAAATGCACTTTTGGTGTTGGCTCCGGGAAGTTTCTCGGTTATATGGTTTCGCAAAACGGCCTGCAGGCCAATCCGGCCAAACTCCGTGATGTGTTAGATCTGCAGCCACCTAAAACATTCAGGGATGTTCAACGCCTCACAGGTAGTTTGGCAGCTTTAAATCGATTTTTGTCCAAAGCGGCAGAGCGACAGCTCCCATTCTTTAAAGTTTTGAGGCAAGCGAAGTCCTTTGAGTGGACTCCGGAGTGTACCGAGGCTTTTGAAGCCTTGAAACATCATATACAGCAGCTGCCTACTTTGTCAGTTCCTCTCCCCGGAGAGCCGCTCTACCTGTATCTGGCTTCCACCGAGGAAGCTATTAGTGCAGCTCTCGTACGAGAAATCGATGGCGTCCAGCACCCCGTGTACTTCGCAAGCCGAGTACTTCACGGGGCAGAGACGCGATATTCCGAGCTTGAAAAAACCGCTTTGGCCCTTGTTATGGCAGCTCGGCGTCTTCGGCCATACTTCCAAGGACGTGAAATACGAGTTCTGACCAATCACCCCATCCGCCAGATTCTTGTAAACCCCGAGGTGTCTGGGCGCCTCGCCAAGTGGGCCATTGAGTTGGGCGAATATGACATCCAGTTTCTCCCCCGCCGAGCAATTAAGGGTCAAGCACTCGCCGACTTCCTGCCGAAGCCCCGGGAGACAATCCTGAGTCTCCCGTGGACGGTGATACACATCACCATGCTACCCTCACTCCTTCACCCTGGAAGTGGCAACTCTTCGTGGATGGAGCATCCGCGGTCCGAGGAAGTGGTGCCGGACTGCTTCTCATCGACCCCGAGGAGGTGGAAGTTAAATATGTCATCAGATTCAAGTTTAAGGTGACTAATAATGAAGCGGAGTACGAGGCGGTTCTCGCCGGGCTCCGGCTCGCTCAGTCCTTGGGTGTTCGTCATCTCGAGCTCTTCACGGACTCCGAGATCGTATCCAGGCAAATTCAGGGGACTTATGTCGCCAAAGATGAAACATTGGTCAGGTATCGTGCTCTAACACTCAAGCTCATGTCAACTTTTGAAGCAGTTACTATCCAGAAAATACCGCGTGCACAAAATACAAGAGCAGACGCGCTCAGCAAGTTGGCCTCCGCGGTCCGAACTAATATATCTCCGGATATCATGGTTGAAGATCTACCTCATCCAGTGGTTCATGAGGCCACGGTTTCGGTATTGACCGATAATGATTCGAATTGGATGACTCCTATCATCCAATATCTCCGAGATGGAGTCTTGCCCACTGACAAGCTACGAGCTCGGCAAGTTGTCCTCAAAGCCCCCAAATACTCCTTTCATGATGGAGTCTTATACCGGCGATCATACCTACAACCTAGTCTCCGGTGTCTTGCTCCTGCCGAAGCTACCCAAGTTCTGCGGGAGGTTCACGAAGGGGCCTGTGCCAGCCATATCAGTTCTCGCACATTAGCCAAGAAAGTTCTCCGCTGGGGATACTATTGGCCAACCCTGTTCAACGATGCTCATGACTTAGTGTCCAAATGCAGCAAGTGCCAACTGCACTCCCGTGTAAAGCATCTGCCACAGACCGAACTCACGGGAATCCAGAGTGCGTGGCCATTTATTCAGTGGGGTATCGATATTGTTGGACCATTCCCCGTTGCTCCGGGAGGGTTGAAGTTCCTGGTCGTTGCCGTGGACTACTTCACTAAGTGGGTCGAAGCCGAACCACTTACAGCCATTACTGGTCAGAATATCTTGAAATTCGTGTGGCGCAATATTGTTTGTCGCTTCGGCATCCCGAGCACTATCATCTCGGACAATGGTAAACAGTTTGCTAACGATCCATTCCGCTCATGGTGTGAAGAGCTCCACATCAAACAGATTTTCACTTCGGTCGCTCACCCTCAAGCCAACGGGCAGGTTGAGGTAACCAATAGGACACTGCTCACGGGAATAAAGAAGCGCCTGGATAATGCCAAAGGTCTCTGGGCTGAAAACCTTCCACAAGTCCTACGGGCTTATCGCACAACACCTCATACATCTACCGGGGAGACTCCTTACAGTCTTACCTACGGTTCCGAAGCCGTAATCCCTGCTGAAATCAGTGTGCCGAGCCCCCGCCTCCTCACATTGGTTCCAGAGGATAATGACGAGGCTCTCCGGGCAAATTTGGATGAACTTGAACACCGCCGCGAACAGTCATTCATTCAACAGGCTAGATGTAAGCAACGAGCAGCCCGGTATCATAGCCTCCGGGTCCGAGGCACTCAGTTCAATGTCGGGGACTTAGTCCTTCGGCTCAACTCAGCCAGCAAAGCTGCCCCCGAAGGGAAATTACACGCTTCTTGGGAAGGTCCTTACCGAGTCGTTGCCGTGCACGACTCTGGATCCTATCAGCTTGAACATCTCAACGGAACCCCGATTCCCCGAAGTTGGCACGTCACTAACTTGAGGCGTTTCTATCTGTGACGGCCACATCTCAAGTACTATCTTATCTTTCATTTCTTTTACAGTTATTACCCTCTTTGTACTTTTTAGTTTGCTCCGGCACTTATTATTGAATAAAAATTCTTTGCTTATATAACCCGTTGTGTTATCCTTTACGTTACGGGGACGCCCTAACGCAGTCATATTATCATTATTCGTCTCCGGACAATTAAATTTCTCTTTCGGTCCGTCCGAGGAGATTAGCATTTTTAGTCCCCGGACTCATACCAATTTCTCGTCTGTTTAACCGGAGAAGTGTTTACTCCCGCCTGATCCGTCCGGGGAGATATATTACTCCCGCCTGATCCGTCCGGGGAGATTGGACTAATCCATACTGTGTTCCCGAACACCCAATTAAACAGTTAATAATTTTTCCCGTCGTGTTCCCGAACACCCGATTAAGTTGGTTCGTAACCTGTTACCTTCATTAAACCAGTTCGTACACACTACAACAGTTTTATTATTATCTGAATATTACAACATTAAGAAGTTTTTTACATAAGACTTCGCAAAAAGAAAAAAAACAACAAAAAAAATAAAACAACTATCTACGGCCCCCGAGCCAATACTCAGCGCTCCGGCGTTGTTGCCTGCTTCTTGGTCTTCGCTGCGTCCTCCGGGGCCTTGACGTTCTCCGGCCTCGGGCTCCGGCTCGGTCATCCCTTCGAGTTTCCCTACGCCGAGGACTTGCTCTAGGCGCTTGCCTGGGGGCTTCATCTCTGGTCCGCGCCTGGCTACTTTGTTGTGGCACGGACCTTGGAGTTTGGGCCCATTGCTCAGGGTCCCACTCCTCCGGAACCATCACCTCGATTTCCCTGGCCAGCTCCTCGACTACCTCTTCGGCAACCGCCGCGGGTTCTTCTTCGACTGTGACCACTGGAGCTGGCTCTTGGATAACTATGCCTTTGGTCTTTCCGGAGGGTTTTTTCTTATCCTTTCGAGGAGCTCTCTGCGTACTTCGGTCCCGACTGGAGCTCGCGATGAATTCTTCAGCAGTAGGCCTCTACCTGCCTCGGCTCTTCAGCCCTTCATACATACTGAGAAGCAGCTCCAGGACTTCTCGTTTCCTCACGAGCTCCGCGGACTCGACAGAGCTCCTCGACATCAATGCCGCGATGTCACTCTGGATTTCAACGACCCGCTCCTCTACTTCTTCAAAAGTCAGAAGACCGAACTCTGAAAGAATTCGTTCATACTCCTTCTGATGAACACGGACGCGGCTCATCTCGGCAGCTGTAGTTCGATACTTCATCTCGAAGTCTTTGGCTCTTTCATTGGCCTCAACCACCTTCTTCTCTGCCGAGGCAACCTGCTTTTCCAGCTTTGGCACTACGTGCGTCTGCAGATGATTCTTCTCTCCGCGGAACCACTCAAGTGATCGCATGAGCTTCTTTATTGTTTCGTGTAGCTCCGCGGTGTTCTAAACAGACAACGAAGACAACCAGATCGATTACTCTCAAGTATGTAAAGAGTTACATCCAGTTCGACAACAGACATAAAATTGCTAATGCAAGTAAAACAAGAAGTTCAAGAGACTGAGAAACATGATTGTATTTCACAGACAAAAGTACAATTATTCCAGATTCGGTACATTGATCCGCATACATTCCTAAACTATACAAGTTTAAATTTGCGGGGATCGACTGACCTCCCGCTCAATTGCCTCAGTCTCTTCGGGCAACTCCTCTCGCCGGCCCTCGGACACCTCGGCTTCTTCTCCTTCAGTTGCTACGACGGCCTCGATCGCAGCTGGGACTTCGACCTCCATCCGTGGGGGAGGCTCAATGATCCGTGGTGTGGTAGCCAGCGCACCACGGCAGAATGCCAGGTATTCCTCGTCCTGGTCCACCTCGCAATTTGCAACTTCCGTGGCCGTCAGAAGCTGCTTCTTCTCCCCGAGCGCCTTCACCAGGGGCCACTCCGGCAGCTTCGCTAGAGCGGCGTAATAGGCCTTTTCCACTTCGGCCACCGCCTCAGAGTCATACCCGAATTCCGGACGACTGATGTCCACATTCGGGTACGCCTCCTTCACCTCCTCCAGCACCAAGGCTCGTGTGGCTTTGTCTCCTACTGCCACAAACTCCGTCTGAAAGTCAAGGAACGTGCTGGTGTGTAATAATTTTTCGGCGAACGCTTTCAGCATCGCTCCTTGCCCTTCGATCACAGCGGCTTCCCGCGCCTCTATCTCCGTCCGAAGCTGCAGATTTTCTCCCCGCAGAGCAGCGTTCTCGGCCCCCACACTGCGCAAGCGCACCACTTCGTCTTCGACCAAAGACGCCCTTTTACGCGCCTCGGCTAAGTCATGAGCTAGCTTGTCGTTTCGCGCGCGAAGATCCCGCGCTGCCGCGGCCAGCTCTTCTCTAGCCTCCACCTCGCTCTTCAGGCCAACCTCTATGATTCCTCTGGCTAGCTGCAGAATCTTCTCGGCGTCCGCGCCGTCAAACCCCAGCCTACTGGGGGTCGCCTGTTCTACCTGGATAAGTTAAACACAACACAGCACCGAGTTCAGACCTCATACTATGCACCTCGCGTACGTAAAAGTAATGATCAGCGTTTTGAGTATTACCTCCGTATTCTTCCCTACTCGGGGTCTTTTGGACGGTGCCAGCGGAGTGCCGGTAGGCTCCGGCCTCCTTTTCATCACGGGAGATGGCTCCGCCGACATACCAGACCGCGCCTCTGGTCGCGCACTGGGGGGCATCTTCCCCCGGGGAGACACCTCAGCGGCTTTCCCCTTCTTCTTGGCCGCTGCAGTTTTAGCGGGGCTTCCTGCTGCTGGTTGCTTTCCGAAGCGTCCCACTGCATATAAAGTCTATGGTTAGTTCTGCGCAAAATGACAATTTTAGAATATCAAGAAAAGAAAAAAAAACTCCTACCCTCTTCGGCGCCCCCATTGCCCGAGTAATACAGGCTCAGCCCTGCCTCCTCCAATTCCTCCTCGGAACAGAGGGTTTTGAAAGTCCCCACTGTCCGGAATGGATGAATCACTTCGGCCTCCGGGCTCTCCACGGGAGCGGTATCCAGTACCTCGTCACTCCTCCACTTCGGGAGAGCTATTTTATTCCTAATGAATATAAATCTCTCCTTTTACCCCTCTACCTTACTCGGGTTTTGAACCTTGAACCCACCTCGGGCTCGAGGACTGAAGGAATACCACCCCTTGGACTTCCCAAAGTTTTTTAGTTGGAAAAAGAACCTAAAAAGCTCTACAGTCGGTTCTAATCCTGCACGTTTACACACCACGGTGAATCCCACCACCTGCCTCACCGCGTTTGGCGCTAATTGGCAGAGGGCAATACCGTAGTATTTCAGCAATTGGATGACAATATTCCACAGCGGTAGTCTCATGCCTACTCTAAGGGAATCTATATATACAGTAATAAACCCCTGCGGTGGGCAGCAGGCCCTATCCTCGGGGTCAGGGATTATATATTGGAGGTTGAAGGGAAGGTAAAACGGCGGGAGTTCTTTCTCAATTTGCTCTCGCGACATCCGTAGTGCCACGGAGGACACCTCCAAACCATCCTCCGCGCACGGGTAGAAAGCAACCATCATCGTGTTGCATTCCCGGCCATCGACCCTGTCTATGGTCCTAACCTCATTCCTCTCCGGAATGAGATACGATAGGGGAGGGATGTCTAACGGGGTATTCGAAGTCCCTAATTCTTCAATCGAGGCCGAAGATGAGGCAGAAGATGAAGAAGATGAAGAGGAAGACATACTTACTTGGTTTGAATTTGAAAGGGTTGATTTGAGAAGTTTTTTGATCTGAGATGAATCACGAATGCAGATTTCCTCTTTTTTCCGCTTTCTAAACTGATGAATCACAATGAAGAAGATGAAAGGTTACTGTGCAGTTATTTCCAAATATATACGCAAAAAACCAACGGCCCTGATGCAGCCTATTCAAATTCACTGGTGGAGATTTAAACGTGCTGCTCACGCGCTTTACAGTTCCCCAGGCGCGTGGGGAACAGGTTTCTTGGAAGTCGCAGAGCGTGTCACTTCACATCTCTCTCTCTCATGATGGCGCCGCCAATCACATCAACCTCACCCTTCGTCAGGAAGATTCAAACTACACTCCGGTGATTCCTTCACCTCGGTCATACTCCCACACTCCGGTGCTCCCTCCATCTTGGCCAGGCTATTCACTCCGGTGTACCCTCCACCTCGGCCAGGTTGTTACATACTTCCAATGCGTTTCGGGCTTCTGGGATATTCGGTACCTCGCTATACACCCCGTGCACTTCGGCCTAGCTCGGCACCGCGTCCGCCGACTACTCCGCAGAGTCCCAGGGACGCGGATAGACTCAGTCCTCCATAAACACTTCGGCCCGCCAGCGACCCCGGTTCTTCTTGCCTACGGTTCCACCCCGGTGACAACCGAAGCTCCCTCCTCGCTTCGGCTGGGGGGGGAGGCATCTGATAGGGATAACCCGGTTACTTCGGGTCGGGCTAATACCAAAGCCCACTGATCGGCCCAGCACGCGCAGGCCCAGCAAGTACGTGAAGGCCCACCACACGTAGGCCCAGCAGGCCCAGGAACACGCGCTGGCCCAGCGAGCGGTTAGTTCCGCGAATCAAGGCTAAAGATTCGTTTCCAACCGCCATGCAGCTGGAGGTGGGCGAGGATATAGGAAGTTTGTTAGGGTTCAATTAGGGTTTAGGAAGTTAAGTATAAATACATGAAAAGAACTCTGAATTAGGATTCGCACTCTGTATACTGAATTACTATCTGTAAACTCAAAATTCTAGTGAAAGAAACACCTCGGCAAGAGGGATTTTCTGCCCGTGGACGTAGATCTCCGGATCGAACCACGTAAATCCTGTGTTTTTCCATATCGTTTACATCGTTTATTGTTATAGTTTTCGGTTACCGGACTGCGCATTATCATGCATCAATATGTTTGTGTTATTCACATGATTGTATCAAATCGACCACTTGATATTTGTCTACATGTTTAACAATTCGGTGTCCGAGTAGAGAGTTTTGTTAAGAGACTTACGACATATACCGTAGATACCAATAATCGTCCGAGAGGAGTGATGTGTTTACGTATGCACTACTTTAGGGTCATTAGGCGATAGTTGTCCTTAATCGATCTGCAGGTTATCATCGTCCGAGATGAGGTCTGATAAGTTTTTATGCCACCTAATAAACGATAGAATCGATCTAAAAGTCTAGAATTTACGTTAATCAAACATAGAAGATCGTAATCGAAATCGAAATCGAAACCCTATGATATGTCTTAATCTCATCTGAATATTTACTTGCTACTCCCTCCGTCCCGAATGAACTTGCACTGGCCCTCCGGCACACATATTAAGAAAAGTTATTTTTTTATTAATGTTGACTTAGTCAAATCTGTTTTTACCTTTATGTGATGGCAGATTGGTAATTATGTGATTAATGTGGGGTAGAGATGTAAAGTTTTATTTCCTGAAATGGAAAGTGTGCAAAAGGGGTGGGGCACCCCAATTAGGAAAGTATACAAGTTCATTCGGGACGGAGGGAGTATTTGTTTTCTTGTTAATCTAGCATTTAATTAATCATTTTTTGCACTTAGGGTTTAGTTAATCATAATAATCACTTCCTTTTTGAGAATCTAGATAGAGTAGAGCTGTTAAAATCGGGGTATTTCGTTAACATAAAAACCCAATCTCTATGGGATCGACCTTTTTGCCACTAGCTACACTAGCACGGTACACTTGCAGTATGCTAGGGTTAAAATTTAACGCATCACAGTGTCGAATAATCCTCGTATCTGAATTTTGTTACTATGCTTAGAAGTGGTAAAATCCATCTGGTTTGATAAGTCAGCCCAACCAACCCACCTTTTTGGACATATTGGACCATTAGAATCCTGGCCCAAAGTACTAGCAGATCCTGACAGGTCACGGAATAGCAAAATCAAGTTTATTTCATAGGTTGGATTGGACTCACTATCTTTGGCCTGAAGGACTTAATCGGGCTATCTAAATTGCCATCTTCATATATGCTACATCAATTTTTTTAAAGATATACTACGTTTCACAAATCAAATGAAGTGTATGGCTTCAGACACTATCTATAAGGCTGGATTTCCCAAATTTACATCTCTGCTAGAAACGGTCTAACAAGTAAAAACTGCTATATCTAGCTCGAGTGCAATTGGATTTGCATCCCTGAGTAAAATGTATCGCCAGTATTTACGTAGAATACATAATGTATGTAAGTCGGTAGAGATGTGTGCACTGCGCAGTGAACTTAAAATGTAGGATTAATTGAAAAAATAAATATGGTATGGTACATAAAATACAGAACTACATCCAATATTATGCAGTCGGTAATATATCTCAAAACACTGCTGCATGTTATCACTTAATTTTATGTGCATTTCAAACAGAAACACTATGAAAAATAAGACAGAATCAAGCCAAAGCAAACATCCCTAAAAACAAGTCAAAGCTGATTCCCGGCAAAAACCACAATATTCATAAAGCTTATCCAACTGCACAATCAATACGTACTTTCCACACATACAAGTTTCAAGCATAATCATAGGACTAATTTACCTTAGGGGTCTGGACATTTCCTTCACTCTCTTTTTCCTTAGGAATTTGAACATCTACTTCAGTCCCTTCGATGCAGACGCGGCTAACAAGCCTCTCAACAGGAATTTTCATCACATCACGCCGCACTCCAATATCCGTGACAATTCGACAAATACAATAAATACCACAGCCCACTGCTGTCAGACCGCCAAACCCCGTTGTCATAAAACGAAGCGGCGATGACACGATGGCACTAGTAGCAGCCAGAAAAGACGCTGCTTGACCACTTCGACCGACACTCACGGTGGTGAAGATGAGCAACCCCGTTTTGCAGTAAACAGCGAAATCTTCACAATTGTTCTTGAAAATGTTGTAGCCACCAAACCCATTTTCAAGTAAATAATTAGCACGGTAGATGACATCTTCAGGGGGGTCGGAGCGGGCTAGGGTGCACGTGCCGCCACGGGCTTTAGCAAGAAAGACGGTTGGTGAGACGTTGTACTGGAACAGATAAAGCTCTCCGCCAGAAAGGAAGCATTCGAGGCAAGAGGAGATGACACCATCGGTCTTTGACTGGTCACCACATCTTGGGCACGGGTTGTCCGAGGGATTTGATGGAGATGAGCTGAAAATGAATCGGTCCAAAATTGTTCCTGTACCAATCTCCTGCCCCGCCCCACGGGTGAAATGGATCACATTCCCATCCCCAATGTATATTCCTGATGTTTGATGGTTGAAATCAAGTTAGGGAACATGAATGTGGTAGACGAGTTTCAAAGACTGTTCTTTTTTAATATGAAAAGTGGATTTAATTGCAACACAAAGGTACACGAGAAGATATCTATCAAGATTGCACAGCCTAATACTACATGCATTTTCTTTGAACTATCATTGCAGGCTTGCAGCAACAAGTGGTAAAAAGAGACACAACAATATATAACCAGTTAGTGATGTGTAAACAGTCCAAAATTGTGAATTCTAACCAGGATATAATTCAATTATCAAGCACATAGACTCATTGAAGTCAACCATAAGGAACCAGAAAATGTTAAATATGGAGAAGAAGAACCACAACCATCGCTAGTCTCTTTTATGAGGTCATTGAACACTTACAACAAAGTAGACTTGTTTACAAAGATGGAGTACTCTAGAACCAGGTTAAGGATGATGCTATAATATAAACATCAAAGTGATAAGCACAATTATCCCAGAAAAATGGGAAAAGCATATAGACAAAAAGATGGATTTTACAGCAGAATACCACTTTCTAGCAAAAAAGAGGGAGCACAGGCAACTCTTTGAACCTTTGTTTCTACGAAACATATTTTCTTTTTGTAGAGCATCTATGGGGTGCTCGTGCCTCCCCTATGCACCAGAACCTTTAACCTATTCAGTAAAATACCATCAAACTTTTATGTTCTCGATTCCCTGAATTCTCAATAGAAGACCAAAGCACAAGTGATGCCTTGCAAGAAGCAGACCAAGAGTGTCAGTTAACAGTGTTAATTGTCAGGAATTGCTTAAAGGTTGACGTTAACAAGCAGTTCAAGCCTGACCAATCCCAATAACTCTACATGCAACAATTAGGCACAAATTATGCATCTTCACTAACGAAATTAAGCCTCGAATCAAGGATATAGCACATAAAACATGTTAAGTTTAAAACCACCCATCCTTTGCCATGGAATTGAGACCAAACAGAAGATCAACGCATACTCTTCGATACACCCACAATCAGATCTTAGAAACTGATCATCTAAAGAGCTCCGAAAATGCAGAGAAATGGTGGTCAACAAGTGACGCGTGTATAAGGATTCCATGAAACACATGAGATGAACAGTTCGGGAAGGATTACGCCTATCAATTACGAGGTCGACTTAAGAACAAACCATTTTAAACCCCACCGGTGCGCTACCAAAATCAATGTTTAAAAAAAAATTATTTCCTAATCTTCTTAAATTGATTAAATACAGCGGCAAACACATTCGCTCTCAGAATCCTATAGTTATGCTCACTCCCCCTGTCCACATTAAGGAATTAAAATTCGTACACGTCCATCAGCAAAAACGACCAAATAATAGTGTTATCAAGTAATCAAGCACCGCGATAAAGCCAAAGGCGTTTCAGAAAAGGATCAAATCAACCAAAAATAGTCGAATAAAAAAAATCTACCATACAAAAAAAAAAAAAAAAAAAAAATTCAATTTGGAAAATTCACACGCACAGGCAGTGATATGAGGAGAGAGAGAGAGAGAGTGAAAAGGAAATGGACCGTGGTGGGCGTAGAGATAGGAATGCCTCCAGGAATAGATATGATCGCCCGGGTTGAGTTCATCGGCGTCGATCTTGTTGGATAGCACTCCCACCATTGAAGTAGATTTTCCCCCTCTAAGTTTCTTCTCTTAACGAAGAAGGAAACATATAAGCAGAAGATAGAGACATTTTAACGTAGACCAAATTGCGTTGCGTGTGAAAGTCGTGTTAGTGAATTTCAAATTTCAATTGGATTTGGGTTTACTGGATAATAAGTTTTACTTGGGGAAAAATCTCCTCCACCTATCGCATAATTATTATTAACCTAATCATTACTTTTATAATTTTTTAAATTTATTTATTAACATTTCATATGTTATAATCTTAATTTAAAATTGAAAATAAAATAAAATACTAATAATACAAAAGTAAAAAGAAAAGCATAAAATATTAATAACACATCATTTTTTTATGCCAATATAGCAGTTCAAAATAAAAAAATTAACGCAACATAAGATAAGGAGATGACCACCCATCAGTTGTGAGTTGTGACCGGTTACAAGGCATTTTCATAAAGAATTTGAAGATACTAGTTCGAATTAAAAAGTGGTAAAGTTAATAGTTATGTTTATAAATGTTTGCTCAAAACTTTAAAAGTCGTCATTTTTGTAGTAGACTCTGTATGACTACATCTCCTCCATTATAATCCAATAGGCTCCCTTGCCCCATGACAATGTGCACAACGAGCAAAGAGTCCGAAAAAAAAAATAGAATATTAGTGAACTTATCATCAAAACAAACTCACATACCACTTTCCAGTGCCTGAAGCTCACGCACAAAACTCTCTATTCAATTCCAGGACGACTATTTCCAAAGTCCCTTCCCTATGCCACCGCCAATACAGGGGAACCCAAACGGTCGACATTGTCACAACAAATAGGCCAAATAACTCCATCTAAATAGCTCTCTAACAATCTTTCAACATTTCCTAAAGGAAGGATTACGTTAAGTATTCAATATACTCTAGAAGCAACTATCTTTCTAAAAGTGCTTGACAATTTTGCAAAAGAATAAGCAATGCATAGTGGCCCCTAAAATGCACGTGCACATATTACAAACAGGACTGGCCGGGACACGATGTCTATGTATAATGTCTGGCATAGCAATAAAATCACATGAGGCCTGCCACAAGAAATTTTTTACCTTCGGAGGGATAGATAAGGTCTACATGAACTTCCACCATCTGTCATTCAACAAGACTGATGAAGGTAGCCGATTAAAACCCCCCACTCAGTAGTTAACCTTATAGACCCCATTAACCTCGAATTTCCAATAACGTCGGCCATCCGAGCAATATGACCTTAAGGGAATATCCAAAATTGCATCAACCTCAAAAGGCATAAAAGCTAAGCATAAATAGTCCTCGTTCCAACACCTACCCTGTGAAATAAAATCAGCCACTTACATGCAGATACTGCAGAATGATAAGTCAATCTTCCCGAACTCAAACACGGTATCTAAGCTTCTTCATTAGGCGTAAATTTATTTCTATTACCTACCCGCCACAACAATCCTTTCGCAAGTAAGTCCCGACTGGAGCACATTGACCGCAAAAAAAAAAAGGAATTTGTTCCTATATCCACTTCCATGATATCACTGTGTTTAAAATAATGGCCCTTAATGAGACGTGCAACAAGAGAATCGAGATTTTTTGTAATTCATTAGACCTGTTTAGCAATAAGAGTCCCATTAAACTCCACAAAGTTATGAAAAACCCAATGCCCCATATTCTTTGTGATGGCAAAGCCCAAGTAGACTCATGCGTGCGATGCTGCCTCGATGTAGAACCCCACTAGAAATTTGCACAGCGCTACTCAAGTCGTCTCAAATCGAGGCAGTTGTTATTCCTCTTTTACAGTTTCCAATAAACTTCCTTGGCTCTCTATTGTTTGGTGATACAGTTCAGGCATCTATTTCAGTTCACTGTAGAGCCAAAACTGTGTGCTACAGTATCTGTTAAACCCGTTGTATCTTGGGAAACCAACGTCCGATTGTTCTCTTAGCACCAGTGAAGAGAGGACAAATTAGTTTTAAGAAAACTGTGTTAATCACAGGCCTCGATTTGTTAAATTTCATAGCCATCAGCTTTGTTTTAATCCTAAAATGTCAACGAGATTATTTCTCTATTTTCACCGAGAATGAATCCGAACTGCTATAAATAGAAGAAGATGGAGGACGAAGTAGACACTTCCAAAACTTAAGCATTCAAAATAACTTCGTATCAAGCACTCAACATTCTTATTCAAAGCTTCAAAGCATACATTATGATAATCATTCTAGTATTTATGCAAAGTATAAAAGAGCAAGATAGCAAGCAGCAAGTACACAAGTGAAGATCCAAAGTTGTAACAACTCTCAAGTCAAGCTAGCTCTCAAACTTTACTTCGGTCCTAATTATTTTCAAACTAGAAAGCTTGCCCACATCTAAATTGTATTCAAGTTTAGTGGCAGCTACCAGAAGTTGAAAAAAATCTTTGATTAAACTAATCTCACGAAAGATTTTGAATCGGGGAATCTTCTTTTGAATCAAGGATTCAAAACTGACTCGTGTTCCGAGGAACGTGTGTATAATAGAGGAGTAGCCTTCTGAGAATAGGCAAAGCTATTGTAAGGAGCTAAGTTGGACTTAGACTTCAGAGTAGCTAAGTTGTACTGTGTGTAAACTTCTTAGTGAATTTTCCCACTATGTGAGGGAAGAGTGGACGTAGAAGGATTACTCCCACCTTCGAACCACTATAAATATTGTGTCTATTTTTATACTGCTTTTATTATTGTTGTTGGCATACTACTTATCTACTGTATAAATTTGTAAGAAAATATTTAAGCATATTTTGTTATACATAAAACTCCCTTGAGTATTGCTTATTGTAAGTTACTTAATCTCAGTCTGCTTTGTGCCTACTACCTAAGTCAGCTTACTGTATTAGCTTTGTTGCAAGAATAAGTTTCTTGTAGTAAGCAGCTATCTTGTGCTCAAAGTATTTGAAAAAGAGAAAATCAAGTTAGAGGTTTATTCACCCCCCTCTAAAACCTTCTACCACTTGGGACCAACAATCTCCTCAAATATACTATAATTTTTTAAAATAAATGTCAGTGGTCTATTGATTTTTGGTTAGAGAACATCGGTCTGTAGTGCCCGATAGGCTAGTCCAGCCCTACCAAAATTTTGGATGGGCTTGGTCATGGGCCTACAGGATAAATTGGACCCAACAGACCTTACTCAATAGGCAACGGGACAAGCCGAATTTTTTTTTGTATATTTAAAGGAATAGGTTGGGCTCAATAATTGTTCGCTTGATGGAATTTTAGGACGGGCCAAATTGATGTACACTCGATTACTTATATGGACTGATTTATATTCGTGATGCATAAATCGGCCTAGGCGAGCGTCTAGGTGCTTGGAGTTTTTTATCCGTTCAAAATGTTAAGCTTTTTTATACTTCCGACTGATTTTTGGAACAAGCTTACAATTAGTTGGATAGATTTTCGGAAACAGAAGAAATAATTATACTTATTAGAGAATATCAGACGAGAAAATAGGGTTTATAATGGTGATTGATCCTTACAAATTTTGTAGGTATGTTGGCTTAAGGCAAAAAAGTCCCCCAAATTTTGATTGTATTCTTGAAAAAAACTAGACAAATTACTTTGGTAATATATTTTGGCTAACTGACATAAAAGTGTAGACGATTCACAATTATTGCTAATCATTAACATTTCTCTCCATATAAATGGCGTTGATGTATATCTTTTACCACTGGTAGCGATTGAGTAATGCCAATCCCGCAACGTAAGAGGGTGTTTGTAAGCTTATAAACTTCACAAAATATTTTATAAAATCTTTGGGAACTTATAAATCTTAAAAAGTACTTGACAAAATAAGATGTTAAATAACTTATAAGACTTAAAAGTAAGCTCTCATATCCTAAAATATAAGTTATTACTAGCCTATCTTATTTTTAAGATCTTATAAGGCACACTCAAATTATAAAAATTAAATGGAAGCCATGTGATAAAGCACAATCCGGTATCCAATCAATTCAGCCTAAATCAGTGCAAGAAATATAAAAACGCACAAGATATACGTGGTTCGATCCGGAGATCTACGTCCACGGGCAGAAAATCACTCTTGCCGAGGTGTTTCTTTCACTAAAAATTTGAGCTTACAAGCAATAATCCAGAATACAGAATGCGAGCCCTAATTCAGAGTTCTTTTCTCATATTTATACTCAGCTTTCCTAAACCCTAACTGAACCCTAACAAACTCCCTATTCTCACGCCTATTTCCCGCTGCATGGCGGTTGGGAATGAATCCTGAGCCTTGATTCGCGGAACAAACCATCTGTTGGGCCGACGTGTGTTCCTGGGCCTGCTGGGCCTACGCGTGCTGGGCCTACGCGTGCTTGGCCGGTCAGTGGGCTTAGGTATTAACCCGACCCGAAGTGATCGGGTTATCCCTATCAGATGCCCCCCCTCCAGCCGAAGCGAGGAAGGAGCTTCGGTTGTCACCGGGGTGGAACCGTAAGCAAGAAGGACTGTGGTCGCGGGCGCGCCGAAGTGTTTATGGATGACTAAGTCTATCCGCGTCCCCGGGGACTCCGCGGAGCAGTCTGCGGACGCGGAGTCGAACTAGGCCGAAGTGCACAAGACATATAGCGAAATACCGAATTTCCCAGAAGCAAGAAACGCGTTGGAAGTATATAACAACCTGGCCGAGGTGGAGGGTACACCGGAGTGTAGTATTCTGGCCAAAATGAAGGAAGCACTGGAATGTGGTGGTATGACCGACTTAATTGAATCACCGGAGTGTAGTTTGAGTCTTCCTGACGAAGGGTGAGGTTGATGTGACTGGCGGCGCCATCATGAGAGAGAGGGATGTGAAGTGACACGCTCTGCGATTTCCAAGAAACCTGTTCCCCACGCGCCTTGGGAACTGTAAAGCGCGTGAAGAGCACGGTTAAATCTCCCTCATTGAATTTGAATAGGCTGTATCAGAGCCGTTATTTTTTTGCGTATATATTTGGAATAACTGCACAGTAACTCTTCATCTTCTTCATTGCGATTTACCAGTTTAGAAAGCGGGAAAAAGAGGGGATTCGGTACCTGTGATTCATCTCAAATCAAAACTTCTCAAATTCAACCCACTCAAATTCAACCCAAGTAAGTATGTCTTCCTCTTCACCTTCTGCCTCTATTCAAGAAGTAGGGACTTCGGATGCTCCGTTAGATATCCCCCCCCCCCCCTTCGATACCTCATTCCGGAGAGGAATGAGATTAGGACCATAGACAGGGCCGATGGGCTGGAAAGTAACGTTATGATGGTTGCCTTCTATCAATGCGCGGAGGAGGATTTGGAGGTGGCCTCTGTAGCGTTACGGATGACGCGAGAGCAAATTGAGAGAGAAATCCCTTTATTTTTCTTTCCCTTCAACTTAGAGGTGGCCTCTGTAGCGTTACGGAGGATTTGGAGGTGGCCTCTGTAGCGTTACGGATGACGCGAGAGCAAATTGAGAGAGAAATCCCTTTATTTTTCTTTCCCTTCAACTTAGAATATATAATACCGAACCCCGAGGATAGGGCCTGCTGCCCACCGTAGGGGTTTATAGTGTGTACATAGATCCCCTTAGGATAGGCCTGAGACTGCCCCTGTGGGACATTGTGGTCCGGTTGCTGCGATACTACGGTATTGCCTTGAGCCAACTGGCGCCGAACGCGGTGAGGCAGGTAGTGGGGTTCACCGTGGTGTGCAAAAATGCCGGATTAGAACCGACCGTAGAGCTTTTTAGGTTTTTTTACCAACTAAAAAACTTCGGGAAGTCCAAGGGGTGGTACTCCTTCAGTCCCCGAGCCCGAGGTGGGTTCAAGGTTCAAAACTCAAGTAAGGTAGAGGGGTGGAAGGAGAGGTTTATATTTATAAAAAACAAAGTGGCCCTCCCGAAGTGGAGGAGGGATGAAGTACTGGATACCGCTCCGGTGGAGGACCCGGAGCCCGAAGTCTTACATGTATTCCGGTCAGTGGGGACTTTCAAAACCCTCTGCACCGAGGAAGAACTGGAGGAGGCAGGACTGAGCCCGTATTATTCGGGCAATGCGGGCGCCGAAGAAGGTAGGAGTCCTTCTATCTTGCTTTTTACAGCTGTTGAATGTGTATATAACTAACTTTACCTTCTGTGTGCAGTGGGACGCTTCGGGAAGGAGCCTGCCGGAAGCCCCGCGGCTGTTGCCGCAGCAAAAAAGAAGGGGAAGGCCACTGAGGTGTCTCCCCGGGGGAAGACAGTGCCCAGTCCACGATCGTCGGCGGGGTCGGAAGAACGGGTTATGCCGGCGGGGTCAATTCCCGGAACGAAGAAGAGGTCGGAGCCTACTGGGACTCCGCTAGCACCATCCAAAAGACCCCGGGTAGGGGAGAGCACGGAGGTAAACTGGAAACGCTGCTCATAATTTTTACGTGCACGAAGTGTGTGTTATGGAGGCTGAGTTTGATATCATTTTTCGTGTAATTGTCCAGGTAGAACAAGTGGCCCCGGGTCTGCTGGGGTTGGAAGGCGCGGACGCTGAAGAACTTCTGCGCTTGGCGCGAGGTATCCTGGACCTCGGCCGTAAGAGCGAGAAGGAAGGGAAGGAGGAACTGGTCGAAGTGGCAAGGGAGCTTCGGGCGCGCAATGACCGGTTGACCCACGACCTAACTGAGGCGCGAAAGAGGGCCGCCCTGGTCGAAAATGAAGCGGCGCGTCTGCGCGGGGTGGAGGCGGAGAGCAATGTCCTCCGAGGTGAGGTACTACGGCTGCGGGCAGAGATGGAGGCTCGGGAAGCTGCCGTGGTCGAGGGACAAGGAGCGATGCTGAAGGCATTCGCCGATAAATTATTCCAAACCAGCACGTTCCTCGACTTCCAGACGGAGTTCGTGGCAATAGGGGACCAGGCCACACGATCCGCGCTGCTGGAGCAGGTGAAGGAGGTCTACCCGAATGTGGATGTATATCGTCCAGAATTCGGGTATGACTTTGAGGCAGTGGCCGGAGTGGAAAAGGCCTACTACGCGGCTCTAGCGAATCTGCCGGAGTGGCCCCTGGTGAAGGCTCTCGGGGAGAAGAAACAGCCGCTGACGGCCGCGGAGGTCGCCAACTGTGAGGTGGACCAGGACCAAGAGTTCATGGCGTTCCGCCGAGGTGAACTGGTCTCCGCACCCCGAAGCAGAGATCCCCCTCCACGGATGGAGGTCGAAGCCACAGCTGCGGTCGAAGCTGTCGCAGCAAATGAGGAGGGAGAAGCCGAAGTGTCAGAGGGCCGGCGAGAGGTGTTGCCCGGAGATACGGAGGCAATTGAGCGGGATGTCAGTCGATCCCCGCAAATTTAAAGTTGTAGATAATAGGGATGTATGCGGATCATTGTACTGAGTCCGGGACATTGTATTTTCATTTTGTTGAATATAATTGCTTGTTTCTCAGATACTTCGTCTACCCTGTGCTGCATGATCAATTTATGTTTGTTTTCGAACTGAACTCCAACTCTTTACATACTAGAAATTGATCGACCTGGTTGAATCTTCTTTCTGTTTAGAATACCGCGGAACTACACGAAACAATAAAGAAACTCATGCGATCACTTGAGTGGTTCCGTGAAGAAAAGAACAACCTGCAAATGCACGTAGTGCCAAAGCTAGAAAAGCAGGTGGCCTCGGCAGAGAGGAAAGTGGTTGAAGCCGAAGAAAGAGCCAAAGATTTCGAGATGAAATACCGGTCTACAGCTGCCGAAATGAGTCGTGTCCTTGTTCATCAGAGGGAGTATGATTGGATACTGTCGGAGTTCGGTCTCCTGACCTTTGAGGAAGTGGAGGAGCGGGTCGTAGAGATCCAGAGCGAAATCTCAGCGCTTACGGCAAATAACCCCGCGGAGGCCTCGGAGCTCGTAAGAAAGCGAGAAGTTCTAGAGTTGCTTCTGAGCATGTATGAAGGGCTAAAGGACCGAGGCAGGTGGAGGCCTTCTGCCGAGGAATTCATCGCGAGTTCAAGCCGGAGACAAGGTACCCCGAAAGCGCCCCGGAAGGATAAAAAGAAACCCTCTGGAAAGAGCCAAGGCATTGTTATTCGAGAGCCAGCTCCAGTGACCACGATCGAAGAACAGCCCGCTGTGGTTGCCGAAGAAGTAGTCGAGGAGCTGGCCAGAGAAATTGAAGTGATGGCTCCGGAGGAGTGGGACCCTGTACAGTGGGCCCAAACCCCGAGGTCCGCTCCACAACCAAGTAGCCGAGCTCAGACTAGAGACGAAGTCCCCAGGCAAACGCCCAGAGCAAGTCCTCGGCGTCGGGAAGCTCGCGGTGGAGAAAGAGCCGGAGCCCGAGGTCGAGGATCTACAAGATCCCTGAGGACACAGCGCAGATCGAGGAGCAGGCCGCAACGCCGGGGCGCTAAATATTGGCTCGGGGGCCGTAGATAATGACTTATCATTTTTTTTTTTTTTTTTGAAGTTTTATGTAAAGGACTTTTTGGTGTTGTATCATTTAGAAGATTATAGAATCGTTTTGATGTGCACAAATGTGTTAAGGAAAACAACAAGTGATTAACTGTTTTAGTTAGGTGTCCGGGAACATAATTCGAATAACTCTAATGTACATCTCCCCGGACGGATCAGGCAGGAGTAAAGTAAGTCTCCCCGGACGGATCAGGCGAGAGTAAAGTAAGTCTCCCCGGACGGATCAGGCAGGAGTAAACACTTCCCCGGTTAAGCAGGCGAGATAGTGATATAAGTCCGGGGACGAAATGCGAATCTCCTCGGACGGACCGAGGGAGAGATTTAATTGTCCGGAGACTAATAACGATAATATGATTGCGTTAGGGCGTCCCCGTAACGTAAAGGAAAACACAGCAAGATGCATAAGCAAAGAATTTTTATTTAACGATGAGTGCCGGAGCAAACTAATGAGTACAAAGAGAGATAACAATTATAAAAGAAATTAAAGATAAGATGGTACTTGAGATTTGGCATTCACAAATAGAAGCGCCTCAAGTTGGTAACGTGCCAGCTTCGGGGGATCGAGGTCCCATTGAGATGCTCTAACTGATAGGATCCGGAATCGTGCGCGGCAACGACGCGGTAGGGACCTTCCCAAGAAGCATGTAATTTCCCCTCGGGGGCAGCTTTGCTGGCTGAGTTGAGCCGAAGAACTAGGTCCCCGACATTGAACTGAGTGCCTCGGACCCGGAGGTTATGATACTGGGCTGCACGTTGTTTACACCTGGCCTGTTGAATGAATGATTGGTCACGACGATTTTCAAGCTCGTCCAAATTCGCTCGGAGAGCCTCGTCATTATTCTCTGGAACCAATGTGAGGAGGCGGGGGCTTGGTATACTGATTTCCGCAGGAATAACGGCTTCGGAACCATAAGTAAGGCTGTAAGGAGTCTCCCCGGTAGAGGTATGCGGTGTCGTGCGATAAGCCCATAGGACTTGTGGAAGGTTTTCAGCCCAGAGACCTTTGGCATTATCCAGGCGCTTCTTTATTCCCGTGAGCAATGTCCGATTGGTGACTTCAACTTGACCATTGGCTTGAGGGTGAGCAACCGAGGTAAAAATTTGTTTGATGTGAAGCTCTTCGCACCATGACCGAAAGGGATCATTGGCAAATTGTTTACCATTGTCCGAGATAATAGTACTCGAGATGCCGAAGCGACAAACAATATTGCGCCTCACAAACTTCAAGATATTCTGACCAGTAATGGCCGTAAGTGGTTCGGCTTCGACCCACTTAGTGAAGTAGTCTACGGCAACGACCAGGAACTTCAATCCTCCCGGAGCAACGGGGAATGGGCCAACAATGTCGATACCCCACTGAATAAACGGCCACGCACTTTGGATTCCAGTGAGCTCGGTCTGCGGCAGATGCTTCACACGGGAGTGCAGCTGGCACTTGCTGCATTTGGTCACTAAGTCGTGGGCATCGTTAAACAAAGTAGGCCAATAATATCCCCAGCGGAGAACTTTCTTGGCCAATGTCCGGGAGCCGATATGGCTGGCACAGGCCCCTTCGTGAACCTCCCGTAAAACTTGAGTAGCTTCGGCAGGAGTGAGACACCGGAGACTCGGTTGCAGGTACGACCGCCGGTACAAGACTCCATCATGAAAGGAGTATTTGGGGGCTTTGAGGACAACTTGCCGAGCTCGTAGCTTGTCAGTGGGCAGGATTCCATCTCGGAGATATTGGATGATAGGAGTCATCCAATTCGGATCACTATCGGTCAGTACCGAAACTGTGGCCTCATGAATTGCTGGATGTGATAAGTCTTCGACTATGATATCCGGAGATATATTAGTTCGGACCGCGGAGGCCAACTTGCTGAGCGCGTCTGCTCTTGCATTCTGGGCACGTGGTATTTTCTGGATAACAACTGTATCAAGAGTTGACATGAGCTTGAGTGTTAGAGCACGATACCTGATCATTGTTTCATCCTTGGCGACATAAGTCCCCTGGATTTGCTTGGACACGACCTCGGAGTCCGTGAAGAGCTCAAGATGACGAACGCCTAAGGATTGAGCGAGCCGGAACCCGGCGAGAACTGCCTCGTACTCCGCTTCATTATTAGTCACCTTAAACTTGAATCGGATGACGTATTTAACTTCAACCTCCTCGGGGTCGATGAGAAGCACCCCGGCACCACTTCCTCGAGTCGTGGATGCTCCATCCACATATAGTTGCCATTTCCGAGGTGAGGATATGAGGGTAGCGGGGTGATGTGTATCACTGTCTGTCGGAGACTCATGATTGTCTCCCGGGGTTTCAGCCAGAAAGTCGGCGAGTGCTTGACCCTTGATTGCTCGGCGGGGAAGGTATTGAATATCATATTCGCCTAACTCGACGGCCCACTTTGCAAGGCGCCCAGACACCTCGGGTTTGACAAGAATCTGGCGGATAGGATGATTGGTCAGAACCCGTATTTCACGTCCTTGGAAATATGGCCGTAGACGCCGAGCTGCCATAACAAGGGCCAAAGCGGTTTTTTCTAACACGGAGTACCGTGTCTCCACCCCGTGGAGAACACGACTTGCGAAATACACAGGATGTTGAACCCCATTGACTTCGCGCACAAGTGCAGCGCTAATAGCTTCCTCGGCGGAAGCCAAATATAAGTAAAGCGGCTCTCCGGGGAGAGGAACTGACAAAGTAGGCAGCTGCTGTATATGACGTTTCAAAGCCTCGAAGGCCTCGGTGCACTCCGGAGTCCACTCAAAGGACTTCGCCTGTCTCAAGATTTTGAAGAATGGGAGCTGGCGCTCCGCCGCTTTAGATAAGAATCGATTTAAGGCCGCCAAACCACCTGTGAGGCGTTGAACGTCCCTGAATGTCTTGGGTGGCTGCAGTTCTAGCACATCCCGAAGTTTGGCCGGGTTGGCCTGCAAACCGTGTTGTGAAACCATATAACCCAGAAACTTGCCGGAGCCGATGCCGAAGGTGCATTTTGCTGGATTAAGGCGCAAATTGTAGCTTCGCAGGGTGCGCAACGTTTCGGCAATGTCTTGCACACATGAAGAATGGGAGATACTCTTTATAACAAGGTCATCAACGTAAACCTCGACGTTGCGGCCAATCTGGCCGTGGAAAACCCGGTCCATGAGACGCTGGTATGTGGCTCCGGCGTTCTTGAGCCCGAAGGGCATTTTCTTAAAAGCATAGCACCCAAAAGCAGTGATGAATGCCGTTTTGATGGCATCTTGCGGATCCATAAAGATCTGGTGGTATCCCTTATACAGATCTAAGAAACAAAGTGCCTCATACCCAGTAATGGCCTCGGCCTTTTGATCTATGGAAGGTAGGGGATAACAGTCCTTCGGACAATGTTTGTTGAGGTCGGAGAAGTCGACGCACATCCGCCATGCCCCACTGGACTTAATCACCATTACTGGATTCGATAGCCAGGAGGGGTAATATACTTCGAACAGGATGTCCGCATCCAAGAGTTGTTGCACCTCGATTCGAATTGCGTCATTTCGCTCCGGGGCGAACTTCCTCTGCTTTTGCTGGATTGGCTTTATGCTGGGATCGATGTTCAGCTTGTGTGTTATTATGTCGGGAGAGACCCCGGGCATATCTAGAGGAGACCATGCGAAGACATCGGAATATTCTCGCAAGGTCTGAATTATAGCCTGATGTAACCATGGCACATCCACGGCTCCGACGGTTACAGTCTGTTCCGGCTTGGACGGATCAAGCGGTACTTGGGCGGTGGCATCCCCCAATGAGATACATTCCCGAGGTTCCGGAGCCGATGATGCTACCTGAAGCTGCTGTTTGGGAGGAACTTTAGCAGTCTTCTTGAGTGCCACGTACATACACTCCTTTGAAACCCGCTGACTCTCGCGGATAGCCACTTCGCCATGCGAAGTGGGAAACTTTAGTGCGAGGTGATACGTGGAACATATGGCTTTAGCGGGGGTAAGCCAATCCCGGCCCAAGATCATGTTGTACGGTGATGGGGAATTCACCACATAAAAATCCACGAAAATGGTTTTTATTGCCGGATAAGTCCCCAAAGATGTCGGGAGAGTGATTACACCCTCTGGCTGGACTTCACCCTGAGTGAAAGTCTGCAGTGGCCCGGGGGCCGGCCGAAGTTGTTCCCGAGGAATCCCCATCCTTTGGAAATAGTCGGCAAATATAACACTCACCGCGGCCCCATTATCCACGAAGACCCGCCTTATTGTTATATTGGCTACAGTCATGTCGATGACAATAGCGTCAGTATGAGGTGTTATTTCCGGAACCGGGTCTCTATCCGTGAAGCTGACAGTCTCGGATTGATGGAAGCGTTTATGTCGTGGCTCCTCGGGAGGAGGACGTCGAGCCTCTGCCTTCAAGGCATGTCGCGAAGCCCCGGTGGGGAGGGCCCCATATATCACGTTTATTACGTGAGGGGGTGCGTTGTCTCCGGGTCCTCCCGGAGGAGGAGGTGGTGGCGGAAGACGTGGTTGTTGGCGATTGCCAGAATCTTGCCGTGCGTAATTACTAGGCCCCGGCCGATTATTATGCCACGGCGGTCGATTTTGCTGTGTACCGCGGTCATGATCACCTCCACGATTATGGGACGACCCCCCATTCTGACCTGTCTGAGGCTTGTCATCGGTCCGCGCAATGTATTGGCGCAAGAAACCTTTCCTCAGGCACTCCTCGATTTCCTTGCTGAGTTCTCGGCACTCCTCTGTCTCGTGCCCATGATCTCGGTGGTACGCACACCACTTTCCACGATTCCTCTTCTCAGGCGGAGCAGTCATCCGCGGACAAGGTCGCAGATCGTTCTTGTGAATAGAAAGGATTTCGGCTCGTGACTTCGTCAACGGAGTCAATTGTGGAATATCGCCTCGAGATTCTGAACGCCCCGGGTTCAGGCGGGAAAAGGCACTAGGTCGCGTACTAGGCCTAGTTTGTGCCTTGTCGGACTGCCGCTTGCTAACATGTTTCTCACGTTTCCGGCGAGTCTGCTCCTCGGCCTTAGCATATTTGCACACCGTTTTGAACAATGCTCGGGTTGCGACCGGTGTGTTTCGAACCAACTCGGTGTAAAGTGTTCCAGGACGGAGTCCATTCATGAATGCATTGATGACCACGTCTTCAGAGTAACTTCCCACCTTGAGGCTTTCCGCTGTAAAGCGGTCAAGAAATTGGGTAACGGTTTCACCGTCCCGCTGTTCCATATTCATGAGGTCGGCCAAGGTGGCCATGGGCTTCGCTCGTGCTTCGAACCGCGCCCAAAAGTGTTCGGCGAGTTCTCTGAAAGAGGATACGCTGTTGCGCGGGAGAGAATCAAATCAAACCCGAGCCTCGTCCTGTAAGTACTCGGGGAAAATCTTACAGTAATGGAGGGATGTAGTGTTATCGCGGCTAAGCATGTTGTGCCTGAAAGCTCCAAGAAAATTGGCCGGATCTCCGGTGCCATCGTAAGGTGGTATGGCCGGCCGTTTGAACCCTTCGGGAAGGGAGGTGGCCATGATTTCTTGGGAGAACGGTGTGATGATATCTCCATTGGCATCAAGGCCCAGAATTCTGTCCAGTTCAACATTGCGTTGAACTCGCTCATACTCTTGAAGATCTAGAGCATGAGGATTGGCATAGCGAACTCTCTTAGCCGCGTTGAGTGGACGGCGGCGATCCATATCAGTAGGTTCATCGTTGCGCGGTCGTGATTCGTTAGAACTCCCATGGTCCTCGGAGGAACCAGGTCGTTCCCGTCGCCGATCCTGACGCCTGCGATGCCCCGGGTTTTGTTGATCACGCGAGTGCTGACGAGGTGGAGGCACCGCGGGATTAGCATCATGTCCGGCAGGCCCCGCGGCAGGCCCCGCGGGATGTAGGCGATTAGCTGCCCAATCTTGAAGAACATGTGCATGCTCTTGTAAGAAAGCCTGGAGCAATTCTGGAGTAATTTGAATGTTAACCGGTGGTTGGGCAGCAGCAAGATTAGGGTTTTGCATGTCTTGAGGGGGTGGAGGTAAATTCTGATTGTCTGGATTCGCAACCGGGCCTTGATTGCCCTGATGATGAGATGTACTCCTTGCCGGCAATTGCCTCGGCGGCAAAACTTGATCCACGGGTGGATCCTGGTTGGATTGATCACCGTGGCGAGATTGATTCAAACGAGTCGTCACCTTGATCTTTGATTACCTGTGAATGTCAAAAATTGCTTTTCGTTTCCCACAGACGGCGCCAATTGATAAAGCACAATCCGGTATCCAATCAATTCAGCCTAAATCAGTGCAAGAAATATAAAAACACACAAGATATATGTGGTTCGATCCGGAGATCTACGTCCACGGGCAGAAAATCACTCTTGCCGAGGTGTTTCTTTCACTAAAACTTTGAGCTTACAAGCAATAATCCAGAATACAGAATGCGAGCCCTAATTCAGAGTTCTTTTCTCATATTTATACTCAGCTTTCCTAAACCCTAACTGAACCCTAACAAACTCCCTATTCTCACGCCTATTTCCCGCTGCATGGCGGTTGGGAACGAATCCTGAGCCTTGATTCGCGGAACAAACCATCTGTTGGGCCGACGTGTGTTCCTGGGCCTGCTGGGCCTACGCGTGCTTGGCCGGTCAGTGGGCTTAGGTATTAACCCGACCCGAAGTGATCGGGTTATCCCTATCACCATGCATTACACACACTTCACAAACACTAGGCACACCACATAGACATATACACACTATACACTACAGACATATTAAAGGGATTGGTGAAAGACAATTTTATTCACACTTGGCACAAGAATAAATATACAGTACAAAGTACTTCTTAAGTCATACAAATACAATATGAAATACAAGGTTATACACACTAAATAGATCCTAATATGCACCCGCAAGATGGCATGCTAGAGAAGACGCCAATCTTGGACATGAGCAGTGGCAGTCGAGTACGCGGTAATGGCTTGGTGAGAGCATTAGCAAGCTAATCAGCAGAGGAGAGATGCGTGACACGCATTTTGGCAGTTTTGACCAAGTGCTGAACTAAGTGATAGTCAATAGCAATGCGATTCATCCTTGAGTGAAACACCTGATTGGAGCAGAGATACGTGGTGCCTATATTGTACTTTAAATAACGAGAGTGTCAGGAAGGTCAATATGAAGCAAGAACAGAATGAGTCCGTTGCAACTCAGATGTTGTGCGTATAATGGATCAATATTCAGCTTCGGTAGAGGACCTAGCAACAGACCTATGTTTGCGAGAAGACCAAGAGATAGGATTTGCACTAAGAAAGTGATGTACGCCCCTGTGGAAGTACGAACATCTCAGTTGCCAGCCCAATCATCATCTGTGAAGTAGTGTAAAGTCATGGATGACTAGCGACGCAGACTGAGAGCAAGAGTTCGAGTAGCGTTGAGATACCAGAGTAAGCGTTTGACAACACTCCATTGTGTCTCAGTTGGAGCATGCATAAATTGAGAAAACTTATTAATAGCAAACGCAATATCAGTTCTGGTGAATAGGAAATATTGAAGACTACCCAAGGTCTGGCGATATTTAGTGGCATCAGTCGGCAGACTTCCAACATGGAGAGTAAGAGTGGTACTTGTGGCAAGAGGAGTTTGAACGGGCTTCGAATGATGCATATTGTGACAATCCAATAAATTAGTAATATATTTCCGCTGGGACAGGAAACAAGAGGAGGAGGTAATAAGAATCTCAATGTCGTGAAATAAGAGAGCGAGCCAAGATTTTTTTACTGAAAATTAAGACGATAAATCTCGAATAAGCTGACGGAGAAAGGTATTATCACTGCTAGTCAGTATGAGATCATCAACATACACGAGGAAGAAGGCCTATTCCAGATTTATTATACACAAAGAACGATTCATCAGATTTAGTATGGATAAATCCAATAGAATTCAGGAAAGCCCGAAGAGCATTATACGACGTTTGGGGCGCCTATTTGAGGCTGTAAATGGATTAATTTTTTATCTGTAGAAATGGATATATATCTATAATTTGAAATATTGATGCAACCAGATTATTTAATTTGTAAATAAAATGTTATGTTATTTTATGTTCCAATTATTTTTATGTGAAAAAAATATTGATTGAGGTCCCTTTTTTAGTTTATGTCATGGGCCACCAAAATATCAGGACCAACCCTGAATTTGATTTCCAACTTAATACTTTTCCTTTTTTTTTTTTAACAAGTAAAAGTGATAACTAGGTTTCAAGCACCGGGCAAACGGGTCACCAGAGGTGGATCCAATGAAGAAGGGGTACAACCTGTACACCAATTATTTTTATTATATAGGTAACTCATCTATACAAATTTTATGTCGATTTGGTGTTAAAGTCCTCTTTTTTCAATTGAAAGGTGAAGAGTTCATCCAAAATATTGTTTTTCGTAATAATCTTTTTTCTTTTTTTATTAAAAGTTTAAATATTTGTTTGCATATTCAAAAGTCAAGAGTTCAATACTTTATGATTGCAAAATATTGTTTTCTTTTATAATCTATTTATTTGATTTTAGAAAATTCAAATATTTATTGAGAAGGTGCAATTTGGGCATGGGCAAAAATGATTAGTATTTATTATTAAAACTGTTATGTTTTCTCTTAAATGTTTTGAGTAAATGTGTCATCGTTAAGAAAATGTATCACAGTAAAGAGGTATTATGTTTATGTTTAAGGACAAGTGATATCTTTAAACACAAATTGTGATACACACCCCTGCACACCCCGGATCATGCAACTGGTGATTAGGCAAGAAGTAAACAATTCGGTTGAAAATTATACATTCGTTCAAGTACTTAATAAAGGATTTAGAACTCATAATCTCTTGGTTACCAATCAAAACTGATGTCATAAAATTGAGGAAGTCTCTTGTGCACCAGTTGCACGGATTTAAAATCCGTACAATCCGGGTCATAGGTCAAAAGACATAAATGGTCAAAAAGCATTACTATTTATGTCTAAAAATAAAACGTGTGATGGGTAAAGGTATTATGGTGAAAAGATATCACCGTTTATGCTTAATGGTATTATATATTTTTTATAAAGGTATTGTAATACACTTACTCAAAACATGTAATTCTTTAAGCATAAATGATGATACCTAACCAGATTGCAACATGTAACTGATGCAACTGATGCACATGAGACTTTATCCATAAAATTACTAAGCTTTTTTCCTTCTTCAGTTAGAAACTTGGTATAGTAAGTTAGTTATTTTAGCAAAACTCATCCAAGAAAACTAGGAAAATATTGATTTTGATTTGTAGTCCAAAAATACATCTTGGTTGTCTTATTAGGTTTATTTATACGAACAGCGTTTGTCCTTTTTGTTTTTGTTTTGAAGTCTTGGATCGGCCACTATAGATGACAACTCTACACAATAAACAATAGCTCTAGAGGATGTGGATCTCTACATTCTTTTCATTTAAAAAACACACATTTAATCCCTGTATGGGGCAACACGAAATTAGAATTGGTGTATTATGATTTACTATCTCACCAAAACCCAACAAAGACCGAATTCTAGCAAACAAATAAATTAGGAAGTTGGTTGATTAAGCTGGTGGTTTGCAATGTCTCAACTCCCTCCACTCAAGTACATAGTTCCAAGAATTAATGATAAAAGACTAGGTAGTTGTAGCTCATTATTTATATAATCTCTAGGACAACAAGTGCTTAGAAGTGATCACAGTATAAGTACAAGTATGCATGACCCCTCCCTTTCAACTAATACAAATATTACCACACATGATCAACAAACCAATCAATCTTTGAAGCCAAGCCTCAGTATTCCAGAGAACCTAGCGATGGTAGTCCAGGGAGGAGATTTTGAGCATCTGCATTGTTTATCCTTGATTCAACGACTGCTTTTCCTAGTTTCATCACATCCTCAGGAGAAAGGATCTTGATATACCACACATTATTCACAAATGCCCTGTCAGTGTATGCACGGTCAGCCCGTTAAACGAGATCATATGATGCTGATGATACACACACATATATTCCACTTACTCCCATGGGTCGTCTCCAAGGAGAAGAATGTCATTCTCCCTGTCGACGAATACAAGCTGCCAGCCTGATCTTTGAGGGTCTTCAAGCAACCCTTGGATCCCGAACATCTCACCCAGTTCTTGTCTCAGCTCCTCATAGCTGCTGAACCGGCCAATGTCCAGTGACCTACCAACTGATCCACTTTTATACACCTGCACAACAACAAAAAAGTATCACTTGCTCAGAAATAAAATAGTTGGAGCAATAAAACCCCAAATTTCCAACTGCAACCTTGACAAAGGTACGGGTATCTGTTGGTTGGTCGACTTGTCCCGTATTGTGCAATATTTCCGAAGGATCTGGCCCATAGCCATACAGAGGACTATGATACCCAGATGATCCTACAGAGAACAAATCAGCTTGAACTGAAGAGCTAACTATATTGGAAACGGTGGTGGGTAGCAGGAGGCCGGAGGAGTCAATATTATCACCAAATAGGGCTTGAGTCTGCGCATCCAAGCTACACGTTTCTTGCTCCATAGAAGTGTCTTTTCCGGAAGAATACGGTGGGAGCGACTTCGAATCGGAACCACCACTAACTGGTGACTGGGAGAATTTCGCCACCCATGAGTGGTGGGGGGTCTGCTCATCGATTGTTGGCTGACCAAGTCTTGAGAAACTTACAAGATTACCACTTCCCTCAGGGCAAAGTGAACCCAACATGTTTTGCAGACTAGAATGAGCCATAGATGCTGGAAATTTACTCTCCGAGTTTACATATTCTGATTTTGTAAATGAAGGCGATGGAATATCGGATGGCTGTCTTTGTTGGAGCTGGTCATGCTGGGCCAAGTATTGTTCTTCAGAGTGGCTGTCAACTTGATGTTGTATGGGCCTCTGCATATTATCCGATAGCATTTGGGCTTGAGCGGGCAGCATTTGAGAAGAAACTGTTGACTGCATGACTTGGTGATGGTGTGAGAGAGGATTATGACTCGCCCCATGTTGAAGATAGTGAACAGGCTGCTGAAACTGCATTATTTGGTGTTTCAGCAACTCACTGCTACCAGCATTTTGCAGCCCTGCAGCTAGCATTGCCTGATATTGCTGGCTGAGATCGTTTCTTAGGGTTGTTGGATCGAATCTCTGCTGCATCCAAGGAAACATGCCGACAGTCTGAAAGTTCATTGAATTGAAACCTTGCTCACCAGCTTCACCTCTCAACCATGGCATGCCATTGATCGCTTCATTACCAGCATCTGAGACAGGAGCCAGAAGAACTTACATAAAAATCCTCTAATTAAAACTACTAGTAGAAGACAATTTTGATATTTTAAAGAAACAAGTTGTGACATATTCCATATGTTGTCTCTAATGAAAAGAGTCAGAAATAGATAAGGTGAGGCTAAGTATGATACTTAACGAGAACAAGTATCACTTCCTGTTATACATTCCACGTCCTTCCCAGACAAAGATTTGGGAAAAGACGGTGTGGGAAAAGAAAGGTTCCTGGTGGCTTAAGATAAAGTAAGTTCCGCAGTTCTAGCTTCAAAATAGTTTCACGGATTGAGCTGACAAGGCCACAAGAAGTGAGCTTTCTCACAGATTACACCAATAAGTCTTGAGTCATTTTTTACACAAACAAGTCTAAACTCTCTTGCCATTTGCAAGACCTTTCGAGTATCTTCCCAAAAAAAAAAAAATTGAGACAATTACTGACATGAATATTCAGTCAAAGCATTTATGACATTGAAGCTCAGTAAGTTCCCAAAGGAGATGAAGGAGATAATAAGGGAGTTGGAATAAATAAGTGAAGTAGCACACATTTCCCTTCAGCAAATAAACTAGCAGGCGAAGGCACCACCTGCAGGTGAACTTGAGGTGGGACTCATACCTTGAAAAGATGATGCTCCAGGATACCATGGCCGTTTCAGCCTAAGAGGAAATAGAGAGGGATACATGGGAAATGTTGTCAAAGGCTCAATTTCCCACAACGATACCCTTGGCTGCCTCTCACCTGCTGTTGATTCATCCCAACCAACCTAATATTTCAGGAAAAAGGTAGAACAACATGATTAGTTAGCAAACCAAAATACGGAGGTGCTAATGGTCATCATGAAAACTAACCACTTCAGTATCAACAAGTGCTCAGTGAAGAAGGAAAAGAAAAAAAGAAAATATGCAGCACTAACAAGAAGAAAGTGACACATTTTGATAATTCAGTTAGTTGCTTCCTGTGATCATCCATTCAACTCCCTCCCTCCGCAGGTCCACCTCTCTAGCTTTAAGTGTGTGTGGGTGTGCGAGTGATTGAGCAAGGGAGGAAGAGAGCAAAGACTTCTTTAGTTAATTGATGAAATATGGCATAGGCAACGACCTTACACATCATCTTGGAAGATATTGGTCCCCGCTCCACGATAAAAACTAAACAATAGTGTTGTATACTTCATTTCCAACATAGATTGCTTTTTCTCAAGTCCAATTGCAATAAGTGGACAAGGCGATGGTAGGCTTGGTTTGTATGCAGACATGATCTTTTATCTCAAGAATTCTAGAACCCAATGATGTGTTTCTTCCTATGACCATGTGATCAAGACCTGTGCTACTGTTGGGGAAATCGATCAGGTCTGAAGACACTAAGTCCTTTACGTTATATCCAAGAATAACATAATGCAACAATGACCAAAGCGTAAGCAGAGAATCAGCATGAACCTGCATCAGAAATCCATTCCAATGGCTACAATCTCACAGTAGCATATCATACGAGTTGATCACATGCTTGTCAAATTAAGTTCGTACTTCCAATAAGTTATGTGCATGTTGCTCTCATCTATTACAGTTGTATTGTATAGCATAAGGCATAAGCCAATACACTATTTCCAAAAAATTCACAAGCATGCATACATCTCGAAAGCAATTTTTCTGCCACCACAGCATGATAGATAAATGGCTTGAAAGACAGAGATCCAAAACCTAGCTTTGGGGGCCCCATAGTTATCACTAGCAAAAGAATTGGATATTATATCGAATGAAATATATATACAACATAATATACTTTTAGAAGCACGCTAAATACAATTAAATAATACAGTAGAAACTACCTTTTCAATATTGTATAATTCAATTTAAATATTTATCCTAATGATCAGTAAAGTTCTCTCATATAACATAAAATCATAGATAAGTCAAATCTTTATCACGCTTATCTTCCATAAAATCATAGATAAGTCAAATCTTTGGCACCACTCCTTATTGCTTCATTCATCTAGGATTCAACCTTTCCTTTTTTCCTTTTAAAAAGTCCTCTAGCCTTCCAGGATTACTTGTTTCATTATTTCATTTTCTGAAATAAATAGAAGTTACACAGATAGAACAAAATTCAGTCAATCTTCATTCATCCTCATGATACTAAAGCTTGCAAAAGATTATAGTGAATCTTATCAATAAACAAAGCAGCAAATATCTTATCATGGTGTCAGTAGCGACTATGATCAGTCTCTCCAGGCTTTTTTAATCAAAACATGACTGTGACAAGCGTTAAAATAAATATATATATATATATATATGTATATATATAAATATAAATTAGATGGCATACTTACATATTTGTAATACCAAAAGTGAGTATAGAATATTATATATAAGTCAACTTTGTCTGGTTAAGTGAAAAGGCAAGGAGGTCAAAAAGTCAGGAAAAAATTTCCTATGATACACCTGTTCTGCATCCGTTATAAGAAATCACAATTTTTAGTTGTGCACAGAAATACCTCTTTCCACTATAAACAATAGAGTTCAGCGTCAGTGATCTATTTTTTACAATTTAACACCCAGAGCAATATTTAGATCTCACAGTAGGTCTTTTTCCTTATACACAAGGGACAAAACTAGCAGCTCACAGAGGCAATTGATATCAAAGTCATAGCTACAACTTCAGCAGAATAGTACTGTAAGCATAAGAAAAAGTGATCTTGAAGAAAAAGGAATAACTTTAACCGAAAAGTCGATTACCTTAACAGAACGCCAATGAGAATTTGGCCAACGAACAGGATCCAAGTCACCAATGCCAGTAATAGTACCCATGTATCTGCATCGTGCAATGATCCATGCATAAGAAGACCATGAGACTAGAAAACAAAATGTCATGCAAATCTATATAGCCAGTCTTGGAATTAATCGGAGTATTTGCAAAAGATTAAAATAAGAACTATTTAATACATAGTATGTACTTGTACTATAAACTAGAGAATGCCATAGACAAATTAGAGAATATTGCATTAGAACACAAAATGGAAGCGTAAGTTTGCATCATGAGGACATTAGCTCCCTAGCCTCCACTAAGTTTGGTGAGAACAATGGACTTGACATCAGTAACCTATGATGCCACTTTAGCAGGATTAACTAGTTAGCAGCTACTTACTTCAAATGACAAGCTTGGATATATTAAAATTCCCAACTTAGTAGAATGTGGGCTTACAATTCATTCCCTGCTCAGTTTAAATCCTTGTTTATCGGTATTTTGGGGGGGGGGGGGGTGTGGAGAGTGGGGGTGGTCATTCCACCTTGGAGGTGCAACGAAAGAATCCAGTTGGTTCTCATTAACAAAAATACTACTACAATTTTCAAACACAATTGAGTTATTGTTGATGGTGGTTCTAAAGTGTCCTATAACTAAGGAAAAAATGAACAGGGAAATAATATGGAAATTCTGTATTAAAGATCTAAAGGCACACAAAAGAGAATTAAAGAAAGCATGGCATTAGGACGGCAGCTTGCTGCTAGGAAAAAGAAGGTATAAATGGAAAGTTTGGAGAAAGGGGAAAATGAAAAGAAAACATGACGAAAATAAAGCAAATTTTAATCAAGAGTAAGTCTCAAAAAATATCCTTGAGCTTTCATTTGTTACGAAATAACCTACTAGATTTTGAAATTACTAATATCCCCAGGTACGATGGCTGTCCCCTTATTCGACTTGTGAGATATAAAGAAATGTTACAGGGGGTATTTGCTACAAACTTAGGTGGATTTTTGTGTAAATTGGTCAAACCTTTGGTGATTCACCCTTTAATTAATTGCCAATATAATTGATGATCCAAAGATCGTAAGAGATGTTAAACTAAGTTTTTTTCCACCAATGAGTCCAGTATCAATATACCTGCGGACACTGGATTCTTCAGTTTCAAATAGCATTCGAAAACGCATTCCAACAGAAACTCGCGTGTGATACACAGCTTTCGCATACTTTGAAAGAGGTATGACAAACTCCGACGGACTAGCCCTGACATCATAAGTTTTTGTAAGACGATGCCCACACCAGGAAGAGGGAGAGAGAGAGAGGATCAGAGAGAACAATGTATCACAACCTGGGGTTATAGAAAACAGTGAAGCAGCTATTTGTCGCAGCAGCATGAGCAGCGGCAGCAAGTAGTCCAATATGCATACTATCGCTTGAAAGAACAGATGATGGCATTACAGTTTGTGGTCGGGTGGCACGACGGATGCCCAAAAGGAGCTGATTCTTCTCATTCCTAAAACCAAATGGCAATATGATTTCAATGCACAAACTAAACACTGTGGTTGAAATCTATGCGTAAATTGTACCAGATAAAAAGAACTGAATCTCCAGCAACAAGACGCTTGGCACTAACAAAGACGCTCCAGCCAGTAGTAAGCAAATGACGCTTGGGCTGACCTGAGTGAAGGGCCAGAATTAATAGTCAACAGGTGAAAATAAATGGAAATTGTAAATAAAGTGACTCTATTAAGCATGAATTGTTAGCCATTAAATAGCTAAAACTTGTAGATCAGTTCGAATGTTATCTAAATTTCTGCATGATTGAACCATGTAATTTATGAATGTAGATACATGACAATATCAAAAGAAGAAACTCGTCATAAATTTCATTTCAAGAAAAAATGTTAGGAAGACCCATTTTTAGATAAAGGGTGTTTCCCGGATATGGGGCATTTTTTTTTTCTAAAATTGTGTACGCTTTTGAAAACATGGTACGAAATAGAATCTGATATTTAACATGAAATAGAGTTTGGTATTTAGTTCTTCACTGCAGGGTTCTCAATCATTCATGAGAGGGGGGACCAAAGATCTCAGATCTACCTACATTCCGTGCGGAAGAAGGGGGGGCCTAAGGTCCCTAGCAGTCCTACTCCTATGCATCACCAGCTGCTTCTCCTCGAGTCCATTCTTAAAAGGGACCAGTTGGCTTGGATCTTACATAAACAAACAAAAAACAGCCTGCCAACACTAAGCAATTGCTATTTTCCATTACGACCCTACATTTAAAGGAACCTTTGGAGTTTGAACTTTAAAGGAAACTTTGTCTTTGCAACCCAGTACATAACAGTGAATAAACAGTTTCTTACACAGAGAACATGGTATTTTCCATCGACACCCTATATTTGATTTTCCCAAGGCCAACGTTCAATATTGTAGTCGACAACAGGGAAAGAGAAATTAATGTCAAACTAGAATTGCAATCATAAGATATACCAGGAAATGCTGAACAAAAAGCTAATCTACAACTCAGAGAATTGAAAACCAAGCATTAATATATGGTTCACATGTCAGACTGGAATTTACCTCGAAATATATGTCTAAACTTCCATTCAACATCATGGAGATCCCTTGCAATAAGTTCCTGAGCCGGTGGTGTTTGTGAGAAATCCTGAGGCACCAAAAGATAATTCAGGACAGCTCTAAACACAAGCTTCCTATCAAGTATGATCAGAACATCAGATGCTATACCAAGGGTGGGAACACTTTCTCTGCAGCCCGGCGTGGAACTGAGAAGCCTCCATGCGTACTAGTATCACTTGCAGTGAGAGTCTTGCAAAAGTAATTGGTGGGTTGCCTGCCAGGAATTCCCAGCTCCACGGGAAGATACGCATCTTTTTGTTCTTGCTACATCGAGCAATAAATATTTAGTTTGCTTATCGATTCCAAGTGAATAAGTAGATGAAAAATAATGTTATCATTCTATGGATTTCGAAACTACCGGAGTCAAGGGCTGCAATGTCATCTGAGCATATACTTCATCAGTTTCGACATCTGCCTGAGAAACACCAAATAAATCGACTTCTTTTTAACATTTATTCAACTAAATGATCTAGTTAACAAGATTGGAATAAAACCCACATGCATAGTAACATTGTGGAGTTGGCAGATCAATTGGGGTGGCAAGCTCGGATAATTCGGTATATGGGCATCAATTTCTTTATTAGTTGTCGCAGCAACCTGTGCCAAAAACTTCCAGTTAAGATCCTCTAGAGACCTCACAACTACATGGTATGAAGCAAATAGTTGAAACAAGTGAAGATTTAAACAGAAAAACCCAAAGAAACCTGCTCACTATGACCCTGAGGAAAGTAAACCACACGGCTCCCAAGCGTCGGCAACGAGACCAAAGGACCAGCACAGGCATGCCATAGCTCAGAATTCAAGCACTTCTTCTCCCCTTCCATAACCCAAAATTGAATAAGCAATCCATCAAATCAAAAAATCAGACCCGTTAACTAACTTTCTTTATTCTCTTTCTCTGGACCAGCCATTAATCACAACTGAGAGTCCTTCCAAGAAAGGGACAAGTGCATACTTAATACAAGAAAAGTTTCAATGAAAATGACATGCTGAAAGAGATGTATCATAAGAATTTTCGACTGGAAAAAAATTAAAAAGAAAACAGAGAGAGAGTTTAATTTAATCCACAATAAAGAAATGAAAAAGTATGTAAGGATAGAGAAATCATAATTGGTACCTTCATGAGCCTGCTGACCCATCCCTGATGTTGAAAGCTTCATTTTTTATCCAATCTTCAAAATATCTATTTAGTATAACAGAAAGCCACAGCTCAAACTAAACCCTCATTTGGTGCATTAACCCCAATTTTCACTAAACCATTTTGGTCCATCATCCCCATCTCAAATCTTGCGTTTTACTTCACCAACAATTACCACGAAATTTACAGCAGAAACCACTACAATAAACTGCTTTGAAGCATTGGAATTTAGCTCATCATTACCAATCTTCGAATCTCCATAAAATTAATCCAACTCGAGTCATTTATTCGTCTTCAATAAGAATCCCATGAAAACGGGAAAGCCCTGTTCACTTTTGTTGTTGGTAGAAACTCAAAGTTGGGAACTTTTCATAAGCCAATAATCACTGTTACTGAACTTTCTTCAAGAATTAAAAGAGAGAAAATTGAAACCGTGGCTTTCTTCTAGAATTTTATAGTCCACCCGACCAAGGTCGACCTGGTGGCAGTCGCCTCAGGAGGAGAGAGAGATATAGAGAGAGAAAGAAACAAGAGAGAGAGAGAGAGAGCGTGTATGTAAATGTAATGCAGAAATACTGTACTGCGGATACTATGCAAATAGCTCAGCGAGTGTCCCTCTCTCTCTGCTATCATCAGAGGGAGGGGTATAGCAAAAGAGCGACATCTGAGCCGTCCATCAAATCGTACGAAGAATCGTGTCCGTTGCACGAAAAATGATTTGACAGGAAGCATGTGCGACCATCCTTCAGTGGTCGCTGTCAGAGTACGGACATCAAAATATAATACTGCTCATCACAATGAATGAGAAACCACTGCCCAACTTTTGTTGCATCGGCCACTTGTACACTAAGCATGTCAGTATTGTACCCTCATCTGGGGGTGGGGGTGGAGGTGGGGTTGGTGGGGTGGCTTTTCTGCCATACTGAAATCTGTACCTTTTACTGGGAAAAGGATTTTATAAAAATTCTGAGAGTAAAATAATAGACATGGAATTAAGAATGTGGACCTTGTGGGCATGGTGATAAGGTCCACTCCATTGGACTAGTATGGGGGGGACCGATTTTCTTCTCAAATATTATATATTATGTGATCTTGCCTCAATTCTATGATAGATACTGCTGCCAAAACAATTTCCATGGATATTATATAAAATAGTTTCGTATTCTTGGAGGGAAAATCTTGAGTCATTTTCTTCACCCAGTAACAATTAATCAATTCATTCAATTTTAACCATTTATAACAACATTCCAAAATAAAATGAGCTCGTTATTTCTACCTACAAAACCTAACATATTGGATAATTTTCTACAATATTGTATTGTTCAAAAATTGTACTACCTCCGTTCCGCTCTAACTTTTCTACTTTACTTTTCGATTTGTCCCAACTTAACTTTCCAGCCCATAAATGACAAATTTCTCTCACAATCTTCATCCTCAAAATATCTCCACCTTTAAAAAAATCAAAGATTTCACAAATTCTGTTTTTTCATAACCTCCGTGTCTGGTCAAAGTAGGAAAGTTAAGTCGGGACGGAGGGAGTAACATTTATACCGTACTATTCCATAACGCAAGTGAACGAGTGCAACTAAGAATGAGCAAGGTCGATCGCACAAGGATGGTGTACATATGCCAACTTAATACCACAATTCTAATAATTTAACCCTATCTAGACTCTCGAAAGATGATCGATCGGGTGGTTATCCTAAAACTAAAGTGCAAGAAAATAATAAACAAAATATAGCAAATGCTGAAAAAGAAAGTGAGCAAATAATCACGAAGGATTCAATCAGAGAAAATATGTATTTTAGGGTTTTGGTTTTTTAACTACAATCTTCTATGTTTGATTATCTTTTAATTCTAGATTATTAGACCAATTCCTATTGTTTATTAGGCGGCGCTATTCTTAATTAGCCCTCTGCTCAGATGATGCTAATGTGTAGATCACTTATGAACAATTACTCTGTCGGGCTACTATCACATATGCTACTTCAAAAAGATCCTAAACATATGCCCACACACATATCTCACTCATTTCAGGCGATTATAGATATCTATGATATATGTTGTAAGCTTATTAACAACCCTCTCCTCTCGGACATCGAGTTGTTAAGCATGTAGAATAAAATCAAGAGATCAAGTTGATAAATTTATTGGATAATAACAATCATATAGATAAACTATAAAAAACAGAGTCTAGAATTATATAAAACAAAATCAAAACATATTCGATTGTATTCTAATTTCTAACCCTAGAACACAAGGGAAATTAGCTACTCGCGTTCGCAATTAACTTCCAAAAATATTCGTACATAAACATCTTGAACATATAAAACAAAGATGAAATAATTAAACTCGAAGTCATCGATCTTGATTGTCTGCGTTGTCCTTGATCTTCGTTCCAAGCCTCTGGAATATTTCCTATGATATGCAATGATGATTTTCAAACTTGGGGATCCCTATTTATAAGTTTGGGATGGATTGAGGTTTAAACGAGTCGAAAATAGGCCAAAACGCGTGTAAAATACGTTAGCCGCCTTAACCAAATCGACCGAGTTGTCGTGAGTTACACGACCGAGTCGACGTGCTGGACCTCCAACTCGACCAAGTCGCCATGTGCAACTCGACTGAGTTGCTCTTCTTGACCTAACTCATACAAATCACGAACTTCTAACTCGACCGATTTGCTTACACTTTCACACTACTCGACCGAGTTGCTTGTTGTGACTCAGTCAAGTCATTCCTTCAAATTTGTTTTGTAATTGTATCTCGTCTTCCAACTCGACCGAGTTAACTTCGTCCAAAGGGACTTTTTGGCTTATAAAATTACCTAATTAACTTCAAAACAAGCACACACACGTCATACGACACAATATAATGTATATAAGAATAAATCGGTCAATAATGCATGCATACATGATATGTATCAGCGATTTCCAATTTTAATTATTATTATTTTCTTAGGTTGACGCCTGCACAAGCGGCAACTTTTATTTATTTATTTATTTATTTATTTATTTATTATTATTATTATTATTATTATTATTATTATTATTATTATTATTATTATTATTATTATTATTATTATTGTCGTAATGAATAGGAGACGCTTTGGGTGGAGATAGATTTGGGGTTTTAGGGTTTGTAGTGGTGTTATTTCCAACAAATCAGTGTATATAAGTTCATAATTTCGGTGTATTTTATAATTTCCTTGAGGTGACTCCCTTCAATAGGAATTTCTTCTTTTTTTGAAATGAAAGAAGATGTTCTTCTTATTTTTTTCTTGGTTAATTTCTTTTTTCTCGTTTATTTAAGTCTTTTATTAAATTATTAGTAGAGTACCCGTGAAAAAAGTCTATTCTTATTATTATTTTAGATAAAAAAAAAAGTTAATAAGTTAGTAACAAATTAATATGTTATTTTGTGGGAACCAGAATGTTAGTTTTGAGTATAGAAAAAAATGGTAGAGCTATAATAAGTATTTGTAACGATGACGTTTAAATCAACTGTATTTGTAGAGCGAAGAGCATAATAAAAAATCAATAATGCAATAGTATATAAACAATTTTTTAATATTTTTATTGTAAATGTGAAACGAATTATGATTAGATCATTAATAAATAATAATGCAATAGTATAAAAACAGTTTTTTAATATTTTTATTGTAAATGTGTAAAGAATTTTGATTAGATGGATGTGGCTCTAAAATTAATGCATATATATTTATCAAAGAATGAATCATTTTAAATTTAATGTCTATTTATCAAATAAGATGTTAACAACAAGACATATATTCTTACATAAGCTCAGTGAAACCAAATCCATCTTTTATACTTCACCAGAATAACCCAATCGTGCGATGCATGATTTGGAATATATATATATATATATATATATATATATATATATATATATTTATTTCAAAAGAAAAATTGAGATTAAATAAATGAATAATATAAATTGATGAATTTTTTATTTTTTTTAAATAAAGAATATTAAATTATCTAATAATTTTTCTAGTTCATCAAAAGAAAAAAACATATTATTTTTATTTGCACCGCTACAAACCCAAAAACCCCAAATTCATCTTTGCCCAAATTTTAAACCACAATAGGTACAATTTAACCACATAGCATCACCATATAAAGCTCACATGTCCCCACCATAAAAAAGAAGTGAGTCACCTCCAAAGGAGACGGGTTTCAAAACATAAAAAAATTAAAATTTGAAGTCGCCCCTTTTACCTGCAATTTAAAAAAAATAAATTAATTCGAAAAAAATAAGAAAGTCGGGAAAGTTGCCTCCTTTTGGGCGATTCATGATATGTCGCCTCTAAGAGGGACGACTTTACTTCTTTTTGCAATTTCCCAAACAGTATCACAAATTCGTCAATTTTTTTTAACAGTACAATATTGTATCAAATTTGCCTAACATATTGAAGGGGATGGTGCACGAAGCAAATCCTCAGTTCTGTTTTCAGTATTCTGCTTTGTAATTGACATAAAAAATTAAAAATTTACATCATGAATAGTGAACCGTGAACTCGTGAACTGTTAATCTTTATAAAAATATAGCATACTTTCAAAGCAAGATCCTAGATCCTAAATTTGAACACGAACCATTAATTCTTGAACCCATGAATCATTAATTCTGAAATATACTTATGAACCAACTTGTCTATAATATGAAAAAATTTGAGTGGAATATGAATGCTTAGACTAAGATGGAACTAATTATTTTGTTGGAAAAATTTCTTTTCTAGTTTTATAACTTAGGGCAAGTTTAAAAAGGTCTTGTAACTTGTGAAATATCAATTAGGGTCCTCCATGTTAGGATAAATTTCATCGAAAGTCGTAAACTCTACAGAAATTCGTCACGTGCGGCTTACTTGTGCAGTTAAATTGGAGCTTTCCAAACACTGTCCAACGTGGCTAATTTTTTATTTACGTGGATGTTTTATTTTTTTATTGTTGCTTATATGGATTGGTGACTTGGGGAAGCTTCTCTCTTCACAGATTCACACTTTCACACAACTCATAGCCACCTAGCACTCCGCTCTGCCGCCACCTGCCACCTGTCATCGCCGTCTGTCAAACCAGCAATGATTCTCAGAAATTTAGGTTCATTCACGACAACAACAGTCTCTCCATCGTGCCTTTTTGCCCTGTTCACACAACTCCCTCGCTGATCATCTTCCCTGCAATGCCTACCCTCCTCCCTTATTTTGGTTCAACCCCTCACCTTCTTTCACAGTCTGTCACCCCCACAGTGACAACTCATATGATTTATGCCCTAATCCTCCCCTGTTTACCCAAGTAACAATAATCACGGATATGGAGGCACTGCCACCATCTTCCACGACATCGACTGATCATCACACACCCATATAAACACTTACATCTCTAGTTTTTGGTCCCTCAAGATCAACATGTCGTAGTGCAAACCATTCCAAAACCTTGGTCAAAACTAAAGCATCCAAACAGACAAGTAAAATACACATGTAACAAAAAAAAAGATTAAAATTAATATTGTACGTCTAGATTTTTCACGTCCCACTCCATCCACAAATAAACATAGCCATAAGCATTTTGCGGCTCAACAAAATTATGATTATTTTTTGTTAGAAGTATGTGATAACTATATAGCTTATGTGGGATGTTCTATAAGTTAAAATAAATGGAAATCAATAACCAAGAAACGATTAAAAAAGGTGCTTGACACCCACCATCCAAATGAAATAAGGAAAAAAATCTTTTTTAGTCTTGTAATTCAGGGCGGGTCCAAAAACAGTTTTGTATGAGAAATTTCAATATTTAGTCATGTATGTTTCTAAATTATCCAATTTAGTGATATTTTTCACCGAAAATCCTTAATCATGTCGAGATTTGTCACGGTGTCACCATGTGTATTCTCAAATTAGAGTTTTCAACAACATCGTAGGTGCGGAAGAAAAAATAGATTCAAACTGTTCTTCAACATTCTCCTCCAACTCGAACATTTGTAAGCTTATTCTTCCTCTGTCTCTTCCTGCTTAGCCCACTCTAGATGTAGTAATTGTATGAGTTTTAGATCTAATGTGATTGTGTTGGAATAAAATATGGTAAAATTGATAAAATATTGTCAAACAATCATTAAAAACTTATAAAAAGTGTATAAAAAAAGTACATAATAACTAATATTATTTCAACTATATCATCTCGCTCCTCTTCCAAATGTGCAAATTCATAAACAAAACATAACCTACATGTCACACGCGTATTAGCTTAGCATTCTGGAACCGAAAACGAAATATGGCACTCTAGGAGTAAAATTTCACATTACAATTGGGATGTAGATGATTTTATGTAATTTGATTAAGATGCGAATGATATACATAATACATGCACACTATCCTAGCCACCTCATCCACGGTGCAATTAGGGTATGTTTGTTTAAGGATTTTTTCGTTGAATGGAGGATGGACCAATTTTAACTTGTGCTTAAGTTGGGACCTAAAATTAGGATCACTTAATCCACTTAAACCCAAGCATATGTTATGCTCTCCCTCTCTACACTGCTCTCTTTTTCTCTCTCCATGCACTCATTACAAAATAACTTTTAAATATTTTTTCATAATTTTATAGCATAATGATTGCACCTTTTTTACAAATTCTATTATATTCCATCATAGAACAAACATAAGATTTACACCATCATTTGGATTCACCAATCTTGGGATTTGCACACCCGAATTTTTCACGCTCCACTCAATCCATAAACATACCCTTAGACTATGTAGGAGTATCTTTTTGTTATAATACAAAAAAAAAACAATTTACGAAGACACTGACGAAACTCATTCTATATGTTGTGTTACATTTTCAAAAACAGTTATATAATTATATAAATTATGACATATGTGTATTTGTGATGTATTAATGATATCACTTTGTATATATGTAAATCTTTACGCGCTTAATGATATCACATTTTACGAAGACGCTGATGGAACTCCTTCTGTATTAATGATATCACTTTGTATGACAACATTAAGACCAGTGATGCGAAAATCGGTATGTGCTTGTGATTCGATCGAAATTGGCACCATTATGCGGTTTTAGCTTATATATGAATGAGTTTTCAATGGTTACCTATTTTTTGAAACCATGCATGGTTACCATGAAAATGTGTATGGTATTAAATGATATTTTACCTACTATAGTGGATTAAAGATAATTTTTTTTTTTTTAATTCATGTAATAAGATTCCTTAAGAATCTTTAGATTCAAAAGGTCATTTTGGCATTTTAAAGTTAAGTAATTAATGTTAGTTTATTGAAAATTACAACTCCAATTAATAGTATACATTTAATATCTAGTTTTTCTTTTAGTATATTGAGAAAAAGATAATCTTTTATAAATTAATTCATCCAATGCAAAAAAAGATAAAATAAAATAAAATAATTTATAATAATAAATTAAAATTATAACTAATTTTAGGTAAACTACAAAGTTTCGGTCGTGATAAAAGTTATTGTAGGTAAAATTACACCATAAAGTTTCGCTTGTGATAAAAATGATTGTAGGTAATTGTAGGTAAAATTACACTATAAAATTATTTACTAAAAAATATAAGGAAAAAAAAAACCTATTATTTTATATGTGTTACTTAAAAATTAGTAGTTTAACGCAGTGTTTGTGGGATCAGATGGGAAGTCATAGATCTCTTAAGAAAAATGAAATAAAAAACAGAAACGGATTTTAGCGAGTTTGCGGTATGGTGGGACAACCGGTTTTGGACAGTTTTCAACGGTATATCCAATTAATTAGCCCCATTGGACAGAACAAGGGGCCGATTCGAGGTTGGACCGGTCGAACCTGCCGGTCCGTTTCCACAAACCTTGGTTTCACGATATCCATTTGACCCCATTACTAGAGTCAACAAGCTAATAATTGGATTAGCTAGGCGGCTAGGCAGCATAACACCGCCCGGCTACCGATTTTCGACTTCTACAACCTTGATTAAGACTAATAAATATTATAGTCATTATTATCATTATTAAGCTAATAATTTTGTTTGAAAATTTGAAGCCAATTTTGAAATGGTCAACTAAATTAGATACAATTAATAATTATATTGTAATCAATTAATTTCTTTTGCAATATATAATAGAATCCAACAATCCCACATATTTCAAAAGCAATATAATTCTAATTCTAATTCTAACAATAATAATAACAATGAAAATAATAATGGTAGGTTAGGAGAGTGAATATTTCAAGTCTAGTGTCTTTTGGACTATGGACAAGACCTATAAAGATAAGACATAACTCACAAAACTTTAATGAAGTATAAACTTTTAGGGTTAAAAATTTAAATCAACCTGAACTATGCGAGTTTTGACACTTAAGTACCTAAACAATTTTTTTTTTTACCGATTGCACCCCGAAGTACACGAATTCGACAACTTGCAACCTCCGGCCATTTTTTCCGGCCAAAATTAAATCACGTGACCTGCACATGCTTATTTGGGGTTCAGTTGATATTGTAATGATTTCTGGGGCCTTTTTGTAAAAAATAAAAAATAAGAATTGGGACCCAAACATAATTACACCTAAACTTATTTTATACCCTAATTTATATATTTTGCCTCTTCTCTCCTCCAAAGTCGCGACCCAGAATTTGCAGAAAGGTGAGAGGAGTCGCGACCCAGAATTTGCAGAAAGGTGAGGGAGATGAACTTGAATTGTAGTTGCGGTGTTCCGGCCGTTGAGAGGACTTCTTGGACAAATCTGAACCCGTGTCGCCGCTATGCTACTTGCGACCATTATCGGGTAAGCCCTAATTTTGTTCTTCCTCTATTTTGGTGTTGTTGTGTAGCCGGGAAAAAAATGGGGTGTTCTTATTATGAGACTTTGAAGTGGTTGCACATAACATATCATCATCAACGATTCTCTTTTTCTTGTTATTCTTGAATTAGCTTTCAAAGGAATAAACGGACGGCATTTTGCAAATGTTTTTTAATTTGTGTTATTGTACCAGTTTAATTGATTTTTTCTTTATTCAGACAGCTTGAAAATGGTGGCCATTGTAATCGCCATCTTGAAGTGAAGAATCGTGGCCATTGTAGTTCGCGCACCAGTTGAGGACGATGGACAGAGGGATTGCCAGAAAACAGGTCGAAGTTAGGGTTTCAAAATGGGGCGCCGCTTTGAGAGTTGGAGTTCAGAATTTTTTTACAGAGTGGTGAATTAGGGTATAAAATAAGTTTAGGTGTAATTATGTTTGGGTCCCAATTCTTTTTTTTTTTTTTTTTTTTTTACAAAAAGACCCCAGAAAATCATTACAATATCAACTGAACCCCAAATAAGCATGTGCAGGTCACGTGATTTAATTTTGGCCGGAAAAAATGGCCGGAGGTTGCAAGTTGTCGAATTCGTGTACTTCGGGGTGCAATCGGTAAAAAAAAATTGTTTAGGTACTTAAGTGTCAAAACTCGCATAGTTCAGGTTGATGTAAATTTTTAACCCAAACTTTTATGAACTGAAGTCTTTTTATAGTAAGTTAAAATTCTTATCAATCACATTCCACTCACATAATTTCTTTGTTCAATGCGATGTTGCGCTTTATCTGCCACGCGCGTGCCTGGGTAATTCATGAGTGCTCTAGAGAGTTAGCCAGTATCTCATAGGAGCAGCCCCACTCCACACTTATATAGGTGAGCTCATCAAGTATATTCTACAAATAACATAGCACTATGAAACTCATTAAAAGCTTTAGGGTATGTTTGGTTAGGGTTGGCTTTACTAACCGATGCCCAATTTTCACTTGGCCCGTTGCCCAACCCCTTCTATTCTAGGGTTGGGGCACACATTCACCACTTTTGGCACCGACACGGTGGATTCTCTCTCCACTTTAATAAATCATGATCAGTCTAATCCCCTTCTTATCTTCTTCACCTCTCTCCATCTAACGTCTTCTCTCCCCCGCCCCCTCTCTCTTCTATGTTTACAACAGATCCACCATTACTTTTCTCAGTGAGAAAACCTGAGAAAATATTTTCTTTTGTTTTATTTCTTACATTGATGATACCGTTGAGTCCTCCTTAGTGCTTAATTGGCAGAATTAGAGACCCTTATTTCATCCTCAATGACCCTCTGTGGATCAGATTTACTTTTGTATAGTGAAGCTTCTCTATAGCTAGCTTCAACTTTTCGCGGAGAATCTTTGCAAATTTACTATGTATGTGTGGCCGAAACCCTGAATTGGAGGATTTTTCTGTTGTTTATAATCTGCATGTTTTGTTTGTTGTGTGTGAGGTGTTGTGTAATAACTTTCCCTATTGTAAAGTAGGGTTTTATGTTAGATCCCCTTACTTATATAACTGTGGCACAATCACCTCCTCTCCACACCCATCTTTTGCCAAATCATCTTCTCTGCATTCTCCTTATTATTCGCAGACAAAGAAAAAAAGGTTTAAAAACCCACACACAACCCACACATTATGCAAAGTCCCGATTTATGTATGTGCTCCCTTCGGATTAGGAAGAGGAGGAGTTGTATGTGTGCTTTATGCTTTCCTGGTGAATTTGTGCAAGACCCCCTTCCCCCAAACCCCAAAAAAAGTGTGCTCATTTGTTTGATAAAAAATATGTTTTTTTTTATGAAGTTATGACTGCATGTTGACTGTTGTTGGTTGATGTTGTTATTGTGTTGAACTACTGTGTTATCTGATATGTCTGTCACAATCTTCTATCCATTAATCGTGGACGATAAATTGGACTCTGATTTTGGTTTGAGTTCTGATTCTGTTGTTACAGAATGTACTCTGTTTTGCAATACTCTGTATATGGATTAGTGTTATATTTGGTGATTTATTAAAGTTGAGAATGTGAGGGGTATGTTTTTTTTTTTTTTTTTTTTTTTCTTTTTGAGAAGGGCTGCTCATTGTGTTGTTGAGTTGGGGTTCTTAAGCTGGTTATGGTTTTTATTTGGGTAACCCAATTGAGTTTGTTTTGACACGAAAAGTTTTAATTGTTCACTATAAATGGGTGTCGACCACCCCTAGAGTGGAAGAGTAAAACATTTTCCTGAGGTCTAATTGTTAAAACTCTTCATGGTGTATTCGTATTTTTTACTAAGGGCAATTTTAGGGGGGGTAATTGAGTTCGAAAGTTCACGACACCACTCGATTTTCAATCTTTGAGTTAGTCTGCTGGGTGTTGGTTAGATTTGTGATTTCTGCGATTCAAATTAGGTTGAGGTTGTTGATTTTGTCGAAGCAACAAAACTACCTTGTTGTGAACAAGTCCTGATTTTTTTATCATTGGAACAATATTTGTGAATCCAGTGTTTGTAGTTGCTCTGTTTTAGTTTGTTTGTTCGGGTAACCTCCTTTTAATTGTTTTTAGGTTGTTAGGGTTCTTGTTGAATGATTGAGTAGTGTGGTGTCTAACATTAATCTTGATTGCTCCATTGTGATGGTGTAGTAAACTAATTGCTACGTTAATTCTTAGGCAATCAAACACTTATTTTTTTAGCAAGCCCAAACACATACCTCGGCCTATGTTGTGATTGCATATTCTTGTAAATGGTGTGCCTATTTAGAATTGTAAAAATGGGCATAGTAAGATTTGTAAGAACATCAAATTGATGAGATTTGTAGCATTGTACCTTTGATTATCTTAAATTATATTATGTTTGTACTTTTCATACTATGTTGTGTGTTGTTAACTTACTATCGATTTTTTTTAAATATACTTGTGCCTTAAGCTCAAAATTGGTAATGATGTAAATTGGAGGATGATTAAATACAATTGCTTATATTTTTATTGAGGGCAACGTAATTAGTACAATCTGAGGTGGGAAAATTAAAATACTCAACAAATTGCAATCAATGATTTTAGAAATGATTTAATTGATTTGGGCTAAACTTGATGCAAGACGATTGTTTTAGTATAATACAAACTAGTTTTCCACCCGTGCTATGCACGGGTGTAACATTTATTTAAGTATAATGTACTTCCTCCATCCCGACTTATTTTGCACACTTTTTATTTTCGACCGTTCCAGCTTATTTTGCATGCCCCTAAAATAGAAATTAATTCTCACAATCTTCATTTTCCAAATCTCAATCCTCAATCTTCACCTTTAAAAAAATTAAAGAAAAAGCAAAATGAATTTTTTCTTAAAATCTATGCCCCGTCAACCATGCAAAATAAGCCAAGACGGTGGGAGTATAACAAATAAGTAGTTGATTTGACATGCCACAGTAAATGCATTAGAATTATTTAATAAGTAAAACATAAATTAGAGATACAAATGTATTGTTTGCCTTGCCTTTACATTTAATGAGATATGGTATGAGTTCCTAAAAAGAAAATAAAGTACTGAACTTTAATTTGTTGCTTTTATATTAAGATCAATACAACAGATATGCTTTTATGGAGGTGGTGGCTATCAAGTGAATAGTCAGCACAATGAAGAAGGTGAAATAATGTGAAGAGAATCATAGCAAGAGGACATATTCAAGTTACAAAGAGAATCCCAAAATAAATAAGCTCAAATTAAAATAAGATAAGTAAATTCTATTTTTTTAGCTGATGTGTGCTGGCTACATTTTTGTTTATGGAGGAGTGCTGTTAAATTAGATTAATTTTCAGATGGAATTATTCAAAAACCTGTTTGACCTATGAAATTTTGCATACATAAACATAGGGAGAGTCATAGAAAACATAAATTGAAATTGAAAAATGCAAAAGTTGTGAAACCATAAGCAATAGGATAACATCAGCATCAAGTACTATTGTAGGTAACCTTACAATCATAAACATAGAAACTGATAAACAAAAAACATCAAACATTGTAACTGAGCTACTAAACCATCGAAACTGGTAGTCTAAGAAAGGTAAACTGAAACACAACTAACAACTCAAAACTTGCACTATTTACTTACTCATCTAGTCATCTTCTTTCTTTTCTTCGAACACACTGCATCTGTAATTGATGCCTTCAGTTATATTCTCATTTCCGCATCGTCGTCTTCTTCGTGCATCGGTTCTTTTCCTTTGGTTTGTCTACTGCTGTCATCATCTTCTTCACTTTCAATAGGTTCAATATGACAACTTGCTTTTGGCCCCTTCAAAAGTAACATTTTGCAAATTTAGGGCTGAATTATGTGATAGAAAATTGTATGTTAAATCGAGATTACAACGAGTATACCTTTGTACCAAGATATTTGTCATAGTACAGATAACACTGCGTCATCTTTTGTCATTTTCAGAACAATGTAAGCGACGGTACAAAGTTACCTTATCATTAGCTTTAACTTGAATGTTGAACATACCAAATTCTGAAAGAGCTCTCTTCAGTCGGTTTTGGGAGAGCCAAACAGACTGAACCATCGAACTGCAACATTATGTTAGATATGTCAAATAATAGTGAATTGTATCGTTTAAATTTGATGTATGAAAAGAACCGTTTAGATTAATAGTGCATCTTGAATAGTCTTGCAAATTATAATATGATTAATTGTTTGGAACGATATGCCAACAGAATGACGGACGAATACAGAATATCGTACAATCGTGAATATATATGTGTGTGTGTGTGTGTGTGTGTGTGTGTGTAAATCTAGTGGAAGAGGTCCTTCTTTAGATCATCATGGCAGGCCCTCTTCATCCTGTCCTAAAACAGATTCTTGATCATAAGATAAATTAACATATGTACACAGATAGTTCTAAGAAAACATATGTACTCAGACCAGAAGATGGATTAATAAGCATATCGGTTGAGAACAGGGCACAAAATCAATTTACAATTTCAGTTTCTTCAGTTCTGGAAATTGAATTAGCAATTTTCTTAACTCTCAAATGGATGCATTTGAGAAGCCCAAAAATCAGCAGGGAAAAAAACAAAAAAACCAATACGCATTATTATTAAACTAAACTCAAACTGGGAACCAACATAAACTCTGATTCACTGATTGAGAGAACAAAATCAAAATCAGTTCTACATTAGGTTACGCATAATTTCCTATTTCCAATCAGGTTACAATATTCCAGCATTAGACCACTCATAGCGATGCTGCCACAAACTCCAGTAACTTCCATATCAATGGAGAAGTTCAAAAGTGAGAAAAGTATTAAACTAAAAACGGAAGAAATTAAGATGAAAAATGACAGTCGCACCAGGTAGAGGGCGAGACTGATGAATCAGCAGAAGTTTCAAGTGCATGAGCCTGACCGCGGAATCGATCTCTACTGAAATTGAATTCATTATAAAAATTAAATTTAAGAGGTTATCTTCATATACACATTCAACTTTAATCGAAAAACTAAATCAATGGTCGAGGGCTTCATACAACAACGACTAATGAATATTTATTTTCAGTGGCAAAATTGAAACTAATTACATAATTAATATACAATCTGTTTATGTTGTTAATCAATGCCATTAATCTATACTTAAATTAGAAGCAAGGAAGAAGAAGAGATAATGATTTTCAATTGAACAAACCAACCAAGCAATTTCAATTTCTTTGGGAAACACTGTTGATAAATAAGTTTTACCGTTTGTGTTTGCAAATAGTCTAACACACTACAACAGAAAGTTGGGAAATCACACATCGATACCTTTGAAAGTTCATGTCGACTCTGCCCTGAGTTGTACATTAAATAGATGAGGCAAATGACTTTATTGCTCCAAGATCTAACCTCTGGCCAGAACTGCCAGAAATCGAGTGGAGAGGGAGAGATTGATACAAACTGAGAGAATTTCAAAGCAATAGGACTTGAGAATGAGTGTCGAGAAACACACTCTCACCATCAGAAAATTAAGGAATTGCATCTCTGCGGTTTCTGAACCCACATTTGCGCAGGGATTATTTCCCATTAAAGAGAATTTGGTAGAATAATTATTACAGCGACAAATGTAAGAAAGGCGGATGAAGGGGAGGCTGGAGCCCTAGAAATTTGGTCGGACACTGGTTTGGGGGAAGATAAGGGGCAAGTATCGGCCATTTGGTGAGAGAGGACGAGGTAGGCGAAAGAGAGTGAGAAAAGGGATAGAGAGAAATTGAGAAGTTGCAGAGAGGAGTGAACGGTGTTGGCGATGTAGAGAGAGAAATCGGATGAGAGAGTGGAAACATGGCCGAGAGAAATATTGCGAAACCGTTTGCGAAGCGGTTTTCAGTATAGAAGTTAGCCAAATTAACACGCAAAATAATGTAACTACACGTGTTTCAGGAAAAAGAGAAGATTAAATTAAATTGACGAAATTGAATAAGAGCACGACACATGGTTTTTTCCGAAAAATAAGGGCTGAGGTGCTATGTATATTTGACACGTGTACCTGCGATTTTTGTTTAATAGTAAGTAGGGATAATAAGCTTTAATTAATCTGGTTTCAGAAACAATCTGGTTTTTAGGCTTTAAGTAATTTTCCTGGTTTCTAATTTTTAATTAATTAATTAATTACACAAAATTTTAAGCTTAATTTTTCTATAAATTATTTTTGCAATCTATTTTAATAATAAATGATAGAATCCACAATATTACATAATTTTCATAGTTTTTTTTTTTTCTTCAGAGTATAACTTATTGAAATTTGATATAAAGTTGGAATAAAACAGAGCATGCAAGGGTAATAAATGTGTTTCACTGCCACACAAATTTTACCACTTAAAATTATTACAGAATATAACTCTTATTACAATCCGATATAAACATTGGAATAAAACAGAGTATGCATGGGTAATAAATGTTTTAATAATCTTAGAAGGGGTGATCTTTTTCAGTTTCATAATATCCGAACAATTAAGGATCCACATGAATTGTTAGACAAATATTTAAAATTCTATTTAATTAATCTTGAATTTAGAGTGAAAAATTAAATCGGCTTCTAACGTGATTTCCAACATAGATTTGTAATTATAACTATTTTCTAGATTAACCCCCAGTTTAGGTAATCATGGTTATATGGTTGTGTACAAACCAAGACATGTTTCAGATTAATACCATGTTATTTAAAACAACAACCTCAATTGATACCCTTTACGTGTGCCCATCACCTCAACAACTAATGCTTTGAACTAGAATTCGCCTTGCCTAATCATTTTAAATAGGTTTACCTTCGTTTTTCACTTGAACCATTATGAGATTTGAACCTACCTGTAATCGTGTTAGATGTCTAGAGGCGAGGGCCATAGTGGACAAAGGCATACTCAGTCCACTGAGGAACGTGCGGTTTGGACTCGTCAAACCGAATGGGAACTCATCACCCTTTGTCATGGCGAGTATTACAATGAGAGTGCATTGGACAAAGTTTCTCAAATGTTACCCTGACTCAGATATGCAATCACCTCAACCAGAATAGACATCGCATTCACAGTATTTAATTAGGCAGATCAGGGGCAAGTTGAAAAACTATCAGTAGTGCTATAGAGTCATCATAAGAATTGGGAGAGATCGGGAGCCAGTTAGAATGCTAAGCTGGAAACTATCACTGGGGCAGAAGACTTCATGAGTGACATAGACCTTGTAAGTTGACTTTCAATTTTGCTACTCAATCTATAATATTAAATCAATAAAAATTCATACATCAATAAAAATTTAAAATATTTTCAGCAAGCCGACGACTACGACATGCTTCTTATGCAAGCCTGCCTGAAATTTGACTTGTGCCATGAGATGTGGAAACACAGCCAAGCCACTGGCTCAGAGGCTCTGTCATCTAGAACTGATCTAGCCGAGGGTAGCAGTGGCGCGTCTGGGTCTGGGCAAAGGAGGAGCTATGTTACATTTGCATTCCTAGGCCAGCTAGAGGTGGGAATGGAGAAGGTAGTAGCAGGCAAAGGGCTAGACATTCTACGGCTCGTGATGAGCGAGATGCCCGATTGCGCTCGATCGAGCAGTTTGGTTAGTACGTATAGTGTCGGGATCGAGATATGGCAGCTTCTCGTGGCACCGAAGCGCGCGAGGTATTTAATGAGGTGAACGAGATGGACCTCCCCGAGCATGTCCAGAGGATTGGCTGTAATGACTTATGCGATCCTACTACGCAATAGATGTTCATGTCTTTAAGCCCAGCTAACAAGCTTGCTTGGCTATTAGAGCTAGTTTAGAGCGTGTTGGCTTCTTCTCCTCCGAATTTCACTTATTCCTATTGTAGTGTTTTTTTCTTTGATGTCTAAAAAAATATGGATTGTATGTACAAATTAACTAATTAATCTATATTTTCATTTGTAGCCATTGACAGAAAATGTATAACTAACTAGATTGTCAACCCTTCAAGTTAATCGATAGGTTAGGACTAAATACACCATAACTGATATGTCTCGACTTCACACTCCAATTAAGGCACCGAAAATTATAACTCAAATCTGATATCAGGTGAAATGTCAAACTCTTCTAAAAATGATGTACTTCCCATTTGACAATGAGAAAGAATGAAACGAGGAAGAGGATGCGATGGCAGACTACTACTTCAATGTTCTTTTGAATTCTAGTCGAGGACTGGTAGTCGAACAAAGAACACTTCCATGTTGCAAGGCAGTGGTCGGTGTGCGGAGTTCCCATGTACTGAAAACAAAGACATGTTCTATTACAATGTTGGGATGTCAAGGCTCTGCTTCTACGACCTCATTGGCATGTTACGAAGTAGGGGCTTTATCTAGGAAGATCACAAAACTAAGGTTAGAGTAACACGGTGTCGATCTTTATCCGAATGGTGTGTATGCATCACCGTATGCTCCACACCGAGGAACACTTCCATCACTCTACACAGACCATCGACAAACACTTCCATATAGAGAGCTCTGCAGAAATTGACATCAAAACTAATTGTAGGGCTTGATTTTACCAAAAAACCTGACCGAATTGCCATACTTTGAGGTACCCTCATGTAAAACTCTATTTTATTCACATATCCTGTTGCATCTAATTCAAAGATGTATTACAAAGGCGAGTTGAGGACCTTACCATAACTGATGTTTGTAATGTGGGGGTATGTCGGACTGCTTGATGGTACCCTAATTCCAGCGTTTGTTCCGTTGAACGATCAGACCGCGCACCGTTTGCGAAGGGGACTAAATTCTAAAACGTGCTAGTGATTGTTAACATTGACATAAAGTTCACGTATGTTTGTGCCGATTGGGAGGGTAGTGCACACGATGCTCGAATCCTCATGAGTGTAGTTCACAACAATAACTATTTTCTATGGCCCCGCGATGGTAAGTATTATAACCAACTAATAATAATACTATCCAAATGTCAAGAATTATATCCTAATTCGTTACGTCGATTCCTGCTACAGGTTGATATTACCTGGTCAATGTTGGGCACTCCAACTAAGCGTGCTTTCTGGCTCCGTACAGGATTACTCAATATAACTTATCGGGATTCAACAATGGTGGGATTCAACCAACTGGTTATGAAGGATTGTTTAACCATCGACACTCCCAACCTCAGAATTATGTTGAGAGGGCATTTGGGATCCTTAAGAGCAGATTTCCTATCCTTGGTCACGGGATGCCCATCTTCAAAATCAAGAACTAGAATAAGATTGGTATGGCGTGTTGTACCCTACACAACTGGATACGCTTGTTATGAATCAGTTCTACTCACACACAATCAATACACAAGCAGTAAAGAATGAAAAACAACAAGAAACTCGGCCACAAGAAACCGAACAAAGAACAGGAATATAAAATGATGAACACAAGGATTTTACGTGGTTCGATCAATGTGATCTACATCCACGGAGGTTCTATACACCTCAATTCACTCCACTTATCAATCAATTACAAGAATTAATCCAGAAAACTAGAAACCCCAATTCACAGACTGAATTGAGCTTAAGAACCCTACCTATCTAATTCTATTGATTGAGTAATGTTTACAGAGGGAAAGAAACGTGAATCAACTCGCATCTTCAAGTGGTTTCAATGTATATAAAGGACGGAGCTCGAATCAGGGAGTAGAAGTAGTTGTAACCAATTTTGTCTTCAACTGCACAAAACTGTTTCAGCGAGCTTTCCACAACGGTTTTACATGCAACGGTTTTAATCCGTTGCAAACGGCAGTTATAACCAACTTGACTCTGGTTTCCATTTTAACCTCTTTAACTGATCCGGATAAAACCCGGTTCTCTAACCCGGTTCTTCCCATTCTAAACCCAGTTCTGGACTCCTTAAATCCCTTTCTACATTCCATGATCACTTGATGATATTGAACTGATGTCTACAAATCTCCACCTCAATGAAATCAAGTGTATTTCATCACCTCAACCTGCCTTGTCTTCCAGGTTTTAATCACACCGTTCAAGCCCAATCAGGCTTGAGAAATGAACCATCTTACTCCCAGGAACTGCCTTGGTTAGAAAATCAGCAGCATTATCACTTGTATGGATCTTCCTAACCTCCACAGACCCTGTATCAATCACATCTCTTGCAAAATGTAACCTAATATCTATGTGCTTGGATCTTTCATGGAAAGCTTGATGTTTCACTAGATGTAAAGCACTTTGATTGTCACAATATATAGTAACACAATCCTGCTTGATCCCTAGATCCTTCAGAATGCCTTTTAACCACGCAGCTTCCTTGATTGCCTCTGTCAAAGCAATGTATTCAGCTTCTGTAGTAGACAAAGCCACTACCAATTGTTACACACTTCTCCAGCTAACTGCACTACCATATAATGTGAATACATAACCTGTGATTGACTTTCTGGTGTCAAAATTTCTAGCAAAATCAGCATCTGCAAATCCTTTCAAAGGAATAACTAACTTTTCCTGCTTCTGAAACTTCAACCCCAGATTTGCTGTTCCCTTCAAATATCTCAACACCTGCTTCAAAGCCTCCCAATGAGCCTTTCCTGGATTTGACATATATCTGCTAACTAGGGACACACAATATGCTAAGTCTGGCCTGCTGCATATCATCCCATACATTAGACTTCCAACTCCACTAGCATAAGGCACACTTCTCATGTATGACTCTTCTTTTGCTGTCTTAGGACTCTGCTCCTTTGTTAATCTGAGTTGTTGACTTACTGGAATACTTAGTGTCTTGGCCTCATGCATTTGAAACCTCTCCACCACTTTCTGAAGATAATGTTTCTGAGACAACCATAAACATCCAGCAGCTCTGTCTCTAATTATGTTCATACCCAGAATCTTCTTAGCTTCTCCTAAGTCCTTCATATCAAACTTAGAGCTCAATTTCTGCTTAAGCTGATGTATCTTATGTGAGCTCTTGCTTGCAATAAGCATGTCATCCACATATAACAACAAGTATACAAGATCAACCTTTAAACTTTTATCAAAATAAACACAGCTGTCATACAAACTTCTGACAAAATCAGCTTTTAACATAAACTCATTGAACTTCTTATTCCACTGCCTTAGGCTTTGCTTCAATCCATATAATGACTTTTTGAGGAAACATACTTGTTCTTCTTTTCCTGGAATCACAAATCCCTCAGGCTGCTTCATATAGATGTTCTCAACTAAGTCTCCATGTAAGAAAGCTGTTTTTACATCCAGCTGCTGTAACTCCATATCCTCTTGTGTTACTATTGACAAAAGTAATCTGATGGAACAGTGCTTTACCACAGGAGAGAAAACTTCATTGAAGTCAATGCCTTCCCTCTGAGTAAAGCACCTTGCTACCAGTCTTGCCTTATACCTTATCTTGTCTGAGACCCCAGCTTCAACCTTCTTCTTGTAAATCCATTTTGAACTTACCAGCTTTTGTCCCTTTGGTTTATCCACCAGTTTCCAGGTGCCATTTCTCTCCAAAGACTCCATTTCTTCCATCATTGCACTGATCCAGTGTTCACTTTCATCACCAGTGATTGCTTCTTTGAAGTTCTGTGGTTCATGATTTTCTATGTCTTCAGCAACACTCAGTGCATAATGTACAGTTCCAGCTTGTCCATAGAAATCTGGTTTCTATATTTGCCTCCTTGGTCTGTCTCCGGCAATGCTGTACTCCCTCAGGTTTGGATTTCTGTGTGTTGTATCTTCTTCTTCTGAAGAACTACTACTGGAATGATCAGCCAAATCTTCTTCTCTCTGTCTGTCATGCTCCTCCTGAGTCTCCACCTGAACAGATATCCTTTCTGTTTCAGAGCCTTCATCTTGATTTCCCAGATTTCCAGAAAATTGATATCCCATAATGGACTCATTGAACTTCACATCTCTGCTGATCATCAACTTCTGATTTCCAGATTCCATGCACCATAACCTGTAACCCTTGATTCCCTCTGGATATCCCAGAAACACACACCTGTAGGCTCTAGGATCAAGTTTATCTGATTTCATATGAGCATATGCCAAGCATCCAAACACCTTTAACCTTGAGTAATCTGGAATCCTTACATTCCATACTTCTTCTGGTGTTTTGAATCCCAGAGTTGATGTAGGAGATCTGTTTATTAGATAGCATGCTGTGTTTATTGTTTCTCCCCAAAATACCTTTGGCAACCCAGCATCAAGTAACATACACCGACTCTTTCTAGGACAGTTCTATTGAACCTTTCTGCCACACCATTCTGTTGTGGATTATTGGGAACTGTTCTGTGTCTGGTAATTCCCCTTTCATTACAGAAAGTATTAAACTCAGTAGATAGATATTCTAAGCCATTATCAGTTCTTAAATGCTTGAGTTTCTTTCCTCTCAAGGTTTCCATTTGAAGCAACCATGTCTTGAATTTAGTGAAGGCATCACTCTTATTCCTTAAGATGAACACCCATACTTTTCTACTGAAATCATCAATTACAGACATGAAATACTTCCCACCTCCATGTGTTTCAGTCCTGGATGGTCCCCAGATATCAGAGTGGACATAGTCTAGAGGTTCTTGAGTAATGTGAATCCCTTTGGCATAAGGCAGTTTCTGTGATTTGCCCAATGCACATTTGTCACAGAACTCAAGTGTTTTATTTCCAAACTCTCCAATGATCCCTCTTCTGGATAATTCTTTCAGTCCTCTTTCACCAATGTGTCCCAATCTTTTATGCCATAGGGTTAGCGCATTGTTAGCCAGAATATTCCCCACACTCCCAACCACTGGTCATTTCCTAGAAATACACACCCTCCATCTTCTTTCTTGAGGTTTTGGAACCATTCTTTGTGAGGACACATGTGGAATGAACAGCCTATATCCAGTACCCATTCCAACTCCATTTTTTATTCAGTAACATTCAAGACTTCTGGAGTATCTTCTCAATGTTCAACAGTGGCAGCTTCTCCTCCATGGCCTTCTTTCTTCTTCACCTTTTGAGGGCAATCTTTCTTTAGATGCCCTACTTGCTTGCATTTGAAGCATTTCCTTTTCTCTGTCCATTCTCCAGGTTTCTTTAGAGCAGTATTGCCAGTCTTGTAACTCTTTGAGGTTTGGCCCTTCTTCTTTTGGTAATTCTTCTTGAAATTTACATTCAAACCTTCTCCAGATTGAGTCACCTTCTTATCTCCTTGATTCTGTAGGCATTTGGTCTTCAAAGCAGTGATTATTGAGTCATAACTCAATTTATCTTGCCTACCAAACATCAAAGTGTCCTTGAACCCTTCCATGGAACTTGGTAGAGCATTTAATACCATTAAAGCTCTGTCATCATCTTCCATAGTTACTCCAAGGTCTTCCAGTTCATCAAGAAGTTTAGAAAACTCATCCAGTTGATCAGAAATGTCTTTTCCATCCACCATTTTGGATGCCAGTAACCTCTGTTTGAGAAACAATTTATTTGATACAGACTTGGACTGATATAGTTCCTCCAACTTGGTCCAAGCCTCTATAGCAGTCGAGCATCTTGAAACCTCCCTCAATGGCTTATCTCTTAGACTCAGAAGATCATACTCAAAGCCTTTTAACCCACCTCTGCATATTTAGGCTTCTCAATCTCTGTCCATTCATTTCCAGGCTGTAGTGCACCCACCAGCCCGTTTTGAACCAGAATAGCCTTCATCTTGATCTTCCAAAGATGGAAGTCATTTCTCCATGAGAATTTCTCCACATCCATCTTCATTCCTGACATCTCTTCCTTCTTGTTGAGTGAGCAAGCTTCCCACAGACGGCGCCACTTGTTATGAATCAGTTCTACTCACACACAATCAATACACAAGTAGTAAAGAATGAAAAACAACAAGAAACTCGGCCACAAGAAACCGAACAAAGAACAAGAATAGAAAATGATGAACACAGGGATTTTACGTGGTTCGATCAATGTGATCTACATCCACGGAGGTTCTATACACCTCAATTCACTCCACTTATCAATCAATTACAAGAATTAATCCAGAAAACTAGAAACCCCAATTCACAGACCGAATTGAGCTTAAGAACCCTAGCTATCTAATTCTATTGATTGAGTAATGTTTACAGAGGGAAAGAAACGTGAATCAACTCGCATCTTCAAGTGGTTTCAATGTATATAAAGGACGGAGCTCGAATCAGGGAGTAGAAGTAGTTGTAACCAATTTTGTCTTCAACTGAACAAAACTGTTTCTGCGAGCTTTCCACAACGGTTTTACATGCAACGGTTTTAATCCGTTGCAAACGGCAGTTATAACCAACTTGACTCCGGTTTCCATTTTAACCTCTTTAACTGATCCGGCTAAAACCCGGTTCTCTAACTCGGCTCTTCCCATTCTAAACCTGGTTCTGGACTCCTCAAATCCCCTAATACATTCCATGATCACATGATGATATTGAACTGATGTCTACAACGCTAATCAGGATACCCAGACGAACTCTTTGCGAAGGGGAGGTTGCACAACATTTTGATCCTTACACCCTCATCATTTATGAAAGGAGATTCCGAATGCAACCGGCTCTTGCAGCCTAAGCAGCATTGCATAATGATATTGCACATGCTATGTGGGAAGCCCAAGTTGCCCAGGATGACAGACACGTAGCCTGCTCTAATTCAGGCTTGTTCCTTTTGGGTGTTTCGTTGAAACAGTTTGGATGAACAACTTACTTTCTTTATGTTTGTGTTTTTTTATGTCGTAAGTTTGGGAAACCAAGAACAATAAGATTTTATATCAGCTTTCCAGTTTGGTTGTCTTAATTTGGTCCTGCCACTGTTTCTATATGACACTTGTATGCTGCAATTAATTCTGTTGGAATGTCGAATGCATGATATTCTTTTCCTGGGAGGGGGGGGGGGGGGATTTGGGAACAATATAAGAACAATCTAAATTTGGTAAAAGTAAGCAGTTTTACAATTAACCATTCCTATTATGGATAAATCTATTTACTTAAATTGTGTGCGGTATTCATGAATATTTTCTCTAAAATTGGTAGAGGTGTCTTGCGTTGTATTTTAGATCTCTTGACAGTCAATGTACTTTGTTCAGAAAAGATGTATAGGCCAAGACTGGTAGACAAGGCCACGTGGTCCTAAAAAATGAGCAAACCTTCATTTATTTACTTTACTGCGAATTGGTGGACAATATGCCCTCCGATTGCCGTTCCCTGAGCATACTCTACTCTTGATCGGGCTAAGGCTGAATTCTTTGATAGTCGATCCATTTGCATACCATCTGAGACACTTGAAGATCAAGTTGAAATCTATAAAGCGAGCTTGCGTTTGTTGTACAAGGTGCAAAACATGAGTAGGATGAGTTGGGATCTAGTAATGGAGACTGTAATAGGACCCATTGACATTATAGAGGAACTCTTCCAGGTATTACAACGAGTTTCTATCATACTATCCCAATTTCTAGTTAGAATGTCCCGAGTATAAATTACATATTGTATTTGCTTTAGGAACATCCAGATAATAGGGGCATAATTGATTGCGACCAACAATGCTTTGACATGTGCACAAACATGTTCAACGCTTTTGAACCCCCATTGATTGATCTGGATACTCAATATTGCATGGCGCGTGGTACGGAGATGGAAGGAGTCCCAGCTACACAGAAGCGTAGTGCGGTCATGTGACTACAAAGCCCGGGGACTACACAGATGTTCTTGGTCCCAACCCCAGCGGAGAGAGAGAATTGGGTGATTTGGGTTGTCTAACCCAAATCTGGAGACTTGTACCCAGTTGTAACTCTGGCTAAATCGACTTCGTTATTCGATTATGTGAAATTAAGTGGCGTATGGCCACACGACAAATTTCCAATTCTTCGCGTATCTTTTATTTTTTCATGCTTCCTTTTATTTATATTTGAGGTGATCGTGTTTGGACTACATTTGTATTTATTACTGTTAGATTATTGTACCATTTGAACTAAGGACATGTATTTTTTTATTATGCCAGACTTAATGAGTAATTTTTTTTTTAATCTCACCATAATTGATGCATAATACTTTTAATCCCTTTCAATAAACTATATATTCATCATGAGCATGAGTGAAAATTAGTAAACAATTAAATTTTGTGTAAAACACCATTTCTTAGGTAAATTGACATATTAAATTCACACATATGGAGTGTAGAACTTAAATTTGAAACAACAACATTGATAATTTATTTTGCGGCATATTCGGATACACGAATAATTATCACTCAAAAAAATTAAATCAATCACAACTTAAAGTGTGGAATTCAGATTAAATGTTACACAAACTAAAGTTGATTTTTTTTTTTTTTTTTTTTTTTTTATTTCCAACCATAACGTAAAAAAGAAATAACAATAATTAAGATTTTTTTTTTAAATTTATTTCCAACAAGAATGTAAAAAAATAATAATAACTAATAAAAAATATTTTAATATAATATTACAAAAAAATATTTAAATACAAATTAATTATGTTATAAAAAATATTTGTGACATAAATACAAATTTAACCAAAAAGACCAAACATCACTTATCAACAATCATACATAGCATCGATCAATCGCATATCTCAATACTACTTTAATCATTAAACCAATCATCAATAACAACCTCTTACACAAATCACATCACTTCACATTTTGCAATTAAATAATATAACCTACACCTACAACCAATTCTACAACCACCCAAACAAACACCACATTTTCACTTCCCCACTCAAAAGTGTCCCAGCCCCACAGCCCTAAGCAAACATCTCCTCAATTTACCCTCTGAATTTTGCAGTCTATCACCATGACAAACGAGGTTTTTCACTTTAAAAACATGCTTAGAATATGTATTATTGTCGTGTTTTTGTATATTCTAAGCTCTCGTTTGTCAAATTATACGTATTGTTTTTCTCTCATCGAAAAATTCAGGTTTCAAGTGTTCTTGCAGGTAAAATAGGCCAGAAGTACGACTAATGGAAAGAAGTCGAAAACAGGCGAGAAAGAGGCAAAAATGCATAATTCCAACCTGACACACCTTCATTATTTTACTCATATAAGTTATATATGTCTAAATAAGGTGAAACTAGCGGCATTGGAAAGCCAACTTAAAGGGATACAACTTGACAGAAATAACCAAAGCCAAAATTGAATCCGAAGACCTCGAAAAATGTCTTTGAAGTTGGACTAGAGGTACAATTTAGTCGTGCATGGCTTGGCTGTATCTAGAGCTAGCAATTCGGGCTGCTCGTCCACCCCCATGTTGGGCCCAATCAGACTGGAGTGTATTCTGGGGCTGGGTCGGGCCAAATATACATCGGGCCTATATATGTTAGGCTTGGCCCAATGCACCTCGGGCCATGGGGCTAAAATTGTTGGACTCTAAATATTTTTTATTTTTTATTTATTTGATTAGCAATCAATATCAAGAGTCAACTTTTAGTGAACCCAAGTTAGAATAATGAATAATGTTGCTCAAAACAATACAATACACATCCATACGAAATGATGATATAAAGTATACAATGTTTGGTGTTTCGCAAACCTAATGCAGCATGTTAGAGGTAGGAGACTACAAGACTACAATGTCCGAATCAAATAATCATTAAGCAAAGTCACTCCTAATAATTAGATGTCGAAATAGAATACATAAGCCCAAATCATCAAAGCAATCTGATGTGAAGTTAGGAGTGGCAGTGGGGCTGGTCGGCGTGGATTTTGGCATTCCCGTCCCTGCACCGTAAAGGCTCGGGACGGGGTCTATCGAGGGTCAACCAAGTTTAGGGCGGGGTCGGGAATCCCCATAGAATTAATTTTCACTTAAAACAATATTTTTATTTATGATTTTTATACTTTAACTAATTATTATGTATACTTATATTAAATTTTATGTGTTATATTTAACAATACACTAAAAATTTATACAATAGTACTAAATAAGATATATTTTTCAAATAATAATAATTTTTTTATGTACATATTTAATATAAATATTATAAATTGATATAGGTTATTTAGAGAATTGGGGCCGGGGGGAAGGGGGAGGATACTCCGGGCAGAGGGACTCAAATCCGTACCCGTCCCGTTGTCATGGTCGGGGCAGGGAATCCCCGTCATGTTCGGGGCGGGGTCGGATAACCCGTTCGGGTTCGGGGCATTTTGCCATCCATATGTGAAGTCTTCTTGCATGTTCAAGAACGCACCATAACATACATATGCACTCAGAAGGCTGTAAATCCATAATAAATCTAATTAGAACATTCTTAGTAAAAATAATGAGGAACTACAACCGAATTTAATAACTTATCAATCTTAGTTTTATCAGTAATCACTTGTCTTCAGTCAAATTCGCATCAAGAACAACACTGGAATCTTGATTCGAAAATCTTATCTCCTTCACATCCTGCATATCTGTAAGATATATAATAAGAAAGTCATAGTTAGGAAAACAAATATTGAATAGAAGGAATAAAAATATTAAATTAATACTTCCAGAGGGTCTAGCTTCTGTGAAACTGTGCAACCAATTTCGAGTACAAATAAGGGCTTGCATATTTTTCCCCAAGTAAAAAATTTCTATTCTTGTGTAAGATGCGACCACCAATACTAAATGAGTATTCGGAAGCCACTGTTGTGATTGGAATACGCAAAATGTCACAAGCCATGATTGCCAATTAAGGAAATCGATGCCTATTCACCTTCCAATAATGAAGCACATCTACATCACTTCCAACTGCACATGCTTCATTCAAGTATACATCAAGTTGTGATTTTCTATCACTTGATGACATTTGTGTTATTTCTTGATGGTACTCCTATAATACAATTAACAAACAGAAATAATACCAATCAACTCTTTCTCCACCTAGTTACAATATTCCAAACTAAATAAACCAAAGAAAAATGGTTAAAGCTCAAGATCATGTTGTTAGGGAATAACTTGTTTTACTAAAAACGAATCTTCACATAATCCATATAGTAATTTGTTTTACTGCCATCACAATAAATATGCATATATTGAGGTAAAAGTAACCTGAATCTAAAGATGGATCATATAATTAAATTAAAACAAGATATAATGATCATCATTCTCATTATCAAGTTAGCAAATCCTATGAACATTAGAGAACTAGCAACATTCAAGAATAATATCAAACTATTTATCTTAACTCCCGCAAATTATTATAAACACGAATAATGTCAAACTTATATATAAAAGATAAAATAGGAAGCTAAAAATGTTCCCCAAAATTACCTCAAGCATGGATGGCATAAATGAAGAGGATGCTCCACTTTCCTTGAATGTCGTGGCCTATGAGATTGGAGATCTCTTGATGAGCTTGCTGAGATGAGTTTGATGAAGTCTCGTATTCACCAAAGAGCTTATACAAGGCCTCCTTTACCATATTCACTTTTCCTTCATGATTAAGAGGATACAACTTCTTATAGCAAAATCTCAAGAAGTTCAGCTTTGCCTTAGGGTCAAGCACATATCCAAGTGCAAGAATGATTTAGTATTCACTCCAACACTTATCAAATTTGACTTTCATCTTGGATGCCATATCTTTGAGTTTCACATCCTCACTAGTCAAATGTTTATTCATCTTAATTTATATGCTTGCAATATGCATGAAATATAAGTTGGGATGCAGGATAAGATGACCCTGAAATCAAATTAGTGATTTGGTAAAATGGAGCCAAACAAATAATTATCTTCTCTTCTCTTTCCCACTCTTCACTTGTTGGACAATGTGGGTATTTAGCATCATTAAAGCTTAAGCTAGTGAATGCACGACTATACTTAATTGCATTTTGAAGCATCATATAAGTGAAATTCCATCTTGTTGCCACATCCAACCTCAAGGACCCACCACCAACATCATTCAGGTGCACTTCTTCAACACATTTTTTAAATTGTCTTAATTTCTCCTCCGTAGCCTTAACATATTTAACACTTTCCCTAATCTTATGCAAAGTTGTAACCACCTTTTTCAACCCGTCATGAACAATACGATTCAAAATATATGCACAACACCTCACATGAAAAGAATCACCTTTACCTGTCAAACCATTTTTTCAAATTAATTCTCTCTTTCAACGGTTTTTGCATGACATCGTTAGAAGAGGTATTATCTAAGGTGGGAAAAAAAATTGGAGTTTATTCCCCACTTCTTAAGCACTCCATAAGCCTTACCTGCTAGTTCGGCCCTAGTACGCTGACAATTCAACTGAACAGACGCAAGTAACTTGCTGTTTAACTTGAAATTGTTATCAACATAATGAGTTGTGAGAGTCATATAACCTTGTACAGTTATTGAATTCCATACATTAGAAGTCAAACAAATTCTACCAGGAATTAAAGCTAACTTGCCCTTTAGCTTTGCCTTTTCACTTAAGGAAACATTTCAACAATCACTTTTGGCGGTATTTCAAGAAACATGTTTAAATTCAGTATTCAATGTTTTGTTAACCAACCACACTCCTTCATGTTCAACATAACTAAATAGAAAATCATGCATAATTATACTTATAACAAGTGCATCTCTATAGGCCTTACTATCAAATGTCCATCTCTTTGTGCATGCACCTTAATTATCTAACATGTCCAACACATTATGGTAACGGGGAAGTTTAACACATTTCTTAGCATGATGTGCTAGATGAGTCGTACCCTAGTAGATGCACAACTAAGGAGTTTACCACAACCATTGCATTTGTACGTTTGTGCCCCATTTGCCAACTCATTAAGTTTTTCAAAATATTCCCACACGCCAGACTTGTGTCCCTTATCATTATCAATGCCATCATCTACACCACTAGTCTTAATATTGCCCTTATGAAACCCAATCTTACGTTTTGCACCAACAATAGAAGAAGAAGTAGTACCTGCGGTACTCTTAACACTAGCGGTGGCGGGAGGAGGAGATTCAAACATTTCAAAGTTATCGTCATCATCTAACATTTCCAATTCCTCATCGATACTCGCCATTCCAATGCCTTCTGTTCTTGCTAATCTAAAAATAAGGAGGTAGTTAGTTATCATTTCAATTTCCACATATAAAAATTGATATGCAAAAAAAATTTAAGGATATATTCAAACAAGTAAAATACAAGTTACAATACATTTTCTTCTAATATAAAATACATAAGTGAAATATGAGAAACAAATTCTTCCAAAGTCAGGATTACATAACATATTTGTGGAATCTAGATGCTTTATAATTTCTCTTAGTTATTTTTGGGTAAATGTTAAGTAGCTGCAGCTTTATGAATGATCCCATCATCTTTACTTGTTATATGTTTTATGATAATTATATCACACATGAGTGACGACAGTTGATTTTATTAGTAAATACTTAATCTCACAATGTTGATAGAAGACTAATCTAATTATTGCAGGGTGTCAATCTCAAACCTGACACGAATTGAATGACAAAAACGCGCAACCAACTAGACACGAACCGATTAGCCCCATTTTTTTTACCCAAATCAACCCGAAATCAATATTTTTCTAAAATGCAATAATTATATGTTTCCAAATATTTTTAATATATAACCCAAATCGACCCGAAATTGAACTCGAACTGGACTCGATGACCAATTGTCGCTCCTAAATTAATGTACTGAAACATTTATTACTTTTATTAAAAAAAAATTAAAAAAAAAATACTGTGCTTAATTGATATTTATCTAAAGGACTACATAAAAAAATTCTTCTAGAATTTTACAAAGTAGAGTCAGTTGATGTCTTCCAAAGTATAAAAGGTCAACATATCTTAGCCCATGAATCTATATTAAACAAATATGTTGGATAAAACATCATGATGGTTACAGTAATAATGCATCGGATTTTCAACCAAAAACTAGTTGGCTTAAAAAATTTACTGGTAATAAAGAGATTGAATGTAAAGAGATAACAAGATACAACTCGACAGTCGACACAAAACACAAGGAGTAATTAAAAAATAATAATGATGCACATTTACCAAAACCATCATGAAAGCTCGCACACCAGCGGTGAGTGGAACCGCGACGAGCGTAACAACGGTGGCGAGCGGAACATCGGCGGCGGTGAGTGCAGGAAAAGGGTTTCAATTTGCAAAATACCACACACCTTTTCTTTCTTGTCGTGTTTTTATTTTTATGTCCAACAAGCTACTTTAAAAGTCAAAACAAAAATTAGAACAATTCTTCAGCAAAAATATATCGGGCCAACTTGCCCCCAACCCTCCAAAAATAAAGCTCGTTTGGGCCGGGCCAAATAGGCCCAAATTTTTTTTAAGCCTCTAATTTTTTAGCCGAGCCCACTCTATATTTCGGGCTACGTAGGCCAGCCCATCGGTCGGGCAATTTTTACCACCTCTAGCCGTGTCCCACAGTGTATTTGCGCATAGCCCGTGCGCCAGTCCAAAGGAAAATGAAGATTTCAAGGCCGTGTGGCCTGGCCGTGCCCTATAGTGCAATTGGGAACGACCCCCGTGCCTGAAAACGACTGAAAATGTATGGGCTAGGCTCTAAACCATCCCATTTTGGCCCATTACCATTAAATGCCCTTAAGGATGTATTTAAACTCTTCCTTATTCAAAATTTTGTAACAAGAATCATTTTGTATAGGTTGAAAATAGAGAGTGAGTAGAGAGCAAAGGCAAGGGGATAAAAATAACTCAAGCTCAAGATCAACATAATTAGGTTTTATCTTTCCATTTTCATTAAATATTTTTATGAATATTATGTCTATATATTCCCGCTTTGCAATTAATATGATTATGGTTGGTTAATTTCCTTAATCGAGATTATGGGTGATTAGTAATTTTTACCTGATTGATTTAATCTCATGTTATGTTATTAGTTGATTAATTGTGTATAATGCTTGTTAGATGACTTAATCATTTGTTTAGCAATTTATTGTGAGTTAAATTGAAACCGAGAGGGGAGATTTAACCGAAATCACACTAATTAACATGGTAAGTCAATAAAACCGAGAGGCTTGAGATAATCATGGAGGCAGTGGTCTTAGGATCTTCAGGAGTTGTATATAACTAATCGATTAGAGACAATGATTAATTATATATAATCAACACATAATTCACCCCCTATAGGGGTTTTACATGCATTGGTGATTGTCTCCTAATAACTAGCACTCGATTTAAAGATGAATCGATTGGGATATTAGTTGTCGATTAACCATAATTGAAATCTAATCTTAGATTACCCTTATTAATTGTTTAATCCCCAAATCTTTCTTTCTAGTCAAATACCTTAGTTTAAATTACTTGTTTGCTTTAATTTAGTTTCAAAAATATCAAAACTAACACTCGATTGTCTAGATAGCTATTTAATGGTTATTACGAATTTACTCCCAATATCGAGTACTGGTCTTTATGGGATCGACTCTGTACTTGTCTGATTGCTACAATAGCCCATACACTTGTGGGTGCGCATTGTTAATCAATCAAATTTGGGCGGGTGTCACACCACACACACCATATGAAGGGATAAGATTATTTAGGTGCTAGTACGACTAACAAGTGACTTTTATTACCCATATGAATCTGAATCATGGGATCTCCAATCATATAGGCTTGGCTACCATCACTTGTTAATACTCAAACTTGGCTTTAAAGTTTAGTCTTATTCCCCTCGATGTTTCATAAAAATAACCAACAATTATTCAACGAATTGGCTAAGTTCCACTTTTGACTTCATATAGTTGATGGATACGATTTCATCTCTCAATATATGGTTAACCACTTATGTCTCAAATAATTTTAACACAATTTATCATCACTGCATAAACAATATTGGAGAACTCAATATAATAATAATACCTCGGTTTATGGTTTTTCTCAAGTATTTCATCCCCACTATATGTGGAATACTGATGCACTTGCAGATAATATCTCATATACATTCAGCACCGATTATCATCACCATTTCTTTGAACACAATGGAAAACTCATTGCAAGAATAATATAATTTACAATATCTCTTTGCATAACCTCTACATTCTGAAATATTTTAGTCAAATCAAACTTGACAAATTTCTTCATTTCCTCCTTTATAAATGACATCAAACAATTAGTCAAGATAGAAATTCTTTAAAAATTACCAACAATCTACTAGTAGATGCTTTGCATTTATTTTTCTCCAATATGTTGCAATCAGTAAACAAAAATATTGACATAAAAATACTTTGTCACAAATAAACATCCTCTTTTGGGAAACATCTTTCAAGTATTTGACTACCAAAATATGAAAATTCAATGTAATAGTAGTGCGTCAGAGAAGAATAAAATCAATGTATTGGAATATGCAATATTATATATTTTATATATATAATACACTAAAAATGCAATGGTTTGTAACATGTAAATTTCTTGTCAACATTAGAAATATTTAAAGCCAAAAACTTATAACCTTTGTATTTAAAACTATTTATGATAACCTTTTATTTATTAATTCATCTAGATATCTAATTTTCATTTTTGTTTTCATCTTCTACCACCACCACATTATTCTATTTACAAAACCTCAAAGTGCATTAGCAACATGAATATAATAATAGCGCCATATATTTTAAGGAAACATTGTAGTCTATAATTTTCAAATGAGTACCTTTACAAATTTGAAAAGTAATGTTGGTTTGACCCGGGCCATGGGCCCGGTTCACCCGGGTCATTGGGCCCGGTCGAAGGCCGCCCAAGTGGGCTGGCCCAACTATAGGAAGTGGACTATTATGGGAGGCCCATCTCTCATAATTAGAGGTCCACCTCTCCTCCTATATAAAACCTACCAAGTGTACCGGGTACACTTGTCGGAGAATAGAGAGAACAGTTTCTCACTTACGTGAGAAACAGAAAGGGAGAAATCAAAAGTGATTTCTCCCACACACCCAAAAGTGATTTTCCAAAGCCTCCGGAGATGGCTTTTGGATTGTGGATCGTGGTGGATTTTCGATTGTGATTTCCACCCCGATCGAGAGTATGAATCATCGAGGTGAGGCCGTGGTTCGACCCGTATACGATCCGGGTTCAAATCCGTTGCAATCAAAGGTACCCGACCCTAAATCCAACAAGTAATATTAACAAGAAAACATGTTCTTTCTTATGAGGTGATAAAACTTTTTCAGTTTTTGTTGAATGATCATTTGAAAAATGATACTTGTAAGAATTTAATAAACTAAAAGCAATGCACAATGAGTCATGACAAAAGAAGAGGTTAATAATAACATCCACACTATTCAAGGTTTATGTACTGCTTATCATAGGATACATCTTTTTTCATTGATCTAAAAAAAGAAAAAAGAAAAATCTTAATCTACTTATCATGTAGTCATGTACCACATAGAAGCCAATAATAAGAAAGTGTTAGGCTTTCAAAACTATAATGTATACTATAACATCCAACAAAAGTATATTTTATCTATTAAATATCTTGAATCCTTCAACATCAAATGAGTTAAGCATAGACTTTAGCCACAAAAACTTATTTCTCTATCAATTATAGTTTAGATCAATTCCGCAACCAAAATCACATATGACAAACATACTTGTAGAAAAATAAATTATTTAATCATGTATATGTTAGGATTGTACAACAAAGTCCCACATCGGATATACATGGGAGGATCATGGGGTTTAATAGGATTGGACTATCTCTATTGGTATGAGGCCTTTTGGGAGTTAGCCCAAGAACAAATCCGTGCGGGCTTGGCCCAAAGCGGACAATATCATACCAATGTTGAGATGGAGCCCGGTTAGGGGCCCAACAGTATATGTGTATGTAGAATGATAATTAAGTAAGACAATTGGAATATGTTTCCAATGTGTACATGTAAAATTAATAATAACAACAACAACAACAACAACAACAACAACAACAACAACAACAACAACAACAATAATAAAAATAATAATAAAAAAAAAAAAAAAAAAAATAATAATAATAATAATAATAATAATAATAATAATAATAATAATAATAATAATAATAATAATAATAATAATAATTATAATAATCCACACACATGTTTGTGTCAAACTTTCTAGTATTGATATAAGGACAAGAAACATACCTGACATATGATTAAAATAATAAACTTTACGAGGTCTTAATTCGGTTGAAGCTACTTAAAAGCACGATAGTTGATAGCAATAACGGACACTCTCGTTCGACTCCATTACATCATCTAAGCAAAGACAACACCTTAACATCGGAGAAGCTTTCACGAAATCTTGGAAGGTATAAGTATTTTGGGATTAATAAATCCTTTAGATTGTTGAGATTTTGATTGAAAATACCAAAGGTTGTAAAGTTCTCTAAATTTCATAAGATACACAAATGGATCCTGGTCCCCTTGGTCTCACATATGTGTAAGGTGATGACATTTTAAATTTACTAAAATTACACATCATGCACTTATTTATTAAAAAGAACTAAAAGTTTAATTAAAAAACGAATCTATATATATAAAAAGAAGAGTTCTCCTCCCCAGGCCTCCCACATCAGCATCTTTCCTTCTTCAAAAGTTGCCCCCTGTCCCCTCAACCTACCCTTTTATAATACTTATGGGCGGTATTTCCATTTAATTGTCTCAATTCTTGGCTTACCCTTCCGTAATTGATGGTATTTGCAATTAATTGCCTTGATTTATCTAATAACAATGGAATGCATTTACCTATTTTGTTTTGGGGTCTCTATGCCACGGTGGTGAGGTGGAATGGAGGTGGTCTTCCATTCTTAGCTTTGAAGCATCAGCGGAGGCGGTGAGTAACACTTTCAAGGGGCATCAGCCATCGAAGCTCGGTTTTCTCCATGCTCGATTTCAATCTCAGTGCGCCAATTTAGGTCCATGAATAACATATATGATATATAATGTGAATAATAAGAGAATGTTTGATTACTATGGTTAGTTCACCGAAGAACAGATTAATACAAAGACTCCATATAAAAGAGGGTGTAGTGTTTCTCTTCAATGTTTCTCCACAGGTTTATGATTCACGGACCATCCAACTATACTGTACATAGATGAAGAAGAGGAAAAAAAAGGCATAACAAACTATGCAAAGCCCACCAGACGTAACAAAAGGCATAGGTGCACTCATATTAGATTACATGGAGCCGAAAACGTTGTGTTACATTGGACAATGTGAGATAGAAAAGTTTTGTGGTGCTGAAGGTTTAGATTAATTCTTCTCAGCTTATTGTTTTATTTAAAGCCGAAAATTATTTGGATTTTGGAACTTTGCATTTATTTGTAGATGGAATACTTTTGAGATGCGGATGGTTTAACTTCTATTTTTAGATCATTGTCTTATTGGTTAATATACACTATGCAAGATGGCTATTTAATACTTGGTAAATTTATATTTTGAGATGGATGGGTCAGTTTAGCTCTTTCTTATTCATTATTCAAATGAATTATGTATGGTGACAATAATCTCGATCTTTTAGCATTTGTCAAATGCAGACCCTTATGCTATTTCGATATTTAAAAGTTTTAAATTTGTATTCTTAGTAGATTTTTTTAGCCCGAGTGTTTGTTTGACACTATTGAGTAGAATTTTGGTCAAAACTATAAGCAGCCTACTTGAACAGAGGAGAAAGTATCTCTTTACTTAGAGATCATATTTGAGATATACGGTTTGCTACAAGTTAGGCAATTAGCAGGTAATTTGGTCGCTCTGTATTCCCAAAAGGAAAAACAATATGTTTCCTTAAAAGATCACATTCGAGCCAACTTTATGGGTTGCTAAAATTTAAGAAAATGGCTCTGCTTTTGAGAAAAAAAGTCCTCCAACCTAGTGCGAGTACATGTTAATGTATCAACTGTTGATGTGTAAAAATCTTCTTCATAAATTTTGAATGATATAATTAAGTTCATTTGATGACATTTTGGCCCATTAGTTGATAGGCAGATGAGAATGTGCTTACAGAGGGTAGGAGAGCGACGTTTCTTTTGAAATGTGAAACTTTGAGTTTTTAGTATGTTTAAAAAGTGAAATATCATAAGGCAAGAGTTCAAAGTTGATCCTAATTTACATTTTGCATTATGTTTAACCCATATGTATTGGTACGGCTCTACATCCTAATATCCACAAATAGAGAAGAGAAAAATGACATAAAAAGGACGAAGAAGAAAAAGAAACAAAATTACACCCGTGCATTGGACATGTTTACATCTAGTAAAATAAAACGAATAACCCTTCTCGTTTCCTTTTAATTTTTTTTTTATTAAAAAATGATTTCACTAATCTTTATATGCTGCCCAAACACTATTTGAATAGTTCAACATACTATAAATATGAAATCTAACTCAAATTATCAATATGAGAGTCCATTGATGAAATATCATAAGAATCTGGTTAAGAACAAAAAAAAACTTATTTCCTTTATAAAAAAATGGAAGAATGTTTTTTTCAAAAGAAAAGAAATATCTTCGTTATTACTAAAAGGAAGATCGTTGAATTTTCCACAAGGATGACGTGTCTTTTTCTCCTAGTTTTTATTTTTTAAATCATGTATAAATATTTACCTTTTATGTGGGAAGAAAAGAAAGAAGAAAAGTGAGAAATATGAGGTGAGTTGGTTAAGAGCCAAACAATCACATTTTTTATGCATTTTTTTTTTGTTTCTCTTAATATTTAAAAGTTGTATAACTTTTTCGGCTGAACTCTGTTTTTTATGAAAAGAATATTGAATTAATCTTATTTTCACGATCTGCGATTTGACGTCCATCATACATGTATTATATATTAAATTTTAAGTGTAATTTGCATTTTATGATTATTATGATATATTTCGATTTTAATTCTTTTTGTATATAAAATAAAAATGCTAAATGTTATCAATACAATATTTTATTTGAAATATTATCTACTCTTTTTTAGAAGATTAATTTCTTTACCTTAGCTTTGCCTTTTTATAATAACTAGTGTAATACCCGTGCAATGCACGGTTTGAAAAATATTTCTAATTTTAAGTAAATTTTAGTTATTAGGGAAAATTGCAAAACATGTCAAGTATGTTTGGGGGGTCGCAATTTATTCCCAGCTTTTTTTATGAGTGCAATGTATGCCCATCATGTAGCAACTATGTTCAACTCTTGCCCAAATCTCGCAGGAAATTAGTAAAAGTCACGTGAAATGTCACGTGCCTACGAATTATTACTTTCCGGCCACCCTCATTGACTTGGCATCCGATGTGGAAAATGAAAATGGCTGAATTTTTCGTTTTTGCCACTTAGAATTAGTTGGGGAGGGGAACGCGTGATAATAAAAAATTTAGGGTTCACAAATAACCTGATTTTCTCCACCAGATCTGACGGTGGCGACGCCAGGATATGTCACCGGGGGTGAAGCAAAATTTGCAATACTTACTTGCGAATCCACTATTTCCTGACTCTTGGCAATAGCCTGCTTAATGTTGGACCCATTATTTTGAGCTTCGAGATCCGTATAAGAATCACTATCGCCCATGCCATTATTAAGCTCGACCAAGTTATCAATGGCGGCGGTGTAACAACATATTTTGCATTTTCAATTAACAAAAAAAAAAAAAAAAAAAATACTTGTATAATTAACTGGATTAAATGAAGAACTTTGTAGGTTACAATCTCTATTCTTCAATCCTCTGATTCTTCTCTTCGAATGTTTTCTTTGAATTTGAGAATTTGGAGTGAAATTCTTCTTTTTATCTCTTCTGTCGGTTAAGTTGTTCTTCAATAGCGTTGTTCGAAGGTCGAACGGCTTGATTCCGGATTGAATACTACTTCTTGATGATTTTGATGAAGAACATCTTCGAATCTTGAAGAATATCTTTGAGTCTTCTGGATTTCTTGGTGTTCTTCTGACTTTTTGAAGCTTTCAACTTGTGTTTTTGAATGGAGGCCTCCTTTTATAGGTGTGGGAATGAGCTATTTCCATATTTCCTTTGCCATGTGGGGCTATTTGATTGGCCACCATTGATTTGATGGGCTTGGCCTAATTTGGTTTGGGCCTGGCTTGACTTGGTCTGATTTGGTTGGGCAAAGTTGGCTTTTGGACCTTTTTATTTGTAGAGGCCCTTTTGACGTGGTTAGGCCTTCTTGCTGATTAGGCCCTTTTGACTTGATTGGACCTTTCTTGATTTGATTGGGCCATCCTGCCGAAGTGTTGGTAGATAATTTATTTTGACCCAAATTAAATATCAATAATACGATATACTTAGGAATTAATTTAGTTAAATTCCCAAGACATAATATTAATTTTTTCATTGATATTCAATTAATTTTTCACATGGCGTCATTTGATTGGACATAAATTTTATTTATTTACAAATGCCCTCTTGCGATATGTTCACGGACACCGGGTCTTGAAGTAGATGGATAGCGAATCACTTTAACTCTACACTGTGAGTTAGAATTTGTAGAATTGAATGCGTATTGTGGGCATGGATCAAGCAACCCAAAGATCAATTTGATGAGCTAATTATTTGATTTGGTAGCCCAATTAATTCATTCGTTAACAATTCCGGTGACCATTTCCGTCCTCTTTTTTTTTTTTTTTTGAATAACCGAGACATTACAAATGAATCACACGTGTAAGTATCATTTCCATATTGGAAACTCACCAACCACTGCATGAAGTTAGCTGTCACTTACCAATTCATCTCCGATTTTCTTCCTTGATTATCCAACTCATGACCTTGATGTATAAGGACAACATCATGCTTCCTTGAATTACTTGAATTCTCCACTTTAATCCTGCTTCTTCATAAAAGAATCAATCGGGGCCCACATATCCATATATCTGAAGATTTGAGCATCACTCTTTGCAAGGAGATGCTCTCTGATTCTATTTCCAATTTGAACCAGGTTAATATCTGAATGGAGATTTCACAACGATCCACCAAATCTGCGATAATTATTACAAATATTCTGGCAGATTTCTCAATGGTCTATAATTATCTTTTGTTCTTCCCAAGATACAAAATTAAGGAAACCGTATCATCATATTTTCCCTTTTATCCATCAAAATATTTCCCATGTTGAGGGGAAATCAGAACTATAAAAAGGGGTTGCTTATACTGAATTCTCACCATTGAGACTAACTCAGACCCTTTTTTTGTTTCTTCCCCTGTTTGTGATTTTCTGCTGAGTTAGGTGAGTTGCTTAGTTCTGATCTTGTGATTAGAATTTCTGGATATTGCTCGCAAGCTGTTGATCGTTTATCACACAGTTTATACTCATGCGAGCCAGGAGTGACTATTCTTTATCCATTTTAGTCAAAGTGGGGTAAGTTAACATTTTAACCACATACTTTACCTTTGGTGGTTGTCGTGCACAGTTTATCCTCATGCAAGCCAGGAGTTCTGTTTTTTTTTTCTTTTCTTTTTTTATCAGGCTTCAAGCACAGTAGATCTTCAAGAATTTCCCAGTGATGGGACCAACTCGCACGCCATCTTTAGAGACCAACTTGTATGCGTCATTCGTGTAGACTTCTTTCACTTGATTTTTCTTCGCCTAGAGCAATGTGATTTGATGATGCCACATTTTCCTTATCACCCTCTCCACTGCCCTAGAGTCGAGTGAGAATCACAGTTTTCATTTTTACCTTCAAAACACTTCCTTATGAGATGGTCAAGGTTGCGTGACGTTTCATCCGAGATGGTATCAAACTATGGAGTTTTTGAAAGGGTCCCTTGGTGACACTCAACCTTCGACGACTATTTCTCTTACCCATTCGAAGAGGACCGAGCCTATCAAAGATGGATATCCGTTTAAATGTATCTTTTGTTGATGAAGTCTCGTCTCCAAATATGTGGTTCGTACTACCTCTTTTGACTGAAATAGTAAAAGGATTTTGGGATAAATGACCAAGATCTTTCTTAGGACCTTCGATGGCATAGCCACTCTTCTTCAACATTCTCTGAGGAGCACTAATTCCACACTCTAATTGTCTTGGTGTTTCAAGGGACATCTTCCTCAATGCAACACTTCCTTGAGAATCATACCCAACTTGCGGCACAACAAGCTCATCAAGTTTTGTCTAAGACAGTGTCAATTCCTTCAATGCCTCAATCCTTGTGAGTGATTCCTTTCCTCTATTGGAACGAGCCAAAGATGGATCGTTATCTTCTTCTACTTGACCTTCTTTAGGTTTCTTTGGAAAATAGTACTTGAAGCACTGATGCAAAGTGGATAGAACTACTCCATTCTCATGAAACCAGGATCGACCCAAAAGCATATTGTATGACGTTTTGGCATCTATGACATGGAAGAACACAATTGAAGTCATGTCTTCTATCAACAGTTCTAACATGATGGTGCAAAGTGCCCTTTATCCCTCTTGATTGAAGCCTTGGATCATCAGGCGGCTATTGGTGAGTTCATTCGTGGGAATTTCCAACTTCTTCAGTACTCGCAAGGGCAAGATGTTAACTCCCGAACCTCCATCAATCAAGATTCAATTCACTTTTTTCTCACAAGTGTAGCCACTCACAAACATAGGTCGATTATGTGATTGTGAATCAAGTAGTAGGTCCTCAATTGTGAAGGTCATTGCTGAGTTGCACTCACGATCGTTGTCATGATCTTCAACTCTAGACCGGCACGATCCACTCTTTATTCCATCCGTCTTATTGCTGGAAGCATCATCACAACTAGCATTGTCTTTAGTAGCAATGAAATTTGCAGCTGCATCTTCTTCATCCAGCAGGATTTTCCCTTGTCGGGCTAATTGCATGACTTTGTCCTTAAATATAAAGCAATCCAAGATTTGATGCCCTACCAAGCTATGGTAATTGTAGTATTTTGGGTCATCAGTTTGTCTAGCCTCTTTAGGCCGCTTCATTTCTGGCAGCACGATGAGATCTTCTTTGATCAAATCATCGAATATTCCAGAGACGTCGAGTCCAAGAATAGATAAGTCCTTTGCTGCTTCTCCTTCAAAGTTGATTTCCTTTGCTCCCTTGAGGGGCATTCTTTCCTTTGGCATCATTGCTTCTTCAAACTTTGATGGGCATTGCACTAACAACCATGGAGTCTTTATTTTGATTTTTGGTGAAAGACTTGCCCCCATTGTTGAACATATGAGACTCGTGAATCGGGGGTCCATCAACTCCAACTTCAGCCATACTCAGCTCCATATCATGAGCTCTACTTGCTAGTTCTTCAAATGTCCTCGGCCAATCCCTTGAAGGATATATCGGAGGCCCCATCGCTTTCCTTGGATGCACATTTTGACTGCTGAACTTTCAGATAGTTATTCTTTGCAATTGAGACGCAAGTTTCTCCATTGATTGATATAGTCAATAACAGACTCATCTTTCCACTGGCAGGAGTTTGTCAACTCGATCATACTTACAGTCCTTCTTGTGCTATAAAAAGCGATTGAGAATCTCATGCTCCATTTGCCCCCAGCTATCAATTGAGTTCGCTTCTAAGTCAATATCCACTCAAAGCAATGAGCGGACAAACTGCTTCACCAAATGATCATCATAGGTTCCGACATCATTGCACGTCTCGACGAAATGTGCTACATGCTGCTTCGGGTTACCTTTACCATCAAATTGTTGGAACTTAGGAGGCTGGTAACCTACTGGCATTTTTAGATTGTCAATTCTCTGAGAGTATGGTTTGCTGTAAGTTAGGAATGATTTAGGTATCCCATTGAACTTGTCTTTAATGGTTCCCAAAATGATCTCTTTCAATTGGTTAAGAGGGATCAACCCGTCTGCGGAGACCTGCAACTCATTCAAAGTTCTCTCTTTTTCAAATGGTGGATGTTGATGCTTTGCAGAGTCCTCAGCCTCATCTTGGTCCTCCATAGGTTCTTTTCCAGGAGCGCGACTTGTATCACCATTGTCGACTTTGCTCATCAATTTTTTTATCTTAGAGTCTTGCTCTTGAACGTGTCTCGTAAGACCTTCAATTGCTTTTGTTAAACTTACGAGTTGATCCTCAAGAGTTGAACCATTTGTCATCATCATCGAAGCAATGTCGGGAGCGGATGAGGAGCTTGATGTAGAGCGAGGAGTGGAGCATGCAGAGTTGTCTTTTTTGTCTCTATTTCTATCAACAATGTCTGGCATAGGCTTCTCCACAGCACCAGGTGAAGTATTTCCCTGTGAAGATGCCAACGATTGTGATTTTGTTGACATACTCCTTGTGACGACATTGACATTTGCAGTTGGAGAGTTTGTTGCAGCGATCTTCGTCAGCGTGATCTTATGAGGCACTGTAACACTATCTTCAGCTCTTAGTTAAGGAGAAGAGATGAGAGGTAGAGATGTCCCACTGGGCGTGCCAAATTTGTAACAACAACTTTTGGATTTTGAATTTACAAACACATACTTATATAACTGGATTAAATGAAGAACTTTGTAGGTTACAATCTCTATTCTTCAATCTTCTGATTCTTCTCTTCGAATGTTTTCTTTGAATTTGAGAATTTGGAGTGAAATCTTCTTCTTGATCTCCTTCGCCGGTTAAGTTGTTCTTTAATAACATTATCCGAAGGGCAAACGGTTTGATTCCGAATTGAACGCTACTTCTTGATTATTTTGATGAAGAACGTCTTCGAATCTTGAAGAACGTCTTCGAATCTTCGAGAACGTCTTCAAATCTTCAAGAGCTTTGAGTCTTCTGGATTTCTTGATGTTCTCCCAACTTCTTGAAGCTTTCAACTTGTGTTTTGAATGAATGAATAGAGGCCTCCTTTTATAGGTGTGGAGAGGAGCTCTTTCCATATTTCCTTTGCCATGTGGCACTATTTGATTGGCCACCATTGATTTGATGGGCTTGGCCTGATTTGGTTGGGCCTGACTTGACTTGGCCTGATTTGGTTGGGCCAAGTTGGCTTTTGGACCTTTTTATTTGTAGAGGCCTTTTTGACGTGGTTAGACCTTCTTACTGATTATGCCCTTTGGACTTGATTGGATCTTTCTTGATTTGATTGGGCCATCTTGCCGAAGTGTTGGTAGATAATTTATTTCTGGCCCAAATTAAATATCAATAATACTATAAACTTAGGAATTAATTTAGTTAAATTCCTAAGACATAATATTATTTTTTTCATTGATATGTAATTAATTTTTCACGTGTCGTCATTTGATTGGACATAAAATTTATTTATCTATAGGCGGATTCCGAGAGACCTCTCGGGAGTAGAGAAGAAAAATAAGCATAGGTGCGACGGCTTCAAAGGCGAGCGGCAGTGGTGCGGTCGTACTCCTCGATCATATTCTCAAGGTCTTCGTTAGCGACGAGTGATATGAGGGAGTCGAGATCTTTGGTGGGGAGCTGGTACTTGAGGGTGAAATGGCGAACGTTGAGGAGGGTGTGGGAGAGGCGGGAGTAGAGGTCTAAGAGGGAGGAGTGGCGGTCGACCACCACGATGCGGGTGTCGCTACCGACGTAGCAGAGGGACTTGTCATGGGGGAAGCGCAAAATATGCCTAGTGTGTTCTCCTCCCAACTAATCCTAAGTGGCAAAAAAAATTCCGATCGTTTTCATTTTCCACATCAGATGCCAAGCCAGCGAGGGTGGCCGGAAAGGGGTAATTTCACCGGCACGTGACATGTCACGTGACTTTTACTAATTTTCGACGAATTTTGGGCACGAAATGAACAGAGATGCTACATGATGGGCATAAATTGCACTCATCAAAATAGCTGGGCATAAATTGCGAAACCCCACCCCCTCCCCAACATACTTGGCATGTTTTGCAATTTTCCTTTAGTTATTAATCTTGCAAGTTGTAATACAATGACTGTAAGTAGCTAGTATACATAAAGTGGAAAAATATTTTACCCACTTAAATAATCAATATAAAGCGTAATTATAAAATTATTTAGAATACCAGAAAAAGGACAAAAAAACACAATGTAAAAGTTATCCTTGTGTATTGCACATCAAATTAAAGAATATGAATTGTACTTTTTTCCTTGCTAATCTTTTGACCCACACATTTTTCCTTCATTTTCTACGCTCTCTCTCCGACTGATGTGACAACATCCTTTTCATTTTCTTACCTAATTCTTATATTGAAAAGTGTTAGAATAAATCTATAAATAAATTTACAATAAAATCATATATAATATTTTAAAAAATTAAGATGGTTCCAAAATTATAAATAACATTTCAAATGTTTTACTTTGAAAAATTGCAAAGAAACGTATATTTTGTTATAAAAATTATATATATATATATATATATATATATACTGTTAGATCAGACAATTTTAATATTTTGAAAGCAATTATAAGCCATTCTAAAATATTTTAACAACTAATTGTAAAAAAAAATATATATATTTTAAGTTCTATTTTGATTAACACGAATAAATTAAAAAAAAATTATAATTTACCGAATATCCAAATTTTAGAAAGAAATTTATGAAAAAATTAAATATAGTTGACTTTTATAAATAACTAGAATAATTTAACCTAATTTGAATTTCTTTAATATTAAATGTGAAAGTTATCATAAATAATACATATAGTCACACACATCATCAATCATTAATAACCAATTAATAACAATTTCTAACAACTAATTTAATCATTAATCAATCATCCAATAATTACCTACATCACATTTTCATAACTTTTTACAATAAATTAATTTAAATCAACCCAAACCTACGCAACCATAATACGAAATACAAATATTTTTTTACTACATTGAAGCTTATCACAGGCTCACAACCGGGTTATCACACAACCTCTTCTAGTTCTATTCAAACACATTGTCCTTGGTACATATAATTTATTTCAAGTTCCAACTCACCCAACAATCTATTCCCTCATACTCGAATGTGTTTTTGGATTTGAATAAGTTTTACACTCTCAACTTAGATCCGCAGCTACCATACATCATATCAAAACTCATATTATTGTGAAATGTGAATCATTTAGTTCTTCAAGTCCCCCAGGTCCCATAAGAAACTCCTCTAATCTATACAAATAATTCATACAATAGTTATCATTAACACTATTTTCACAGTGTTTAATTTGATATCATATTGAACGTATTGAGATCTTGGATTTTTTCATTATAGTTGAACTAATTGCATTTGATAATTTGGAATTCTTTAATTAAACGATAAATTATTTTATTATTTTATTAAATCATTTAATTTTCGTTGTCCTTATAAATAAATATATATCAAATCTTATATTGCACATAGAGAACCCCTAATTCTAATTATTATAAGATCTGAGATAGAGTCATAGAAACATGTGGAAATAATATTCAACCTAAGTTGTACTATCTATACTAAAAAAAAAAGAAGTAAAATCTATAAAAGAAATTGACATCTTTTAAGAATTATGTTCCTAAAATAAAAATAAGTGATGTTTTAGTTTATAATATTTGTCTTTTTAAAAAAAAAAAAAATAGCAATCACTGTTGTGCATGAAAAAATCCTATAATACACACAAGGAATTTTTTTTCTATAAATATGTAATGATAAAATACTTCCCAAGGAAAATAGCTCCTTTCGAAGAAAAAAATTGACGTGATCGATTTCAATGTTTCCTATTTAACTAATGTTTTATGCATCGACCAATTTTTAACCATATCATTATCATTAATGCCAATATTTCGTATATAACAATCTTTTTATTTGATTTTACTATAATATTTGTATTTATTTTCTAAATACTTATGAATATATATCATAGTGAAGGCCAAATGAAGAAAATAAAAAATCAACATGACAATCTGTTAACTATGGTGTAATAGATTTTGAAAAATAATAATAAAAAAAATTAGTTTTTGTTCAAAGTATGTAAGATTGTAACTGATATTTACTCTTTAAAGGGAAAATACAAACCGGGTGGCTAAAAATTCGCTGACAAAAGAGGACAGATCACGCACACAACATATGAAAACGTGTAGTGATAAATATTGCAATGAGATTCTAAGCCAAATAAAGAAGAATTTAGATATATCTATACCAAAAATACTTTAGCCAAAGATTTAGATATATCTATAGCAAAAATACTATAGCCAAATTTAGAAATGAAAATAGGCAGGAAAATGCTACTATTACTATTTATAAAGGGTTGTCTTTTCATATATTGTAAGATTTTGGTGAATCATTTTGCTCTAAAGAAATTTGGTTAAAAAAATATGAATTGAATTGTTTAAGTTAAGGTTGCGACTATTTGCAGCCCACAAAATTTCTTAACACAACTCACTTCTTAATGAAGCCCACTTTTATTCAAGACTCTACATAAATTTCTTAGTACAGCCCACTGAATACCAATTATACCCTTTTAAATAAATTATTTAAATTAAAGTATTAAAAAAAACAATAGAAAAGTAAACAAAGAAAAAATAAGAAGAAATAAAAGGAAAGCAACGGTTTCTCAGAATAGAGAGAAGATAGAAAACAGAGAAGTGGAGGAATAAGAAGAAGATAGAGGAAGCTAAATCTGGGTTTACATTTGGATCCAAAAATTAATGTCATATGTCTCATTTTCGAACAATTTATTTGGTGGATTTGTAATTTAAAATCCTTCCACAAAACTATCTCCTCAAATCAAGGCCATCAATCTGAACACAACCTTATGATTCATTCCGATAAAAAGATCTTGTCTTTAATATATATTTGGTAATGATTACTCTTCGTTTTAGTTTTCTAGTTCTGAACAAACTGAGAAAGAATGGGAGATTCACAAGGTATTATGACTAGTTAATATGTAGCAGCAATAGGAGGTTTGCTTGAAAGATATTATTTTCAACAAACGTGGATGAGATATGGTCCATTATGCAACAATTATTTGTATAAGCACACTACAACATTACCTTCTTAAGCCTACTTCCCAGATTTCGTTAATTCCTTCCAGTTGAGAAATCATTGAATTTGCAGTGTTATTTATTCCCTCTAGCGCGACCGTCGTATGTCACTTTACCAAATTAATTGTGTACAAATAATACACTATACCTTATCCTACTACTCTAACTAGTAGAGTGACAAGTAAGGGTCGATCCCATTAGGAACGGTGGAACAATTTTGCTTTATTGTATTAAACTATTATGATCAAGAAATACAATATAAATAAGCTAGAAAACAATAAAGAAGTGGAGGGATTTTACTGAAATAACAACTAACACTTAAATAAACAAAGACAAATAAAGAGATTTTTTTTAGGTTTTTGGTTTTTAAATAACAAAACGATTCACCCTTGATCACGTTTCACCTTGGTCTTAGACGATTTATGCAACTATTGTTAATGCCCTATTAAATTGTAATTCTAGCTCTTATCTCAAGGCTATTAACAAGCTCTAATAGCCTTGTTGTCCCTTAATCTTAGTTAAACAAAATCAGCTCTTCGACTAACCCTATTCAATTTAATCGAATCCTCGAACAAGCGATCTTAGATCCAATAACCAAATGCATTAAACACTAGGACAACGAGATAAATTCAACATAAAACTCGCAAGCTCGGTTTTAGTGGTTGAACTTTGTGTTATCACCAATAAATAAATGTATTGTTTGCTACACGGGAGTCGGAAATCCTACAATTACGGATAGTAATTTCCTATTCTAGCAACACATTCACAAATCCCTTAAAGGGTGATCAATCCAATAATCAATTCATAAATGTGACTCAATAACAGCAAATAACACAAAACACTTAAATACACAATATTTTCGGTAACATTAACCGCAATAATCATATAAATGTCTTAAACTCAAGCTTCAACTAATGATCAACAGTGAATTCTAGGGTGCTAGTCACCCATTACAACTATTACAAAGATAAAATAACAGAAAATTAAAGAAAACATGAAAATAGGATAGAAAGAACCAAAGGTTAGGGTTGATCTTCAACCCCCTTCCATTCCTTTGCTTCCAATGGAGAAAAGTGGCTGATTATGTGTGGGGGATGGGTTCTAGGTTAGGTCAAATTCGAAAATGGCCTTACATATATAGAAGAGAAAGTGTTGGGCTGAAAAATTGGGCAAAAACGTGTTTCAGGATTGAAAACAGGGTATTGGGTCGCGACCGTGAACCAAAGTCGCAGCCGCGAACCCTTCATTTTGCTTCAGGGTTAATTTGGTTCGTGGGCACGGTCGCGGGTGCGAATCTGAGTCGCGGCCGCGAACCGTGTCCTTTCTCTTTGATTGGTCGCGGCCGTGACTTGTGGTCGCGGACGCGTCGAGTCGTTCGAACCTCTTCCCCCTTGTTCCATCCTTGGTTCGTTCTCCGTTCCGGACTTCTTCGATACTCGTTTTCCGGCCTTAATTCACCTGTTTTGTCCTGAAACGAGCTCAACACATTAAATGGTCCAATAATACAAATATGCAAGATACACGATCAAATGTGCATTAAAATATCATTAAAACGACACTTAAAGCGACCTAAAATGCATGCATTTTCACGTGTACCAAATCTCCCCAAACTTAAACCTCTGTTCGTCCCGAACAGAGTGAAGCAAAGAAAAAGAAGGTAGGACACGTGTTAGGAAAGATTTAAGTGCCGAATTCAGTTTCAGACGACGTTTTAAAAAACAAGGAAATCATGATAAGATGAGCATATATGATATAATAATTTCAGCTACTTTTGAGACTTGAAAAACTCTCAACTAAAGATCCTCACCGGGTGAGTGTATCTCTCGACTCTCAAGTGTATCAAATGGGTAGTGTATATGCTCACATTGAAATGCATAAAATGCCTACCATAAGCTTGCCAATCATCTAACCTTCGATGTATACCCGACATGTGTGACAAAGGATCAAAAAGGTCTTTAACTGGTTGTAATGTTGACTTGGGGTAAGGTGGGAAAATTTCTGGTATAAGTGACTATAAAACGGACTAAATGAGTCGTGCACTACCCATCTACCCCTCAAACAATGGTCACTCAACCTCACTCTTTACTTCCTTAGTAAACCAATCCCAAAAATTGATTTCTTCTACTTACCACAAAGTCCACAACCTAAATGCTTTCTCTATTCTCCCTTAGAGTGTATTTTCTTTTGAATTTTTACAACTTTGAGAATATCTATTAAAAGACATTTACATTACTAGTCTCTCCAAATCAAAAACAAAAATTAAGTATATACAACTAACTTTTTCTTTTATTTTTCTGATTTTTCGACTTTTTTCGATTTTCGACTTTTTTTTTTTTTTAAACAAATATAAACAAAAATTGGAGAGGACTAGTATTCTCGATTCTTTGCCTATTGTTTCAATTCCTTTCACCCTTCAATATTCCTAATAGTTTACCCCTTTCAATCCAAATTTACCCGACTACTTTCCAACCACCTCCCTCATACTCAAATAGTCCATTTAAGGTCAAAGGCTAAATTGAAAGGTACTTGGCTTGTAGAGTTGGGCTGTCAAACAAGAGGCTAAAAGCTCAAGGCGTTAACTAGAGGCAAATTTTCGATCTTTTTGGTGAAATAGAGTGTATTATCAAGTTTGAAATAGGCTTAAGTCAAGAATTGCCTAAGATCATTTTCAATGTCACACACCGAATCATTCAAAATTGAGAATCAAGGCAAGTTATAGAGACATTAGATGCACTCAATGAATCTCACACCGAAAGAAAGTTTAAATTACCCCAATTGTGGGAGTATCTTTTAAGGCTCAAAAACTCACAAGGCAAAATTTTCTTGATCAAAAGTTTTGAGTACAAGCTCAATTCACCTCAAGTGTCTATCATGCTCTACCACTTGCCCTTTTTTTTTTTTCAAAATGCAAAAATTGCCTCATCATTAACCATTCGCCCAATGTCAATCCAAAACACAATCGAGAGCGGCCAATACGTACACCTATCACCCCCTTCCCCAAACTTGGTTGAAAAACCAAAGTTTGTGGGAATGAAAGGGGTACGAATTGGTACTCTAGAAGAGGCAATCAATCAACACTATCGATTGGTTCGACTTAACAAAGTAAACTAGACTAAATAATACTAAATACTAAATAAAAACAACTAAAGTGTGTAAGGACTAATCACAACCAAAACCATTAGTCTAAGAACATCAAACTAACCAATCAAAACATAAGAAAAGGGCACACAGGCCAATCCACAAATAAATAATCAATTCAAATCCACCCTCCGAATTCACAGTAAAAAAGGCACACAGGCCAACATCCAAGGCAAACCAAATCAACAGGAATAAAAGCACAAAGTAGCAAAAATGCGAGAATCGAAATGAAACACCGAGCGGCCAAGACGTCCCACTACCACCCCCTTTCCCAAACTTGGTTGAAAACCAGAGTTTATGGGAGAGAAAGTGGTACGCCTTGGTGCTCCAACTCACAGAGGGCTACTGAGGCGGTGGTGGATGATGAGGATCACCGAGGCCCCAATGCGAACACATTTGTGCCATGAAAGTCTCCATTTGGGCCCAACGGATGTCCTCTGTCTCACTCCGAGCAGCTGCTCCTCGATGGAAGTGAGGCGGTTATGCACATTCGTCTGGAAATCCCATTGGGATTGGATAGCTGCAGTGGGCCTCTTTCTCTGTGGTCTGCTCGTCCGTCGGCTACCTTCTGCCTCTGCTTTTGTTTCCACTTCTTCTTCCTCGGGTGCCGGACCCCTTCCTATTTGGTACATTCTCAACTATGTGGCGTCCGGATACCTAGATGCTGCCATGTGCGCCGAGGAGCTCATGCTTAGGTTTTCAATGCTCCGAAGGTTGTCAATCCGTGTCAACTGTGCGTTGGGTAACCGGAGGAATGGGCCCCTGTTTTGGATCACGTAGGGTACCGTCTTGTTCTCCAGACTTCGGGGTACCCCATCTCTATACCCCAATGCAACAATGTGCATATTCTCCATATCATCCCAAGTAAGATGATACGATGTGGCTACTAGAGATAAATCTGTCAGCGGGATACCGAGATGTTCGGCTATATGGGTGATTAGGCCCCCAATGAAGATGTGCTCGTGCTGACGCTTCCGTACATTCTCGAACTGAGCAACGAGGATATTTTCATAATGCCTCGGGATGCCTTTTAGTATTGACCATCGCACGTCCAACTCATTGACACGGCAGGCTCCTGTTTCTGATCTTCCAAACATGGTTAGTGCAAGGAGCCGCTGGATGTACTTGACGACTGGATTCCTAATCCAGGTCACCTTTGAATTCTTAGTCGAGAAAACCTGAGGCTCGACTAGACCGGGGGCTGCAGTGATTTGCCCCCAAAAAGTACGGACATCAAAGGTCTCGAGCTCTGCTGTGTCGGCTAAAGAAATGCACTCAAGGAAGCCATATGCGGTGCGCAAGTCCTTCATCCTGAGGGTATGTGAATGTCCCATCAACTGAAATGTGATGCTATGAGGTTTGACACCACACTTTTCGGAGTTGGCCCGAACCTCAAAGGTGCTGAAGAATTCCCACACAAGGCGTTTGTATGTAGGCTTCGGTTCCATAAATTCCTGGAGGCCTACCTTTTTCAACAAGGTATTGACATTCTCGAAAATGCCCATAGCCTCAAGGATGTCGTTTTGGCCATATCGGGTGGGCATGATGGTTCGATGAAAGAGCTTGTCAAACCGGTCCTGGTGTGTGGGGTCTCTCAACACAATGTCGAATGCCCGACTATCAATATGAGGGAGGGTGGATGCCGGGACTTGAGGTGGCTCAATCTCGGGATCTTGAACAGGTGCCTTCCCTTATCCTTTGCGGTTGCTCGTGGTGGCTTTTGGAGGTGCCATTGAATCCTATAATCAACACACTCAATCTTTAAAACTAGTGGCAATACAACGAGTTAAAGTTCAAGTATGAGGTGCCTAAGTTTACTTGAATTCGACTATATATCCAACAAAAACAAGTCAAAGTGTATCAACTATGCAATGACAACCAATTCACACTCAAATGAGGTTATACATTACGATAATATCAACAATTGGGCTTAAAAACTAGATAACATAGTCGAAATTGGCTAACTTAGGCACAACAATTTAACGCATATCACATGTTCGATGAATTGCCACAATGAATTTATCTTTCCAAAACTCACAAATCTTTACTCAACAATTTACCCACTCAATCATCAAGCAATTGTACGAGCTATCATGTTAATTCTATCATTCGAATGAATAAATACATATCAATTGGCAAAAAATCAATACAACTAGTTGTATGTATAAGCAATTTCAATAAAAATGCAAATAAACAAGAAATTAACCCCCAATCTCAACAATGGATTCAATAATACGCAATAATGGATCGAAAGAGTGAGATAGCCGTACTTACCGGTCGAGTTTAGACGAAGAAATTTGAATTGGTGATTTTCGCGCCCTTTTGTGAACCGACCAGAAATTTGCTCCCAATCCGAAATAAATCGGGTGAATGTGTGTGCAATGGAATGGGTAGTGAGTGGTGTGTGTTTTGAATGAAATTTAGAAGTGAAAAATCAAGAAAATTTGGAAGATTTGTATATGTATTTCGCCAAAAATTCGAAGGGAGGGGGAGAAATAACCCTATTTTCGTGAACAGCCCCTTTATTCTGCTCAGCCTGTCGCGGGCGAGAACAGCTCACATGTCGCGGGCCTGACCAACATTCGCGGCCGCAAACGCCTGTTCGAAGGTGGCCCTGCTTCATATCTCGCGGGCGCGAATGCTAGTAGCGGGCGTGAGCAGCTGTTCGAAGCTAACCCCTGTTTTTGCTCCAGATTGGCCTCGACCAAGATCAGTATGGGCCTCGGCCGAGGTGATGTCCCCTCCCATTTTGTGCTATTTTCTTGCATTGAAAGCCAAGATTGGTTGTGTGTTTATCCCTACACATTTAAAATAAATATTCTAAGACACAATTAAATAAAATGAACAGGTGAACAATCTAAACTACGAAATTTAACAAACGAAAAGTAATAAACGTCGGGTTGTCTCCCGACAAGCGCCTTTGTTTAACGTTGTTGGCTCGACGGATACTCTTTAAATAAACAAAACAAACACTATCTATGTAGTAAAACTAGCGCTTAACACATAAAACAAAATCGTTCTACACTGTTCCCCGGCAACGGCACCAAAATTTAGTAGTGCGACTGTCGTGTGTCGCTTTACCAAATTAATTGTGTACAAAGAATACACTATACCTTATCCTACTACTCTAACTAGTAGAGTGGCAAGTAAGGGTCGATCCCACGAGGAACAGTCGAATAATTTTGCTTTATTGTATTAAACTATTATGATCAAGAAATACAATGTAAATAAGCTAGAAAATAATAAAGAAGTGGGGGGATTTTAATGAAATAACAACTAACACTTAAATAAACAAAGACAAATAAAGAGATTTTTTTTTTAGGTTTTTAGTTTTTAAATAACAAAACGATTCACCCTTGATCACGTTTCACCTTGGTCTTAGACGATTTATGCAACTATTGTTAATGCCCTATTAAATTCTGATTCTAACCCTTATCTCAAGGCTATTAACAAGCTCTAATAGCCTTGTTGTCCCTTAATCTTAGTTAAACAAAATCAGCTCTTCGACTAACCCTATTCAATTTAATCGAATCCTCGAACAAGCGATCTTAGATCCAATAACCAAATGCATTAAACACTAGGACAACGAGATAAATTCAACATAAAACTCGCAAGCTCGGTTTTAGTGGTTGAACTTTGTGTTATCACCAATAAATAAATGTATTGTTTGCTACACGGGAGTCGGAAATCCTACAATTACGGATAGTAATTTCCTATTCTAGCAACACATTCACAAATCCCTTAAAGGGTGATCAATCCAATAATCAATTCATAAATGTGACTCAATAACAGCAAATAACACAAAACACTTAAATACACAATATTTTCGGTAACATTAACCGCAATAATCATATAAATGTCTTAAACTCAAGCTTCAACTAATGATCAACAGTGAATTCTAGGGTGCTAGTCACCCATTACAACTATTACAAAGATAAAATAACAGAAAATTAAAGAAAACATGAAAATAGGATAGAAAGAACCAAAGGTTAGGGTTGATCTTCAACCCCCTTCCATTCCTTTGCTTCCAATGGAGAAAAGTGGCTGATTATGTGTGGGGGATGGGTTCTAGGTTAGGTCAAATTCGAAAATGGTCTTACATATATAGAAGAGAAAGTGTTGGGCTGAAAAATTGGGCAAAAACGTGTTTCAGGATTGAAAACAGGGTATTGGGTCGCGGTCGTGAACCAAAGTCGCGGCCACAAACCGTGTCCTTTCTCTTTGATTGGTCGTGATCCTGACTTGTGGTCGCGGACGCGTCGAGTCGTTCGAACCTCTTCCCCCTTGTTCCATCCTTGGCTCGTTCTCCGTTCCGGACTTCTTCGATACTCGTTTTTCGGCCTTAATTCACCTGTTTTGTCCTGAAACGAGCTCAACACATTAAATGGCCCAATAATACAAATATGCAAGATACACGATCAAATGTGCATTAAAATATCATTAAAACGATACTTAAAGCGACCTAAAATGCATGTTATTTCACGTGTACCAAATCTCCCCAAACTTAAACCTCTGTTCGTCCCGAACAGAGCGAAGCAAAGAAAAAGAAGGTAGGACACGTGTTAGGGAAGATTTAAGTGCCGAATTCAGTTTCAGACGACGTTTTAAAAAACAAGGCAATCATGATAAGATGAGCATATATTCATAGTCATATACGGAAAATATATATATATACATATATAAATATTCGAATATATATATATGTGTATATATATATACACTTATATTGTTTTCAATTAATTATATTGATCTTTCATTAAGGACAGTGTAGTTTTTTACTAATAGAATTTTAATTTATTAAATTAGTGGGTTGCGTTAAGAAATTTTGTGGGCTGTAAATAGCTGCCGCCTTATGTTAAAATTTACAGTCAAAAGCCTAGATATAACAGTTAAAATAATTTATTGATTAAATTAGTGTCTCTTTTTTTATAAAAAGAAAATGATGTTAACTACAAATATAATAGGTTGATTATTTTTTTCTTTAAATACCTCACAATATTATACTTTATCACTAACGTTGCGAGATGTCATGTTAATATTACTAAATACGAAATATAACATATGTGACCTTTGACATTTCTTAGCCTTATACTAATATGTAATTGTATTAGTATATAATTCAAATATTACAAATATACAATTTCGCATACACTAGTGTTATGCTATATATTATACATCAAACTTTTACCTATTATAGTACACCATTTAATACAAGTTCTTTATAATATATTTTATTCATTAATTATTTTAATTTTCATTATCATACATAAAGTAAAAGAGTATGTAATTCATTCAACATATACCTATATAAAAAACTCAAGGTATGATAGGTTTCGCATACCTGGGGGAAAGTTATGAATTAATACTTAAGGGTTACCAGATTGAGATGGTGTTCCTGTTGACTACCATAAATTAGATATGGAAATTATTAACGGATATTATCTGTGGATACCACTGTCATGTTGGATTACCAACTCATGCAGAGTAGACAAACACGTCATCCATAAAGAGAGCAACTCGAAGGACTACAGTCAATGCAAATGCAACAATATGGTCTGATGCTGGAAGCGATCTCGGAAATCTCACGAGCCGCATTCGATAAGCGAGCTCATTTTCACAATGTTAGGGGCAAAACCCTCACCAAGCTGAGTAAGTAGGATGCCGTGGATGACCACCCTTGTGTTTTCCGCCACAAGTTCAATCAAAGTGGCAGACAAATGCAAGTGCCTCAGAAACAGGCTCCACATGTACAACACATGGAAAGCTTACCTTTATACACAAGCTTGATGGGACAATGGTGATTTGAAAGGACCATAATGATGTTCCCCACCAAAAACTTCCTCTATAAATAAGAGAAAGTGGCCCACAACAAGAGACACGAGAAAAAAAATAGAGAAAAGAAATATTCTTTAAGTGAAAGTGGCCCACCCTTGGTTACTCACTTTGTAAATTGTGATCTAAGGCTTGAATAAAAGAATGTCAGTTTACAATGATGTCTTTTGTTTCACTTTGGTGACATTGTGAGGCCTGACCAATTTTTAGCAGCCACGTCGATAAAAAACACAATGTCAGTCTCGCACACATCACAATTTGGTGCTAGAAGAAGAGGGGCCTGAACCTCTGACCTTGCCTGGCTACCTTCGATTTCTAGTAACCTTTTTATCTTTTTACAGTATACGAGGAGTTTGTCTTACAAATCCACAAATGGCTAGTTGCAATACCACTATACGGCAGTCGGCGAACGAGTTAATTGCAAGCAGCAGACATCACTCTCGACAACAAGAAAATATTCCACCACCACCACCTCCAGGATTCATGCATGCAACACAGATAAACATTCATAATCTCCAACCACCGATGAATCCACCGCCGAACACAGTGGTTAACCAATGCATGTACATGCACAACCTGTCGAGTCTCATTTACCCCCTGAGAGTTACATGTCGCGGAATGCACCTAGTGGGAAGATTCTATTGGGTCTGCAAGCCCCGGTGGTGCCTATGAATGCATTACCAACCATATATCAATACACACCACCCATGCTAATCGCCTCGCAGTATGCCCATGATCATGCATTCAACCCATCACCACCTATACAAGTTCTACTCTGTTCGCAACCCTTAGAGCCGATGGGACAATTCCTCATAGATTTGAACACTGATCCAGATGCTTTGCTACGAGCCCGACAAGTTATTGATAATCTACTTAGAAAGCGGGGAATACCATGATCTCCTGACCAGTGCTACGACCTCTTAACGAAGCTTTGGAGGTTATACGAGCTAGGAAGGAAAGTTGGAAGATCTGTTGACTAAAGGCCTGACAAGGAAAAGGAAAAGGAGGCAAGATGCACCGCCTGGTCCCGCTAATCCACCACTGCCACAACCCCAAGCGAGGGAACAACAAAATCATCAGGAAGATGGTCCACAGGAGATTTTGATGTTCGGGAGAACAACCTCAGCTAGAAGGCACAATTGCGGGCTGTAAAGAATAGCTTCCAGCGTAGTGTTCCTATTCGACCTCAAGGGAATGATGAAGCATAATCCAGCAGGCCACCTATCCGGTTGAGATTGACACGACCCCGAGTTGCGGGGGATGAATAGATCCAAAGCACCCAGAATTAACGTAGAGAGCGTCAATGGCAGATCGCGTCCTACTAGGAACCAGATCGAAGAAGAATGATCACCTTCTCTGACGAAGACGTAGCCGGACTGTTGCAATCACACAACGACGCACTCGTAATCGCCGCCAAGATTAACGAAATTGTAGTATATCGTGCTTTGCCTGACGCTGGGGCATATGTCAATGTGCTCTTTTATGATGTGTTTGCTCGGTTGAGAAACCTAGGTTGCTTCATCCAACAGTGAGAAGATGTGATAAGAGGTTGAAGTAAAGACGAAGTCAGGCCCATTGACGAAATTACACTGGCCATAATATTTTAAGAAGGAGACATAATTGTCAACATAAACTTAGTATTTAAATTAGTCAATATCCCCTCCAATTACAATTATATAATCAGAATGTCATGCATATTGGACTTCAAAGCAATTGTCTCCTTGTCTCATTATTGTTTAAAGGTCCCCGTCTTTAGAAGGGACTATCACTGTTTGCGGGGACCAACTCCAGGCACGGGTGGAATTGATGGAGATTTTGGACGTCACAATCACGACAGGTGAAACACAATTCGCGCTTAAGGACCTGCATAGAATGATGTCGGGTCTAAGGAAATGGAGTTGGGAGAGGCCTCTGAGAATGAGAATATGGAAATTAACTCACGTCCAGTAAATAAACTTGTCCTGGTAGATCAGGAGATGGTGATTGTTGAGGAGACAACCGAACTTCTGAAAGTGATAGACCCAAGACCTGACGGACAAAGAGGAGTCTGTGTAGGAGGCTGAATGGGATGAACTTGACCAATGAAGCGAAAGACCAAAAAGGCGATGTTGGACGGTGGAAGAACTAGAAGATGTGAAAGTAGATTCGGACCGACAAGAGATCGAATTAAGAATTAGTTCAGAGTTAAAAGAGCCTGCTAGGACAACCCTGATTGAATTTTTATCAGAATCTTTAGATGTCTTCGAATGGTCTCATGCGGACATGGTTGGTATCGACCCAACAATATCTTCGCACTGGCTCAGTATCAGCCCCGGGGCACGTCCAGTACAGTAAAAAAGAAGGAAGTTCAGCCCAAAGAAGTATGCGGCCTTAGAAGGGGAAGCCCAAACATTGCTCGCCAATGATCTACTCAGAGAAATCTTTTACCCCAATTGGGTGGCTAACCCAGTGCTTGTCAAGAAGCCAAACTACACATGGAGGATGTGCATAAACTTCACCGATCTTAATAAAGCATGCCCAAATGACAGTTATCCATTACCCCACATCGACTATCTCGTGGATGCTACGGCAGGCCACGAGCTCATGAGTTTCATGAACATTTTTTCTGGATATCATCAGATCCTAATGAATGAGGAGGAGCAGGAAGCCACATCTTTCATGACTGTATAGGGTTGCTCTGCTGAAAGAAGATGCCCTGTGGTTTAAAGAATGCGGGAGCGACATATCAGCATCTTGTGAATAAAATGTTAGCTTATAAAATTGGAAAAACAATGGAGGTATATGTAGATGACATACTGGTGAAAAGTGAGAAGAAAGAGGATCAAGTGCAGCACTTACGAGAGATGTTCCAGATACTCCAGACATTTTGGATGAAGTTGAATAAAAAAAAGTGAGCATTTGGAGTGAACTCGGGCAAGTTTCTAGTTTACATGGTAAGCGAAAAGGGATTGAGGTGAACCCTAAAAAAATAAAGGCCATTATGGAAATGTGTGTCCCAAAGAAGGTCTGCGATGTACAGTCACTGACAGGTCGGGTAGCGACCTTGAGTCGTTTTGTATGTAAGGCTACGGGTAGGTGCAGGTCTTTCTTTAAAGCCATCAAGAAGGGGCAGGAGTTTAAATGGTCAAAGGAATGCCAGCTCGTGTTTGAAGAGTTAAAGAAATTTCTAACAACACTGTCACTCCTATCTAAGCCCAAACCAAGTGAGAAGTTGTCTCTTCACCTTGTCATGTCTCGAACGGCTGTCAGTGTTGTGCTCGTTAGGACAGAAAGAAGTAAGCAGCTCCCGATATACTATGTCAGTCATGCATTGCACGAGACAGAAATGAAATATCCCCCATGGAGAAGTTGTCATATGCGTTGGTGATGGGGGCCAGGAAACTTTGACCCTACTTCTACAAGCATCAAATAATGGTGGTAACGTCTTTTCCAATGAAGCAAATTCCCGGCGACCAGACACAGCAGGGTGGTTACTTAAAGGGGAAATCGAATTGGGACAGTCTGACATCATCTTTACACCACGAACAACAATCAGAGCCTAAGTTTTGGTAGATTTCATGGTGGAATTTACCACTCCCCCCGCCCCAATATTTGTGTAAGAAAGCCTATGACAAAGCCATGGGAACTCTATGTTGATGATTCATCGACGAACAACAGGTCAGGAACAGGGGTTATGTTAGCCAATCTTGAGGGGCAGAGTTTCAGTGCAGCAATGTGTTTTGACTTCGAGGTGACATTTAATGAGACGGAGTACAAATCCAGACTATGGGGATTAAACATGGCATGATTAATGGGTGTCGCTGAAATAGTGGTCATGAGTGATCCACAACTCGTGGTGAGCTAAATCCAGGGGGATTATGAGGCAAAGGCCAAAATATAGTGGGATATTTAGAAATGGTTAAGAAAAGTGGAACTTCCTTCCAGTTGATAAAAATTGTTCAAATTTTGAGAACAAAGAATACCCGAGCTGACGCTCTGGCCCAGCTGACGACCTCGGAAGGTGTAGATAGGTTAAATTATGTAGAAATGTTTCGAGCTTCAAGCTTGTCAACCATAATGACGACGATAAAGGATGGATCTCCGAGCACTCCAGGATAGATGAGGCCACTGGAAGAATATTTACAAAATGGGGTAACCCTGGGAATAGTACGCAAGGCAGAACAACTATGAGCGAGAGTAGCTCATAATAGCCTGATTAATCGCGTCTTGTATAAACGAGGACTTTCTATGCCATTGTAAAAGTGTGTGCCCGAGCATAAACTGGAATACGTCCTCAAGAAGGTACACGAGGGCATCTGCGGGAACCATGTTGGAGGACAAGCACTTGCTCATAAAATTTTAAGGCAAGGTTATTTTTAGCGATCGCAAAAGAAAGATGCAGTAACTTTCATTAAAGCCTTTGATAGATGTCAGAGAAACGCACCCCTCGTACGAAGTGCTCTAGAATACCTGACATCGGTCAAGAGTCCTTGACCATTTGCCAAATAGGGGATAGACCTCATCGGGCCTTTCCCTAAGGCAAGGGAAGGATTCACATAGGCTGTTGTCGCGGTAGATTACTTCACGAAATAGATAGAAGCTGAGCCCCTGGGAGAGGTCACACACATACCAAAATAATCAACTTTGTATGGAAGTTAATAGTATGTCATTTTGGAGTTCCTCACTCGATAATCTCGGATAACAGAAAGCAGTTCGATATCAAGCAGGTCCAGGAATTCTGTGGAAATCTGCGAATAAGAAATCACTTCTCCACGCCCTAATACCCTTGGTCGAATGGACAAGTGGAGGCCGTGATTAAGGTACTAAAACACACACTAAAGGTGCGCCTTACTGAATAGAAGGGTTACTGGTCAGAAGGGCTACGGACTCTGGTCATACAGGACGACAACAAGGACTCGTACTGGGGAAACTCCTTTCAGCTTAGCATTTGGGGTGGAAGTTGTTATCCCGATTGAGATAGGGGAGCCACCCTTTAGGGTGCTGAATTATGATGACATGGAAAATGAAGAGGCCCTAAAATAAGAACTGGACCTCAGGGAGGAAAGAAGACTGAAGACTGAAAGGTCGAATGTGAATTATAAGCAGCATTTGAAAAGGTTTTACAATAAACAGGTCCAGGTGAGGAAGTTCAAAGCTGGCGATTTGGTGCTTAGGAAAGTGTTACCAGGAATGAAACCCCGGGATAGGGACGTTGGGCCCAAACTGGGATGGGCCATACAAGGTGTTACGATGTTTGCCCAATGGGGCTTACGAGTTGGAGGATCCGCTTAGTCGAAAGTTGGTCCATCCTTGGAATGCAAGACATCTAAAAAGATACTTCCAGTAAATCTCCAAAAAAACTAATATTTGAAGAAAGAACATGTTCGAAAATGCACTTTTAAAATGCGAACCAGTAGACCAAGGTCGGAAGCATTCTCAAGTGCGTAGATCGTTTGTAATCGCGCTTGTCGTTTGTTAAGCAAGTAGGCTATCTTAGGTCCCAAAAACGTCTTGGCTTGTGTTGCTATCACTTGCCTTACTCCTTTTATATAATGTTTATGTCACATTTCTCTTTCTGAGAATTAAAGTTTCCACTGAATATAAAAATCTATATATGAAATAATAATCAGCAACAAACTGAATCAAAATCTTCAAACAATTCAGAGCGTGTTTCTTTCTTCAGAGTGATTAGAAAGATATCAAAACAAAATTCAGACCTAAGAAGGGTACGCCCTCGGAGTGGTTTGGTGGTGTCCTGACCAATCCAGAATGGGGACGACCGGGTAGCAATTGAACAGACACAGAGCGGACACCATTAATATGGCAGTCTGAATGGATATTCAAAAGGCCAAAGAAAATTAAGAAAAGAAAAGCAAAGCAAATAAAAATATATAAAGGTTCAAAGAAAAAATACTTCTTCATATCATTATTAGAAACAAGGCGCTAATGGCCCAAGGTTTCAAAAATATGTAGATACAAAGGCAACAAAGAAGAGGACGACGTCAAAGGGATGCATATCACTGTATGGAAGGGAGCTCCTCTTCCGGCTCGATAGTCCCCGCGGTTGGAATTTTAATAGTCATCGGGGGCGCGGAAGTAGTGGGAGGAGGGACTCTAACTAAGAGGTTTTCAGGAGTAGGATCTCCTAGACGCTAAAGACTCGGGGTCTATGAAAAGAGGTTCCAGGCCTGGAGGAGAATGGTGTCTTTCCAGGAAGCGTTTAGCAGCTTCATAAGCAAGGTGGCCGTTACCTATGGGATTTAGATCGCGGATCAGTTTTATGGCGTCCTAGAAGGCCATGATGAAGTTCTGGTTCGAAGAGACTAACCCCACTACTGCTTGGTACTCCCCACGGTAACATTTCGCACATCATTAAGCATGCCATGAATGGAGGCATTTTTTCTTGAAGAGCTCTATTCTCCACTTCCAACTCGCGCTGCAACCTCTCCGCCTCACCAACCCTCTTGAACTTCTCTAAATCCACAGAACATAGCATGCTTAGAGCACGTCCTTGTAAACGGATGGCACTAATTATCTTGTGATCATAAAAAATTGTGGAAGACCAGCGCTCCATCGATTGAGACCACGCTCGCGTCGGGGCCTCAGTGGTGATCACAGATGAGGGCCGAACTGGGAGAGATCGAGACTAGAAGATCTCCACTTCAGGTAATCAGAGAGGGGGCTTGGTAAGAGTTTTGGAAGACTGGCAAAGAATTCCTCTAGCCTCATGGTGTGGGCTATATCCGGCCCAAGGAAAGGTTGGTCTCCCTCTTCATGTGCCAGCTCCTTTCCAGGTTGACGTTCAGTTTAAGGAGAGGCAGTAAGAACAATCCCTTCATGACCAGCTGGAGCACCCTCAGTCCGACAGCGCTGAGGATGAGGATCGTACTCCGACTCAGCCGGTGGCCTTCTTCTCTCCTAGTGGCCAAGGTCTAGTCACGGATAACTACCCCGATCTGACTGACTGAGTCAGGAGAATTTGGGGGTGGAGGTTGAGAACTTGGTTTGGCTCCTTCAAATAGAAAACACACATAAGGCACACCGAACGTAACAAAGGGTAGTTCGAAAATAGTTCATACTAGAGGGCATACCGGAGTGATTGGGAACTCGAGTTTGGTGAGCTGGGAGGCAAAGATCGTAGAACAAAAAATAGTCTTTGGACAGGAGAAGCTTCCAGTCACGTTCTTTTTCAGGGATCTCGTGCAGTGCTGCCAAGTGATCAGTGGCTTCAATAGATAGTTCGCACAGTCTTTCCCCCAAGGCTGAAAAGAAAAGTAAAATAAACATTAGTCGAACACGAAAAATGAAATAAGATACCCACTTCTGGGCTCGGTTGTAAAGTCCATCAAGATCGAGATGCGATCTAAAGGATTTGTGTCCTCGCATTGTAAGGGAAATGAGACATCCAATCTCCTCCAACAAAGCGCCACTGGTCCCTCCACCCCAAAACAGACTCCGGGTTCTTTTCCACCAGCCTGCCACCCATGTTCGGTTGGGCATAGAGGTATACATAGCCCATCCCCTGGCTACCTTGCCCATCACCAGGAGCTTGTCCACCCTGTTCCTCTTACAGGCTTGGACACCCCCGTCCTCTTCATCGAGGTTCGGCTCCACCTCGAGGTCTGGAATTGACATTTAAATGAAGTAAATGATCAATTTCAGTGACATCAGGTGTTGCCCAACCGTAAGATCTAGATAATACTATCATCCCTAGCAGGGATTTCCAACCATTCGGACATATTTATGTTGGGGCCACCCCTAGTGCCTTAGATAGGCTGTGATAATTGGTGGCAGAGGGAAACGGAGCCCTGGTCTAAACATATCAAGTGTGACAGCCACACAGCCCATTGGGGGCCGATCCATTCGTTATTCAGCATGAGAAAGATACAACTGAACATTATGAGTAATGTAAAATTCCCATGCCCCGCTCTCCCAATCGATAGCAGTGGCGATATTGGGATAGTGATATGCTGTCAAGTTCGAATGTCTTACGCAAACTCAGAGGCGGAGCTCGGGATTAAAAACATATGGATGACCTGACCTGATATGGAAGTGACATCTGCCGAAGAATTGAGATGCCATTGAACTGCGTGCAGATGGGTTCCTCCTCCAGGTCAGTAAAATAGGAAACTCTTCCTCCCACCCAGCGGCTAGTGGAGGCCCTTGTTTACGAACAAGCAATGGCCCTACGGGTCACCTGAAGGTTGAATTGGAGTATCGCTCACTACCTCACAAGCCACATCGCTCGGCACCTCATTATCCACAGAAGAAGAACCCAAGGATGGACTATCAACAACAAATAACAACAACAACCGGATGTCGTGGGGACTACATCACTGGTCACCTCTTCACCAACCTCCTCCTCTAATAATTCAACGGAAGGTTCATCCTTTCCGATGGGGCGCAACCCATTCTCGAAAATCTCACGAGCCGCATCCAATAAGCGAGCTCATTTTCACAACGCCAGGGGTAGAACCCCATCGAGCCACTACTACAAAAAAACGCTAAGACTATGCTAAAAAATCGTAGTTAAAGGCATTCAATGAACGTGGTAGTATATACTGTAGTCGTAGACAATAACTATGGTTCATAACCGTAGTGGTTAATAACTATGGTTCATAACCGTAGTGGTATATTTAATCTACCACCACAGTATGTATGATCACTGTTAGGAACTTCCTTCGACTATGGTCTTAACCGTAGTAATATATATTAACGACTATGGTTGAAAACCGTAGTCGTAGATTGAAATGACTACGATTATTGGTTCTAATTAACTACGGTTTAAAATGTAATAAAAATGAATAAAGACTACGGTTTATGGTTATTCATTGACAACGGTCTTGAACCGTTGTCGTAGATGTTTCTCAATTTAAAAAATGGTTATTGATGCTATTTGAAAATTGCAATTTTACATTTTTTTAATACTAATGAAATTAATGTACAATTAAACATACGAATCAACATTTGGCATAATAAAAAAAAAATGAATAGATAATGAATTATAACTCATTCTCTCAAGCATCTCAAATCATTTATAATCACCAATTACTAAAATAATGGAATATATACATTATTTCTAAATTAAGCAATCAACATTGGACTCAAAGCAACTCCCAATCGAAATGTCGATGAAGTTCCATATCAATTGCCTCCACAAAGATTTACACTAAACTAGTGTCAACAATGTTTTGGATGATGGAACCTGGGTAGAAAATTTTTAACCACAAGCCGAGTATTAGTACATAGTGTATATGCTAAACACAAACAACTTTAAGAACCCATAGAAATGCTTACAAGTTATTGGTGTGCTTGGTTGTTACCAAAAAAATTCGTGCAGAGATGTAATCGTGTAGGAAAATCTTTATATTTGAGTTTGTATACAAGAAAAGTTTAAAGTAATTTTCTTCTCTTTCTATCCAACATTATCTTTTGCACTAATAAAGGAATAACATGTCAAAAAATTGATGCTAAATCAGAGGGATATTTAAGTAAGACAAACTATTACAACACCCCTTACGCCATCAATAATGATTCAAAATTTAAATTTTACTCACATGACCGAGTATTTAATAGCAATGTTTGTAGATATTAAGTTTATCACCACCAAGATCAAGAAATATGAGATCAAAATCTAAGAAGAGACACCCAAATCTTCGATCACGAATAGTGAGTTTCTTAATTATCGTACATAAGAAGTATGTAGTTGATTAGTTATGAAGAGACATCCAAATGCCGTCTACTCCGTAGAGGCCTCTAATTTCATAATTATACTAAAAAGAATAGCAAATTACCTCATCCCAAGTGCTTCTGGTAAGAGGGTCCCCTGAAATACTCCTACTAGTACCAGCCCCACTTTTTGGATCAACAAGAGCAAGGGACAACGTATTTTCTATCGAATTAGCACTGTCATCCAATTGAACAACAACCATCACAAAAAGTAGCTTCACAAGAATATATGAAAGCACCCCCTTCATAAACACAAAAAAAAAAAAATATATATATATATATATATATATATATATATATATATATATTATGAACAAATATATATTTACTGAAAACATTTAGTTAAGATGTGTTTCCTAATATAAGTTGACAGATTATTAGAAAAACACAAATGAAGCAATAGGAACTTAGTCGTCGATGAAAATAGAAGAATAAATTTACGAAAGAATCTTACTCTAGCCTAACCTCTTATGCATGGTTTAAACCTACTGCACCAAGTAATTGCATTTCTTTATCTAACAATTAAAAGGTCGTTGAACTCCACTAGTGAAACATATGCACATTAAAAAACAATTAAGAGAGGGCCCTGATGCGAAAGAGGGATAAATAGGAAGGGGGGGATGCTTTAGAATCTGTTGCCAATACTTGGAGGAATAGTGAACTCAACTCTTAGAATGAAACTAGGCATATTTTTGCATCTGTACTGATCCAATCAGCCCCTTAACATGCCACCAGAACTGTCATCCATTGAACTAAGAACAAAAGGACTAGAACAAGTCTTTTAAAGTTCATCATACTTGTGTAAATTAAAGCAAACAAATTTGTTCACGTTAATTTCATAATCTGGTTACCAACATATTACATTTAAGCATATTTTAAAAACTAAATGAATATAAATACTTTCAAAACAAACTCAAGTTACTTCCATATCAGTCATCGCTTACTTACAGTGTCATATTGAAGAGACCAGGTCCTCCGATTCAGCTTCTGATTTCGAGAGGAACCCTCCATCCACCTCTTCAGCATCTCTAACGAGGCTTTAAGTTGATCCATGGGAACCATGTACCCAACATCATGTACCTATTTTTCATAATTAGTTTATTAGGAGAAATAAGACCAAGTTGGGTGCATGAGAGAACTAAGTAACAAAGAGTGACTGAAAAATGACATAAGAAATTTAAAGGCAGGTTGCAATTAATAATTCACATGTCTTGACATGCAGCACACACCAAACCGTAGATAAGAGCAAAGACCATCAATAAGTAGAAAAGTTAAACACAGCCTCTTGTGAAGCATATTGAATAATTCTCCATCAGACTCGAGTATTTTTTGGGCTAAAACATGTTTACTAAATTCTCCATCAGATTTCAATAATTCAAACCAAGAAAGAAAAAAAAAAAAAGAAGCAAGGTAATGTATTCCTTGTGTAGACTGGATGAAGTGGTAACCATTAGGAGCATGAGTCTTACTCTTATCCTTAACCAAGCCATCCAATGTGCAATGTTCAACTTGCATTTCAGAAACTAGTACACACTAGAAAGTAAAAAAAAAAAGACCAAGTATTAGTTATGGTATAAATATTCTCGGGTATCACAATGTACGTAGTAAATGATTCCTAGTTCAAATTAGCAATAAAGAATAAACCAAAAAAGATGAAAATTAAAGAAGACGTGTGAGGGAATGTTAAGTCTATTCAGAAAATGAAATGGGCTTGAGAGAAATAAAAATATATTGGGAAGAAACTTTTGTGAGTGTAATTTGTTGGGAATGGGAGGTGATCACGTGAGTGCAATTGGTGAGGTATCAACCTCACTTTCCCCTGCCACATAATCATACGACTCCTAACTGCATAAACACACACATCTAGAGAGAGAGAGAGAGAGAGACAAAATAACAGGTTTATGCAATTTGGGTTGCTGCCCCTTATGCTTCCTTTTGTTTCATTCCATTCAACATATGATATACTTGTATAAATATTGCTTCTTGAGCCATGTGACATAATTATATAATTTCAACATCCTGGTAAAGTTACCCACATAAGATTTCTACTACAAACTAATGTTTTATTTCATATTATATCAGTAAATTAAAGTAACTGACGACTTCTTCTACAAGTGGCATATGTGAATTCTTGGAACCAACGGGGGTCAACATCATACAAATATTTCCATATTCAACAAAAAATCGCATTTTGTACTAACCTTAAAATGTGGTGGATCAGATTTCGAGTAAACCCCAGCACAAGAGCAGTATATGTACCTAGAAATATGAGAGTAAGAGAGAGTGATGTAAATGCTTCAATGAGTTAAATAAACAGCTTGCTGTTCTAGATTTGGTAAAGCATCCACTATTGGTTGGACTTCATCTGCTTCACGTCCTGAATAACAACACAATCATTCATAAATGATAAATCTTCTAGAGAAAAGCAAGGCATTGATATCATATACAACATCAAATCCTTCTGTTTTGAGATTGTTTCTCACAAAATCAAAGTCTTTTCTATCTCCATTCAAGTGCAAAATCGACATACAGAAAACACAACAACATCATCAATTAAGTCACCCCCTAAATCAAGATAATGTGATATATCAAACACGCCTTGGAGGCACATTAAAAAAAAACCAGCATCGGATTCATCGGGCAATTGTAGAGAAATTGATGCTTTTCCTCTGGTGAAGAGGGTGACCTGAACTTATTCCAAGTAACTAGTAAAAAGGAAAATACAATCAACTAACATAATTGCTCGTCCGCAATCAAGTAAACATTTTGACAACCACAATCAAATACTTACGACACATATAGGTTGATGTGCTGAAACTAATGTGCATAGCTGAAGTCCGAAAATGATGAGCATATATAGTCTATTAATTATAAGAAAATGGGCACATATTAACTTGTCATGCAATTAAAGAAAAGAAAAACTCTACATCGAAATGGAACCTCTGTAAAAACTCAACACAAATTACCTATAACGGGTAAAATAAGCTTGTATACTTCCAAGAATGACTTAATGAGCATTACTCCAGCTTCTAACTTGATATGCTTCATTCCATCCAATGCAGGGGCGAACAGTATCCCATCCATTTTGTCCTTTACTGCACAAAGTGAATGATATTGCCTTAGAAAATACTAGATAGAAACTATATGGACTAACTAAAAGGATAAACAAGTTATTAGATGAAGTAGTCGTTGAAGAGGATAAATTATTATTTGGCAACAAACTTAAAAGAAATGCATGGAGCCGGAAAGTTAGCATATCCTGTAGAAGATTAAAAAAAATAAAAAATACAGACACACTACAAGCTTCAAATTATAGAAGCTGCCAATCACTAAAAATTAAAATTAAGAACTTTGCCCCTTAATGATAATTTGTTGCCTAAGATGGGGAAGATATGTAATAAAGTTGTTGCTGCGAAATTCCATATGTTGGGGGGGCTGCTGTTAGTTACACATGGATTACACAGAAAATATCATATACGCTACCAAGCATACATGGAACTCCAATAAAAATTATAGAAACAAAATCGTTCAAAATTCACAAATCTCAGAATTCTTGTATTTTAAATCCCTAGGCTATTAGAATTTGCCTATGAAACAAAGTTTTACAGAATAGATGGAATGAATGAAGAGAGATCAATTTTACACAAAAGCATTTGATATCGTACCTGAAATTAATACTACAATTAGTGATGGAGATCATATGCAAACTATCAATGAAGATGATGATGATGAAACCAGAGATTCAGAGATTGTACGAGTGCACATCATCGAAATTTACTCTTATGTGTGTCAGATGTGTGAGAAAGAGAGAGCACGAGCTCTTGCATTTGATGTGAGGGAGAGAGGGAAGGACTAGAGACGAACGAGATGTATTGGGGAAATGTGAGTTGGTATTTTTTTTCCTAATGAGGCTTCAATTCAATATTTGAAAGGTGTATTGTCTACACTTGAAGCAAAACAAGCAAAAATATATAAGAGGGAAAAACATGCAACCATGAGAGAGAGTGAAATCAAGATCTTGAAACATAGATAAGAGACAAACAACATGAAGAAATTATTTTTTTGCGAAAATTGAAGCCCTAACTAGCAAAACTAGGGTTCAATAGAGAATCAGTAAAAGGAAAAGATCATCACCTATTAGTGGCACTATTGTCAATGGCGAAGAGGCATCGACCGATGACATAAAGAGAAATTTTCGGTTGAATTTCCAGGAGAAGGAGGAAGCTTCCAGTGGGTGTTGGGGGGGGGGGGGGAGACGGGTTCAGAGAAAAGAATGAAGAGTTGTTATCTTTTATTTCTTATTTTTTTTTAAGTAATTCAATGAATCTTATCAATATTTGGAGGTTTTTAGGTGGGAAACGTTCCGCCAATTTTTTCAGTACTTTTAGTGACCGTTATTTTTTTCTTTTAAAATAAAATGGACTTCTCCTCATTAATAATCAGTTTTTAATGACAATATATTTTTACTCTCACTAAAGGTGACATATAGTGAGAGTTTTTTCTACTCTCACTAAGTTTTTGTGACTAAAAGTGAGTTTTCTTGTAGTGATATTCTTATAATATAAATATTAATATTAATCTTCAAAAAACAAAAGATTAACATTAGTTCTGATTTTATTGAAATGAATCAATCTTTTTAGAATTTATTATATTTTTATGGGCACCTTAAAGTGTCATATATTTTTGTGCCCCCTGATATCTCCCTTGTTAATATGATTGCCTTGTGGTTTTCTAAAAAACAGAATGCTGAGCACATTTGTAGTGTCCTCCCTTTCTTGTGCTATGGTGCATCTTGTGTGCCAAAAATTCGTCCAAGTTTGAGGCAAAAGTCCCCTTTGCTTCTCGAATCCAGCAGCAGGTGATGAATAAGCTTCGAGACTTGTCTCAAGCAAAATTACTACCAGCTGGGTTCTGGAGAGGCTTTAGGTACTTAGCCTCAAGCTGGAATATTTATGTTCACCTTCGTGTAGAGAGAAAACCTTTTTTGGTCCGATGGAAACCCCCAGATGATGGATTTTTTAAAATAAACACTGATGGGGCATCTAAAGGGAACCCTGGTCCTGCTGGAGCGGGGGGAATATTTCGTGATGCAAACTCTCACTTGGTTTATGTGTTTTATAATTAAGTTTTTGGGCAATACAGACACAATGTCTTCTGAATTGTGTGCAATTACGGAAGCTCTTCAAATCTGTGTGAGAAAGGGTTTTTTCAAAGTTTGGCTTGAGATTGACTCTCTTGTTGTATACCACCTATTGAGAGGAGATGGAGTAGGACATTGGTCCTATCAAGCCAACATAGCTGCCTTCAAGAAACTCACAAGGGTGATGAGGATAAAAGTTTCGCATATTCATCGAGAAGGAAATGCTGCAGCTGATCACCTTGCCAACTTGGCGGTGAAACGGAAATCTTCATTTGAATTTTGTAGATGTGATGAATGTCCATCCATTCGTGGGTTTGTGTATTTAGATGGTTGGGGTTATCCCACTTTTAGATTTCCAAGATAGGTTGATAATTGTTTCCCTTTCTTTGTAATTGCACACTATGTTGATTAATATATAGGTTGGGGGTCCTACCTTAACCCCTCCATCTCCTTGATGGTTTTTGCCCAAAAAATAAAATAAAAATGTGTCATATAAATTATACACTATAATACGACTCATATATTGGGACATTTTCTGAACAAGAGTCCTATTTATATACTTAATAGGACACTTATCTTAAAAGCATCCTAACAAGAGCATCCTAAGAGCCCTTTTTTTTTTTTTTTTTCTTGTAGTGAGTAATATTTTTTTGTAAATTTTAAGATTTTAAAATATACATAAATTAAATATAATATAGTTAGTAATGAATATAAAAAATAATCTATTAACATTGTATACACAGAAAAAATTGTACAACTAAATTCAAAGTACTAGATAGGCCAATAGTAGACATCAAAGAAAGAACAGTACGTTTAAAAAAAAATTGTGATAAACATTTTTTAATTGTACAATATTAAAAAGTATGTTAATCTTGTAAATAACTATTTAAAAGAATTAAGAAAATTAAAAAAGGTAATGACAACGTTCGATAAAAAACACAACGTCACTCTTACACACACCACAATTTGGCGCTTGAAGAAAAGGACTTGAACCTCCGACCTTGCCTGGGCTGCCTTCGATTTCTAGTAACCTTTTATCGTTTTACATTCTTATTTTTAATGTATTTGTAATCTTTCATGATATGTATATATTGTGTAGCACATTTAATAACTTATATACATATTGTTATGTTTGAAGCCGCGAAATATAAATTCGCATCTAAATTAATCATATATATTCTAGTGATAAATGTTACGTATATACGTCATGCGAAAATGATTTATTTAACCCAACTTACAAGCTATTAGATTGCCGCATTGATTGCTTGAAATGCTTAAAACACATCACGCATGACCCTTAAATGCACACCATTTATGATTTTATTGACGATTATACAAGTATGAGAGTGATGGAATGATTAGAGGGCGATGAATGTACGTCTTAATTTGTACCGACATTATTAACAAACTAAGTTCGGTTGCAAGCTCTTAGCTCATCATAAAATGGTTTACTGGAAAATGCAGTGTCCCATATCCTCACACTCCCTGCTTCTGCCAATTACACTCATTTAATAGCTAGCTAGCTGATTATGCATGTTAAGTGTGCCATCCCACTCTAATCCACGCAAGTTTTGTGTAACTTTTCTTGAACTCAGGAAAAGATAGTTACAAATTTGAAGATGTGTAAATGCTGAAAGGGCAACCTACGAGCTATCTAGATAAAGCACTATGTCCCAGAAATATAGCTCTTCTACCTATTCATGACAGTGCAAACACAAATGGTGAAACACGTGGGGTAAGGTTTCTCCATTATTTGTATGAAATGAAACAGAACTTGACTGCAAATCATTCATCATGGAGGCCTAATGACAAAACAAACATGGCTGCGATGCTTTATCAAGATGCCCTAATGACAATAGAATTATGACATTGGTGACTCATACTTTAGGTCACCATTATGATATACTGATTCATGTGGATCCATGGTGATTTTAATGCTAAAGACGGTTCATTAACTGCTACACGTGATGCACTACACCAAGTGTAGCCAGCAACACCATATTCATACAAAACCTACATGTTTTTACACATCCATAACCATTATAGGGTCGTTAACCAGTGTAACATTGATGCACGTAGTACACGTATGTAGGTCAACTTATATGACTATTTTGGTAGTATTTACATACAAATTCGGTTATTATATGCTTATATTAATTATCTTGAGCCAAGTGACATATTTGCTTGTTTTGAAATGAAATTTTCATCTTTTAGGGCCAAAATCCGTTGGAACGAGGTCCGGAGAAGGAACGAGTCGATAAGGGACAAAACGGCAGTTGCATGGAGTCTTAAGACAGATAGGGCAAGCCAAAGTGGCCCAACCCGACCGAAAAGCCGAAGACAAAGCTGAAGCGGACGTTTTTTAGCCGGCCCGACCCAGCATGAGTTTTACTCGGTTGGGCGAAAAGTCTTATCAAAACATGAATTTTGCAGGACTATTTGGCCTACTAAGCATCAATTTCGGCCCCGCCGGCTAGATTCTCGTTTTGCGCACTTTTGTGCTCCTTAGCCCGATTTTCGGCCCACTTCCACCCTAACTTATCACAAACTATAAATAAGGCTCTCTATGTCCAAAAATTAGACATTAGATCATACTTTTCATCATATTGAGAGCTTAGAGCCTTGGAGTGGGGAGCAAGAAACAAGACGCGAAGATGATCAAGATTTCGAGATAGTTCTGGGTTTTGTCGTCTTTGTTTAGTTTAGTTTCTTTTAGAATGTTTGTTTATGAATATTCTATGGTATCAATCATTAACATGAGTAGTTAAACCTCGTTTGTATTCTAGGACTATAGTAGGTTACGATTAACTATGTTTTAATTATTCCGTTTATTCTAGACCTCGTTCTATGTGTTTATCTTATATGCTTGTGCTTATTTTATGAGTTTTTCAATCTGATCAATTGTTGAATTCTACTTGCTTAATAATTCGGCACCCGATAGGGGAGGGTTGTTAATAGGCTTACGACATATAACATAGGTATCAATAATCGTCTGAGAGAAGTGAGATCTGTGTAGGCATTGGTCTTAGGATCCCTTAAGAGTTACGTATATGATAATTATCCCGAGAGGATAATTACTTATATGTAATCTACACGCTAGCATCGTCCGAGAGGAGGGTTAACAATAGTTGTGATCGCCTAATAAATACTCGAATTCGATTTAAAGGTCTAGAATATTAGGATAATTATACATAGAAGATCGTAACTAAAATCGAACCCTAGGATACATCTTTATTATCTGATTATTCTCCATTGTTATTGCTTGCTATTTCCAACTGTTTTTAGCATCAGTTTATATTCAATTAATCAAACCAATTACAACTATTGTTAAGGTAATGAGGTTTCATAATAACGAGGAAGTGAACAAAATTGAAGAGTGTAGTGCTATTCATTGCATAGATGTTATCTTAGATAGGGAGTTTATTTCTTCGATTGATGATGACCCTTTAGAAGTTTGCTTGCATGACTCTATTTTTGCCTTGAATGACATCGACTCTACTGATCTTGATCTTGTGGATTGTGTTAGTACTATGAATTCACTACAGGAAGCCCCGAAAGAGAGCACTACGAGTGGAGACTTAACAGTCGGCACATGGCAGTGAGCCGAAGGCGCGCCTAGGCCTGAACTTAAGCCATTATCTGATCATCTACGGTATGAGTTTCTTGATGATGAGAAGAAAAATTCGGTAATAATTTATGCTTACTTGTCTAATACTCGGTCCTTTTAAATCAAATGCTTGATAGGCTTGTGGATTACGAGTTTTATTGCTTTCTCGATGGTTATTCGGGGTATAACCAAATCCCGATTGCCCAGGAGGATCAAGAGAAAATTTCTTTTGTGTCTCCTTATGGTGTTTTTACTTTTCCTAGAATGTCATTCGGCATGTATAATGCCCCTGCCACTTTTCATCGTTGTATGATGGTCATATTTAGTGGGCTGATTGAGAACATCATGGAGGTTTTTATGGATGATTTTTCTATATTTGGGTCGTCTTTGACTATTGTCAAGATAATTTGGCTCAAGTTTTGGAGCGGGTAAAGAAACCAATCTAGTACTCAACTGGGAGGAGTGCAATTTTATGGTAAGGGATGGTGTTGCTACCAGGATGCCATGGCTATTTGTAAATCTGCATATTATCCAGTTCTTTTTATTATGTTCACATGTAATCCAAAGTGGTTGGAAATTGTAAGATTTCTTGAGATGAGGGTTTGAAGCCCGAAGATCATCCTGACATCATTGTGAGGCTATTCAAAGTTAAACTAGATATAACTTATAAATGAAGTTCGGCGTAATAAGGTGTTAAGGACTGTCATAGCAGGTATTGCTAAAACTTTTTGTTATTTCAAAATACATGTTTCCTTCTATAACTTTTCAAATAAGTTTAGTTTTGTATTCTTAACTAAAATTTTGAATATTTTTAGTTATTTACATAATAGAATTCCAGAAGAGAGAGGGCTTCTACATGCACATATCATTCTTTTTCTTTCAAAGAAGTATAAATATCCAACAACACCTGATATTGATCATATTATATCAGCTGAGATTCCACATATAACATATGATCCCAGATACTGTTGTTGTCCAAGAATTCATGATTCATCCATGTGGTTCTATCAGATCAAACTCTCCTTGTATGGACGATGATGGGAAATGTACAAAGCACTTTCCTAAGCATTTTGTGGAGTCGACGCTATCGGCGAGGGTGGTTATCCAATTTATAGATGTAGAGATGATGGTCGCACAGTGATGGAGAGTGGAGTTCCCTTGAGTAATGGTTATGTCATGTCCCATGACCGTTACCTATTGTTGAAGTATGAAACTCATATAAATGTTGAATGGCATAAGCAGTCTCGCTCAATAAAGTATATGTTAACAAGGGTCATTATCGTGTCACAACAAGCTTCTACAGAATAGGTGTCCATGATGCAGACCGTTAACTAGTAAATGAGATAAGTGTGTATTATGATTATAGATACATCTCTCCATATGAGGTTGCTTGGAGGATTTACGGATTTGAAATTTAGTATAGACATCCACTAGTGGAGTGTTTAAGTTTTCACCTTGAAAATCAGCTATCCGTAGTGTTTTCTGAGAATTATCCGTTAGAAAATGTTCTTGAACATCAAACAATTAGGCAAGGCATTTTTGGATGGTCCGAGGCCAACAAAAAATATTCCTAAGCAAATGAATTAACCCATGTTTGTGGAACCGGACCGGACCGGCCGGTTCGACCGGTTCAACCGGGAATCGGGCCCGGAACCGGTCCGGTTGAGTTAAAAAACCGGATTTTATTTTTTTTTTCTTTTTTTTTAAAATAAAGTTGTTTTTGGCCTATTTTAAGTTTAAAAAAAAGGGATTTTCACATTTATCTTCATTTGCCCTTATTATTCCCATCTTATTTTAAATTTGACACTAGGATGTTATTAAAAGAATTAGAGTTAAAAGTATCTTTGGATTAATTGATATTGAAATATGTTGAATTTTTTTTTACAAGTTAAACTCTAGTATCAAATTAGATTGTATTACACATAAAAACTATTGAAATTCAAAAGTCAACAAGTTGCCTTTGACCGGTTGAACCGGTTGTTGAACCGGTCGGACCGGTCGAACCTTAAACCGGTGGCTTGTCCGGTTCGATCACCGGTCCGGTCCCACAAACACTGGAATTAACCTATGTGTTCTCCAAAATTTTGTTTGGAAGCAAAAAACTAGACAGCGGGTACCAAGAGAACGGGGCATGTCGTTAGTGAGACTTCATTATTTTTACCTAGTTGTGGCGATCCTTACTATGTTAGATGTCTTTTGAATATTGTAAAAGGTTGAGACGATGCATTATGATACCTACCGTGATGTATGCTACGCAAGAAGTTTGTTGGAGGATGATCGTGAATATATTGATGGCATTGAGGAAGCAAGTCATTGGGCTTCTGCATAACATCTTAGAGGACCTTTGTCACACTTCTATTTTCCAACTCTGGTAGCACGCCCTGAAAAATAGTGGGAAAATTGCTAGCATCATCTGTTTGATGATATTCCTTATAGGCAAAGTGCTCTAAGCAAGAGACCGTTATAATTTTCAATTGTATACTCAATTACAATTTTAAAATATGTTTATTATATTCAGACTTTAATATCTTATTTGTTATTTTATTCTTGAATATTTTACCCTGAGTGTTGAAGAGATTAAGAATTTTAAACTTGTGGAAATCGAGAAGCTGCTTCGAAGTTGTGAAAAGAGTCTTACTAATTACAGGTAAACCTATACTAGCTCTGACTCTTAATGTTGTAGAGTTAGTTAATGATTACATGACCTCGAAGAACCAATCCTAGTGGAGACATATTTGAGCTCAAGTACTCCGTGCAGGTCGGATGCAAATGTTGATATGCTTAATGATCTTCACACTTCGGAATTGTTGAATAAAATAAAATGTTACGAGTTTTCGAAACAGGAGCAGAACTTAAAAATTTGAACTCTAGTCATGTTGTTGCAGAACTTGGATTCATCTCTGGGGTTATGTAGTGGAACTAGATTGATTCTTACAAAGTTTGGTGATCACGTTGTTGAAGGAAAAATTCTATCAGGAGGTAATACTGGTGAAAGGTTCTAATTTCGAGACTTCCGGTAACTCCATTGAACAAGAGAATGCCTTTTAAGTTTCAAAGATGGCAATTTCCTTTCATCTTTTCTTATGCAATGACGATAAATAAGAGTCATTGACAATCTCTTAGCCACGTTGGATTACTATTGAAGAAATCAGTTTTCTGTCATGGTCAATTATATGTGGATGTTTCCCGAGCTATGAATAGAAAAGGTTTGAAGATTTTAACCGCTGATGAAATTGATTCACAAAAACAGACTACGACAAATGTCGTGTATAAGGAAGTACTTCAAAATTTGTATTATTTCATTTTGTAATGACCAAACAACTATTTCTTTTTTTCTAAAAACAAAAACAAAATTGTCAATTAACAACATATTACACAAATCACATCATATTGCAATTAAATAATATTTTTTAAACTACAACCACTTCTATAACCACCAAAATAAACACTTATTTTTTCCTTTCCTCCCCAACTACTTACTCCAACCAATTTACTTCAACCAATAATTCGTACGGCCCCAACCAATTACAATGTTAAATCTCGACAAACTCGCTTGAATTATTTGAATATATTGTAATCATCAAGTTCAAATTGATAAGTTTATATATTATTATTATTATTATTATTAAAATACTAATAAAATTTGTTTTGAAATAGGCTTAATTGCGAAAATAAACACGAACTTTCATTAAATTGTAAATTTAATATAATTTTTCGAATTTTGTAAAATAAATCACGAACATAACATAATTTTGCAATTTCAATCATTCGTCAATTTTCAAAGATAAATTGTCAATGTGTATGGCTATTTACGTCATGCAATGCAATATAGGATGTCATGTTGAGCTACAAAATAAAACTACAAAATAATTAATGAAATTACGGATCAAGTTGTTCTTGATTAGACCGGAAATCGCGATGAACTTGTATTCTCAACTTGATACCTAATTTCTCATGCCTTATTGATTATTTGATACTGAAAATCACTTATCTTAGAGAAAAGAATCCCAAATAAAAAAATTATGTCATGTTTGTTATAAAGCGAAAACTAATTTTATGACTCACACAACAATTTTTAGTTCATATAATCGGATAATGCTCATTGCATGAGTAACGAGAAAAATTATTTGAGTTGAGAATAAAAGTCTATTACGACTTGTTCAATTATGTACTACTTGATCCGGATTCTTATTATTCTATTTTTTTTTTAATTTTTATACCAACATGACATCGTACATGGCGTAAATAATCAATATATTGAGAATTTATCACTAGCAATTTGTTGATGATTAAAATTGCAAAAGTTTGTTAATTTCGTTATTTATTTTACAATATATAAAATGTTATGTTAAATTTGCAATCTGATGAAAGTTCGTGTTTTATTTTGCTATTAAGTCTTTTAAATATAACAAATTTTGGGTTCGTTTGCTTTCAATAAATTTAGAGGATCGAATCCCAATAAAACATATTTATTAACTCTCTCAGTCAAATTTGGTTCAACACTCTTCAATCTTAAGTTTTAGAAATATGTTGCACGCTCATGAACATAAATTTAATGGAGACGGGCAACAAACAACCGGTAAGTATTGAAGGAGGCTTAAATCTTAGTTATTAAAACAGAAAAGAACCACTTACAACAACAAACACGATTTCAATTAAACGGGCAACAGTCAAGGAGCGGCGGCGGCAGGGGCAGGAGTGCTATGGAATGGGCGGCGAGAAGAGATCACCTTGGCGGAATACCTCGGAAGATGATATTCATGGCGGTTGGAGCATTTGCCAAAGCTGTGGCCAATCTGCTCAATACCACCTCTGTCCAAAACGTCGAAACCCTCCTCCGCCTCGTCCGCTACCGCCCGCCTGGCGTCCCTCTTCTCACTGTTAGCAATCACATGTCCACGTCAGTCACTCTCTCAAGTAAAGTAGTATTTCGTGCTACGTTTTTATTTTGAATGATTTTGAGAGATTGGGAGGCAATGAATATATTATTTTGTTTTCGATATTTCAGCTGTTAAAGTATATTGGTTTCCTTGTTTTCAGTAATTACAATTGTAATCATGATTGAGAATATCATTTTTTTATGCTTCAGGTTGGATGATCCAGTAATGTGGGGATTCAAGGGTTTCCCCATAACTGATACAGAATCAGGAAGATGGGTACTTGCAGCTGAAGACATATGCTTCAAAAATCCAGTGTACTCATATTGTTTTCGACTTGGTGTGTTTTTTATATTTAGTTGGTGTATGATTTTCTGAAGTTGTTTTAGTGATGTATTTGACCATTGACATGCCCTAGGTCTCTTTGCTTCATCATAATGTGGTACATTTGTCTAGTATGTGAGTGGGGTATTGATTATGCCCTTATATATGCTCTTCCAATTCAAGAGATTAGCCATTTAGTAAATTAAAGAGTAAACTAAAATATAAGCAACATTAGGAGGTTGGGCACTCGGGATACTTCAATTACAAAGCTGAACTTAACAGTATAACAAGAGGCATGGAGTAATTTATCTCCGACTGATTGCACATTTATTTGTTGCCATATCACAGGCTCACTATTTTATTTTCATATTTCCTTTTTAGATCGTTTTAATAGTTTAGGCTTACACATTCTCATTAGAGCTTGGATCTAGAGTAGAATCTAAGTTTTGGGGAAAATATCAATAATTTATGATGTTTAATCTGATTTGAATTATAGTGGCTATGCTTATGAATATTTCTTTTGTATATTATGCTTAGCCAATTTTCTGATAATTTAGTTACCTCTGACTTACCTCACATCCAGTTTAAAATTCACAGGGAAATGTATTCCTATAAGAAGAGGCGGGGGAATTTATCAGGAACACATGAATGAGGCTATTGACCGCCTAAATGATGGAGCTTGGGTACTCTTTCAATTGGCAACTTCTTTTGAAAATTTTGGATAACTTCACTGTATGTTTCTTAATAGTTAGTAAACGCATGTCTGTGTGTGTATATATTGTAGTTAGGCATATGTTTATGGGTGTGTGTGTATATGCATGGATATTGGAGTTGGTGATCACTGTGGTATCTATTTCTGCAATTTTAATTTATTCTGCATGCCTGCAATACAAGGAGGGATGCCAATACGTTTATGTGCATGTTTACCACTTGTGAAGGGTATCAATTTGCATCTGACATTATGGATTGGCTACTGACCTTACAAGAAGTTGTTTCAGTTAATTTCATGTTTGTTTTTGAAATCACGAGATATTTAGTACCCTCCTTCGAGTTTTATCTGAAAAATTATAAACTTGTTATATGTTAATGAAAGTTAGTCAACAATGTTAACTGGTTGCACTTTTCATTTTTCTCAGAGTCGGAGATTTTGTTTATCAAATGTTTTTGCCTTTTTGCAACTCCAAAACCTTAGACCAATCTATCCGTGTAATAGCTACCAGTAGTGAAAGCGGCAAAGTCTGTGATATAGAGTTGGACTGTTTCTCATGCATCTCATATTTTTTCACTGAATATTGAGTTTATGTTGATTGTCATAGATGTACATCCGATACTTATGGCTGTGTAGCAATATTATAAAATTGTGCCACTGTGATTAGAGCTCTATTTCAATAAACTGAAGGAGTCACAGTTTCTGAAGTTTGTGTTATCTTTCTGTGCCAAATAAGCAGTTGCACACATTCCCAGAAGGGAAAGTGTGGCAAGAAGATGCACCTATACGGCGGTTGAAATGGGGAACTGCCAGTCTAATTGCTCGTGCTCCTGTAACTCCAATAGTACTGCCAATAATTCATCATGGTTTTGAAAAGGTATTCATTCCTGTCATTGTCCATTTAATTTTAAGTTAGTCAAGGTATAGGGACCCGGCCTGTGATTTCTCACTTCCATTTGAATATATATATAGACATTGTCGCAAGGTCTTGTCTAATTGAGAAGTCATGAGCTTTCATCTTATGTACATGCTCTTAGTTTGCACAAATACTTTGAACTTGGAAAGAATAGAGCTCGATCATTGTTGAACCGTGCTTATGCTATCACCTTTCCCATTTGTTCAGCCAAATTGTTGATTGGCCTGCTTTAGTTGGCGACATAGCCACTTTATGAAACAAGCGATGTTTCATCATACTGAAGTTCAGTTTTTTATAATAGATCTAACAGCAACAACTCCCCCCCACCCCCACCCCCTCACCCCACAACACACACACACACAGAGGAGAAAAATGTGGGAACATATGAATGTGTTTGTAGTTATAAGATAAGCTGACCATGTCTGTAAGTTTGCTTGAAATAGAAAAGCTTTGTATGAGTTACTGATACTGCTCACTTAACAGGGCACCATTGTTGGTTTGCATGAACTGTTGAGTTTTTCTTACATGGATTTTGTGATGAGTTGTCTCGTAAGGAAAAAGTAATAATCATGCTTCATATAAGTGGATGCTAGAGGTTGGTTGTGGAGAAAATATTAGTGAGGCTATGTGTCTCCACTGAATACCAATGGATATATATAATCCATGTACCAGACCCTTTGTAGTGGGATAAAGGTTTTGTTTGTGGTTGACATGTTGTATTCTTAGAACAGAGTTAGATATCCTTTGAAATTCAACACCTACTATTTATCTTCTTTCAGTTTACTACCTTAGACATGCAACATTGAATTGCTAAATGGCACCAACCTCAGGATTCAGTCTGTTTGCCCTTACGTATTAACAGCTGTTGCCAGAATCAATTTCCCACAAAACGAATGCTGTCAGGTACTTCCCGTATATAATACTATGCATCCTGGTTGACCAATTTGCAGGTAATGCCAGAGAATTATATGCTCGGTAGAAGGCCTCCATTCCCTTTGTGCAACAAGGATATAAGAATAGTTATCGGCGAGCCAATCGTGTTTGATGTCCCCAATCTTAAGCAGACTGCTATAGACATGTCGAGGGATTTATCATTTTCTCGTCGTGGATGGCCCAAGACAGTGTGTGGGCTGGATGAGGCTGCACAAAGATGTCTTTACACCACCATATCAGAGCAAATACGAGCAATCATGGAGAAGTTGCGCAGTGGCAGCAAATCCTCTTCCAAACAAACTGAATCTTGATAAATCAGACTTCCCAAGAGGTTCGTTCATAGGCCATATATAAACAAAGGCGATTATACATCCGGGCGGCATTGGTACATTTGAATCGATAGCTTCTCCAGGTAGCCTCTTGTCGAAATTGTGCCCTCTTATCGTATCTCTGGTTAGTGACATTTGAAAGTTTGAGCATCGTCTGCATTGAGGATGACCGGCTTTTGGGCAAATATTATTCGCCACAGGTCACGTTTTGTCCAACATTTTGACGCATTTGATAATCATTCATATATACATCGGATTTGTGGACACACCTTTCACAGATAAGTGTCTTATCTGTTTATTGTTTGTACGTTTTCTTCCCGTCGGCAGTGACTATACTAGTTGGTGTGTGAGAGTGTTGTTACTTTATATTTTATATATTTAGAATTTTAAATCCCGAGCAATAGTCCAATATGTAGAGAATAAGTTTTTCTTTTTATAATTTTATATGATTATTAATTTAATATCGACCAACATTCCACTATGCACTGTATAAATGAAGATTGAAGTCTTGTGGTTTTCTTCAAATCAATGTGGAAAAAGTTCACACGAAATATTGTGATTCTATAAATAAATTATATTTGCTGAATAACAAATTGCTAGTTCGATAGCATACTCTTTATCTTATAGCCAAGAGGAAGAGTTCTAGAACTATTTCACCTAAAATTCTCCAAACTACGTAACACAAATACACATGAATTAAATTATCTAATAATTGTATCTTCTTAAAACCGAGTAATGTTACATATGTAATCACAAATTATATTTTAATTCACCATTTTTTAGAATCCAAAACAAAATAAAAAGATCATATTTATCAACAATCTTCTACAACCTATACACAACCTAATCCACAACATAACTCCAACATTTTTATATGTTTTCAACAATTCAACCCAATATTTTAATATTTTTTTTTATCTAGATAAATTAATTTAGTTCATCCACATAAATATTTTTGAACTACTACTCAATAATTGCATATTATTTTGGGAGCATTTTAATATATTTAAAAGAAAAAAAAAACTAATATTTTAATTCCGCAATTACAATGAGAAAATTTCAACCCACGTAAAAAAAAGAGAGAATTTGGGATTGAGAGAAAATAGAGAGCTTTAAATTTTAATTCAAAATATGTCAACATTAGACTTTACTTGTAGAGAAAAGAATAACAACTTCAATATTTAAAAAAAAAAAAAAAATTATGTCGAGTGTTTATCATCTAAACTATATCCAATAAATAATTTAATATAATCAATTAAAATTGAACAAGTGATAAATTTTGAGGATGACTTAAATTGTGTAATGTGTTGGTGGACCAACTCATCCCACGGCCGATTGTTCACTCAAATTTCATTCTTAATTCTTTTGTTATGACCATCTTCCAATGGTCACCAATAAAGATGGTGAAGTTGACAACAATCATTGTTATGAATTAATAATATAATTTGCAATGTCACATACGTCGCTCATGCCAATCAGAAATAATTTTAAAATTAAATGCAAATTATTCAAATAATAAAAAGCAATACAACACAGTTTGAATCTAATCATTAATATAAGCAAAATGATTGTTAAATGAATTGCAAAAAAAGAAAAAGTATAACATAGCTAAAAAAAATGAATTAAAAACAGAATAATTAGCATTACTTTAAAATTTTATTACATAAATAATAATAATAACAAAAAGAAAAGTGAAAAAGAGAGGAACAAGGAAAGGGTTGGATGTTAAATGTAGATAAGCCCATCTTCAAATTGATGCGCCTAAAATGGCGGTCCTCAATTTACAGCAATATCCTCCTCCGGCAGCCACCGCTCGTGTGATCGCCTTCACCACCCCACAGAACTACGCCGGAAGGCTCTCCCACCTTATTCACCTCAAGGGCTGGACTCCACTTTGGTGTCCCACAGTCACCGTCGAGCCCACCCCACAAACCATTTCCGCCATCCAACACTACCTGCTCCACCCTAAACCGCCTCTCCACCATTTCTCAGCCATCGCATTCACTTCCAGAACTGGAATCACCGCCTTCACCCAAGCCTTGTCCGGTATCACCACACCTCCGTTAGGCCCAGATGGTGACATTTTCACAGTTTCAGCTCTGGGCAAAGATTCGGAGCTTCTGGATGAATCTCTGATTTGTAGATTATGTGAAAATCCGGGGAGAATTAGGGTTTCGGTTCCTCCAGTGGCGACGCCGAGCGGGCTGGTGGAGGCGTTGGGATTAGGACTAGGGAGAAAGGTTTTGTGCCCTGTCCCCGCCGTAATTGGATTGGAAGAGCCGCCCGTGGTGCCTAAATTGATGGCGGATTTAGAACGGAAGGGATGGGTGGCCGTGAGAGTGAACGCTTACGAGACACGGTGGTGCAGTGGTGTGGGTAAGCTGGTGGAGAAGATGGAGGAAGAATGTGGAGTGGATGCGATAGTTTTGACGAGTACTGCGGAGGTGGAGGGGCTGTTGAAGAGCTTGGAGGAAGTGGGATTGAATTGGGGAATGGTAAGGGGAATGTGGCCGAGGATGATCGTAGCGGCGCACGGGCCTGTCACGGCTGCGGGAGCGGAGAAGTTGGGGGTAGAGATTGACGTGGTGAGTTCAAGATTTTATAGTTTTGACGGTGTTGTTGATGCACTTCACTATATATGGCGATCTTGTCAGTGATTGTTTTTTTGTTAAGGAAATTCGAGTGGTATCACATTTAGGGGGTGTTTGCAAATAAAATTCATAGTGTAAAAGTGATTTAAATTGGTTGTTGTAGTAAAATAAAAATTTTGTAGTGTTTGAAAAAAAAGAGTAATTTTTTAAATTGATTTACAGAATCGCTCTCTCATTAATTTTCAAAAGCAACTTACAAGTTCTTCACATAATTAATTTTGGAAATATAACATGAGTTTACAAACATAACTAATTATGAAAATTAATTTTTAGAGTGTTGTTGGATTTGCAAATATCCCCCTAGTTAGTGGTTGAAAAGCACTACTTCCAATTATTTGTTTTTTTCCTTTGTTTTACTTGTAGTTTTCTTTTAAAATGTTTATAAATATCTTTTCCTACTTTTCTTCCAAACTTATTCACATCACTTCTAAAGAAATATTCAATATTCCAACCTAGTATATCTACTTAATAAAATCTTACTTATATATAATAATAAAATCGTCTCAATTTAGAAGTTCTGAAATTTTCCCGTCCATTATCTCTTTCTAGATTAAGTAGTAATAATTATTGATTATTTATGAGGAGATACTCTTCCGTCTCGCTTAACTTATCACAGTTGACTGAACACGGATGTTAAGAAAAAATCGATTTTTGTGGTATCTTTGACTTCTTCAAAGGTGAAGATTGAAGTGAAGATTTTGAGGATGGAGATTGTTGACTTTAATTGTAATTTATGAGTGTGAAAAATTAAGTGAGACGGACCAAAATATAAAGTGTGACAAGTTAAGTGGGTCGGAAGGAGTATTTTACAATTTTGTGTTTGTGCAATTCAAGAAATATCCGCGTTTTCTATTAATTTCTCATACTAGCTTACCATAAATTTCACCTAAATTCTTGGTTTTAACTTTGTTATATTTTTTAATGGTGTTAATTGCAGCAACCCCACAAAACTATCAGCGTTTTTACACATAAATCACTAAACTTTTTTTTTTTTGCATAGATACATATAAACTATACGAGTTTTGTAGATAAACCACCAAACTTATTTTTCAATTTGCAGATAAACCACCAAACTTATTTTCCGATAATTTTTTGTCGGAAATCCACACGTGACTTGCACGTGATAAACTTTTAATGGCCTTTTTATTACAAACAACATTTTTAGTATGCTAAAAGTGTAAAATTCTTTCACACGTTTTTTTTCCATGACAATTTATTTGATCATTAATAGTTTTCTCTCCTAATATCTAGAACCTCAATTATTGAAGATGAGTTGCCCCTCTACCTATTAAAAAGCGTGTTTGGACAAAAAAAAATCCTTGAAAATTTATAACGCGCAAGTTACATGTGGAATTCCAGCAAAAAATGATTGAAAAATAAGTTTGGTGTTGTATATGCCAAAACCCTTATAGTTAATATGTATGAGTGCCACACAAAAAAGTTCAGTAGTTTATGTGCAAAAACGCTGATAGTTTGGTGTGGTTGTTGTAATTAACCCTTTTTAATATTATTAAATTGGCAATACATACGAATATCCATTGGAATAATTTTAGTAGGTATAATTGATGTAAATCATATACTACTATATATTGAGCATATGTGTTGTCGAATCCACGTAGACCACTATCCTTTTTGTTCGCGGTGAACTTTATTGGCCAAATATGTATTACTTTTTTTTGTCATAGACACAGTGCAAAAGTCAGAATGAAATTAACACAGGTAATTACACCATGAGAATACATCACACGATTAAAACTTAATGTCTACAACAAACATGTTCCATATATAACGGTAATAATGTCTTTAGAATCCTACTGCTACTCTTTAAAATATTTGCTAGTTAAGGATATTTAAGGATAATTATTTTTATTTAATTTTTGTATACAATTTCAACCCAATTCAAATACTTTAATTCAAATCATACTATCATCCTACTATTAAATAATACTCCATCCATTTCAAAAAGAATGTTATTTTAGCTATTTTTTGAGAAATTAAGGATTGGTATTTAATTGGTATATTTTGTGAAATAAGGAAATAATCAACTAAATTAAGTAGGTTGTTTAAGATAATATTGGAAGAATTATAGTTTTTTTGGTAAAATGACACTTATTGTGAAATTTTTCAGAATGTCTAAAATGACACTCTTTTTTAAATGGAGGAAGCATGCTAAAATCTATAATTAGAAAGTGGAGATGGAAATTGATTATAGTTCAATTGGTACAACAATCTTGTAACCCAGTTTATAGACTAAGGATTAAATCATACCAAACTCTTTCCCAATTAGAATTGTAATTAAAAAAGTGGAGACATTCTTCCGCCCACGTATCATACTATAATAAGAAGGTCAAGATTTAGGGAGAATATATAATTGAAAAAATAAGCTAGCAACAAGAAGTTCAAATTTTTATAGGATCAACTTTTATTTATTTTTATAAAAGAAAAATATTTTTTTCAATACAATAATTTTTGTTTCTAATTCGATTTTTTATGAATAATATAAAATAATAATCTTATAACGAACTTTAGCATCTATCAAATAAAACTATTGTTTAAAATCAAGCAATTGTTTTTTAATTGATTATTTGTGCTAGATATGAGTCATTGCGATTTGTTAAACTATATATATTTTGTTTTTCGTTGCAAACAAACATTAACTAAATAACTATTTATTTGAATTTATTATTGTGTTGGAACATTGATATTGAATTCCGTCTACCAATAGAAATCATTTCAATTCTTTTAAAAGAAACATAAGATACATTCTTATATTCGAAATTTTTCTTAGTAAAATCTTAAGAAAGGAATTGGTGGCAATTAATCTCAAATCACTAGCCTAGATTTCTTGGGATTCAGTCAAATGAGCTTCACTTGATTCACCTTACATTCGTAAAACTGAAAATCAAGATGCGAAATAAACTGCAAAACTTTTAAGACAACATGGATTTTTCAACTAGCAATATAGTTAACCATTACTTTTTTCTCATTTTCTTGGAGTAACATAAAAGGACAAAAATCATTAGAGATTTTATAATGATGAATAAGATAAGATTTCACAACTTTCTCATATTTCTATATTTTTAATATTTTTATTTAGTCTTTTCTTTCAATAAAAAAACATATATTTTCCATCATTTATTATATTATATATTATACATCATATTTTACTATATTATAATTACATAAATACATAAATTTTTATTGTGCATTTATATTAAATTTGCAAATCGTGCATCGCACGGGATAATACTAGTACAATGTGAATTGGATCTATAAAATTGTAGTGTAAAATTTGTGTAGTCCCAAGATTGTACAAGCCATGAGGACCTATATATAATTACCCCATTAACAGGGTTAATAAAAAAAAAAAAAGAGTCGTTAATTACCCATATGTGTACAAGCCATGAGGATCTCTCTCTTTTTTTAGGGGAAAACAAATGCATTCAACTAGCCAAATCGGCTTCTTCGTCTACAATGTGTGCAAGAGAATGAGGGACTTCAGTGGCAAAACCCTCGTTAAAAGAAGAACTAAAACAATACTTGGCTAAACCGTCGGCTAAAGTATTCGTCGATCGTTTAACCCAACTAAAAGAAACACCCGAAGAAGAAGAACAAAGCAGTAGGATATCAACAATAATATTGCCGAAGAAAAATCTTCCTTTCTTTTTGTCAACGCCGTCCACAGGATCTTTGAATCCATCTCAAGGAGAATGTCTTGTGCATGTATTGCATGAGCCAATTCCACTCCCAATTTGCATGCAAGAGCTTCTGCTATCCTTACGTCCCTGCTGCCCTCAAGCTTCTTCATCATCACCCCCTGCAGTCGTCCTTGTGCATAGCGAGCTACCATCCCTAGGCCCGAAAACTGATCGAGAGATACTGCAGTGTCTGAGTTAATTTTGATCAGTGCCATTACTGGCTTCGTCCACCTCTCCACCACCTTCTCCTTTGTCACAGCCACCACCGGCCACTTAGATTTCTTATAATCCATCCAATGCTCTACCGCTAGTCCCGAACATTGAGCTTGATCATAAATCTTATTCTGAAAATACGCTGATTTCGGGAAAACCATACAAACCAAAGTTGGACAACAAACAACTCTTGGAACTCCTTATTAGCATGTTTTGTAATATTTAAAAACCAATCCCCCATATCTCCTCTACCCCCAACTCCATCCACCTCAATCCGAAGTGGTGATTGCTTCCAGAATAATGAAGCCCACTCACAGTCCCTCAACACATGGGTCAGCATTTTCGTCCCGTCTCCAAAAAATGTGTACAAATCGGATCGATATCCACTTTCTTTCGATAGAGTTCCGTAGCTACTGGGACTAGATTGTGTGCACATTTCAAAGAAAAATTTGAATTTTTGGTCACACATAGAGATTCCACAACCACTTACACACTCTCGAATAAGTCGTCGACACAGATCCTTCATCATCTCGTATCCCTTCTAACGCATGTACTAGGTGATAACCCATCCGCACTGTATACATCCCATCTTTGGTATAATGAAAAACATCGCCTATCCGATCCTACGGTTGTTCGAATTGGGATAGCTTTGACCAAGCGTGCTTCCTCAGGCTCAAAACACTCATCTACTCATCCTTCATCCCACCCCTCTAGATTCGGCACAAGAAGATCCCTGACTTTCATTTCAACGCCGGCTTCCCCTCTCACAGTACGCACCATAAAGTCTACATCCCTAGGCATCCATGGTTCTCTCCAGATTCTTACACTGTTTTCGTCTCCAATATTCCAGCGAACACCCATCTCTAGTTCACAACCCGCTTGATAAAACACAATTCGGTAACCACACAATTAAACGATAATCTATGTAAACAATATAAGAACGCACAAGAATTACGTGGTTCGATCCGGAGATCTACGTCCACGGGCAGGAAACGGCAATCGCCGAGGTGTTTCTCTTTACTAGAACGTGGAGTTTACAGTGCGTATTACAGAATGCAAAGTGCGAACCCTAATTCAGAGTTCTTTTCACCTATTTATACTACTAAACCAAAACCCTAACTAAACCCCTATAATCTCGCCCACCACATCTGCATGGCAGTTGGGGAAAGATCATGGCCTTGATTCGCGGAACAGATTTGATTCGCTAAACAGAATGCGTGTTGCTGGGCCTGCTGGGCCTGGGCCTTTGCGCTTGCTGGGCCTGAGCTGATCGGGTTGGTGACCCGACCCGAGCTGATCGGGTTATCCCTATCAGATGCCCCCCCCCCCCAGCCGGAGCGAGGTAGGAGCTTCGGTTGTCACCGGGGTGGAACCGTAAGGAAGGAAAACCGGGGTCTCTGGCAGGCCGAAGTGTTTATGCGTGACTGAGTCTGTCCGCGCCCCAGGGACTTTGCGGAGCAGTCAATGGACGTAGTGCCGAGTTGGGCCGGGGTGCACGGGACATGTGATGAGATATCGAATTCTCCAGACGCAAAAAACGCGTTGGAAGTATATGACAGTCTGGCCGAGGTGGAAGGTACACCGGAGTGAGAAGTACGGCCGAAATGGGAGGAGCACCGGAGTGTGGTAGCATGACCGAAGTGGAAGGTACACCGGAGTGTATCTTGAATCTTCCTGAGGAAGGGTGAGGGTGATGTGATTGGCGGCGCCATAATGAGAGAGAGAGACGTGAAGTGACACGCTCTGCGAGTTCCAAGGCAGCTGTTCCCCACGCGCCTCGGTAACTGTAAAGCGCGTGAAGAGCACGCCTAAATCTTCATCACTGAATTTGAATAGGCTGCATCAGAGCCATCGGTTTTTTTGCATTTATATTGGGAATAACTGCACAGTAACTTTTCATCTTCTCCATTGCAATTCATCTGTTTAGAAAGCGGGAAAAAGAGGAAATCTGCGCTTGTGATTCAACAGAGATCAAAAATTTCTCAAATCCACACTTTCGAATTCAAACCAAGTAAGTATGTCATCCTCTTCATCTTCTTCATCTTCTGCCCCATCTTCGGCCTCGATCAAAGTAGTAGGAGGCTCAGATAAACCGTTAGATATCCCCCCCTATCATATATCATCCCGGAGAGGGATGATATTAGAACCATAGACAGAGTTGATGGTTTAGAGTGCAACACTATGATGGTATCGTTTTATAAATGCCCGGTGGTGGAGCTTGAGGTGTCGTCCGTAGCGTTACGGATGTCGTGGGAGCAACTGGAGAGGGAACTCCCATCATTCTACCTTCCCTTTGACCTTGATTACATAATTCCTACCCCCGTGGATAGGGCCTGTTGCCCACCGCAGGGGTTTATGACCGTATATATCGACTCCCTTAGAGTAGGGTTGAGATTGCCGCTGTGGGGCATAGTCGTAGAGTTGATAAATACTACGGTATTGCCCTCTGCCAGTTAGCGCCGAACGCGGTGAGGCAGCTGGTAGGATTCACTGTAGTTAGTAAACAGGCCGGAATAGAGCCAACTGTAGAGCTTTTTAGGTTTTTCTACCAGTTAAAGAACTTCGGGAAGTCCAAGGGGTGGTATTCCTTTAGTCCCCGAGCCCGAGGAGGGTTCAAGGTTCAAAACCCGAGCAAAGTAGAGGGGTGGAAGGAGAAGTTCATATTTGTTAGGAATAAGATAGCTCTCCCGAAGTGGAGGAGTGACGAGGTGCAGGATACCGCCCCTGTGGAGAATCCGGGGACCGAAGTGAGGCACATATTCCTGCAAGTGGGGACATTCCAAACCCTCTGTTCCGAGGAGGAACTGGAGAAGGCTGGGCTTAGCCCATATTATTCAGGAAATGGAGATGCCGAAGAGGGTAGGACTATTATTCCGTCATAAGTTGCATATAATATAACAATATCAATCTCTGAATGTGTGTTTGTCATGTGCAGTGGGCAAGTTCAAGAGCGCTGCTAGGAAAAGCACCGAAGCCAGCTCGGGGGGCCGAGGTGATAGCTCCAAAACTCCGGAGCTGCAGAGAGTATCGGCTGGGGGTAGCCACAGGGCGGACCCTGAAGACACCATTCCCCTCTCAGGGCTGACCCCGAGCACCAAGAGAAGGATTACCTCACCGACGACTCCACCTCCTCCGAAAAAACTGCATGTGACCCCGGGTCACGAGGTATAATCGTAAATGACTTCGTTATTTTCTGCACAGACCCATTATAACAGCAAGTCAATGTAGGGGCAAGGAGTAGAGGTATCGGCTGCGGGGGCCGAACTTGAGAAGCTGTTGGAGCCTGTCCGCGGGCTGGTGGGCAGGCTGGAAAAGGAATCCTGCCAAGGCAGGATTGCCGAGCTGGAAGCCGAGGTGGCTAAGCTGAGGGCCGGCTTCGCGGAGGCTCAAAAGGGGGTCAAAGCAGCTCGGGACCGAGCAGCGGTGGCCGAGAGAGAGGCGGCCAAACTGCGCGAGCAGGCCGTCGAGGTTGCCAGTGTAAAAGGTGACCTCTATGCAGCCCGGGAGGAGCTGAATAGGGTCGTCTCGGGTCAGGGAGCTGTGCTGGAAGCGTTTGCTGAGAAGCTGATGCAAACCGGGACATTCCTGCAGTTCCTGAGCACATTCGTGGCTGTGGGTGATACAGCCACTCGGAGCGAGCTGCTGGAAGCTGTTCACGATAAATACCCGGAGGTCAACGTTTATGACGGCTTCGGGTATGACTACGACGCGGTCGGGAATGAAGATGGCGCATACTTTGAGGCGCTGACGAAGGCCCCGAAGTGGCCATTGATTGAAGCCTTAGCCAAGAAGAACACAATCCTTACTCCTGACATCATAAAGCGGTGCAACGAGGACCAGGATAAGGACTTCCTGGGCTTTCGTAACGGCTTCTATGTACGGGAGCTAAGAGACCGAGCTCCCATTCCCCGCCCAGAGGTGCTAGCTACTCCCCCTGCTCTGACCGAAGGCCCCAGCAAGGCAGCTGAGGATACAAGTAATGTTGTGGAGGCCCCGGGAGGAAGTGAAGCCAACCCTACCCCCGGAGAGGTCAGTGACCTCCCAACTCATGAGAAGACTGTAGAGTAGATAAGCATGTAAATAGGATTCCATGTAATCACTTGCTTTGTAATGAAAAAACCCGAGTTGTCTTCTCTAGTAATGAAAAATCTTCTTTGATATGAATAATAAATGCTGTTACTCTCTTTCTACGCAATGTATGAGTATTAACAAAGTCTGAGAAAACCGAGGTGTCTCCTTTGCTAGGAAAACATTGAAAACCCGTATGAGGTGATAAAGCAACTCAACTCATCAATAGTCTGGCTGCAGAAGGAGCGAGATATGTTGATGCTGCATGAAGTTCCCCGGCTGTCGAGGAATCTTGCCTTAATGGAGAAAAGATATGCCAAGGTGGAGAGCTCATGGAAAGAGTCCGCACAATAAACGAAGCAGTACAAAGCACACTGTGTTGTAAAAGATCTCGAATTAGAACAGCTTCGTATCAACCAGCAAGAGAGTGAGCATCTTCTCGTGGACAGCGGACGATTATCAGTGAAGGATGTTCAAGCCCGGAGAGCCGAGGTTCGGGAAGACATCCGACAACGGAGTGAGCGAGGTGATGCAAATGACCCTGAGATCATAAGGGGCCGGCTGGTGCTAGGATTTCTGGTAGATCTTGAAAAGAAAGTCAAAGCCCGGGATGAAGCTTTGAACATTGCCGAGCAAAGCGAACCAGAGCCCAGCCGTAAAAAAGGACGCCGGGGCAAGAACACAAGGCCTGATTCCCCTCAAAAACCGGAAAGGACTCATGCCGAGGTACCAGAGGCTAGTGGACTGGCAGTTATGGCACTGGCCAAGGAGATCGACGAAATGCCTGCCGCAGAGTGGGATGCTGTAGAGTGGGCCAACACTCGGGAGAGAGAAAGGAGGAAAAGCTCAACTCCGCAGAAAACAGCAAATCCTCTTCGTCACAAGGCAAGGGAAGGTACTGAGAAAACCCCCGAGGTGATGGATCCTCTGGCGCCACTAGGATGGGGCCATGCAGAATGGGCCAGCATGTCAGGGCCAAGAACAAGAACTGAGCCCGCTGTAGGTGACCGGGGTCACCAAACGATGAGTCATCGCCGGAGCCGAAGTGAAACCGAGCAACGTCGGAACGTGCCAGACCCATCCCGGAGGACGGGACATGCTCAATCAGAGACAAGACGACGCGGTATCGCGTATTGGCTTGGAGAAGACTTCGAAAAAAAATAGAGAATAACATAGTTAACCTTTTAGCAAGATTTCCGTTGTATTTTTTAAACTTCTTGATGTTGCATTATTTTGGAAATAATAAAACTGTGACAGAGTTTACAAACTAGCGTAATGAAAGTAACAAGTTACGAATCATTTTAATCGAGTGTTCGGGAACACGATAAAAAAATTGTTATTTGTTTTAATTAGGTGTTCGGGAACACGGTATGGATAAATCCAATATCCCCGGACGGATCAGGCGGGATTAAAACCTCCCCGGACGGATCAGGCGGGAGTAAAACCTCCCCGGACGGATCAGGCGGGAGTAAAACCTCCCCGGACGGATCAGGCGGGAGTTGACACTTCTCCGGTTAAACAGACGAGAAGGTGGTATGAGTCCGGGGACTAAAAAATGCCAATCTCTTCGGACGGACCGAGGGATAGTTGTAAGGGTCCGGAGACTAATAATGACAATAGGATAATCGTTAGGGCGTCCCCGTAACGTAAAGAATAACACAACGAGGTGCATAAACAGAGAAGTTTTATTCAGTGATAAGTGCCGGAGCAAATTCAAAAGTACAAAGAGAAATAACAACTATAAAGGAAATAAAAGGAAAGATAGTACTTGCGATGTGGCTTTTACAGATAGAAGCGTCTCAAGTTTGTGACGTGCCAACTCCGGGGGATCGGAGTCCCATTGATATGTTCAAGCTGATAGGAGCCGGAGCCATGTACAGCAATGACTCTGTAGGGGCCTTCCCAAGAAGCGTGCAATTTCCCTTCGGGGGCAGCTTTGCTGGCTGAGTTGAGCCGAAGAACTAAGTCCCCGACATTGAATTGAGTACCTTGGACCCGGAGGCTATGATACCGGGCTGCTTGTTGTTTGCATCTGGCCTGCTGAATGAAATCGTCATTATCCTCGGGAACTAATGTGAGGAGTCGGGGACTCGGCACAATGATTTCGGCGGGAATTACGGCTTCAGAACCGTAAGTCAGACTGTAAGGAGTCTCCCCGGTGGATGTATGCGGTGTTGTGCGATAAGCCCAGAGGACTTGTGGAAGGTTCTCAGCCCAGAGACCTTTTGCGTTATCCAGGCGCTTCTTTATTCCTGTGAGAAGTGTCCGATTGGTAACCTCAACCTGCCCGTTGGCTTGGGGGTGAGCCACCGAAGTGAAAACCTGTTTGATGTGGAGCTCTTCACACCATGAGCGGAATGGATCGTTGGCAAACTGTTTACCATTATCCGAGATGATAGTGCTCGGGATGCCGAAGCGACAAACAATATTGCGCCATACAAATTTCAATATATTCTGACCAGTAATGGCTGTAAGTGGTTCGGCTTCGACCCACTTAGTGAAATAATCCACGGCGACGATCAGGAATTTCAACCCTCCCGGAGCAACGGGGAAGGGTCCAACAATATCAATACCCCATTGAATAAACGGCCGTGCACCTTGGATTCCGGTGAGCTCGGTCTGTGGCAAATGCTTTACCCGGGAGTGGTGCTGACACTTGCTGCATCTAGTCACTAAGTCGTGAGCATCGTTGAACAGGGTAGGCCAATAGTATCCCCAGCGGAGAACTTTTTTTGCTAAAGTTCGGGAACCGATATGGCTTGCGCAGGCCCCTTCGTGAACCTCCCGCAGAACTTGGACGGCCTCGGCAGGGGCAAGGCACCGGAGATTCAGTTGCAGGTACGATTGTCGATATAAAACTCCATTATGAAGGGAGTACTTAGGGGCTTTGAGCACAACTTGCCGAGCTCGTAGCTTGTCAGTGGGCAGAATCCCATCTCGGAGATATTGAATGATCGGAGTCATCCAGTTCGGATCACTGTCGGTCAGTACCGAAATTGTAGCCTCATGAATTGATGGATGGGAGAGGTCTTCGACCATGATATCCGGAGATATATTAGTTTGGACCGCGGAGGTCAGCTTGCTGAGTGCGTCTGCTTTGGAATTCTGAGCACGCGGGATCTTCTGGATAATAACTGCATCAAAAGTTGACATGAGTTTGAGCGCTAGAGCGTGATACCTGACCATTGTTTCTTCCTTGGCGATATAAACCCCCTGAATTTGCTTAGACACGATCTCGGAGTCCGTGAAGAGCTCTAGGTGACGAACACCTAAAGATTGAGCGAGCCGGAGCCCGGCGAGGACTGCCTCGTATTCCGCTACATTGTTAGTCACCTTAAATTTGAATCGGACGACATATTTAACCTCGACCTCCTCGGGGTCAATGAGGAGCAGTCCGGCACCACTTCCTCGGACCGTGGATGCTCCATCCACAAATAGTTGCCACTTCCGGGGTGAAGGAGCGAGTGCGACGTGGTGCGGTGTGTCATTGTCTGCGGGGGACTCATGATTGTCTGCCGGGGTTTCGGCCAGGAAGTCGGCAAGTGCTTGACCCTTAATTGCTCGGCGGGGGAGAAACTAGATGTCATATTCGCCCAACTCAATGGCCCACTTGGCGAGGCGCCCGGACACTTCGGGTTTTACAAGAACCTGGCGGATGGGGTGGTTGGTCAGGACTCGTATTTCACGTCCCTGGAAGTATGGCCGAAGACGCCGAGCTGCCATAACAAGGGCCAAAGCGGTTTTTTCAAGTTCGGAATATCGCGTCTCCGCTCCATGAAGCACCCGGCTTGCAAAATACACGGGATGCTGAACCCCTTCCACTTCTCGCACAAGAGCAGCGCTAACAGCCTCCTCGGCGGAAGCCAGATATAAGTACAGCGGCTCTCCGGGGAGAGGAACTGACAAAGTAGGCAGCTGCTGTATATGATGTTTCAAGGCCTCGAAGGCCTCGGTGCACTCCGGAGTCCACTCAAAGGACTTTGCCTGTCTTAAGATTTTAAAGAACGGGAGCTGGCGCTCCGCCGCTTTTGACAAGAATCTGTTTAAGGCCGCCAAACCACCCGTGAGGCGTTGAACTTCCCTGAATGTTTTTGGGGGCTGCAGATCTAATACATCACGGAGTTTAGCTGGATTGGCTTGCACCGTTTTGTGAAACCATGTATCCGAGAAACTTCCCGGAGCCAACACCGAAGGTGCATTTTTCCGGATTGAGCCGCAAGTTATAGCGCCGCAGGGTGCGCAATGTTTCGGTAATATCCTGCACACATGAAGGATGAGAGGAGCTTTTGATGACCAAGTCATCGACGTAGACCTCAACATTACGACCTATCTGGTCGCGGAAGACAAAGTCCATTAGACGCTGGTAGGTGGCTCCAGCATTCTTAAGCCCGAAGGGCAGCTTTTTAAAAGCGTAGCACCCAAAGGCAGTGATAAATGCCGTTTTGAGGGCATCCTGCGGATCCATAAAAATCTGATGGTATCCCTTGTACAGATCAAGGAAGCAAAGTGCCACGTACCCCGTAATGGCTTCGGCCTTTTGGTCGATGGAGGGCAGAGGATAGCAATCTTTTGGACAGTGCTTGTTAAGGTCGGAGAAGTCAACACACATCCGCCATGCCCCACTAGTTTTTGTTACCATTACCGGGTTGGATAACCAAGAGGGGTAGAATACCTCGAACAAGATGTCCGCGTCCAGGAGTTGTTTCACCTCAACTCGAATGGCTTCATTTCGCTCCGGAGCGAATTTTCTCTGCTTCTGTTGGATTGGCTTGACACTAGGATCGATGTTCAGCTTGTGGGTAATCACCTCGGGAGAGACCCCGGGCATATCCAGAGGAGACCATGCAAAAACATCGGAATATTCTCGCAGGGTCTGAATGATGGCCTGATGTAGCCATGGCACGTCCACGGCCCCTACCGTTATTGTCTGCTCCGGCTTAGACGGATCTAGCGGGATTTGAGCAGTGGCATCCCCCAATGGGGTACAGTCCCGAGGTTCTAGAACCTGTGATGTTACCTGAAGCTGCTGTTTGGGAGGGACCTTAGCAGTCTTTTTGAGTGCTACGTACATACACTCCTTTGAGACCCTTTGACTTCCGCGGATAGCCACTTCACCATGCGAAGTAGGAAACTTGAGCGCGAGGTGATACGTGGAGCATATGGCCTTTGCCGGGGTGAGCCAGTCTCGGCCCAATATCATGTTATATGGTGATGGAGAATTCACCACATAAAAGTCCACGAAGATAGTTTTTATCTTCGGATAAGTCCCCAAAGACGCTGGGAGAGTGATGATACCTTCCGGCCGGACTTCACCCTGAGTGAAAGTCTGTAGTGGCCCGGGGGCCGGTCGAAGTTGGTCTCGGGAGATCCCCATCCTCTCGAAACAGTCTGCGAATATAACACTTACCGCGGCCCCGTTATCCACGAAGACTCGCCGTACTGTTATGTTGGCTACAGTCATGTCGATGACAATAGCGTCTGTGTGAGGTGTTATCTCCGGAACCGGGTCCCTGTCCGTAAAGCTGACAGTTTCGGACTGATGGAGGCGTTTATGACGTGGCTCCTCGGGAGGAGGACGTCGAGCTTCTGCCTTTAGAGCATGTCGGGAAGCCCTAGTGGGCAAGGCTCCATAGATCACGTTTATCACGTGAGGAGGTGCGTTGTCTTCGGGTCCCCCCGGGGGAGGAGGTGGTAGTGGGAGACGTGGTTGCTGGCGATTGCCAGAATCTTGCCGTGCGTAGTTATTTGGCCCCGGCCGATTGTTCTGCCATGGTGGCCGATTTTGTTGAGTGCCTCGGTCATGATAACCTCCACGATTGTGGGAGGAACCCCCATCGTGGTGTGCTCGTGGTTGGTCGTTAGTTCGCACAATATATTGCCACAAGAGGCCCTTCTTGAGGCAGTCCTCAATCTCCTTGCCGAGTTCCCGGCACTCCTCTGTCTCGTGCCCGTGATCGCGGTGGTACGCACACCACTTGCCACGATTTCTCTTCTCAGGTGGCGCGGTCATCCGCGGACAAGGCCGCAGATCGTTCTTGTGAATAGATAGGATTTCAGCTCGTGACTTCGTCAGCGGAGTCAACTGTGGAATTTCACTTCGGGATTCTGAACGTCCCGGGGTTAAACGTGAGAATGCGCTAGGTCGCGCATTAGGCCCAGTTTGTGCTTTGTCGGCCTGTCGCTTGATTGCGTGCTTCTCACGCTTCTGACGAGTCTGCTCCTCGGCCTTAGCAAATTTGCACACTGTTTTGAACAGTGCTCGTGTTGTGACCGGGGTGTTCCGAGCTAGCTCGGTGTGGAGTGCTCCGGGGCGGAGTCCATTCATAAAAGCGTTGATGGCCACATCGTCGGGGTAATTCCCCACCTTGAGGCTTACCGCTGTGAAACGGTCCAGGAATTGGGTAACGGTTTCACCGTCCCGCTGTTCCATGTTCATGACGTCGGCCAGGGTGGCCATGGGCTTCGCCCGTGCTTCGAACCGCGCCCAAAAGTGCTCGGCGAGCTCTCTGAAGGAGGATACGCTGTCACGCGGGAGTGAATCAAACCAAACCCGAGCTTCATCCTGTAAGTACTCAGGGAAAATTTTGCAATACTGGAGGGATGTGATGCTATCATGGCTGAGCATGCTGTGCCGAAAAGCGCCAAGAAAATTGGCCGGATCTCCTGTGCCATTGTAAGGAGGTATGGCTGGCCGTTTAAACCCTTCGGGAAGGGGAGTGGCAATGATTTCCTGGGAGAACGGCGTGATGATCTCTCCATTGGCGTCAAGGCCCAGGATTCTATCCAGTTCAACGTTGCGTTGAACTCGCTCATACTCTTGAAGATCCAGAGAATGAGGATTTGTATAGCGAACTCTCTTGGTCGCATTAAGTGGACGGCGGCGATCCACATCAGCGGGTTCCTCGTTGCGAGGTCGTGATTCATTAGAGCTCCCCTGGTCCTCGGAAGAACCAGGTCGTTCCCGTCGTCGATCCTGGCGACCACGGTGTCCCGGGTCCTGCTGATCGCGTGAACGGGGTGGAGGCACCACGGGATTAATATTATGGCCGGCAGGCCCTGCGGCAGGCCCCGCGGGTCGTAAGCGATTAACTGCCCAATCTTGAAGGACATGTGCATGCTCTTGCAAGAAATCTTGAAGCAGTTCTGGGGTGATTTGAATGTTTACCGGTGGTTGAGCAGCAGCAATATTAGGGTTTTGCTGGTCTTGAGGGGGTGGAGGGTTTTGATTACCCTGATGGTTGGATGTACTCCCTGCCGGCAATTGCCTCGGCGGCACAACTTGATCCACGGGTGGATCTTGATCGGATTGATCCCCACGGCGTGCTTGATTTAAACGAGTTGTCACCATGATGTTTGGATGCAATGTGAACGTCAAGAAATGTTGGTTATCGCCTTCAAAATACTGCCTTGTCGTTCCCACAGACGGCGCCAATTTGATAAAACACAATTCGGTAACCACACAATTAAACGATAATCTATGTAAACAATATAAGAACGCACAAGAATTACGTGGTTCGATCCGGAGATCTACGTCCACGGGCAGGAAACGGCAATCGCCGAGGTGTTTCTCTTTACTAGAACGTGGAGTTTACAGTGCGTATTACAGAATGCAAAGTGCGAACCCTAATTCAGAGTTCTTTTCACCTATTTATACTACTAAACCAAAACCCTAACTAAACCCCTATGATCTCGCCCACCACATCTGCATGGCAGTTGGGGAAAGATCATGGCCTTGATTCGCGGAACAGATTTGATTCGCTAAACAGAATGCGTGTTGCTGGGCCTGCTGGGCCTGGGCCTTTGCGCTTGCTGGCGCGCTTGCTGGGCCTGAGCTGATCGGGTTGGTGACCCGACCCGAGCTGATCGGGTTATCCCTATCACCGCTAGAATGCTTCGCCATGCATATGATGGATTGAAACCAATTGATGCTGCCATAAAATCATGATGTTGGAAACATGTTGCCTTCAACGATCAAAAGAGTAATGAAGTCTCTTTTTGAAGTAATCTCCAACCCTGCTTCGCTAGCATCGCCATATTAAAATCGTGTATATCTCATAACCCAATACCCTATCCATTTTTTATTTACATAACTTAGACCGTGCACACTAATGGATTCGGTGTTCTTCGTTCTTTTGGCCCCACGAAAATCGCCCTAGAGTAGCATTAATAATGTTACAATTTTCTTCGGCATAAAAAGCAACTCATAACATAAGATAGAATAGCTTGAGCGACTGTCAGAAGCAACTTGCCCGTATTCGAAAACACCTTGCTTTTCCAATCTTTAAGCTTATTACCTATTCTTTCTTCCAACGATCGAAAAATATTATTTTTGGATCTCCCTAGCAAGGCCGGTAACCACAAATAATAGACCTCATGTTTCGAGGCCAAAGACAACCCCATCATTGTCGCCAAATGTGAAGCTACCCCTCCATCCACCCCCCTTACTAAATGCGCTTAGATTTATCATAATTTATCAATTACCCCGATGCATTTGCGTACTCCTTCAGAACTAATTTCACCACATCCACTTCTGTTTCATTTGTCCTTCCAAAAATGATACTATCGTCCACAAAAAAATAGATGGAAAATAATTGGAGCCCGTGTACAAATGCGTGCCCCTGAGAGTTGGTGTGCTAATTCCTGTTTTCGTAATAGTGCCGAAAAAGCTTCTGCACAAAACAAAAAGAGATCAGGAGATAGGGGTCCCCCCTGTTGGAGACCCTTGACGAGGAGAAACGAATGCCCAGGTTACCATTAACCAAAACAGAATACGAAACAGTAGATACACATCTCATCATCAAATCTACTAGGGATGCACCAATTACCAGTTTCAACATAACCTGTCTAAGAAAGTTCCATTCAACTCTATCATACGCTTTAGACATATCAAGCTTAAAAGAAAAAAATTCTCGTTTCTTAGCAGAGTTATGTTTCATTGAGTGGAAAATCTCAAAAGCTAGAAGGGCAATATCCATGATTAACCGACCCAAAATAAAGGCAGATTAACCAAGTTCTATAAGCGAGTCCAAACGCAATTTAATCTGGTTGGCAATAGTCTTAGCAACAATCTTAATAATCACGTTACATAAACTAATCGGGTGAAAATCGGGCTTAAATCATTTTTGGTCCCGTACCTTTCCACTTGTACAATTTTGGTCCCAAAAAAAGTTAAAAATTCAATTTAGTCCTGTAACTTTGGAATTGGTCTAAATTCAGTCCCTTTTTTCGCCGTCGGTGATCAATTTGGCCGGAAAATTGCATGTGCTGGCCACCAGACTCATTTTTCCATCCAATTTTTAAATACCTGGCATCGGTAAGTGATTTTGAAGTAAAAATAACATTAAAAATTAAAAAAATTAAAAGAAAGAGGATTTTTTTTATTTTTTTTAATTTTTCTCGTTTCTCATCACTTGTTGGTGCCACATATTAAAAATTATGTTGGAAAAATGAGTCATGTGAATGATACATGCAATTTTTCAGTCAAATTGGTCACTATCGGAAAGAAAAGGGACTAAATCTGAACCAATTCCAAAGTTACAGGACTAAATTGAATTTTTAACTTTTTTTGGGACCAAAATTGTACAAGTGAAGAGTTACGGGACCAAAAATGATTTTAGCCCGTGAAAATCATTCGTATTTTATGGGGTTTTTTTTCTTTGGGATCAGAATAATGTGTGTATGGTAGAAAATTCTAGGGTCCCCTCGGTGATTTAAGATATTAAGCAAATAGAGAATAAGACTATCTTGCATAATAGACCAAAATTTATGAAAGAAAATAGTTGACATACCGTCTAGTCCAGGAGCTTTGGTTGGGTGCATTTGGGATAGAGTGGCCATGATCTTATCCTTCGTAAATGGTTGGGTCAGCAAGGTTGCCATCTCGTTTGTTACTTTGTGTTCAACCGACTCAACAACCCTTTCTATATCCAGATTATCACCCCTTCTAAACAACTGCTCGTAGTATTCTTGAAATACCCTAGCAACATCTACATCCTTCTCCCATGTAGTACCCTCATCATTCACAATATATTCAATGGTGTTCCGCTTTCGTCGACCAGTGGCGGTTTTATGGAAAAAAAAAAAAGTATTCTTATCGCCATCTCTCATCCAGTTAATCCTCGATCATTGATACCTGTAACAGCCCGATTTTCTAGTCTAATTTAAGAAAATATAAAGCGGCAAAAATATTTAATTTATTTATTTAGAAACAATTGTTTTTGTTAAATCAAGACATTACTAAAATACTATTCTTATAAAATTTCCAAAAATGACATAACATTAAAATAACTTGAAAATATGCATTATATTATAATCATTGAAAATTTTGTGCATAACATCTATTATTTGCAACGGAATATAAATAAAACAATTTGAACTAACACAACTTAAACATGAGATTTAATTTAATTAGAAATCTAGCGTAAGTCCCTAATATTATAAATAAGTTTAAACAAGTAATCATTTAATTAAGTTCATTTTCCAGCTAAGCACCTAGCATGTGAATATAATGTTAAAAATCTCACTACCTAATTAAATCAACTAGACAACATAATAACATCAAACATGCTAACAGTCCATGAAGTATCTCAAGCAAACACCTATTTTAAATCTAAACATACCAAAATAAAATAAACATGCATCAACAATATTGTTCAAAATCTCATGTATCAACCCAAATAAAAGTCAGTTGCAATTTATACACCATACGCATTCCGGCTTCGTCTCCACTTCAATCACACTTTCCATTTCTACCTAAGGATCAATAATGGGATGGGGTGAGCTTCTTTTAGCTCCTGGGAGTCACAGTTTATTACAATAATCATAAAGACAAAGAGGCATACAATGTAACATTTATTAAATTGATGCGCTTGTATTGGCAAGATATGTAGGGCTAACTTGTATTGGCAAGTAGCATACTGGTAATGGGCTAAACTTGTATTGGCAAGTAGCATAATGACAATAAGCTAAACTTGTATTGGCAAGTAGCGGATTGTAAATCACTTGTATTGGCAAGTAATAAGAATAGAAATAAAAGAACACGTAGACAGTCAAGTAATCATAAGTAAAGCAATAAATAGTTAGGACCCCCACCTAGAAATGAGATGATTGAGTGAAATGCAACTCGAATTAGTCCAAAGTCCTAGGCCCGTACTAACAATCCTCGATTCCTACATTTTAATAATAATTAAAGCTTTAGTACTTACTAACATCAACTTACGTGCATATATATATGTGTGTGTGTGTGCGCGCGCGCGCTCGTGTGTGATAACATATATATAAATTATTGGTAAGGAAAGAAGAAGAAAAAATAAAAGAAATAGAATAAATAAATCAAAGTGGGTTTTGTTTTAAGTAATTGACGTGAATAACAAAAGAAAAAGTGGAGAGAGAAATGTTTCAAGGAATTTGGGGTCTGTTGGGTTTAAAAGAAATAGGAGTGAAAATCGAGGGGAAATCATCCATTTTCTTTGTATCAGACACCCTCCATTCTCAAATCAGCCTTCCCACACACTTTTGATTCTCCTTTTTTTTGTTCCTTCACCAGTAAGCACTTTCACCATCTCCACACCCCTCTCTCTTCGTCTTCATTCACACCCCCTGCATCAGCGATAAAAATCAGGAAAATCGAAGATTTTCATTCGTCCCGGCCTCTCGTGACTGAACCGCTACTGGTACACCGTTGCGGTGGCGCGAGCGGTTCTAAACAAGAGAGTAGTGGTGGTGGAATTTCAGATATTCTTCGGCTCCTTCTTCAACCCCTTCCTTTCCGTTTTCGCCGAATAAAAAAAAAAAACAGGTTTGAAAATTTGTATTGGCTTAATCTGAAATTGGTGTTTGGATGTAGATAAGATTTGATGGGGGCTGAAATTTGATAACTAGAAGGTTGTAAATAAATTGAGAATTGGTGTCCTTTCCGGCAGAGTTTCGTTGAATCAGTCGGTATATTTGATGAACAGTAGGAGGAGAAATAGTAGAATGGAAGATGTAGAAATTTACCTTGCTCAAAAATTGAAATTAGCGTGTAAAAGCTCTTTCTAGTTAAGGATAGCGTATTTATACAAGCTTTCTTAGCGGTTTCCGCTCCCACCCTCCCAATTAACCCCACTGCTCCTCCACTAATCACACACGTTCACAATACATGGAGAAAACTTATGTTCCGTGTCAAATCCTAAAATTCTATCTGTTCTATTGGGTTTGGGCTCAATTGGATTAGGTCATCTATTGTCATATGGGCATAAATTATTGGTTCCAGATATAGATATGGATGAAATGAATGTATGTAAATGAGCCTATAATATTTTTGTTTGGACTAGGCAGTCCAAATATAAAATATTAATCACATAAAATGGACCGGCCTAATATAAATGAAATGATAATTAAAACTTCACAAAATATTTAAATAATTAGATGGAAATTTTTTGTCGGGCTTTATATCACCACATCGCCTCCTCCCATTTTAGAAGATGTCTGATAGTGTCCTAAGGCATTTGCATGCATGTACGTTAGCTTCTGTTGGTGAGAGCTTCTGCAATTTTCTCCAATTGGTCTCTTTTACGTGCGAGTTCTTTGGTGGTATTGCCAAAATGTGTTGAATCTCACAAGGTCGGCGCCCTTCCACAGTTGATCACATTATCTGCCACGAGGAAGGGCGAATTAGTCGAGTTCGTCCCCCAAGCCGTCTCCACTACTTAACGGCAGTTTGTGTCTTGGAGCCACATTGATTCAAATTGATAGTTTTCAAAGAGATTAAAACAGGGCAATGTTTCGACTCTTGACGAACCAAATGTTCAACCTCATATCCAAGAAATTTTTCGATCCATTCTAAGTTCGCAACACATTAATCCAACCGTTTCTTGGATATTATCATCTCCCACTTGGCCGTCAGTCTATGTGAAACAATGCCCATGATACTTCAAATAATCAAGATGACACCAAGTCAAGGTGCCATGGAAAACTTCCATCTTTGCCTGTTCCCTGCTTCGACTTCCTGACTTTACAAATTTGAAGAGGATCTCATTAAAATCTCCTATACACATCCATGGTACATCAAGCGTATAATTCAAAGATTCCAAGAGTTCCCACGATAAGTGCTTATGCTCTTCTTCTAGCCACCAGTAGAAGCCAGTCAACCTCCAACATACTCTCGTTGGCCAATCCCCCTATAAGGACATCAAAATGATGTTCTGAACTAGATTATACCTCCACCTCCTCATCCTCCTTCCACAAAAGACATAACCCTCCGCCTCTACCTCCACCCATATCATCACAATCAATAGCCAAGAAGAATTCAAAACCAAACTCTCTACTCAGCAGCTCAACCTCATACATAAACAATTTTGTTTCAAACAAAAAAAAATAAAGAAGGGATTTTGTGTTTTGATTTTCCGTTTCAGCACTTGAACTGTTCGAGGGTTCCCAAGCCCCCGATAGTTCCATCCAAGGCAACTCATTGTTGTCGGCGGGGTTGCTCGCCCACAACCTACACCACTGGTACGTTATTATTCATTCCACTACCAACATTCAAAACCTCCCATCACTTCTTCATTTTCAAATCAAAGTCAGTAACCTCATCTATGATCATATCATCTGTAACCTCCATGTGGTGTTTTTGTGGTTTATGTGTGGATACATAATTATGCTTAGATTCTCTCGCTCGAGTGGGTATTCATTTCCATGTGGCCTTATGGGTTGTGTTTTGGGTTGCAGTGGGGTGTGGGTGTAGAAGTTTGGTATCGGTCTCAAGCTCACGTGGTGGTTGTAATTTTTGTGTGTGTGGGTTATGTATATGTATGAGTGATGTTTTACTGGAGGTTGGGTAAATGTAGGTTACTTTGCGAGTTGGGATGGGTAGCATGCACTATTGTGGACGTTGCATGCATGTTATGTGGGTGGGGCATACCAACAGTTGAGGATCTCTCTAGTATCGTAATTGAGTGTCAATTTTATTGATGAGATTTTTTTAAAAATATTATTCTTAGATGTATATGAAATAAATGCTAGTATAATCCTCTTCAATTCCACAAAGATACTTACATTTATTTATTTATAATAGTAGGAGTATATATTACGAAATATATGTAATTATATTTAAAGCATCAAATTTAACGCTATTTTGTTTTATCACCTTACATCTCATTTATTGTTTAAATATATTTGATTGATGTGAAAATTACTAATATACATTAAATCAAACAAAAAAACTAATGCACATGAATTAGGAACAAACATCGAAATGGACAATTAATGATGTATTAATATAGATTGTACTCCACCCTGAAAAAAATATATAGTTTGTTACTCAAGTTAACGATGAGATAGTGTGGTTAGAAGACTATCCATTAGAGGCCCATCAATTTGTATTCATTGACAAGGGGTAATTTGTTCATTTGTACCAAAAAAAATAAATATGCTATATTATTGATCTGGATCTTCTATAGCATTCAATACAATATTACTCTAGTAACACTCTAAAACGATGGTGTACCTATTTTTGATTAATTTTATGAGTTTTTACTAAAAATAAATTCCTAAAAGGGATTTATTTTTTATTTTTTCCGCTCACGGACACTTGCTAAGAATGAAAATTTTGAATTTTCTTGAAATACAAAAGTTGGCGCGTGCAAAGCACGCTCTCTTTATGGTCCATGCTTGCACGCACAATTTTGAGGGAGTCAATGTGCTTCCATATTCGGCCATCTGTTCTTCTGCCAAAATCAAATCAGGGGCTACATCATTGTCAAGCACAAGCGTATAAGCTGGACAACCAAATACTCTCAAGCCAGAGTAGTCTACCTATTTTTTAATCTACACCTCCTCCACAACTTTCTTATCTAGTGTTAACCTTGGTGATCTATTAATCAAGAAACATATCATACTTACTGCCTCAGCCCAAAACTTCTTTGATAAACCCTGCATTCAACTAAGACATCTCGCCCATTCAGCTAGAGAGCCAGTCCTCCTTTCCGCCACTCTATTTTGTTACGGTGTCTTGTGAACCGTATAGTGCCTTAAAATATCATGCTCTTCACAAAACGTCTTGAACCAAACATCTGTTTATTTAGTCCCATTGTCTGATCTCAAACACTTTACCTTTCTCCCTGATTTATTTTCTATATCATTCTTCCACAGCGTAAACTTGAAAAATGTCTCAGATTTATGGTGCATGAAGTAAACCTAAGATCTCCTGGAGAAATCATCAATAAATGTCACAAAATAAACATATCCTACTCATGATTCTTTCTTTACTAATCCCCAAACATCCATATGAACATAGTCAAGAATGCTATGTGTACTATGTGTAGCTGCCTTAAATTCCACCTTATGTTTCTTTCCAAGCACACAAAACTTGTATAATTCAACCTAACACGACTTCACACCCTTTAAAGATTTCTTTTGTGAAATTGTAGCATACCCCACTCACTCATATGCCACAAGGTTGTGCTATCCCCATCTGAATAAACAACAGCAACTCCACCCACAATCATTTTACCCTACAACTTGTAGATATTGTTCTACCTCTTTTCATCATTCATAATCGCCATTGAATCATTCAACACCTTCATTAGACAAACCCAACCCTCATAACTACAATTGTTAGAAGCGAATGAAACTAGATTTTTCTCCACCTTCGAAACATGCCTAACATCACATAACGTTCTAACCATACCATCATACATTATAATTTTGATATTGTCTATGCCTATGATTTTACAAGTAAAACCATTATTCACAGTCACAATAACATAACTAACCTATTTGTAAGGGTCAACCCAATCTCGATTGGACGTCACATGAAATAAGCATGCCGAATCTAGGATCCTAGAATTGTCATAGTGTTCTGACTTTGATGAAATCGAGAGCATGTCTCCATATGTACCGTCAGAATTATCTTGTTCTACTATGTTCACAGATTTTGAACCTTTGTTCTCATTGTCCTCATTCTTAGTACGTTCTGGGTAATCCTTCTTCATGTCCTTTAACCCCACACTTGTAATAATTTCCATCGTTCTTCCTACACTTTGAGCGGGACTTCTTACTCTTTCTTTCCCTTTCTGACTCCTCCCATGATCTTGGTTATCCTTCGCGACTAGCCCTTCTCCCTCATCGCTAACTTTCTTGCGTTGATGAAATGCAAGTAGCGCTCCGTGACTAGTGTTGCAAAACTCGGGCTAGACACCTGCCTAGGCGACGCCTAGTCGCTGGTAGGGATGTAAACGAATCGAATCGAACCGAATATTAAGAAATTCGATTCGAATTCGTAAATATAAACTCGAATTCGAATTCGAATCGAATATTAATCGAATTTAAATAGCTGATTCGAATTCGATTCGTGAGAAATATTCGAACTATTTGGTTCGATTCGAGATTCGAAAAGTTCTTTTTTATTTTATATTATATATATTATTTATTTTTTAAATATTTAAATATTATTATTTTTAATTTTTTTTCAATTACAAATTTAAATAATATATATTATATATAAATTTATTTAAATATATAGCTATAGAAATATATTATATACATATATTTAGTATTATATGTATTATTTAATTTTTAAAATATATTATATTATAAACAAATCGAATATTCGAATTATTCGAATCGAATACAACTATATTCGAATTCGAATTCGAATTTGATTTTTTCGAATTCGAATCATCTTAATCGAATTCGAATCACGAATCGAATCAAAAATATTTGATTTCCTTACAACCCTAGTCGCTGGTCTGTCATATGCCGAGGTGATCTTGTCCTGATCTTGTAGGTGAGATATGTCCGTCACTACAAGCCTCAAAGATGACCAACTCAAAGTTGTATTGTTCTTATTTTAAGTCTTTAACCTAGGTGAGTCGGCCCGACCAATTATTACATTTGGGTTAGCAAACTACTTTAATTTGAACTAATGCCATAGGCTAATGCAATAACTAACTGAAATCATACACAAAACATTGAAAACTGATTAATTACATCAAGTGCGAGTCGCCCGATTAGTCAACGACTAGGCGTCGCCTAGGCAGCCTAATCACTAGGCGGTGATCATCTGCTCGCGTACCAACTACTGACTTCTGCAACCTTGCCTGTGACATCCTCCAACTCCAAGGACCCTTTCCCCTATATTAGAGTTGTAACCAAATTTTCATTAGTAGCAGAATTTGGTAAAGAATTTAATAACATCAACATTTTGTCTTCATCCTCGAACTTCACATCCGCCCTATTCAGATCACTCTTAATATGATAAAAAAAATGTTGATATACTGTTGACTTAGATTTGAGCCATCAACCATCCTAAGCCCATTCAGCCTTTGCTTAAGATATAAGTTGTTCGACAATGACTTCGATATATAACAAACTTTTAATTTTAGTCAAACTGCAGCCGGTGACTCCTCATCCATGTCATGCATAGCATCATCTACCAAGCACAAGCGAATTGTGGACAATGCCATGGTGGTCTCTAACTCGGGCCAATCTTGCTCCATCTTCTTGGGCTTCTTCCCAAATAAAACTTTAGCCATCCCTTGATGTACCAAGTGATTCTTGACATATCTTTTCCATAATCCAAACTTACCGATTTCATCGAACTTTATTATATCAAACTGCGCATCAGGACCATCCATATAACCTTGCTCTAGATGACAATTGTTGTGGAACAAACATCAAAGAAATATAGAAACACATCCGAAATATATAAATGGTAAAGTAAGAAACAAGAACGAAAGATTCACATTGTTTGACAAATTGTCTACATCCATGAGAGAGAGATTTATTGGTGAGATATGTATTAAGTACAAGAGTTATGCTAGCTAAAGCATCTAGTTATAACCCTCTAAACCCAAGATGCAAGTAATCCTAATTATATTAAGAAATAACTTAATCCAAATCTTGGTCTCCAAGGCATTAGCTTGATCCCCAAGCCGAAAAATCCTAGAGGCTTCCACTATTTTGAGCCATAATTCAACCTGTTAAACGAGATTTTTTTAAGGTTGTATCTTCATTAAATTCACTAAAAATTGTATCTTTATTAAACAAGACTTTTTTTGTGGGCCTTTATACGCATCCAAGCCCTGATAGACGTGGGATCAATGAAAATTGATTTGTGGTCGAGATGATGAACCAATTTAGTCGATGAAAATTGATTAGTGGTCGAGATGATGAACCAATTTAGTCACAAATCACATCAATTCCCTCTGCATTATTGACCAGACACTACAACAAAAAAGTCATTATTTATAACATCTTTTGAGACCATAATTATTGTTACTAAAAATAGGTTATTTGTGGCCACTTGTTGTCACAAATCTCTACAAATTATTTGGGACAATTTTAAGACTACTTTAAGAGACAATTAGTTGTTGTATTGACACCACTTTTGTCGTCACAAATATACTATTTGAGTCCGAATCATTGAGACGACAACAAATTTGTGACAAATACTCATTAATTGCGACCACTTCTCATAAGTTGCGACAAATACTCATTATTTGATACCACTTTTCGTTATGTCGTCTTAAAAGACCATTTTTGGTAGTGGATTTGGATCCTCTACAATTCCTTATGTGAATCTGTTGTGAAGTTAGGAAAAAAAGACACACGATAAAATAAATAAATATAAAATTTTATTGTTAAGTATTACTCTTTCTTCTAATTTTACAAAAAAAGTTAGATAATGAAAATGTAGAGGATCCAAGTACATTATTGACCAAGTTTGTAGTTGTAGATTTGGTAGCTGTCTCTAGTCTATCAATTAATGAATTGGTAATGCTACGAAGTATGAAAATAAATAAATAAATGGTGGGCATTGGTGACGGCTGAATTCTCGTGACTTAATTGATTTGGCTAACAATTAACACAATTACTTTGTTGGGCGGCATTGCAAGGCCGGCTTTCGCGCGACTCATTTCATTTAATATTTTTGGAATTACGGTTTTATGTTTGTTTGTTGTACTAAGATATGTGTTTTACGAAACATCATCTTTTGTATACTTACCATATCACAACATTTGGCGTTATGTTTATTTATACAAATACGCATGTTTCAAAAAATAATATAGTCATGTTTTTTAAATATTTTTTATCATAAAAGGGTCTACTTTCAAAGACCAATACTTTGTTTTATCAAATTCATACACGAATGGGGTGATCTGGTTGGATTTTTCAATTAAAAAATAAATAGAATTGTATAAGTAATGATTCATGAATTTTAGAAAGTTATATTTTTATTTATTTGTTAAAAAATAAAAGTTTGTACATTTATCAAACATATTTTTTTAATGGGATCAATGGAGTTATATAGATATACACACACTTTTACTCCGATTCATGTCAATTGTTTTTTTTCCATCTTTTGGTTTGATATGAAATTCTTTTTATTTGGATCGAGTGATTTGAAAATAATTTGGATCTATTGTTTTAATGTTTGGATTGATATGGATTTTAAATTTTTAATTTTCATTTCTTTAAGATTTTAAATAAATTTCAAATTCACTTTATCTTAAGTCAAGCAGCAGCAGCTATAAAGTCCAACCTAAGGGACAATGAAACAGTGAAATGATTTGATCCGTTTATTTTTCATTCCTCTCTTTTTGTGAGGAATCGAGGTTTGTGTCTGCTATTTTAACCATGTATATAATATAAGGTAATTCTAAGATACACCCGGTGTATCAGTACACCTCAAAATTTACTTGCTAATGTAGGTTACTAACATCTATATTTTACTTGTTACTCAGAATATTACTTAACTATGTGAATTCTAATATTATAGCTTATTCCACCTAAAATACTACCAATTTGAATGTATGGAACTATGGATTTTGTGTTTTAGATTTTATTTTATTTATTTATTGTTTGTTAGATTGATAAAAATCTCATATTACTCATTAATTGCATTGTTTGACTCTTAGTACTTCTATAAAATTTCATCTTTCCGCAATTAACCATCTAATGACTTTGGCGCTGGTAGAGGTTTCAGACAGGGCATGGGTGGGAGAATGATGGCTGGAGCCTGAAGGCGTTTTTGGTGATTCTCGTACCTCTTAACATTCGATCTAAAATATCTTCTTTGAAATAACTTTTAATTTTTTACTTTAAATAAATTTTATAATTTTTGAAATAATTTTTAGAAATAAATTTTTAAATCTCTCAATTCTAAATAATTTTTTTAATTTTTGAAATAATTTTCAGAAATAAATTTTTAACTTTTTGAATTTTAAATGAATTTTATAATTTTAAAATAATTTTCAGAAATAATTTTTTAAATTTTTTAATATTAAATGAATTTTATAATTTTTGAAATATTTTTTGAAATATTTTTTTAAATTTTTGAAGTTTAAATGAATTTTATAATTTTTTAAATAAATAAATTTTTTATCTCTGAATTTTAAATGAATTTTTTAATTTCTAAAATAAATTTCACAAATATAATTTTTCATTTCTGAATTTTAAACAATTTTTTGGGGATTATAATTTTTTATAAATTTAAATTAATATTTTATATTATTTTGGAAATTTCTTGCCAAGTGAGTAAGCGGAAGAAATAAGAAAAAAAAAACATTTAATGTCACGTGAGAAAAGGAGCTCCACCTTATCAATGAGCGGTTGTGTGACAGCCTATAGCTGGTCACGGGGCATTTTCACCAATTTTTGATAAGTTAGAAGATATTTTTAAAAAGTGGTATACTTAATGTCTCAATATTTAAATATGGGAAACATATGGGGCATTTATACCATTTTTTTCTATAATTTATTGTAACTTTTATTTTTTAAACTACGTTAATATTTTTGAAACTAGTTAAATATTATTCATAGTACCAACTTTAAAATAAATTCTTGCAGAAGTAGCTATCATAATGTCCATCATAGCGTCTTTATTTTGCAAAATACCTTAAAATAAAACATCTCTAATAAGCATTAATCATATTTTACTCACAATATGAATTCCGAAAAGTTGTCCCTCAATTTGGCTGTCTTCTTTTTCTTTCCTTTTTCTTTCTTTTTGTAATCATTTCCAAAAGACCAGCTTGTCCTTTTTTCTTTTAATTTTAAATTAAATTGTATTTCTTATATCTTATATTACCAAATTCTGAGGTCTCAAACACAATATTCTCTATCAACAACAGATTGTATAATATAGTTATAAAATTTACTTTTAATTTCTTTAATTTCAAAATATTAATTAACAAAGAATCTCAAAAAATCAAATTAACCAGAAGATCCAGAATTCTTTCAATTTCATGGAAGCGGAAAAAATATGAAAATAAATATAGATTACATAGAAGAAAAAATAAGAAGTCGCCTAGGTCTTGGTAACCTAGTGGCCTCGCCTTATCAATTTATTGTGAAGGTTATGTGTTCAAACCTGCTCCTCTTCCCTTACTTAAAAATATCGCACATAATCAACATGAATCCCATCAACCACGAAAATAAAGTAAATATCAACGACCAATACAAACTCAATTTTCCGTCATATTAAAAACATATATAAATTCTAGAAAAGATAATAAAATTTGAAATAAGAAGAGGTTAAATGGAGTAAATCGAAAAGAAATAAGAAAACAGAAAGAAGAAAATGAAAAATCAAAAGAAGAATAAATGTAACGAGTCAAATAAATTAAAGAAAGAAAAGTGGGCAGTGGGTTTGGGGGTGGTGTGGGAGAAGTGGATACATGCATTATTTTGCAGGTTCAAGTGTTGGGACAAAGTGACCTGCTTGGCCTATATTCAACTTTTTGATTTAATGGGTGTAGTTTAAAATAGGTTAATTTAAAGGTTAGAATTTTAGGACGTATTAATACACCATATATATTATAGAAGGATCCCCATATACATTATGTCCAAAAATACAGGGTTATTATATTGTTTTGTTTTTTCTTAATTTAGTAAGCTTTCCGCTAAATTTTGGTAAATTCATAATTTTTTTAAATACAATAACTTTTTTACTTCTAGTCAATATTTATGCAAAATATATCAAATTATTTATCTTTTCACAATCTTCAATTTGACTTCCATATCACATAAAATTAATCACTATGTCCGTCTTTTTTTTTTTCTGTTTTTACCTAAAATTGTAGATATTTATAAGTTTTACGTACCAATATCATTATTGATGAAAAATATACTCCCTTCGTTTCTTTTTAACTGGTCTTTTAGCTTGTCAAATGATTTTCAAATTAATTAATCTTTTAGACATTTTTTACCATTTCTCTCAATTTTGCCCCTCTATAAATCCTAAAATATCTCTTATTTTTCAACCTAAATTTAAGATAGATGTGAGAGAGAAAGGACATTACCCGGGATATATTTGAAAATAAAATTAAATTCTTAATTCTTCAACTTTTTTTTCTAAAAGATCAATTTAAAAAAAAAATGGAGGAAGTATCAAATTAGTTCTTACTAGATGTCTACCCGTGCAATGCACGAAATGGTTATTTTTTATAATAATAATAATAATAATAATAATAATAATAATAATAATAATAATAATAATAATAATAATAATAATAATAATAATAATAATAATAATAATAATAACAACAATAACAATAATAACAACAACAACAACAATAATAATAATAATAATAATAATAATAATAATAATAATAATAATAATAATAATAATAATAATAATAATAATAATAATAATAATAATAATAATAATAATATCAACCTATATATTATTTACGAATATAAAATCGAGAGTTGATACTTTTTTGTCCAATGATCTTTCTTCTTCCTTACATATCCTTTTCCTACATGCGTGTTTTTTCACATTTAATACCCTCAATTATCACAAATTGAAACTATCTGTTAAATTTTCATAAATTTTGACTATTCGTATTTTTATATTTACTTTTAATACATTTCATTATCACAAATTAAAACTACCAATTATATTTTCAAAAATTTTGTAAATTCAATTATTTGAATGCATAATCCGATGATGCTGAATATTTTATGTAAATTTTTTATATATAAATTGAAATTTGATTCAGTTTTCTCCTTATTATTCAGCAGTGCGTAACATAGATTGTAATAATTACATATGCATATAAGGACAAAACAATATCAATTTTTGAATAATTATCGTTTGAAAGCAACATATATTAAATAACATAATATTAGTATAAGAAGTCACAAACATATTAGTTACTTAATTATATGAGTGGTAAACTATAGTATCATGTCATATTAAAAAAAAAAAAAAAATTACTTATTATTTTTGTAGGTAACATAAATTTTTGTTTACAAAACAGAAAAAAATAAAAATAAGCAAACTCTTGCAATCAACAAATCACTTTATCAAATATAACTAAGCTTTTTCTGTTGTAAAGTGTAAACCAAATAAATATGTATCTTTTATGAACTTTTTTTAAACCGAATAATTTAAATTATCCAAAAATTATTAAGATTAAAAAATGTAAAATTAAAGTAAATAATTTTAATCTTTTAAAAAATTTAATCCTTTCAAAACAATATTATTTTTAGAATTATATCACATTTTAAATTTATATACAAATGTAAAAATCAAAATATATCATTATAATCTTAAAAAAGTATTTTAACCCTTAAAAATTAATATTTTAATTATAAAATATGCATAATGGATGTTAAATCGAAGATCGTTAAAAAATGAATAAATTAATATATCTCTTATGAAAAATCGCGTTCAGACAAAAGAATTATAAGACCTTGAAATTTTGAAGGGAAAATATATAAAAAAAAAAAAAGATGAAAGAAAACGAATTGATTGGATGAGAACCCACAAAAGAAGGAGAAATTTTAATAATTAAAAAAAATAGGCGAAAAATCTATGGGAGCGACACGTGTTTTTCCCTACTTTTATGCAACTCTCGTTTAATATTAAAGGTAGATTTCACAATCTTCAAATTATTTTTAGTTGAGTTTTCCAATTTTGTATTTTTATAATTTTTGGGTTTTCTAAATTATTTTGTTTTGATGAAAAATCAATAAACTGACACAAAATTGTTAGATTTACACTAATGTCCAATCATAAAGAATAATTAAATTAGTAAAAAAAAAGGGTATATGTTTTTTAATAAAATTTGATTCAATCATAAAATAAACTAATTTACTTTTTATTAACTTAGCTTTAAGGCTTAATTTAAGGATGGCAGTCGGGCGAATTTTGGAGGGTACACGCCTGCCCAAATTCGATGGGGAAGGATCTGAGGATGCCTAAATAGATTTGGAAAAGGTTTGAAAATATATATATATATATATATATATATATATATCATTAATATTTAGTTAGGGTTTGAGTTTTAGTGCTAGAATATACGCACTACCCAACCCGTTTATGTTTTATAAAAAAGTGAATATATATATATATATATATATATATATATATATATATAATGTAAGAGCCGAACCATACAACTTGCATTACATAAAATAAAAATCTTATAATTGGGTTAATCACTCAACTTAATAAAAATTATAGTAATTAACATATATGAATAATAATTCATATCAAAATAACTCCCGTCACTTATCAACACTCAAACCCAAAATCTCATTCATTTCTTATTTCGGAGTTTCCACTATAACCCATCTTCAATACCCATTTAGGTAACTCGTGAAATATAATATTTTTAAAAATTTAAATACCTATTGGGTGGGTTAGGGCACTCGTTGAGTATTAGTAAATAATTGTGCGTGTGTGTGTGTGTGGGGGGGGGAGGGGTTTGGGTATTGTAGGTATCCTTTTAAATGAGCTTGTGATGAGAAATTTTATTGGTTAGGGATTGGGTACCCTTAAAATTTCCGGGATACCCACTTAGCTGACACCCCTACTCATATTGTCAACATAAAAAAATGTTGGTATTTTTTAATTTTAATTCATAAAGTATTGTGTGTATATATATATTATGACTTATGTATGTTTTATATTCCTTTATAACAATATTATTACTTAATAAAATATTAGTAATGTAACTTGATATTCTATCACGTGCATCGCACGGGTGGACATTTAATTTCTTTATATAATAAAAATACTTATTCACAATTTTATATAATGTATATTTTATTAAAACTACTAAGCAAGTTTACACTTTACAACACAAATTATGACATTAGTTACTTTTTGCAATCTTTTCCTTTTTTTAACGTACTCCAACTATATGTTTTAACAATTTGCAACCTAAAAAACTACTTTGTGACACTAGCTAACTTCAATTATGTCCTTATTACTCTTTGCAACCTAAATAATTTCATTCGCATTACTCGTTTTTCTTTATATTATAAAAGTCACAAGTGAGGTGTTTTTGTAATTTTATTTTTTCTTAAATCTTTACATCATGACTGATAAGTTTTTATCACTTTTGCTAAGTTTATAATTTTCGAAACAAACAAAATTTTCATGTCTACTTTATCTTTTATATGTAATATATTAAATTATTGATCTTTTAACCATCTTCAATTTTATATCCATAACACATATTATATATTTCGTAACGCCCCGTTTTTTAAAAATACACTTTACAAAACCTTAGTAAAATACTTATAACTTTATGGCGTTATAACCTTTCTAAAATATAAATTAACATAAAATAATCTATAATTTAACCCAAAAATTACGAAAAAAAAGATAAATAGCTAGAATAGCATTCATGTATAAACTGACCAAAAGCATCTGTAGCACAACGAAAGTGGTCAATTTTGAATAACCGAGTCAAAAATCTAGTAAAAATATAAATAATATAACCCAGAGTCATGGCGAAAGCATATTTTTCCGTTCGCAGACGCGAGTTTGATAATAAAAGTAAAGCAACTATATATATAAAGTTATAATAAAACCTTGAAACTAAGTAATATAGACTAAACCAATAACGGATAGGGTCCAACACATCCATCATCGTCTTTCCCACGTCAAACTCCAAATCCTTGCGTAAATCATTTGACCTACAAAATAGACTGAAAATGATGGGGGTGAGTGCTCGAAATGCACCCCGTGAGGTAACCTCGTGGTCGCTTAAATTAAGAGGCGTCATGGAACTCATCAGAACATGACACATAATACATAGAATCTAAACTATAGCATCAAGCATGTGTGATCCCCCAAAGTAAACTGAATGTGGGCATCGTATATTCGAGTGAACCCGACAATAGGGCGAAGCATATCCATCATAGGGCAAGATAAACCTAACATAGGAAGATGTTATACATATATGGTAACTTTGGTCAAATCCATAATAGAGTATACTCGTTAATATAGGACAGTGTATGTCCGTAGATTATACCCGTCCTGATAGGACGGTGTATACATTTTGCTCAAGATAGGATAAATCTAACACGTACAATTGGGTCACTCGAACTTGCAGATATATTCCTGGCCGAGGATAGGGCACACCCGTCATAATAGGACAGTTTATATCCGAAGATTATACCCGTCATGATAGGACGGTGCATATATCTGAACTGCGGCAGGATAAACTCATCACGAGTGAGTGAACTCACAACAGGATGATTGTTCCAATACAGAGCAGAACATACCCGTCATGATAGAGCACAAGTTGTTTGCATATCTGTAGCATACCATGATATATATTATAGAGCATATAAATTACATAAACACATTCTAATCATAGCAATCATAACATGAGAATGTTTACTCACAAAAGAGAGTGAAAGTTAATCCACCTCGATCGAAATGCTGAAAACCGATGCTCGATGTAAAGCAATGTCCTTGTAATTTCTCCAGTCCTTATTCTCCTTGTAGTTCAATATTATCAAGTTCTAAAGGTTTCACTCCTTTCCGATTCTCCTACATTAACAGACCATAATCTTGATATTCTTGAAACTGAACTAATTCATAGGCGGTAGTTTAATTGCCCTAAACTTAATTTGCTATTGTGCGGGAAAATAATACAATGTGCAATATCACTATTTGGGGGTAGACTTACACCTTTTGAAAGAGATAAAATAGTAAGTTTAAAGATTCTATTAATGCATGCAGTAACAAAACATGGTAACTGTTAACTTGAATAATTAAATTCTAATTAGATCAATTATAGCTAAACTAAATTCATCCTAATTTACTGTCCCTTTCTACATAAATAATATATACACGCATAATATTGTACACACACATCCACAAACACCCTAACAAGTACATATATATATACACACACTCATGAAATTAACTATCATGCACAATCACTATCTCTCTTCCATATTCCAACTCTCACTTACTTAGTATATAGTACAAACATACACATGTATAATGCACTCCAACACACACTAACACTCATTACTCTACTCCCATAGATACATATTGATGGATATGGCCCGGTAACTTCGAATCGGGTCGACACTCCGATCCGACCCGAGCGACCCAGCCCAGTAACCGGCCCAGAAGCATGCGTGGCCTAAATAGCGTGGCCCAACTGAGGCGTATCCCACAATTCTAGGCCCACGATCTGCTCCCAACTTCCATGCAACGGAAAATAGGCGTGATTACAGGGAATTAGTTAGGGTTTGGTATTGAATAGTATAAATAGGAGAATTGTTCTCATGATTAGGGTTCGCGTTTTGTATTCTAAAACTGTTACGTGTAAACTCGAAGAGGATAGTGAAAGAAACACCTCGGCAGGTGCCATTTTTCAGCCCGTGGACGTAGATCTCCAGATCGAACCACGTACATCTTGTGTTTTTCCATATTTCTTGCATTGATTTTCGTTGAGTTTCTTGGATACCGGATTGCGCTTTATCAATTGGCGCCGTCTGTGGGAACCGTAAGTGGCTTTGACGTTGATAGTGCATTTGATATACCATGGTAATGACCCATTTAAATCAATCTCGCCAAGGTGATCAGGTCAATCAAGATCCACCCGTGGATCAAGTTTTGCCGCCGAGGCAATCGCCGATGAGGGATACATCTCATCATTAGGGCAACCACGACCCAGCTATGAATCCGGACAACCAATTGTTACCTCTACCTCCATAAGACATGCAAAACCCTAATCCTGCTGCCGCACGGCCGCAGGTTAATATTCAGATGACTCCAGAACTGCTCCAGGCCTTCCTACAAGAACATGCCCATGTTCTCCAAGACTGGGCAGCCAATCGTCTGAATCCTGATGGACCTGCCGGACACGCTACCAATCCCGCAGTGCATCCACATCCTCAGAATCCGCACAGCCGACAAGGTCCAGTGCACCACGGGCGTCAAGATCGGCGACGGGAGCGACCTGGTTCTCCCGAGGACCATGGGAGTTCTAATGGGTCAAGACAGCGCAACGATGAACCTGCAGATGCCGATCGCCGCCGTCCACTTAATGCGACTAAAAGGGTTCGTTATGCCAATCCTCATACTCTAGATCTCCAGGAGTATGAGCGAGTACAACGCAATGTTGAACTAGATAGAATCCTAGGCCTAGACGCCAATGGGGACATTATCACACCATTCTCCCAAGAAATTCTGGCTACGTCCCTTCCCGAAGGGTTCAAAAGGCCTGCCATACCACCTTACGACGGCACGGGAGATCCAGCTAATTTTCTTGGAGCATTTAGGCAAAACATGCTGAGCCGCGATCATACCACATCTCTTCACTACTGTAAGATCTTCCCCGAGTATCTTCAGGACGAGGCTCGGGTTTGGTTTGATTCTCTCCCTTGTAATAGCATATCCTCTTTTAGAGAACTTGTCGAACACTTTTGGGCGCGTTTCGAAGCACGTGCAAAGCCCATGGCCACTTTGGCCGATCTCATGAATATGGAACAACGGGACGGCGAAACCGTTACCCAATTTCTTGACCGCTTTACAGCGAAGAGTCTTAAGGTAGGAAGTTGTTCGGATAATGTTATCATCAATGCATTCATGAATGGTCTCCGTCCCGGACCACTCTACACCGAGTTGGTTCGTAATCCACCGGTCACAACCCGAGCACTGTTTAAGACTGTGTGCAGATATGCTAAGGCCGAGGAGCAGACTCGTCGGAAGCGTGAGAAACATGCTAGCAAGCGGCAGTCCGATAGGGCACAGGTTGGGCCCAGTACACGGCCTAGTGCCTTTTCTCGTCTGAATCAGGGGCGTTCAGAATCTCGAGGGGATATTCCACAATTCACCCCGCTGACAAAATCGCGAGCTGAAATTCTTTCTGTTCACAAGAATGATTTACGGCCCTGTCCGCGGATGACTGCCCCGCCTGAAAAGCGAAACCGCGGAAAGTGGTGTGCGTACCACCGTGATCATGGGCATGAGACGGAGGAGTGCCGAGAGCTCGGCAAGGAAATTGAGGATTGTTTAAAGAAAGGTCTCTTGCAACAATATATTGCTCGGACCGATGACAAGCCTCGGACAAATCAGAATGGGGGTTCGTCCCTCAACCGTGGAGGTTATCACAACCGAGGTTCGCAACAAAACCGGCCGCCGTGGCAGAATAATCGGCCGGGGTCTAACAATTATGCACGGCAAGACCCTGGCAATCGCCAACAACCTCGTTTTTTGCCACCACCCCCTCCTCCGGGAGGACCCGGAGACAATGCACCTACTCACGTCATAAACGTGATATATGGGGCCCTCCCCATGGGGGCTTCTCGAAATGCTTTAAAGGCAGAGGCACGCCGTCCTCCTCCCGAGGAGCCGCGTCATAAGCGCCTCCATCAGTCTGAAACTGTCAGTTTCACAGATAGAGACCCGGTTCCAGAGATTACACCCCATACTGATGCCATCGTCATCGACATGGCTGTAGCCAATGTTACAATAAAGCGAGTCTTCGTAGACAATGGAGCTGCAGTGAGTGTTATATTCGCCGACTGTTTCCAAAAAATGGGGATTCCTCGGGAGCAACTTCGGCCGGCCCCCGGGCCATTGCAGACTTTCACCCAGGGTGAAGTTCAGCCAGAAGGCGTAATCAATCTCCCGGCGTCTCTGGAAACTTATCCGGCGATAAAAACCATTTTCGTGGATTTTTACGTGGTTAACTCCCCGTCCCCGTATAATATGATTTTGGGTCGGGATTGGCTTACTCCCGCCAAAGCCATATGCTCCACATACCACCTCGCGCTAAAATTCCCCACATCACACGGCGAAGTGGCTATCCGCGGCAGTCAGCGGGTCTCTAAAGAGTGCATGTACGTCGCACTAAAAAAGGCAACCAAGGTTCCTTCCAAACAGCAGCTTCAGGTGGCATCATCGACTCTTGAACCTAATCTATGTACATCATTGGGGGACGCTACTGTCCAGGTGCCGCTCGATCCATCCAAGCCCGAACAAACAGTAACTGTCGGTGCCGTGGACGTGCCGTGGTTACATCAGGCCATCATCCAGACCTTGCGAGAATATTCCGACATCTTCGCATGGTCACCTTTGGATATGCCCGGGGTCTCTCCTGATGTAATAACCCACAAATTGAACATCGATCCTTAGCGTCAAACCAATACAGCAAAAACAAAGGAAATCCGCTCCGGAGCGAAACGCGGCCATTTGAATCGAGGTACAACAACTTTTAGATGCCGATATCTTGTTTGAAGTCTATTACCCTTCTTGGCTATCTAATCCTGTGATGGTAGTAAAGTCCAGCGGGGCCTGGCGAATGTGCGTCGACTTCTCCGATCTTAACAAACACTGTCCGAAGGATTGTTATCCTTTGCCCTCCATCGACCAAAAGGCCGAAGCCATTACTGCGCACGCGGTGCTTTGTTTCTTAGACTTATACAAGGGGTACCATCAGATCCACATGGATCGTCAAGATGCCCTCAAAACGGCGTTTATCACTGATTTTGGATGTTTCGCTTTCAAGAAAATGCCCTTCGGGCTCAAGAATGCGGGGGCCACATATCAACGTCTTATGGACCGTGTTTTTCGCGATCAAATAGGTCGCAATGTTGAAGTTTACGTTGATGATCTAGTCATAAAGAGCACCTCCCATTCCAAATGTGTGCAGGACTTTGTGGAAACGTTGCGTACTCTGCGGCGTTACAATCTGCGTCTTAATCCGGCAAAATGCACCTTCGGTGTTGGTTCCGGAAAGTTTCTCGGGTATATGGTTTCGCAGCGTGGCCTTCAGGCTAATCCGGCCAAGCTTCGAGATGTGTTAGATCTGCAACCACCGAGGACGTTCAGAGACATACAACGTCTAACTGGTGGTTTGGCGGCATTAAACCGTTTTTTGTCTAAAGCTGCGGAGCGTTAACTCCCACTCTTCAAGATTTTGAGACAGGCGAAGTCATTTGAGTGGACTCTGCAGTGCACCGAGGCTTTCGAGGCTTTAAAGCGTCATATACAGCAACTGCCCACTCTATCAGTTCCTCTCTCCAGAGAGCCGCTCTACATATATTTGGCTTCCGCTGAGGAAGCCATTAGCGCCGCTCTTGTGCGAGAAGTCAATGGTGTTCAACATCCGGTGTATTTTGCAAGCCGAGTACTTCACGGGGCGGAGACACGGTACTCCATGTTGGAAAAAACAGTGCTCGCACTCGTCATGGCAGCTCGACGTTTGCGGCCATATTTCCAAGGGCGCGAAATACGGGTTCTAACCAATCATCCCATCCGTCAGATTCTTGTCAAGCCCGAGGTGTCAGGGCGCCTCGCCAAGTGGGCTGTCGAATTAGGAGAGTATGATATTCAATTTCTTCCTCGCCGAGCTATCAAGGGTCAAGCACTTGCAGACTTTTTGGCTGAGACCCCAGGGGATAATCATGAATCTTCTGCAGACAATAATAATCATCACCCAGTTGCTCTTGAACCCACACCTCGCAAGTGGCAGTTATATGTGGATGGTGCTTCCACAACACGTGGAAGTGGTGCCGGGGTGCTTCTTATTGACCCCGAGGGAGTTGAAGTTAAGTACGTTATCCGATTCAAATTTAAGGTGACCAATAATGAAGCAGGAGGCAGTTCTCGCTGGGCTCCGGCTCGCTCAATCCTTAGCTATCCGCCATCTTGAGCTCTTTAAGGACTCCGAAGTTGTATCCAAGCAAATCCAGGGTACTTATGTCGCTAAGGATGAAACGATGATCAGGTATCGCGCTTTAACACTTAAACTTATGTCAACTTTTGATACGGTTGTTATCCAGAAGGTACCACGCACACAGAATGCCAAAGCTGACGCGCTCAGTAAATTAGCCTCCGCGGTTCGCACTAATGTATCTCCGGATATTATGGTCGAAGATATATCTCATCCGGCGATTCATATGGCAACGGTCTCAGTGTTGATCGATAGTGATCCGAATTGGATGACTCCTATTGTTCAATATCTCCGGGATGGAACTTTGCCTAATGACAAGCTACGAGCTCGGCAGATAGTTCTTAAGGCACCCAAGTACTCATTCCATGATGGGATTTTGTATCAGCGGTCGTACTTACAACCAAATCTCCGGTGCCTTGCTCCTGCCCAGGCCGATCAGGTTCTTCGGGAGGTTCACGAAGGGGCCTGCGCCAGTCACATCGGCTCACGGACGATGGCCAAGAAAATTCTTCGATGGGGGTATTATTGGCCAACCTTATTTAACGATGTCCACGATTTAGTGACCAAGTGCAGCAAGTGTCAACTGCACTCTCGTGTGAAGCACCTGCCACAAACCGAGCTCACTGGAATTCAGAGTGCGTGGCCATTTATCCAATGGGGAATCGATATTGTTGGCCCGTTCCCAGTCGCTCCGGGGGGATTGAAATTTCTAGTTGTCGCCGTAGATTACTTCACTAAGTGGGTAGAAGCCGAACCTCTTACCGCCATCACAGGTCAAAACATATTGAAGTTCGTCTGGCGAAATATTATATGTCGCTTTGGCATACCGAGCACTATTATTTCGGATAACGGCAAACAGTTTGCCAATGATCCCTTCCGATCATGGTGCGAGGAGCTCCATATTAAACAAATTTTCACCTCGGTAGCTCACCCTCAAGCCAATGGTCAGGTGGAAGTCACTAACCGTACACTCCTTACGGGTATAAAGAAACGTCTGGATCGTGCTAAAGGTCTTTGGGCCGAAAATCTTCCGCATGTCCTATGGGCTTATCGCACAATGCCACATACCTCTACCGGGGAGACCCCCTACAGTTTGACCTATGGCTCCGAAGCTGTGATCCCGGCGGAAGTCAGCGTACCAAGCCCCCGACTCGTAACTTTGACTCCCGAGGATAATGACGAAGCTCTTCGTACAAATTTGGATGAGCTCGAATATCGTCGTGATCAATCGTTCATCCAGCAAGCCAAGTGTAAATAACGTGCAGCTCAGTATCATCACCTCCGGGTTCGAGGCACTCAGTTCAATGTCGGGGACCTAATACTTCGGCTTAATTCAGCCAGCAAAGCCGCCCCCGAGGGGAAATTACAAGCTTCTTGGGAAGGTCCTTATCGCATCGTTGCCGCACACGATTCCGGATCCTACCAGTTAGAGCATCTCGATGGAACCCCGATTCCCCGAAGCTGGCATGTTACCAACCTGAGACACTTCTATTTGTGAACACCAAATGACAAGTATCATTCTTATCTTTATGTTCACTGTACACTTCTTTTTCGTTGCTATTTTTCTTTGTATTCTTTAAGTGGCTCCGGCACTCAACAATGAATAAAATTTCTTTATTTGCGCATTTTATTATACTTTCTTCTACGTTACGGGGACGCCCTAACGTAGTCGTATTATTATTACTCGTCTCCGGACAATTGGATCTCTTTCCCGACCCGTCCGGGGAGATTCACATTTCGTCCCCGGACTCATATTCCCTCTCGCCTGTTTAACCGGAGAGGTGTTTTACTCCCGCCCGATCCGTCCGGGGATGTTTTAATTGGCGCCGTCCATATCGTGTTCCCGAACACCCGTTAAAGCACTTATTACTTTTGGTTAATAACTCGTTGTTTTCCTTAACACAACTTTGCAAACCAAAACGGTTTATTACATTTTTTTTTTTCAATTAAAGGCCAAAAGGTTCTTTGCACATTACCAAAAAAAAAAAAAAAAAAACAAAAACTATCTATGGCCTCCAAGCCAGTACTCGGCGCTCCGGCGTTGAGATCTATTCCCGGACCTACTCCGTGTCCTACGGGATCTTGTCACTCTTCGGCCTTGAGCTCCGGTTCCTTCTCCTCCGCGGACCCCCCGACGTCGCGGACTTGTCCTTGGCGCTTGTCTGGGGGTTTCGTCTCTTGTGCGAGCCCGACGACTTGGCTGCGGGGTAGGCCTCGGAGCTTGGGCCCATTGCACAGGATCCCATTTCTCGGGGTCCATTACCTCGATTTCTTTGGCCAGCTCTTCGACTACCTCTTCGGCGACAACCGCGGGCTCTTCTTCAACTGTAGTCACCGGAACTGGCTCTCGAATTATAATTCCTTGGCTTCTACTCGCTGGCTTCTTTTTACCCTTCCGGGGGGTTTTTGAGATACCTCGGCTCCGCTAGGACCCGCGATATATTCCTCGGCAGTGGGCCTCCACCTGCCACGTCCTTTCAGACCTTCATACATATTGAGAAGTAACTCCAACACTTCTCGCTTTCTTACAAGTTCCGAGGACTCGGCCGGACCCTTCGCCATCAGTGCTGAAATTTCATTTTGAATCGCTACGACCCGCGCCTCAACTTCCTCATCAAAAGTCAGTAAGCCGAACTCAGTCAGTATCCGGTCATACTCCCTTTGATGGATGAGGACTCGGTCCAGTTCAGCACTTTCACCAGGTACTTCAACTCCTGGTCCTAGGCTTTCTCCTCGGCCTCCTTCGCCTTTCTCTCCGCAACGGCCACCCGCTTTTCTAGCCTCGGCATTACTTGCATTTGCAAGTTATTCTTCTCTCCGCGGAACCACTTTAATGATTGCATGAGCTTCTTTATAGTGTCGTGCAATTCCGCGGTATTCTGAACAGACAACGGAATCAACAAGAAAGGTCACTCTCAAGCATACAATGAACGGCAACTCAGTTAATCAACAAAATTTATATTCAAAACAGTCAGAGTACATTATCCATGGTCCGGTACAAGGGATTTACATTTACTCCTATTATCTACTACATCAAATTTGAGGGGAACGACTGACCTCCTCCTCGGTCCCCTCGGCCTCTTCGGGCACCTCCTCCTGTCGGCCTTCAGCCGTTCCTGCCTCCTCCTCTGCGGCAACTGCAGCAGCTTCTATGCGGGGGGGTGGTTCTTTGTTTCGAGGCTCGGAGTTAAGCTCACCCCGGCGGAATGCCAGGAATTCCTGGTCCTGGTCCACCTCACAGCTGGCAATCTCCTCGGCCTTCAGAATTTCTTTCTTCTCTGCCAGAGCCTTCAACAGAGGCTACTCCGGAAGATGCGTTAAAGCTGTGTAGTAGGCCTTCTCCACCCCGGCCACGGAATTATAGTCATAACCGAATTCTGGACGATATACATCCACATTCGGGTAGACTTCCTTGATCTGCTCCAGTAACACAGATCGCGTGGCCTTGTCCCCGACTGCAACGAAATTGGTCTGAAAGTCAAGAAACGTGCTCGTTTGGAACAATTTCTCGGCAAACGCTTTTAGCATCGCCTCTTGACCTTCGACGATTGCAGCTTCTCGAGCATCCATCTTTGCCCGCAGTTGCATTAGTTCTCCCCGGAGGACCCCGGCTTCCGCCTCTACCCCGCGCAGACGCGCCACTTCATTTTCCACCAAAGCAGCCCTCTTGCGCGCTTCGGCCAGGTCCTGCGTTAGCCTGTCGTTGCGCGTCCGCAGATCCCTAGCCACATCGGCTAGTTCTTCCTTGGCCTCCTTCTCATTTTTCCGGCCAAGCTCCATGATTCCCCGAGCCAAACACAGAAGTTCCTCGGCGTCCGCGCCCTCCAACCCCAGCAGACTGGGGGGCACTTGCTCCTTCAAAATATCACACAAGACAGAACACAGAAATCAGTACTGGTAGTGCATACTTCATTTGCGTAAACAATAACTAACAAGACATTTCAGATTTACCTCTACATTTTCCCCGGTGCGGAGTCTTTTGGATGATGCCGGAGGTGTCCCGGATGGTTCTGACCTCCTCTTTGCTCCGGGGGTTGACCCCGCTGCCACAACTCGCTCCTCCGGCCCCACAGAAGGTCGTGGACTGGGTGACATCTTCCCCCGGGGAGACACCTCAGCAGTTTTTCCCTTCTTCTTGGCTGCTGCAGCCACTGTGGGGCTTCCCGCTGGTTCCTTCCCGAAGCGTCCCACTGCATACAGAAATTCGAGTTAGTCCTGCACAAGGCAACAATTTCTAAACAGGTATGAGAACTCCTACCCTCCTCTGCAACCCCGGCTCCCGACTCTTGACCCTGGGTGGACATCCCCGCCGCGTTGCCCGAATAATATGGGCTCAGTCCAGCCTCCTCCAGCTCTTCCTCAATACACAGGGTCTTGAAAGTCCCCACTGCACGGAATATGTCCACAACCTCGGCCTCCGGCTCCCCCACCGGGGCAGTATCTAGCACTTCCTCCCTTCTCCACCTCGGGAGGGGCCACTCCGGTCTTCACAAAAATGAACTTCTCCTTCCACCCCTCCACCTTACTGGGGTTTTGTACCTTGAAACCACCTCGTGCTCGGGGACTGAAGGAGTACCACCCCTTGGATTTTCCGAATGCTTTTAATTGGTAAAAATACCTAAATAGCTCTACGGTCGGTTCCACCCCGGAATTCCTGCATACTACGGTGAACCCGACTACTTGCCTAATCGCGTTCGGCGCTAATTGGCTTAAGGCGATGTTATAATATCTCAGTAGCCGGAAAACTATGTCCCAAAGGGGGAATCTCAAACCTATTTTTAACGTGTCTATATATACACCAATGAAACCCTGCGGGGGGCAACAGGCCCTATCGCCGGGATCCGGAACTATATATTCTAAATTAAATGGGAAATAGAAGGAGGGGATTAAGGTCTCTATCTGCGCTCGCGTCATCCACGATGCTACAGTGGACACTTCAAGGTCATTCTCCGTACATTCATAAAAACCGACGATCCTAATGTTGGTTTCCATGCCATCGGCCCTTTCCACTGTCCTAATCTCACTCCTCTCTGGAATAACATATCGAATGGGTGGCACATCTAACAGAGAGCTCTGAGTCCCTACTTCCTGAACAGAAGAAGAAGATGATGAAGAAGGCATACTTACTTGGTTTGAGTTTGAGAAAGTTTTGAATTTGAGATGAATCACAGGCGCACATAATTCTCCTTTTTTCCCGCTTTCTAAAACTGGCAAATCGCAATGAAGAAGATGAAGTATACTGTGCCATTATTCCAAATATATACTCAAAGAACCAACGGTCCTGATACGGCCTATTCAAATTCAGCGTTTCAGATTTGGACGTGCTAATCACGCGCCTTACGGTTCCCAAGGCGCGTGGGGAACAGGTTCATTGGAAATTGCAGAGCGTGTCACTTCACATCCCTCTCTCTCATGATGGCGCCGCCAATCACATCAACCCCATCCTTGACCAGGAAGATTTGGACAGCACTCCGGTGCCTCCTTCACCTCGGCCAGACTGCTGTTTTCTTTCGCCACACTTTATTGCCTTCGCGGTGCTCGGGCCCTCGCTATCACCTCGGGGATTTTTGGCCCCCGCGGACTACACCACGAATCAACTCCGACTCCGAAAATTCTCGGCTTCCCAAAAATACTTCGGCTCACAAGTAACCGCGGCTCATCTTGTTGGCAACTCCACCCCGGTCATAACCGAAGCTCCTTCCTCGCTCCGGCTGGGGGAGGCATCTGATGGGTATTGCCCGGTAACTTCGGATCGGGTCGACACTCCGATCCGACCCAAGCGACCCAGCCCAGTAACCGGCCCAGAAGCATGCGTGGCCTAAATAGCGTGGCCCAACTGAGGCGTATCCCACGATTCTAGGCCCACGATCTGCTCCCAACTTCCATGCAACGGAAAATAGGCGTGATTACAGGGAATTAGTTAGGGTTTGGTATTGAATAGTATAAATAGGAGAATTGTTCTCAGGATTAGGGTTCGCGTTTTGTATTCTAAAACTGTTACGTGTAAACTCGAAGAGGATAGTGAAAGAAACACCTCGGCAGGTGCCATTTTTCAGCCCGTGGACGTAGATCTCCGGATCGAACCACGTACATCTTGTGTTTTTCCATATTTCTTGCATTGATTTTCGTTGAGTTTCTTGGATACCGGATTACGCTTTATCACATATAAATGTATATAAACACATACAAAACATATCCCTGTCTCCCTTAAGTAATACACATATGGACATCTTACTTTATATACAAATACTGATATACATATATATATATTAATCCATACTCACACTCTGTTATAACATATACATATATATCTCTATATAAGTATATGTATATGTACATAACACAAGAGAAACCCATATCCTCCACATAGCAGTTTGTTAGATCTCGGTATAGGAATGTATAGACGAAGATGTAAAAATTCAGACAAAGTCGAGACTAGAGTTTGACTCTTTAACCGTAAGACGAAATTGCCACGTACTCTGCTGCAATACGTTTAGTAGCAAAACGCCTCCAAGATACAACGACTTTAAAACTTCAGACCGCTGCACTACGAGTCGGAAGTTACAGGTGAACGTACTCGGATATTTAGAACTTTCGAACTTTACTAATGCAGAATTTAGAAAGCTTTTGAATCTCAAAAAACTTGTGAATTTGAATGAATGAAATGAAATGTGAAGGGGCCTATTTATATATGTTGAAGAGTTGTGGTGCCTTTTTGGAAAGACACCTCTTCACCCCTTGGTTGCACCCTTTGGACTGGACCCATCAGTTCGCTGGGCGGTCGCACCCGTAGGCTGACCCGCGCCCTGGCGGGCAATGGGTCGCACTGGTTCGACCCGCTCGGCCTGCTGGCGGGTCATTCCGACCCGACCCGGTTCGACCCACCACCCAGTCCGGTTCGGTTCAATCGGTCCAAGCCTCCGACCCGGTTAGACCCGGTTCCTGATCGGACCCTGTCCATGTCACCGCACCGCCTGACTCGAACCGCCACGAACCCGCGAGCCATCCGTCTGGACCACCTAGCCAAAACTTTAAGGCTCCTCCAACTCCTCGCAATGACGCATACGTGCGAAGTGCAAAGTGCGCCTCTAAAGCGACTCAATGCGATATGTGCAACGTGCGCGTGCGGGCCCGGGCTCAGATGGTGCGAAGCACCATCCTCGGGTCCATTTTAGCCAAAGGCTAAAATCTCACTAGGATCCACCATAAGATCCACCATAGGGGAGCACACTTGATAACTACTTATCAAGTGCTCTACTAAATAAGCAGTATCCACTTATTCCAATTTTTCTATGTGGGACAAGTTCCCATATGTTTCCTTCATAAACTCTTCAACTTCCATGTATAAGTTGCAACCTTTGACAATTAATATCTCATTCACCCGAAATTGGTTTTGAGCATATTAATACATTAAATTCATCTACTCCAAGTGTAGATTATGAATTTGCAACTTGTTTCCATTTTTAACAAATGGATTGAATTAATTAAATTGGTCAATTTTGAGTCAAAACCCAAAATTCCAAATCAATTTTCAACAATCCCCCACATGAATGATATTAATGCAATGCAAACCTAAGAAAGTCCCAACGAGCCGTCCCTTCATCAGGATAGGTAGCTTCAGGTTTTGAACCTTCCCTAGTGAGATGTCATCGGATTTACTCGCTGCTCAGTGAACATGATATCTTGAACTGGTCAGCTTTTGTGTAAATCAAGTACAACGACAACCACAAAGTAACGACTCTAATATCCTTTTGGTTCTCACGTTGTTGTCCATTTTGGCCATGAACCTTATCTCGGATTCATAAGTGTGTACTGAAAATATTACATTTGCCAGTTTGAAGCGGCCCCACTTCACACTTATATAGGTGATCTCCTATTAAAGGTACCCTGAAATACCTTACCACGAAGGTATAGGAATCATTAAAAGTTGTTAAGCTTACCCTCACCACACGTCATCAGGTTTTGTACCAAATAGGTACAATTGGCACTTGAGCGGAATCGAGAATGAGCTTGAAATTTGTTTTCAAGTGCAAAACTAAGTGCTTCAAAGCTTAGTTGTCTCGTTGAACCAAGTTCTTGGGATCCTCCAGTCATCATGGACGAGTTACCACTATGAACACTCTTTAGTGTGTGGGTTTTAGCCCCATTCCCCTTACCGCGCTATACATTTGATCTCGACCAATGCCTTTAGTCAGCGGATCCGCAATGTTGTCTTTTGACTTTACGTAGTTAATGGAGATTACCCCACTTGAGATCAAATGTCTAACGGTATTGTGTCTCCTCCGGATGTGTTGAGACTTACCATTATACATGTGGCTTTGTGCCCTCCCTATAGCAGACATGCTATCACAGTGTATCATCACGGGAGGCACTGGTTTGCACCAACCAGGAATATCCTCTAAGAAGTTCCGAAGCCATTCTGCCTCTTCACCAGCTTTGTCTAAAGCAATGAACTCCGATTCCATTGTGGAACGAGCTATACAAGTTTGTTTAGAGGATTTCCAAGCCACAGCTCCTCCACCTATAGTGAATACATAACCACTGGTCGATTTTGAATCTTTTGTATCAGATATCTAGTTTGCATCTGTGTATCCTTCCAATACGGCTGGATATCTTGTATACAAAATTCCATGATTCATGGTATGTTTTAAATACCTTAAAACTCTCATCAGAGCTTTCCAGTGATCCTTGTTAGGATTACTTGTAAATCTACTAAGTTTGCTAACTGAATATGCTATATCCGGACGCGTACCATTTGTCAAGTACATCAGGCTTCCAATAATTCTTGCATATTTCAATTGCAGCACTGGGTCTCCTCTATTTTTGGCTAAGTGTAGATTAACATCTACAGGAGTGTTAGCCGGGCGTACGTCATAAGCATCAAATTTCCTTAACACATTCTCAACGTAATGAGTTTGTGATAGGAAAATTCCATCAGAAGTTCTAGAGATTTTCATCCCTAGAAAGACGTCAGCCAGACCCATGTCTTTCATGTCAAAATTTCGTTTTAACATGTTTTTAGTATTCATGATCGAGTCATGATTACTCCCCGTAATAAGCATGTCATCGACGTATAGACACACTATCACATAATCTTCTGGAGTGCCCTTTATATAGACACACTTATCGCACTCATTGATTTTGAAACCATTAGAGGGCATCACATTATCAAATTTTTCATGCCATTTAAGAGGTGCTTGTTTGAGTCCGTACAAAGATCTAACAAGTTTACACACCTTCTTTTCTTGGCCAGGCACTACAAACCCTTCAGGTTGTTCCATATATATCTCCTCCTCTAATTCCCCATTTAAGAAGGCCGTTTTCACATCCATTTGATGTATCTCAAGGTTATGCAGAGCTGCAATAGCAATGAGAACTCTAATGGAAGTGATCCTCGTAACTAGGGAATACGTATCAAAGAAGTCGTATCCTTCTCTTTGTTTGAACCCTTTGGCTACCAACCTAGCCTTATACTTATCAATTGATCCATCGGCTTTATACTTTCTCTTTAGGATCCACTTGCATCCAAGTGGTTTACATCCTGGTGGTAGATCTACAATCTCCCACGTGTAATTTTGCATGATGGACTCGATTTCACTGTTTATTGCTTCTTTCCAGAGAGGAGCATCTGGACTGGACAATGCCTCATGTATTGTCCTAGGTTCACTTTCCATCATGTATGATAGAAAATCCGGCCCAAAGGACTTTTCCTTTCTGGCCCTTTTACTACGTCTCAGTTCATCATTACCCTCAGGTTCTTTATTAACCTCAACAGGTGAACCATTTGTAATTTCATAAGTTCTTTTGCGAGAACTTACTTCTGTGTTTTCCTTCTTAGGAAATATGTTCTCAAAGAACACTACGTTCCTTGACTCAATAGTCATTCCCATGTTTATTTCAGGAATGTCTGATTTGTGCACCAGAAATCGATATGCACTACTGTTATGCGCATACCCAATGAAGATGCAATCAACAGTTTTGGGTCCTATTCTCACTTGTTTCGGCTTAGGTACTTCAACCTTAGCTAGGCACCCCCACACTTTAAGGTAATGGTAGGAAGGTTTTCTTCCTTTCCATAACTCGTACGGAGTTTTGTCCCTTTTCTTATGTGGCAATTTGTTAAGAATGTAGTTGGCAGACAAGATTGCTTCCCCCCACATGTTCTGGGGTAAGCCCGAACTTATCAACATAGCATTCATCATCTCTTTTAGAGTTCGGTTCTTGCGTTCTGCAACGCCATTTGATTGAGGTGATTTGATGAATAATACCGTTTTGTTGGCAAAATTCTTCAAATGGAGCTACATATTCTCCACCTCTATCACTACGAATCACTTTGATTCTTTTGCTAAGTTGATTTTCAACCTCATTCTTATAATTTTTGAATGCCTCAATGGCTTCATCTTTACTTTTCAAAAGATATACATAATAGTATCTTGTGCAATCATCAATAAAAGTAATGAAGTAATTTTTATCACCTCTAGTTTGCACAAACTTTAAATCACACACATCAGTATGAACAAGTTCTAGAGGTGAAGTACTTCTATCAACTAAATGGAATGTTGTTTTGGCCAATTTTGCCTCCACACAGATCTCACACTTTTGTGAATCAAATTCCATTCTAGGAAGTAAATCTAAATTCACTAAACGTCGAAGTGTATTTTGATTTACATGTGCTAATTTACCATGCCATAAATTAGAACACTCAAGCAAGTAATTAACTTCACTTATATTAATATTGTGCTTAATGTCGCGCTTTACAGTCATTACATTCATTTTGAAAAGGCTCTTTTCGAGATAACCTTTCCCAATAAATTGACCACTTTTGGCCAGTACAAAATTATTTGCTTCAAAAACTAACCTAAATCCGGCCTTACTCAATAAAGATCCGGAGACTAAATTCTTGCGAATGTCTGGGACATGTAGCACATCCACGAGAGTTAGTTCTTTTCCCAATCCTACCACTGGAGACGTTGCAGAGTTTCCCATGAAGAGCTTTCTGCCATTGATCTCTTGGTAAGTGGAGAACAGTTCCTTGTCTGAACAGATATGACGGGTAGCCCCTGTGTCGATCCACCACTCCCTTGGATTATCTACCAAGTTGGCCTTGAACACGACGGCGGACAGATCCAATTCAGACAGTTCTTCTGGCAAGGATTTATGCTCGGCAAGGTTGGCCTGATTCTTTTGGCCTTGATTTGCTTTCTTTGGCTGTCGACATTCACTCGACTTGTGTCCGGGCTTATCACAGTTATAACAGTTACCTTTGAATCTTTTGTTCGAGGTCTTATGTTGCTTATTAGAGCCAGCACCGCGTTTTCTCTTCTTGCCACTTCCGGACTCCACCAAATTCACACGTGCCTCACCACGGTTCTTGTCGATTTTGACTTCAGATTTTCGTTTGTCTTCCTCGATCCATAGTCTCACGATCAAGTCCTCAAGGCCCATTTCCTTGCGTTTGTGCTTGAGATAATTTTTGAAATCCTTCCATTGAGGCGGTAGCTTCTCTATGAATGCGGCTACTTGAAAGGATTCAGATAGTTGCATACCTTCAGCATGAATCTCATGGAGGATCAACTGCAACTCTCGAACTTGGTCCATGACCGTCTTCGAGTCCAACATTTTGAAGTCGAGGAATCGTCCGACAATGAATTTCTTCATTCCGGCATCCTCCGTTTTGTACATTTTCTCCAAAGATAACCATAATTCTTTTGCGGTTTTAAAAATGGAGTAGACATTGTAAAGTGAGTCGTCTAATCCATTCAGAATGTAATTTCGACACAGGAAGTCACTGTGGTTCCAGGCGTCCAAAGCAGTCATTCCCTCTTTATCCCCTGTTTCAACAGTAGGAGGATCTTCCCTCAAGAACCAAGCAAGACTGAGAGTTGTCAAGTAGAACAACATTTTCTGCTGCCATCTCTTAAAATTATTTTCCGCAAATTTAGCCGGTTTTTCGGCGTGAGCAGCAGGGATTGAAGGAGTAGAAACAGTAGAAGACATCTCCGAATATACAAAAAATTCGTCTTACTCTGTTAGATCTCGGTATAGGAATGTATAGACGAAGATGTAAAAATTCAGATAAAGTCGAGGCTAGAGTTTGACTCTATATCCGTAAGACGAAATTGCCACGTACTCTGATGCAATACGTTTAGTAGCAAAACGCCTCCAAGATACAACGACTTTAAAACTTCAGACCGCTGCACTACGAGTCGGAAGTTATCAGCGAACGTACTCGGATATTTGGAACTTTCGGACTTTACTAATGCAGAATTTAGAAAGCTTTTGAATCTAAAAAAACTTGTGAATTTGAATGAATGAAAATGAAATGTTGAAGAGTTGTGGTGCCTTTTTGGAAAGACACCTCTTCACCCCTTGGTTGCACCCTTTGGACTGGACCCATCAGTTCGCTGGGCGGTCGCACCCGTAGGCTGACCCGCGCCCTGGCGGGCGATGGGTCGCACTGGTTCGACCCGCCCGGCCCGCTGGCGGTCGGTCCAACCGACCCGGTTCGACCCACCACCCAGTCCGGTTCGGTTCAGTCGGTCCGAGCCGCCGACCCGGTTCGACCCATTGCACAGTCCGGTCCGGTTCGACCCGGTTCCTGACCGGATCCGGTCCACGTCACCACACCGCCTGACTCGAACCGCCACGAACCCGGGAGCCATCCGTCTGGACCACCTAGCCAAAACTTTAAGGCTCCTCCAACTCCTCGCAATGACGCATACGTGCGAAGTGCAAAGTGCGCCTCTAAAGCGACTCAATGCGACATGTGCGACGTGCGCGTGCGGGCCCGGGCTCGGGCTCGGGCTCAGATGGTGCGAAGCACCTTCCTCGGGTCCATTTTAGCCAAAGGCTAAAATTCCACTAGGATCCACCATAAGGTCCACCATAGGGGAGCACACTTGATAACTACTAATCAAGTGCTCTACTAAATAAGGAGTATCCACTTACTCCAATTTTTCTATGTGGGACAAGTTCCCATATGTTTCCTTCATAACTCTTCAACTTCCATGTATAAGTTGCAACCTTTGACAATTAATATCTCATTCACCCGAAATTGGTTTTGAGCATATTAATACATTAAATTCATCTACTCGAAGTGTAGATTATGAATTTGCAACTTGTTTCCATTTTCAACAAATGGATTGAATTAATTAAATTGGTCAATTTTAAGTCAAAACTCAAAATTCCAAATCAATTTCCAACACAGTTGAGCTACAACGATGACAGGGCCAGTGGCACAAGAAGGCAACGGTGAAGGGAAGCAATGGCAGACCGAAAGGGAGGCAAAGGTGAGTGTTATGAATTAATGCATATAAAAACACATACACACGTATATAGGGAATCGATATACCTCAATTAAGTTGCAGCGGAAAAGTACTTGGTTGATTTCCCAAACAATGGATCGTACTTTGATTCGTCTACTAGCCCGTCTTGACGAATACTACTAGAGCATCCGCCTTTTTCTACACACCTTAGGCTGTTGGAGGATTTCGGTGATACTCCAAGAACAAGGATAGAGAGAATAATTGGGAGAATGTATTCTGTGGTTATTATTTTCGTCATATACGAAGATAAGATATATTCGTATACATAATGGTATAGGAGAGATCTGTCTCCTATTATGGATAGGATCTCTATCCCTATCAGGAATATATTTAATAAGATATCAAAATATCTAATCAAATAAATATTCCAACTATATTGGAATCCATCAGATATGGATGCAACCAACATCTCCCACTCATACAAATCTGATCCAACTCATTCGAATCTAAAGACTTCACAATTCTCATCATCACATCTCTTCTTTCATAAAGAGACTAAGGCGTGCGACCGAGCGAGAACAGACTGGAACAAAGTGAGGAGAGTTATATTAAGTTATCACCCAACTAACATAACTCATCCACTCAGGGGACTCGCTATGTACCCCAAACTACGTGGTTGCACTAGATCAAACATCTCTGACCACTCTTATGCATATAGAGCATGTTTGACCCCTAAATTGTATCTATGCTCATGACTATGTCAAAATTAATTCGACTTAGTCGGCTTGCCTATGAGCCATAATATACAAGTGCATTACCAGCATAGTTTTTCCTTGGCCTCTTATGTCAGTCTACTTGGACCTGACAGCTTTCTTAGTCATGCTCCGACAGACCAAATTAACCATGGCCATTGAACGCATGCTAAAGTAGCGTCATCAAGCTTACACTTCATGACAAAGTCCAAAGTCCCAAAGGGCACAAAAATCACTATAAGAGCTCACACAGTGACGAAGCAAGGATCTATTCGGTCACTCATCTTACTAAGGTCGTCATTGAGCACATGTAGTATGAATACATGCTATGATGGAGCTCCCACTTAAACTTGGGCATGTCACGCTCTGAACATCATACGAGTCTTAGTCAAGTCGCTCTTCTAGCATCTAACCGGCGTACCACTAGGAATTTGTCTCGCTGTCCTAACGTTTAATGCATTTGGTTATTAAATCTAAGAGAGCTTATTCGAGGATTCGATTAAATTGAATAGGGTTAGTCGAAGAGCTTATTTTGATTAACTAAGATTAAGGGATTACAAGGCTATTAGAACTTGTTAATAGCCTTGAGATAAGGGCTTGAATCACAATTTAATCGGGCATTAACATAGTTGCATCAATCGTCCAAGACCAAAGGGAAGCATGATCATGGGTGGATCGTTTTATTACTTGAAAACCAAAATAAAAAAAAAAGATCTCTTCTATTATCTTTGATTAATTGTTTCTTTGAATTCGAATGTTAAATGCTTTTAATTTCGTTTAGTTGCCTTTATTTGTTACTAGTAGATTGTTAGTCTCTTATCAAATCCCCCAACCTTTATTGCTTTCTTAAGTATTTACTTCTCGCATATTTAATTATAAATTGCTTGGCATCAGAATCAAAACTGTTCGGTCGTTCCCTGTGGGATCGACCCTTATTTACCATTCTACTAATAGGATAGTTGATAAGTTTTAGTGTATTCTTTATACACAATTAATTTGGTACGGTCCAACGACTCGTACCACTAAACTTTTTATTTTTTCAAATATAATGTTTAAGAAATTTCCAAAAGCGTTTAGTGAGTACCAATAGCACTACATCCTAATTTTATTAATTTTTATTTGTAGTACATACGCACTAATAATTAATTCACATAATCAACCAACAAACAATTATTTATCTTTAATTTAATTTATTGATACAATATGGTGTCAAATTATAAATCAATAATAGATGACTAATGTAAGTTATTATACTGGAAAATCACATTAGAAATGAAAAAAAAAAAAATCTAAAAAAAAATAGATTCTTTTTTTGAAAAAAAATAAAATGTTGAAGTTATAAACAAAAATTATGAAATATTTACTAAATAATTCAAATTTTATATTTTTATATGATTAATAAATTAATAAAAAAGGAAACAAAATTCAAATTAAGCTATTTTCAAATAAAATGTTTATAAAAAAAAAATTCAAATTAAGCTATATCCAAATAAAATGCTATATACCAAAAATAATGTTTTTCAAATAAAATATTTTATATAAAAAATAATATGTATACCAAAAATAATAAATTCCAGAAATGGCAAGAGGAATTTGGGCGGGAAAATTCTTAAGTTACTATTTTTGATGGATTTTATTATTATATAGATATAGATATAGATATAGAATAGATTGCAACAATTTAAAATTATTTTTTTGTTTTTATTTTTATTTTCTAGATTTTTATATTATTTTCTGAATTTATTTTTATTTTTTGTTGGTGGTCATGTTCGCCATCTTATTGGATCTTTTGGCATATGCTAAATATATGATCATATATATCCAAAATATATAACTTTTGGTTGAAAAAAGAAACAATTAGTATAGGTTGTGATCGGAAAAACAAAAAGAAGTGTAAATACGCCTATAGTACATATTGTTTTATGAAATTGACTACAAGAAAGTATAACATATTTTGAAGAAATGTGTAACACTAAAGAGTATTAGTATTAGTGACGAAATGTATTACTTATATGAAGAAAGATATTATGTTAAAAGGTAGTGTTTTGATATTATGTTAAAAGGTAGTATTTTGTTTATAAGAAGAAGTAATAGACTTCAATTTGAGTGGATAAGTGTTTTTTTTTTTTTTCTCCTAATCTAAGAATAAATAAAAAGTCCTCCCCTTCTCTCACGGTGACTCGAATCTAAGACCAAAGATTTAGGTAACAAATGCTCTGTCACTTGAGTTATCCAACTTCGTCGTGGATGAGTTTTTTATTTGTGAGCAGAGTTCCTAGTAGAAATTAAGTGAAATCACACAAGGAAAAAGAGGCTTTCGGATTTTAGTTTAACCACCTTATATGATACTTGTGACCTCAATAAATGCCTTGGTTTACACCTATTATTAATTATTAATGGGTTATGAAAATACTAAATTGTTTTTATGCATTTAAAGAGAGTGCAAGTATAACAAGCTCATGTCTCATTACATTTTATAATAAAATAACATAAATCAATTTACAATATATTCAATCACAGTTTAATATAATACAATATAATATATTTACAACCTTCATAATTCAACCTATCAATAAAATATTCATTTATCTCTCATCTATTTACATAACCTACTCCACGATTTAAAAAATAATTTTGTATACTTTATCAACAATCCAATACAACCCAACATTTTAATAAATATTAATTTCTTTTATCCAATTACATAACTTATATCCCAATAAACTCAATAATTTTGCTACGGTTTAATAATTGCATATTATTTTTAGCGTTTTTTCTAATATATTCAAGGGAAAAAATTATTTTAATTCCACAATTATAATAAAATGATTTTTTTTTAATGCAATTAAAAACTTTACTATACTAAAAGAAGGACCGCTTGGGACATGTAGTTGTTTAAAACTTTTTTTTGGCTGATGTGTAAATTTAATTTAAATTCTTTAATTAATTGTATAATAATTAAATATAAGATTCTTTAATTATTTAGATTAAATATAACTAACTAAAAAATTATGAATAATGTAATTTTCAATTCTTATTTAAATTAATCATTCAGTGATAATATATATTTAAATTTATAACTTGTTGGGTATTGTCCGGTACGGTTCAGTATCGTTTTCGGTTCAAAAAATTAAGAAATATCTCATTCCATAACAAGAAAATAATCGGTTCAGTTCGGTTCAGAAATGTCAAACAGTCGACGGATATTTTTTATTCGGAACTAATTCAGTCCGGCTTTCTATCCAATTTCAATAATCTCCAAGCTCCATTCACAGCCCTAATGCCAATATCAGGCTCTACTTGTAGAGAAAAAAAAATAAGAATTTCTAAAAAGAATTTAATTTTTGTAAAATAAAAATTATTTTAGTTATTTATTATTAAAATTATATCTAATAAATAATTTAATACGACTAATGGGGTAGTAACATGTGGCAGGTTGTGGAATAAGATTGATTTGTGGAATAGGTAAGTTGCCTAGTTGTGGAAGGTTGTCTTCAACTTTATCATTTAACTTTTTCTTTATTACAATTATTAGGGTGACCCTGCACAGAGAGTCACCAATAAACTTAGTTTTCCTGAAGGTTGTCACGACGCGGATTATCATAGTATGGTTGTCACACAGCCTTCTCGAAGATTGTCGCACCCTCCTCCTCTAACCCAGTGCAAACACACTCTAAATGTGCATTTTTCATTAATTTGGATTGATGGGACAAAATCCCAATAAAACGCACTCATTAACTCCTCAATCAAGTTTGACTTAACACTCCCGAACTTTAAGCAAACACACTAGTAACGAGTATAAAAAAATACCATCGGATATTCATTCTATTTATTTAATATAAAAGTACATCCATTTATGAATAGAAATATTAAAATTTTCCTGCCAAAAAATCATCTAAAAATAGATTTTGAGTTAAATTAGAGTAAAATATGTAGGAAAAATTGGTAAAAATATCCCTTAAGTTTGCCATAATTAAGAAAATGTTCTTAAGTTTGGCACTTTTTTTAAAAATGTCCTCTAAGTTACAAAAAAATGATAAAAATGTCCTGTCACCGGCTACTACCTGTTACCCAGCCGGTGACGGGCTGACGTAGCATTAATATTTTGAAAAATTTGGTAAAAATGTCCCTTAAATTTATCATAATTAAGAAAATGTCATTTAAGTTTGGCACTTTTTAAAATGTCCCATAAGTTACAAAAAAATGATAAAAATGCTCTGTCATCGACTACTACCTGTTACCCAGCTCGTGACGGATTGACGTGACATTAATTTTATTTTATTTTAAATTTGATGTGATTTTTTCACAGATGCAAAAGGCGGTCTAGGCGGCCGCCTAGGCGCCCCGATTAAGGCTTGGGCGGTTGCTCTGGGCGTTTTTTGGCTTTGGCGCTGCCTAGGCGGTCAAGGCGGTTCGGGCCTTTTTTGAAATTTTTTTATTTTTTATTTTAAAAAAAGGCTCGAGACGATGTCGTTTCCATTTAGTTTATTATGTTATTGACTTATTGTTATGTCTTGCTGACATTATTGTCTTGTTTAATTATTTTGGACTTAGTAATTGACTTATGTTGACCTCTTTTTATTTTAATGTTATGTTGGCTTCTTATAATAAAGTTTATGTATTTGAATTTTCTTTTTTAATACAAATCCTCCATAGTAAAAAAATTAGAAGTTTTTTTAAAATATTAAACAAATTCATTGAAGTGCTATATCATGATTATCTTCTATATATATACATATATATATATATATTTATATTTATACAATTGTTGAATTACATAATTAATAAATAATGCAAAAAAGAAAAAAAAATTCCTAGGCGGCCAGAAACCACTCCACCTCCGCTTTCCACCTTCTGCAATCGTGGATTTTTTTATATGATGTGGCATTATTTTATTTTTCTTCTTATAATTGTTGATTTAGATTACATAATATATTAAAAAAAGTTTAATAGAAATAAATGTACATTTAAATATGAATATTATAAAAATAATAGTAACTTATTTTTTAAAAAAATCAAAAATAAAAATTTATTTACAAAATATGTCAAAATTCAAAAAAATCTGAAAAATATTTTTTAAAAAATAGAAACTAGTTTTAAAAATCAAAAAACATTTCTGAAAATCTTAAAAAATCTACATTAACCACCGCTCATGCCTCCCAACCCCTAGTAGCTGGTGATGGGGCATTTTTCTAAAAAAATATTAACTTAAGGGGCATTTTAAAAAAGTGTCAAATTTTAAGAATATTTTCTTAATTATGGCAAAGTTAATGGGCATTTTTACCAATTTTTCCAAAACAATTAATGCCACGTCAGCCTGTCACCGGCTGGGTAACAGATAGCAGCCGGTGACGGGGCTTTTTTATCAATTTTTGTAACTTAGGGGACATTTTTAAAAAGTGTCAAACTTAAAGGGCATTTTCTTAATTATAACAAACTTAAAGGACTTTTTTACCAATTTTTCCTAATATGTATTTAAATTAAGTTTTCACATATATATTGATGGTCATAAATAACTTCTTGATGTTCGCCATATATATAAATTAACACAATCACAATAATCAAGAGATATTATGAATATGTTCCTTGTATAAGTGAGGATTTTATTACCAAAAACATAAAAAATATTTATATTAATAAAATTTGTGATAAAAAAATGTAATTTTTTATTAGTTAATTTTTTGGGTTGGATTGAGATATTGGTTTTACTATATAATTGTTAGACTAATATAATTTATTTGAAATATCATAAATTCAATTAATATAAAATTGTTAAAATTAATACACACACACACACACACACATATATATATATATATATATATATTAAAAGTTATTAATTGTCAATTGAAGCTATCAATATATAGTGAAATCATACATTTCATTTTTTTTTTCTATATGTTGTCATAAATTGGAACTTTTTTCTTTTTTCTTTTCTTTTTCTTTTTAGAAATTTGCTAGGAAATAATGGTTGTGCAACACTCCCCTCCTGTAGTAGACGGATCATTGGTGGACTTTGCATAGATGATAAAAATGTCGCTACTATTAATTATTAGGCGGTGGCTATTCGCAGCCCACAAAGTTTCTTAACGTAGCCCACTTCTCAATGCAGTTCACTTTTATTTATAAAATAATAAAAAGTTCTTAATGTAGCCCACTTAAGACCAATTCTACCCTTATTTACTTAATTAGAATATTTGAAATTATATATTTTTTAATAAATATAAATCCAGCCGTAATAATCTCCAACATTACATCACGTAAATAAATAGAAATATAAAAGGCATTAATATTAAGTACTAATATTTTAAGTTAATCCTCCGTTGGTTGTCGTCATCATTGTAATTTTCCTGAAGCATAGATTTATATTTGTTCTGCATTTCCTTTATCTTCTTCGCACAGTCTGGAATCCAATCATCTTTGTTGCACAGTCAATAAGCCCGCTCTACTCAGGCGACGACCCCTCCTCCACCTTCATATTTATCGCACGCATTTTGATCACATTCACCAGATTCGATATATACACAACTATAAACCCGGTAGCGAAGCTAGCTGTGACGCCCTCCTCAGCCTGTCATTCGTCAAATTCTTTTCCGGTATCATTTCCTTGAATTGATCATATGGAAATATAAGAAATACAGAAAAGCGGTAATAAGATAACGAGAAAACAAGTACATAATGACCACATAAATCATGAAAATAAGTAAAATGAGATTACATTGTTTATATTAACAAATTCTTTTTTAGTAATTAAGCCCTCCATTAATAAAACCTTAAACTAGGGTTTCAGTTTTGAAGAAAGATATACGCGCTCTAGTTGAAGATGACACGAAAGAAATAAAAATTAGAATTCTTTTGTGTGAAAAATTAGATTTTTTTTAATGTTATGCTTTATTATTTTAAATAATTTAGATTTTAATGTCATTAAGGATGTTTTAGTCATTTTATAATAGTATTTTAATTTATTAAATTAGTGGGTTGCGTTAAGAAATTTAGTGGGTTGTGAATAGTCGCCGCCTAATTATTATTATCTGTTATCAGAAAATTTTATTTTCCAAATTTTAATACATTTATTATTTTTGTTCATAATTCACTAATAATTTCTCATGATTTTTAATTTGACACTCAGTTAAATATAATTAAAAGATAATTCATATTAAAAAATGCAATTTACTTTTGTTATTACTTGAGTTAAACTTTTGTATTTATTGAGGATAGAACTATACATTTCATATTATGACTGACTGCAAATAAAATTAATAATCAAATAAATATAATTTATTTTTTTATTTATGTCTTTTAAAATTTTACGATATTAAATATTTTTGGTGTATGTTAATTATGATATATTTTATATAAAATAAAATGTGAGATTAATCAAGAAAAATGAAAATTATGGACAAAATAAAAGAGATTTCACATTACCCAATATCAATATGTGGCGAAGTAGCACGAGTTAGATGTTCCGAAGACGATTGAAATTGGCAATGTAAATTGATTTTTTTTTTATTTAGGAAAACTTTTTCAATTTTTTAAAAACATAATATATTTTTTTCTTAGTCCATTTCAAATTTCTAAGATTAATCTTCTTTTCACGATCTTTGATCAAAGTCGATGTTGCATATATTAAAATTAAATATTATATTAAAAAATGTAACTTTTTAATATGATTGTTTCTATGTTAGACGTAAGTATTTATTATGACTGACAATTTGTATTGTGTTTGGTAAATAATATTATTAAGACCTTGATAATCAAATATATATCAAATGGTGCTTAATTTTGACATAAACAACTTTTATTAACTTATCCATTATATGTTTTGACGTTTAAAATATCATTACAAAAGTGATATTATAAAATATATATATATTCTGGAGAAAATAAGGTTATTAATTCAATTTACTTTCTGGTATCGAAACCTTTTTAGATTGATTGAAATATTGTGTTAAAATAAATTAGCAAAAATATCACAAATCCAGTTTACATCACTATCGATTGAAAATGATAGTGAAATAAGTCAAGTGATTTGTTAATTAATTTGTTATATGTTATTTTTTTCTTTGTCTTTTTTTTTTTTTTTTTAGTTTTCTACCCAGTGACTATTTCTAGGCAAAATAGATCTTTTAATCCTTCAATTATTCATGAATATTGTTTAAAGTCTCTCACTTATCTAAAAAGATTTCATAAGATTCACAGTTCTAAAATATATTTGTAAACCATGTATATTAGGGGGTTGCAAAGTGACAATTTCGTGTAATTCATGCACTGAAGTATCATTGAAAAATATTCTTTGTATCACATGTTGGACATAATATATATTTGGCCAGAAAAGTCACCGACAGGTTGCAAATGACAGTTTTGTGTTGTTCAAGCCCTGAAGTAATAGGGAAAAAAGTTTAGGAACCTATTTGATAATTCAGCCATAGTTTAGGCTGGAAATTTTTTAACCCTGAATTTAAATGGTATTTGAATCTATGATTTGATAATATTTTTTCTATTAGTTAAATGGAACAATCTCATAATTATAATTCTTAAGAAGTGTTATTGTTTATTAGAATGTATTAGACTAGATTCTTATCAAATCGACCTTCTATATTGCTTATGAATTATGTTCTCTCTTTAAAAAATAATATTTTAAGCCTAGACACTGTATAATTATCTATTGATCTATATGTATTATTATCGATTATTTCAAATACATATTTTAAAATATAACTAAAATTTATTTTACCAGACAAATTCATTATTTTAATAATTATCCTTATTTTCAAGAATTTCTAAAATATATTACTATGTAATTAAAAATACAAAATACATATAAAGAAAAAATAAAACTTTACATCGGGAATTATGCGGTACTATTCGCGAGATATTCTTATATGTCGGGTATTAATCGGTATTATTTATATTAAATATGAGTGTAAATAAATGAGAAATTATGAAATTGGAGAATTCTGTCACTGTAATTTTATCAACACAAAATAATTCTATGCTCATAATGTTATTATTATTATTATTATTTGTTTATTTATTTATTTTTAACAATAAAAATATGTATAACTTTAATTTATAATTCTTATTATATACTCGTTACTATATTTACAAACCGTGCATTGCACGAGTATATTACTAGTATAGTAATAATCTAAATAGTACGAGAAATTAAAAAAAAAAAAAATCATATACCCTGTATGGGAATATTATTGTATCTATTAATTGGGTATATTAAGGTGAACAAAATAGTGGTGCCCAGCTAACCACCCAAATTGAATTGGCTAGATCAAAACCCACGTTCCACTTGATGGTTTTTTAACCATAACAGAGCTCTTTAAAATTAGTAAGTTATGTTTTCATCGAAAAACGAATAAATTAAGGAAATTAGAATAATTGCAAAAAAATATTCCCTCCATCCCACCTAATTTTGCGGAGTTGATCGGGCACGAATATTAAGAAAAAATTATTTTTGCTTTTAAGTTGTGGAGATTGAAGGTGGAGATTGTGAGAAAATTTTCCTTTTTAAGAGTATGCAAAGTTAAGTGAGACGGACGAAAAAAGTAAATGTGCAAATTTAAGTGAGACGGAGGTAGTAATATTTTATCGAAAAATAGAGATCGAAAACCTCACAAAATGTGAAAAATATCTTGGCATTGCGTCAGGTGTAAGATACACAAGACACTAACGTAAACACCAAGACGATGAAGTCTTGTGAAGATAAACCTAATAAAATGGGAAAAAATTGAATCCTACTTAATATAAAATTACATCTGCTTATAAATAGAAATATAAGTCCAAAAAATATCTAAAAATAGATTGTGGGTTAAATTGGAGTAAAATATGTATTTAAATTAAGATTTGACTTATATATTGTTAGCCATAAATAACTCAATGATTTTCGCCATACATATAAATTAACATCAGTCACAATAATCACGAGATATAATAAATATGTTCCTTATATAACTAATGATTCTATTACTGATAACATAACAATTATTTATACTAATAAAAATTGTGCTTGGAAAATGTAAATTTTCTGTTGGTCAATTTTTTTTGGTTGGATTCGAGATATTGATTTTACTATATATTTGTTAGGTTAATATAATTTTTATGAACATTATAAATTTGTTAAAATCAATATGTATATCTATATATATTAAAAGTTTTTAATCTTCCATTAACATGTCAAATCTTAATATATAATTAATTGGAGCTATCAGTATTTATCGAAAAGGCGCGTGCATAATACTTCCCTCATGTAGTAGACGTATTCGTGGAGGGCTTTGCGTAGATGATAAAAATGCCGCAACTATTAGTTATTATCTGTTACTAGAAATTTTTCTTTTCCAATTTCTTAATATATTTATTATTTTTGTTCATAATTTGTTTATAGTTTCTCATATTAATCATCTTTTTCATGATTTTTAATTTGGCACTCAAGTGAATATAATTAAAAGATAAATCATATCAAAATAATGAAATTTACATTGATTATTACTTGAGTTAGACTTTAGTATTTATTGTGGACAGAACTGTACATTTTATATTATGCCTGACTGCAAATAAAATTAATAATCAATTTTTTTTTTTTTTTTTTATTTACGTTTCTTTAAAATTTACAATATCAAATAGTTTTTTTGTTAGGTTAATTGTGATATATTTTTATATAAAAAATGTGAGATTAATCAAGAAAAATTAAAATTATGGACAAAATAAAAGAGATTTACGTACATAACACATTGCCCCATATGTGGTGAAGTAGCTCTTGGCAGTTGTTCAAAGACGATTGAAATTGACAGTGTAAATTGATTTATTTATTTATTTATGAAAACTTTTTTAATTTCTTAAAAACATAAATTTCTTAGTCCATTTCAAAATTTCTAAGATTAGTCTTCTTTTCACGATCTTTGATCAAACCCGATGTTGCATATATTAAAATTAAATATTATATTAGAAAAATGTAATTTTTTTTAATATGATTGTTTGTACGTTAGACGTAAGTATTTATTATGACTAACAATTTATATTGTGTTTGGTAAATAAATTTAGTAAGACCTTGATAATCAAATATCTATCAAGTGGTGCTTAATTTTGACATAAACAACTTTAATTAGCTCAACCGTTACATGTTTTGAAGATTAAATATCATTACAAAAAGTGATATTATTCAAGGAAAAATGTATATTCTGGAGAGAATAAAGTTAATGTTCAGTACTTTACTTTCTGGTATCTAAATAATTTTGGATTGTTTGAAATATTGTGTTAAAAATAAATTAGCAAAAATATCACGAATCCAATTTACATTAATATCGATTGAAAATGATAGTGAAATTAGTCAAGTGATATGTTAATCAATTTGTTCTTCTTTTTTTTCCGTGTTTCTTCAATTATCCACGAATATTAGTTAAGGTTCTTCATTTATCAAAAAAGATTTCATAAGGTACCACAGTTGTAAAAAATATTTGTAAATTAAACCGATGGGTTGCAAAGTGACAGTTTCGTGTAGTTCAAACACCGAAGTATCATTGAAAAATGTCTTTAGTATCACACGCTGAACAGGTGATAGTCTTTTGGCTAAAAAGTCACCGACGGATTGCAAATGAATATTTCGTGTTGTCAAGCACTTAAGTGATAGTAAATAAAGTTTAGGAACCAAACTGATAATTTGACCATAGTTTGTGATGGAATTTTTTAACCCTTAATTTAAATGGTATTTGAATACTATGATTGATACTATTTATTCTGTTAATTTATTGAAACAATATCATAATTATAATTCTTAATAAGTGTTATTGTTTATAGAATGTCTTAGACTAGATTCTTATTAGATCGACATTCGATATTGCTAACGAATTATGTTCTTTCTTTAAAAAAAAATATTTTAAGCCTAGAGACCGTATAATATATATTAATCTATATGTCTTATTGTTGACTATTTCAAACATACACTTTAAAATATAATTAATAATTATTTTTACTAGATAAATTTATTATTTTAATAATTATCCTTATTTTCACGAATTTCTACAATATACTACTATAAAATTAAAAATTACAAATATAAAGAATAAATTAAAAAAAAAACATAATTTTACATTTTGCAGAAATTATGCGAATACTATTTGCAAAATGTTCTTATATACTGGGTATTAATCGTTATTAATCATATTAAATACACACATAAATAAATTAGAAATTAGAAAATTCAAGACTTTTGTCACTGTAGCAACACAAAATAAGTCTATGCTCATAATAAATGAGAAATTAGAAAATTCAAGACTTTTAGTTTATTGAATCGAGTATTTTCTTGAGTTTAAATATGTTAAATCTTTTATTTCATATGGTTCTCTAATATTGTATTTATTTAAAAATATTATATGATGTAACATATATGTTTTTTAAAATAGTAAATAATGATATATTATTTCTTAATGTCTGAAAAAAATAATTAGTATTGATATTATTTAGGATATAATTGTTGCTTTGCTGGTGATTTGCTTTTATTTAACGTCGATTTCATTTTACACTAATATTATTTTTTAGTTTTAAAAGTATATCTTTATAATAAAAAATAAAAAAAAATAAATATATTGAAATTTTGTTTCTTATAATATGTCGTTTATATTATTAAGTCTTATTATTACTATTTAATTTGTTTATATTGTTTGTTTTTATTTCTTAAACATTATTATGTTCATTTTCCTATAATATATTGTTTATTTAAATAATTTACATACTTTTTTTTTTTATTATTATTATCATTTTATCTTTAACAATAAAAATATATATAACTTTAATTTATGATTTTTACTCCATCCGTTTAAAAAAGAATGTCATTTTAACTATTTTTTAAGAAATTAAGGATTGGTGTTGAATTAGTATGTTTTATGAAATAAAGAAATAATCAACTAAATTAAGTAGGTTGTTTAAGATAATATTGAAAGAATTGTAGTTTATTTGGTAAAGTGACACTTATTGTGAAATTTTTAAATTGTATAAATCGACATTCTTTTTGAAATGAAAGAAATATTATATACCTATTACTATATTTAGAAACGGTGCATCGTAAGGATATATTACTAATAATAATTTGCATCTTATAAAAACACCACTCGTCTATCCTCTCGCAAGAGAAGAGAGAGGAAGTAAAAATATTATTGATTGAATTGGATAAGATAATAGCTAATTCACAATGCATAAACACACAACGATCTCCACTGTTTTCATTTATAAGTAAAATACTGGGGACCCTTAAAACTTTCATATTTCCTATCATTTATATATACATATATATATATATATATTATTGTTAATAATTAAGTGCTACATTATGTTTGTTTATGAATACAGTGTGGCGTTAGGAAAACCTTGACGTGAAAATTATGATTGTGTGGATCTTAATTTAATGTCTATCTTGAGTTAAAATATAGTAAAATTGATATAATATTGTCAAATCATTATAAAAAATATTAAAATGTATTAAAAATTAAAAAAGTAATAAACAAAATAACTTAATGAGATCATCACATCCCCTTCTAACGAACAATTTCATAAACACCCATAGCCAACAATTTCACAAATATATATATATATTCGTGCTATTATATATCGGGCTCTGTTCTACCAGGTATCTATTGGTTCATTTTTCACCTAAAAGATAACGCACTAATAATCCAAGGCAATGTTTGGTTGGGGTTGGGGTGGCTAGACTGGGGAAGTAGCTGGAGTTAGTGACTGGGGGAAGTAGTTGGAGATGTTTGGTTAGGTGGCTGGGGTTGTGGTTGGAGTGTGATATTTAATTATTAATTGTAAAATGTGATGTGATATGTGTAAGAGGTAGTTATTAATGATTGGGAGAATGATTAAAGCAAACCCTAATATCCCGACTTCGCCAAACCAGCCCAAAGAAACATGAGGTTGGGTTGGCCCAACTGATGAGAGGTTGGGCCAACCCCAACCAAACATGCCCCAACAATTTCACAACTTCACATCCTGTATTTTTTATGTTTATGAAGTAATAAATCTATTCATATATAATAACAAAATCCATCAAATGTAGCGACCTAAGAATTTTCCCGTCCAAATCTCCTTGATATTTCTGAAAAATATTATTTTTTGTAAAAAATATTTTATTTGAAGATAAATCTACATATATTTGCCTAAAATATATTTAGACACCATTATCTCAAATCAATAGGAAGTCCCCCACAATCAGCTTAATTTATCCAAGTCTATAAAATAAGACACTCATGCAACCTTCAAAAAACATCTGAACCCATATCTCAAAGAATCTGTTCCACGCAATCAATTTATTTTTTAATTGAAATCGACATTAATCAAGCAGTTGATTCAGCCAATTTTTGTGTCGACTTCCAAATTTTATTCTTCTTTGAATAATTTTATTTGTTGTGAAGATTAAGAGATTCAAAGTAAATGAGGGATAAGGGAGACAACATCACCACCCACCAGAGTAACATACAGAGACCAACATTGTGAGGGAGTGTGAGAGAAATTAACAGAATTATCAAGAATCTAAAAATGGGGGAGGGGGCAAAAATGTGGAGAAGGGAAAGAGTAGGAGTAAGTTTGTTAAACAAAATCTCATGTATGTTTACTCTACTCATTCTTCTTTTATTTAATTTTATTTTTTACGTAATGTATCCTTCAATTTGTGTAATATCAATTATGTGTAAAAAATTATGATCAAGTATATTCATACCTAGAAAGGAAAAATAAATAAATTAAGAAAAAAAATCAATTTAGTACGATTTTCTCAAATAAACGCCTAATGATATTTTTTTTTTGTATTTAATGTTAATTATAATTTTGTTTCATCTTTTTATTAATTATTTTTCTTACTAATCTTTTAATCATATAAAAATATAAAAATTAAATTATTTAGTAAATAAATATAATTTAACCATTTTATTTTTTAAAAAAACTATTTTTGAAATATTTTTTTCATTTCTAATGTGATTTTCCTGTATAATAAATTAAGTTAGTCATTTATTATCGATTTATAGTTTGCCACCATATTGTATAAATAAATTAAATGAAATGAAATACACATACTTGTTTGTTGGTTGATTATGTGGACTAATTATTAGAGTATTTGTGTTACAAATAAAAATTAAAATTAGAATGTAGTGTTCTTGGTACTCACTAAAAACTTTTGAAAATTTGATCATTATATTTGAAAAAATAAAAAGTTTAGATACTTTGGATGAATATAAACGTTTATCATAATATCATATATATATATATATATATATATATATATATATATATATGCACTCCGTATAGGGTGCTAGAGATATTCATACATTAAGAAAAACAAATATGAATATTCTATAACTTACTCAAATTTATATATTTTTAATTTTTAATACGTTTCACTAACTCTTCTTTCATTAACATATAAATTTTCATCTCTTATTAATTATTATATATTAATTATAATATATTTATTATATTAAATTATATAAATATACGAAAAACTTATTCTTTTCTCATTATATTTATAAACCGTTCGATGCACATGAATACTACTAGTAAACATATAAGATACAAATATATTATAGTACTTTTTAGTCTTCAAGGTCTTTATACAATAATTTAACATAGACAAATATTAATATCAATTACTTTCATAAAAATAGAAATATTTTCATGAGTTTTCAACCAGGGCCATATTCAGAAACGTGGACTTAAGTTATTTTTTATTAAAATGAGCCCCTAAAAATTATATATATATAGTTTTAAATGTACAAAATTAATGAAAAACTTAAAAATATGGAGCATTTAAATTATATAAAAAAAATTATGTTGTCGTGGAAAATAAACGATAAACAAACTAATAAAAAAACGTATTAAGTTAACGATCAATTAATTATTTTATAACCATAATAATAATAGTAAATAATAGTAGAGCATTAGTAGGTAATATATCTAATCCCACAGTAAGACATGTCGATCGCTACAACACCAAGCAATTTGCATTCAATCTACGCCTAATTCTCATATAAAAAAAAGGGTACATAAAATAATTTTGGGATTAAGTAGACGGTCTAATGAAAATTCAACCCTACTTACTACAGTCTCGACTCAGTCCCAACGTATGTGAAATATGTATTTGAAAGAAAATAAAGTAATTGAAAATGAATTTATATGTACAATTTAGTTGTTTGGTAGACTAATGAGAATACAAGAATGGGTCAAATAAAAATGGATTTGTATTATGTGAGGTTAAATATATTAGTATTGTGTAGGGGGGTGTCATGGCACGAATACGATCCATTTGTAGGATTCGGACAAACTCGAAAAAACAAACAATCTTTTATTTATAAGAAAATAAAAACAACAGTACTAATACTAAAGCTTTAAAACAAAAAATACCAAAGTTGATCTTATTATTATTATCAAAACATTTCCATTTCTTTTTTTAAAACTCTCGTGACCCTCAGCATCTTCTTCCCCCCTCCTTCACTCTCCTGTTTCTCTCTCTACCACTGCAGGCGACGTTCCTTCATCAGACATTGATTACTTTCCTTCGTGTATCCTTCATTCTACTTAGATTTGTAAGCTGCATTCTTTCCACATTCTTGTATGTGCGTGCTTTCTCTGTATTTTCTTTTTAATTTTTCTGTTGTCATTTCCTGTACGCCGTATTGTTTATTCTGCTCTTCATTCTGATTTCTTTTTATGATCTGAAATTCCTACTAATTCATGGCCTCTTGTGAACTGCAGTTCATGGAGTTCAGTGTTGATTTATTTTTTTCGTAGTATATTTTTTCTAGCGATTTTTGCTGGATCTCAGGGAGTGGGGTTTATAGCTTCTGATCTTGAATAAAGGTTTAGTTAATGTCAATGGGTCTCTGAATAATCTGCTTGGTTTTTCTCACGACCTAATTTTTCTTTCTATTTTTAGTGTTTTTATAGCTGTCTACTCTTATTATTTTTTTTCCTGTTGGTTCTTTCTCTGTTTTATTAGTCTGGATTAAAAAGGTACGGAGCTATCGTGTTAAAGACTGCATTTTTAATTTTGAAGATTTATATGTTGATTGTTTATGGTCCTTCTCAAACAGGAGTTCCACAAGATAACTGGACGGCTCAATTAAATAAATTGTGATAGAGGAGTAGTGAAGTGTTGAAGGCAATATATGGGACTGAATTGAAATATTCAAAAGTTGTGCTTCTAAAAGGAAAGGATAACTGGTATGGCACATAGCGTAAGATCAAGCAGGTCTTCATTTGGCTCTAGCAATGGACTTGAAACCCCTTCATACAACTCTTTTGCAACCTCAAATGGAGATGATTATGACTCTGATGGTTCCACCTTCGCCCCTCTGTAAGTTTTTTTCATTTCTTCGTGTATTTCTTGTCAGCGTGCTGTTTCTTGGTTTCTTGCTCAATGTTGCACTTAAACTCAGCAGTTATGTTGACTATATACTTATCATACCAACTTCAAAAACTTATTATGCCTATTTGAGTTGCAGTACTCCAAATACCCTGTCATCAGTTATGCCCCCTGAACTTGCTGGTGCTATACCATTGATCGATAAATTCCAGGTGAAACTTCTAATTTTCCTTTTCGAGAAATGCAGCTGGACTTCATTCTGCTTTCAATTATTATGCATTATCTTAGGAGCTGGACTTCATTCTGCTTTTTGGTTGTGAATACTCAACCCTTTTCTGGATTCTGATGATGTTTTCTTCTCCTAGGTGGAGGGTTTCTTGAGGGCTATGCAAAAACAGATCCATGGAGCTGGTAAACGAGGTTTTTTTTCTAAAAGGGCTGTTGGAACACAAGTTCGAGAGAAGTTCACCTTTGAGGATATGCTGTGTTTCCAGAAGGTTATAAATGCAATGTCTGTATGCTAGTGTTTGTCTTTTAATATGTATGCTAAATGTTGGTATTGCCTTTTGACAGGATCCTATCCCCACTTCACTATTGAAAATAAACAGTGATCTTGTAAACAGAGCAGTTAAGTTGTTCCAGGTCATCTTGAAGTACATGGGGGTTGACTCTTCTGACCGGGTTTCTCTTATGAGCTTAGATGAAAGAATTGAGCTTGTTAACAAACTATACAAGCATTCTCTAAAGCGTTCTGAACTCCGAGATGAGCTCTTTATGCAGATCTCGAAGCAGACAAGAAATAACCCTGATAAGTATGTTTTTACTAACTGGTTTTGTTCTTTTTATATTGTAAATTCTCTCAACGCCATGATCTAGTTGTTGCTGCTTGTCGTCCTAGTGCTTTATCTGCTGTCGTCTCTTTACTTTTTCCCCTTGTTCCATGTTGCTTGATTATCTGTGGTTAACCTTATGCCTTTGTTACAATAGGCATTCATTGATTAAGGCTTGGGAGCTTATGTATCTATGTGCGTCATGCATGCCACCTAGCAAGGAAGTCGGTGGCTATTTGTCTGAGTATGTACACAATGTGGCACACAGTGCTAGTAATGATTCTGAAGTCCAAGCCCTTGCCATGAATACATTAAATGCATTAAAGCGTTCCATTAAGGCTGGACCAAGGCATATAATTCCCGGCCGGGAGGAGATTGATGCTGTTTTGACCGGTAAAAAGCTCACAACTATTGTGTTTTTCTTGGATGAGACCTTTGAAGAGATCACTTACGACATGGCTACAACTGTAGCTGATGCTGTTGAGGTAGTGTCATGCTTCAGTGTTGCACCCATTTCATATCCATTTATGCACTACATTTTTGTATGAATTGCAAGAAACCTGGTATCATGTCAAGACCATGTTGGAAGTAAAGATTCTGTTTATTTGCTCACTATTCTCGTTAGGGGCTTGGGCTCTTGATTTAATGATGCTTGCTGGTTTTTGTTCCTGCGTTTCTGATGAGTACTATTTAAGATGTTCTACGCCTTGCACTGTTACTTCTCATAAACTGGGATTCCTGTTGTCTCCTTTTACTGAACTTTCATTGAGCATTTGGTGGAACTTCTCATACTTCAACAGATGAGCTGTATTTCCTTTTCTGAAATTTAAATGGTGTATAGACTTACTCTCGGATATGATTAAGTTCTCTAGAAGTTATTTTTACTTAGACTGTGAAATACATACTACAATGATGAAACCTGTTTAATTTATCTCGCTTTTCTTTCACAAAATTCGAAGTGTGCCCCTACTTAGATATTGACTTGGAAAAAGAAGAAATAATAGGTGTGACTAAAAAAAAGAGAAGAAGATCCGGGGGGGGGGGACTTGTTTTGATATTATAACTCTGGAAAGACTGATAAGTTCTTAACAAACAATTTTCTTCTACATCTCTTGTGCTCAAAAGTTTTTGTCAGATTCAACTTTTTACTATTTGAAGGTAAATAGTCAAGTACTATTAACAATTTAATGTGAATTATTGTGTGAGAACATTAATATATGCTTTTGATAGGGGGAGAGCTATAGGATGCTTATATACACATGTTCTTGAATAAGATCTTTCTCTAGAAGGGTTGCCGATGAAGTGCTATTAAAGCCATTTTCTGTTTAATAAAATTTTATACCATGTGTTATCAGTTTCAGTTTTTTCTATTTTATAAAATTTTATACCATGGTTGATTCCTTGCTGGCTATAGTTGTATCTATTGGGGATCAGTTTTACTTGTGGGGAGCGATTGAGATGGTACGATTGCATTTAATGCAGTGGACAGGCCTCCTATTTAAACCGATGTGACTCGTGTATGTTTAACCTTGAAGTGAAACTTCACCGACATGAAAGTTGGTCGACAAAGCTTTGACTTTTTGTCCCCTTTTTCTTGTGTGTGTGTGTGGGGGGCCTGTGGGCTTTGGAGATAATTGCATAGAATAACCTATTTTGCAGAATATACGATAAGTGATAACAGTCTGCTCTCATGGTAAATCTGTTTAACGGTTGAATAGTGCTGATATTCATGTTTCTGCATGAGCGGGCCTCTGCTTTTCTTGCTAACTCGTATGAGATTCTCTGTTTGTTTCATGTACATGATTGATGCACGAGGCATTTGACATAATTGTTGCAATTATTAGTTAAATTTTAGCGTGGTAACTGTAAGTGCACATCTAGATTCACCAATTTTTCACATTAGGTAGTATTAACAATACTCATATCGTTTATAGAATTGCTTTATACATTTTATATTGATCACAAGTTTAAACAATCAGGAGCTTGCTGGGATAATCAAATTATCAGCATATTCTAGCTTCAGTCTATTCGAGTGTCGTAAAGTCGCTTCAAAATCACCTGACTCGGGAAACGGTAACTTATATCTAATGTATATATAATACAATATTTTGTTTTTTCGTGATTTCTTGAAATACTTGAGGAAAAACAAACTTTCAGTTTTCTGATAACTAACATAATATTCTAACAATTTGGTGTTGTGTTCTGCAGAGGAGTATGTTGGCCTAGATGATAATAAATATATCGGAGATCTACTTGCGGACTTTAAGGCATCAAAGGATCGGAGTAAGGGTGAGATTTTACAGTGTAAACTTATATTAAAAAAGAAGCTGTTTCGGGAGTCCGATGAAGCTATAACGGACCCAATGTTTGTGCAGTTATCATATGTCCAAGTATGTCTTTGTCTTCGGTATTGTTTCACTGCAATTATTTGCCTCTACTTGTAAACAATCTTTTGACCCTTCTAACTATTTCTTGGTGCTGTCTTCTTTTGTTATCGTCGTCCTTGTTACAGCTACAACATGATTATGTATTAGGCAATTATCCTGTTGGAAGGGATGATGCTGCACAGTTATCTGCTTTGCAAATTCTGGTTGAGATAGGATATGTAGTTTCCCCTGAAACATGCACGTTAGTTCACCAACTCTTTTTCTCTTCGTTTTTGTCTATCCATCTTTTTTTGTTTCTTACCTGAATCAGCAACTTGTTATTATTGGTGATTGGCTTGTTATCAAGGAGTTTATCAAAGAGATTCATTGATAACTTACTGACTGTTTTTGGCTCATTTTTCTAGAGATTGGACATCACTCTTGGAACGGTTCCTCTCTAGACAAGTTGCAATTACTAGAGCCAAGAAAGATTGGGAATCAGATGTTCTTTCCCGTTACCGTTCATTGGTGGGCCACTACTCTAATTTTCTATTTTTTAAGCAACATGGAAAATATATATTTCATAAATTGAAACCTTTATTCTAGTGTTCTAAAGAATCGAAAAACATCTGTATCTGCCATATAAAATGGATGAAATCAAAATATGTATTTTTGCTTGTATTCTATACGATTTATCCATTCTTGCAAAGCTTGTTTTCACCTACCGTGGTTTTATGAGTGTCCTTAACTATCAATCTTGTTCCATACCCGTATGCTCTTCCTCTTAAACACTTTAGTTCATAGCTTTTTGAGCATAATAATCTTCAAAACATAGGCTTTCCGTACCCGTATGCTCTTAGTTCATAGCTTTTAGAGCATAATAATCTTCAAAACATAGGCTAAGTATGTTAATGCATTTGTGACATTCGTTGAGCTGCAGGAAAATTTGACTAAAGATGATGCTAGACAACAATTTTTGCGGATCTTGAGAACACTTCCCTATGGGAACTCCGTGTTCTTTGCTGTCCGTAAGATTGATGATCCCATTGGTCTCTTGCCCGGGAAAATTGTTCTCGGGATTAACAAGCGAGGGGTAAGAATACTTTTTCTATTCTGAAGTGGCATTTATGACCAAACTCATATCCAATGCCTAATTATGGTTGCTTATTCTCCTGAAGGTTCATTTCTTCCGCCCAGTTCCAAAGGAGTATCTCCATTCAGCCGAGTTAAGGGACATAATGCAATTTGGCAGCAGTAATACCGCTGTATTTTTTAAGATGAGAGTTGCTGGCGTCTTGCATATATTTCAATTTGAAACTAAGCAAGTAAGATGATTATAATTTAAGACCAAGATGCCATTAGAATTTTCTCAAATAGTTTAGTGTATTTTTCCATTTTGCTACTAGTCAATTTTATCATCGGTATCCTTAATGAATTAGGGTGAGGAAATCTGTGTTGCCCTTCAAACACATATAAATGATGTAATGCTACGCCGCTACTCCAAAGCACGCGCTGCTGCTAATGGTTCAATTAATGGACACCCTTCTGATAATGTTCGACCTACGATGGACACCTATGAGAAGCGCGTTTTGGAATTGTCGAAATCTATTGAAGAATCAGAGCACAAAATCAGTCAAGTAAGTATACAGATTTCAGTAGCTAATCACCTCTAAATTATTGACAGGGAAGATGTCTTCATTGACTATTTATTCTTAGAGTTCCGTATTGCAACATCTACATCTCTCGTTTTCTATTTATATACATAATCGATTAAATATCTGTCACAAGCACATGCTTTGTTGCCAAGTATCCTTCTCAAACTTCTTACAGTTTCTGCTTTTGGTTATTCAGTTGCAAGAAGATCTGCGGGAAAAGCAGAAGCAAGAACTGAAGTCGAAGGAAGAGTTGGAGAGTCTGAAAAGCACATTGAAGTCTGAGAAAAAGTATTTGGAAGAAATCATTTATGAACGTGACAGATTGAGAACTTTGTGTGAAGAAAAAGATTCAGCACTTCAGGTAATCATCTTTAAAAAGAATTGCACTCAATTCTTTTTGGTGTTTCCAACTTCTGACTTTTACGATCGTCTGTAGGCTGCGTTATTGGAGAAACAAAACATTGAGGTGAAGTTTGCGAAGCTAAATAGTCAAGGATTGGAGAATAATAACAGGAAAGAGTTGGTTGAAACAAATAACCAGGTATATATCTGTGTGTATGTGTTTTTAACTTTGCTTCCATATAAGTATTTAATACATATCGAGGTTAGTAAATAAAACAATCCATGTTTTGTCTCTTTTTCCTTTACAGTATGCACAAGTTGATTTGCGTTCTTTTATCTGCCTTTCAAATTTTTTGACGATCATTTTGTAACCATTATGAATAGGTCTTGCGCAAGATTCAAGATGAACTAAAATCACGCACTGCAGAGTTGCATAATTTAGAAGAATCCAATAGGAAACTTGCGAACGAGAAAACTTCTCTTGAAGAAAGACTTTCAAGACTTCAGAGGAAGAATGCTGGTGAGGTAAGAATACCGAATTTTCTTGATTTTGACAGCTGTAAGCTTCTTATATTGCTTAAATTTGATGCAAGTAGTCAAACGCAGATTGCTATTATTGAGGAAAATGTTGAGCAGGAAAGACAGAGCATGAGGCTTCGTGTTTCTGAACTAGAAAAGAAATTGGAAGAGGTAACACAAAAATTGATTGCGGCGCAGTCGACAATTGCCGTTAAGGACTCAGAGTTATCTGCACTGCAAAATAATCTTAGGGAATTGGAGGAGCTTAGGGAAATGAAAGAGGTGAAGTATTTATGTGACGACATTTTTTCTATTTTATGTGTGTATGATCACTTTTAATAAGCATTAAAAATTTACTTGTACATAGTTTTAATACATAATACTTTAAGCAGGATATTGACCGAAAAAATGAGCAAACTGCGGCAATTTTGAAGATGCAAGGGGCTCAATTGGCTGAGATGGAGGCACTTTACAAGGAAGAACAAGTTATGAGAAAAAGATATTTTAACATTATAGAAGGTATTGTTGACATTTCGCCTATGTTTGGTTGTGATTTGCCAAATCAAATCCAGTCTCGATTCATTTTCTTGTAACAGTGTCAAACATGTAAATGCTCTCTAATACTTTATTTCCTAATACGTCATGTTTTCAATCCATTTTTAATTCTAGTTTTACTCTCCTACAACATTTTTGCAAAATACTGAGATCTCTTCCGACAAACCCTTTTTTCCGTTACCCAAGAAAAATATTGGAGCTTTCAATTTGGGATAAAGGAAGGTCCTTTTCTTTTTGAAGCCCAACATTCTTTCTTTAGTGACAAACTATGGATGATTTTTGTAAAATTTCTTTTCAATCTTATTATTATCTCAATGGTCATTTTCTGAGAACTTGTGTATTTTGTAGACATGAAAGGCAAAATTCGAGTCTATTGTCGACTGAGGCCTCTCACTGAAAAAGAAATATCTGATAAGGAAAGAAATGTGCTTGTAAATGTTGATGAGTTTACCGTAGAGCATACATGGAGGGACGACAGGCTAAAACAACATATTTATGATCGGGTTTTTGATGGCTATGCCACTCAAGATGAGGTTTTTGAGGACACTAAGGTATCTCTAGTAAAAAAACTGTGGTTTGAATATAATATTATTTTCTCTTTAGTTATGAGTAACTTGATTGTGTTTAATATACCTTTTCCCCATTTATACAGTACTTGGTCCAATCTGCTGTTGATGGATACAATGTGTGCATATTTGCTTATGGTCAAACTGGTTCGGGGAAAACATTTACGATTTATGGATCTGACAACAATCCTGGGCTTACTCCACGTGCAATATCCGAACTTTTCAGAATTATTAAACGAGATGATAAAAAATTCTCAGTTACTTTGAAGGTACCAAATTTGTATGCTTGGATATTTGATTACTTTGACACTATAATTTATTCCTTTTGTGAAAGTTACTGGGACTGATTTTTGTTATTAGCGGAATAGAATTATGGCCGTTCTTTATTCTATTTTTGTTTTATTTCAAAACGAAAGAATTAAAAAATTCTCTAAGTTATGGATATATTATTTTTCTCTAACTAATTACTTTATGAACATATGCAGGCATATATGGTAGAATTATATCAAGATACCTTGATAGATCTCCTGCTGCCAAAGAATGGGAAGCGTTTGAAGTTGGATATTAAAAAAGATTCAAAGGTAATTGTCTCCAAATATTGTTGGAAGATAACGTGGTAAAAAAATGATATTGATTTTTGCCATTTTCCTTGTAATGTTTTTTATTTATGTCTGAAGGTTGTGTTTCTGTAACCAATATCTACTTGCTCTCTAATGTTAGTTGTCAATGCTTGGTTGCTTCTATATTCACAGGGAATGGTAGTTGTGGAAAATGTTACGGTCTTGTCTATTTCATCATATGCCGAACTTAGAGGTATTATTGAAAGAGGATCTGAACAACGCCATACAACTGGGACCCTGATGAACGAACAGAGCTCCAGGTCGCATTTGATATTATCCATTATTATAGAGAGTACCAACCTTCAAACACAGTCGGTTTCCAGAGGAAAGGTAATTACTTTTTTTTATTGTGCAAGTGAGACGAAGTCTGTGCCTATCTATCTAGGATATGAAAGTGTGCTTCATTTCAATTCGTAGAAGAAGAATTGCCCCTTTTTGGGAGATCCAGTTTGAAAGTTATTGTTGCATCTTCGCTAACTTCAACTTCTCATGGATTTTCTTAGCTTGAGGATGATGACCATTTTCTAATGTATTTTTTCATGTATCCTTGTGTATTTATCCTCATGCAGCTAAGCTTTGTGGATCTTGCTGGATCCGAACGTGTGAAAAAATCAGGGTCATCTGGCAGTCAGTTGAAGGAAGCTCAAAGCATAAACAAATCCCTTTCTGCTCTTGGGGATGTTATTGGTGCTTTGTCGTCCGGCACTCCGCACATTCCCTACAGAAACCACAAGCTGACCATGTTGATGAGTGACTCGCTTGGCGGTAATGCTAAAACGTTGATGTTCGTGAACATATCTCCGGCTGAGTCTAATCTAGACGAGACCTACAACTCCCTGACGTATGTGACCACTCTCTCTCTCTCTCTCTCTCTATATATATATATACACACACACATTAGTAAGAAAATGGGCACATGGTGATAACTAATTTCTTGTGATGAAACAAACATATTTTAAGTGTTCTCCTATATGCTGTTCATAAGACCTAGGTACAAACACAAAAACTGAATGCTTAATCTTATTATGATATTTGATGGGATGTATTTCAGTTATGCATCAAGAGTTCGATCAATTGTGAATGATCCGAGTAAGAATGTGTCATCGAAGGAAGTGGCTCGTTTGAAGAAGTTGGTGGGATATTGGAAGGAGCAGGCTGGGCAACGAGCTGACGACGAGGATCTAGAAGAGATCCAAGACGAAAGAACCCCGAAAAATAAGGGTGATGTTCGTCATTCCATGTAAGATTTTGTTGTATAGTTGATGATGTGTATATTGTTGGGATTATTACCAATATATGAAATTGGTTTCCTCTTGTTCAATTTTTGTAAATATCC